>CM043712.1:14931270-16270802 GCA_023969325.1 Oryzias curvinotus | reverse complement strand
TCTGTGTTTTGAAAAGGACACTACCCATATGTCACTACTAAATCTGAGTCTCTGACTGGTCAAAGCCCAACTGTTTTAACTTTCAGCGTGCATTTAATTGCCAAACATTTTGTACACAGAGCCCAAAAACAAACTTTAAAACTCTTGAAACTCGAAATCCTTAAATCCGCATGTTTCCATAGACTTTTCATTGAAAGTGGTCACTCGAGCCCAGTATGAACGTAGCATGTGGCTTATTTGTCTTCCATGTTGCGGACTCCCATTGCTGGGCTTCTTCATTTAAAACTTCCTGTCATCACAACATAGAAACTAATGCTCAGAAGGGAAACCAATGGTACCATGTGCACTCACATTGCTCTATATACACAGCAATAATCTCTTATGTTAAGAAGTTGTTCAGATTAAATACAATTCATTAAATCAACTCCGCAGTGTAAATAAATGGCTACATTTGATATTTTACAAAAAGAGATGTAGGTCCTCAGAGAATGCTTAACGTAGCTACTTTGTGTCTTCAAATCTGCAGAGCTTCAAGTGATAATTAACTTCTGTGCTCACTGTCTTTTCTATAATGCAGATGTATATCCAGACCACAACCCTGACCATTTCTGTCAGCCTGAGTGCGTCTGTGTCTCTGGGGATGCTCTACATTCCAAAGGTCTACGTGGTGCTCTTCCACCCAGAGCAGAACGTCTCCAAGCGCAAGCGCAGCCTGAAGGCTGTGGTCACTGCCGCTACCATGTCCAACAAGTTCAACCCCAAAGGTGGCCTGAGGCCAAACGGAGAGGCCAAGTCTGAACTCTGTGAAAGTCTGGAGACACAAGGTGGGGCTGTTATCTGAATAAGAAAAGTTTAATACACAAATTTATGCAAAATCAGGTCTAATGCTGGATAAAGCTTTGAGCAGATAAACATAAAATGTGCATTTTTTGGAATTAATGAAGCCTTTTGGCTTCTGAAAAGTGACACGAGTTTAGATAAAATAAAATAAAAATGCATCTATCAATGTGATCAAAGCTTAGTTCTGCGATGGTCCTTACAAAAATATTTTTTTTAGTAAGGACCATTTTTTTCAGACTCAGAAAACCCTGGACATGACATTAAAGAAAGACTTATGATCAATGTTCTGTCAATTTAATAAGTAGTGAGCACAATTTACTATTTAGTTCGCACAAATTAGTGTTGTCTGCACACATATGAGCATTTTGTGCGAACAAATGAGCATTTTGTGGCCACAATTTAGTTATTTGTGTGCACAAATTAATTTATTTAAATAATTTGCATGACTGAATGAAGTGTTGGTCTGAAGGCATAAGTATGCATGTGTCAACATTAGTTGTATTGTGTCCATGATGTTGACATGTTTGTATGTGAATATTTTTGGAGCCAACAGGTATGTTTACAACATTCAAATGTGTGTATGTGTGTGTGGACAGGCCCTGCCCCTTTTCGATTGTACTACTTTTAAACCTGACCGTAATGATTATAAACATCCAGCAACTTGTTGCTTTATGCTTCACCATGGTTTACCCCCCCCCCCTCTATAATCACCCTCCTATCCTCCCCTCTCTAATATCCCTCTCTCTCCTTCCCTCCTTCTCTTTTCCGTCCAGTCAAACAAAAAAACTGTTACAAATAAGTACGATGAATAAAGTTTAGCCTAAATTACAAAAGGGGTTTATTCAAATATACACCTATGTCAGAAGATTCACAACCTCTGTTGTAACAGTAAAATATGTCCAACGCAAGAGACTTTCAGCTGTTATCTGTTTGCTCAGCTGTTAGACAGGACAAGTTAGAAAGAAAAAAAAACTATTTTGTGCAAAAAAAACTGTGTTTTCTGAGCACAAAGGAGCATTTTATTAGATAGATAGATAGATAGATAGAATTTATTCCAGACTCATGGTCCAATCAGTAAAAAGGAGTACACAGACCCACCATATTTAAAAAAGAAATACACAGTGTCAAGAATACACGAGCTGAGGTACAGTGTAAAGTTACAATTAATACAAAAGTTAATAAAAAAATACTTAAAAAATAAATAAATAAATTAACAAGGATAAGAATAAATACCAAGATAAAAAGATTACATATACCACACTATAAAGTCTTAATTATAAAGACAAGTAAAAAGACAGTCCCTCCAGTGTTTCCATAGATTTGACCGGAAACGTATTGCACTAAATCTAATCTTGCTTATGGCCATGATGAGAGAATTCTCTGAATTTATTAGCATTTTATAGTCACCATTTACTATTCTGTGAGCACTAATTAGTATAATCTGCACACAAATTAGCATATTATTGATATTTTGTGGTTAACATGTTTTGGCCACAATAAAGTATTTGTGCACACAAACTATTTTACTATCATTTTGTGGGTAAATATTAATATTATGAGCACCCAAAATATTCATTTGTATGCACAAGTTAATATTTTGTACACACACATTGTTTTGTGTACACAACTTTTCTCTTTTTAAGCATTTTGTGCGCACAGATTAATATTTTGTGCACACACATTTGTAATTGTATGTAATTTAAATTTTTTATTTTGTTTGCATAAATACTAAATTGTGGCTACAAAATACTAATTTTTGCACACAAAATGCTAATAAAATGGTAATTTGTATGCTCAAAATACTATATGCTACAAATGTAAATGTGATGCAAATACAAAATACGAAACGTTAATTTGATAGAACAAATTTTTTTTCGGTGCTCCATAGTTACTCCAAACAGAGTGACAGTTAAATACTTGATATTTTATAAAATGTTTGTACCCAAATGAGTTGGTTTTGTAAAAAATTAGGACGCCAGTACAGTTTTTGAAAAGTTGATTTTTTTTTATTGCAGCTAAAGTAATGATTCAGAGCAATAGCATGTGCCTATAATCAAGCAACCACATGCTGTATGTTCTGAAGACTGAAGGCTTCTATGTTGTATGCCGATATGCTGCAAAGCTTCTAACAATGTTAATAGGAACCATGTCGGCTGCATGCACACTCACATGCATGCTCTTGTGCTCTCAGAACAGAGGTGTCTCAGTTAGTGCGGATTCTAACCCGTCCTGTTTGAACTGTGAATCTAACAACAGCTCTTTGTGCTTTAAGTGACAGACTGTGTTGAGAGAGGCGATCCTTGTGAGGGACTTTAGACTTTCAGGTAACTGGATCAGTCTCTGAATTTGCCCCTTTTTTTATCTTGGACTGCAATGCCTCTTTTTCTCCCTCTTTTTTTAACCCTTTAACACCGGATATGTCGCTGGCAACCTAAATAGCACACGCTCTTTGACATACCGCCGTAACTCCTCGACCATTCACACCAACAATGTGAACCAGCTGATTGTGACATGGACGAAACATATCAGGTTTACTGATATGCCAAATGTTGCAGAGCGGGTATCTCCATGACAGAATCAGCTGAACCTATGTTAGTAGCATCAATGGTTGAAGAGTTGCAGTAGTTGAAAGAATGTCAACACTGGAGCTAAAGCTGCGGTGTAAAAGGGTTAACTTATGTGCATCACCTGTACAGCACATGTGCCTGCTGATAAAAATGCAGAGAGCACCCTGACCTCCCCCTGGCTTAAATACAGCACCCCTGAATGGCACAAGGCTGTTCTCGCACGCTCACCCATCCACACTTGACCAACAGAAATGAGCAGGAGATGGACAGTATTTGTGTACGGTGCTGTAAAACGGCCAATCAGCATGGTGTAGCCTGTCAATGTGGGAAGATGATACCACTCTTGTCTGAATGGAGGAGACCAGCAATAGCAATGTGTCCCATGAAATTTGTTACCGCTGTTGACAAAAGGAGGAATTTGTAGTAATGGGACAACAACAACAACAGTAAGAGTGAACAGGAGAAGACAGATGGGTCTGCCAGCAACAATTCTTTCTGGACCATCTATTCTTTATCTTAGCCTCGCAGCACATAAATATTCAAATAAGGTTCATTTATCAATGCTTTCCATGGAAATGATGCTTTAGATGAAATAGCGGTAACAGGACCCCACACCCTCACACAGGCCTCATCCCCCCCCGAGCCAACATGGCTATGACAAATTTACAGAAATATTTACCCTTAAACATGTCTCCTCCACAGCACTTTAGCCCGACTCTGGCTTTCAGCCGTCTCCTGATTGGATTCATACCCTCTGACATTTTCAATCAAGTAAGGCTGCTATAGGCAGATAGGTAGTGTGATTACCACCATCGAGCACGCTCAGTGAGGACAGTTTAGCTTAAAATATGACACAAGCACTTGCATGGAAAATGTGTGCAGGAAAGCACGCCAGCACACACTTGTACAGTATTTGTCAAAATTTGATCAGTGTCTTTTTACAGTGGAGCTCTCCAGTTTTGTAAGTGCTACATTCACATCAGCCTCAACGACCACTTCCAGTGAAAAGTCTATCTAAACGCGCGTATACGCACGTTTTGGGCTTCCGTGTTCAAAACTCCTGTGTTCACATGTCACATTTTTTAGTTTGCTTTTGGGCTCTGCCTACAAAACGTGAGGTCAAAGTTTCCATTCATGTAAGCGGCAACAGTTTAAAAATTGATCATGAAGGAGAAACAAAAAATTCCCGTTTGTGCCCAACTGGAATTATACAACACAAAATCTTTTATCTTTTTGGAATAGAGCTGTGAAAGAAAAAAAAAAAAAACTGGAGCAAGATTCGTTAGATTTGCACCGCTAGTATCAGGTAGCAAGAACTGTATGCTAAGAGCATGTTCTTGAACGCAGGTCAAAGGCCAGATGTGAACATAGCATTATGCATAAGTGCTTAGTTCTAAAAGAAATCAGTAAAAACTAAAATAAACTGTTGCTGTGAAGCCAAACAGCATTTTACTGTCATGAAACCTGTAAGTAGGAACACCCTGACAGTGCTCTGACCGCTGCATGATCCGTCAGTTTTTTGCATGTGGTGAGAAACTTGCAGAATGGCTACAAGTGCATTTCACAGTAGGGTTGTAAACAGCTTGGTGCATCTTAAAAAAATTGATTGTGGACACTTCAGAAATAGCAGGGAAAGATGATGTTATTAAAAAATGATGTACCTGCAGATTTTCACACTGATGTTGGCAATTGCATTTTAATCAGTGAAGTATTAAAATTGTGGTATGTTATGTATGTACTTTAACTTTACATCAGTTACACTTTCTTGCTCATCCGTTGCTGGGTTAAGGGATATGAGATTTTAAGAGAAACTAGGATAATCAAGAAATTAAAATTTTAGGCAAAAAAATGCACTCAAGTTATTTTTTTTGTCTTAAGAGAAAAAAAAACAATTTTCCTTTTCTTTAATGTGAATTTTAAGAAATAACTTCTATATTGTTTTATCATGTAGATTAAATACATCTATTGTGACAACCTTAAAGCTCTAACTCTTGTGGCCAAATTCAAACAGCATCTTATTTTGTCTGCTCCTGATTCTACGCAACCCCTAAAGGGCCATTGATCAAAAACTTTTTTTTTTTACTTCAATTTTTTTTTTCAAGTAAAAAAAAAAAATTAACTGGTGCGCACCAGTTAGTATCAGATGTGCACCAGTTAGTATCAGGTGCGCACCAGTTAGTATCAGAAGATATCAGATGGTTGACCTGCTTGCTCCTTGTGCACCAAGTAGCTACAGTTGTCTTGAGAATGGCTGCAAGTTGAGGATATGGACCTTGTAAACTTTCTGAAAACACGAAATATAACTGACAAGGTAAGCAACATTACTGCTGTTAGTATTTGAAACTAACAGGTGCGCACCTGAAACTAACAGGTGCGCACCTGAAACTAACAGGTGCGCACCTGAAACTAACAGGTGCGCACCTGACACTAACTGGTGCGCACCAGTTAGTTTCTTTTTGTTTTATTTTTTATTTTAAAAAAAAGTTTTTTACTTCAATTTTTTTTTCATCACTGGCCCTTAAGTGGCTCCGTATGATTCACTACCTTCTGAATAAAGAAAAATTAAGAAATGCAAATTTTGAGCTTTATTTTCTTTAAATGTGTCCTTCATTGTCAGAAAAATGCCACAAAAACATGTTAAAAACACCAAAAACGCAATTTTCCTCAAAGTGGGTATTTAAAAATATGCATGGGAACAGATATTTGCTTAAGAACTTTTTCCTAGTTTGGCATCCTAATTGGATGTGCTCAGATAATTAAGTCATCCATAAATAGAACCTAACATCAATTTGGATTCCTAAAAATGAGCTTTTCATGTCTAAACCGTAGCCACCACATTTTAACTGTGTGTTTTTTTTTCTCCATCGCCTTTATTTACAGCGTTGGCTTCGAAGCAGACATACATAAGCTACAGCAACCACGCCATCTAAGAGAGTGCAGAACCAGGAGGAACTGGCCTGCCCAGAGGAATCCCGTATGTTTGGAATTTTGCTAGGATACAGGGGGTGGAAAGATGGGAATTTGTCACTCCCAAAGGATGTTGTATCTTTTTTGAGGGAATCTTAAAGGTTCACATGCCAAAATTGATGATAAATTGGAAGCTTGGAGGAGGGAGATGTCAGCTGTAGAGTGGTAGGAAACAGTTAATTTCCCTCTTTCCTCCCCCCCTGTCTGAGATGAGTGGGTGTCAGTCACTTGTGCTTTCAGATGCAAACTAAGTGGACCTGCTATAGCATCCTCTGAAGTGTATAGCACATAGTCTCAGTTCTTTCTGAGACTGAATTGTCCGTTTTGAGAAAAAGAGATCTGTCAACTACAGCTGACGAGACGGGATCTCGCCAGCACAAATAGAAAATGCAGCAATTATTTTTGGTTACAGGTTTTAGTGGACTTTAACGCTGCAGTACTCTTCAAACTGTTCATGCCTTACAACCGCTCAGTCAGTGTACCCACATGAGTTTAAACATTTGTGAAGCACAGAAAGACAAAGCCGTGGGGTCGTCTCAGTTGTGTTATAATCGTTTCAAACTTCTATTGATGACGCCATCATCTTTGGGAAACCCAGTGTACAGTCCCAGAGCATGCTTATGGGAACATCACACGTACTGTGTTGTGTTGTCGACGTCTATGGAATGCAACATTTGTCCTGGTTGTCATTCATGTTGGAGATGTTGTGTTTGGGCAGATGGTTACTTTCTGCTGATTGAGGAGACATCAAACTCAAAAAGAATCCAACAAAAAGTAGATTTCCAGTTTCTCAGTTTACATCAAACGGCATTTACATGTGGAGTTTGGAAAATGCTCATTTTCATCCTAATGGCCCTTATTTATCATGTGTTTTATACAAGCATAGCATAGTAGTAGAATGTTTGTGATTTATACTACAGTAAATGTGGTTTTAACAGCTTCCAACATTTGCTACAGAGTTTAGCTCTGCCTTAAGGAGTTCATTTTTATCATGAGAGTAATTCACCGGAGACAGAGTATTCTGCCCCTTAGTTATGGCAAACATGTTATTGTAGGACAGTGAAGCTGTATAATATATTGCATGGAATGAATTTTTGCTTTTCATAACCTATGAAGGACTACCAAGGCGGGATTATTACTGAGTAGGTCATAAATATTGTATGGCATAGTGTATGACATGATTTAGTTAGTGTCTAGGTACAAGAAAGCAACTTTATTCAGTGACACTTTTAAACAAGAAAGCCATTACTTTAGATGTGTTTGTTAAAATGTCATTTTGTTTGAAACATAAAGGGGTTTTAAAATGTAAACTAAATTATTAACTTTTATTAAAAACAGAAGGCATGGAGGTTGGATCATTTGAAGTCATTGTGCATGTCTCACAAACTTCAGTTGATAAACTGACTGTCTCGTTTACTGCTCAATAAAACTGTAAAAGTCAGAATAGCACATAGGAGACACTCAAAGTCCGAGGCACCAAAGGAAGCCCATATTATTGTCCTTCCACCTAATGTCTTGACAGCTGTGAAACAAAAACTTTGAATGTTTAAATTGTGCCAAAGTTAAAAACTAATGAACATCTTGACCAACCATTGGGATACCAACTAAAAAAATTGAAGACAGCCAGTTGTGTTTTTTTCTTCTTCGCAACCAATCTAAACAAAGAAACGATGCATGTAAAGCATATTTGTAACATGCAAAAAATAGAGACATGCCTGTCTTTGTGAAGCAGTGACCAGAAGCATTTCAAAATCCAGCAAACTAATGGGACGGACAGACAACTACAGTTGCTTCTCTGCAGTCTTCACTGATGGTTTCACTGATGGCCGTTATGAAACCCTTTGCGTTAGTAATGTGTTGGATATCTGTGCAAAGGCAATATGAAACATGAAAAGCTGATTTTGTCTGCGTTAGAATCAGTGTTAATAACAGTTATGGTACTTCAGCGAGTGTTATCTAGATATACCTGACCAAATCTCCGGAGTTAAAAAGTTACTTTAAAGGACCCAGCCACCAGAATGACATTTTTTCCTAAATGCTTTTTTTTAAATTACATTTTTAATTTCCTTAAGATTAAAAAAAAAAAAAACTTTCCAGAAAGTCATGGGGTATCAGACAAGATATACTGTACATCAGGGCTGGCCAACCCTGGTCCTCCAGAGCCACAACCCTGCCTGCTTTCCAGCTCTCACGAACCCGCTTGCTGCTGATTAGCTGACTGAAGTGATTTCACATCCTGATTGACTGAACACACCTGTTTAGGTTGTCAGCACCAAGAAATCCATGGAGAGCTGGAAAGTAGACAGGGTTTTTGCCCTTGAGGACCAGGGTTGGCCAGCCCTGCTGTACACAGTCTGAATAAATGATCATTATAGTAACATGATCGTAAAACTGGACAAAGGGTACATTTTTTTTGCTAGTATTTGAAGGAAACCATAATAGATCTTCTTGTGACCCCTTCATTTTTTGCGAGCAGAAACTAACAGACCTATTTGTCCTCATGAAGTTGAGTAAGAGGAACAATCATTTTTGCCACTATGCAGATCAACAGGTGAGATCTCAGCTATGCATTTCTCTGAATCTTCACACATCCTTCTATCTGGGTCACTATAAAACTCCTTAAGTCCAAGCTGAACATCTGTAGAATCTATAACAGTTTAATATTACTTTGGCAAACCCTGAGAAAAAGGCATCAACACAAAGTTGATAAATAAGGGCCAGTGCCTTCATTTTGTGCCTCATTCCTGTTGTACTTCTGCCATTCTTCCACATCAGAGGATTTTCTTTGTTTCAACCACCAAATTTGTTCTTTATTTGTAACCATTAAATACGTGTTTAATCAACAGATGGATCTGCAGTCTTTTATGTTGTATCCCCTTGTACCACCATCAATGTATCTCTTGAATTTGTCTCATTCAATGTTAACCTCAGCAATGCAAAAAAACCAACAACTATATCTTGCATGTCAGAGCCCATTAAAAGCCGTGCAAAATTTGAGGAAAGGGAATCCGGTCCAGATGGAAAACTACTGCAGATAAATAATAAGAACTTGTGTTTTTGATGAGCTTCAACGAGTCTAAGGTCTTGCTGCAAATGTTTCTCATCATTAAATCAAGTATTGTTTGTGAGATTGTTTGTGTTAGTGAATTTTATGATTTACGCTCCTTTTTTTTTTTTTGGGCAACAAACTCTTATTTTTATAAGAACACTATAAAAAAACTGAATATGTAAGTGCTGACTGAAATTAAATGGCAAGTCAATGTATGTTATTAAAATGGATTGATAATGTCTGCTTTATGTACTGAATTATTTCAAAAACAGAAAATATTTCAAAAAAAGTTACAGTGCCTGGATATTTATGAAAAACTATAAGAAAAAAAAGACAAATGTGTTAAGCATGATCATTTTTATACAAGACATTTCTAATAAAAGACTGTTTTGCTAAAACACTTGTTGTGCTTTCATACATGCATTTTTAAAAATACTATAATACAAAGTCTGTGTCAAGGTTTTTATTTGTATAGGAACTTTAAAAAAGCATGATAGGCCCTTAAAGCAGCGTGATATTTTATAAAGGTATTCAGAGTAAACTATATCTATATATATGATAACCTAATACCTTTGGCACACTAAAGAACAATATTTTATGAAATATTAGTTATTTTTGCATTTCATTTCCCGGTAGTACGACAACCAGCTCTCTGAGGCTCCGCCTTTCGCTCCTTGTGGGAGCTGCCCATTTCATGAGATTAACCTAGAGTTGACCTCTGCAGCGTGTCTGCATGTCGCCCACAAAAACAACATCCAAACTTTGCAGAGATGGATGTGCATACTGTGCTTTTTAAAGGAAAGAGTTTTAGCTGCTAGCTTTGCGGAGAAAGTGGGATTTGTGTTAGCCTGGGGGCGGTGCTGGCAGCGAAGACTCTTTCTGGTAGGGGCGGTTCCTCACTTATCTACGTCACCCAGTCGTTTTGGTAGATTGTGAGGGGTTGGTGCTCAGAGCGCGGGTTTTAAGGTCCTTTAAATCTTTGCAAGAATGTCTGTTAACCCTGCGACTGTGAAACCACAGTGATGTTTAATCAGCATACATTCGAAAAGATTGATGCATAATTCAGATCACACATTGTAGTGAGCTGTATGTTCCTCTGTTTACTCCCGTTTTCCACACACCCTCTTTCAGGTATGGAGAAATCTGTTATTGAATCTGCACACTACTCAGAAACAAGGTTACATGCAACTCCTGTGAACTTCACCTTTATTCAGACAAGCCTTCACTTGGGTTTAACGGGCAGATCAATACTGTCAGCTCCACCAGCATTCAGAGACTTGAGAAAATATGAAACCATCTGAAAGAGCAGGCAGAGTTATGAGACCCTCTAAATGAAAAGTAGATCTGGTGAAAGTATCTTAACAGTGGATTTATTGAGGGGCTAAAACTGTCAACTTGGGTGGGCGCTATAGTGACAAGATGTCCTGCTTTTTGTGCCCCACTTTTCCGCCATGTTTTTACATTCCAAAGTCAACATTAGTCCCACATGGACATTTGCAGACTCCAGTTCTCAATAGTGCACTCTGAAATCTGGTTTTACATAAAATTGCTGTGTGAGGAGGCGGCTGTGTGAACATGTCAGTCAATTTAAAACATAATGTGGGTTATTGAGGACTACGACAGTCGTGCCGTGAGTCACGTTAAGCTCAAAATGATTACAAATCTTGTAGGAAAGGAGGAGAAAATGACAATCCTGGTCAAATTGCAAAATAATCCCCCCAAAACAGGAGACTTTACATTTTGCGAATATGTTAACCATGTCAAGATGGGTTAAAAGTAGCTTAACTGGCTTATAATTAATCTTAGGCAACAACTTGTCACCATGGTTACGTCTGCCACTGCGGATGCTATCGGAGAGAATTCAAAAATCATTTTTGGGAAAGTAGGTCGAGCAAAAACAAGGTCATCGCAACTTTTTATTTCCAAGGGGCTTTAAATTCTTTTTAAGTGCTATAAGATAAACTTAGTTTTCCATTTTCTTCTCTTGTTAAACAACTTTTAAGTCTTGGAATTCAGTCGTACAACTGTCAATCATCACTGTAATTATGCAATTGATGATAAATTAAAAATAATCTTGGGAAGAAAAATCATAACAAAGCTGAAAGTTTCATGCCAGCTGTGGTGGGTTGACTTTTATTTGAACAATTAGATCCGTTTGGAACAGGAAATATTTTTACATCTTATTTACTTATTTTAGAATATATTGTAGAATTAGATTATTGTAAAAAGGTGAAATTCATAAATATTTTGAGACATTTCATTATGAAACGATGAGCTTTGTCATTTCTCATGTTTGTAATACCATCTAAGAATAAATTAATATATCAGACTGATATTTCATTCTTTTTATTCATTAACATATGGCCAAGTTGGCCAGTTTTAAACGAGCGTCTAGCTCTTAGACATTTGAATTTGAAATGTCTTACTAAACCGGCTGTTTTCCCAGCAAACCTGAAGCTCCGTTTTCAAACATGACAGACCTGTTGACCTATTTAAGGTCAAATAAGGTGGGAGGAACAGCAAATGGGGATCAAAAAGACTGATTGACTGCATCACGCTTACTTCTGTTTTTGCTGAGCAGACCTGTGAACCGCTAACAAGTCAGAAGGGTGTTAACTGCAGTTTAATGATGAATAAAATTTAAAAGGGAGCCTGGTGGTCTTCAGCATCTATAGTAAGTCAAGACAGACAAACTTAAGCAACTATACTACAGGTATAACTGTAAGGACTTTTTAATTTCTCTGATGGAATAATTCCAGTATGTAGGTTTTACTCCTCCAACCACAGTGGGGCATTGATTTGTTAAATACTTCCTGGCTCTGAAGAAGACGTTGTATTCTGTGAGGATGTGAAGTGATGTAAAATACAGAGCTGACATCTACGAGCAAATCCAACACAGTAATCCACAAGACAAACTCTTGGTCTGCATGGTAACTGGATGAGGCAGAGCGTAAATCCATATCAGGCAAAGGTCATGACAAGGGCGAAGCAACTCTGGGTTGGAAGACAGGCGATGGTCTGTAACACTGACATGAACTGTGACACTGGAGCAAGTAGAAGGTATCTGACCCTAGAGCACGGGTCTGCAACCTTTAACACTTTAAAAAGCCATTTGGGTTGATTTCTTACAGACTAAGACCCAGTAAGAGCGACGGAACCTTACCTCACCATTTAGAAAAAAATAAAAAGACACTGATTTGTATTTGTGTTATTTTTATAATGATTATAAACTTTTTCTTTTTAAAGATTATTTTGATATGATATAGTTCATAACTTTTGACAGAGCTTCACATGACTTCCTTTCAAAATAAAAGACATCCTGTGCCACATAGAATCATCTCAATGCAGCACTTGTAGTGGTTGGTAGTATGATGTCAGCAGTGATGTAACAAAAATACTATACAAACTTTATTTTATCATTAATGGTGCATCTTTGGTAAAGCTATCAAACTAGAATTAAATCAGAACTAGTTAAGTGACCCTTACTGGATTTTATTGCACCAAATAATATCATTGAATTGTATTCAATATTACAGTCAATCTGATGATATGCTTATTTCATATTGACTTCATGTGCTGCAAAGCTTTCAAAAGTCTGTCAAATTGTTCGACTTTGATAAACTATGAAGCTGCTTCGTTAATAAATTGTTGGAGCATTACAGCTACCGTAGTCAGGAGCCTCGTAGCGTGATACATACTTTGCTTCAAATGTTTGTGAAAGACTATAGCATTATATTTTTCTTAATGTGCAATATATTCAAAAAAGTATGTTACTTTGTAAAATGAAAAACATTGATGGGACAGCTATAAAGGTGGCACTGGAGCCCTGGGCTGCAGACTCCTGTCCTAGACTAACATTGGGAGGAATCTTTTTTATCTGACTGTACAGCATGATCAGAATGACATGAGGATGAGAACTTGAGCAGCAGGAACCATGAGTGGTCATCCCCCCCTAGACATATGAACATTTTTTTGAACTGGAAATTTTCACCAAAACATCAAAGGTAAGACAGTCTGATTGTTGTCATCTCGTGCAAGACAGAAACTTCTACTTTTTTTGTAGCCCCATACATGTCTCATTTACAATGGATTCCCAAGAAGGACAATTAGCCAAAAGCATTAAGGGAGACTTTTCAACTGTTGTTTTGGTTATGAACCAAGAGCCCAGAAACAGAAAAGAGGTGGTGGTGGTGGTGTGTGTGTGTGTGGGGGGGGGGGGGGTCATGGGCAGTGACCTTTCTTGAAGACCAACCAATTGAGTCTCTTTGAACATTTTAGCTTAGCAATTTAAAAAAAAAGACAAACACTTTTGAATATAGTGCTAACCTGAACTCCATCTCCAGGTGTGTTGGTCTGATGCTGCTTTTGTCAGCTTATAATGTCCGCATACAGTGGTTGGCTGTGAGTAATGAAATACCAGTAGAAGGCTGTCTGATACAAATCAGGGAATGAAACTAGGTCAAGTTGGAGCCTTTGTAAGGCTGCAGCATCTCAACACATTAATAAATAATATGTTTAGTGAACAATGGTAGATTTAATCAGCATTTTTAGAGACTGGTCACTGCAGAGCCTTTAATCCTTCGTGTATTCCACAATTAACTCTTAAGAAAAAAAAAAAAATTTATACAAAGGAGGCTGTTGCATTATATAAGGAAGATAGGAAGAAACTTTTTTTCTCTCCTCAAGAATGAGAAAACCTCTGCAAAAAGGAAAACAAAAACTATGAAAATAGGGCCTTAAATTATACAAATAAATACCCATTTTTGTGGACCATCAAAGCTATCCTGTTACAGAAAAAAATAGCTTGAATCTGTAAATTTGAATGAGTTAACAATCCCACTCTGCTTTCATTAGAAAGACTGTCCTTGATGTTTCAAAATCAAATGAGTCAGAAACCACAGTTAATGCAGCAGTTAGACAGAAAGATGACATGAAATACTTTGCATTAAAGATGAAGAAGGTGATGTGATGCATTAATTGTGACCATGAAGAATTTCTTTTTTCCTGTCTCCAGATTTAGCTCAAAGTAACACTGGTGTTCTTTACCTTTCAGTCTGTCACATTTTTTAAAGTGTTATTTCAGCCACATGTGGAAAGTAAGCATGCCAGGGCAAGTGTTTTTGTGAGATTCATTACATTAAGAATCATGATAGAAAATATGTGGGAAATTTTAATGTTTACTTTTGAAAGCAAAGTAAAACCTGAAGATGTCCTTGATATAGAAAGAGTGTTCATGAGCTGCATCAGAGGAAGAAACCCTTAATTTATCTCCTTATAGTAAAAAATGGGTTTGCTGAGTTGTTTAAGAATTCTTCAAAAAAATTGTCTATAAATTACAAAAAAAACCTTCAGTTAAATTTGTTTATTTGATATAATTGTGTTACTCTATTCTAAATAGCAGTTTGTGATTTTGCTGTTGTGGTTAACAAATGAACATTTAAGTGAATTTGCAAGAGGATATTCTCCTCTCCATTAGACCACCACAGCTGCCAATGTAAACTGTTCATGCAAGGCATGATATAATCAAGGCACCAAAATGTGGCAAAAAAATGTTAACCAAAGAGAAGATTTGTTTCCCCTCTGGCTTCACGTAAAACCTGATAGTCAGATGGTTCACAGAATGTCATGGAAAACATGTCGCGTCACATAGCTGACTTGGACCAGATGATTCAGTTGCTTTAAGGCAGTCTCACTTAGTGTGTCCACTCTCTAGTAACGATAAAAAACAGAAACATTTATTCATTTTTTTTCTGTAATGGAGTCCGTATGACCTTCATTGTTCACCTTTCTGCATATTCCTTCAGTGGTCACCACACCGAATCAGCTTTCACTAATTTGCACATTTGTTTTGGCAAAGGTTTTGATTGATGGATGCCTTTTCTGACCAAAACCTACATTTTATCTGGGCTGGGGAGATCCAGAGTTGGCCCCATTGCGGCAACATATTTAGCCAGTAGCATAAAGGGTCTTGCCTAAGGACCCACACTGGATGAAGCTCATCGCACCCTCTGGGGAACAAACCCTGGTTCCCATGTGCCATGTCCTACACACAGCCAACTGAGCCATCCAGTGACTTTGAGTCACAATGACAGCTCCTATAAAAAAATTGGAGTTAACACCAACAGGTCCCGTTCTGTGTTCAAGTCCCTAATACCAACTTAAATACTTTAGTATTTGATAAGTTTCGAGTGCCTCTCAAGAGAAAACCATCTGTTTAGAAAAAGACAGTAAAGAAGAGTGATCTCAATAGCAAACAAAACAATTTTGCACTAATGGTTACTCCAAGTCAGTGGTCGTAATGAAGAGACCCCAACCCTCATCCGGTGATTCATATGGTTGAAGCCTGCTCATTAATATAGATAGAGGTTTTTATAGCGATGGCTGTTAGTTTAAATTATTCAGAGGGTTCAGGGAGACATATGTGCTGGCCCTTTTCTGTAGCACAGCTAACTGAACACATAAATACATACTGTGAGGCAGGTAAAGCAGAGTGATGGCTAAAGGGTCTGGTGTGCATGAGAAGAGGAATGGCACCAAGTCATGAAAGTCCTAAATCATGAGTCATTATTATGTCAACCGAGCAGAAGCAGCTATATTTACCAGACAGTCACACGTGAAAAGGACGAATAGTGTGTGTTCATGCCATACACACGCCTGCATTTGCACAACCACACACTTACAGGCCAAGCTTATGGCTTATTAATTGGGTTTTGACTATATTGGCCCCCTATATTTTGTGTTAATGTGTTACACTATCAAAGCTTTCTCTGGTTCGAACTGTTTAATTGCAGTTTACATAGCCTGCCTCTGCTTGCAGATTCTATCAGTACATGTTTCCAAATGGGTTCAGGAACACACACACACACACACACACACCCCGACAGGGATACAGCGGGTTATTAAAATAGATGTATGTAAGTTCATAACTAATGAATCGATTTACCATATTGGATGTGTATTCTACCCACTGATGGAGTCACTGAATACGTCAGATGTCCAAAATTCAGTCCCTGATTGGTTGACGTGACGCTGTGACCTCACCGAAGTTTAATATTTCAAGCACATGTTGCTTAAATCCCGCCGCAGGACCACAGATCACATCTGTACCATTAACTTAACACCAAAACTGGCCATTCCTGACGTCTGAATCGCGTTCAGTGTGAACGCAGCTTTGGACCGTTCATGCGATCAACATAAATCAGCTGATTCTGACGCGAAGAAACACGTCTTTTCATATCAGCTTTCCACAATATACATGACGCAGCTGGTCTCCACAAGAGAATCAGCTAATTGACTTTGATTGTGTAAACACTTCACTGCTGTGCAGTAATGCAGTGTTGCTGTTTTTCTCTGCTCAGAATGACATTAATTGTGTAAACAGTTGAAGAATTACAGTAGTTGAAAGAATGTCAACACTGGAAGTAAAGCTCTGATGTTGACAGGTTAAGGCATTAAGGTATCTGGCGCAAATGCTTGAGAATTCATTCAATAATGCTGCACTCTGTTAATTTCACTGGACACTTTATTACATCAATATATGTGTTAATTTCATGTAGTTATTTACTCAGTGTTAATTAAAACGACATTTCATATCGATGCTGTTCTCAGGCACCGGGGCTTAAACACCGCTTTGATCTGAAGCTACTGTAGGGGGAAATCACCTATTGATCACCACCAGTTAGAGCATTGTCTGAAAATGAGGATTAAAGAGCAGCTCAGTGCAGAACCACTCTAGACCGCCTTCCCTTTTCACTCCCTCCATTTTCTTGTCCCAATAAACATCAAATAACACCATGCAATTCCTCAGCTGAGCATCTGCTCACACAGCTGGTCGTTTGTCTTTATGGTTTGTAATTCCATACCAACGGTGGCTGTGCATGACCCACACTTTTCTCCGCAGAGCTGTGGCTTTTTCTTCAGGAGTAAATAAAATAGACGGCAAACAAATAAAAGAAATACTTAAAAAAAAAGATGGAACAAACAACAGTATGAGGGAACACAAATGGATAAAGTCTTTACATCTCACGCAGTGTACCTGACAATGATTTGCGTGTGGAGCAGTGATTCAACGCTGGTGTGCAACAGCTTGCTTTTAAGTTGCATGGCCGCCATCCAGTCAAACAGTTTACAATCATATCTGCCACCTGTTCTGTCCCTGCTATGCTTACAAATGTATCATCAGAATATGAGTTTGCCCTGGAGGTTATTCTTTAATACTTTTTGCCATCTGCACTCAACACAAAACTGCTATAATTATCACTTTGTGTCAACACATATTCAAATGACTGGCCTCTCTTCTGCTGATGGGAACTTCAAAGACAGGAACTCCTTTGTTAAGATTACAAAGACACTCTTTTGATAATGTCTGTTTTTCCTTCATTACTCCACAGCATATTGTAAAATCGATAACGTCACATCCGCCGTTTAAAAAAAAGTAAAAAGTTGTGAGCATTGTGTCCGAATTACTTTTAAAATTAAGGGGCATTACATAGTGCCGTACTATACAGTTTTTTAGTAGTTAGGGATTAGGGTGGGAATTCAGACAGAGTTAAGATCTATAATTACTATGAATGCAGGTAATGATGTTTGTCTGACTAACAGACTTATCTCTGACTCTTGTCTCACTTAATGTGCCATGTTTCTGACATGTACCAAGTTCGAAAATAGAGACACATTCAATGAGGGGGCCTTACAACTTGATGCACCCTATAGCCTAGTGCAGTAAATATAAGAGTATTCCAAAAGATCAAACCGTTGTATATAAACTGTACTTTACACCTGTTTAATTATCATCATCAAATAATTAAACAGGATCTGACTATATGCTGGTGAAAGTTAAAAGAGTATTAAGCAGAAGCAGCTGTTCTGATTTAATGAAGTCTGGTGTGATCATGAAAGGTCAGAGCAGAACCAGCTGGAATTAGCAAACAACTAAACATATTTTAATACAAAGAAGAAAAAGATAGGAAGCAGCACTTAAATCCTCAATAAATATATCTGTCACTTTAACTGTGAAAGTTATTCAAATGTTCTTTGTGAATACACAGTTTTGTAAAATGCAAAGTCTGCTTTTACTCAATTGTAAAGCGGCTATAAAAAAAGAAAAGGATTTTTGTTTTTAATTTCATTCAGGTAAAAGTGACATTTGCAAGAGAGAAAATACTATTTGCATTTGCTTGAGCTGCTTAGGAGCTGTTGTGTACATGTGTTGGTTTGTGCACCAAAGTAAACATGAAAAGTAATTGTTTTTTTTTTTCTGTAGACAATTTTCATCATTTAATGCTGAAGCCCCAAAAGACAAACAGAACTGAGCAGCTCTGGTGGATGAGAGCGCAATCTAAAAAAAACAGCTAAATTCCCTTTTCTTCTCATCTTAAAGTTGCGTGTTGATACTTTTTAAATGATAATTAATTAGTTATAGGAATGAGTACTAAAAATAGTCACATTTTTCCCACAACAGCTTTTTTCAACTTCCTTAAAAGTAAAAAAAAAAAAGAAAAGAAAAAAAGAAGATACTATGGCCCTTTCCAAAAAGCCCCCACAAGTAGCGTTGATTCTTGATTCCCACTATTAAAGATTTTATCAGAGACTCTGGGTTTCTATGTGGTGTCTGAGGCTTAACAGGGGAGATCATGCGTCACTTGACAGGAGCATCAGCCACAACAGCTTGAAAAAAGACCTGTAGTCAAAAGGGATGAATTTAAAGGATATATTGCTGTATTGAGAAAAAAAGTTACAATTATATAGTATAAGAATATATGTTATTGTAGGAGAAAAGGGCTTCTTACATAGCATGTGATTGACGTTGCAGCCATAAATATGGTTTTAGACAATTGTTCAAAAAACAAAAAACCTGACTTCCTCAAACTCTAGAACCATTGATATCACATTTGATACAGGCATTTCTGAAACCACTATCTTACTAGCATTATTTAAACTATATTATCCCAACATGGGATGGATGTCATCTTTTCGCATGAGACTGGGCTTTCCCCAAAATGCACTCCAACTGTCAACAAAGCCAACGCCGTTTTTTGGGCACCATAGATGTAGTGGCCCTCGTAGGGTTAACGGAACCAAATTACAGAGAAATAAACAACTTCATCCTATCAAGAGTGTTTTGGATGTGATCAGTGTGTTTGTATAACCTGTTGTTCTAACTTAGTCAGATTGTTAACGTTTCTGTTAGATCCATTTAAAAATAGTAACCCTCTCAACAGGCTTTCTCAGCAGGATTCCGGAAGTTCTTGTATTCTTGGGCTTCTCAGCATGACAATCTGCCAGTAAGTCATGCGTGGAAATTCAGCCCATTGAACTAACACATGGTAACAAAAGCAGAGAAACAGATTTTATCTGATAGAAAATTCGATTTTGTCTGCCTTTTTTTTAATACCATTTAGCTCAATCCTCTCAGAAGAATATTATAAACGGGTCATTGATTCCTGTTTCTTCATTTACTACATGCACAAGGAAGTGAAAATTCCTGCTATGTAAAAAAACCAAAAATTAATTTGAACAATTAACCTACTATTAATAAAGAGCTGCAGAATAACTTAAACAAAAGGGTATCTTTTTAAAAACAAATGTTTCATCTTAATTGCAGTTTTCTCCTGAACAACAGATGTATGAGTGCCTCATTATCATGCCTTAAAAACTGTTAGACACTCACAAATATATTTGGTTATGAATATTCACACACAAAAAGACTATTTTTAAAAAGGGATTTTTTTTTCTTTTTTCACTTGTGAAAAACAATTGTATTTATATTTATATAAATACAATTCCTCTCACACACTCCCAATACACCACAATGAACTGTGAAGTAAAGCACCTTGATTTATACTAATTAAGCTGGTATATTTTTTATACCAGCTCAGTGGCCTTGTGGTAGAGTGTCCGCCCTGTGGCTGGAAGGTTAGGTGTTCAAATCCAGATTGAGTCATACCAAAGACTCCCTGCTTGGCACTCAGCATTAAGGTTGTTGGATTGGTGGGTTAATCCACCAAATGGTTTGTCTGCAGCTCACCGCTCCCCCAGGGGTTGGGTCAAATGGGGAGACCAAATTTCAGACAGCAAGGTGTGTGACAACTAATGGTACTTTAACTTTAACGGCATAGTAGCGGGGATAAAAATAATTAGTTTACTCCGTTACTTAACTTGTAAATGGAGACTATAGCTGTTTATTTAAATAAATGTTTACTACTAACTTTGTTTTGAAAGAAAAAAACTTGAGAAAATGTACTCTTTGGTAGAATATTTGATAGCTTCAGATGAAAGCTGAAAGTATTCCATGTGGTTTTTCAGTACATTAAATTACCACGCACTGAAGCTTTAAGATTCCACTCTACTTTTATCTAATTTTGCTGACTGCAATGCTATGTATGCTTATGCATATCTCCTAATCACAGGTTTCTATGTATTCTGCTTTCTCCTTCACTGTATCTGTTTTGTTTTAATCTATTGCACATGTGTGATCCAGGTTATGCCCCACTTTCTGCGTCTTCATAAGCTCAAATAAATGCAAAGAAGTTGCCTTTCCAGAATAAAATGAAAATTTCATGCTTCTTTTGTCTTGTGATCTGTAGCTTGGTTTAATCTTTAGATAACCCAAGTCTTAAAATCCGCTGCAGTCAACAGTTAATATTCACAATCTCACTAAACTGCCATTTTTAAGCATTTCCATCTGAGACAATGGTAGGGGGGCAAAGCAAATAAATAGATCTCAAAAACTTGTCAATGTCAATATAAAAGAGGATTTGACCAAAAGATAAGTCTTGCTTTTCTCAAACAGTGTGTGGTTTAAAGGCTAACAATTCAAAGATAAAGCAAGCAGAAATAAAAGAAGTCTGAAGGGGGTTCTGATTTTTTCCAGAAGGGCTTGTCTTTTCTTAGAAGGAAATAAGTATATTTACTGGTGTTCAAAGGGATATATGTGGGATCAAGAAGCTTAGCGCTCCATTGTGTTGTTGGTGGTAGATTAGTGTGTGTTTGCAAAGACTGTCTTGGCCCTCAATTCCAGGAAAAGAAGATGATGAAATGTCTTATCAGATGTTGAAGAACCACCTGACAATCCACTCAGCAAGAAAAAAATAATCAAGACTATTAGACTTGAAAAAAAAAAAAACATCCAGAATTTTAGACTTTAGCAATGAAAAAAAAACAGGCAAATATTTATTGAAGATAAAAACATTGTGACAAAATGCTAGATCTAGCTATATTTGTCTTGCCAACCATTAGTTAGTTTTTGTAAGAAGTATTAACTTTTATAAATATAGTTTGTCTTGAATAGAAGATTATTAGAAAAAGTTTTCTATGGAAGACGAGAGCCCCCACGTCTGCTAATATTTTTTTTCAGCTTCAGCTGTGTGCGTTTAGGACTGGTGCATGGGAAACCAGTGTTCGTTTCACATGGGGCATGATGAGCTTCATCTAGTTTTGGCCTTGGGCAAGACCCTTCGTGCTACTGCCAAACTATGTAGCCACAAGGGGGCACCTGTGCCGGTCTCAGCCCAGAGGGACCACAGGGTCGTGTCAGGAAGGGGGTCAGGTGTAAAAACCTCCGCCAAACCACTTGCACGAATCAGTGAAAGCCTATTCACTGGGGTGACCCCTGAAGGGATATGCCAAAAGGGGAACAACAACTTGAGAAAATAATTAATAACTAGTTGATGGAAGGTGTGATGTCTGTTCTTGTCTTACAGACATAAAATATAATGCGAGACACTCTGTAGGTTCAAACTGTTGGACTTTTATTGCTCTGTTGCTCTCTGACATACATTCACAGTTCAGTTCTTTATCAACTCTTCTCCGTGCTCTTTTCACATCAATACCTTCGTGCTCAACTCACCAGTGCCCTCTACTGGTCATTTCTAACATTTCTAACAAGGTGTCTCAGCTGTCTTAGTTGATGTAGAAATGCAATCACACCATAAACGAGCAGAATCCAAATTCCTTCCCTACCCCTCTAGCTCCCCCTATTGTTTCAATTGTTGGAGTATGAAGAAATTAGATCAGATTACTTTACAGATGAGAATGGTCAAAGCTATAACCTCAATGAAGCAGCAAACGGTCTCAATAACTATTTTGTAAACGTGGGTCTAGAGTTGGCAGCAGAAATTCCAAAATGCAAAACCAGCAAAGACAATAGTCCACTCATCGAAAGGATCCCACACTCAATCTCTCTCTCTGATGTGAACGAAAATGAGCTGATATCAATTGTAAATAAATTCAAGAGTAAAACTCAAAAGATTGTAAGGATATAGATATGACAGTGGTGAAAAGGGTAATTTATAGTATCTCTAAGCCTCTAACACACAAATGTAACTTATCATTACAAACTGGGAGATTCCCAAACCAAATGAAAATTGTAAAAGTAATTCCTATCTATAAGAGTGGAGACAAACACCAATTTACAAACTAATGACCTGTTTCTCTTCTTCCACAATTCTCAAAAAATTTAGAAAAAATATTCAATGATAAATTAGTTACATTTATTGATAGATATAACATATTCTGTTGTACAAATAATCATAGGGAACTTATCAATGTGGTAAACACAGAGTTAAACAAAATAAAATTATAGATGGATTACAACAAATTATCTTTGAACCTAGATAAAACCAAAGTGATGTTTTTTGGTAACTACCAATACAGAGCTCTCAATTGAAATAAATAATGTCTTAATTGAAAGTGTCACAGAAATCAAATTCTTAGGGGTTTTTATCGATGACAAACTAAGTTGGAAGCCACACATCAGACACATACAAACTAAAGTCTCAAAAAGAATTTCAATCGTAAATAAATCTAAACATATATTAGAATACAATAGTAGATATTTATTGTACTGTTCTTTAATTCTACCACATTTCACCTACTGTATAAAAATTTGGGGGAATAATTATAAGAGCTCACTACATCCTCTCCTTTTACATCAAAAACGAGCTATCAGAATTATACATAAAGCCGGATATCTTGATCATACAAACAATCTATTTTATCAATCTAGACTATTAAAACTGTATGACCTTGTGGATTTTTACACTGTGCAACTTTTATACAGAGCTAGGGGGAAATCGTTACCTTTCAATATCCAAAAACAGTTCTTAGAAAATGAAGGAGGCTATAAACTGAGGGAATGTAGGAATTTCAAAGTCAAACTGATAAGAACCACAAAGAAAAGTTTCTGTTCGTCAGTGTGTGGCACCAAACTTCGGAACGGGTTAAGTAATGAGCTCAAAAAATGTTCAAATATCCAATTATTCAAGAAAATGTATAAAGAAACTCTGATTTCAGGATATGAAGATAAGAGGATTTAAGGATCAACAGGTGTTTGAATAATTCCAAATAGATGTGTGAACTTGATTGTGGTGAAATAATCAAAGATCTTTTAATTACAACCACTGAGTATTACATTGTAAGTGTGCAATAATGATTACTGAAAGGTTTGAATTACAACCTAATAACTATTCAATTTCGTTTACTTGATCTGCAATGTGTAGCAATAAAAAAACAAGAAAAAAAAACATGTATTTTCTCAAGATAAAGAGTAATAAAGTCGTTATGGAGAAAACAGGCTGACATTTTTTTAACCCTAAATAAAGTAAAAGTACTCCTGGATTTATAAGTTAGCAGACTGTTGATATAAAAAAAAATTGATACAATTTCTTGAGCCAAATGAAACAACCAGCATCAATCTTTTTTTTCAAATGCTCATTTTCTTTTTTCTTTTATTCCGAAATTTTCATGTCCAGTGCATGCTCACACTCTTTTTCCCCTTTCATAGCTTTTGGCCCAGTTGAGGCTTGAATTTTTTTACAAAGAATAATAGTTTTCCACAGAATCCAACATTTGCCAATAAAGCTGCAGAGGTATATCACAGCCCTCATTAAGCAGGGCTATTATGAACCTGCTGGTGCACAGCGCCAAAAGACAGGATGAAAAACCTGCTTGCTGGCTGGATTCTTCTGGTCTGGATGAACAATGGGACCGTCCTCTTCCTTAGCATAATGTCAGCAGACTCAAACTAGCTGGATAGTAATGTGGCGTTTCTGTTTATTTAAACTATCTGATCCAGTTACTTTAGGCTTAATTACACACAAAACATACTAATCATGCCAAATCTCAAAGACTTAAAATATAGTTATGCCAACTCGATCAATAGTTTAGATTGTTTTTGTTCATTCCACCATCTAAATGCAGATGTTCAAGCTTATTTATTTACAAGGCGCCTTACAATGACCACAGTCAAAGCCAGTACATGCGCAGGCCCATCTAAAGTTTGCGAGAGAGCATTTTATTGTTCCAGAAGAGGATTGGGATAATGTCCTATCGTCAAAAACAGAACTTTTTGATAAGAACTCTACTTGTCATGTTTGGAGGAGAAAGAACGGTGAGTTGCATCCAAAAAGCACCATACCTACTGTAAAGCTTGGGGGTGGCTTATATCATGCTTTGGGGGTGTTTGTCAGCAAAGGGACCAGGATGACTGATCTGTGTAAAGGAACAAATGAATGGGGCCGTTTTAGTGAAAACCTCCTTTCAACAAGGGTATTTATAGTCTTTTTGAAGTTCTCTTGGAATGAACAGGATTGTGAGTCTTTGTTTATTATTAGGTGCCCTGGTCCAAAAAAAATCAGAGATTGTGATTTTGCTCATGTTATTTAAGAAAGAATTTGAACTTAAATGAAGCAGTTTAAATTCTCCTGTATGACTTACAGAAGTGTTATTTTAAATTATGGTGAGCTGTTTATAAAGGCTTCAGTAGAAGCTGCTGTTTAGTTTAGTGGGACCCAAGGGAGCAACAAGGATGGGAGCTTAACCCTTGGAGATGAGCAAAGGATTCCAAGTTGACCTTGTGATGTTCATCTAATAAGATTTGTATTGGTGAGCGGTAGTCAGATGGAGGAGAAGTGCTGTCTGCTCCCACAGAGTGATGAATGCCGGAAAGAGGAGGCATCAGCAGGGAAAAACAGCTGTCAGATTGACAATGCTGAGTGGTCCAAAAAGATAGACACACATACCAGAGATGAGACCCTACAAGTATATCTCCCAGGAGTTTGAGGTGTGTCGATCGCACCCATTACAATTAATTCCCACATATTTTTCTTGACTCAGCAACTTCATCCACCATAGAAATCACCATAACAAGTGCCAATTGCTCTCCTGTTGAACAAGTTCCTCCATCTAAATTTCCAAATTTCAAGCTGGAAACATGAACGTCTTCAGTCTAACCAATCAAACGTGCCCCTACACCAAGATTTTAAGGTCCCCAAATCCTAGTAGCAGCGATGCTGACATTGATAGTAAAGTCTTAGGTCCCACCAAAAATGACTGCTAAAGATTGAGCCCAGCAGTTTGAAAATATATGTTTAAGAAGAAGAAGTAAAGCTAAATAGTATGTTTCTCTTTAAAAAGTTGTTCAGGACCACAGCAAAACATGAACTTTGACACGAAAATATAGGCCTATGTGGAAATGTCGGATAGTCATACATGTGCAAAGACTGCAGGTATGTGCGTGAATTTACCGTGTGAGGGTTGGAAAAGCTTCTAGTGTTATGATTCTTCAAGTGAAATATGAGTTTATTTCAAGTGATCAGATTTAAAAAGACATTTTTTTAATGTCACACTGTCTGTTTGATTGGAGTTACAAGTGCTTAGTTCAAACGATCCAACTAAAAAAGTGTCTATTAAATGAAAAATTCTACTTTAAAATTTTAGCTCTTTAGAGAAAATTGCAGGTAACCCTTTAACATCAGAGCTTTAGCTCCAGTGTTTACATTAGTTTCAACTACCATAAGTTTTTAACTTTTTCAACTGTTGATGTGGTGGTGAGCTGTTTATGTTCATGTAAGTCCAGTAAATTCTGAAACATAGAAAAGCAGCCTTGGCTGATTAGCAACACTTTACAGTAGTGGAGTGTTTACGCAATTAACATAAAACAGCTGATTCTGACACAGAGAAAAGCAGCTTTGCACTGTTCTACAAAGCTTTATGTCAGTAAAGTTGTTGGAAAAATGTATACAAGTTATCTCATATTTGGTTTTATGAATTACCTAGCTATATAGGTAATATAATCATGTTTGCAGAAGTGTTTGTGTCCAAGTTCTGTTTCACAGGGAGGTGAAGGTGAAACTCTTGGGAGGAAACCGACTGTCCTAGCATCTTCCCAAGATCAGCATGTTATCTGCTTCCAGAATCCGGAATCAAAGGACGCTCTGTGTCAGTAAAACCTTCAGAAAAGGCATTGCAAGGCCAGAGATGATGTGGGAATACTGTGAAAGGATGGACATGTTGCAATTAATGTTTTCTGATAGCGCTGCAGCTGTGTTTTTATCAATTTCCCTTCCTTAGAGCTCAGCGCATATGTAAATTAGGGAAAACCCAACAAACTTAATGAAAGAGGAGGCAACAAAAAAATGTGCCACAGTGGAGAGAGATTGTAACTGGGTATCATCTCTGTTCGTTCTCCTCCTAAAAGGTACCTTGGTCTGTTGTCTTTATTTCCTTTTGACGTTATTCTGATATTGCAGGTTGTTTTAACCCAACAGTAATGTGTTGTATATTGGTGCAAAGCAGATATAAAAAGCCACTTCTCCAAGTCCAAAACCCACTGGTTGAAGAGTAAAGCCGGATTTACAGTGATCCACTTACGGTTCGTCTCTCTTTTGTTGCATGGTGACTGTGTCTCACGACCATCATTTTACAGTGTCTCAGTTGTGTCTTCGGTCCGTTCATCCAAAACCTTGATAATCCGACTCCATGCCCATCCCTTCCTCACAGAGGCCTTGAAATTAACCACCTGATGCTAAACACCAGCAAGACGAAGGAGCTGGTCCTGGACTTCGGGAGGTCCCCTACACCACACTCACCGGTGAACATCCAGGGTTCAGACATTGAGTTTGTGAACACTTTTAAAAAATACCTGGGTGTTCACCTGAACAACAAACTGGACTGGTCCAATAACACGCATGCCCTGTACAGGAAGGGCCAGAGTCACCTTAGATAGATAGATAGATCATCTTTATTGTCATTGCAACATTGTACAACGAGATTAAGGTGCAAAATAGTCAAATAGTAAATAAAATCACAATAAATAGTATAAAAACAATATAAAATACGGACTAACTTAAACAGCAGACATAACCCACACACGCGTGAACATTCTGTCATATTTCCATTTATTACTTGTTCTTTACAGCATTTAATGTAGTTATTGCTACGGGATAAAAACTTTTCTTAAATCTGTCAGTCCTTGTTTTGATTGACCTGAACCTTCTCCCTGATGGCAGCAGTTCAAAGAGGGAGTGTCCAGGGTGTGAAGTGTCCTTAAGAATCACCTTCACCTGCTTCAGCTGCTGAGGACCTTTTACGACAATGTGGTGGCCTCAGTGGTCCTGTATAAAGTTGTGTGCTGGGCGGGTGGCAGTGCAGACAGAGACATGAAGAGGCTTAACAAACTGGTTGCACCCACAGTGTAAGAAGGAGCGGTACCGCAGGTGATTCCTCCCCACAGCCATCAGACTGTACAACACTGTGTTAAAGTGACACTCCACGGTCCCTGGGGTGTTTTTCTTTCACTCACTTATTCATTTACTTTCGTTGCAGTTGTTGCTGTGTTACAATTGTTTTACAATTGTTTTTGTTCGCGAATAGTTTTGTTTTGGTGTGTACTTTGTTACATTACTTATTTCTGTATTTATAAAAAAGGAACAAAAAAAAGTTTTTTTTTTTTTTACAGTTGATCACATGTTTTGCTACTGACCACATTTTTTTATATACATTTTATTTTTTTCATTACTATTAATATTATTTCTTTTTTATTATATTTTTTACACTTTCGCAGCTGTATTTATTTAATATTTCATATTTTATTTATATATATATATATATATATATATAGACACCTATGCAATAGTCATGCTGTCAAATCAGCATCTTGATATGGCACAACTGTGAGGTGGGATGGATTGTCTTGACAAAGGAGAAGTGCTCACTGTCACAGATTTAGACAGATTTGTGAACAATATTTCAGAGAACTGGTTATTTTATGTATGTGGAAAATGTTTCACATCTTTGAGTTCATACCATAAAAAATGGGAGCAATAACAAGTGTGTTGCGTTTATATTTTTGGTCAGTGTACATTATGACAGCTAGGTGTTCTCGTGCTAGTGTTTTGCTGATAAAGGACATATATAAAGAAATTTCAGCACCGGTTTGTATTTTTTAAGTATTTCTTTATTCAAATCATTGTGAATCAGGAGCAGTCAAAATATTCATTTGGAAAAAGATTGTACTTGTGATGTAGAAAATATTATGGGCGGGACAAGCTCCCTGCTCTGTTCTAATTTGATGCATCCACTTGCAGATGACTATATCCATGTATATCTTTGTTTTACTTGTCCGATCTAATATTTGGCTCAAAACTGTACGACTGGATAGCTCCAATAATGCTCACCATTTTTGTTGCATCAGTAATATTCCGTTGGGGCTGTAAGCAACAGAGAAGAGCATAGAAACAGAGTTCTCAGCGACGCATGTCCTCTGCACCGACAGACCGTTCATCTGAAGCTCAGAAGGGAGCTTCACATGAACTACTGCTGCTCTGCAGAAACTACGGTATGTCCTTGAAAATGCTTTTAATTTTGGCAAAAATCCACAATCATAAAAGACAACTGGAAACGCTTTTAGAATAGATCAAAAAATGATTGAAGCTTTCCTTTTGCTGACAATAAAAGCCTTTTATTGCATTATATTTCAGTATTTTGTTGTTGTGGACTTTGAAATAAACATCTCTGCACACAGCCAGACATCCCTTATTCCAGAGGATTTGTCTTTGTAAACGTCTTACAAGCGCATCATATGGAATAAAACCCAAGAGGGTGAATAGTAAAATAAATGCCAGAAAACAACAACAACCTATAATTCTTACAAATTTTGTAAAGGAATGTTATCAAAGCAAATACAACCAAGGGTAGTAATGTACAGGGACTGCAATCTAAACCACGATAACACTTCAATTGCTGGGGATCCTTGGGCATTGGAATTAAATTGCATTGCAGGTCTTTCTCCATCTGTCACTTATTCGATCAATTATGATTGTACCACCGATCATTGTCTAGATCGGTGCCATCTAGTGGGGTCCAGATGAGATGACCCCACCCTTACATTCACGTGTTATCCCTCCCATGAAAAAGGTAGATTCGATTTCATGTCTGACAGGACACTAATGAAGATCAAAAATCATTGGGGGGAAAAAAAGGTATGGGCTCCAGATGACCCCACTCCCAACGCCAATTGTGCTTTGGCGCTGCTCCGTCTATTTTCTCTCTCCTGATGTGGCATGCAATACGACTGTTCAAATTCACTGATGTTTCTTTCCGATTGATTGTTCTGGTTCTCTGTCATCTATTGTGTGTAAGTTTGTATCTTGAGCCTAACGCCGACGCTGCAACAACTGAATTTCCCAAGCTGGGATCAATAAAGTATCTTTATCTTATCTTATCTTATAGCACAAGGGGAGAGAAAAATAACAGCAGCAGGGCTCCCCTAGTACGGATAACATCATCATGTTGAGCCTGTCCTACAACTTAGTCAACCATGTCACCAAACTAGCTCTATTATTATCTGCTGAATATCAATGGCCTCATTTGCTTGGTCTAATAAGCGTTGAGAAAACCTTTCAATTTGCAAATTCTTACTCAGGGGAAATACAGCTCTGACACAGAAATACATATCTGAATGAGCTTGTGGAAGATTTTGGATTCAGTATGAATTTGAACAAAGACTATTTTAGATTATTGGTTATGAGATAATGACCATCAAAACATGCCAAGCTTCTCAGGAGATTTTTACAGAATGGTGTTTCACAGAGTATGCAGTTTGTTGACGGTTCCTTGGTAGCCGGCGCAGTGCTCTGTCTGCAGTCACAGCTTGAAGCAAACAATTCTGATTAAAAGACAATAAAAACAATCTTTTTTCTTTAGAAATGCTTTTGTAGTTCACTCTCTGTGTTAATACAAAAGGATTGAGATACTTGCTGACACATTTGAACGTTTATCAGATGAGTTATTGAAGCAGGAAGACCGAATCTGTAAAGATCTAACTTAACCGAACTGCAGTTGCTCCATTCCCATGTTCCTCAGCGTGGCTGATAGCTTGCAGTTTAAATGGTTTCTCTTTGAATTTCCAGGGTTTCCAAAACTAAGTTGTTATGCATTGTGCTCAACTGTGCACCTTTGTACTATGGGGGGGGGGGGGTCTTCTTTTACTTCCTCTCCTCTCTCCGTACCGTTTTCATGTTGTTCTCTCCTAGGTCCTCTTTACTGAAGTCATACAACAACACATTAGGGCCGCTCTGTACATTTTGGAAAAAATGTAAGACTTTCCTCTGGTGGACTTTGACCTGGTTGTGAAAGTACTGTACATAGTAAATATGATAAAAGGCAGTGAGCCGCATGCAGTTCAAGAGCCGCCTGTTAGCGCCCCTACTCTGAAAAATGAAAGTCACGCCCCTCTGCCTTACCGATAAGACATGCAAATTTCGGCCAATCAGATCAGCCAGAAAGGTTCCTGCCCCCAAGTGACAAACACACCCCTAAACACTGCCCCAAAAGTGACAAAAACGCCCCCTTAACACTGAGCGTAAATCCAGGTGAGGGCGCAAAGAGGAACTGACCGTGCGGGATCACTGCTCAGTTAGCCGTTCAGTTTTAAAATACAGGGTCACTCAGTTAGAATCGCGCCAGCGGGTTGTAAGGTTCACTCACTCAGTTCCTGAATACGCCCGCTCAGTTGTTTTTACGCCTTTCACTTTATGGCAGAGATGGAATTCCATAGTTCCAAATAGGCTTAGAATGGGCTGACACTAAACAGAGAGAATGAAGGACAGTGTGCAAAACTATGGTGTCAACAATTTGCATAAACACTAGGGATGGCCCATTTGACACGAAGCTTTGGCGCGCATTTCACCCTCATGAAACAGAGTGGTTCGGCACACTGTTTTGGGGCGTGTGTCAACGAGCGCAGATCCCATGGTTGATGACGTATGACGGGCCAAATGCATCGTTTGGTCGAACCACGGTTGAGATGTCACTTGTGTTTTGAACAGTTGGGAGCGCTATTCTCTAGAAATACGAAATGAATCCCGAATGTTTCCCGACCAGTTTTATTTTTTCCCCAAGATTGGAATCAGCGTCAGTTCTTGCACTTCACCATGGCATCTTGTAAAAAACGTACTGTGGCTCAGGATCGTTTCAACTCGATTTCTCCGAATAAAACAATACTCTATGAACATTGTGTATAAAAAAAATACTTCAATGAATCTATAATGGCAAGCCAAACTAGCGTCAGTGGAGCTAGCTCAGTGGAACAGTGAGTTGGGTGAGTATCCAGAGGTTCCGAGTTTAAAACCAATGCTTTACAACTTTTTTTTTTCTTTTGCTTTGCATTCATTTTCTTCATGTGATGTGCATTTTGCTGTGTCAAGCACCTCTCACAGAAATCGTCACATGTGGTGTTGTTTTATGTGTTTTTTTTTCTAATCAGGATTAACAACATTGTTTTGTTTTACATTTTTTCTTTATTTCCACATTGAAGTGTTATAAGGAGCTTAGTTGAAACATATGTCGATATACGTCCAGTCCGCCACCAGATGCCGCTGTTCTGTGTGGTTTCAAAGCCCTGAATGGGTGGTTCATTTTTCCGGCACAATTACATGAACCCCAAGGGATGCTTCATGGGGCTTCTATTCCCATCCCTAGGGATGGCCTGTTTGACACGGCGCTTCGGCGCGCGGTTCACTTTCATGAAACAAAATGTTTCGGCACAATGTTTCGGGGCGTGTGTCAACTAGCACAGATCACGTGGTTGATGACGTATGACGCGCTAAATGCTTCGTTTGGTCGAACCACGGTTCAGATGTCACTTGCGTTTCGAACAGTTGGGCGCGCTGTTCTCTAGAAACACGAAATGAATCCCGAACGTTTCCTGGTCAGTTCTATTGTTTCCCCTGTATCAGAATCAGCGTCAGTTCATTGCACTTTACCATGACTCCTAGTAAATAACATACTGTGGCTCAGGATCGTTTCTACTCGATTTCTCCTAATAATAAAAAAAAATGCATGATTGTTGTGTATAAAAAAAACTTCAATAAGTTTATAATGGCACAGCCATATAGTATCTGTAGTGATAGCTCAGTGGATTGATTGACTGGCGTCACTTCCAGAGGTCCTGGGTTCGAAACCAGCTTTGTACAAAAACTTTCTTTTGCATTGCGTTTTTTTTTTCTTCATGTGATGTTTCCTACATGTGTTGTTTTACGTTGTTCTTTTTAATTATAATTAACAATATTGTTTTGTTTTACGTTTTTTTCATCATCATCATTTCCACATTGAAGTGTTACAAGGAGCTTAATTGAAACACATGTCGATATACATCCAGTCCGCCACCAGATGCCGCTATTCGGTGTGGTTTCGAAGCCCTGAATGGGTGGTTCATTGTTCCGGCACAATTACAAGAACCCCAATGAGGCTTCATGGGGCTTCTATTCCCATCCCTACCCATCCCTAATAAACACAAGTTTAATTGCAGATATTTACAGGAGCTACAATATTATAGGCCACTGGACTGCTTCTAACTAGCAGCAAATGAGGAAATGCCACAGATACTCTGCCCTTTATACTTCTCCAGGTGATCAGCCAAAACACCATCAGCTGGCCTCAATCAGCTGATCCTCACCAGCTGACTTCAGCTCTAGTTAGAGGAGAAACAGGAATCCTCAAATGAAAAAACAAAATTGGCATTGCCCACAGGCCATCATCAAACACAGAAAGTAAACTTTTAAGTGAAAGGAAAGATAAATCTGTGATTAACCAGACCGGAGGAAAGCAAGGCATTTTAGCGGATGGCAGAAAGTCATCTGACACTAGATCATTGGTAAAACAGAGAAAGAAGCAAACAATAAATAAATTAGACAATACGACTGAATGCTTCTCACGTTATATTTTAAGAAAGAAATCACCACTGAAAAAACATCAGCTGGGTGGCTCCAGGAGGCCCTTGGCTCCTTAAAGATTTCTTTATCACCAGACTTGGAGAGCTCTACTCTGCCTATGGTTGGCTGTGGAGAAAGAGTGCGGGCCACTGGTAAAACATGTTAATGTAAAGTACATCTTTCATTTTACTTATTGTCTAGTCAAAAGAAAAATAAAGAAAACTTACCAATGAGGGTGTTTAATTTTTTTCTTAATAAAAAAAAACACTAGAAATATCTATAAATGTAAAAGATCAATTTAGATAAGATGCTTCCTTTGAACGAGTCACAGGTTTATCTGCCACAAATATAAGTGGTATAAAGTGTATACAATATTAATTTATTTGTTTTATTTGTCTAACTGCTATTTTTTAGAATTAAATACTGGCAAGGTCTGAAAGGTGTTTGTGTTGCACAGTAAAAAACATGTCAAATGTTTAAACTTTTGCTAAGAAACATAGTTTGCAAAAAAGAAAGCACATATGACTTGAGTTACTTCATTTTAATGTTCAATTAAATGCAAATGAACAATAAATGATAATGTTATGGCAACTGGATACTTCTCATTTCTTCATACTAAACAGAAATGCATCTAAATATGTTTTTTTTTTAATTTAAAGACCAGAAACAAAACAAAGAAAAAGGCTGTCTGGCAAATTATTTTTGTTAACATGAAATCTGGGTTGATATCAATAGCTGTGTTTCCATTACACATATGAACAAAACTTTATCGACATTCTATAATTTCGCAATTATAGTTTCCATTCAATCCTAAATAGCCGCAAACCAACTAATATGATAAATCATTAAAAAACCAGGGCGATGAATGAGTACAAGTATTTTTTAAAGTTGATTCACAAAAAGAGAGCATTTGAATGGCGTCAAAACAGTGCCATGCGCAGTGCTGCACAGCTAGACCATTGACAGCCTCTATACTGAGCCACAAGCTTGTACAGCGGTATTAAAAAATGAACATTCTAAGTTAGCAGTTGGACCCTTTTTCCTGTTTGAGAACACGACGATACATTCAAGTTTCTGCCACGGCACAAGTGCTCATCATCATCTATCAAAGGAGACGTTGGTGTCTCATTCACGCCATGGAGCGTCAAGCGCTCTCTACACGCTGGTTTTAAAGCAGAGCTGTGGATCCCTCAATTCTACACGCAGCTTTGAATGAGCTGTGTGACCCTGTGGAACCTCTTGTGGCGTCTGCTGAGTGGGGGTCAGGGTAGCCAGTTCAAGAAAGCGCATTTATTTCCCCCAAAAAAAAAAAAAAGGTTTTTATTGCAGTTTTGCAAAATATGTCCATTTTGATATAATGAAAAAACTTTTTTTTTTCAATGAATACAAGTTTTTTCAAAATGGTGGTGTTTCCATTAAGCAAATTTATTATCGCAAATCCAAATTGTGCAATTTCATAGGGAATGGAAACGCGTCTAGTGTTAACCTTAAAAATGCAAATGGTGAAAACAGGAAAATAACACTGAAGGTTATCTTATACTTAAACAAATAAATCTGTTCTTCTCCATTGGCCCTTAAAGCTGTGAAATTCAAATAGCCACAGGATGTTGCCACAGGTTTAGAATGGCTTATAACGTAATTTAGTCAATCACAATCAAGAAATTGCAGTTTTTTAAAAGTGCTGGCCTCATATTATTGTTTTTAAAACCAGGAGACTGCAGGTGGGCTGGACTTTAAACATGGCTGATTCAGGTCATAGAAACAGATTGGACAAAAAAGGTTGTTTCCAATCCTCATAATTTGTCTGTCATTTCTTTACTGAAAGGTTTCATTATTTGGTCCTTGTGCCATGGTGTTGGAACTTAATGGTTAAATCATTTTTGTTGTTGTTGCAATCTAACAAGAAATTTTTCCAAATGAGTTGAGAGCTAAAATTGTTCTTTTTTTGTGTTTTCACTTCCAGATTCTAACTTAAAGGTAACCAAACTAAAACTTCAAAATAAAAGCTCAGTGAAAATTCAGTTCACACATCTTACCATGACTCCTCCTCTCTCAACACAGAGTTTTTAAATAATCAAGTTACGTCCTAAGAAATTCGTTTTAGCTTATCCCCCTCATCTCCCGCATTAAGTGGATCCTCTGCTGCAGTGCAGTTAAGCAGCAGTTCAAAGACTGATAGGCATTCTCTGCTGCTGGGCCATCTTGTTAAGTGGATTGTTAAGTATCATGGTCTCGCTGAAGCGTGTTCTGTTAGTTGATGAAGCAGGATTTGCAGAGAGATAGGAAGTCATAGACACCCAAAATTATCTGCAGAAGCGTCTCTAGTTTGGTCACGACTCAGGCTGCTGAAAGAGATTTTCTTTGTGTTGGATGAACAAGATAATCTCTGCGCAGAAGAGAAAAATATTCAAGGAGTTAAAAATCTAAATCTGCAGTTTTATTTAGTTTACTCTGCACACATACTTTGAAGAATTCTTCTTAGAATGAATACGTTTTGCATATATATGTTCTCAAACTGTGAAAAGCCATTTCAGGTCAAAAACTAGGACGTGCTAGAAACAAGATAAGAAAGTATTTTGACTTTTCTTGGAGAGAAATTGCTGCTGTAAAATAAAAAGAAAAAGAACAACCTCAGTATCCTTTGAGACATCCTTTCAAAACTGCTGTTGTTCAGCGTCAGGTACCGACCCCTCCCAATTCATAAAAACGAATGAGTTCACACATTGTGACGTAGATAACTGAGGAACAGCCACCTTCAGTAAAAGTCTGCACTGCCAGCACCGCCGTCAGCTAGTTCCCACTTTCTCAGCCGAGCTCGCGGTGTTTGGCAAAAACACTTCCCTTTTAAATGCACAAAATGCATGAAGGGGAACCTCATTGTCTGAGGCTTCACTGTTTCCCCAGAGCACACTTGTAGCTAATGGGGGAGGGGGGTGGTCATAGAACCGCCACTGCTCAGAAATGTTCTAGACTGAAGCCCTGTTCACACAGCAGTCACTGTTGTCTTAAAACAGACTTTCATTCACACCGCAGTGTCGAGTAGAAGATAGAGACGCATCTAATCCAGCTGAACATGTCATCAACAAAGCTTGTCATCATTTTTTCTAACCCTAAAGCTACATAAATACAAGGCATTTGACACAAGTTCTTGAACGTGCATTTAACCCATGGTGTTCAAACTGGACACGCATGGAGGTGATTCTTTTTATTTTTCTACTGTTTGCATGTCCTTCACCAGTTGGAAGAGACAGGGCAAAATGTCGAAGCGGTACAAATCTTGTGAGTCTTGCTCCAGGTTTTTTCTTTCTCTATTTTAATATATGAAAGACTTAGTGTCATATAATTTTGGCCAGGAACAAACCACAATTATTAATTTATCCTCCATAATCAATTTCCAAGCAGTTGGCCCTCACCATGAATAAGTCACTAACCAAGTTTTGAGTCACCGGTTGGTTTAGGCTTTAACTTGCAACATGCATCCAATGTATGTAGTGCCCAAAAACATTGTAGACAGTTGCACCAAGAGTTTTGAACATGGAAGCCTGAAATGTGCATTTATGCAGTGTAAACATAGCTTCATGGTTTGTCTGGCACTTATTCTTAGGAAATTTGGTTTCAAGCTTTTTCTTTTGCCTCTCTTGATTTACTTTCTCTAAATTCATTATCAACCAATCCTTTTATTTTTAATAAAGTGATCTAGTTATTTGGCCATGAAGATAGTATCTGCCACACAGGCAGATAGTCAGTTGTTGTATTGAGCTGATTCTATTCTCCGCCGTAAATGACTCTCTGCAGCATTTCCTGTGCTTCGTCTGAGCACGTCTTTACACAGTTTTTTTATTCACAGGTTCCTGCATACAAAAGGTGAGTAGGTGGAGGTGAGAATCATGAGTCTTTTTTTTCCTAGAAGGGCTGAAGAATTTTAAAACTCTTTTGCATTAGAATGAACCTGCAATTGTTTTAAAAACAATTTATTGTGGCAAGATTTCTTATGTCATTCGTCATTAACAGTTCAAGTAGAATCTTACTGATTCCCTTTCCATTCTATATTAAAAAAAAAAAAAAAAAAAAAAAAACAAGCATCAAATATCAGTGGACAATCAGCCTCCACCTACTTACATTATTTTTTTTAGTCAAAGGGTTAAGCACTGGCTACAGGAACACTTGCAATAGACAGAAAGCATTATTCAGCAAGAAGAGCCTGAAAATACGTTTCCGTTTTTGCATTAATTCATAAAAACGAAAACACACCATACAGAAACAATTTGATTCAGACTATTTTAAATGTACCAGAGTATTTATTAGCTATAAATCTAAATGTTTATTTTGTAAATGGCCATGGATGTTGCATCTTCAACAGGGGACTGTGTCGATTGCATACAGAGTTCCAACCAAAGAAATGTAGTGCCATCTTGTGGAATCAAACCATTTAAACTTCAGATGTTGTGCAGCATAAGGAGGATTTTTGAAAAGAATGTTAAGCACAAACTCAACGGAAAACACCCAAGATCCTTTTCCAATTGTTTTTTGCAAGGACTTTGCTTCTGGACTGCAAATCAACCATGGCTGCAAGTAGTAAAGAACTGAATTGATTGAAGCAGTTACCTGAGGCCACTTAAATTCTCTCCAGCCTCAATAAGACCAAGAAGAGTGGAAGATTGGTGGAAAACATGAAAGAAATAAAAGCCTGGGATCTACCAGCTACAGGTTTTTATATACCTCCAGTGCTTTAAAAGGTTATGAAGGCTGTGGACAAGAAGTTTTTCTTTTTTTCTTGCATGGTAGAGCATTGGAAATTTGAAATGGTTAAACTGAGGGAAAGCATGGATCATGGCTGCACAGGAGTTGACGATCAATAGACTGGGATCTACTGCACCAGAGGATCCAGGTGAAGGCTGTGCAAAGATGCCACTGAGAGGATACAGTGCCAGATGCTAGCAGCTAGCCTAATCTACTGAAGTATCTAGATATAGTATTGATTAGAAGTGCAAAGTTTGGGTTGAAATCATCCCCAAAGATGGAGGAAGGTTTTTCTGCCAAGATCCTGAACAACTATCAGATACAAGACATATGATCTTGATGGATAACCAACTACACAATACTAGACAAATAGCAGAACAGTACGTTGCTGATAAATGTATCAAGCCAAAAAAAAAGGCAACACATAGAAAAAAAGAACATCTAAGATTTTCAAAATACGAACAGCTGAGAAAAAAGCTAGAAAAGATGTTGGAGTTGAAGGAAAAGTGGTTTCTGTGGCAACTTGGACAGTTGAGGGATTAACCCTGATATTGGAGAGCAGCTCCAGCAATGGGTTCCAGCATCATCATCTATGATCAGAGTTCAGAAGAGTGCAGTCCTGGGAACAGCTAAGACGCTGAAGGGCCCTTAGGCCAAATTTGGCTTTTATGTGAATAGCCATGGCTTGTCAAAATGAATGCCCACCTCAAAAAAAAAATAATTAATTTTAAATCTACAGCTGTCTTGTCTCTACATTTGGTGCAAATGAAGACGCAAACACAATTTCAGCATGTTCCATTTATACACAAAAGTGTTAAAGCAGTGAGGTCAAAGTGAGGTCTGGAATAGTTTTGGTAATCCACGTTAGACTGTTCCAAGGCATGCTCTGTGTTGTGTCTAAAATTGATACGATGCCTTCTTTTTGTTACCCCCGACATTTTTTTGCGGCATGGTGTTGATCCTAGCTGGAGGAGGAAGAAAGCCTTGTGTGGACACATATTTTGGAATCCTATTATTCAGTCAAATAGAAGGTCTGAAGTGTGTAAAGCTTTGCAGCTCTTAAGTGCATTCCAGTGCTATACTGAGACACAGAGACGAGCAACAATCACAGCGATATAAGAGCTTTGAGTCATGAGATTTGAGACTGGCCTCAAGAGGGATTTGACGAGAAATGTTTCACATAATTGCACAGAAATACTACATTTGCAAAAGTCCCCTTTGTCACTTTGCGTTATTGTCACTTGTCTAGTCTCTTGTCTAACACTCATTCAGTTGTAAAAGTTGCTATTTTTAACTCAGTATGTTAATAAGCTTGAGTAGAGAATATATGTTTTTGGTTCATGTAAGCAATGCAATATATCATATTAATATGTTTTTACTTTGTTGTATAGAGTCTTTCTGCTTTTTGTAATCATGTCATATTATTCATGTTATCAGAACTATACCCATTTTATTCCAAACTTGCAGGAGTTTTTGAAAGTGATTGTGGGCCAGACCATTTTCTTTGGGGATTCTTACACACACAAACAGACTATATGCACTAGGGAACAAAAGCCTTGGGATCAAAACTGAGTAGCTTTTTCTGAATCTAAGGGTGTTTTCCGACTGGACACCTTTGTTACTCTTAAAGTGAACCAGAGTTAGAGTCCGATGATCCGGAACAAATTTTCTGTCTGAATCCAAAAGAGCAGACCCTGGTCCTGGACCATGAACCGCTCTCTGACCCATCTTTGTAGGTGGTCTATGTCCGTTTCCAATCAACCTGAGCTTCGGTTCGCTCTAAGATTCCTCAATCTAAATACAATCTCGGAGCGGAACAACTGAACCAAAACAGCCACAGTAGCCGGTGGTCATGTGATCTAAACACAGTAGGAATGTAGCAATGGATGAGCCATAAAGCAACGATTGTCGGGTCATCAAAGACGAAAAAAGGCTCCAACTCCTTATTTGTTACAACGTTTAATTTCACACCACTCAAATTGTGTTTTACAAGGAGGGAGAAAGGGGGTAAAGTAGTTAGAGGGTGATTAAAAATACACATTTTTCAAAGTATAACCTCTTTTCATAAGTTAAGAAATACATACTTTACCTGCTTACCTATTCCAGGTGAGCCACATTTTCCTCAGTATTGACAGTCTTTTTCAGAATACTTACTAAATATTTACTAAATGTACATTGTTTTTATAAGGTTTAATCAATACACTGATGTAGCACATTAATTTTAAATAAAAGAGCAAGAAGATCCTTCATTTTCAGAAATATTTATTTTGTTAGTTTTAGCAAAAAGTTCATTAGAGCAAAATCGGTAGAAAATCAGCCCATCAAAACCTTAACATGAATGCAGTAACATTACCATATTGATACAGAGACAATAACTTTTATGCATCGCTGCCCTGAATGTAAAAGCTGGGCAAAAAGATAATAAAACCCCTAATTTAAGCCTCTTTGCTAACTTCTGTTCATGTTTAACATGCAGACAAAAGATGGTTGTTAACCATTCTATATAAACATTGGTATCATATTTGATACAGGACTTTCTGAGACCCCTATCTCCTTATTTTGATCCAAACTTTCCTTAAAAACCCATTGGAAAAAACTTAGTCCGTGTTTTCTGCCCTGTCATTCATCATTATTCCACTAGGGGCGGTAGAAGGGCTTCTTCTGCTCTTGTAATAAGGTCATGCAAACTGTAAACAGCCTGTGATTGGTTAGAAGCTCGAACAGGTGATGAGAACCTGAAATAAAAAAAAAAGTCTTCCTAACTCATCTTTTTTCCTTAGCTTCTTTCTTTCATTTATATTAAAAACTATTCTCAATAAAGTGTTGACTCATTACTGTTATATATAGAATCATCTTCAGTCTGGCTGTGCTGCTGTGTTATTTCAAACTCATCCCCACCAGCTGCAGCTGCATGAGCCGTAGGAGCAAAACATGCACCTGTTTGCTCTATTTTTTACTTAAGACCAAATTACCATTGGTTATTGGCAAACTCATCAGAAATGATCTTTCATTATTAAGTAATCTTTCTCTTTCGTACCAGCTTCTCTGGATTCAACCCCAGAAATCAACACTTTCCTATCTTTTTTTGTGATAGCAAAACACCAACTGCAGCACATAGTTTCTGCCTGATAACAGAAGCATAATGACCACAAAATGAAAATTACTGGTTTCAGACAGCAGTGCTCCAGTGAAGTAACAGTAGTGGAGGCAGCTGCTAAATCAAAGTACTAAACTAAAAGTTCTACATACTGAACCTGTTTATCAAGCTACATTCACACTGACGACTGGCAACTGACGTTCAAGCGTCCCCTTTCAATGAAAAGTCTTCGTCAACACCGGTAAACTCATGTTTCAGGTTTCAACGCCTGTAAACTCTTGCGTTTACGCATCACTGCGCAAGTTTTTAAGTTCCTTTTTGGGCTCAGTGTACAAACTGGGCATTCACTGAATGCTCACTGAGAGTTCAACCAGGTGAAATTTCGACTGCTTGAGCATTTAACAGCAGAACTTAGACCAATTAGGGACTCAGATTTGGCAGTGATGTGTTGGAAGAGAACTTATTAAATGTGGTTTGTGTCTGGCTAGAATTATATGACACAATGTCTTATCAGAATAGAGCCATGAAAGACAAAGCCTGGAGCAAGTTTTGTGAGATTTGCCCCGCTTTGAGATTTCGCACCAAGCCTTTTCCAACTGTAGGCGATGGATGAGAAGAAGCCCCTCACTCCTTGTCCAAAACTTGGGCTGATTGCAAGCATAAAGTGAAACCTGTGAACTTGTGAGTTCCCAACAGTCATATTTTACTTGTAAAGAACTATAGAAAGATTAGGTGTAAATACATTTATAAAAATGCAACAGCTTGTCTGGAGGATATAAAAAAGTAATAAACATCAGATTTAAGTAAGGTTTATATAAAATAAACATTCAAGAAGTAAGTAAGTAAGTCCAAAAAGTATGTTACCACAAGCTCAGTGGTGCACAAGAAATGATTTTTGCTCATTTTTCAGGCGTAGGATTCCATAGACAAACTGACTGTGGACTTTTCGTCTGGTAGTCTAAAGAACATAGTAAACAAATAAGATTAAAAGACTTAAATCTTAAAGCTTGCCTGATGGAAGATGATTAAAAGCAAGGAGGAAGGATAAGATGTGTGTAGTTTATTATTTATACCTACATGTAGGACAAACGGTTACAAATAATAAATTGTTGTGATTTTGACATTGTTTAAAACAGTGATGCACTCAAAATGGGTTGCCACAGCAAGGAATTCCATATTAGCAGCACTTTAGTTCAGACTTTTAGTTCTTTACTACAAAACAGTGAAGTGGAGCTATTGATTTTTCTAGAAATAGACAAAGCCCACAATTTTTCACCCGGATTTTGGGATAAAATAAAAGTGATTGAAAAGCTTAGTGTTGGAATGAAATGAGCAGGTATTATTAGTTCTTTGTTTTTGTTATGTTACACTTTAAAAATTAAAAACAACCCCTGATTTTTATAAAGAGAGGGCAATAAGGATTTAGCTAATTAACTGTCGAGGTTCTCCCCCAAACAACACTCCTGAGTACACAGAGACAGGGCGAGCTGTCTAGTTAGCACCTCAGCAGCAGCTCTCTATGGTTGACTATTACTGGAATGGAAGCTATGCTCTATGACATTTCATCAATATAGGGAAGGAAGGCTGTAGGGGTTTAATTCCTAATCCAGCTGGTTTATGTGAGCTCAGGCCAACTCAAGAGCCTATCGAGCTGAATTAGAGGTCCTGCATGTGGAAGGACAAGCATGACAGGGTGCTGGCACGACTTTGGACCATGTGCTGGTACACTCAGACAGCCAGGAAGTTGCCCATTTGAATTTCCATTTTATTATTCGGACAGTTTCGATGATTTTCCATTTTACCGAGGCACATTTAGTCCAACTGCTACCTAGGTTTTGTTTCAAAATGTCAGCATTATGAAAATTTTGCATTGTATAAGGAAGGAAACAGAATGCTGCTTGTGGCACTATCTTTTAACAACAGAAATCAAAACTTCTGAATGTTTTGATGGAAAATGAGAAGTAAGACTGGATTATTACATGAATTTGAATGTTCCACTTTACAAAATCCAGGCGGGGAAATAATATGGTTTAGCCGTGCCTTGTCAAATGTAATTTCATCAGAGTAAGCCGTGCCTTGTCAACTGTGACTGATGTGCATTCAGCCTCATATTTGCATTAGAATTTAGAAGTGATTCACTACTGTTTGCCACAGTGATTCAAACTGTTTGTGACTGCACTCAGGCACAGACAAAACTCAAACAACAGTGGCGGCAAAACAACTAATTCCTTCTTTTTGAGCATGCTCATCTAAGTTCAAGGAAAAGGAATGTATGTGAGATTTAAACAAGACCTATTTACTGCACATTTTCCCAGAACAAAGCATATATAGAGTCCCACTGCTAATGTGGCAAAAGGCTAATGAAAAGTTTCCACGGAGAGAGCCTTACACAGTTCCATCACATAGGGAAAACAGACAGACAACTGCACAAACAACGTGCCTTTAAGATAGCGCCAAGCATTTATGGCCTGTTAGTGTCGCTTTGTGCGCATTTGAAAGGCAAAAGGAGTCTTGCACAGTGTACATCCTGATGGGTCAGTCGTGGTGCACGTTTGGATGCTTGACCTTGATCACTTAATTCCGGGTTCTTCAGCTGCTCTTCTCTTTCCAAAGTCACAGCTTCATCAAAGGCATGAAAAAAAGAGGTTGTACTTCAGAAATGCCACAACCTCTGTTATGCAATGTATCGTAACATTAGAAGCACACTACAGACAACGGGATTAGTGCCTGGTTAACGACATGTGATGTTGCCTGCTGTCAAAGCAATAGTTTATCTCAATCAAACTAAGAAAATTAAAAAATAGTAGCTTCAAATGTTGTCAAGTTCATTAGAAAGTTGGAAAACATGTATTTAAAGCTCCAAACTCCAAATAATCAGTAATTGTTGTCTGTAAATGATTCTTTAGATACTGGATTAAGATGAGAGGAACCCATTTATTAAAGCAGCTCCCAGCCACTGTATTTCCTGCACTATAGAGTGCACCAGATTATAAAGCACACCATCAATGAATGGTCTGTTTTTGAACTTTTGTCATATATAAGGCGCACCGAAATAAGCGAGACAAAAGAGTCAGAGATGAGTCTGTCAGCCAGTCAGACTTTAACTGTGTTCACGGTACCTCTAGTTTTTCTTTGAAACACGATACACGTTAGCCACGTTATTAGCTGCATTGGTATGTTCACAATACCTGTAACTCCCAACTTTTTTTGCCTCAGATAAAAACAGACTGATACTGCTAAAAAGAAAATGTTACTGTAACTACGCTAACTCCCAACCTTGAAAGTAGCCTAAAGGCCTGTTCATACCGGGACGAATTTCATGTTCGATATTCGCCGACGTTTAACGCCTCGTGACTAAACAAAGGGCACCAATGTGAGTGTACACACCGACGCGAAAAACGCCACGAAAACGCTCATGATACATTTTCAGCTCTTGTACCAGTCGATAAAACTCCCAATGTTCTTCTCTTCTCGTAACTATGGGATGTACCCAAAATCGGCGTCTTTTCCGGCGTCTTTCATCATTCAACAGAACAATAATTTCTTCTGGAACTGGAGCTGGAGCTACAACCAATCAGAGTCTTTTACCCTCTTTGTTAACACTGTTTAACATGATAAAAAAAGAAAAAACAACTCTGTTCTCCCTGTTCTGTCTGTGTGTGATGATATGTTGGAGTTTGAAATCACATAAAACACTTTGAACAGTGACAGCTGTGCTTCCATGAAAGACTGTCCCCACTAATTAGCGCTGTGAGAGACAAACCTCACAACTCGGTTGTCATTGACGGCCCGACCCTCTACCACTGGCTGTTTATCCCATCTTACATCATCCAGACCCCCACCCCCACCCCCCACCCCCCACCCCAATCATCCTTAATAACAACTCGCTCCTCCTCAGCATCTATCTGCCTGATCAGAGAAAGACTTTCCCCACAGTACCTTTGGAGACGACACCATTGCAGGCAGTAAAATTAGATTTGAGTCCCCTCAGGACTTGATATCCAGTAAATTCCAAGAGGCAGCAGGTTTATACTGCATCTATAAATCGGTCTGAGTGGAAGTGGAAAAGGTAATTTACTGTATTGTTCTCTTTTTTTGTGTGACCAAAGATGTCTTTACAACAAGTTTACTCTTCTAATTTAATCAAGTTTCCTCTTTTAATCTGTGCGTGGGAAGTTGTGCATTTAGGTGGCTCAGGTGGTTGAGCAGGGCGGCTCAACCGTCTGTACCTTTTTTTTTCTTCTTCTGTACAGAATTAAAAATATAAATATTTTATTTTGTATTTATGGAAAGAAAGTTACTGATTAATACAGAAAAGATTACACCATGAATTGTAGGATTGTCTTTCATTTCATCTTTTAAAATTGTTCATTTGAGTGGGGATGACGATAAAAATGGTTCTGGCATTTCTTTGACAGGATCATTGGAAAAATGACGGAATTTTTATTTATTTAGTTATTTTGCAGCACTAATGTCACATTTAGTGATAAATACTTAACTTGTGAAATGCAAACATTAAAATCTTATTCATAAAAATATGGAACATTTCTGCAATTGTGTTGTCTTCCTTAAATCTTATTAAAACATGATTTAAAAATCTAATTTTTCTCTAAAGTCTGTTGGGGATAAGTGATCAACCCTGTTACTTGTGGGCTACCACCCTGCTTGTTTTGCAGCTAGCCCTGCTTCAGAAATTTCTGCTCACCTGGATCAGTTGCGTTAAGTCGATCAGAAACTGGGCTGATTTCATCCAGCTAATCAGCATCTACTAAAGCAGGGTTACCTGCAAAAACCAGCAGGGCGGTAGCCCACAAGGAACAGGGTTAGTGACTCCTGCATGTGTACAAACCAGACCCAAAGGATCCATAAATGTTAATCTTTACTAACATTGAGCTACTAGATGTTTAATGCCTCAAACTGATGCAAAAAGAACATGTCATAAATTAGATTTAAATGATCTAATCACCAAATAAAGCTTTCTCTTTAGGTCTTCTTCTAATCACCAACTTGAGCTAAACAAATCTATTGAAGTCAACCACTGATGATTTAACTTTTCTTTATAATTTTTTTATATTTTTATATTTTTATAATCTTTATAATAAATCCACTTTAAGTTGTGTGCTTTTGTCTGTCCAATGGTAGCTTTTGAAATGCATTTGCACTGCGGTTTTCTCATTACTACTAGAAATGAGAATAAACCAAGCTTATCCAACCGCCCGAATCATTATTCTATCATATTTCTGCTCCTGGCATCTGTGTTTTTTCCCATCATGCAAAGCTCACAGGAGCTAATCATCTTCAGGTCATAAAAAAGGTGATTCTAAAAGGAGGTCAAATCACAAAGGTGATAAAAAACCTGGTGTTCTTGCTATTTTTTTATGCTTTTGACCTAATGTGAGCTAAATATAATAGAAGACAATTAAATGACATGAAAAAAAATGAAAACTAAGATTGGAAAACAAATTTCTGTGCAGCCAAAGAGCAAATGGGAGTCATAATTGAAAATAATCATATGATTAGAAATATAGCACCCTTTTCTTTCACTGGGTCTGATAATCATATTGCCTTTTATATTTTATAGGTTATCCACTTAACCAATAACTACTGCCAAGATGTGGAAAAGAGAGAAGAACTCCAGCCAGTCTTCCAACAGACCATGTACAGTATCACAATTGGTATCCTCAATATTTGTCAGAATGTATGTTCAGACGATTAGTTACAGCTTAAAGCATTTTTATTTTCTCCTAATGTGTTTTTAAGGGTGAAACACAGTTAGATTGGGTCAACAGAGGACTCTAAATCAAGTCAAAGACCTAGGCTTTTATTTTTTGTAGAGAATTCCGATTTCTTTCCATATGAATACATATGTTTTCATGTGGTTCTGTCGAGTCAAATAAGTCAAATAACCTAATAAATGCTGAAAAATATAAAAACATTAAAATGTCAAATTATTTTTAAGTTCCTAAAGACAGTCGAAGTCTCATCTAGCTTTCACTTTCCTCACTATCTTTATGTACAAAAATGTTTTTCATGCTTCAAAAAGCACCTTCACAAATACACAAAAAAAGGAAATTCCCTGCAAGGTACAAACTAGCAATTTGACTGTGTACACCAGACCCAACAATCTCCTGGTAACATGATTTATACATCTGCAGGCCCTGCACTGGTCCATGTCCTGCAGCAGCAGAGTGCTGCTCCCTCATGTTTTCTCTTACTGATGTATTTTTTTCTTTTTTTTTCCTCCTAGGTTTCTCCCTCGTTCACCAATATATTCAGCGTTTTAATGAGGTGTCGGGTAACAAGACAGGTAAAAAAAGAGCCTCAACCCAACGGCTTTTAGATATTTTACACAGCTAATGAGACAGGGCCATTCATATGAATGATGGGATAAATATTAAATAGTACCCTGGGTGTTATTGACTATTTGTCTGAGTGTGACACATCCTGCCTTCATGCTGGTGCTGGCAGTAACACGACCTGTAAGGCAGCCCCACTGTCTTTGCTTGTGGTGAGATCATTGTGAATCTGCAGATTAGTGTTGTTTTCCATCAAGTCCTCTATCTTTGAACTTCCAAAGAAAATGTTTAGTATGGCTGGAGGAGGGGTGGATCACTGAGGTGACATTGTGCACGTGTTTTAAATATGCTCCAGTGGGTGTCCCTGCAGTCTATCTGTAAAACTTTTCGACACACAAACGTGTTGGTTAAATTAATCTGTAAAGCTAATTTAGAGCAGATGAAATTTAAGTTTTGACTCCGTGGAGATCAGTGAAATATGAGATGACATCAGCTTTTTGTTTTAAATGGTCCTCCGGTCAAACATTAGTAGTGTGTAGATAATATTTGGACACTTTTGGGATTTCAAAATAAAATGCATCCCAACTGATATTTAAAAACATATATCTTTTTATTTTTGCTTTAGGCTTAATTTAACATGCACAACAATAAAAAAGATCTGTATTTTGTCAAGCTTTAAATTTTCTTTCAGTATATTTTCACATTTATAACTTTTAAACACTCAAATTGGTTTATTGTTGGTTTTCTAGTTTCTAACATTTTATATCAGGAAACTTGTAAATGACTTGTCATGGATTTTTACAAACACATGAATTCACAGAGACATAACCAAATGAAGTAGCTCTTCTCCATTTTTTATATTTGCAAAGCTAATGCAGTATGCTGGCTGATCAAAACACATCTACTGGTATTGGACTACAGGGACAGTTTTTTTCCCCTTTTTCTTTTTTTTTGCGGTACTAAGCGGACACCCCTTTCCAATTATGCTAAAAATATGTAGGAAATCCTAAAAAAAAATCCATATGAGTTATAAACAACAAATCTCTCTTCAAAAATGTAATAGAACACATCAGAACTGAAAATACAAGAACTGCACACATTACATCTCTCACATCTTGTACCTTACTGACATCTAGTGGTAGCAAAATTGGAAGTATTAATGATTACAAAGAGAACAATGATACTAGTAACAGTGGATCAAGTCATGTAACTGAATATTGTGTTACAGGTCTCTTATCTTAATTTAAGGGAACTTTTGTTTTGCTGTCTCCAGCTGCTATACGCAGAAGATCGAAGACTCCAGGAGTGATGATCACCCAGTACTCTGCCAGCCTGCCAGAGGGAAAAAGCACTCCAGACTTTCAATGCAAACCAGTTCCAGTAACCATCCCAGAAGGTGTGTTCCTGCAGAGAACTCAGAACTTCTGCTATACTAGTTTCAAGATTTTATTTAAGGAACTCAGATGTGAAATATTGTTGTTTCATGAACATTTCTTTTAGGAAAATTGGCTGTCTTCAGGGCTGTGGTGACCGGGGACCCAAAACCAGATGTGTCATGGAGACGTGCCAAGGGAACCATCACAGACAAGGAGAAATTTCAAAGAAAATATGATGAATCCACTGGAGAGCATATATTAGAGGTGAGTGACTCTGCCACTATTCAATCTAAAAGGTATTTTTCAACTAAAGAGGGATGCCTAATGCCAGGTTTTCTATTAATGCATCAATTAAATAGGTTACTTGCTTTTCCAGATTTACAAAGTGACTGCAACAGAGAGTGATACCTACAAATGCTCTGCTGTAAATGAGTATGGAAAAGCTGTGTGCACCACAACACTGAGTGTTATTGATGGTAAGTCTTTAATGCAGCAGCTTTCTCGCATGCGTTGTACAGGTCTCTTTTCTTTCATTTTTATAGCATCATGTCTCTTACCTTAACTTAAAGCCTTGAGTTTTCTTCTCATTGGACTATATGCTCCCAGAACAGCAGAGAGGACATTGCACTGCAGCCAGAATAATTTACAGTGAAAAACTAACCCGTGCATCATTTTGCTCTTCTTTAAAAAAAAAAAAAAGTAACAAGTTAATTGGTCTCTCTAAAATGACTTTAGATGTAAATGTGTATGCATGTATTTGTGTGTGTGATTAAAGTGTTTTATTATTCATGAAGTTGAATTTACATGCTCTCAAGAGCCTTATCTGTTGAGGATTTGAGGTTTGTATTTGTATCAATGTCAGTCAATATCTTTAAACATTAAACATTTTTTTTAATATATGTGTTTAGTCCAACAACATAAAAAAATTCATTCTGAACTCTTGTAGTGTGCCATGATTTGAAGATCTGATTTTCCGAATAGAATTTTGTCAAAACGAAAATATAAAATTGTTTAGAAATATGCTTATTCTTTCAGAGACAACTACTCCTGCAGATTTCAGAAAACTGCTGAGAAAAAGGTGAAAAATATTGACCTCATAAACAAACTTACTATTGTGAGATTTTTTTTTAAACTTTTTTCTTCACATATTCCTGTGTTTCAGTAAAGAAGAAAAAGCAGATGGAGAAAATGATGAGAAGTTCTGGGATGCCTTGTTAAATGCTGAACGAAAAGACTACGAGCGGATCTGCAAAGAAAACGGCATCACAGACTTACACTTGATTCTCAAGAAGCTTGAAGAGAAAAAGAAGCAAAGAGGACAAAATAAGCATAGGGTATGAAACCCAGCTTTTCTAGTCTCAACACTGATTGAAATAACTTTGACGCCGTTCCCATATGAATGAATTATTCTTAGGCAGACGTCTTACAAATGTCAATCCCAAAAGAATAATTTAGATACATTAGAGGTTGTAAGTTTGCAGGTACATTGGACATCACAACACTAAAAAACTCTCTCTCACACACGCACACACATTAAATCACATTTTAAATAAAATAAGAAATTTAGAAGTTTTTTTTACTTCTCTGTGTTACCACCAGGACAGTGTGATACTATATGATGATGATGATGATGATGAAGCAAGGCAAATATGGAAATAAGAGTCTGAGAAGAACACAGGATCTCAGAAGTAATGGGCCTCAGCAGAATGAGTCTGGGCTGTACCCAGGTCTTCCTGCTATTGCTCAGATCAACATCAGCAACCAAAAGCTGAACCAAGCAGGCACCGAAGAAGACCTGCTCCTCATGGAGTTTAAACGTAGGTTTCACCAAAACAATATAAGGTGTTCAGCTGTCGCTACTTTCATATACATTCATGTTTTTGCAGTTTCCAATGTGGACTTTGTTATCAAAATTCAAGAGATAAACGTTGAAGAAGCAGACAATGCCCTCTTCGAGTGTGTTCTGACACACCCGCTACCTCAAATCACATGGATGAGGAAAGGCCTGATCCTGGAGGATGGAGAAAAATACAGCATTACTGTGTCAGAACACAAGTTAATTCACAGGCTGATGATCAAGGACTGCAACAAGACGGACAAAGGCATCTACTCTGCTGTGGCTGGGATTATGTCCTGCAGTGCCTGGCTGGTAGTGGAAGGTAAACCCCTTTGCTGCTCAGTGCAAAACTATCTGTTTAAATAAATAAAGGGTGTAAATTGTAAGGAAAAATGTGTGACATACACCGTATTTTATATGCTTAAAGATCTTAGGTCTGGTGGCAAGAAAACTATCCACAAGACCACATTGGCTGGTGGTATCCAGACGGACCTGGAGAAAGTGGCAAAAGAACAACAAATTAAAAACCAGAAAGAAATGGAAAAGATTTTAGAGGCTATAAAAGTAAAACAAGCAGCTGAAAAAGTCAGAAATGGAAAGACAGTGAAGATAAATGGGGAATATTGCAATGGAACTGACCAACATTTGAGAACAAAGGACAAAAGTTCAGAAGAAGACATCAGAGTTGGAGCTTTAGAGGATCAGTGGTGTGCAAAAGAAGGAGCAGAGCAGGAAGAAATGAAAGAGCTCCTCAAAGGTGACATGTTTACCTAGAGAATAAATGTAAAGAATTTGTGCTTTAACAAAGTTTTATTATAACCCTGATTTTAAAGTTGAAATAGACTAAATTTGAATAAAATATGATCTCAACTTAGTTTACTACTTTTAATGGGCCAAGAAGACTAGAACAAACCAATTCTCACATTTCTGAATGTGACGACCGTGTCACACAGCCATTATCTACACTTTGCACATTTTTCAAGTGTAAAATTTCGACCTTTTGTGATACATGCGTGATATGTAATCCAAGTGTTGCGTTCATCATTCGTCAATGTGCACAGATGTCCGTCAAGAGTCTCGGCCAATGGGTCTCTCTTTGTGTATTTGTTGAAAGCTGTTTAAAATTTTTGGGTGGTTGAGAGTTACACAGTTTGCAAAAATTTTACATACTTTTCATGCAATTAGTGCATAAATCTTGTGCTATTGTCCATGATTTTTGCAAGATCCATTCAAAATGTGTTGCTTTTCACAACCGTTCCCCGTTTGTCTAACGGATTTTTCACGCATATACATATATATATATATATATATATATATATATATATATATATATATATATATATATATATATATATATATTGCATATGCTTGATACACAAAACACTAATGAATTACATATAAACTGTCCATTAATCACAAACAGTTCATGTTCTACGTTGATACATGTATTCTTTGCATGGTTTAAACTTACTTCTTACATGGTTTTAACATGATGCATTCATGTTACATCTGTAAAATTATCATGTAAAGACCACAACTTTTCTCACTGTTTCCACATATATTCACGTCTGACCAATTTTCATCCGTGCAATATGCACAAAATGTGCGTAGCGGCTGTGTGACATGACCCTAAAGTGACTCAAATAAGAATCTAAATGAAACATTTAGTGACATATTCTCATTTTTTTGTTGTAAATAAGACAAATTTCAGAGCTTATTATCTTTTACTTTTGTTTTTTAACTAACACATGACAGATGCACAGTTCAGAGACCCATTAAAGGTGAATGAAGGTTTCTCTGGATTTGTGAACATTTCCCAAGGGAAAGGTGAGAAGAAACATTTTCATTTTTAATATCAAGCTATAATATCGCCTGTTAACATTGTGACAGCAATGTGCAACGTTACTAGTAGAGTTTAAATCATCTTAATCTTTTTTTGTGTTTGACCAGAGTTCAGTGATGAATGTATTGATGTAGATGAATATCAATCATCAGCAATGAGCCAACATGGAATGAACCAAATCGGGGAAATCAAAAACTGCAACAAATCTGCAAGAAGTCAAAAGAAAACAAAGAAAGTCCAATGGAAAGAGCCTGCCTCAGGTAGGAAAGGAAAACACTGAAGAGTGGAACAGTTAGTCCTAACAACATACCTGTAGAGGTATGATTCTGTTAAGGATAGGTGGTAGTACAGTTTTTGATTGGACTGTTTAACTAGATCTTCTAAAAGATACAGGAGAGGCATTCTGCTGCCCATTTCTAGAACAAGGAAAATGTGCAGTTTTAGTTTGAAAGTAGAAGTGTGCAGTTCAGAGAAACAGTGTGGTTTTATGCCAAGGAAGAGAACCACAGATGCACGATTATTTTGGACACATTCGGAGGAGTGTCAGTGATAGTGTTGGTAAAAGGGTGTTGAGATCAGGGCTAGAAGGAGGTCTAAAGGAAGACTAAAGAGGAGGTTAATGGGTGTAGTGAAAGAAGACATGGGAATGTTTGCTGTGAGTGAGGAGAATGCAAAGGATAGGAAGATTTGCTGTAATAACCCCTAAAGTGAGCATTCAAAACAAAACAAAAAAGTGTAAAAGTAAAAAAACTTGGCAGTTATGTCACAGCAAGAACCTTTCTTCCTTAATTTAATTTATTGTTTTCTAATTTTGTCAAACCTCTTCATCAGAAGAAGTTTTGCATAGACTAAACTGAAAATGACAAAGATCTGCATTTCAGATTTTCTTCTTGACAGCACTGAATATTTTAAATAAAGACTTGCTATATTTAGAATTTAGCTAAAAGTCAGTGAGCAGCCTCTTTTTTCACAACAGCTAAATCAACTGTTTTAGGCTTATGGTAACATTCTTCTGTATAAAGCTGAGTTCTTCCAACAGTCCCAGATACAGATCCAAAGGAACAAGCAAGTGATGAAGCACTGAGTGATGTTGATGAGACTAAGGATACCTTTGACAGTGAGGACCATAATTATTCACAGCAAAATGGAAATGCAAAAGACATGCCCAATGGTAAGAAACTTTAATGATGAGTTATGTGATATTAAGTGATTTTTGTTGTTTGGTTCTTATTTTTTGGCAAAAAAAATGTCAAACTTTCCTACGGCAACTTCAATGAGTGAGAGTTTAGGTGTGAAGTCCGATTTAAAAGGGCACCAGCATCAGTTTAGATTGTTCTAAATGTTATTTCAAGTAACTTCAAACATGTGTTTTCTTGAAAACGTTTTGACAAAGTGAAAACTGCTCCCTGTTGGGATTTTAAAGGTCAAAGTGCAATGTCCGAAGCCCATGGCACCCCTGAGGACACTGAATGTGTCAGCTGTACTTCTACACGAGTGAGACGCAAAAAACAAAGCCCGCTGATCCAGGACTTGGTCACTGGTGAGTAGGCAGCTAGTTCTGTTATAGGCAACCAAAGATGACGTTCTTTTTATTAGTTAAAATGTAACTTTTGGACACATTTGTACAAATTAGAAGATTTTTCAAACAATCTTTCAACTCTGATGCATTAACTCATTTAGGTATTGATTTAAAGGGGTGAAGCAAATTTTTTTTTACCAATCCATTTTTTATTTTATTGTAGTCGCGAAAATTGTAATATTTGATCCCAATATTATCATTTAAAATAACAAATATTTTGAAGATTTAAAAAAATGACTTTATTTTGAAAGGTTTAGAATCAGCTAAACAACTTGTCAAAGGGATAAAGGTGTCAGAACCAGTTTTGTGAGTAACTCATTAAAACAAGTCATTTCAGTTACCTATTACTTTTTGTTGTAACTAAGTAGTATAAGGCATTACAATTGAGTTTGTACTGATGTTTAACTCATTGCATGTTTAACAACTGGGATAATACACAGGAGTTACTGACAGTTTTTTAAATTCAAAATGTCATAAATAAAATTAATATTCTGTTTGTGATTAGTCACATTTAGTCTTTTTTTTTATACATATTTTGATTTCAACTTCTAAGTCAATTTTCTTGTTGCGCTTTACTGAGCCTAATAGTTTCATTTGATTTTGATGTTAAAGTCAGCTCCATTGGTTAAATGAGTGCAGATTACTCTTCTCTAGGAAAAAAAAAACTTTTTCTTTCTTTCCATCGGGTAAAAGTTACACCTTCAAGGTCCATCTCTATTCCAGCAAGACAAAACAAAAATAATTTATTTAATTAATTTTTTTACAACATTTTTTTTAACCACAAGTATTTATAAATTCCATTGCTTCACAAACTTTTGCTTTTCATGTTTTGCCAAATTGAAGACTTCCTATGATCTTCCTGATTATGGTTTATGGAGGAAAAAACTGTGTTTTCTTCTCAGATCCAGGAGTTCATTTCATCTGGGGTTTATCTGACGTGGACGCGATCATAAATGAGACAGCTGAGTTAACATGTAAGCTCAGCAGTGATGACTGTGAGGGATTCTGGTTCAGAGACGGCAAAAAGGTTGGTCACACGTCTCAGATCTTCTTGTTCAGTTTAACGGAATGTGAAAACATGAAGATTAGTATCCACATTATGGTATAAACGTCTGTAAATCAAAAACCTCATCCATTCTCAGGTGTGATGTGGCTCGTTTGCCTCATGTTCTTTCAGATATCCTCAGATGACATTTTTTCCATTACTAAAGATGGACCAATCCATAAATTAGTCATAATAAAGTGTGCTGAGGATCACACTGGGAAATATCGTTTTGAGGCAGATGGTCGGAAAACGGAGGCAATGGTCAACGTCAAAGGTTTTATGGATTTTTTTTTTTAAAGAGCTGGCATGTTTGTTTGTTTTTTGCTTTGCAATATGGAAGACATTTCTGAGCAAAGCTCAAATACATTCAGACAAATCTCCCCCATATCTGTAGTGAGATGATCTGAGATCAGATTTTGCCTTTGTCTAGATCCCCCTAGATTTAACCCCGAAGACCTTTGTGCTTTCACTGAGCCCTTGGCTATCAAAGTGGGACACAATGTCATCTTTAAGGTGCAGTTTGTTGGACACCAGCCCATAAAGATCCAGTGGTTCAGAGATGGCGATGAGCTCCAGGATGACAGCAGCACAAAAATCGAAAACTCTGCAGGTCACAGCCGCTTGCTTCTGAGCAGATGTCAGAGGAAAGACACGGGGGAGATCAAGATCAAGCTCAAGAATGAGCACGGCTTTACCGAGGCCCTCTCAAAGCTCCTTGTGCTTGGTAAGCAGTTTGGACATATGTTTGCATAACATTTGCTTTTTACAAAAATCCTAAGGGATCCTAGAATTTGATTACCAAAAAGAGGATGTTGTCAGGGATCTTAAGGGTTTATTGTACTAAAAAACTACATTTTCAGTATTTTTCTATCGTATATACACAGCCCACAGCCAGGACGTGCATGAACATCCACGCTAGAGGTAAGATCTTAGGCCCGAGCCCGAGTCAGAACCCGACCCGACCCGAATTTCGGGTCGGGTCGGGTTCTAAATGACAGTCATTACGTTCGGGTCGGGTCGGGCCGGGCTTCTCTCTCGCTGACTTTTTTAATAAATATATTGTAATGTCTGCAAAGAAGTTCCTTAGGCGGCGGTTGTCAAACAGCTCTTTATTAATCCTGGATGTCAGAACGGTTACCGCACGAACCGAAAGGCACAGCCAGCTTCTTACTCAGAGGGAGAACGTTCCCCTAACGCACACACCCACACACACACACACAGGTAGACCCCGCCCCCTCCCACCAGTCACCAGCCCATCGTTGATTGACATACACTGTGGTCCAGCAACTGGCAGAACGAGGGGGGCGCCGGCCACCCGCAGCTCTGCGAGCGTGTCGTGAACGTAATCTTCCCCCGCAAGCCCGCATCTATTTTGTTTAGGGATCCCCAATATGGAGCAGCAAGAAGTCAAGGATAAACTTTAGACAGGGAAACTGAAAAGGCAAACGCGCACCGCTGCGCCTGCAGTATTTCCCGCGTAATGAAGCGAGTGCTTATCATCCAGATCTCTCTGTCTCTCTCTCTGTCTGGCCTCTTCTTCTGTGTTCCAGCGTTATTTCATTGATCAAATGCATTTGTCATGGAGGGAGAAACCTTTGCGCAGAGCTTCCAGCTGAACTCTATGCCACAACAGCAGCTTATACGCGCGCGGCTGCAGCGACCACTCTCTGTTTGAAAGACCATAACTTTCATGATCATAAAAATATATAGATTATTTTACCTTAAAGAAATCTGGCGATTTTTTTCTGCCAAAAATCCTATGGGTTAAATTGAAATTTCGGGTTTGCTTCGGGCTCGGTCCTGCAAATCAAGTTAATTGGTCGGGTTCGGTCCGAGTTCGGCTTTAATGCCCGCGGGCCTGTGTCGGGTCGGGCCGGATTTTTTAGGCCCGATCTTACCTCTAATCCACGCACACAATTAACTGTGAACGACCAACGAAGGACCTGGTGCTTTGCATAACTTAGACCAGATTTAACAAAGCTAAAAATAATTCCTGCAGGAGTGCAGCCTGGCTACATTTGGGGGCTAAGTTTGCTAAGTTAAGTTGTGCAAAAAACAACAAAGTGATGGCAAAATTTGTCACCATGACAGCAAAGGGAAACACATCATTGTATGTTAGTAAAACTCAAGTGACCGCACTGGAACGTTTTCTTAACCACGTCCACATTCCTAATATGTTCAAATCTCATTTCATAATGTTTTGTTCAGCTTGAACCAACAATTTATGTATTAAATTTTGAAAATATTTCAGTCTAAAATGTGAGCAACAGATAATAGCCACTTTTGATATCTTGCCATGCTAACATCTTTTAATCAAAACCTAGAACTTCCAATTCTAACAAGTTTTCCCAAGTAGCTTCCCAGGGATGCTCAAGAAGTTAGGAGGTGATACACCAAAATCCCCAAGGGAAGTTTAGAATTGTAGAAGGTACAAAAGTTTATTTATTTATTATTTTTTATTTAAGATGGCTTCCTCTTCCTGAGGTCAAAGGTCAATTAAACTTTAGTTGTGGTTGTAAACTTAACCTTGCCACTTTTGGTGAGTTTTTGAGTATGTGCAAGTTCCCTCAAAGGCCCAGTAAGAGAGAAGATTTACAAAAAAGATAAGGTGCTTGCGTTCCATAACGTGACGGTTATGCCTTCAAAAATGTACCCAATTGGAGATTAAACAAGATCGGAATTATTTTTCCCAAGTAAATCTGTTGTCCCTCAATAGGACATTAGGCTGTAATTTCAGCTGTAACCATATCTTTGTCTTATCAAAGGTTTCAAGGCCATTTCTTTACATTTCAGACAAACCGTCAACTCCACAGGGCCCTGCAGAGGTGACCGAGAGTTCAGCTTCCTGCATTGAATTTAAGTGGCGACCTCCAAAGGATGACGGCGGCTCACCTGTGATTAGCTACATGCTGGAACGTCAGCAAGTGGGGCGAAACACCTGGAAAAAAATAGGGGAAATGAAAGGTGGGCCCACATACCGTGATACAGATGTAGACCGTGGAAAGAGATACTGTTATCGAATCCGGGCCGTAACCGCAGAGGGAATAAGTGAACCAATGGAGACTGACGATATGCAAGCTGGAACATTTGGTGAGCCATTGTATCAGTTGTGCTTTATTTGTAAATTCATTTTGTGCGTGACTAAACATTCACTTTTAACAACTAAGGCATCTTGCTTTATCATTCAATCATAGTCATTGGGAAAATTGCTAATTTTCCATAAATACATATCAGAAAACTCAAAACGACTGAAAAGGTAACATATTAAAAGGCCCAATCAGGTAAACTACAACGTGAGTCTCTTGTTCTTCAATTCCTCAGCTCTTCCGGGGCCTCCAACACCTCCACAAGTGGTCAGTGCTTTCCACGACTGCATCAACCTTTCATGGGCTCCACCAAATAACACCGGAGGTTCGCGTATCCTTGGCTATGTGTTGGAGAAACGCAAGAAGGGGAGTAATCTCTGGTCTGTCGTCAATGCAGCTGATGAGCTGATAAAAGGTTTGTGTATTGATCTTTATGAACTTCGTACCTCTTTTGGCCTTAAATGTATGTTTTAATCACTTTTTTATCACTTTTTTCTGTAAATTTGCTTCTAGGGAGGACATATGCAGTGAGAGATGTAGTGGAAGGGATAGAATATGAGTTCAGAGTGTCTGCCGTGAACCTCTCAGGAGCTGGTGAATCCAGCAACCCGTCAGAGTTTGCCTTCGCGCGCGATCCAAAAAGTAAGCCCTACAGTTGTTGAAATTGCGCTGAGGAAATTTTGTTAGTCCTAATCACGTCTCTGATGTAATACTCTAGAGCCTCCTGGTAAAGTTACGAGCTTGAAGGTGACAGAAACATCCTACACCAACATGGTTCTGACTTGGACCAAACCTGAAGAGAAACCAGGGATTCAGGATGAAGCAAAGGGATATTTTGTTGAGATTCGGCAGGCAGATTCCTTGGAGTGGTCCCGGTGCAACACCACCCCCTGCATTGTGACGTCCTTCAACGTGAGAGGCCTCAGGTCCATGGAGATGTACTGGGTCAGGGTGATCACAACTAACGATGGCGGGGAAGGTCCTCCGGAGGAGCTTCCCAATTATGTCCTCGCCATGCCTTTACCTGGTATGTCAATGATTGGGTGCAAGTATTGGTGAAAGGTTCTTAGAAAATCGCTGTTTTGAAAAAAAATCCTTCTAATCCCAGAGGGTTCTGCGCATTTTTCATCAAAGCCTTTGCTTAAAGTGCCCTGACAGGTGGACACGGGCTGTCTGTGAGATAAAAATGGCCAAATCTCTTGGGGCCCAAGCAAAATTTTAAGATAAGACTGTTTGGTGAGCCTGTTGAGGGTTCATGTACATTTCTCTTCTAATGTCGTGCAAAGGGCGACAGGTTGTAGCCAACACTTAACACGCAAGAATAAGTAGGGGTGAAGTGAGATGCAAACGTGTTGTACGGATTTTTCTTTTTTTCAATCCACCAATCCCTGCACACTGCGCAAGGGGCCCATTAGTGCTGTGCACATGATAAGTGGGCTCCTTGCTGGCTCCGTGCTTACAGCCTGATAACCAGAGATTAGTTGGGGGGGTGTCCTATGGGCACTTACATGTGGCCTGCACACCCCATGTGTGCAACATTTGGGGACGGTCAGTAAGGAGCCAGTACTCGCACCTTAGTAATGACTGCAGTGTGGGTACCGTGTGATATCTGTTCATCATAAGTGCCTGTAACTGACATTATCCTTACAAATACTTTATGATACACATGCACAACAATTGTATGTTCTATTTTATGACATTCCTTAAGGAGAGCCACAACTGCAAGACACACCTGCGCTCCCTTTAAGATTCAATTCAATTCAATTTTATTTGTATAGCCCAAAATCACAACAACAGTCGTCTCGATGGGCTTTGAAGTAAAACAAGGGAAAAAAAAGGATCATGAATAGAGAGTCAATAGGAAAATACTAAAATAAACTAACAAACTGACTAAGCTATACTGGCATCCCTGCCCTTAGACCCCCCTTCGCAGTAAGGAAAAACTCCTAAAAAACCGGATTCCGGAAAAAAATGAAGAAACCTCAGGGGTGCCCACATGAAGGAGGGATCCTCCCCCAGGACGGACAGGCGATGTACCAGAACTCATAGAGAAGAATTAACTTATCTAACTCTACATTTATATATTTAAAGTCCAGCAGACGAGCTTCATCCAGCCGGGGTTGGGGACAGTCAGGGGCGCGAGTCGAGCCGGAGACAGGAACCACAGCCAGGTGTAGGAGCAGGAGCAGAGACGAAGTACACAGTCAGGAACAGGAGCACGGATAGGCCAACTGGAGTCTGGAAGCACTCCCACTCCCCAGGAGGGGAGAGGGAAAGAGGGACAATACATGAATCGTACTGCACCAAACAGAGGCATGGAGAACTAAATGATAAATGATGATCAAAAGTAGAGAAGAGAGGAACTGTAGAGACAGATGAGAAAAGAAAAGAGGACAGAAAAGAGGACAGAGCCCCAGTGCACCATAGTTACCCCAGTTTCAACTTCTAGCAGCCTTTTAAAACAAATAGTTATTGTTATTAAGTTTAATTTAAACAATTAACATTAAGTTAAATAATCTCTGAACACTAACTAGTCTGATAATAAGCCTGTCCAAAGAGGAATGTTTTCAGTCTAACTTTGAATGTAGAAACTGAATCTGCCTCTCTTACATGAGCTGGGAGCTTATTCCATAAAACAGGGGCTTGGTGGCTAAACGCTCTACCTCCAACTGTACTTTTACTAATTCTAGGAATCACAAGCAGTCCTGCATTTTGCGAGCGAAGTGTTCTGATTGGATGGTAAGGGACTATGAGGTCATTAATGTAGGACGGGGCCATTCCATGTAAGGCCTTATAGGTTAACAGGAGGATCTTGAACTGGATTCTAGAATCAACTGGGAGCCAATGGAGGGAAACTAACACAGGAGTGATGTGATCTCTTCTGCTAGTTCCTGCTAACAATCTAGCTGCTGCGTTCTGAACAAGCTGGAGGCAAGATGCAGCCTAATTCTCTGTACGACCCTCTATGGACCTTGACAACCCAAAAATCTGCAGCACCCATAAGGGTCAACCCCTATAGTGACTTCGGCATGCGATTTTATTTGCTTGATTCTTGATATTTGAAAACTTTTATTCTAAAATGTTCTTTTCTTTTCTTAATCTATTCAGTTAGGCCAAAGTTCACTAACAGGATGAAGAATTTCATGGTGGTGAAGGCTGGAAACTCAGTCCGGATCACTGTAAACTTTGAGGTAACATTTACATGACAGTACACCTTTGAAAATGATTGCATAGTAAGAATCTTCAAGTTGCATTTGAGCTGAATTGTTTTTCACCTACAGGCCTCGCCTCGGCCAGAGATTGTGTGGCTTAAGGACAACGTGCTTGTGAGCAAGCGTGTGACAGTCAGTAACTCTGACTGTTCATCTCAGCTGCTGATCCCCAGCTCTGAACGCTCTGACTCGGGTGTTTACTCCATACTTGTCAAAAACCTTGTCGGTCAGGAAACATCCAGTACAGAAATCAGAGTAACAGGTATATTAATTCTTTGCTTTGTATTAGAAGTTTTTAAACTTCCCATGGTAACAAATCTGTAAACGATGATTTTCAGATGATCCGAAGCCTCCTGGACCTGTAGAACTGGAAGAAAACGTTCCTGGCACAGTAACTGTGACGTGGGAACCTTCTCCAGATGAGAAGCGTGATGACCGCCTCCACTACACAGTGTCCAAACTGGACTCTTCCAAGCGCACTTGGACCCCAGTGGCCGACAGGCTCTTTAATAACAGGTTCACAGTCTGTAACATCGTACATGGAAGAGAATACCATTTTCGTGTGTTTGCCAAAAACGATATGGGCATCTCAGAACCTTCAGAGTCACCAACTTGGGGGACGGAGAAAAAAAAAGGTGGGTTTGTGTGACTGAGAACACCTTGATGCTACGTTCACACAGGGCTTGGGAATGAACATTCGAGCAAACCCACGTTCAGCCCGTTCTTGAACGTGTCACACATGCTTGGCGTGTGCTTTAAGCGACAGATTCACATTTTCTACTACAGATATTACGATGTTTTGCCATCTCTTCTAGAAAAACTGGTGGTGAGCGAAACGACAAGTAAGGACTGTGATCTGCGATGTGCTCCAACCTTCATCGTGCCTTTGAAGCTTCACACTGCCACCAGAGGTTATGAATGCTACATGAGCTGCGCTGTGAAGGGTAACCCCTCGCCTCACATCGCCTGGTACCGGAACCACGTCAGTCTAAACACCGACACCAACTATTACATCTCCAACACCTGTGGAGTTTGCTCCCTGGCCATCCTGAGCGTGGGCCCCAAAGACGTGGGAGAGTACACGGTCATCGCAGAGAACAGCTTGGGGCGAGCCGAATGCTCCACGGTCCTCAGTGTCAGAGGTGAGTGGGGCAGGGGACGCACACAGTGTCACATTAAGAAGTCTGATCCTAATTTTTCTTTTTTGTCTCTCATTAAGGCTGAACAAACTGGGGACCTCTGTCATCAGGTGAATGCAGATTTCTTTGCATCCTTGGGATAAAAATAAATAGATAAAAAATACGCTTATTGTATTTATTAATGTTACATTTTTTCAACGTATATGAAAATATATGATTTTTTATGTATCATTTTTTTATAAATACTAGTAACCACAGTTTATTCAAATTAAAATCCACATTTGATAGAAAATGTCAGTTAATTTACTAACTAATTTTTGGTTGCAGTAAATCTATACCTCATCTCTGTCTCTTAATCTACTTTTATTTTAACAGTATGGACATATTCATGTGTTCTTAAAGCATACAAGCAAATAAAAAATAGTGACAACTTAAACCCTAAAAGTTTTGAATTTGCATGATCACCATTGCTTTTTAAAAAAAATATTATATCTCCACTGTCATTTTCTTTGTTTGAGTTTGTTCATGCTTCTTGGATCCTTTTGAATGGCACGTCATCAAAAATGACAATATTAAACTGTTGATAATGAGCCATGGATGTGGGATCAGTGTGTTGTGGGGTCAATGATAGTGAAATGAACAAATATGAGTGCAGTCTTATATGGATAAGGATTGATGGGATGAAATTGCAGGCACCGATGATGCATCAGTTATTTTAGGAGTCTTAACCCTTGTGCTGTCCGAGGCACTTTAGCATTGGGTGTGGGGTCATCTGGCGCTGAACCTTTGTTCTTCAATGATTTGTAATCTTCACTGGTTTCCATCGACTACATGAAATCCTTTCCACCTTTATCCACCTTTGTCATGGTAGGGATAACACGTCAATGTAGGGGTGGGTTCATAGGATAGCACAAGGGTTAATCTGTACATTTTAGGTGTAGTAGGTCATTAAAAAATCAAAACATGATGGATGCTGTTCAATGTATAATTAGGGGGAAGGGTCAAGTGATTGTCAGGGTCTGAACTGTTTAATGATCACATCAGACAAAGAAAAAAGGAACACATACTGTAAATAAATAATGTATCTTCTTTTAAAATGTGTAACCGAATTTGTAATTTTGTCACAACTGATTAAAGTTCAATTTTGCAGCATGAGTTTTTGCTTAACGGAAGACTTTTAAGAGCAAATGTTGAAAGTTATTTTAACCAACAATTGTTAAAATGTATTTAAGTATATTTTTAGTGTTATTTCTTATCTATCTGCTGTTTTTAGTAGAACTATGGTAACAAGATTTTTTCCTGTTTGTGAGATGAATAAAATTGTATTCTAATCTCTTCTAACAACTTTTAATAAAACATAAATCTGTTATAACACTTTGAACTGATACACATTATAATTAATTGTCTTATTTACTGTAAATATTGTAAAAACACTTATCCTGGTACTGTTGTTATCAAGAATTTGCCCTCACATGTTAAAGAAAGTATGCAACCCGAACAGACAAAAAAGAACAACTTTAAGCTACGTTCACACCAGGCTTGGAAATGAGCATTATAGGAACCGCTTCAAGTGAAAAGTCTATGTAAACATGCATATATGCGCGTTTAAGACTTCCGCATTCACAAGTCTCTCATTCATGTGTCGCTACACAAGTTTTTAGATTCGTTCTGAGGCTCCACGTTCAAACTTTTTCATCCACGGAATGCGCACTGAAAGGTAAACCAGTTGAACTTTGATCAATCAGGGACTTGGATTTGGTTTTGACGTATGGGTAGCGTCCATTTCAAACCACACAAATGCCAACGTTTGAAAATCAACCATGGAGGAGAAATTAATAATCACTGGATGTACCCACCTAGAATTATATGACACTAAGTCTTTCATACATCGGAATATAGCTGTGAAAGAACAAGCCTGGAGCAAGATTCACCAGATTTGCACCGCTTTGACATTTCCCACCAAGCCTCTTCCAACTATATTTGGAGGACGAATAAAAGATTGCAACTAAACCAGTTTTCTATCTGCATCTACTTTTTTCATTTTTCACTGTTTAAAATCTATTTTTTCAGTTGGTAAAATTTGACTCATACACCAATATTTAGGGTAAAAGTGAGCATACGTCAGTGATATCACAGACACAAATCTCACTTAAATCCTAGTTCCTGTTTTGGCTTTTAATTGTAAGAGTACTGCACTAATAAAAGAAGATTTAAAGACATAAAGCAAAAAGAGAACAGGCACTGGGAGTTATGTGTCTGAAACAGGCCTGAATGTTGCTCAAAGGCCTGTGACTGTGTTGGTGTAGAGGAGCCTGTGGTAAAGGTGTCATTTAAAACCTCCTCTGTGACCTCAGGCAATAAATAGCACGCGGTGGTCAACTATAGCAGCAGCGTCTGTACATGTGTGTGTGTGGGAGGGGGTTCAGCCCCTCCCCTTCGCTTGTCCTGAATGGACAATCACACCTTCACCGGTCTACGCCCCCTTCCTCCTCCTCCTCCTCAGAGTTCTTGGTACCGCTTCTGTGATTGAAGCAGCGCCACTGAGCCGTCTGGAGTAGATCAGCGTTCCCTCTCAGGATTTTTCACCCCCCCTGGCTCTTTGGATTCTACCTCTTTGCTTCCCTGGAACACTGTGTCCTGATTTTAAGAAAACCAACTATGACAGCCAAGCATCGCAAAGGAAAAAACAGTCCCAAACCGGAGGACAACTTCTTCAAAAATGATGTTATGGAAACAGAAGTTCACTCTGGAGGACATAACTACACTCAGCTGCTAATCCTGGTAGTGGGCTCTGTGATTGCTGTTTTCATGGGAGTGTGGTTCTTTTTCCAGCAGCACCAAACTTTAACCCACTTATCAGACAATCTCACGAGCATCCAGATGAGGATCTCAAAGCTGCAGTCCTCTCATGAAGAAATGCGGCTGTCAAACAGCAAGGTAAGACCAGGAAAAACCCTGAACTTTCAAGTGCTCACTTGTCTTTTTCTGATGACCCACTTAAAGAATGAACAAACTGTCTCATTTTCCAGCAGCCTGTCATTCAAATAAACTCTTTTCGAGCTGCAGGCCTCTGTCAGATTTCAAAGTGCCAGGAGAACTCTGCCACTCAGCTGTTGATTTGTTAGGAGGACCAGCCCAATCCTTCAGAAGCACCGCTTTTAACTCTGACTGAGTACTATCAGTCAAAGCCTTCTTTGATTGTAGATAGTTTGCCACTGAACTGTGCAGAAGACGCTGCTGGAGGCAACAATAAACAAGTCAGATTTGCCAGGGGTAATTTTAGTCTCTGATTTTTGATACCAAACACCAACTCAGAAGTCACAGGCCAAAGGCTGGGGAGACCGTGTATCACGTTAAACACAGTTGGAAACATGCAACTCTGAGTTAGAATGAGGGAGAATAAACCTCTCCTTTCGGTTGAATTATTTAAAATATAGGGGAGAAAAGATGATCTGCAGCACTAAAAAATAACCAACGACTTCCAGATTATGAAATAATAACAGAAAAATATGGATCTCTGCCTGAGTGCACATTTATATTTCACGTAAGAAACTGTAGGCCGACTTCACAAACAGATGTGAGCAACTTTCTTTTGTTCCCTTACAGAACTAGCTCTGCATTGGAAGCACTCATTGTATAGAAGAAATGGACTGAGCAAGTGTGATATCACCCATATAAAATGACTTATTCCGGCTCCAACCAAATAAAGTTTTAAAATTTAGTCACCATTTTTCACGATATGGAACATTATGTTGGGACCAGATGATGTCATTCAGCAGCAATTGGTCCGAATTGGTCAATAGTTCTTTGGCTACAACTCTGGCCAATCAAGAGTGATTCAGGAAGATGCATGCAGTTAGTTAATAACTTGAATAACTTGCAGTACCAATAAAATTATGACATTATGAGTAACAACTGTTTATTACTCTGTAGAAGTCTATGGGATTTTGGCTTCTTGGAACCTGCAGGTACTTCCTGTTTGTCAGTCAATGGTTGGAAGCTAATCATTCCAGTGAACTAACTTTCATCTTCAGTTCTTTATAAAAAGATATTTGAAAACCTGTACAGGGTTTTAATATATATATATATATATGTATATATATATACATATATATATATATTTTATTTTATTTTATTTATTTATTTTCACGAAGTAGCTTTATTTTTTTGTGCACATTAAGAACATTTCTGCCCATTTCTGAGAAGACAGAAGCTGCATAGCCGCAAAGTGGTTAACATTCTTGCCTCACAGTGAGGAGGCCATGCGTGGGTTTTCTCCAGCTTCCTCCCACAGTCCAAAAACATACTTCATAGATTAATTGGTAATTCTAAATCGTCCTTAGATGTGCATGTGTGGCCCTGCAACAGACTGGCGACCTGTTCAGGGTAAACCCCGCCTTACCCCCGCAGTGGTTTAACTCACGAGAACATCCATATTCTCAGGACTGAACCTTTTTCTGTGTCTGTGCAGCTGCAAAGTTCAGAGAGTGTGGAGACTCGGTTGAAGATCCTGGAGGATTCATACGCGTTGGCTCAGAAACAGGTTGGCATGGCAATGGCCACAGCCGAGCGGCTCAAGATGTCCGACCTGCCCGCTCAGGTCCTGTCCCTGCACACGGAAATGAAAGCCCGCCTGATGGAGATGCAGCAAGCCACCGTGTCCCTGGAGCAAATGAGTCAGCTGCAGAGCATGCTGAGGGGGAAGAGCGAGGAGTTTGAGGAGGTCAGAGTTCAAGTGGAGGGTCTGGCCACACTGAGTGGTGAACTCTCCCAGAAGCTGGAGGTCCTGACCAGCAGCCTAGGAGAATTAGACTCAAAGCTGGAAGAGAAAGCCGGTCAGATTGACACATTGAGTTCATCCCTGGATGCACAGGCGACGGAGGTGCTCGGGTTAAAAAAACAACTGGACACATACCAAGCTCAGCTGGACACCAACGTGGTGGAGATCACTACTGTCAGGTTAGAAAAGAAAAAAAATCCAGCTTTTGAAGCTGCTGAGAAAATATCTCACCTCCTCTGAACCATAACTCACGTTGACTCAGTGTAAGCCCGTAGTCTCTGATGCTTTTTAACCAGGACCACAGTTGATTCACAATATTTTTACACCGCCTGAACTAACTAAACATTTCCTTTTTGTAGACGAAATTTGACTCTTACTTAACTTAGTCACGGTTTCCTTTGTGTGTGAAAAGGCTCCATATGAAACTCGTAAACCGGCTGTTAAAATCATCAGAAAAAGATTTAAAAATCAAAACGCTAAAAACTGCAGAAGATGAACCAAAGGCCTGATTACTGTGAGGGCCTCCTATGTTTCAGGGAGCCGACTGACAGGATGCTGCAGCAGTTCAGTGAGGAGGAGCTATTGGATACGGTATGTCTGCGATGTTAAACATTCATGCATGGCTTAAAATGAGTGAAATATTTTTTGTTAACAGAAGTCTATTTGTTTAAGTTAGTTTTAGAATAAGTTGTGCTCTGTTATGTTTTGTCATTGATAGAAGTTAAAAAAAAAAAAAGGTCTCATCTCTGCAGACGTCAGTAGCTAATTTGACCCTTTTTTACGCTGTGGGCCTGTAGGAAAGTGTAATGAGATTTCAGTGTCATTGGCTTGAAGGAGATAATTACCTGCCACTGTGCCAGCACTTTCAGATTTAAGTTTTTTTCATGCAATTTTACACTTGGCTGTCCCAAACAGCCCCCACATCATGGGTTTCCTCCCGTTGATCTGCATGCATCTTCCTTATTTCAGCTCCTAGAAGGTGCCCCAGTTTCTGAGATTCTGGAGCAGGAAGGGGAAAGGGACAGCTCCGTGGCAACTGGAGAGGGAGAGGAAGATGCTGCATCAACCAAAGAGGAAGAGGAAGCTGGAAAGAAAGATGCTGCTCTCTCATTTGGGGAGGTTGCAGAAGCAGGTACTGCGAATGAGAGGACAGAGAGAGCAGCAGAGGAACAGGAAGAAGACAGTCAGGAGCAAGAAGAGAAAGCTGGAGCTGCGGAAGAAGAAAAACAAGAAGAAACAGCAGCCTCTGAGCAAGCAGCTCAAGACAAGGACATGAAATCTATTGAAGCAGCTCAGGAGGAAGAGGAAGCTGCATATGTTGATACTTTTCTGGAGGAAGACTCAAAAGATACTGAAAAACATCCCAAAGAAGAGGAAACAAAAGCCACTGAGGCAGATCAAGAAGAAACAGAAGCTACTGAAGCAGCTCAAGAAGAAGAGGAAACGGAAGCTACCGAAGCAGCTCAAGAAGAAGAGGAAACGGAAGCTACCGAAGCAGCTCAAGAAGAAGAGGAAACGGAAGATACCGAAGCAGCTCAAGAAGAAGAGGAAACAGAAATTACTGAAGCAGCTCAAGAGGAAGAGGAAACGGAAGCTACCGAAGCAGCTCAAGAAGAAGAGGAAACGGAAGCTACCGAAGCAGCTCAAGAAGAAGAGGAAACGGAAGTTACTGAAGCAGCTCATGAAGAAGAGGAAACGGAAGCTACTGAAGCAGCTCGGGAGAATGAGGAAGTAAAACTTGCATTTGAGGCTGGAGAGGAAGAAGTATTTGAAACAGAAAAGGAAGAAGAAGCTGCAGAAGACTCGGTGGAAACAAGCGCTGCAGCTGAGGAGGAAGCTCCAGAGGCAGAGGAGGAGCAACTTCATTCAGCTGAAGAACAAGGAGCTCACTTTCTGGAGGAGGAAAGCTCATCAGCAGATGGCGCCACTTCAGTGAAACAAGAGGAAAACGTGCCTGAAAAGGCAGAAATCAAAGAGGAAACTGAAGCGAAAGTTCTGACAGCAGAGGAGGAGAGCCAGGAAGCAGGAGGGAAACCCGAAGAAACAGCCATGCATGAAAACCATGAACTTGAAATGGAGGGAGAGCAGGAACTACATTTATTTGAGGAAAAGCAGCAGGGTGAAGCAAGTGAGAATGAATCAGAGATGACACAAGAGGATGAAGATTTACTAGACGACAAATGTAAGAACTAATATTTTTTAAAACAGGGCTAAGGTCACTTTTTGTCTTAGTTCTTTTGTCTTTTTTGTCATCTTTCATAGAGTATCTTTGCCCAAAAAGGACTGTTTTTTGCTGGAAATGCCCATGAAGGATAAAGACCTTCTCTTACCAACAGCTGCCAGGAGGCAGACACTGAGACAGCAGGGCCACGATGTCTGAGGAACGAAACTTTGGGTCGAAGGGCAACAAACACGTCAAGCTTTACCTGCCGGCTGCATCAAACAAAGCCTTCGTTGAAGAACTACAGGGAATTCTCTGAATGAAAGTTCTGCTGCTGCACATGAAGCTGTGAAAGGTTTGTGGAGTGGAGGCAGAACGACTTTCTTAACATGTTTACACATGGATTTAATCTGTTCTTGAATGCTGTTCTGAATTCCTGCAAATATTTTTTCTTGTGCTTTTATATTTTAGTAGTTTAAATTAGGTCTGTTTGGGTACGTTTTCAAAGTGATTGCATTTCCAGCTCGACAAAATCCATGTTGCTGTTTTTTGAGACATTTGAACATTAAACTGTTTGGTTTCCATCTCAACATCCTGTAAGATGATTGTCAATCATGCTTTTGGAAGTATTCAGATGATCTATGTTGTTTTTTTCGTATTGGAAAGTTGTGTGTTTTAAATTGGAAAATAAAACACATCAGGGATACATTTACCCACAAAAAGTGAGAACTGCTCAGTTACCATACATAAATGAATCCTGAGAGGTTCATATCAAAGATAAATCAATATGATTTCTCATATATAAACAAGAAAGGATGCCAATATTGAGAAAAGTTTTACACAAGGTTAGAGTGCCAAACTGTCATTTTACTTTGAAAATTCAGGTTGATCAAAAATGCTTCATAACATGGAGAAAAGTTCTACAGCCTCAGGTCTGAATTCAGTTTTCTTCATTTTACACCAGTCTTTACGTTGAGATTCTCTGATAACTGTTTTTATGATTTATAAGAAGAACTCTTTTGTCAACATAACTTGTTTTCTGGTTTCAAAATAAATTCAGGTGCATTACCTTTTCTATATTTGTCTGTGTTGTATTGTAGTTTTACCGTAATTTCCAGGTTATAGAGCGCACCTGATTACAAGCCGCACCTACTTATTTTAAGGAGGTTACGTAGCAATTTACATACACAAGCCATCCCAATATACAAGCCGGCCCGCCACTAATTATCCTGACTCACAGACTATGAGACTGGCTTCAGTCTCACTGAGTGAGAACTTAACAGTGCGTGAGCCCATTCATTTGAAAACTTCCACAGATGCCAAACAGCATGGACCTGACTTCTGTTCCCAGCTCCCTCAGTTATGGTCAGGAAAATTACACCCCCGATTCCCCACTTTCCACAGATTGCAGCATTTCCCGCATCGATTTATGTTCATCCAGGCTAAATGTTGTTAGCGCATGTTAACCTTCACCTAACCGTTCTTCCGGCTTCTTTCTGCCACAAAAATGCACTGACCACACAGATTGAAAATAAAATGATGAGCGAACAGGCACTTCATAATAACCATAACAATAATAAAAGCACGTTTAAAAGATCATCTCGTATATTACGGAACTGCTAAATAGATGGGCTAGTGTCACTCTGAGGTAAATTCACTCCTGATCTTGCGCTGTTCTCTCCGTCATGAGCAGACCGGCTTTTCCAAACCAGTTGGTGATGGTGGATTTTTTCCCACTGCTTTTAACGATTGCTTTTAACTTGAAAGCTGCGTCATATTGTAGTGGCAGTCACATGCACATTGGGTCTAATGGCACCAAAGGATTGTGGGATGACCAGACCAGTAAGGGTTAATTCTTGTGCTATCTTAGATGACCCCCCTTACGTGTTCTCCCTACCATGACAAAGGTGGATAAAGGTGGAAAAATTTCATATAATCCATTGAACCAGTGAAGATCACAAATCATTGAAGAAAAAAGATTCAGCGCACACTGTCTAGTGGGTCTAGATGACCCACTCCCAATGTTAAAGTGCCTAGGATAGCACAAGGGTTATAACCTCCAGTAGTTTTTATTTTAAATTAATCAATTTAAATTTGTAACTTTCTATGTGTGAACCTGACCGTCCATCAGTTCTGGGGAAAAAACTCACATCCTCTTTAAATTCTTAGATGTTGCAGAAGAAAAAGAAAATAATCAAATAACAGAATGGAGTTATTTTCTTTACAAAAAAGGAAAAATGTAATTCTTTTACCCCCTCACTCCTAACTCTTTTTCCCTCCTTCTTCTGTCCTGGGTAACCCTTGTGCTATCTTAGATGAACCCCCCCCCTTACATTGACGTATTCTCCCTACCATGACAAAGGTGGATAAAGGTGGAGAGGATTTCATGTCATCCATGGACACCAGTGAATATCACAAATCATAGAAAAAAGGTTCAGAGCACTGTCTAATGGGGTCTAGATCAGTGTTTTTCAACCTTTTTTGAGCCACGGCACACTTTAGCCTTGACAAAAATCCCGCGGCACACCAGCATCCCCAAAAAAAAAAAAAAAAAAAAAAAAGCAAAAACTCAGTCTGTATTGATCGACAGCCGCCCTCCGGAATCTCACGGGCATTTTCATGATAATTGTGGCAGAAAAAGCTGGAAGTTGCAGCTGTTTTTTCTAAAAGTTGTATTAAAAGTTAAGTTAAAAGATTCAAAAACTGTTTGATGTGTGTTCCTTGTTTAAAGACGTTAAGAGGAGAGGCTCATTGTGCGCTCATTGTCGTTCTAACCCAATGCATCATGGCAGGTGTAGTGCCGTAAATCCGCCGACCGCAGAAAGACCAGCTTCTCTGAGCTTCATGGTTTTGTTCTCTTGCTCCACGGTCTGACACTGGATTCTGTGGAAAGCTACACCGCTAAAGACGAGCTTTAGCTGGTATTTTTGTTAGAACTGAGAGACTTTTTGAGTTAAATCTAAACAAGGAAGTTAAGACTTTATCCACTTCTGATTGGTCAGACTGATGACATGTGATTCAGCCTTCAAGAATGATTGGTGGAGACAGTTAAAGGGGCGGCACTGGTATAGCTAACAGGTATAGCTGCAGCTAAATCGCTGTATCTTCATTCTTATCAAAATGTATTTAATAGAATCAAATAAACACAAAGAAAAAATAAGTTTATGATCTTTTATATTCCTAACTACTAAGTGTTTTATCAGGGGCCTGTTTGGATAAACAAAGAGCTGATTTCATGGAGATGGGAAATGTTGTTAGATCAGTTAATGAGGGCAATTTCCCACGGCACACTTGACCATCTCCCACGGCACACTAGTGTGCCGCGGCACACTGGTTGAAAAACACTGGTCTAGATGACCCCACCCCTAATGTTAACGTGCCTAGGATAGCACAAGGGTTAAGTAACTTTTAAGTAGGCGGACTTCAGACAGAGTTCAGGGTTAAATTCAGGGTAGTTTAAACTTCCTTTCTGGAATACCCCCCTGATCACTAAACAAGAACAAAATAAAAACAAAAACACCCCACTCACATGCATACACACACTGTGACAACAAAAGCAAAAAACAAACCAACAAACAAACTGCGACAGACTGGAGACCTGTCCAGAGTGTCCCCTGCCTTGGCCCACCAGTGGCTGGGATAGGCTCCAGCAGCCCCATGACCCCGAAAGGGAAAAACGGAAGAAGATGAATGAATGAAAAACAAGTGAACTTCTGCTTGAGGACCAGTCAGTCACTGTTGCTGGTATCTAGGGAGGGGTAAATCTTCACGAGTCCCACAAGGCCTCCAAGTCCCAGAAGCGCCTGCACAGCCACATGATCGGCTACTAGCAGTGTTCGCAGTTTGGGCGGTTCTGGTTCTAAACTTGGGTGTAAAATGGCTTTGGGTGGGTAGCCTTAGTTTAGGCGGTTTTAGGGTCAGTTCAGCACTTTTTTTTTTTTACTCATGAAAATACTGGACAAAATTAGGCTGGGTGGCTGTTGGAGCGCCTTTTGACAAATGACCAGATCCGGGTGTATTCTTGTTTCTCCTGATCCTTCTGTGTGTATGTGGTGTCAAGGGGAGGGGGGAGAGGAGACGCTGCTGTTCAACGGCTGACCCGTCGGATGGGTGGAGCAGATGAGAGGAACCCGTGATGAACCTGTAAATATTCACAACAACGGCCACCAAACCCGTCCTAAGCAGCAGCGGTTTCACACCAACGATCCGATCAGTGCAGGACATCACTAGCAGGAACAGGGAGCGATGTGCTCTGTTCCAATTCACCTTTTCCAGTCTCAGATTCACTGTGTGACGAGGGATTGTGTTAAGCACTGCACTGTGGAGGGATGTTTATGCCAGCATGATGCACACAAGACTTTCTAAGTCGAAAATTAAAATATTAAATATCTACTTTTTTTTACTGTCACATTTTTTTGCTTACAAATTAAAAAAAATATATATATATATATATATGTATATATATATATATATATATATATATATATATATATATATATATATATATATATATATATATATATATATATATATATATATATATATATTTGCTTTCAAAAAATATTTTTGTTTGCAAAAAAAGAAGTTTTTGTATGCGTTGTGTGTCATCTCGCTTTTTTCTTTTCTTTGATTTCGCTTGCGTAAGTTTCAGTTTAGCGTGACAAAGCTGCCATTAAACAGCTGCTGATTGGTCCAGATTCAAACCAATCAGGTGTCTCTGTCTCATATTGATGCTGCTTGGAGGCAGACATGGACTTTGTGTTGGCTCTGTTTGTTCTGGATTCTGCTGTTTTTAACCACTCTGGCCCGTTTCTCTCAGAGTAAAACTTAGAAGGAGCAGCAAAGCAGCTCAAATCAAATAAAACAGGGTTTAGTATTTATTCATGTCAGTGTAGCGACCAACGTGTTTAAAATATCTGCAGCAGAAAGAAAAAACATCTGAGCTCCAACTCCGTCCAGCCAGAAGTAATATTTGTTTACTGTAGCTGGTCTCCCAGGGTTCGGCGTCAGAAGACGTGAATGAAATCATGGCGCTCAAACACACACAGGTCTCTTTATTATCATCAATAAATGTTGAAATATAGGAATTTTCAGTGCATCCTAAGCTAAATGTTTTTGGCATGTATAAGCCTTATCCTAGCCCTTCTTCCAGGTCTGTTCAAGCAGGAATAAAGCACTGACCAACATATTTAAAAACATCTGAGCAAAAAGACACTTGCTAATAATCCTAATGAAGCTAAAAGGACTCAGACTGACTGACAGATGTTTCTGCTCTAAACATGAACTCTGTCATTTCTGAGTTCCAGGAAAACTGCCTCAGTTCTTCCCGCATATTATTCCCACTTTTCTTCATCACATTTCACTCCAACTCTGGAATGAAGAGCAAAGAATCAGGTGTTTTTTATTGTCACATGATCAGAAACCACTTTTCTCTGAAGAACAGAGACATGAAAACACAAATCTTCAATCCAAAATTGTCAAATGAAGCAGAAAGAAAACAAAGTTGTAAAGTTTCTTTCCAAAAACACAATCTTCTCCTTCAGCTTTTTCTCTTGTGGTTTCTGTGGAGAACAAACCAGAGAAAGTCTGGGATTGTGACCTCACTGATTCCATTTGTGTTGCAGCTTCCTTCAGTTCCCATGACAACAACACAAAAACATTGGAATCCCAAAGTTCAAAGAAGCCACAATAAAACAGATTGAACTCCCAAAAGTTTGACATTCATGTTCCAAAATGTCTCCAATCCACATTCTAGAGATTTTAATTTCTCTCTATTTCTGACTACAAACATGACTCCACAGAATCTGAACAGTTCAAATCTTTAGTTCTAAATGATCCAAAGCAGAGAAATCACTGAAAACAAACATTTCACTTCTTTCAGGAACTAGTTCACTTTACACAACTCTGCTGTGGATCTATAATCCACCACCAGTCCAGCATGGAGCGGCATAGTGAAAGTGGTCTGGACTCTGTGGAGGAGAGTCATGCGTCATGCATAGAGACGCTGTAGAAGGACAGAACACCTGCTCTGTGATCCAGGTACACTCCTACTGTGGAGGGAACACGAGCTGGGATGGAGGTTCCTATGCTGTTGTGGAGAAATGAGAAACCGAGTGGAGAACAAAATAATGACCAAGATTTATCATTAAAACCAAATTCACTTTCATTTCCAGATCTGCTGATGTTCTTGTATGCAACTGCTACACTGAAGAAGTCTCCTCTCCTCTCCACCTCCCAGTAACAACGTCCAGTCAGACTCTCTACTCAGCACCTGAATTTTGTCAGTAAATCTGTCTGGATGATCAGAATAAGACAGAGGTTTTTCCATAAATGTCACCTTTCTGTTCTTCTGTTTGCTGTGTTTGGATCCAGTGTGATTTGATGTGAATATCTGAGGAAGTCAGCTCTGCTCTTTGGTTCTGGTTCTGGTTCTGACGGTAAAACGTCCACATGAGAGACTGTCAGTGAGATGTTTGTCCATTCCTCTCTCAGAATGTCCTGCAGTTTGTCTCTGAGCTCTGACACAGCTGCTGTCACATCCTCAAAGTATGTCAGAGGACGGACATGGATGCTGGCTGAGGGGGTGGACTCACTGAGTGGTGGCAGTGAGGGGTAGTTGAGCAGAAAGTGGCTGTGATCTTCTGTGAGCGAGAGCTGCTTCAGCTCAGCGTCTCTCCTCTTCAGCTCAGTGATCTCCTGCTCCAGCTCCTCCTGAAGACCTTTGACTCGCCTCACTTCAGTTTCCTGCTGGGATCTGATCTGCTGCTCCACATCACGGCTTCTTTTCTGGAGGAGACGGATCATCTGAGTGAAGATCTTCTCACTGTCCTCCACGCTTTGATCAGCAGAGTGATTGATGGCCTCCACCTCCTGTTGAAGCAGCTCTCTCTGTTTCTCAGTCCTTTCTGCTACAGCTGAGACTGTGCCGTGGCCTCTATGTTCTTCCACAGAACAGAGATAACAGATACACTTCTGATCAGTGCGACAGAACATCTTTATCACCTCATCATGACGGGAGCAGATGTTCTCCTGCAGGTTCTGGGAGGGTTCCACCAGCTTGTGTTTCTTCAATGCAGCTGCTCTCAAATGAGGCTGAAGGTGTTCCTCACAGTAAGAGGCCAGACAGATCAAACAGGACTTGATGGCTTTCAGTTTTCTTCCAGTGCAGACGTCACAGACCACATATTCAGGTCCAGCATAGCAGAGACCAGCAGGAGCAGCTTGGAGTCCGGTCTTCTTCAGCTGCTCCACTAAAGCTGCTAACATGACATTTTTCCCCAGAACAGGCCTCGGTGTGAAGGTCTTCCTGCACTGAGGACAGCTGTGGACTTTCTCCTCTGCATCCCACGATCCTTGCAGACACTTCATGCAGTAGCTGTGTCCACAGGGAATAGTCACCGGATCCTTCAGCAGATCCAGACAGATGGAATAGTAGAAGCTTTTTTCATCCAGATCCACTTCTTTCTATTTATCCTCTCAGACACAAAGACTGTGAGAGTTTCACTCCCTCAGAAACCGGTTTGACTCTGATCCTCCAATCAGAAGGTTTCCCTGTGAGTTCAGCCAATCAGCTTCTTTCTTCTGTTCCTGTTGGTGATGCCCATCACGACAGAGGAGGAGCTGCAGATGAGGAAGAGGAGAACTTTAGAGAAGATGGCTGCTAGATCAGGATAGAAACGGCTGTGTCCAAATTCCTACCCTAGCTCCTAACTACTAAAACCCTATATAGTGCGGCACATATAGCTTTCTGAATTTTAAAAGCAATTCGGACACCCATGCTCACTGCTTTTCTCTTTCGGGTGTTGTTCAAATGGCGCTTGACACGAAAACAAAGTGGCTGATTACCGCCACCACCTGGTCTGGAGGCGAACTACTATTTAACGCGGAGAATGACACCCATTTTCCAAAGTAAAAACATAATAAATATTAACATTTTACGAAGAGTATTTCTGAATCTACTGTGTTCTGATGATGGAAAACGTGGCTGATTTATAAATAATAAAATTACAAACACATTGGTTTTGATTTAATGTATTTCTTCAGAAATAAACCCCCAATTTATTAGTCCATGGTAATATTTATTTTTTTATTTGTGTGCCGCTGAACGATTTAAGGGCTCTTGAGAGGAGGCTTTTTTTTTTTGGTAGTTTTCTCTTCTACCTTACTGAAAATGGCTTTGAATATGAATCTGTCTTGGTTCCTGTTGGCAATAATTCAACCATTTTTTGTGATATCAAACCGAAAATGAGCAGATATGCAGCATCACAGGGCGGCAAGGAGGAGAAGCAGACGGCTCAGAAGATTTCCTCTGGATGCCCTGACCAGACATAAACAACCTGTGAGTTAAACTTAAAAGTTTTTTATTTTTTTTAGTTAAACTTAAGCATTTGTTACTAATTGTGCTCAAGGTTACACAATTTTCTGGGTAAGAGTTTAACATTCTTTTTCAACACTGGATTATGAGATGTATAGTCTAATTACATGAAACACTTGTGAGTTCAGAGTTAAACCATATCACTTGTTTCAAACAAAAATACTTTCATTTTTAAAAATGTATATGAAAATCCAACCCCCCCCCCCAAAAAAAAAAAAAAACATGAGATTTTCCAGAATTCATAAATACTTCATAAACTAAAATGTAAGACATCAGAAGAAATAGAAACGATTTTACGAGATTTAATTTCTTCAATGAAATAACTGATGTTGCATTTTAGGTCCTGGTATTTCTTTTCTGGCTGGCGTGTGGCACATCTTACAGTGTGGTAGCCAGGGCCTTTGACATGCCCGGTCCACTATGAGTGGCGTTGTCCACAGGACGGCAGACCGCATCCTCCAGCTGATGGGTAGGGTCATCCAGCTTCCCAGTGGGAATGAACTGCCATAAGTCGCCTCAGGTTTTTTAGCAGTTCGCTTGGTCTTCCACCTTCCAAAAGGTCGTTGGGAGCATCGATGGCTGCCACTGAAGAATAAACCCCATTCAAATGCAGGCTGTATGTGACTCTAATGCCAAATTTATAGATATTTTTGTTGGAAATCAAGGATCAGTCCATAATTCACGGGTTCTACGTAAAAGCCCAATTTATGTAAATCAAACATACCCACCTGAAGGATCCTTTTGGGTGATGGTGGGTATCCCTGCATTGCTCATCCCATCACGCTGCTGACACCTACAGGGAACCCATGAGGAATGTGGTTGAGGCCCATTACAACCAGCACCACACCAAGGCATGCCGTGTGGTGGAGAGAGAGCATTTGGCATTATGAAGATGAGGAGGAGAGCAATATTTCTGGGGGCACTGGAAGTAAAACCAGCCTTTGCAATGAAAATCATTGCCTGCAGTTCAATTCTGCACAATCTGTCCATCAGTGAAGGGGACTGCTTGGAGCCACCGATGTTGAGCCACAGCAGGACGACAGCAGGAACCAGCAGGACGAGCAAAGTGGCGTCCGTCTGCGAGGACAAATCTCTGCTTTCCTTTCAGCTCCAACTGTGACACACATGGCTCTAGAAGACCACGATTATTGTTAACATGTATAAAAATAAATGTTAACATATCCATCCATCCATCCATCCATCCATTCATCCATCCATCTTCCTCCGCTTATCCGGGTCGCGGGGGAAGCAGTCTAAGCAGAGATGCCCAGAATTCCCTCACCCCAGCCACTTCCTCCAGCTCCTCTGGGGGGACCCCGAGGCGTTCCCAGGCCAGCCGAGAGACGTAGTTTCTCCAGCGTGTCCTGGGTCTTCCCCGGGGCCTCCGCCCAGTGGGACATGCCTGGAAGACCTATCCAGGGAGGCGTCCTGGAGGCATCCGGACCTAGATGCCCGAGCCACCTCAACTGGCTCCTTTCGATGTGGAGGAGAAGCGGTTCTACTCCGAGATCTCTGCGGGTGGCCGAGCTTCTCACCCTATCTCTAAGGGAGCGCCCCGCCACCCTACGGAGGAAGCTCATTTCAGCCGCTTGTATTCGGGACCTCAGTTCTTTCGGTCATGACCCAGAGCTCATGACTGAGTATTGGAACGAAGATCGACCGGTAAATTGAGAGCTTTGCTTTTCGGCTCAGCTCTCTCTTCAGCACGATGGACCGATACAGCGACCGCATAACTACGGACGCCGCTCCGATCCGCCTGTCAATCTCACGCTCCGATCTTCCCTCACTCGTGAACAAGACCCCAAGGTATTTAAACTCCTCCACCTGGGGCAGGGACACTCCACCCACCGAGAGGGTGACTACTGTCAGCCAGCAAATCTCACTTCATGCTTTGTTTTTCAAGTGTAGAATTGTCAACATTTTTTAAACAAATTCAATTCAATGTCTGTTTTTACTTTCTTTGTCAAATGATTTGTTTACTCTAATTGTTCTACAGATAGTAAATGTGCAGTATCTACTATCAGTGTTGCTTTTGACTTACTTCAGTGCAACTAAAAAGTCGTTTGAATAACTATATTTTTTTAAGGTTAAAACATACAGAAAATTACAATATCATCTTACAAATTATAATAATATAAAAATGTAAAAAATATAATAATTATTATGGTAATAATTATTATAGTCTGCAATACAGATTCCTTCATGAGGACCTTCATAATAAATAGGTTAGTTTCACTTGGCCAACTGTTGGCTTGACTTTGGAGCGTGCTTCCCCTGGAGGCTATTTATTTGTGTTAAAAAATTTCTGTTAAAATTCATAACCCAAAATGGGAATTTCCACATTTTGCTTAATTTTATCTTTTTTAGATCAGAATAGTTGACATTGGGAATTCTTTCAAAAGTGTACATTAAATTTTTCTGAGTATAATTCTATACGCAGTAGATGCAGGGGCGAAGCTACAGGGGGACAAGGGGTGCAGCTGCACCCCACCAGCAAAGAGCTTGGGCCTCCAATTTTTTAGTCAATATACCGGTAACTATCAATATTGACAACAATGAAGAATCATCCATTCAAGCTTCCTTAAGCACTGCTAAAAACAACAAAAGCAATATTTTTGAATGAAATCTTGAGCCCTTCAATTTATTTGCTACACCCCTGGATGGTGTATGCTGGCCCACCTGGGCTTTTAACGAATTTCTACACTGATTTACATTAGTAAGTAAGCAAAAATGACTGCAGTTTTAGTATTAATAAAAATAATATTAATAATAAAACAGTTTGAAAAACGTATTTTTGATCCTTTCATTTGTAACAGCCTTCCACTTCACTGCTCTCATTTGCCTGCCTTCCAAAGTCTTTCGCCCCTCTCTTGTCCCTCAAAATGTAATGTTCTAGCTCCGCCACTGAGTAGGTGTCATTGTAAACATAGATGAGCAAAAATGTCCTCATTTAAGGTTGGTTGTTGTCCTGGCGTTAGGTCAGAACACCCACTAAAGGTGTGCCTGTGACGGCTGAAAAACTTTTATCTTTACTTTTGTTGAGGAAAGAGTTGACTTGGCTGCAGTCAGAGGCAGAGGGTATTGCTGTGGGCATAGAGAGACAAATACGCAATATCATAACTTTAAATTCAAAAATTGCTTGCTTCCTTGGTCATTGAGATAATGGATAAAACCAGATAGAAAAAAAAATGTAGTCATTCCCATTCCATCACACTGACTCATGTCATTGGGACTGAAAGGAACACATCAGTGCACAAATGTGCCAAATGTGTCAGAGCTGACTGTATGAGTCATGACCTGATTTTTTATTTTTACAAAATGTCTCAAATTCTGCTGTAAAAAATCTGATGATGCATCACACACAGTTCTGTTATTTATAAATGTGCACATTTCTTATCAATATCATTATTTACACACCTGGTTTATACAATGTTTTATGCTTAGAGGCCTTTTTGGATGATGCTTCTGGAGTTAGGAACAGACTCAGAAGTCTTATCCAGTGTGACATCTGTTTCCTTCTCTCTTCAGAGAAAAGGTAAGTTCTCAAGGCTGTGCACCTTTGGTGGGATAAGAGAAAGCCTCTAAATGTGTTTATGAGTATCCTGTTTTGATTTTAAAAAAAAACAGACGCACAGAGTATTTGAGAGACCATGGAGGTTTTTAAGAGAAGACCCACCTTTTTAATCTGGCTTTTACATGACTTTAGTAATCGTTTAATTTTATATATTTTTTTTATTTTTGTTCATTTATTATTATTTTTTTTAATATACTACCCATTTTAATATTATTATATTCACATAATTTAACATTATGTATTAATTTTCTTTAATGCTTTTTTTTTTAACTCCAGTGCTTCCTTTCTAGGATCCATTATTTTTAGTAAAGGCTCTAAACTATAGATAAATATATCACTTCATATCCATTTGATATTCTTAACAGGTATTAACAATTTGGTCTTTTATATGTTTATCAGACTTTGATGCCACATATACTAAATTCCAAAATGGTTTCTGTATTTTAATCATGATAAATCAATCAACCATAAATTTTCCACCATAAAACAAAGCTTTAATATCAATCGATCCATTTATTTATGAAGCACTTTCATCAACAGGCTGCAGAACACAAGATGTATGACATAAAATATGTATATAAACATATTTCTAAACAATAAAAATCATAATAAAACCTGTGTTTTATTCAAATTCAAATAGGCTGTTTAAGTGTTATTTTTTTCTAGAGACTCTATGCTGAGCTATAAGTCATATGAACATGCTTTACACTAATATTAACTAAAAATTTAAGGATTTTTTGAACATTTGCTTTAATACCATTGACTGAAAAATGGCCTTTTTCCACCTAAATGTCATCAGTGACCCAACATAAGTCATAGGAAGATGCGGGCACAGACATTTTCTCCACACGTATGTTGAACTGAGAGGAGACTGGCTTACATCAGAGCTTTGTGGATAGAAAGGCTGAATCGATTGGTAATACATCATAAGGACATCCAGGAAGAGTGTCTCCCTCCCTCTCTCTCTCTCTCCCATCTCCGCTCTGCTACAATCATTTGTCTGAGCCTCTCCCTCTCATCACTGCTGCAGTGGCTCTGTGCACCAGCATCTGACCTTCCAAAAAGAGGATCATGCAAGCATTTGTTCCCAGGTGAGTTTCAGAGGATCTGAGTCATGCTGCTCTGCTTCTGATTTCTCTTTGGAGCTAAATCCAGCTCAGAGTGGTAAATTAACTCTGCTCTGAGGCCTCGTGGCTGTAATGCAGAGGAGCTGAGGCTCAACTGAATGTAAAGTTTGATTCCCTTTTTCTAAATGAGCTGCTGGCAGCAGTTTAACAGGCTTTCATTATTTGGCTTGAAGGAAGCAGTTTGAAATGTTGAATATTTTATTATTTAAGAGAATTAAAATCAAAACTGGGATTTACTTGAGAGCTTTTCTAATAGTCTGCCATCTGTTATCACTTTTGCCATTTTCTTTTTGAACGAGACAAACATCGTTGGGGAACTGCATTCTCGGGAATGTCTTATCCACAGACACCAGAGCAGCAGAAAAGTGCTGCCGAGCGGCAAGCTTCAGGGTGACTCCACAGCCTGGAAATCGATAGCAGTTAAAGTGTAGCAGAGGAGGAGCAAGCAGCTGAGTGGGTGAAGCGTAAGCATCTCCCACTGGTGCTCACTCAGCAGTTTTCAGAAGCAAATTGCTTGGGGAAATGCATTTGATTCTCTTCATCAATTTTAGATTTACTTTTTTCAATTGCAGCAAATAAAAATTGGAGGTAAATGTTAAAGCATGGGGTTGAATTAAAATTCAAGACTGCTGTTGTACTAATTACCTGAAACTACTCCAGGAATCTGATACAATCATTTTTGCTGTTAAAGACAAACTCTGATGAAAATTGTGTTTTTGGTGTCTTTTACATTTTCTTTTGAGCTTAAAATTGCATTTACTTAGTATTTCTTTACTCAAATTGTTGTAAATCAGTATTTTTCTAAAGTAGATACCCCTTTATTTGTCTCACAATTGGGAAATATCCATATTGCACAATTACAGTTGAGAGATAAAGAGCAGGATGAATTATTTACAGTTAAAACAAACAGGATGTATTCAATTTTTACACAATCTTGCAGAGATAATAGGTAATTGCATTTAAAATTTCACAGGTGTCAGGTTGGGGGTGTGAGGGGCTGTAAACTTGCACAAGAGGGTGTAAACAGAGAGCTCTCAACAACAGGGAGGGGAAAAACACAGGTGAATTTCTGGTGAACTCCAGAAACTATGTCCTTGAAAGCCACACAGGTTTTTGGAAATCCGGCTAAAAACGACATCATCATAATTAAAGGACCACTGGGAACGCTATAAAAATAGATCAAAAGATATTAAAATGAGTCTTTAATTGCGATTTCAATTTTTTAAATCTATTTTTTCCTTCCCTATGAACTACTTGTATAAATGTGTGTCCCACATTCAGAGTTTTTCCACAATCTTGTGATTTTGGTCAATTCCAGGCCACATCCAGCTCCGGTCAGAGACGAGGACGCAGAGTCTCAGAGGAAAGCAAAGTCTCGTCAAGCCAGACAAAGTCGCCGATCGACACAGGTAAATACCTAAAGGTTTGAGGGTTTGATGTTTCCGACCTGCCTCTGTGACAGACATGAAGCTGTGTGGACGTCCTGCAGGGTGTCACTCTGACAGACTTAAAAGAGGCTCAGACCACCTACAGCCTGTCTCATCAGAACAGAGAGAAGGAGGAAGGCACTCTGGACCACAGATCCAGTCCGTGGAGAGGCTTAACAGATGCTGAGGGAGATCCGTCTGCAGTAAAAGCAGCTGAGGTCGGCCTAAAGTGGAGCATAACTGACAAGGTGAGCTGGACAGCATCCCTTTCAGAATTCCTGCGGTGGAAGGAAGCAATGCACTGATGTGGCTCGACCCTTGAGGTTGCTTTTCTGCTCTCTGCATGTGCAGGAGGGAAACGTTCAGCACCAGGTCGACCCTCTCGCTGACTCGTCGAATTCCTCGTACCTTTCTTTGTCTGAACCCTGTGCTTCACCCAACTGCAACAGCTCATTCAGAGGTGAGCACTTATAATGTGTTCTTCAAGTCCACAAAATCCTATTTTCCTACAATTTATTTATTAGATAGTATCTGAATCACAAAAATAATTAAACTAAACCAAAATAATAGATGACTTTATTAGTCAGGTTTATACAAATATTACTACGGTATTTTCTTTTCAGAAATGACTCAAATAAAAAAAAAGCACTTGTCACTTTTTCAATCCTTCAAATATCTATTATGGTAAATTCAAGTCTGTTATTATTTGGCCACCATAGTGATATTTTTTATAAGTATTTTTTGTAAAGTAAACTTTAATAATCTTGCAGATGCAAATGTTTTTATGTATTTCATAAGGTTATTTTGCCGTAAAGACTGTAAGTTTTAATCAAGCTTCTTTAAATAAATGTCCTGGCCCCCTTTTTTTTAATATGAAATACCTTTATTGGATAAACAAAGATGTTTTTGTACTGTGTTAACTTCATTTTTTTTTTATTGTTTTATGTTTCCAAAACATAATAGATAAATCTTGGATGCTGGTTTGAGCATCTTTATCCAAGGTGGTCCCATTTTTTTTTTTTTATTGTGTGCGTGATTTAAATCATTTCCTGATTTCGTCATTGTAGTGATGGGAGAAAACTTTTGACATGTATTTTCTAAACAGTGTATTTATCTTGTTCAGAAGATGAAGTGAGACAATTAAACCCATCACCAAAGCACAGCGTGAGCATCTAGTCAGTAATTAAATCTTGTCCTTCTTGTACGTTCAGATGGTGAAAGATGGTGGAGAGATGAAAATGAGAACCCAGTAGAGGAGGCAACAAAGTTGTCTGCAAAGTACCAACTCAGAGAGAGCTTCCCGGATGTTGAAGGGCTCGTTTGCACTACAGAGGTATGCAAAAAGAAAAAAAAGCAAGAACTGCAGAAATTATTTCACTACTATCCCACATCAACCGCTAGATGGAGCCAAAGTATAATGATTTTCAGGCTACCTGCTCATACAAGATATATCAAGTCAATAAAAGCACGTACTTTAGTAATACTTAAAATTAATTGTGAAATATTTTACCAATCTTGAATGAACACATTGCTCCTTGCTGATTTAATTGTAAGTTTTTCTTGCACACATTTAATTATTATCTAATCTACATCCAATTATACCATCAGATTGTATTGGATTATATAGATTTCTATTGTTCTCATTCAGTCCAAATTAATTAAAATCATCGTCTCATGTTTGCCGTCTGTCCCTCACTTGCCCCAGAGCTACAACTCTTCAAAGGCCAGCTCTGATGCAACATTTTAAGATGCACTGCAACCGTGGGTGTGAGGTGAATTTGACTTGAACAACTGCAAAGCTTCTCACAAACATGCAGAGAGTACAGACAGTCCAAGAGGACGCGTTCCCCCCTGCTCACTCCAAGTCACTTGAAGCTTCACATCACATGACAGAGGTGTCTCAGCATTCCATACCTTATTGGGCAAAAGCTAGGCGCTCTGTTGGTCGCCCTTAGCCGCGGATTCAGAGGGATTCCTTTTTCTTTCACCTCCACAACTAACACTGTTCTCGCTCCACCTGTTTGCACATACAGTCTCCAAAACCTTGTTTTATGTTTCTGCTTTGAACTCCTATTTGTAGGGATGTCGCTTTGATTTTAGTTTAGCAGAGATTTTCATGTGTATATTCCACAATAATGAGAAAAAATACAAGCATTTCCAAGGACCAGCTGATAAATCAGTGATGGCACGTGATTGGAAAACAGTTGTCCTCCTGTATGGGTCAGCTCTAGGTCGGGGGGGGGGGTCAGCTGTCCCACATTTTGGAATCTGAGACTGAGCTCTGTAACGTAAGGGCATTACAGAGAGAACTATATCTGTCCGTGATAATCATGAAGGCCGGTGGGCTTTCATCTGCGTCAGCCTAACTCTGGGACGATCAAAACAGATTTTCCACAGAATCCAGCAGACCAAAGAAGGGCGTGGCGAGCAGCAGATCCCAGAAAACCACCAGTCAAAGGCAGACCACATTAGGACAACATCTACATTTTACACTGAAGGGGATTTTTTACTTTGATTTTTTATTCCTGAGCAGCTTTCCTTTGCATCTTTGTTCCAGAGCTCCTTCCAGCTATTGAAGTTTTCTGTCACCAAATCGTTTTTTTCAAAAAGTGAAGATTTTCACAGATGGAACCCATTTTGGAAGTGTGATGGATCGCTTTCTAAATAAAACAACACTATCAGGATCTGCACACATTCATTGTTCTTATGTAACATTAAGTTTTTAAAGTTTATTTCATACATGATCCAGCATGATCAAATAAATATCACCACAGTAATTTACAAATTCTATCAGAATTTAGACTAATATTCCAACCAAGAGAAACAATGGCCATTGTTAGTATTTTTTTCTATTTTAATGTTATTATTTTGATTTAACAAATTATTTATTGTACAAATACACGTTTATTTGAATGTTCCAGAAACATTGAAACAAACCCTTAAAAATCATCAATCTGTCTGCTGTGCCCACTGGAACTTTTTAAGAGTCATCTCACAGCTACCTGTCCTGATTCTACAGGATTGTGATTGGTTTGTTGCCCTATTGGACAGGTTAAATACAAATATCTGACTGCATTTTTGAGTTAAATCTCTGATATTATATCTTTGGTTTCTTTGGCACGAGGAAATCTCTTTTGTTTTGATGTTGCTCACTTTAGTAGAAGTTTTCCTACAGGGTAGAGCCCTCAATCAACCACTGCAAAAAAATGGCAAAAATTCATTCATCTTCTAAACCTGTTTTGTCCCTTTTTGGGGCCCGGCCACTTGTGTTTGAAGCAGGGGACATCCTGGACAGGTAGCCAGTCCATCGCAGGACATTACAATCATTTTACTCCAAATGAAGCTTTAAATTAGTTGGATCTCTGTAGAAACTCTTGTTGGAGTCTCAGTGTTTCCTATTGCCTTCCACCTTCACTCCCATCTCCCCTCACTTTCTTCTCCTTTTGTTGACTCTGCTCCTGTCCGAACACTTCTTCTATCTCTATGAGGGATTTTAAAGATGCTTTGAACCTGACTATAAAAGGAAATGGCTACATGAGGTTAGGAGGAAGCAGGTTTTCTCTTTTTTTCTTGTTTTTCTGTAGGTTTTTATTTATTTATTTATTTATTTTTTTTTTTTGCAGAGCTGTTTGAAAAGCACAGAAAAGTGTTTTTTTTTTTTTTTAGAAGATTAACTTTCAAAATTGCGATGAGGCAATTGTTTTTAAATGAACATGAAAGTGCAGTCAGGTTTGAGTGACTTAAAATGAAATGGTAACCCTGACTTTCTCCAACAAACTAACTAATGGCGTGCATTGCAAAAACTGTATCCTGAGAAAGTTAAAAAAAAAATCGGTCTTATCAAGTAACTTTTTAAATACCAAAAATATATTAGTTTAGAGACAGACAGACAGTCTAAAGTATAGACTTGCAGAGGGGATAACATGCACCAAATGTAGTATTTGGAAAACTTGCTGAGTAATTTTTAAATGACTCTCACGCTCTTTTGCAAACACTTGGTATGTGCCTTAAAGATGCAAAAAAACAACATGAACTCATCAAATATCAAATACTAACTGGCAAGTTTCTGATACCGGTTAGCCCAACCTGAAACACCTTTAAACCTATAATCTTAAGTCTTCTTTTAAAGAAGAACATTTTTCACATATTTAGAAGTGTCTTTTATTTTTGGGCGCCTGTTTTTATAGTGTGACAAAGTTCCAAGATTTAATGAAATAATTATCATTTTAAAAGAACTAAAAATTGAAGTTGTGTGGCTGGCAATCTGGCCTCATGTCTTTATGGCTAACAAGCTATTAGCTGTACTTTGACCAAACATGAGAATGTCATTAGCCTTTCTCACATTACTTTTCCCAAAATGGCACGTTTCCCTCAAGCTGGAAGAACAATAACACTTTCAGGAAGATGTAAGAGTGGAAGTGCACAGAGGGCTGATGCTGATAATTCATAGTTTAGTATTTTTGCAGGCCTGAGTTGTGTGTTTGCAGCACTTATGCCAACATCTCCATCCTAATATCACAGTTTTTTTTTTTATTTTTCCCAAAAATTGGGGGCTCCTAAGATAAAACTGCCGCCACCTCCTGCTTCTAGCTTAGTGGTCCACCTCCCCTTTATCCCTTTTCACATCATTGGACAATTTTAGCCCCTCGGCTTTGAGTCTGTCCATTGCAGAGCATCTGGCTGGTTGCCACAGAGGGCTGCCAAAGCTGAGGAGAGCAGAGAGAAGAAAGGGACTGGGGTTGGTCTGTGGGGTGGAAGGACTGGGACGTTGACCTGACGCTGAAAGGAGAAGCAGAGAGACGGAGGGAAAGCAGGGAACGTAAGGGAGAGGAGATGAGGAGAGCTTTGGGAAACACAGGAAGAGGCAGCATGGCAAACAAACCTCCTTATTTGACTTGAACATTTTTTGTGGGGTTTTTCTGTTTAGAAAAGGATTTTATTACTGCCAAGAAGAGATTCAAAGGATACTTCCATTTTTAAACACTTTTTAACTATTAATCCTTTAAAATATTTCGGATCTTCTGAGATTATTTGCCTATTCACTCTTTTATTGTCCATAAAACTTCCAAACTTGCTGCGGCTCTGTGGGACTGAAACAGCCCAGACTCACATATGAATGCACACACCTGTTGTTGCTGAGGACTCCCCGGGTGTGCAGTCATGGGCCGCTGTGTCATTGTTGCTTGAGGAATTCTGCATAACTGCGCAGCTTTATTTGGAGGCGAACTCTGCAAACACTTGCAGGAGAAGTTGACCTGACTATTTGGGGGAAAAAAAGGGCGATGTCATCCTACTATCAGCGCAGCAGGGACCTGACCCGCACCAGGAAGTCAGTGACAGACTCTCCACCATCCTCTCCATCTTATACTGATAAAAATTACAGAGTAAGTTTTTCCTTTAAAGACCCCAAAATGCAAACATTTTTCTTTTGCATTTTCTTTCGTAGCTCATGCCCAAATAAACTTTGTGTTTGTGTCTTTTGCTAAAGTAGAATTTTGTACAGGATCAAAGCATGTCAAAGGACTAATTTGGATTTAGTTTGTGATATCAGATACTAAACCAGCAAGCTAAATGTTCAAAATTACACTTAACTAAATAATCATAATGAATTATTGTATTAATTACTGTCAAATAGGCTGTAAACGATTGTGCTCAAAGCTATTCAATAGTCTTTTTGGGGTCATTTTTGTTCTTTTTTGGTGGCTTTATCATTGGGGTGCAGTTTGAATGTTGTGTTTGTGAAAGTGCAAAGAGAGAATGGGACAGAAAATGGAACAACTTGCTTCTGTCCATCCAGCGACATGTACAGTGTTGTTATGCAACAAGACTGTCATTGTTGCACCGTTGTTCCCGGTGAGTGCCTGAAGTGAAGGTTATGATTTTTTCCCCCCCCAGTCGAATCTGTTGCTTTTAATAAGTGTCAGTCTCTCTCAGAGTGCTTGTTGGTTTTCCATGATGTCAACCCTGTCTGAACCGGTGAAGGTCTGCCGGGAGAGAAAATGCCTCGCAGAGGGGATGGGATCTAGCAAATGTAGTATTTGGAAAACTTGCTGAAAGATTTTAAGATGACTCTCAGGCTCTTTTGCAAAAACTTGGTGTGCCCTAAAGATGCAAAAAAACATCAAATTGTTTTTAACTCCACTAAATGCCAAGTTTCTTTTACCTGTTAGCTCAACCCAAAGCACCTTTAAACCTACAATCATGGGACAATATTTTCTAAACATAAAAAGTTATGTACAACAATTTTGGTATAATTTGGATATACACTCATCAGCCATTTTATTAACTACATTTTGCTAGTACCGGGTTGGACCCCCTTTTGCCTTCAGAACTGGCTTAATCCTTCATGACATAGATTCAACAAGGTACCAGAAACATTCTCAGGTAGGCTGTGGCATTGGAATCATGCTCAATTGGTACTAAGGGGCCCAAAGTGGGTCAAGAAAATATCCCCCACACCATTTCACCACCGCCACCACCAGCCTTAACCATGGATATGTAACCCACTCCGTGCTGGATCCACACCTCTCTACCCAGAAGACTGCGTTGTGTGTTGTGTGTTGTTGGTTGGAGGTACCCAGTGAGGCAGGAGTTGGACACACGGTGATCAAGGTCGTTGCTCAGACCGCGGCGTTTATTTGGTGTTGATGCTGACAATTCCACCTTCCAAAACGTAAATGAACACTGCTCAGTTAAGGTCCCTCACAAAACCATAGATGCAAATTCAAAATATAGACATAAAAAACAACAAAAAAAGGACTAAATGCTGTGTTCCAGCAGCTACTAAGCATAGAAATGAAATGCATAGATAACTACATAGCAAACAATAATTAAATGAAAGCCTAGCCGATGTTAAAGCTGGGGGGTATTCCAGAAAGCAGGTTATGCTAGCTCCCATGGTAAATTTGAGGCTAAGGAAGTTGATAATCTCAGCTTCCGTTCCAGAAATGGAGGTATGTTTCAAGTTATGTCAAGTTGCCATTGCAACTCATGCTCTGAACATAATCTGGTCTGGAGCAGGTTTAGTTGAAGGTTAGTTTGTTTTTAGAGAGGTGAAGCAGCATGGTGTGTCCATTTAAAGATGATTTAGTGGATGAAGAAGCTCAGATAATACTTTTTCCCCCGTGAGAGGGTGATAAGACCACATATGGATGTTGGAAAAATAAACTTTTTTACTTTGATCTAACTTAATTATTTGCTCCAGTAAAGATAAATGTTTTTTTTTTAGGGTCAGCTTAAAAATAACACGTAGTTTTCAGATAGTTATTTTACTGTCATTCAAATTAATTCAATTAAGTAGGTGCAACTTTGGTGCTGCTGTTAGATCGGCACCGCAAGGGATTGTGGGATACCATTCCCTTGGCCTGTCTGAACGGATTGGGGTTTAATGGGTTTTTGACCAAATGTGTTTAGTTGTTTAGCTGTTTTACTGTGTTTTGCCGTGTTTTACCGAGTTATTTTATCCCACTATGCTTAAGTCTCTGCACCATGAGTGAGAGGGAGGGAGATGATGATGAGCTTATATAGTACCCTTACCATGTAACCCTGTGATGACATTATTGGAAAATTCTTAAGTGAAAGTAAGCTCTAAGGCATATTGTTTCGTTCTTTTTATTGTTATAAAAATGAGTATATCTGCCGCCTCAAACTTAGACATATGAGAGTTCAAGAATGATAACTAATTAGGATGGAAAAAAGAATAATTGAATTGGAGTAATATGACATTTAGTTAGATAAATATGTACATTTGAGTTGTATAAACACTAATTAAGTTTTATAGACCTAGTAAGAAATTAGGTTGAATAAAATTTAACTTGATTACATGTTACCAATAGAAGTAATTCATTTGAGTTGGCAAAATTGGATAACTTATATATATGCATCACAATGAAAATGGAAATAAGATCAGAAACTCGTGCGTTTACCTTGATTTTCTACTACAAGCAGAAACTCTTTCTTTTAATGATGCAGCCGTGTTACTTTTTTGATGGCAGTACTATCTTCATACAGCGTCATTAAAATCCCAGACTTCGTCTCACTGAAGTGTAGCGTCTCTTTTTTTCACCACGCGTTTCCATGGTGACTCTGGAATTCGGCGATCCATAGAGAATGTCTTTATGTACCTGCTGTGCTAGTGCATTATCCCAGGATTACCAAGTCGAGCGTAATTACGCCAACTCATATCCGTTCTTTTGGAAACGACATACCCAGAGTAAGCAAGTTCAGGCGGATTTCAGCCAGAGTTCAGAGTTAAAGTCAGGGTAGTTTAAACATGCTTCCTTTAATACCCCCCTGACATGCTCATAATAAACAATGAAACAAACTCCTAAAATGTTCAGGTGGCAACTAAACATTCGTATATGCGTGGGTTCTCTCCGGGATCTCCGGCTTCCTCCCAATGTCCAAAAACATGCTTCATAGGTTAATTGGTTACTCTAAATTGTCAATAGGTGTAAATGTGTGAGAGTGAATGGGTGTGTGACTGTGGACATTCTACCCTGCGACAGATTGGCGACCTGTCCAGGGCATCCCTTGCCTTCGCCCACAAGGGGCCGGGATAGGCTCCATCAGCCCCGTGACCCCAAAAGGGAAAAACGGAATAGAAAATGAATGAATGAACTAAACACCCCAAGAAACAAACTTTTTTTGCATAAACATCGTAACAATTGCTTATGGTAAAGTTATTGAACTATGATGCAGAGGGTGCGATTCATGGTGCTTATCATCCAAACCGTAAACGAACACTGACCAAATTCGCGCTGCACAGAGTGAAAAAACAAATTTCCAAATACGGTTTCCTTAAGGAATAAAATAGGGAACAAACCTCAAACCACAGAGCTCATACAGCACGATGGCACCACCTCCTGACTCATTCAGGCTACTACTTTAGAGATACAAGGCAGGAGAATTGTGGCCTCAGTTTCCTGTTCTTAGCTGACAGGAGTGTGGTCTTCTGCTGCTGTAGAAAATCTGAGATGCTCTTCTGCAGACCTCAGTTGTAACTAGTGGTCATTTGAGTTACTGTTACCTTTCTATTAGCTGGAACCAGTCGGTCATTCTCCTCTGACCTCTGACACCAACAAGTGTTTTCAGCCCACAGAACTACCTCTCCCTGGATATTTTCTCTTCCTCCAACCATTCTCTGTTAACCCTAGAAATGGTTGTGGGTGCAAATCCCAGCAGTTCATCAGTTTTTGAAATCCTTCTACCAGCCCATCTGGCACCAACAACCATGTCACGTTTGAAATTACTTCAATCCCCTTTCTTCCCCATTCTTTGGTTTCAACTGCGACTGATTGTCTTCACCATGTCTACACGTTTAAATGCACTGAATTGCTGCCATGAGATTGGTGGATTAGAAATGTGTGTTAATGAGTTAGACAGGTGTGTCTAATAAGGTGCCCAGTGAGAGTATTTTAGGTGGTCTAGGACAACAGACTGGGAATATTTTATCTTAAAAAAAGTCCATGTGTTATTACTTTCACATTGATATTTATCAGGTTTACTGGTGTAATTTTCCATTTACTGAAAGATCCAAAGATTTAGGGGCATTTGAAGCATTTCTTTAATAGATATACAGTCACATTTTTACATATGTAGATATGTATTTATATATTTGCTTTGTTTTTTAAGTGTTTGCTTTTGCTGAGATAAAATAAACAGCCTCTCATGGCATGTAAAGAGTTAAATAAGGGAAGGGAAAAGGGTAAAGAAAGGTGAGTGAAAATGGAAGAAAACTCTTTTACGGTTCTATGTGGACTGTTGGTCTTTTATGAGAGTGGAGAAAGATTCTGTGTGTGTGTGTGTGTGTGTGTGTGGTTTCGATTTTTCCATCTGCACTCGTCCAGGCACCTTTGAGGGAGGGATGTTGTCACAAAAAAAGCCATCAAAGTGAAGAGACCTATAATGTTGATGGATCTGGATGTGACCGTTTATTCCTCTGCACAGCTTCTGAAGCTGAGATCCATGCATCACACTCATCTCCTCCTGCTGTGTGTGTGTGATGTATTGGTTCTGGAAGTTGTGTTTAATCATGTACCTGTCCACAGGCAGCTTCAGCCGACTCGCCGGTGTTAATCATCTTCTCCCACATCTGCTCTGCCTCAGTTTGCTGAGCTGAGCTACATGTTCCACCAAAAAAAAAAAAAAACCTCCCACTGGCATTCCTAACAAGGGAATCAAATGTGTGCAGCTGTTATCACTTTGCACAACTTTTGGTTGTGGTTCATTTTCTGGCTGCAGTTCAGCAGGAATACAATACGCTCATGTTCAGAAAGAGTCACAACTGAAATCGGGTCCTTTAATCCCCACAGGGTTTATCAAGACTTCCCTGAGGTTAATCTCTTTTTTAAAAAAAAAAGTGATTTTGTTTCCTAATCCTTTAGTGTGAAATAGGTTTTCTCACAGAAGCAGAATTGTAGGATAATTTATTCGTACAGGCAAAGATCCAATCATCCCTGTTGATTAATGAATTAGGCCTGATGGAGGGATCTCCCTGCTGCTGCACAGACACTGAGCTGGGAGCTCTCCACGGCTCCTTCCCTGGAGCTTTTTCATCAGAGGTCTTAAAGGTCTGATTTTTCCTGGAAAGCTCTGCTAAAGCACTTGACCACATAAGGACAGGGAGCGCCAGCTCAGTTATGTAAACACGTACTGCAGAATAGCTTCTGTGATGTGTAATATCCCCCCCAACTCACCGACTATAAAGGCAAAGAAAACAGACCTGTGAATTCTCCTTCTCTCAAAAGAGTCTTTTCATTTCTCCCTTTGCAGGAGGTGGACTGCAAACGTTCAGGAGCGTCAGCTCCAGAAGTTACCAGATTTGTGCTGATCATGTTTTTCAGTCGAAATTTTTCTTTGCATAGTTTGGTTGGTTGCATATGGTTGCAACTTACACTCAGGAGCGGCTTATATGTGATTATTTTTTTTTGCTATTTTCCTACTAACAACCGGATGCCCTTTAGCCGTTTTTTTTTCAGAAGCAACCACTAGAGGGCACTGTAGGTGTGCGTGTCAGTAAATGATACTGACAGTAAAACAGAAGAAGAAGCATTGTCCAAAATAAACATGGAAGAGAATCTGATTTTTTTTCCTACTAATCGTTGGGATGTTTACTATGTTTTTGCGTCAAGGGATTTATTAATGTGATTTGAACTTTAGGGACACTGTAGTTAATCTTTTAATGCCAATGATATCACAGTGACACCTAAGAAAGGTTTTGTTTTTAGTAAATCTTTAACCGTTAACATGATCACTGTGAAAAAGCTGATTCTGACTCAAAGAAAAGCAGCTTTTCCTTCTGGCTTTGCACACATTATTAACGTAGAGCTGCGGTGCAAAGCCGCTTTTCTCCATCGATTACGTAAACACTTCACAACTGCACAAAGCAGCTCTGCTTCAGAATTATCTGGAATCACGTTATTTACGTTAACGGTTGAAAAGTTAGTCAAAAGAATGTAAACAGCAGAGCTAAAGCTCCAAAGTTGAAGGATTTTAACAGAGTTTGTTCATACTCTCCAAATGTCACCAGCACTGGGCACGTGTGCACGTGGTCGATGCGCACCGACCCAAACTAAATGACTCAGATGTACATTCTCATTAACAAAAACAATCATTTTTGTTTGAGGTGTGTTACAATTGCACAGGAAGGAAACTTACAGAGTTGTGAAGATTATGTGTTGTTGCCCTCCCCCCATCACCCGCCCATCCCAGCAAGGCACCAGTGCGACCATGGATTTTCTTTGGGGCACTGTTGAAAAATCCAGTCACAAGTGCGACAAAATGGTCGCATTTTAGAACCCTGCCTTATGATATTTTTCTTATTTGCAATGAGACAGTAACTATTCTTGTTTTTATTTTTCCATCCTCAGACTAATTTGGGACAGCAAGTCATCATACTGGGTTACAGACACATAGAAGTACCCCTGAAAGCACCTTCGTTCAGATGCAGCTCCTGCAGTAGGACATTGCAGTGAATATTTTTGGTGCAAATTTGATGCATCAAATTTGATGCACCTATTTTATAACCGGCATGAACACAGCATTACGCCAGGCTTGGTGGATTTTTTCAGAAGCGTCACACTTTTCTCCCAAAAGTGCAGCTCCCACTCCAGTGTGACCTGTACTCCAGTGCGACCTGTACTCCAGTGCAACTCTTTATCCAGTGTGAACTATACTTTAGTGCAACCTATACTCTGGATAATACAGTTTGCAGTTTTAGGTGGCATTAAGTTGGGAGCAGCAGACAGATTAGACCCCTCACAGCAAAAAGCTGCCAGGACAGTCCATTGTATGAGATCAGCTTGTCATACTTGCCATCTGATGTCATGCTGCCCATTCTAAAGGCACTACCAGCCTGATTTGACCTGAGTCAACCTTTCTGGGACTGAAGGTTTTAAACATATGAGGATAATTTGGGGGGAAATGTTTATTTTTGTGCTGTTTGTCTCAAACTGGAAAGGGTAGCTTTCTGCCAAGCTTTTGTTTGTTCTCATCTGTGAATGTGAATGGAACCACTGTTCTGCTCATGCTCTGCTGGGATCAAACTAACATACCGCACTCTTTCCTTTTCAGCATGACAGACTCTCGAGGTAAGCATCTGAGCCATCTGAACCATTCCTCTTAAAAATAATGAAGCTGTGCGGCGCATCGAGCACGAACCCCTTTTGACTTTCAGATACAACTCGAGTGGGGAGGGTGCGGCGGAGAAGGCGCTCGGCCGCACAGGCTCCTACACCAGGAGGGAGACGAGGCTGGCCTCTCTGAACAGACAGGAGCAGGACTCCACTGCCAAAGACTATAAGAAGGTAGTAACTCATTCCTCACTTTAAACAACCACATTCCCCTGTGAAAGATTCCAAGCTGCAGGACTTGATGTTTTCTGACTGTTTTGTGCATGCAGCCTGATGCACTGTGTTATTCTGAGCTCTGAGGTCATGGAAGAAGAATGAGAGTGTTATCTTTGTGATCTTTGACTCCCGCCTTAAGCTTCTGTTTGATTAAAAACTGTCAAAAATATGTTTTTAGGTGCTTTGAAGCAGCTTGGAGTATAAAGAGCGCATCATATGCTTGGTGACAGAACAGTTATTTTAGCTTAAAACTCCCTTTTATGCAACGTTCAGACCAAGCATGTGACACGTGTTCAAGAACGCTCTCTAAGTTAGCCCATGGTGTTCACACTGAATGACCAAAAAGGGTCTTCTTCTTCTTCTTCTTTTCTGTTTCTACTGTTTACTAGCACATGCCCTCCAGTAGGATGAGGCTTGGTCTGAAATGTCAAAGCGGTGCAAATCTTGTAAATCTTGCTCCAGGCAGTAGACAATTAATAAAAGTGTCTACGATAAAATTTTGAGTCCATCAATATTTAACTCTGTCATGAAAAAAACACCCCAAATCCCCAAACTAGCATAATATTGATAATGTAAAAGTAAAACGGTGCATACTTCTATAGCGCTTTTCTACCTTCTTTGAAGGCCCAAAGCGCTTTACAGTCACAGTCTCATTCACTCTTGCACATACACACTGGCGGCTCCGCTGCTAAACACTAGCACCAACCTCCCACCAGAGACAAGGTGAGGCTCAGTGTCTTCGACAAATGGGCGTGCAAGGCGGAAATCGAACCTGCAGTCTTACGATCATGGATCGACTGCACCACAGCCGCCCCAACACACCCCAAGTGTTTGGTCCTCCCCTGTTCTTCTGCAGCAATGGTGCATTCCAGCCACTTTTCATGGGAAGTGTCCTGAACATGCATTGTCGCCCGTTTTTTGCATTTTATTTTGGGCGGACGGTAAATTTTATTGTTTTTTTAACTGGTGCTCTGAATTTTACTTCAACTTATGTTGATAGAAAAATCCTAAAAAGAGACAAGTCTGAGGTTCAAATTTGTTAGAGTATTAATATCTGTTTATTCATTTTTAACACATTGCCTGCTTTTGTACTTGTTTTTATGAATCTTCAAACATTAAATAGAACTATCAATATGTCATTTTAACTCTTTAAATCAAAAAAATTTGTAAAGGTTTGAATTGTACAAAACAGCGTTGTATTTAGTACAATAGGGATAATTTATAATCAACAACCTAAATGACATGAATGCACTCTAAAATAAAATAAAAATGAAATTTGAAACAAAAATTAAAATAATGCCAGAGGACAGGAAAGGACATCTAGTTCTTGTTTTAATTTTTTTTTTAATAAAAGTAGCCTTATGTTGATTAAAATATAAGGGCTGATTATTCAGATTATTTGAAGTATTTATTTGTTGACTAATGATAATAATATATATATATATATATATATATATATTGCTTTCTAGATGTATGCAGATGCTTTGGAAGAGAATGAGAGGCTGAAGTCCAAGTTGCAGGCCAGCAAACAAGAGTTGGTCAAGATTCGATCTCAGCTGGAGAGACTTACACAGGTATATTTGTCCAAGAAATCTGAGAGATGTAAAAAGGCAACTGATAAAAAAAAAAGAATCTTACTATTTTGTCTGACGAGATGTTCTTCTGAGATCCTCAAACAAAAGTGTGATAACTGTTTGTTTTTTTCTTCTAATTAAATCCCAATATAAGCAGCTTTTCAAACTATTTTCCCAAATAACCCAACTGCTCTGACTTCCAGAGACACGACAGGATATCAGAGAGATCTCCTCTTCTTGAATCAGAGAAAAAGGTGAGTGTGTTTGGCATTTTTAGGGTTTCATGTGATCATGCGCCAGCTGCACCGTCAAGATGAATGACCCTCCAAATACTGTCCACGGTTTCCTTCTCCTCCGATTCCTCACCCCTGTTTCTGCCTTTGTCACAGGAAAAGCAAGCTCTTGAGAAGCGAGTGTCAGACATGGAGGAGGAAATTAAGGTCAGTTCTTACACAAACAAAATAGGCGTTTGGTTCGCCTCAGAAACAATGGGTGCATCATTTACCTCACAGATGTTTGCTTTTCAAAGCATCGTGGAGGCACACGCCTCCCTGTCACGCTACAGGTCGAAGCGCACACATTTCACCAGTTTTTTGTCAGGTGGGTTTAAAGTCAAAAGGAGAGAAGTTAGTCACGTTGTGCTGCCGGGCCACTTCCTGCCAAGCTGAGGAGGAGCCTCTTCTGCTGCTCCCCTGCTCCATTTATCCCTCTGTTGGGGTGAACATTGTGACCTAGTTCTACATGAATACCATCCAAAAGCATTAGACCTGCTTAGTGAGACATTCTTGTGCAGGTCCTGCTTCACAAGGACAAAGCTACAAAAAGTTTCAAGCCTGGACGCCCCGTTTTATATGATTCAAACACTGCAATTTCATTTGAATACTTTTGCAGAAATGAGAAACATTCTCATGATTGAGATAAAGGAAGGTTTATTGGCAGAACATGACAGGGACGCTGAAATGGCTCAAGTTTGACTTCCGTGTTGTGACGGTTCCCCTCAGCCGGATGCCCCACTGAGGTTTCGCTGTGGGTACCAGCCCTGAGAGCGCGCTGTATCGGGGGGAAAGGGGGATGGTGAGTGGTCTCAGTGGCACAGAGGAAGAAGCCGACCTGCCTGTCACCTCACGTGTTTTCATTTTCTAGCGGAGATCAGGCATGCTCACACGTGTGGACTTTCAACCAGACTGCCTTGCACTTTTTCTCACAAAGTTGCGTGTCCAGGTGGAAGAAGTTGCGGGTTCTCTGCTAAAAAGGAAACTGTAGTTGTTTTTGGTTCCACTGCTGAACTGGGAAATGGCATAAACACCTAAAATGTAACCCATAATCATGCAAATATCATCCAGTATGTAATGTATTATAGATAAATACTTATAGAAATTGGGACATTTGTTAGCCAAAATCTCTGACATCCATCTTTTGGGTTTAGTGAGAGCAGTTTGGGGACAGAAAATAGCTTTTTACTTATAAAATGAAATGACAAGGTTTAGGTTTTTCATATTTTAAGCACAGTTGCAGTTTAAAAACAGCAGCAGTGGAAATATAAGGCTTTGTTGGGTCATAGTCTCAACAGCGAGAGTTTTATGCTTCTTGACATTCTTGTAATGATTTGCAGCTGTGTGAGCAATCTGCAGAGCCTTTAAGACAGACGACAGCAGCAGCCAATTTGTTTTTCTCTTGTTAAACATTCATTTCTCTAATCAGGAGTTTTGGTAACAATGCTTACTTGCACAGAACATCTCTTGTCCTTTTGCTGACAGATCCACACTAGGCTGAGAGTTGTATTTGTGAGCTTGGTTGGAGGTCTGGTGTCAGCATTTACTCCCAGAAACTCATGTCTAAATGATTTGAAACAAAGCACGGGTTTCCATCTGGTAGCACTTATTTGCAGACCATTTGGACCTTGTCAGAACTGAAGTCGGCCTCCACTAATGCAACGCGTCATTTCCAAAGGCCTAGCTGTGGAGCAAACTACTGGTGATAAGCACACATTTGTTGGAGTTAATGTTAGATGGTTTGTGCAGAATCCTCTAAAAGTGGAAGTCAGTTTAGTTTTCTGAAAGGGACGGGAGTGCAGCCTCATGCACGCGTGTGGTTTGACCTCAGGAACGGTGTCAGACCACAAACATTTCTGACAAACCGCACTGAGGTTTACTTCATGGAGTCAAGCAAAGAGGAGACAGAAATCAATTACCTCCCTTCCTCCAACTTTTACTCGGTTCTGGGTCAAGCTACATTCATACCACCCTTGACAATGTGCGTCCAAGCGACCACTTCCAATGAAACGTCTATGTAAACTCGTATTAATGCATGTTTGCGGCTTCCACATTGAAAACTGTCCTTTTCACGCAAGTTTCCTATTCAAAACGCATGGTCATTGAACCCCAATGCTAAAAAACGAATTTAAGTTGCAAGTTTTTCAGCAAATTCGGCAGTTGGCTGCACTGTGGCACTTGTAATCCGGAGGCAGCATTGGAGGTTTTATGAAAAGTTGCAATTTTAAGGCAAGCAGAATTTTTTTTGTTACATCGGCCAGTGATTGACCGGCAGATTTCAAGGTTGCGTGGTGGCAGTCGGTGACAAGTGCGTGGCAGGATGGCAGGAGCAATATACTTGACTGATAGGAGGGTCTCTAAGGTCCCCAAAATCATCTGATGATTGGCTAATTTCAGACTGACAGCCCCCAGTTGCCGTCCCTTTGCCACCATTGGATTGTTCGAAATCATACAGTAACAGCGCGGTAGCAGCCCTTGACGATAGCTATTGACATGGGCTGGGGACCCGGTGATGACCGGACATTAATCTGGCGATGCCAGCCACTGTGGGTCCTGCATATAGATGGGGAAACAGAAATGATGCTGCACAAAACTTGTCATGGTGTTCATAGCACCACACCAACTCCGTGACCTGCATTTTGACGAATTGAGAAGAATACGAAAAAGATAGAACATTGTGCTTGCTGCACTGCATCCCCATCGCGCAGTGACAGTTGTATTTGTAATCCATGTCGAACTTTGACCAATCAGGGACTCCGATTTTGTATTTACGGATTGAAGCCTGGAACAAAATTTGTGCCGCTTCAACATTTCACAATCTTCCAACTGTTGACGGCGGACATCCTCAGTCAGGTAGCGGTGTGTGCACCATGGGCTAAACACGCCTTCAACAAAGCACAATGTGATCTTAGATTCAGAACAGAACTACAGTTGGATTTTGTTTGTTTATGTTGATGTTTAATGAGCTTTTCATCATTCTTTAGTTCAAGCCCACACTCTGATGACACAAACCCTTTGCTTGTTGTAGCTTCTATCTGTTTTCCATGTGCTGTGTAGTTTCCTTTTTTTATTATACCTCTATAGAAGAATGCAGCAGCTCTACCTGTCCATTTTCTTCATTGTGCATGTTCCTCTAGGCAGAAATAGAAACAGTCTATGCCTGTTTTTGCCCACGGCCTGTCTTCCTGCCCGCCCTGTGTTTTCTGTCTGTCCTGCCTGTATCTTTCTCCACCTGTGTGCAGGCTTTCCCTGCTCTGGCTCAGGTCCAGTCCCTGCGGAGGATGAACGAGCGTCTCCTGGCTGAGAATAGAGCCATGCTGCGCGTCCTTGCCCGCCTCTCTGAAACGGCCTCCATGCCAGAGACAGAGGACCTCTGATCCTCTGAGAGCATCCGCCCTCATTTCCTCCCTGCACCCCCCCCCTTCTCAGCCACAGCACAGCCAGCATTTCTTTTCCTCTTTTTTTTTTTTTTACAATCTGTTCAGCTCCTCTCTGCTGTTTTCCTCGCAGGCAGGTCCCGCTCTCTTTCCGCCTTTTCTCTTCACCTCGTTGTAGTGCTTGTTTTCTCCGCTCCCAGAATGCTTTTGGCTCTCAGGAGTGCAGATTTGTTACCTCAGACAGAGCACAGAGCAGAATTTATTCAATGCTCTCTATTGCTTCTGGAAACTTTACTCCAATTTTGTTTTATCTGACTAAAAACCAAACATAATAAAAGTGAAAATATTTGCATCAAAATAAAATCCTATACCCTGTAATATCATTGATTCACGTAAGGTTATTCTTTTTAATGTAGTGACTTGATTATCTCTTTTTAAAATAAATTAAATACAGAATATACATTTTGCTAAATAAGTGGAAAGATTTTACATTAATTTTACATTTAATTTCATTTTAAGAGTGATATTTTTTTTTAATTACTGTAAAAATAAAAGTCATTGTAATCAAATCTATGGGGGAACAACTTCTTAGTTGTATCACAATGTAGGGTAGACAGAAGACAAGTGTAAAATAATAAAAATAAAATAATAATAATAAAACAATTGCAGCACACAGCTATAGTTGTAAAATAGATATCTTTTTAGACAGGATTTAAAAATTACCTAAATGTTTTTCTTTCACCAACATTACCGTTGTTGACTTTTCAACACATCTATTGACACTAAAAGTACCAAATAATATTGTTTTATTTTAGGTTTACAATAAAAAGAAAATAAACTCAATGCACCTGATTTCCTGAAGGTGAAAAAATGCAAAACAGCTCAAAGTTCCAAAGCAGAGGTGTAACCATCAATTGACTTAAATGATGAATCGATTTCTATTCCGGCGATCCAACCAGATTGATCTGTCTAAGGCAAGATGTTTATCAAACCTACAGTATTATAACATTGTTTCAAAATGAAAAAAATTAATTATATCAATATCGGAAAATACCATGTAGATTGAGGTACAGTAAGTTTATTTGACCATAATGTAAAAACGACCACGTGCATCACAGTGGACAACACACAAGTGATGGCAGCAAAAAATGATCAGTCCATCATTCCAGTCCAATGTGTGGACACTTTGCAAAGACATGTGACCATATAGTGAGGTAGAATGCTCTAAAAATGTTGCCTTTGGATTAATTGGATGTGCAAAAACAACAGTGGGCTGAACTTAGTGATACTAAAATGTGAAAGAATTCAGCATAAATTCTTGTTTACTTGTTTGTTTGTACACGTATTTAATTTACATTTGATGATCTTGCAAGAAATACAAGGAATCTCGAAAATTTCACGTGCACTGTTCAGTATCCAGGTATTTGTCTGTGAGTCACACTGGTTGGATTTTTGGCTACAGATGTCCTGGATCGATTTTAGATGAGTAAATCAGAATCAAATTCAAAATGAACCAATATCAACAATGAATCATATAATCAAACGCAAATTATGGATGGAATCGAATGGTCATTAAAATTAATCGTTACACCCCAACTCCAAAGTCATTTTTGTTAGTTTTTTTTGTTGTTTTAAAAACACAATATCTAATGTTTAATTCACTTTTTTGTATGCAAAACAATATCAATGTGACTGGCAACTTAATGATAAACCATCTGTTATGTTTTATTGATTTAAAAAGATAGCTAATACAGTTACTTTTAAATACCAGTAACTTGATAACTTGTATTTGTGTCATTCAGGCTCCAAAAGAGTTTTTTTTATATTTCAGAAAATATTTAGGGAAAAAGGTTTTTAAAATGCTGATTGCATTGGATTGGTCTGTCAACCTTCTCAGCATGATCCTCTTTGTTTTTCTTTTCTGCAGCTCAAACACTAAGACAAAGAGGGTGTTTTTATTTTTAGTTGTTGCTCATGAGAGATGTGGCCTAGATTTTTGGGAAATTGACCTCCCCTGTGTTTCTTTTGGTCTCACTTCATTCTGTCACCTTTAAGAATGCAGAGTAAACTGCCAGTGTCACCATTCACTGCATATTGACATGCCTAATGCATGCCCTAACAGTAGTGCATTTACACTTAAAAAATTCTACTCATGAACCACTTCTCATGACTTCTTCTGTTTGCTTTTTGCAGATTTTAACAGAACTCAAGTCAGACAATCAGCGGCTGAAGGATGAGAACGGGGCTCTCATTCGGGTCATCAGCAAACTCTCCAAATAAGAAGAAATCTGAAGACTTTGAAGTGACTGTTTAGTTCTACACAATGTCCCATGTATTGGAAAAAGGCCGGCCTGGCTGCTGAAAATTATCCTAAAGATTCCTGTCAAAGATCCAAATAGGAGCTAACGTTTAGATTTAACACATGGAGTCACTGCTGTACAATACAGTCATGTGCTTTAAGTAGGGACCAGATGTGTGATTGAATTCAACTTTATGCTCTGTTTCAAACTAAAGTAGGAGTTTACATGAAGGAGTGAAGCCCTCCAAATATGTCTATCACATCAATATTTTACATTTATTAGTTTTTGAAAGGAAAACATTTAAGTATTTTAAAAGTAGCTTCTTCATTTTTGATGAAATAAAGAAAACACCTCTTGCCTTTCACATATATTTTTAAAGAAATTGTTCTGACACTTCACAAATAAAAAAAGAGATAGATATTTGTTTTTAAGGCCAGCTTCCTCGAGGGGGACCTCGCTGCAAACAAGATGATGCCCAGACATCATTAGCCAGAAGTGGAAATTTCACAAGTTTTTAGAGTTTTGGCACCTTTTGTTAAAAGTTTTTAATGTCAATAAAGGATAACTGTTAAAGATTAAAAGTTATATATTGGTGATCCATGCTTTAAAAGTTCATTAGTCATACGCTGACATATGAGAAACGGTTATGGAAAGCCATAAATTTGTGTATGCATCTCGCAAAAATCACGCACAATTGCATAGGATTGTTGTAATATTTGTATAAAAACTACATAAATACGTGAAAACCGTACAATTCTCAACTGACCAAAAATTTTGTCTCAAAGCCAAATTCACGTAAAGATCCACCGAAACCCCCAGCAGACATTGGCGAACATAAACGAATGAAGAACGGAAGAAACACTTAGGAATTGTGTCATGAAAGACCAAAACTTCTTAATGGAAAATGCTGCTACCTGTACTTGGTGGATGTGTGACATGGCCTTAAAATGGGGCAGAAAAACGGTAATCGTTTCATTCCTTTAAAAAAGGATATTTACAAAAGTGAGTTGTAAAATTGTTAACTGTTTCACCCTGGAGCTTTAGCTCCAGCTTTTACATTTAATTTACTACCGTAATTTCCAACCATTAATATGAATCAGCTTTTTCAGTGTGGAAAGAAGAGACTCCAGCCAATAAGAAATACTTTATATTAGTAATGTGTTGCATATCAGCGAAAAGCCGCTTTTCTCTGGAACTCAGCCAATTCCCATAGATCGTGTAAGAAGTTACGGAATGTCAGAGGACACAGGTTTCGACACAGACATATCTGGTGTTAAAGGTTTAAAGCTTAAAATGGAAACAATGTAACTTTTAGGGTTGCCTGTAAAATGTGTCTTCTTCAACTAAAAAATAAGAGCATTTTTCCACCAATATGGGGGGGAGGGGGGAATCGTAAACTTCAGATTCCGGTTAAGGACTCGCGCTTCTGGCTACTGATCTCTGGGCGGCCGTATTGTTGTCTGCAGCCAGGTCTTCTTGGCTTCCTCAGGTGAGATAAGTTCAGTGCCTCTTTAATGTGCAGCCTTATAGCTCCTTCAGTGAAACAGCCTTCATCAGTCTTTGGATATTTTTACTAATACTGTCTTTAAAGCACTTTATGACTTTATGATCGTTTGCGTTTTGCAGATCTTTAATTGAAGTTTTTAGACATCATCATTTGGTGTTTGTAGCATCTTCACTACACAATGAAAACATTCAAATTCAAAAGCCTCATTTCCTCCTTGAAACATTCTAAGTTTTGAACCTGAGGAGACACTCTGAGCATGTGCAAACACCAATAAAATCCACTGTTTTCATTTAAAAGCAATATATTCATTTATACATTTTGTAATGAACATACTGTGTTTACTGCTAAGGACCACAGTAAACATCATTATTTTTTTTAACCCTATGGCCATCTTTGTGAGATAATGAAAACACAAGTAGCAAAAATCATTGGCCTATGAAAGACTTTCGGATTTGTTATTTTAAATAAAAAACACCCAAGAAACAGCTTCAAAACTTAAACTGTTGACCATTAAGTTAATCAGTAAAAATGTGTATAGTGTGTAACTTCATTTGTTACAACATAAACAAAACTTGCATTAAGTTCAAGCTTGACACAATAAGTGTGATCTTTATTATGCTGATGATTTACTAAAAAAATTTGGAGAAACTATTTAAGGAAAAAGTAAATATATACATATATATATGTATATACTTTTTTTTTCCTGTGGGCCACAAATTGTTATTTTGTGACCTAAACCCATCATGTTGCTATTTTGCACTTAATTTTGTCACCTCAGTGTTAAAGCTTCGTTTGGGCTATGAACTTCAGCTAATGTCTCTTTAACCCTTTAGCAGCAGAAATGTCGCCTCAAACAGCTAAATAACACGCGTATCAGATTTATGTTATTAACATAATTAACATAAAGTCATTAATGTAAAGTGTTGCATAACAGTGCAAAGCCGCGTTTCACCTTGACAGAATCAGCTGATTTATGCTGATGGCGACAGCACTTCACTACTGTAAAGTGCTGCAAGGCTGCTTTTTTCCACTTCTAAATCTGCGGGGATTATGTTAATTGCATTAATAACTGAAGAATTGCGGTAGTTAAAAAAATATCAACTAAAGGGTTACACCGAATTTACACTGATCTGTCTGCGGTGCATCTTCATTGTGTTGTGTGGGGAGTTCGTCTCTTGGCCGTCAGTTAGTTCAAATTGACTCGGTTCCCTCTCCAATCCGTCCCCCCTGGCTCCCAGAGGAGTGGTTTGTCCTGCCACCCACTCATCGAGTAGTTTGTCCTGTTTTCCTTGTTCATCCAAAACTTGATGGAGGCGAAGTAAACATTCTGATTGATTAATGAACGTTACATGTTTTTCTGTCAATGCCATGCAATGGAGATGCACAGCAAACAGACCAATGGGAATCATCCTTTAAGCCTGCTTGGCTCTAATTGTCAGCTGCCTAAACCAAAAGTCTAGAAATACTTGCCAGTAAGAAGTGAATATGTAAATCATATTCGAAGTGGTCTAAAAAAAAAAAAGGTTTGAAAAAGAAATACCTTTAAGTTTAAATGATACATTTTAGACTTGTCTTTGTCCTGTTAGAGATCTAAAAAACCCAAACCTACAGGATCTTTTACAAAAGAAAGTCTATACAATGAAAAAGCTGAATGTGTGTTGCATGTTGTGATGGTTTTAGAGTCCAGCGTGGAGTGCAGCTTGCTTTGACAGCGTTTATTCACACTTCAGTCACAATCTGCCATCCTCAAATATGTCCTGCCCAACAGTTTGGAATGTGATAAATGCTTGTCTGCATTCCATGAACCAAGTGCACATGTGACAATGAATAATAAATACAAAAAAGTTGTGGTAATTAAAAGGCCTTTATTTCCTATTAGTCTTTTTTTACAGAACAGAACACATATGATAAATCTGTAATAAGTTATTTGGTTCTCTCGATAACTTTATAAGGATCCCCAATGTATGTCGACATAAGGGTCAAGAGGAGTTTGTGAGCAACATTTGTGTCCAGTCAAAGGCTAAAGCATGCGATCCACAGTAGGCACAATTACTGACATGAACACGCGCACCACAACACTAGACACGAAGAAACACAGCTAGGGGACACAACCTGACTGCCCTCCAGTGCTATAAAAGAGGATGAGGAGAAAGAGATGAAGCAGGAAGAAATAAAGGGAGTACAGCTGCATCTGGGATCAGAAGGGAAGGACTACACGCTTGAGAGCTTGGTTCAGTTCTGCCTGTTTGGCAGTGTACACTATGTTCCAGTTGTAAACATGAAGGTCTGCTTTCTTTATGATCAGCAATAGCAGTTTGAATTGGAAAACACAAGTGGACCCTACTTCCTTTTCAGCCTGCCGATGCTGATAGTTGGCTACACATGAACAAGACAGGGACAGGCAAACGAAAGCACACGTGAAAGAGCACCGCAACAAATGTCTGTCAGCGGCTCCGGCGCATTTCCACATAGACATCACAGAGGTAAAATAACAAAACGGGTCAGAAAGATGGTGGAGACAAAGAAGAGAGACACTGTAATAGAGGAGACAAGACACAGTGACAAGATGGCGCTCGTCTCTGCCGAGAGGCTGCTGGACCAATTTTCTACCTTGCAAAGTTCAAGGTTTCCCTTTTCAAATCTTGGCGCATAAAAAAGAAAAAACAATCCATGTAATCTGTTGCAGATGCAGGACAGCTTGAGATGTCCTGGTGCATAGGACAGTACACATCTATACAGGCACACACAACAAGCAATAAATTGGACCGCTTTAAATAGAAACAAGAAATGTACATTTAATGAATTACCTGTTCCACACATGCAGACCTGTACTGTATACATCACTTCTCTCTGTGTCTGCCAAAGGGCCATATCTGGCAGTTTTGGGACCCATACAGTCAAAGAAAATCAAACACCTTTCCTTAAATGTGCTCAGAGTTTACTTGTATCGTGGCACGGTGGACTGAAACACCATGAAGAAATGAAGGCAGCTGCAATCAGGAAGTGGCAGTATTTTTTTTTTTTTCATGCAGTGCAATCCTGCATTTGAACCGTTCTCACTGTGTTGTTTGGTCACAGTCAATTGTATAGATTGAACAGGGAATTCCTCCAATTTTATTAAAGAATGTGAAGCATGATGCAACACAGGGAGAACTGTTTCCTGAATTGATGGCAGTTTGCTTCAGAGAAATTGGGTATTGAGGTGATCGTGACGGCTCGGTGCAATGGAAAATGTGCTCATCTGCATTCTTGCCAGGAGTAAAAATTTTACCATTGACTGTTTCATTTGGCAGTTTAAAGCATAAAACAGCACAGTTTAGAAATGAACATACATATATCAATATTTTGTGTGAGTGTGGATCTCTTTTTTAATTTAAAATTGTTCTGACAACAATTATTCATTTCATGCTACGGTCACAAAAACAACTGCCACTACGCGACCTCTAAATGTGCTCGGGCAGCCACTGGCTGCCGTCAAAAAATCACCCGTTCTCCACGGCCGCCACACGGCACGTAATAATGCAACTGCCGCCTCCCAATAAACAAATGTCACCACAGCCAATTTGGCTGTAAAACTTCCATTTAGGTAGTGATGCATGCAGTGGCATTTTGGTATATGTGACCGTAGCCTCAGTCTTCAATCAAGCAGAAACTGGTTTAAGATTTAATTACAATTTCCACATTTAGAACGTTCCGGTCCCAAACTAAGCCAGCCATCTCCTTCCTCCATCGTTCACTTTTAAATTTGCACAATTTCTCAGGCATTCACATTTAAATTTGAGCTTTTGAAACAATTAGTAATTTTCACTCAATTTGGTATAAATTTTGAAAAAGAATGACACCAAATTATTTTGGCACAACAATGCTACATACTTTGCAAAATACACAAATGAATGTGGTAAGCTATTTCACAAGTTAGCACTGGTTTGCTAAAGGAGGGCTCGTAAATTAAACAATAGAACTTTGGCCAAAAAATAAATGCACAATATTAAACACCAAAAAAGAATCCGTCTTTGTAATCATGTACTTCCTATGATAACGACTGATGTTTTTTTTGACAGTGAAATGAAATAGTAATAGCAAAATATTTCTTAATACAAGTTTTTCAAAGCATATGTTGCCAAGAGAATGAGAAAAGAAAGGGAAATTATTTTTAATAAAAATAATTAGGCCTTTCCAGGCACATTTTGAAAATTAAAATTATCTAAGTAATACTAATATTTGTATCTTTGATATACAAAAAGTGTAGTGCAAATGTAGGAAAAGGACTCTGCTGAGGAATATGAAATCAGATATAGTATGTCATCAATTGTTAAGCTATTTACTGTGTATGGATATCTGCATACATAACCCCTGGCAAGAAGGCAAGTTTCCATAATTTCAAAGCCATTTCTTTTATATATGTATATATATATATATATATATATATATATATATATATATATATATATATATATATGCAATACAGGCAGTATCTGTCTATGTCTTCAAACGTGTTCAAATGATTTTGGAATGAGTCTGTAGCCATAATTATATGCATAGTCCTATGGAAGGGTTGCACTGTACCTCTATTCTCTGATAAATTATAAGTTGACGGTGCTTGGGCATTGTGCAAAAAGAATAAAAGGAAATAAAATTTCCAAATGAACTCCAAACCACCTGCAGAGGTTTCTTTTTTTTTGTTTTTTGTTTGTTTTTTGATTGTACGTGTATATTCTTCTGCAAAACTGGAAGAACAGAAACCCAGAGTGACCCAGTTTGGTTTATAAATTGCACAGAGCCCAAGAACAGAATGCACTCTAATATTTATAGTGATATTATTAATACTGAGATCCTATTGTATTATCATATATATTATGTATACTGATAAAACAAGGAGTATGCATTACTGATCACAATACAGTAAAATCGGCTACCTCTATGAAACAAGGACATCGGATCTTTAAAAGTAGAAAAAGACACATTCACTCACAACAGTTCTCATTTACAGTAGAATGAATTTTGCCCTCTTGATGAACAAAAGTCTCTAAAAAATAAGAAATGTAAGTTTAACATTGGCCACACAAAATGAAATACATTTTTATTTTTTTCTTCATAAATAAATTCTAGCTACTCAGCTGAGCTCTAAAGAGTTAGTGCTTGAGTGTTATGGCTTTTAGGTTTTTCTTATATTTTTTACATATATACTTTATATAATAAACAGAGTAAAAGAGAGACGCAGCTGTGATATTTTTCAGGTCGGCCAAACGCAAAGAAAAATATACTTTGGATAAAAAGAGAAAAAAGTTGATTTTTCAATGTTATTTCTTTTCATTTAAATAGAATATTTTTTATTTGGGGCCTTGGAGAAGCAGCTAATGTATCCGACTGGATTCCTGATCAGTGGTGGCAGAAGAAGATCCTCCTCCATTTAAAGATTGAATATTTTTTCCACTAAACAGTTTAAACTGCCATTTGAAAACATTCAACACTTGGATTCTGTCTTGGTTATTAAAAAAAAACAACATAATTTTGCTTTTGTTACCAAAAGGAAACAAATCCAACACTGATCATTAAAAAAGTATTTGGGAGAAAAAAATGCGAATATATGTTCTCAAATAATGTTTGGGAGCACAGCAAATTTAAATAGCAAGCATGCGGCTACATCGTCATTCTACATGAACTCACACACAGCACTGGACAACACACTTGCTTAAGAATTTCAGGCATGGAAGGTTCTTATTAGTAGCAGTTATTCTATTATTTGTATGACATTCTCTCCAATGACCCTCATGGAAAATAAATTCACACTTTGTTCTATTTAGAAAATATACAGTGCATTTTTTTCCCTTCTTGGTGTTATTAAAATGGAATATTACAACCATTTACGTACACGATATATTTTTGCTTCATCTCTAAAACATGCTCTTATGTACATTATTTTGTATAAACATGCAGTATCAACAAGTAGGAGCTATGTATATAAGCAAAACTACACAATGGGCTGCTTGATTGCTTCCATGTTGCTTTTCCGTTAGTGTTGCTTCTTCAAAAAGAGAAGGAAATAAAATTATGTAAAGGTGGAAACTGAATTGAATTGCTAAAAATAGTTTGTTTAAAAAGCCAACATTTTTTAAATAAAATAGAAAAGATGCATAAAAGGTTATGCAGTTTTACATGACACACCGCACTGGTAGACGCTGCTCTATATGCTTTCAATAAGCATTTTGTTTTTGTTTGTTTTCAGTTTTAATAAACAGCTTAACCAGCAAGGAAGCACACTTGGGTCCTAACAAAAGCATATGAGACATTAAAGGTGTCATCAGTCTATTCCGGGCTGGTCAACTTTAGTCAAACAATATTTTTCTGAATGTTGTTTTTTTACTTAAAATTCATCTCCATCAGAATGTTATATCACAATTATAGAGAGCCAAAAACAGACCCGTGTTTATTTTGACTTAGTTTTTCAGAAAAAATAAATAGAATTTCAAATCCTGCTGCTAACATGTCCTGATGCACTATAGTAGCAAAAAAGTGCTACCTATTTAAAAATGTACCCTAATTTTTAGGTGCTGCAAAAAAAAAAAAATCCCAGGCAATATCAATATTTAAGACACTATATGACATTTTAGAGAATAGAAAGTCGAATGGAAATGAATGGAGGGCCTTGCTGTACTTTAGCCTTTAAAGGGAGCTGGACTTTTATTGTGCTCTTAATGTAACCCCTGTTGGTTGGAATTTTTGCCTTTAAATTTGGAGACAGGATGAAAGTGTACAGTACTAAATGATGACTTTTTTTTTTGTTTTGTTTTGCTTCTTTGGCTCTTTATACTGAACCTGATCCATTCTGTGAAGATTCCAGGGAGAAGCGCTCGATTAAAATGTGTCCCGGGAGAGACTTGTCTGCATGTGCCACAGAAAAACATTTCAATTCCACAACACTACATGGCAAATAAAACACAACACAGAACAAGAAACAGCATCAAATTGTAAAACAGGAAAAAAAAAAACTTTAAAAAAGAAAAAAACCCAGTAGTGCAATTATGTTCAACAGTTTGGTAAGCTGTGTATAAAATACACACGGATCAGTGCTTTCTTCCGGGCCGTATCCTGATCAGGTGAGAAATTCAATATCCAATGAATTGGAGTTGAGGACAAAGAAAGCAGAAGCGAAGCAAGGGGAATCTCATTGGTTTAAAAACACAATTTCCAAGAAAACAGCACTTATTCTTAACAAATAATTAAAGCTCTGATTTCTGAGCACACAAAATATTTAAAGTGCCATAAGATAAACAAAAAGAGAAAGAAATGAAGCAAACAACACGGCTAACTGGAAGGCGTCCCTGGTAGTTGAGAATTGCTTATCTTGTTACTTGGAAGGCTTGTCTCCTTTATGACTGTAAGACGGTTATAGGGATTCCTTTAGAGTAAAACCCTTGTGTCAAGTCCATGATCCAATGGCAGTAGCACTGAACAAGTGACATACAGAATCTGAGGTGTTGGGAAAGGGGGGCGGGGGGTGGCAGACTGCAGCCAGTAATCGACACCTTGTAAATACCATGTCAGTGGTAGTTGGAATCGCCCTGACATTTCCACACTTTTTTTAAATCTTTTTTTCTTTTCTTTGTTGTTTGTATTCTTAAAAGCACAAACAGCTCCCATACTGAAAATATATTATTGCCTCCCTCTGCCCGTCGCTTCATGGATTAACTGGCGCAAATCAGCAGGCCTTCGGAAACACTTCCTTCTCATCCTGTGTTTTTGAATAATAACAACCCGTTTTGGAACAAAAGGCATGAAGTTTCAATTTCCTCTCAGTTTTCCTGAGACGATGGGTTGAAGGTCAACTAATCACAAAGGCAGTGTGTTTGTGGGTAACTGGATATGTGCCTGTTCCTACATCGCTACCCAACTCTAGGAATGTACTTTAAACTAACAAAATTCTTGAATGTGATAACTGGCAGGCGTGGGCTATGGTGCATTAAACACCTATGGAATGGACCTGCTTGTGTTATTTCTCTATTATATGGCAGTATAAAGCATTTAAGCACTATTCTAAGCAAACTGTGTCACTAAAGGGTAAAAGGGTGAAAAGTACAGTGAGTGCATGTTTTTTCCGTTCTATTATTAGATTTGCATGTAGCACCCCTACTGTTCTTTGTAGTCTACTTTGTATTCTTTTTAATGGAACCACAATGACTATACAAAAATAGATCTGAAGGAAATTAACTAAAGTATTCGTCCGTCCTTTGACTTGTCTTCTTTTCTCAGTGACGTGATATAATAGATTATGATTTTTTTTTTGGGGGGGGGGTTACATTTCCCATCATCGTCAGATGGTTTCCATGGAGATTTTGAGAGGTGGCAGTGGTCGAGTAGGATGGGGATCAGGGTAGACGTGGGTGCTCTTCTTGAGTGTTATTTGGAGCTCTGGAAAATGATGGGAAATGCAAGTGTAGGTAGGTGTGGAGACGGTGGAGGTTTACTTCTTGGCATTTAGGGCTGCGAGAGAGGCATCCACCTCCTCCTCTGGCTGCAGTGGATGCCACTGGGCGATGGGACGGCGAGGGTTGGCCAGCATGTCAGACCAGTGTTTGAGCCCAGCTCCCGTGGCTTTGCTTCCCACCCAAATCTTCCCGATGGCGTCGTTTTTGCCAATCTTGTCATAATCCAACACTGTTATCACAGCTTGGATTTTCTGGGACAATGTGGAGAAAGCAGTAAAATAAGTTAGAAATGTAATGTTTGTATTGGTTACATTTGTCAGTGTACCTCGGATGCCGATTATCACATCACAGTCACGCTTAATTCTAAAATAAACAGCATTTGGTCTTTAACTTCATGTCAATGTGTTTATCTTTAGGTTTTACTTTCAAAAGAATTGAACGACAACTTTTTAGACAAAGCAATTCAACTATATATTTGAAATTTAAATTATTTATTACAAGAATTTTTTTATTCTCTTTATTTTATTTTGTAGTTTTATTTTCATTCTTGTGCCTGTTTTTTTTATTTTTAATCTCCTTTCTGTGTGTCACTCCTGGGTTCTCACTGATGGCCACACCTGCGTCTATTAGATGAAGTCAGCTCAGGGGTTCTACTGTCATTGATGCTTTTTTTATTTATTTATTTAATGATTTACTCCTGACTGTGGAGATTCTCATTCATCTACTGGTGGTGAAGCATTTTCAATAATAAAATATAAAATACATCCAGTAGACTGCTTTTTTGTGTTTTTTGTTCTTCTGTTGCTCTTTAAAAACAGTTGGATTTGACTAAAGTACTTAATTTATTAATAACACATTAATATATTACATAAAGACAGAACAATCTAACCAGGGCTAAAGAAAGTGCTAGCTAAAACCAACGTGTGGTAAAAAGGGAAAACATGTCCCCCAGCTTCCTGTTTTTATTGCAAGTTATTAAAATGTAATCTGGCATAAGAGTACGGTTCGCCTAAGTCTATGAGTCATTTGAGGTTTCATAGATTATGTAACACTAGTCATACACGGTTGTGAAAAGCTTCATATGCAGTGGTTCAGTGAAGCAACATAAAAGGAGATATGTGGTAGTGGAAAAACCTAAAACAAAAACGTGCAAATTTTATTATGCATGCTCACAAGACGTTATCTTAGTAGTTAGCTACTAGGCTTCTGGAAAAAGTAACACACAGTATGAAGGTGATGCAAAGTACATCTGAAAATAAGTCGCAAAGCGGGAAACTCCACCAACATTCATTGTCCAGAGAATGAGACAAGGGATAGAGCAGAAAAACTCCAACATAGCTCCTTGCACACCAGCTTGGATGTAATACATGTGATTTCTTGAGGCATCTCCCAGTTCAGTTTGATTGTTATTTAAAATTCCACATTTTTTAACATTTTAAAGAACAGAAAAAAGATAAATCTTTGACCACTTGATTTTTTTTTACATTTCACTCCTTAAACTACGTTAAAATTTGTGAAATTTTTGCATTCATCAAAAAATGCTGAAACTGTTATAAACTGAAAAGTATGTTGCACCCCCATAGAAACCCCATGTACACAACAGTATGGTGCTCTAGTCCTTACCTGCATTTGCTCAAGAGGAATCTCAAAGCTGAAGGATTCGTTGTAGTAGGGATTCAAAGTGTTCTTCTTCACTGTCGTCTTCTTCTTCTTTAGCCTCTTTCCATTCTGCAGCAGGTTGATTTTCACATAGGGATCTGAAATTAAAGGGTGGGATTGTTAGAAGGAGACTTAAGAAAAACAGTGCAAGGATGTGTGGGTTGTAGTGCTGTACTGAACCAACAGATGGGGCCAATGCTAAAGCCAGGATGAGAGGGTTGTTACTGCATGCTTCTGCACGTGAGCAGAACAGGACACTGGGACAGTAGCTGTGCTCACATGCACACTCTCTCGGGTATTGCTGCACACTGTCTACTGGCCCACAAGTGACCTCTCAGACAGTTTCAAGCTCAAAGAAAGAAAAACAACATCTGGTTCTCAGTAGTGTAGTGTGAAGACGCCCACCTGACAATCCACCTACGTCCATTTTCTTCAGGTTCTTTGCCTCTAGAATGCAGATAGTGAGTTTGCCTGCAGTTGGGACGTAGCGCAAGGAGATGCAAATGTCACCCAGCTTCTCAGGCTGATAGAAACAAGAACAAGCACAGAAAAACATTAAGGGTGTTCTTCAGCAGATGCATGACAAAAAAAAAAAAACTACAACCAATGAACATTCTTTTGTTTCAATTACTTCCTTAACCATCAAATGTGCCTCATAGAATTATTTACTACTACACTGTAGCTGGTTAAGTAATTGAATTGAGTATTCTTGAGGTGGCCCTAGGGAGGCGACGCATTGACTAGAATTAGTGTTCCAGTGCAGTGAAAGCTGACACAAACCAGGCTGCAGTGATTATGATTATTACAGGTTGCATCTTAAAGATCTTATGTGCTCTAAATGAAATGATAAGACAGGCCAGATCTGCTTACTTTTCCAAACTCATTTCTACAAATAGGAAAAACCCTAAGGTTGTATTCAACCCTCTAGATTCTCTAGTTGGACTTTGTGCCTCTAAATTTCCAAAGCTTTCTCAGCCTTACTGCAGTTAATTTCTTCATGTTTTTCTTAGCGAAGAGCAAACATCCCTCCTTTAGCCAGTGTTCGGCTCTCTCAGAGCCTTCACAGTTCGCAGTCTTGGTCTAATTTGTCTCCTGTGACAGTGGAGGACGTTCATTCTCTGCAGAAAAGGATCAGACCCTCTTCCTGCCCACTTGACATAATTCCCACCTCTGTCTTTCTGAAAGTGTTCCAGAGTATAGGTTCTACTGTTGTTGACCTCATTAATTTTCCTTTGACTTCAGGATCAGTCCCTAAGTTCTTAAAGCATGCTTTAATAAATCCTGTTCTGATAAAAACCTAATTTAGACCTTTCAGATCCAAAATATTTCAGACCAATCTCAAAGCTTCCTTTTTTTTCTAAAATCTTGGAGAAAGTGGTCGCTGTCCAACTAAATATGTACCTGGAAGAACACAATATATCAGATTCTTTTCAGTCTGGTTTTGAGAAGAACCACTCCACCGAGACAGCTCTCCTAAGAGTTTCAAATGATGTGCTTATGGCAGCTGATTCGGGCAAGTATACCGTCCTCATGATTTTAAACTTGACATCTGCTTTTGACACTGTGGATCATAACATTTAAATGGAACGTCTTCACAATGAATACGGTCTCTCTGGGTGAGTTTTAAATTGGTTTATTTCGTATCTTAGTGGAAGAACTTTAAATGTGGCTGTCGGTTCCTCAAGCTCTGAAATGCAAAAAGTAACTTGTGGCGTTTCCCAGGGTTCTGTACTTGGCCCTATTTTATACATTTTATATATGATTCCCCTTGGGAAACTTATTAATCAATTCAGCCACATCTCATATCATTTCTATGCAGACGATATCCAGCTCTACTGTTCTTTCCCGGAAAATGATTACTACAAACTACAAAATTTGTTGAATTGCTTAACGGGCATTAAAACATGCCTGAACAGTAATCATTTGGTCTTAAATACCCAGAAAACCGAGACCCTGATTTTTGCCCCAGAAAATAAAATCCCTTCCATCAGACAACACCTTGGGTCTCTGAGCTCCTCTGTCCAGTCAAGTCTCAGAAATCTTGGGGTGTTGTTTGACATGTCTATGTCCCTGGAAGGTCACCCAAAACAGATTGTAAAAAACTGTTTTTATCATGTGAGGAATGTGGCAAAATTAAAAAAAATATTTAGTCTCAATCTGACCTGGAAACAATTATCCATGCATTTATTTCCTTTCGTTTAGATTACTGCAACTCTCTTTTTACCTGTTTTTACAAATGTTCCCTAAACCGTCTTCAGCTTGTCCAAAACTCTGCAGCAAGGCTTTTAACAGGAACCAGTAAATGGACACACATCACTACTCTGTTGCCTGCTTTACACTAGTTACCTGTCAATTGGTTTTAAAATTCTACTTTTAGTTTTTAGAGCCTTGCATGGTCAAGCTCCGACGTACTTATCTGACCTTTTAACCCCATACTCTTCGGTCCACTCCTTGAGGTCTTCCATCCAGAATCTTTTAAGCATTCCAATAACCCCCTTTAAGACTAGAGGAGATATGTCATTTCAAGCCGTTGCTTCTTTTCTTTGGAACTACCTCCCATTGTATTTGCATCAAATCGACTCCGTTGAGTGTTTTAAATCTCAGGTCAAGTTGTTTTTATTTGGGAGAGATTTTAGTTGATTTTATTCCTTGTTTTACTACGTTTTACTGTGTTTTGTTTTATTATTATTATTATTGTATTTTATTACTTTTTTGTGTTTTTATATGATATGATTGTATGCTCTTTTTTAAAGCACTTTGTGATTTGTTCTGGGAAAAGTGCTATAGAAATAAAGATATTCTATTCTATTCTAATCTATTCTATGAGAAAGCAGTGGAGCATTGCGGACCTGTTTGACAGTATACCAAGATTCTCAGCTAATCCATTTCTTGAAAGAGCAAGTGATCAATAGTCAAACAAAAAAAGATAAACATCTCACTAAATTTGCTGGGACTTTTTAAGCACTTTAACAAACACCTTACCTCCTCTTGGTCTGCGCTGTCCAGGTCCCTCCATTCTTCGATTGGTTTTGCCAGGTCAAGGGTGTTCATAGGAATCTTAATTTCTCCAATGACGTCATGTTTGGAGAAACGATCGAAGTCATAGACAGACATTACCAGAGTCTTTCCTCCCATCTCTTGGAAAGGTATCTGAAAGTCAGCAATCAGTCGGACCCAGCTCAAAAAATGCCATCACAGCAGTCTCTTTTTACAGCAAACAATGCCTTCTGAAGAATTATCTCTTTGAAGAACACCTCCAATCATACTTCAACTCTGTGCCTTGGAGTAAATTTGGTACTTAATGCTGACCCCAGGTTTTCCCTGATGTTTAAGTTGCTTTGGGTTAAATGCAATCATACCCAACTGAAGTGTATGCTACATTTCTACAACAAAAGCAAATGCTTTCAATCAGCAATTTGTTTTGACTTTGGTTGATTTTTTTGGCTCGGTGACTTGCAGATTCAGCACAGCTGTCTGACTTTGACAGACTAGTAAAACCGCTTTTTTACAGAGCTGTGTCAGCAGACAAGGTGCACTAGAGGTGGCCCCCTCCTTTAATATGATTCTCTACCGCATTCTCCTTGTCAGAGGCCTTCAGCAAGTCAGGGGCTTTTTATCACAGCGAGACAGCAGTGTTGAAGAGAACAGCCTCTAAAAACCTGCTAAGCTTTACAGAACAGATAAAAAAGGGGGGAAAAGATCCTTTATAGAACATGCTAACCTTTTCATTCACACAGTACAAATGTTTGGTCATTAAATGATCAGCAAAGGGGGACCCTTTTTAGCTTACCTTGAAAGTGAAGGTCTCGTTAAAGACAGGATTAAGTGTTTTCTTGTGAACTTTTGTGTCAAACTTCTTCTTCTTGTCAGGGAGGACAAAGACCTTCACATAGGGGTCTGACGTGCCCCCGCTGTCCATGGACAGCAGATCAGCTGCTTGGAGAATCCCCACGGTCAGCTGGAGAGCATAGAGTTACATAATTAGAAGGCAGGAACCATAAAAAAAACCTTGAAATTCAAAGTTTTCATATCAAACAAATTAAATGAATACACATCTAACACAAAGCACACTTGCCTTGTTCTCCTGGAAGTCATAATCGATGGAGTACTGCAGCTTCCCGAGCTTCTCCTTTTCCTTCACTTCTTCCTCTTTCTCGTCCCCTGTTATTCCGGGTTCCACGTCCTCTTCTTCATCATCATCATCCTGTTGTTTCTGGAATGACATAGGGGGAGGGAGAGCAGCGCAGAGAGAAGTTAGAGAACAAACGTTGAGGCTGCGTCTGAGCCAAAACACCAAACACTGAGCATCAGCATTCGGGTTAGTCACAGCACCTACCTTCCACTTACCCCCATGTTACCAGTGCAATCTGTTCATCGATGACCACAGTTGCAACCTGACTTGATTTCACTCTTTCTTGGGTGACACCATTTGCTGTTTTTTTTTTTTTTTTTTTCACGAGTGCTACAGGCGTGTAAAGTCAGCTAAAAGTAGGAGGAATAGACCGTTTTTACTCAACTACACGTTTTTATTTAAATACAGATTTGATTTAAGTTTGTGTTCCTGTCAAAAGGTTTTGAGTAGTAACAAACAGAACAAATGCAAATCTGTCTTCAAATGAGCATTTTCAAGGAATACTACATCATAAGGTTGGATTTTTTAAATGCAAGTATAAATTCTAGTATAAAGAAACAATATTTATTGTGCTTAACCATAATTATAACGTGTCTTGATATGTTTTGTTTTTGCTTTGTGGCTAAACATTCAACTTTGTCAACTTCATCAATCTGAATTCTGCTTTTTCCAATCTAAAGGTAGCCTACTTTAGCACCTTCTTTTCTGAAGATTTTTCTCAGACAAGGCAGAAAAATGAATGTTTAGGACACTAATTAAAGTTTGTAAAGAATGGCAAGTTTCCTGTTGTGATTTAGCAGTTTTTTTAAACTGACCAAAAAAATCTGAACTTTATGGACAACCCTTAACACAAAGTAATCTATGTACAGTAAGTATACTACAAGCATACATAATCAACACTAAAAACGAGAATATATGAAGATTATTAAGTCACTTAACTTGTAGATCATCTCTCCAACTTTAAAAGTAGTGACTGAAGTATTTTGCCATGGTTCTGGAACCCTTTCGTAGATTACTGGATAAGATATTTTTTTTCAAGTCTTCAGGTCTGATTTCTTTAGCATTTCAACCCACTGATGCCAACAGTGATACCGGATTATATTATCAAGTTATAGATGCTTCAGTTTTTACTGTAGTTCTCATGTTGGTGGGTTATCATGCTGGCAATCAGATTACCAGGACCTCTGAACATATTAATTTCTGGCAAAGCAGAAAGACAGAGTTTTGTTTTTTAAATGGACTACTGCTTCTTCAACTGTTTAAGGCAGTGTTCCAACCTATATTATCATTCATCAATACGAAAACATATAGCAGTATGTGGAATATGTGGAACTTGCTAGTTTATATTTGTATTTATAAAATGTCGAAATAAAAAGTCCTTCTGAATATAAAAAATCTCTGGTTTGACTTTGGATTGATCTTCTGGATATGAAGGCTATACTTAAAGGGCTCTCTAAAGACACTTCTGTCTAAGCAGTAAGCAGTTATTTTTTTGAGTCGAGTGATTTAAATTTTCTATAGCAGCCACTTTAGCTAATCAGGAGTGAGCTTGTTGGAAGACCACACCTCCAACACTTGAACGACAGCTCGGGGGAGTCTTTAAATCAAACGCTTGATCGAACGTTGGACCACATGCTTTTATTAAAGCATCTGATTGGTCAGGTTATAACTTGAATAGCTTGTACTACAGAAAAACATCTGAAAAACATTAGGGTTAGCAAAAACAAGTGGTACAGTAAGAAAGGCTATTCTGACAAATAGAATTACTGAGTAATAGCTGTTTATTTATTTATAAAACTCTATGGGATTTTGGTTTCTTGGAGCCAGTGGGTATTTCCTATTTGGAATGTGAGGGGGGAGGAGATACTCAGTCCAGTTCTCATGTACAGTCAAGGGTTAGTCTTCCAAAGTGAAGCACAGGGTAAGTAAACTCAAGCACGAATTCAGTTCCTGCTGCTGTCCTTTGAGTTTCTTTCTGTCTATATAGAATAGATCTCTTAAGTCTCAGTCTAGGGCTGTGTCCAAATTCCCTCACTACTCCCTACTCTGCCATTTTGTCAGGGTGTCTGAATCTACAATTCCGAAATCCAGGGCTTTAAAAATTTCCCCAGAAGTCTCTGCGAAAAATTTGTGTGCATCGATGCTTACTAAATTGACGAATATAGACCACAATTGTATTGCATTGAAACATTTATCATTAAAAACAATTTATGTAAATGATTTTTTTTATAAATCATCAACGTTTTTCAACGTTATCAGAACACAGTGAATGTCTTTTGAAATTGTTCCTATTTATTAGGTTCATGGGTGAAGTCATATTTGGCGTAAAAAAAAAAGTGAACATGTGTCCAAATTGCATTAAAATCCAGGGCGTGAGATAGTCCCGCACCATAAAATCTTTATTAACCAGTTTTACACAGATATATAGGCTACAGAGTTTCTGTACATCTGTGTAGATTATTTGCATTCAGGTAAATTCCATCTAAATAGTAGTAAAATTAAAAAAGCCTCTTGTAAGAAGAGAATTTCTCTACATTAGATATAGGTTTATTAAAATTGATTCTTCCAAGTTTTAGCCATTGTAAGATACACTTTTAGCAATAAAAACGTAAATATTTATTTTGGAGTCAACGTGGTACTTTACTGCCACCTACTATGTACTGATGAGCTGCAAAAGAACAGCAACACACATAGAGATCTAACCACTCTGCATATCCTCACACTCATACATGTTCTCTCACACCAGCTTACATGCAGAATGAAACATGCTAAAAAAGCGCTTTCTCATTTCATTGTACTCTCTCCTTCTCTTCCTTTAACACACACTCACACAAATAAACATACAAACGCACACACATACACAATGCTTTTCATTCAAGCATGCCAGGTCTCACAATGCAGGATCAAAGATTTTGTCAAATGGAAAATCATGTACATGAATTGGCATAAGATATTAGAAAGGCTCAATGTATTTTTGGACATTTTTTTTCTTCAATGTCTGCTGCAATTTGTTTATTCCTTTGTTCCAAGTGAAATGGAAACATCCATGGTGGCATCATGCTATTCTGAGGATTTCCAGTTTATCTCAAAAATCAGTTGAGGGCGGAGCTCACAGATAAAGACATGGTATGTCTGAATGTGGTCTGTTCCATTCAAGACCATGTGAGGTCGGTACCAAATACAGACAGATTGTAGTTTTCACATTGGATTAAACCACTTCAGGTTTTTGCCCTTTGGACAAACATCTGGACCCACCATGTCTTTCCAGTGAGACCTAAGTGCTCCAGGGAGGTAGAGGGCATCAGCGTCCGTCGCCGGTGTCAGCAGCATGGGTCATCCAAGAAAGTTACTCTCAAGTCAAGTTGTGGCCATTCAATGGTACCTACTGCAAGGGTGTATGCTGGTCTTTGTCAAGAGATACAAACAGCCTCAAGTGCGACGGAACTGGGAGCATGTTCACACAACCAGAGGACAGCGTCCGAATTTCTTTGTCCAGTCATTCTAAATTTAGAGTTGTGGTCCACAAGTGAGGTCTGTCACCGTAGAAACATGCTCCAAGCTCTCAGTTAAATAAAGTTTCAGCTATTATTTGACAAATACCCAGCTTACCCCTTGCACATGCATGTTAGTGATCTCTAGTGAGTTGCTCAGTGCACTCGTCATTCAAGGGCTCAACCACAGGATGAGTTTCATGTTCATTTCATATCATAGACACTTAAACAGACTTTTCTAATGCTGTCTTGCCAAATATTGCAATCTCAGCAGTTGGTGAGGCATATCAATTCAGTGAATTGCGAAGCAGGTTATTTGCTCCCAGGGAGTCCTCAAGCACCCACAGCACCTAAGCTTGCAAAACTAAGGAAGCCATTGCACTCATTGACATCATCACCGCAATCCAAACACCCCCACCCCCCTCTCCAAGCTCAAGCCCCCACCACCACTGCTCCCACCCAGCCCTGGTCTGCACTTACAAAGAGCGGCCAGAGAGGGGTGCCGCGTGCTATCAGACCTACCGTAGGCAGAGAAGTCCACCACAGTCAAGATACACGGAGCACACATAAGACACAAAGCAGGAAGGAGGAGAGCAGAGACAGAGGAAGAGATTGAACTCACAGCAGACACCAAAGAAGGGCAATCACAGCAAATGCAGAAAGCTACAATGTAAGGAGTTGAGAAAATGACATCTCGTCTTGCGAGTAATTTTTTATTACAGTAAAGTCATACAGCATCCCTGTTCCTTGTCAAATCTTCAAATCTTGTATGAGCAATCAGGTTTTAGACGCACAGCTACACTTTTTAACTAACACGTTTGTAAAGTTCTTTTATGACAGTTTAAAAAAAAAACTGTCATAAAAGAGCGCTTGAAGCCAACGGTTACTGTCATTTTCAACTCCAACCTCAAAACACAAGTGAGAGCAACAATAACACTGATGACAAAAAAAGAGTAACTTAGAAGAAAGTAAAATGACAGAAACAATAACTCTGGTGTGTCAGAACATAAATAACACCTGTGGAAAATATTCTTGACTGGATTAGAAGGTCATAACAGAACAGTTAGTCAAACTAAATGTTTCCATTTTGCTGAATTAATTCTTTTGAATTGTGAACACATTTATTCTGCCAATGCCATTGAAAGTCCCCCCCCCCCCCCCCCCCGACATATTATGAAATCAGTTGCTGAACAAGCTGATATTTTTGCAGTTTTTACCACATTTGTACACATGGATGACATTTAGAATTGTGACAGTCTCCGGAAGTGAAACTTACCTCGCCTCCTTTAAGGTTCTTCATTCCCATGTCCCCCTTCCCCTTCTTGCCCTTCTTGTTCTTCTTCTTCTTGCAGCAGCATTTTTTGATGATGCAGAAGCAACATGTTAGAATAAGTAAAGCCGCGACCACAGCAATGGCAATGATGGCCCATGATGGCACTGTTGAGAAAACAGATGAAACACAAAGCTGTTAATGACAGTTAACCCACCAATCTTATGGGTGGGTTATGGGTGGCAATCTTATTTCATAAGAGGCTCTATGTTAGCAGTTAGACTGACTGAAAATGAGAAAATCTCATTTCCGATCCATTGTTTGGAGGCACTTTAAAAGGTTGTTGACTGGATAAGATTCAGATTTTGCCCGGCACTCACGTGGTATTTTGTCTATTTCGTTCAGGAACTTGTTTTTGATCTCGTCGAAGGCATCGTTCTTGTTGACTGGTTCGGTGGAGTTGTCGTTGGAGACGACTGCAACAGGGGCTGGAGTCACGCTGGAGTCACCGGCCCCAGTTGGCTTGGCAGCAACCATTGGTGCCGTCTGAGGCTTCAGCACGTTAAACTTCTTCATTTAGGCTGCAAGCGCAGTCAACTGAGAATTAAAAAAAAAGAGCAGAAAAAGCAGTCATTGCTCCTGTCCAACTGTCCAACAATAAACTGATAAAGGATAGTCTTCCATGAGCGCATTAACATAAAGTAAAACCTTAATTTTTATACTCTAAAGAATGTTATTAACCACAAACCCAAACACTGACTCAAAATTGAAGCTCATTTAAAAACAAAAATAAATCAAACTTGGGACAGTTCACTAAATATCCACTAGAAAGTAAATGTCTTGAAGCAGCGTCAGGGCGACTGGACCTAAAATCTTCTTCTTTGAAACATTTTGATACTCATCCAAGTAGCTTCTTCAGTATTAGATCAATCAATTGGATGAGCGATGAAACATTTCAAGAAAAGAGGTTATAAATCAAGTTGTAATGACACATCATCAAGACAACCTCACCTGGATGAATGAGAACCTTCACCGACATGAACGTAAATTAATACTAATTACTGAACAAATAACTCTGCTTTACTACAAAAAAGAAATACACTTGAAAGATGGTTTATAAATATTTCTAGCATGTAGTTGATCAAGAGGGCCAGAAGTGCATAGAAAAAAGAAGTAATTGACAGAATTGCTTAAACAATAAAACCTGGATGAAGCCTTCTGATCAGATGGAGATACCACCAGTTCTATAAGGTACCAGTACTCCCCTGTTTTCCTCAGAGCTTGCCATTTGTCTCCAGTAGCTGAGGGAACACCATCTCATGGCCAAATAAACCTTTTTGTGTTCTAGAAGTAATCAATAACTTTATTTCTTTATTTTTACCACAATTTGAACCTGTCCATATTTTTCATTGTGAACCAGTTAAGTAATCCGTCCACAGTGCAGGGGTAAAGAGGTCAACTTCTGATCAGTTTGGTTCCCTCCCTGTGCACCCATGTGTTGAAGTGTCCTTGGGCTGGATGCTGAAGCCAACATTGCTGCTGGTGGTTGAAGGTTGGCACCAATGCTCAGCAGCAGAGCTGCCATTAGTGGGTGAATGTGTGTGTGTGACTGTGACTGTGACTGTGACAGCGCTTTGGGCTTTTTAAGAAGGTAAGCACTTTATATGAATAAGCTATTTACCATAAAGTAAACAGATTAATTTATGGTCCACAGCAGCCCTGATGTTTGAGGATGTTTTGTTCTAATTGTGTGTCCTAGCAATTGTCTGGCCTGTGTGTTATTCCTATCTCTTCCTTTCTGTTTTCCATGATCTTCTCCAGTAGGAGAGCCAGTTCTTGCTTTGGCGGTGGTATCTGGCCCAAGAAAACGACTGCCTCCGTGCTCACCAGCTCCAGCTCAGCTTTCTGATTTTTTTTTTGTCAACACGCTCCCAGCTTTGTCATGAAGCAGCAGCAACACACAGAGCTTGCATAAGAGGTTCCTCATATGCTTGACGCACTGCTGTGAGCCGAGTGGCTGATCATGAACTCGTGCTCCAAAGAGCAGAAATGCTACATCTGCGCAAACAAATAAGCTGTTTATTTCTCCTAAAGAGATCCATGAGAATTTACCTCCACAGATGCACAAATAACAGCTTCCTGTTAACTGCCACAGGGACTACACCTCAAGGCTACCCAAAAAAAGCATTCACTAATAATCACAAAGTCTATCATGTCAAAAACATTTTTCATTTTTCATTACAATTTTGATTCTGAAGTACCTCTTAAGGCAAGGACTGCAATAATTTCTCCTGGCAGTTAAATTATGAAGAAAACACACAAAAGGTGAATAAAACTTGATATTCTTCTGAAGGATTGAGGACCTTTGGGTCTTTTGTGACACACGGGAACTGAAGTTCCTCCACATCAACATGGCTAAAATGTCTGCTGTAATTCACATAGATAAGTGAAAGTACATTTGTTGAATGGAAAGCTGCACTGGTTTAAGCAGCCATCTTTTTCTTTCTGTATGAAAATAATCTAATGTGATTCATTCGTCCACTCACTCCCACATGTGCATACTCTCACATGCTCACCTACACTGATATCTTTCTATTTTGGTTGGGATTATTTTATGCAAACATCATTAAAATGAGGTTAAAACTTTAAATCATTGCTAATCCTTCAATGCACATGAAGGAAAAAAAATCTTTCCGTTTTCGAAATTTGTGTCCAAGTACTGTTCTAATCGGTGGTTGCAGAAGTCAGAGTCAAACCTTCCATTCATTGTTGTGTCTTTATTTTACTTCTCAATCCGTCCTCCAGCATTAAACGTGCTTGTTAAATATGTATACCATTGGGTTTAGAAATGATCTTTGTAAAATTATCTGATAGATCTTTGGATTTTTCTTCTTTTTTAAAAACAAACAAAGGAAGTTAGCTTTGATTAACAATTAGGACACAGTGGCTTTAGGATTTATTGTAAATAGTTGATTATAACTTGAATATCAGGTGTATGAAGTCAGACAGGAGATGCCAAGTCTATCCGTTCCTGAAGAAAGCCTCTTGTTCTCCTGCTAAAGACTTTAATGTTTAGCCAGGGGCTATTTTAGTCTGACTCAGAGTCCATGCCTTTTGCAATCACGCACATATCTACAGCTGCTTAAACTGAAGCCCGTCTCGCTTTGCTGGTCCCTGTCAGCTGGACTCCTTTAGCTTGACAGATCCTTCACCTCAGCTCAAGGGTTGCCACGTCAAAATGCATGAGCAGCACAACGAATGGTTCTTCTTCACAAAATGTTCTGTTAAAAGAGAAAGAGGGAAATATCCCAGAACGCGCTGATACATTTAAAGCCAGCATCTGCACCCCCCCCCCCCCCCCCAGATTATACCTAACCACAGGTCTATTGTATGGCTGCAAAATCAATAATTACATGGATGATTATTCACAGCACCCTGACAACCAAAACTAAAACAGCTGGTAGATAGGAAAACAAAAACAAAAAAAGATTATATTTCAGCTTGATTTGCTACAAACATTTGCTGGTGCATTCAGAGCTTAATGAAATCTATTCCCTGTGATCGAATGTGTGAGGAATAATTTCAAGATTTTTCATGTAATTTTTCAATTATCTCTTGATCCGTTCATCATATTTGCAACATCCTTCTCACGGTTACAGGAAAGGAAACTACTTTTACAGCAATAAGACACAGGCCAAAACCATAAAAAGGGGCTCATCAAAGCTGTTTTCAATAGCCTGAGGGGAATACCATTGCACTTAAAGATAGATGGAAGCTGAATGAAGCTGAAATCCAACATTGATTATCATTGATGTGTTTCAGTTTGCAACACTTTTATTGTTGGTTCACAACTTGCCTCAGACAAATTGATCTGGTTGGTTGTTGGAATACAAATCAATTCATCAATTAATCGTTACACCCCTAGTGGTAACTGCAACTTCTTTGGGTTTGGTACAATCTGACTAGGACCGTCTTACATTAATGAGTTGCTACAGGAAATCATTTGTCTCCAAATCTTCTACAATCTTCTCTATAACACTAGCTAACTTTAATATTGTTTTAACTCAAAAGTTTCATCAATAAAAAAAAAAATTCTGAGCATCTTAGCATAAATCTAATGTTCTAGAAGATAGAAAAACCTTTCTACGTTTTTTCCTTCACCTCATTCCCAGTTGAGCTTACCGTTTTTCTGCAACTGACTTTCAGACATGGATCAGTCTATTGTCACCAAATCAAGACCACTTAATAATTTATGGAAGAAAAAAAAAGATCATTCAATTAAAGCATCTCGTTACATAGAAGAATGCCTCATATTATATGTCTATACCCTGTTTTGGGCTTTGATTAGCTGAAGTTCAGCAGTTCTATTTCCATAAACGGTTTTGAAAATAACCACAACATGAATCTGGGAATTGAAAGTCTGTTGCCTGCAGTCACAACACTAATGCAAATAAATAATACACTTTCTATGTTGTTTTACAATACTGATAAACATGGAGAGTTCCCAAAAAAATAAAGCTATCTGATGTCTCCATTATAAAAGCATAGCAGTTCCAGTAAAGGAAAGAAAGAAAGAAATCTTCACATCTCATGTGCAAATTCTTCAAGCTAGTGCTAAAGATTCTGCTTCTATTTATTCCTGCATATAAATTATTCAAGTTGAAGATAACGGCAGGAAGCATAAGCTTATATTATTCAAGGCTTTGGACCTTTTCTTGCTTCTGAAGATGTGTGAGGTTATTATAACTTATCCTGCTGATGTTGTACTGAACGTGGGTTTTTTTTGTACTGAAATCAGAATTTTAGCTGTTGGTTTTTGCAACAACAATTCAGAACTTTTTCCTCAGTTCACATTGCGAGGAATACAACATAAATCCAGACGTCAACAGCAATAAAGGCTGACGTTAGCAGGAAATGTTTGCTTTTTACCTCCGTTAATGTCCCTTGCATTGAGTAAAGCCGCAGCAATGAAATGAATGGTCATGGATGCTCCTCCACACCGAGGGCGACAGAAAGAACAGACGGATAATGGACAGAGAGGACACAGCCGCGTGATATTGTTTTATGGCATTCATTAATCACAACAACAAACCGTTGTTTATTCCCGGAAAACCAGCTTTGTGGATAGTTTAGAAAAATGCTGGTGGTGTACAGAGGTCATCCTGTCAGGCAAAGCCAAAAAAATCAACTGAAATCCAATAAACGGAGGTACCATCGGTGCCATGATCCCATCGTGAAGACCAGCTGAAGCAAGCTTTAGGTAGAGATGAACCCATCAATCAGAATCGTTTCAAATCTGAGCTTGTAGCCTTTTGTGTCTGCCTGCAGTTGACATGCAATATTACATATTATGATATATTGACCTGCTCAGTGTGCTGCATCTAAGCAAGGGAAACCCAGATCTGAAATCAAAACTGAAACAAGGTCAGCAAATATCTTTAAGTTTTGTTTTACTTGCTTCTACAATGTTACTTCTCCCCCACAAGTTTCTCAAACGACAATTCAAAGGAGACAAAGTATACACTTTAGAACTGTGCGTTCCTTTCTCTTTATTTATTTAAAAAAAGCATAAAGAAAGTCCTGTATGCTCTCATTTGTAGTTTTCAAGCTACGTTCATAAGAATTCACGACAAAGGCATACGGAAGAGAATCTAAAACTGCTAAGACTGGTATCAGCTGATCACTTTATTTAAACACTGAAATCCACCAGGAAATTAGAATCAGTGCATCTCTGGGGGTCTTTAATGAAGGGTTAAGTAAAACCCTGATTCACAAACTTAAGACAATATGATCTGCACATCTCAATCTAGAAGGACTTCATTTTATGGTGTTTGGTGGGGTTACCATCCTTTCAAACAAAACTACAGATAAAGCCCATGTTCACTAACCCTGTATGAACTAAGTGTGGAAATACTGAAAGTAAGGAGGTAGACTGATAATTTGAGTACATACCCAGCCATTTCATAACTAATAGGTACTAATTTGATATAAAAAAAAGCTCAAAAAATCTCACACCATAAATAATACAATGGTCATGAAAGCAACATCTATAGTAGCTACATTTTTGCTGCTGCTTTCTTACTTTCCAACTACAGTTTGCTTACAATCTCTACTGTATTTTGGATGTTCATCAACTTTGAAGGATCTAGTCCAATGTGGCTTTTATTTATTATAAACCCTTTCTGTAACTATGAGGTTTTAATTATAGATAAAACGCCTGTGATGTTTCCATTGAATGGTAAACGTCAGCAGATGTGGATGACGGGCAGAATTAGATGTTCCATCTTTCACAGTTGAGCTGCTCATGTTCATCCCTTTAGTTATCTCTGTCTGCCACCAGCAGGTAGACCCCGCCCACCCCCATCAACTTAAAAATCTGCTTTTAGCCTCCCCACTTTCAAACTGTAACACAGCTAAAACGTTGTTTTTGTCGGGTAAAAATCTCTTTTACCACCCACATTGTTTCCACCTCTCTATCTAGGGTGTAGCATGTAATTATGAACTAATTATCCAGTAATTATGAAGAAAGGGTATAGATTCTCTGTATGCTCTCAATCTTTGAGATTACCCACCTCATTTTCATTGTGAAATAGAATCAAATCAATAAAAACAGTTTTTTTACATTAAAAAAAACTTTCTCTAATTTTAAAAACAGAAGCAAGACAAAAAGACAAAAGATCGTTACCCCCCAAAAAAAGTGTGAAAAATGGGAAAAGAAAACTTTTGTTGGAGCTACACTCCCAAAATTTCACACACACACACACACACACACAAGGATAAGTCTACAATTACAACTGAAGTTTCATTGATCTTTGACCTTGGGAAAAAACCGCCATCCTGAATTAAAATAAAAAGTACCTCCTCCAAATGTGAACTCCTCCTAGGGATTTCAGTATGTGACCTAACTTCTCAATCATCGTTGGGAAGCTTCCTGAGAAAAAATGTTGAAAACAAAGTTTATAGACTTTGCAGTGTTAGCATGCTTAGCTATCAAAAGTGGCATTCAACTATCGCTTTAACATTTTTACCAGATTATTGTGAAGATTTAGTATGTGAATCCTCAGCTCTGAATGACATTATATGAAATATAATATGAACATATTAGGAATGTGGGTGTGACCATTTACGGAATCTTGGATATAGAGGCAAGATGTCTGAAAGTCAAGCTGAAATGACTTTCTGATAGGAAAATTGTTGAGATAAAGCCCAATTTTAGCCCTGCTGAAACAATACTGATCAGGACCACAAACAATCAGCGAGCAGCATAATCCAGAAAAATAAAAAGCACACACACACAAAAACAACATCAGGTGGCGTGTTATGAAAATGACAAGAGCTTATCTATTGAGCACGGCTGGCTTTTTTTTCCCGTTGCATATCTACAATGTTGTTGGAGCTTTAAATTTGTTGACACAAAAGCTAATTTGACATGTGCCTGTGTCAGGATATGCTGTAAGCTTTGACGGAACGAGGATCAGATATTTGTTTTTAAAAACCTGTCATAAAGTATGCAAATACTAGGAGATGCAGCCAATTACCCACTTTACAAATCCCTCAGGTGACAGCGATACTGTGTATTCAGCAATCAATTTGTCCACTTTTTCCACTTGATGGAGACCGCGACCAACATTTTGATAAAAAAAAACAATACTTTCAATTTTTTTCACATTTTTTTAATAACTGCTTTAGCAAGATTCTTCCATTATGCTATTTTGATTCCCTAAAAAAAATTAGGATTGAATACATAAATATTTTCATAATCAAACATTTTCAAGGTTTTTTAGTTTGGCAGGAGGTTTTTCTCAACAATAGGAATACTTTACTCTAAAATTGTTGACCTTCTGCGTTTGAAAGAGCTGTTGAGTTGGGTTGAATAGATAATAAACTACAGCAAAAACAGTTTTTGTTCTTCTTTTTTCATACTAACTTCACTATTCATGCCGCACAATCACACTTCAGGATTATGAAAAGTTGCATAGTGAAATCATCAAACTACTTCTTTGACAGCACCCTCTCCTTCACTTTACACATCAATAGCATCACCCGGTCTGCCTATTTCCACCTTCGCAGCATCCGTGGTCTTCGCCATTCCCTCAGTCCTCATTCCACTGCCATCCTGGTGCACAGTCTTGTCAGTTCCTGCCTGGATAACTGCAACTCCCTTCTTTTTGGTTTACCTAAAAAAAACTCTACGAAAACTGCAATATGTTCAAAACTCAGCTGCCAGAATTATCACTCAAACACCATCCATCCAACACATCACACCTGTTCTGCAGCAGCTCCATTGGCTACTGATCACACACCGAATTATATTCAAAATACTTCTCCTGACTTTTAAATCCATCCACAACCTTGCCCCCTCATATCTATCAGATCTTGTTCATGTCGTCACACCCTCAGATCCTCCTCCTCCTTTCGTCTGGATGTCCCCACTGCTCACCTCGTCACTATGGGGAGCAGAGCTTTCAGCTGCTCTGCCCCCAGGCTCTGGAACTCACTGCCCCCTGACCTCAGAAACATTGGCTCTCTCTCCCAATTCTCAAAGAAACTAAAAACTAACCTTTTCCAACTTGCATATTTTCCCCCATAACTTGTTATTCCTGGCCTATTTTAAATGTATATTTTACTGTACATTTTATTGCTTTTATTTTTATTTTCACTTTTAAGGGTGCAACCATGGGTTCTTAGAAAGGCGCCTAACAAATAAAATGTATTATTATTATTATTGTTATTATTAAAAGTCGTATCCTGATTGCTAATACTTGAAGTGCCCTTTACCAAGATTCTCAACTTCCATTGCTTTCATCAGAAAATTGAAAAACCAAACATCTCTGCAATGTTCCAACCTGCATGGTGTTCCATTAAAAAATGTTTTATGACTGAGATTTGTGGCATTTTTAATATTCATGCCATCATGCATGTCTCATTTTGTCCATGTCTGACTCACAATAAATACTCAAATCAAAATGCTTGGCTGCACAGCCTAGAGGTGCATTGAATAAAATCTGTCCCTTCCTGCTGAATACATTACTGTACGTTAGACAGGGATCAGGAGCTTGTTTTTCGTTCCTCTGAGCTAACTAACCGGTTGTAACAACATTATGCACTACGACAGCCTAATTTCCTTAAAAAAATAATGTAATAGCCTCTATCAAACAGAACTGAGGGAAGATGTCTAGCTTAAAAAAATCATAAATCTAAAAAAATTTGAACAAAAGCTTCGTCTTAATTGCTTTTGTTGTTTTATTTGTGAAAAACAAAAATGGGTAATGTAAGACTGAAGAAAAAAGGTTTGACTTTTACTAAAGGTTGTCTGTTTTGGAGAACAGGCCGCACACAGGGTGAGCTCTCCAACATATTATCTCACATTTGTCAAACTGGTCTCTGAAGGGTGCTGCATCTGACATCACGCATGAGGACCACTGCACGTGACATCCCACGCTGTGATGGGGAAACTCCAGCCCCCACCCATCCTCACGACAGGGATCATGATAGAGATCTGATTAGCACCTGAGTCAGCTTCAAGAATAAAAAAAAAAAATGTAGGAATAAGCTAAAGCTGCACAGCTGCTGTTCTAAACAAGAACAAGTACCCCAAGCAGCAATTAATTAACGATCTAAAGCCAGACAGCCAAGTTTGTTTTCCCACAGCGTTGACAAGTTGCCTCCACAACAGTCCACGCAGCTGTCAGCCACTGGCCGATCCGCGCAATTCATTCATACTTTTAATTAAATACAGCACATGAAAAGCACATGACCTGCACATATCATCTGCTTTTCAAAATGGCTCCTGAAAGTTGAAGGAAAACCAATAGAATCACGTGAGCACACCTCGGGGCAGCTGTCAGGAGCAGTGGGGCAGCAAATTAACTATTGAGTATTAGGCACCGAGCGAAGGCTGCTGCCTTTAAAGAGGAGCAACAGCAGAGGCTGCTTGTTTGTCCTTGACCAGTAAACACACACACACACACACACAAAAACACATGGGTTTCCAAACATACAAAGCAAAGTGAATAATGTGACACCAATGAAATTATGCATCCCCCACTGAGGCCCTTGCCATCTGTAACATTATGGGACATGTGTGGGTGGGCAGAGTATTCAGCCTCCAGCTGAACTATAGCTGTGAATCCTGTGCAGCTTCATTTCCTCTGAGTCTGATGTGATTGCTTTAGTAGGATGTTGCACTCTTGAAAACATCTTAAAGAAGTTTTTTAACTTGCAAGAATTTAAAAAATTTAAAAAATAAGAAAGAAACTAACATTTCAGATATTATTGTCCAAACTACAATAAACGTTATTGTTTATTGCAGTTTGTATTGGCTTTCATTTTAAACCTGTGTTGTTTTCTAGCACATAGTTTCTGCAGAGCAGCAGGAAATTGATAGAAATTTGCCTAAGTTGTGAACGGGACTCCTTGCGGGAAGTAAGGTTGCACTCACTTCCCATTATTCCTTTGTTTACACTCTCCTGCTATCTTAAAGCCCCTCACAACCCCAACCTAACATTACAGGTGCAACAAAAATGGCTACCAATATCAGAGGTATCCAGCCGTACAGTTTTGAGCCAGATGCCAGCTCAGACGAGGAAAACAAACATGTGCATAGAGCTACTTGTCTGCAAGTGGATGCATCAGAATGGAGCGGAGCAGGGAGCTTGTAGCCTACTGATTGTAGTTTGTACATCACACCTAAAAGCTTTTCAAAAATCATTTTTACATCTGCTTCTGATTTACAGCAATTTGTAAATAAAGAAATACTCAGAAATGCAGTTTTAATAATTTTTCTATATATACATGTCCTTCACCATGAGAAAAATGCTAAAAGAACATGTCAAAAACACCTAAAACACAACTTTCATAGGACTGGAACTTTAAGAAAGGGTGTTGTTTTTCAGGCTGTTCACTTTAAATTTAAAATATATTCATATAAGAACATTTTTCTGATTTATATTGTGTCACATCTGATCTCAAGATTGTCTGAACCTAGTTTTCAGCTGAATGTGTGCACTTAAAATTTAGGGAAAACAAGGGACGGGTGTTTTACTGTAGCTATCAGACGGCAAACATTACTGTAGAAGGAAAGCTGGACTCCAACATTGGAGCTCTTTCAATTAAAGATAATGTGCAGCTTTGTTCCTGAACTGTTGTGACTTCATGGTAATTTACTCACTTTGAAATTGACCGGGGACTTCTGCTGTCCTAATGGTTTCATTTTGGTCCCGTTTTGGCCAAATTTTAATAGGATTAGAAGGGAGATACTGATGGCTGCAGTGCTTGTTATTTTCCACACGAGGATGAGAAGCAGGGTCCCATTTGGCTCCAGTCAAACCAAAGTGTTTTCAAGCATATGACCTCAAAGCCACTGCGGTTGTTGATTTTAAGTCAATAAAAGATAAAAAATTGTACAATTGTGTGGCGATGCTCTGTTTTTACGACTGCCAATGCATTGTCCATTGCATGCCATTCCATTCTCCATGTAAGTGTCTCTATCTCCTACTAACAGCTCATGTTTTTCTCAACTGCAACAGATTCTCAATTCAGCACATCTTCATAACCTTCACACAGAAAGTCAGCTGAATAGACCCCTACTGTAGTCCGAGCAGTCATAACATTGCTAAGTATATGACATAGACTGATTAGGACAAGGTAGTGTGTTGTAGTTACAAAGAACTCTCTTTTGTCATGTCATGGTGGAGAGCCAAGAAAGTGACAAAGCCTTGGCAGGCCGAAAGACACAGCACATGGTGCAAAACAGCTTGTGCAATCCAGATTCTGACAGTCTTGACCAAAAGCCTGCAAATCTCCATGCACAATGCAGCCATGAGACTGTGCTCAACAGCTGCCAGATACCATCATGCCATTGGTCGATGCTGAAACAGGAAATATGACTAACAGGGTCTCAGTGTTCCTTTAATCTGTCCTGTAGGGAACAGGACTACTCAATCCAGACCACCCTTCTTTTCTCCATCTGGACTGTTGTGGTTGTTTGCTTAAACTCTAAAATGAATCTTCTGATTCAACTGAGACTCTATACTAGCACCATGTACTTACCTGCTTCTTTATGGTTTTATTCCTAATGAATGTTTGTTGAGGCCAATAAGTGAAGACAGGGGTTGACCCATATGGGTGCTGCAGGTTTTTGGGTTGTACAGGCCCATGAAGGGTCGTAGGGGCCTGCTGCATATAAAAGGGAGTGCAGGTGTCTTGCGGTTGCTTTGTGGCGTGGGTGGCCATCGTAAAGGGTGTCATGCATGTGATAAGTGTGCAGTACCTTTATGGGTGATGTGCCCCTTGCACAACACTTCAGGGGTTATTGAGGTGGAAGTACTAGCTCCTTTCTAAATGCTGCAGATGATACAGATGGCCCCCAATAGGACGCCGTAGAATGCCGACACAAAACTACGCCCCGATTGTCTGATTTTCGCATTCCTGATAGTCAGGCACAGCGCATACAATGAGCGTGGAAGGAGGCCACACCTTTCACTTGAACAGCACTAACAGGCCCCTGGCGCAGTGAGGTTTAAGAGGTTTGGAAAAAAATCCATATGACGTACCTGCCTCCCACCTATTTTACCTTACTTATCCTAACATGGTTGTTTAAAAAGTTATTCAACAGTGTCACCTTTTCATTTTTATTCCTATAAAAGAGCTCAGCAGGTTCAAATTTAAATGCAAATTCTGCAACTTTGCACAAGTGCTTTTACTATAGGTAATTATTATAGGTGGTTTAAGGAGACATTTCTGATCCTGAGAAGGGAAAAAAAGATGCTGCATGTGAAACTTAAAAACAAGCAAAAATGATCATTTATTAGGGATAGGATTGGGGTAATAATACTCCTATGTCAATAAAATGCAAGTGCATCAAGATTTCCTTTGAACTGACTGTTGATAGGACAGCAGCAACTGAGACAAGGAGCTAATCTGTGCATCATCCCGCTAAAAACAATAAGAGAAAGGCCTCTCCTCTAAACCGGTTACATGTGCTGACCCAAGGGGTGGATCAAATAGTCCCAGATCCAGGATAAAACAATGCTCATTCTTACCCACGGCTGAATGCCATTTGGCTATTATTGGGGAGTGGGTCCTTGGAAAGGACAGAGGAGGTGCCAGAATTTGAATGTTGGACAAGAAGCTGCAGGCCTCATTTTACAGCCAGTTGCCACACAATGTCCCTCTTCCCCTTCAGCATAGCCCTTTTCCCAGTCTCCTGATAGGCCGATTAATCATTCTGTCACGGAGACAGTGACCCAATCTGCATGTCAGGCTATGTAAAGGGAAATGTGACAGAGCAGAGGGACCTCTGCAGCAATGCAGATAGACGGCGGTGAACAACATCTGGAGAGGGAAAATGCCTCGCTGTGGAACTCGCAGATCTTATGAGCCATCAGAACTGTCAGATAACAAGCAAATTAAACCAGTGGCTTGATATCTTAGAGAGTTTACTAATTTCCTTTCTGTTGAAGAAGGAGATTTGCAAGATAATGTGCAATTCCTTCCTCCGTGTGCCTCATATTAAAATCTACAGACAGCAGCAAGTTAGTGTAGCTTAAGAATGGAATAGATTTGTCAATGATGCAAGATAAACACATGAAGGTTGTTTTCTATCTCAGTTATGCTGATGTCAGTGTTACTGTTGGGACAATGTTGGATTGAGTTTTGGAAGCTGCAATGCTGTTACATTTTTGGCATTTCGGACTGTTATTAAAAAAATGAATCAAAGCATGTATATACGTTTTATGCGAAAATAAAAGCAATTCCACTAAAAAAAAAAATTGTGATAATTCTACAATTTTTGGTGATTGAATCAATAAGAAACGGGCCAGTGCAATGGAAACAAAAAAAAGGCCTTAAAACCCCCAAAATCTGTGGTAAATCTAGTTTATAATGTTTTTTAAGAAGTAAGAGTTAAAATTGTTTAAAATGTGTTGAATAATTAGTAGGGCTACCATAAAAATAAAAACATAAGTGAACCTATTAGAAAAAGGCAATAATTCTAAGAGGATAAAGTCGAGAAATTATGAGAAAAAAACTTGTAATTTTAAAAGGAAAAAGACATGTTTTTTTGAAAATATAGGACAGTTGGTTGTCTAAGCATTGTTACATGCCTACTAAATCCGTCAATGTATCCCTTAATGGTATAAGGCTTTAGTTTATCATAGGAATCTATGCATCTAATGCATTTGGATATCTGCCTTCTTGACCCACTAAGAATCTTCCACTGAAGTTTCCTAAAAAATGTATTTAATTTTCTTTATTCATATAAGCCAATGTGGACCCACTAGAATACTTACCCTATTGAAACCAAAGCTGAAGTAACTGCTTCTAATATCTAGGTCTCTCGTATCTAAACACAATATTGTTTTTTGTTGTTGTTTCTAATTTCTTAGTAGTTTTGCCTCATAAACGTATGACTTTAATCTAGCCCTAAAATACAACTTTCTTAATGTAAAACATTGATTCTTTTAATCATAATTCTACAAGTTTATTATCGTAAAAATCTTAACTTTCTCTCATAATTTTACTAATTTATTCTCATAGTTTCTTTTTTTACTTTTTTCTCACAATATTGCAACTTTATTCTCATCATTTTACACATTTTTTCTTGTAAAATTACAACTTTAAAATTACGTCTTTTTTTAAATAATTTTACATCTTCATTTTTGTAACTTTTAACTTTTTTTTCTTAATATAACATCTTTATTGTCATAATTTTAAAAAAAAACGTTATTTTTGTGGTGGCCCTAATACTCATTTGTATGTTGAGTCTTTAGATGCTAGGACATAATTAAAAAAAAGAAAATCAAATTTTTACCACAACTGCAGCCCCCAAAAAATATATCATATCGTATCATAAACTGCGAGTTTTTTAAAAAAAGGTAATAACAGGAAAAATCCACTTAAATCCTGGAGGAGATGAAAAAATGCAATCCCAAACTTGCCGTAAAGTTGAAGGCAGTGAAAAAAAATAAAAAACCATAGGAGTAATAAAGCAAAGTGACAACACTACAGACACCTTCACAACAAACCATCGAACAAAAACAGCTTAGTGATTTATGACATTCATAAATCCAGATTTCCGGTTAAACACAAAAATGTCAGCGCAGGAAGTGGTATATTTCCCTGACAAAACTTTAAAGAGTGACCAAACGTGTGACCAGTCACATTATCTGATCGCTTAACAGCGAGGCTCTCTGCCGTCATCTGTCAGTGTCTCACACGTGCCACAATAGCTGCAGGAAAAGACTGTTTGTTTCCATAAACTCGTCACCTAAGCTTTGGTTAAAGCTCGACTGCAATTTAATCAAAACCCTCGTGTCTCAGCTCTCTCACGCACACAAAAGGATCGATGTATTGATGAAAGCATGCCCTCCTATCATTCGTGAGCTTTCTTTTCCTCCTTTAATCTTGTTAGTGTTGAGCCTTTTTTCTCAACCGACCTGGCACAAAACATTTGAAATCAATAGAGAATGTGCTTACAGGCAATACAGGGTTAAAAACAGAAACAGGAGAGACACTTAGTGACAAATGTGCTTTTTAATTTTTTTTGTTTTGTTTTGTCAGAGAAACCAAGTCACCTTGGTGAGGCACAACCTAACCTGGTATCTCTGATGTGTTTTGTCTGAGTTCCAAAGTTGCACATTTGCAAACTGTTTTTTGTAACTGTAAATAAACCATTTAACCCACGCTGTGTGTTCCAGTCGGGTTTTGTTCGAAAATGTGAGCTTGTTTGGCTCATTTATTCATGTGTTTGTTTTGTAAAGCTGTAGCCATGGGGCGTTTTATTAATACTGAAGATAGAGATAAAATAATTACAAAGTTTATGTTTCTTAGAAGCCTTAGAAGAATTACTAAGGAAAGTTGTTTCTGTTCTGTAATTTTTAAAATGCTAAAACAAAATGGAATGGGAAAATGTCCATCTATATATCCAGATGTGGTGCAGAGGTAGAGCGGTCGACCTCTGATCAGAGATTGCAGGTTCAGTTCCTGCCCTGCCCATCCATGTGTGGAAGCGTCCTTGTAAAATACACTGATCCCCACATTGATCCTAGTGGTTATAGGTTGGAGCCAACGGAGCCGCCACCAGTGTGTAAATGTGACTGTGACTATAATGCTATGTTCTTGGAACATGGTGTTCAGACTGTTGACTACGGTTTTTCCCTGGACAATCGTAGGGGTTTTTCTTCTTTTCTTTTTGTACTGTTGACTAGCGCATGTCCACCACCTACAGTTGGAAGAGGCTTGGTGCAAAATGTCAAAGCTGGGCAAATCTAGTGAACCTACTCCAGACGTTTTCTTTCACAGCTCTATTCCTGTCAAAAACTAGAACTCTGTCTCCCCTACTGATCACCGGTGGGACCCATCCCCAGAGTTCTGACCTCACTACATCACCCAGCAACCCCAGGGCCCACCTGACTCTCATTCACTCAATCAACCACAGCATACTTAAACCCTGTTTGTGACTCTGTTTGCTTGCGCCAACTCTCGCCTGGATCCTGACTGCCCTGTCTGTCCACTTATGATCTCATGCCTGCTGTTGACTCCAGCCAGCCTGCCTGATCCTGATTTAGCTTTGTGGACTTTTAGCTGAGCTAGTAAACCTGCTGCATTTGGATCCACTTGTCTGCCTGCTCTTGTGACAATTCCTATATATGACGTTTGGTGTCAGGATAATTCCGGCCGGGCACAAACCATTACTATTAATTTACCCCATGATCAATTTACAAACAGTTGCCACTTTTGTTAATTAAAGAGGATGTCATGCATACATCACTATCAAGTCCAGGTCCCTGATTGGTCAAAGTTCCACCTGGTTTAACTTTCATTCAGTGGCAGCGCATTCTGTACATACTGCACAAAAATGGTAATGGTAACCTACAGAGCTACATGTTTTATTGAAATGTTGCTTGAACGCACATTGCAGAGGGCAGTGTGAACAAGGCAGAAAAGTGCTATATTAATATAAAGTATATCTTATTCAGCATTTTGCAGTCTGGTTCAGTTCCTTGAGGTATCATAGGGTTGCTGGAGCCCATCCCAGCCACTGTTGGATGAAGGCGGAGTACACCTTAGACATATCACCAGTCTGTTGCAGGGCCACGGAAAAATGCTTGGAATCCATACAAATCAGTACAAATTCCATAAGGAAGTTGCACAACATTTTTGCATTTTAATAGATCTTGGGAAGTTTTTAAGTTTGCACCATTTATATGGGGAATAGCACAGATATTAGCTCTAAAATGTTGCATTCCTTACTGTTTGCACCAACATCTGCTGTTCCATACTCATGTATGGCCAAACATATTCACTGCAAACAACTTGACTCCTAAATGCACCAATATGTGTGGATTAGTTATTAAAATGTGAGGCAAAAATGCTGACACATCTTTAAAAGTCACCGTGGTCATGTTCCTCCAAGCTACAGCAAGGATAAAGAGCCCAAGAGGGCACACCCAACTTCAGCTGCACTCTGTAGGACAAGCACACAAGCTGCGCAGTTACAAATAGCTTCTTTGCGTTCCCTCCTCCCTCCTCAAGAACTCTCAGCATTTTGGGCACCAACTGCCTTCTTGGAGGGAGTCATCAGAAAATAGAAGTAAGATGGGTGAACTTCAAAGCCTCCTCTCATTTTTCTGGTTATGTAAGGGAAAACGGAGTGTGTTTCTAAGTGTGCGAACCACTGGGAGCAGCCGCCCGAGGTACAGACTTAATGAGCCCGTCTGAATGTTTTAGAGGATGAAAAAAAAGGCGTTCATAGTCTACTTTGTATTAAACAGTGTTGATAGCACACACACAGAGACAGTGGATCCTAATCTGCATGGCGGTACAGTCCCTCGCTTTGTCTGTGGTCTTTGTTTACTATATTCTGAAACCTGAGCGAACATGTGAACAATCAAGATGCAAGCCATCGATTCTCTGTTCAGCACTTTCAACGTTACTGCATAAAAAAAAAAACATTAAATGTTGCTTTTTAATTTAATGGAAATTGAATTTTGCATGGGTTTCGTCACAAATGGGCTGAAAACAGCAGGCTTTCTTCAAGAACAAGTCTCTTTGCTGTCAGGGAAAAGTTGGTGAATTTGCTTTGAGTCATTTAAAAAAAGAACAAGAAAGCATGCAATGAAGAATGTCTATTAGTAAGGGAGTCCAAGATAGGTTTTTGTCCTTGGTGCCGTCACCTCAGTGCTGAAGATGTCCCACTAGAGACAGCAAAAATAAATAAATAAATAACATCCTGCAGCACTTTATGAAATGCCCACCCCTCTCCCTATACACCTCAGCACAACTGTCTGCCTCTTTTCTGTGTCTGGATAGTCAGCCTTCAAGGATTAACAGTGCTAAGGGCCTCTGCTTGTTTTATTATACTACAGATTTGGGGATTATTGTTTTAATATTTTTGAGTGGTGGTGTGCTTATTGGCTTCTCTTGGCTGTTTCTCATGGAGGTTGTGAGACATGCCGGTGAAGCGGGGTAACGGGGTAAGCAAAGCATCTGTCAGAAGGGCAGACTCCTGGAAGCTCTCCAAGGAAGAAGTACACCCAGCGAGTGAGCTAAATGAGGCGTGATCAATGAAAATAGTCCCCCCACAAACACACACATACACACACCTCTTTGTAGGCAAATTATGGCAAAGCGTGATCCATAGCTTTCAGGATCCCAAGATTGGTTGGTGTTTCCTGCTTCAACTGAAATTTCCAATCTAGCTTGAAGACGAGTAAATAGCATGCACCTACACAGTGGGAGAAACAAGGAAGAAATGCCTGGCAAATGAGATGCAGCAGGTAACAATCCATCACTCCACCTCCAACCTCCAGCTATTACAGATTCCTCAAAGGAAGTGTTCCACCAACACTGACAAGAGAGTTGAAATGCGCCCTTACCGGTACTACTCGGATTCCGTACAGCCGTACTCCACAACAGGCAAACCCATTCACCAAACAGGCACTTTGAGTTAATATTACAGTGCGTTAATAACCTCCCTCGACTGCTTCCCCCATCAGCACCAGAAGCTGCAGTCCTCTTTGCACTGTTTCCACTGCAGCACTACTCGTTCCCCTGCACTCACACACTCTCTCGGCAACTCCCCCCCCACCTCTGTTTCCTTCAGTCCCCTCCTCCTCCTCCTCTCTCTTTCTCAACTCTTTCTGTCTCTTTCACTGAAAGGATCCCCACCTTCCATCCTCCTCCTCCCCCTCCATCCCTCCTCTGCACCCTCTCCCTTCGCCTTCCCTCCGTCTTCCATCTCTCCCTTCGCCCCGGCACTCACTGCTCGGACGGCTGATTTGTGATGCGGCTCACAGGGCGCCGCATGCAGCAATCTGTGTCCCAACGCACAAGAGCGATCCAAAAGCATCCGTACGCTTCTCTGAGCGAACAGCATCCGTACACTCGTTCCACCAGCTTCTGAAGGTGGGGGGCTGGATTTAAAAAAAAGGGATGTGAATAAAAATTTAAAAAAAAGAAAGAAAAGACCTGTCATCTCTAGGATTAAAAAAATGGGTTCCAGTAATTTGCTGTGCGTTTTTAAGCAGCATCCCATTCCGTTTACTTGATTTACATCTTTGGACTTGCATCAGTGCTGCTGCAGGGAGACAGCTGTTTAATATTGTAAGCTTTGCTTGATAGTAGATACCACGAAACGGCTTGAGAATGAGACTCCTATCATTAAAATGAAAAAAAGACCTAAGTTCTCTCCTAAACCATATTTCTTTATAACCTCCTTAAATTTGATTAAAAAAAAGGTTGTTGTTTTTTTAAGCCTGAAACCCCTTGGAATGGTCACATTGCATCATGAAGCCCTTTGCTCCAATGACTTTGCTTCTAGTCGGCGCAGGACTCTAAATCTGCTCATAAAGACAAGACATGACGCACTTTTTCTCTTAACACCAGACAGTTTGGAGCCCTTTTGGGCATTAGTGTGTGTCACTGAGAATTATCATTGTCCTCTAAGTGAATCACACACCTTATTGGCCAGCAATGAGTGCTTGATCTAGAAATCAATAAAATCTCGATCAGTAAAACTTAAAGGAGAAGACAGGAGGAGAAAAGGGCTTTTGGTACATTTAAAATGTGAAGAAGGGATGCAATGTACTCCCTGTCTACACCAATAGCACTGCTCGGTATTAAATATATATGCAGTCATACAAAGCCACGGGTTTTGGATGAGAAATTATCCCTTCCAAAAATGTCTAACAATCCACATCTTCTAAAATAATTTAATAGAAATATTTCATAAATAAATAAAGATTGTCTTTTAAAAAATAGATTATCAGAAAGTATGTTGTCTTTATTATATGAATATGCATGAATTTCTTTAACTGGTTCCACTTGACCAAAGCAAAAAAATAAATAAATAAAAATAAAAAACAGAAACAACTCAATATTAACCTGTGAGGGTTTAAGAAATATAGAAATAATTTCAAAAGGAAGTTTAACTTTTTGCAATAAGACTTGTATGCCAAAATAAAAAATCAAAGCAGTGCTTGAAGGAGTGAAGATTCTCACAAATATATCCAATGGTCCTCCTTTCCAATGCCTGGAAAATAAATTCAAAGTTTTATTGCAGCCTGTGCAAGTCTCACGGACCACCTCCAAGCAGTCACAAAGGATTTTCATTTAAACGTCTAATAATTGACCATTTTTCACCAAGAACACGATAAAAGCATGACTGAGATTTACAACCATAGTCAAAAAGCAAACTTATGGAAGCATATTGTTGACTAAAACCAAAGTGAAGTTGTTTAAAGTTCCACTCCAATCATCTTTTGCAGTATTGTAAAAGCGATTCCAGTGGTCTTTTAACTATGATTATGCCGTTTTTAGTCAAAATAAAAAACAAAACCTGTGTTGCAGACCAGCAGAAGTTTCTTAGAAATTTGCCTCTAAGTTGTGGGCAGGACTGTTAATGAAACCCCTAACATAACATCACCAGACGTGCAATATTGGAGCTATCCACCCGTACAGCTTTGAGCCTGATACAAGCTCAGACGAGAAAAAACAAAGACATGCATGGATCTATTTGTCTGCAAGTGGACGCATCAGAATGGAGAGGAGCAGGGAACTTGTGCGTGCCCCGCCCATTGTAGCTTCTGCATCTCAACTACAAGCTTTTTCCAACACCATTTTTGTCTGCTCCTGATTCAAAACAATTTGAATAAAGAAATACTCAGAATTGTACTTTTGGGCTTTGTCATCTAAATATATGTCCTCTATATCATCTGAAAAATGCCACAAATGGCTGTTTTTATTTATTTTTTCACAAGAGTGGGTTTTAAAGGTTTAAGGCTTTTTCAAGAACATCAACGCAGAAGCACCTCAAACCTAATGTCAGTCAAAGTACTGGAGAAGCTAAGGTTGGTGCATTGGCTCTTTACAGTGTTTGAGTAGATGCAGAATCTCTGTTTATCTGAGTTCATGGGGGACAAAGACCTACAACTGAAAATAATGCAACTCCACATACAACAGATCAAACTAATCTACCTAAAATGTCTGACAAAAAAAGAAGGAACGAAAGAACAAAATATCTGGAGTAAAATCCGACTAAAACCCAAACAGAGATTTACCAAATTGAAAATCCACACACTTTAATAGAATGAGGCAGATCTGATGCTTGCTTTTTTGTTTTGTTTGTTTGAATCTTTGTTTTTTGTTTCTTCTGTAGTTCAAGTGTCCAAACTTTGAATGATGAGGCTGGTTGGTGAGGCTACTGGGAAATGCAGTAGAAAACTAATCAGTGTTAGTTTAATGCAACATGTGTTTTTTTGTTCTTTAATTTAAAGGGATAATTCCCACTATAATTCTAAGATCATAAGAAAACAGAGCAACAGTGTTGGAGTTTTATTCATTTTGGATCAACATTAATATATCTTTTATCTTACTGGATATTCTAGCTGTCATAACGATGACTTTTTGGTGCCTTTTTTACCGTTTTGCTAACTAAAAATCTAAAACCTACTGTCATGCCAGTCAATTCAAAAGCAGAAACGCTTCTCTTCCTGCAGATCTCCACCTCCGCATTGTGTTCTTCATGGTAAAACTGCAGCGCAACAACCATTCAGTCTCCCTCTGGCCTCTCTCCCTTCTACATCCAGAATGTGGTGACATTTAGACCCTAATGTACGGTAGGTCCCATCACACACAAGGAAACCCAGCGTTCCTTTTAATGTCGGGTTTTCTGACATTGTGAGAGATATCTGGCAGCCCAATGCCCCGGAGCACTGGCAGATTTGATTCAGAGTGTGGGATGGAGATAGATAAAGATCCAAACAGAAACCTGAGCTTGCTGGGTGAACCTTTCAAGACCGGCACTTTCCCTATAAGTCAGAAACCAAATGTTAGATCTACGTTTTAATTGTACAGTAACCACTAACACTTTATAGATAAATCCTAATTTAACGATAATGTGTTAATTATGAACACAAATTGCATTCCAAATTGAAAAATTAAAAAAAGAAAACCTTCACTAGACCTTACTTTGAACTAAACAGGCCATGTCTCCAGAGAGATCTGGGGCAAGTCAGAATACATATTTAATAAGATGTGGAGACTTACAGCATGGGACTTGCAGCCATGTATCAAAAGCTGCAGTCAGTGACTGAGTAAAACCATTAACATTCACTACCTCACAAGTCTGACTAAAGTCACGTGCAGCAGCATGTGTCTGTCAGTGACAAATCTACTATTCCTAGTATTTTGTGGAGAATTGGGGGGATTTAAAAGCAAGAAAGAGCGTAAATATTGTAACAACCAAAAAAAAGTCACCATAAATATACTTATATAGTTGTCACCCCTTTGAGATGTAAGATGTACAACATTACCAGTGTGCTAAACTTGTGGCGTTCAGTCAGACAGACATAAGTAAATCAAGTGTTGATCTTTACTAAGGTTTTATAAAGACAGGATTGAACCTAACAGAGAAATGCATATGTGATATTAATCATTTGTGACACTACACGAAGTGGCTGTTATACCTAAAGTCTGTAGAGAGTTGTTTATTTTTGTTTATGTATTTATTTTTAGATTTCATTATAATAATTCTTCCTTTGTAAAACACTAACTCTTTGCATGGATGTAATAATAATTGAAAAAAAAACTCACTTTATTATTTGCTTATCTTGATGAACATTATGTGACTCAGAACAGGAAGATTTAATTTTACTAATGCGATAGATTTCGTGCCGAATAAAAATCAACATAAACACTGGGTGGTGATGGGTTTGGATGAGCAGCAACAGATAACTCTGTGCATCTCCTCAGCTCATTCTCATCACTGATGATTGCCTATTTGGGAAAGATCCAAATTGCACACATCCCCACTGTAGTCTCCCAGAGCATATCTATTGTTATCTACTGTCACATACTTATTTTTGTACTTGGTCCTCGGTGTGTTGCAACCCCTATTATCTGCTTTAAAACATCTGTGCTTAATATTTATCATGAAAGCTATTGAGGAGTCGAAGAATATGGATAATATGTATAGAAAATGACAGAGCCAAGAAAAGGAGCATGTGCTTGTGCTTCCAAGGATATGCACATATAGTGTTCAGATTGATGCAATCTTTCAATAGAAAAACTGTGAAGGATTGCTGCTGCAGCACCAATTGGCAATGTTGCGTTCATGTTCATGTGGGATGAATGTTCCACACACTGGCTGGTAGTAAAGGATTAGATCTGTTCTGTGCTGGAATGTGATAGCAGAGATGTGCACAATAATGTAAAACACTGGATTTTTGTTAAGTTTTGTTTTGGATTAAAAAGCGCAAGAAGAAAAGGGGATGCCTTTTACATCTGTATGGTTTAACTCATTGTTTTAGAGTTTTTTAACATCTTTTTTCCATTTAGTACTGAATTTGACATTCAACATCTGTGTCAGGTTTTGTGCCATTAAATATTCCTAACAGAATGGTTAAGAAGTTAATATTAGCAGTGCAGATCAGCTTTATGTGGTAGTACAGTAACTGTGTTTACTGTATGTCTGTTAAATCGACAGAGCAACTAGAGGCTGCTCTAAGAAAAACTACAAAATTATAATATCTTATATAGTTCTTTGAAGTCAATTATTAATTTTTGCACTTTCTTTCAATTTACAGTGTTTTCCTCACTATAGGGCACACCAGATTATATGGTGCGCTGTCAATGAATGGTCTATTTTCATACTAAAGTCATATATGATGTAAACTATAAGCCGCATTAAGTGAGAAAACAAAGAGTGAGAGATAAGTCAGTCAGTCAGACTTTAATGACTGTGTTCACAGTAGTTCTAGAACTCGTTTGTAACACGCTACACGTGACCCACGTTAGCGTATTCACAAAAGCACCCAACCTTGTTTGGAACTCGTAAAACAACAGACTGACATTTTGTCAGAGCACTGTGTATAACTTAAAATCACTTCATCAGTAAGTACAACCAGAATTATATATATGGTGCACAGATTATTAGATATTTTTTCTTTTTAAAGACTTTTAAGTGAGCCTTATAGTGTGGAAAATACAATATTTTTGAACATTTAAAGCCTCACCACAATTGACACATATTACTGGATAATTGGGACTTTCAAAAGTTGTGTCTGTGTCTCTGAAGTCCTCCCAAATGTCTCTGTTGTTAAGAATTGGTGCATTAACACATTTTGGGTCAAGAATTACAATGTTTGCCATGCCTAGTTCAACGTTTTGTTATTTATTACAATCAATAAGATGCAATATCAATAATTACTATCCATTTATGGATTTTCATTTACTGTCATTGTTGTATGCCGCAAAACAGCTTCACTGTTTGTTTTATTAAACTGTTTTGAACAGTCATCCTCCTTTAACCTTTGTTCTTTTCCAAGCTCTCTCAACTACAGCAGCAAACGTTTGTTTTGGAATGAAAATGTTAAAAATTCATCAGTATTGAATCAAATTTGGTTGAATTATTAATCAAATCCAATCCTAATCTGATGCTGAAGCTGAACAGAATCAATCTGGAAAAGGGAAATCCAACCTTTCTATCCTTCAGACATAGTGTAGTTTCTGTTGAGGGTTCCTAAAATCTTGCATTTCTTTCCAGCGTATTGAATTTTTTATTCTAACTTTTACTGTCAAGCATACAAGCCCTTGCATCGTGTTTGCACTTCACTATACAGGAAGTCTTTTTTATTTGGAAAACGTATTTTTATCACCACACAGTCTTATTGAATAAATGTGAATTCATGCAAGTAAATACTGATTGTTAAATGTTACATAATAAACTTCACTTGGGATTGTCTATCCCTTACTTGCTTGTAAAAGACAAAATAAATGGACAAATGTTAAATTTGCAGCGATATTTTGTTAGCGTGTTGCATAGGCTCAAGTTTACACAACAATGTTGCACATTGAAATAGCTAATCATACGCACACGTCTTCATCAGATTAATTTTCAGTCATTAGAGGCTACCGAGTTGTTGAAAAAATTCGGCTGACATGTGGAATAAGGGGCAGAATAATGGCAAACAAGCAGAAGCACCATCAGAGCTGCAGCCAGTATCCGTCCTCCCAGGCGCGACCATTGTCTGCAGGTTTTATTAGCTCTCTGCAGCCTCTGTAGCACTTCAGCTTACATCACTCATAAAAATTACTCTGATTAATCAGCTGAGAGCTGGAGTGTGCAGAGCGCTGCCCAACACTAGCAGAGAGGGAGCAAAAGCCACAGTAAATCATGCTTCTTCATACTGGGCTGCACCTCCATCCTCAGCACGCCTTAGCTCTGCTCACCTCATGCTGCAGTTGGCTCCCGCCTCCCTGGCACAGGAAGAGCTTTGCCTGCAGGAATGGGAATGCAGGACAACCCCAGACATGTTTTGTGCTGACATCTAGTGGAATCCAAAAGGTGATTGTAAAGGGATCATATTTATTGACACGTTTGGCTCAAGTAATGCATTTTGGGGGACTTTCCTGTGCAGCATTAAGGGGAGGAAAAAAACAACATTCCCAAAGAAATCAAACTTTTTCTCATAAAATATAGGAATCAACATTCTCTTTTGGGTCAGTTAGTCCTCGCTGCTGAGTGTTATAGCGTGGGGCATTTCAGAAGCATTCAGTCGGAGACAGACTAGCATGTGGGCAACGCCAGCAGGGCGCCGTGAGGGCAAGTTTCTGCGGTGAGCTGCAGAGGATTGAGACCAGGATTGATGGTCAGATGGTTAAATAGATACACAAAAAAGGATAAATGCCTCCTCAACAGAGCTCAAACCAGAGTTCTGCTTGCATGTCCCAAGCCCGGTAAATACAGGGTAGTGTCAGGTAGAACATTCAACATAAATAGATCAAAGAGGAAGACAGATATTAATCAATTGATATGATAATGGCACAGTTTTTTAAGCATTTGAGGGACTTGGTGGGATTTATGACCCCAAACTCTCAGCACACCCCACATTGGGGCTGGCTAAATCCAGGCCTGACAATTATCATTGAAACAAACATTTCCCTTTCTGAGTCAGCGATAGTTTTTTTTTTTTTTTTTTTTTTTTTTTTTTGTATTTAAGAGAGCTAGAGAGATTCTTTTGCTCACTAGTTATGCCAAACTTTTGAAATAAGTTTGTCAGATGATGTTCAGAGAAGTTCAGCAGGGGTAAAAACAACACAGAAACCAACAACAACACAAAGACTTTCCTGCCGAGGGAAGAATATTGATGAATATCTCTTGTACGAACAATCAACTTGATGCCTAAATCAGTTTCTCAACACAGATCAGGCTAAATCATCACCGACAGCTATTTGTTGCACATCACTGCCCTCCAATCATTGAAATAAATGCATCACTCTCACTGTATTGGAACCAAAATGATTGCCTTGTCCACAAAATCTACGAAGCAACAAATGTATTTGACGTCAAATACATCAAAATTAAATTAAAAACAGGGTAATCAAATGTTTATGTTTAAGTGCATTTAAATGGCAAAATCTATAGAGAACTGACAATTTTCATCACACTGATAACCACATTAAACAAATGATTGACCAGAATGACACCCTTGTAAAATCTGTTCTATTCAGGACTTTTTAACAGTCTCAAAGACATTTGGTTGGTTTTTTTGGTGGGAATAAAAACACATTGTTTGGTTTGGACCAAAATGCATTTCCTCAGGGTCCTTTTGGTTGTAAAGGCTCATTTGAATTTTAGTGGAGATCAAAATAAAAGAAGTTAGCCTGATAATCTGCATCCACCCATCTTCAGAACCCGCTGAATTCCTTTTAAGGTCACGGGGATGGCAGGGCCCAGCCTAGCTGTTGGGCAAAGATGGGGTACACCCCAAACAGTTTGCAAGGCTATTGCAGGGTCACACACTCACCTAGGGGCAATTTAGAGTCACAGATTAACAAAGAAAGTATGTTTCAATTCATAGGAGCAGAGTTCCCGCCCTGGTCCTATGTATTGACGAGTCATTGGGAAAGACACTGAACCCCACATTGATCCTGGTTGTTATAGGATTGGCGTCAGTGTTCGGCAGTTTGGAGTCAGTGCTCGCCATCACTGTGTAAATGTGTGTGGGTGAATGAGACTGTAGAGTACTTTGGGCCTCCTAAGAAGGTAGTACAGCACTAGATAAGTATATGCTATTTACCATTTCCAATTAATTGAAACTACATGCAACTTCATTAATTCTAATGCGTGTTCCCGGCAACACCGCCCTCAAACAAGCAGCAGTTGTTACTGCAGGACACTGTTCTGGCGGTTTGGACAACTCTCAAAAGTTCAATGTAAAGAACAAAAAAGCAACCCCTATTTTTTGGGGGTCCTGGCTGGCGTCTCTGTGTGGGGATGACTGGGCACACTCCCTCCTTCTTTTCGCATTCCATCATCCACCTTAAAAAAAACGGACACTCACCTTTGCACAGGTGGTTTGCTGATAACTCCCATTGTAACAGTAAAATATGCCTAACACAAGAGGCCTTCAGTCCTCATCTGTTTGCTTAGCTGTTGGACAGGACAAGTTAATAAAATAAAATAAAATAAAAAAGCAACCCCTATTTAAAGAACTTTTGAACTGTACAACAGATGAATCGTTGGATCTAATGAACCTACTACAGTGTATTAACCCAGCAGTGCATGCTTTATGCTTATCTCACGTTCACAGAACCGTGTTCTCTTTGTTTGAAGCTTAAAACCACTAGAGAACAGTGTCACTGTTGTGACGAATTAGATGTGACTGCTTCAATGTATTCCCTACATCAATATATATAGAACCCCCCCCCTCCCCCACTGCTGAAAATCAAAGAAACATTAACAGGATAAACAGGTAGAAACAGAGTTTTTGGCAAACAGTGTGGTCCATGATGAAGATAAATGGTTCCTCTCTAAGTCTGCCTGATGACACATCCTATTTATGTAACCAAACTGCAGAGATCTTCTGTGCAACCAAATGTGCACATCATGTTTGCTACTCAGAGCATTGAGACAGTTTCAATATTTGTCAAATAGCATCTGAGCGGTCAGAGTTTCCAGGGTATTTCTCCTTGTTTTTTCACTCCAAACTTTGGCCCAACTCTCCTTTTTTCGTTTGAGCAAATCAATCCATTTTCTGACTCACCGCACTAATTGCATTATTGTATCATGAAAGACATCCGCAGGGAGAAATTCTCCATTTCAAACACACCCTTCATGAAATAAAGCCCTTTTTCTTCTGAGCTCCCTCTGTGTACTTGCTATGCTGAAAATGTTATACAAATCTTCCAAACAAACTTCAACTCTTTTTGTTCTTTAGGAACAAATGGCTGCATTCCTGCTCCAGATCAAAAAACACATTTAGAACACAAAATGACTCATAATGTCCAATGATAAACATCAAAACTATGTTACGAAATAGTTTCATGGTGCATGGAGACTTCTTTTTTTTTTCCTCTTCACAGCGACATACCTCCGGCGTTCTTAAAAATCCAATGAAAATGTCAAAGTGAGCTGTTTGCAGCTCGCTGAAGGCAGTAGTGACAGCAAGGACAAAAGCTGCAATTCCACATGTCTTGGTAATGTGACCTTCAAAAAATGGCAAAATTGCATTTTTTTAACCAAAAAAAAACCAACAAAAACCTCATCAGTTTCCTAGTTTTAGCACAGGTAAAGGTTACCTCACACAGACAAATATGACATAATGTTAAAAAAAAATTATGAATTTGTTATCTGGGCAGGGCGAGAGGATCTAATGCGCACATTAAAGGAAATTGTCTCTCGGTGAAGATAATTGCATCCTTCCAGACCTATTTCTGTTTCACCTAATGATGCAGAAGAAACACAAAGAAGGAATTGATGGTGGCATGACACTGTATCAGTCTGTCACATCAAAGGGGGCTCCATCCAGCCAAGTCACTGAAGAATCACCAGCACAACTGTGGTAAGGCTAAATAATTGCTTTATCCAAAATCCTCGACGCGCCTTTCAAACTGCATGCTACATCCTGAATCTTTGAATTACCAAAAGGCGTCTTCACTTCCTTGTTCACCAAAAATAGCATTTCAATTTGTAAAGTTTTGAAAAATAAAAAGACAGTCCTGGTTATTCAAGATTTCCAGGTTATCTTTTGATCTATTTTAAAATCTTTACAAGTGGTCTTTTAATTATGATTGTAGGTTTTTTTTGCCAAAATGTTTTGTTTTCTGGGGACATAGTTTCTGCAGAGCGGCAGTAGTTCATTAGAAGTTCACCTCTGAGTTGTGGGCGGGACTGCATGTTGGCACAGAGTATGCCCACTCCCCCTTCCCTTCCCCCATAACTGGAAGCTCTCTGTTTACATAGCTTACAGCCCCTCACAACCCCAACTTAACATGTGGTTTCAGCTCGGACAGCCAAAACGAAGATGTACGTGGATCTATTTCACTGCAAATGGATGCATCACAATGAAGCGGAGCAGGGAACTTGTGGCTCGCCCATTGTATTTTTTACTTTTTTTTTATTCCATTGACTCCTGATTCTCAACGATTTCAATAAAGAAGCTCATTTTCTTTATATATTTCCTCCATGATGAGAAAAATGCCACAAGAACATGTTAAAAACACAATTTTTATCAGTGTGCCTTCAACAAAGACAGCATATAGGAACCACTGAGCCCCTAAGGACTCCATGCTTTTTCTGTCATCCCATATTTTTCTGTGTTTTTTTTCTCTTGGTGTCTCCAAGACGCGGCTTTCTGACTGTTGCTACAGCAGACTTTCTGGGGGCTCTCCGGATCTCCAGAGCGTAGCATAATGAAGGTTGGAAGATGTGCATGTGTGAGCAAAGAGCTTTCCACGCAGGAAGGATCTGGCCCAAATTTAATCTCTCTATTATAAGGATAGAGGGTTAGAGGGAGAGAAGGGGAAGAAAAAAAAAAAAGAAGGGGAGCTGAAATCCCAACGGCAGTGCTGCAATGCAGGGGTTTAATTCTGAAACAGTGGTAGGGAAACACATTAAGAAAAATGTCTTTGCAAGACAGACACATATTTGTAGAAACAAAACAAGTCAGTTTGATCTAAAACTGAGTTTGACAGGCGGAACAAACTGTTCTAATAGCTGTGAAATGGTGATAAAAGAAAGATATACGACTAAAGCAGCAGTTTTTCACCTGTAAGATATTTTTAGCCGCATTATTAAAGAATGATAAGCTGTATAGCTTTTCACTGGCAGGTGAAATCATCCAAGTCTTAAAAATGAAAAGAAATAACAAAAAATGTGCTTCAAGGGTGTGACTCAAACAGTTGCCACCTTTGCAAAACACTCTGCAATCCATTCATTCACCTGAGCGGCAACATCGACCACGGTGTCCCAGCAGGAAAAACAAGTGAATCCTGCTAAGAGCTTCAAACTCACTTTCTCCATGAGCTGTACACGCTTGTAGAACCATGGGATCCCACCAGTTTCCATTATGGGTCACCGATAGCAAATCTGTGGGTAATTCTGTGCACTTATATCACGTATGATACATTTGCTTATAGAGAACGGGCAGCAACTGCTTTTTTAAGGTCATTTCAATTATTTCTGTGCACTCAGGTTGTTATCAGTGCACATGTCACTTTCCTGAATGTGGATGGAGTTAGGCAGCCTGCCGTGGGCTTTACTTTCAGGCGGCGCAGTTTTCCGGAGGTTTGAAAGGTGAGAAGCGTTGATGACGGCTTGCTGACTGCAGGAGTCTTTCACTGTCAGCTGAAAACCACTGATTGATGGCTCTCTGGCTTTGTCGTGCTTTATTACAAGTAGCAAGTAGCAAAATGTGTGCGGGCAATGCAGCAATGTGGCGTCTTCTCTTCTGCCGCACCTGAGCTTGTGCACTCGGGACGGGGCAGATCAGGGAGCTTGCACAATGGAGAAATACTCAGAAATGTAAAAATGAAAAGATTTCTCTGTAACAAAAAATGCTACAAGTATATGGCGTTTCATGGCTGCCATTAATTGAACAACTGCAAAGATAACGGAGCGAGTTTATTAATGAACTGAGTGAGAGAACCTTACAACTGCGCAAGTGCAGTGACCCCGCATTCTACACCTGCACGGTTGCAATCCTAACTGAGCAACTGTATTCAGGACCTGAATGAGCGAAAGCTCTGACTGTACACTCCTGCATACTCGCTCAGTTTGCGAGCAGTGTTCAGGGGATGTGTTTGTCACTTGGGGCGGTAACCTTTTTTGATTGATCTGATTGGCCGAAATTTGCAGGTCAAATCCGTCAAGGCAGCGGGGGGGGGGGACTTTAATTTTTTAGAGGCTTTAATAGAAAAACAAAAAGTGGATGTTGGTAGAAAAGACATATCTGCCTCCTTTTAACCAGTTTGAAAACAAGTGTTGAAATAAATGCACAAACATTTGTAGCAAAGTTTGTTTTTTCTTGGTCTTTGGAAATCTTTAGAGGCAAAAATTGTGCTTTCTTGCCTTTTTCACAAACCTATTCTCCATAAATCTTGATGGACCAGTACTTAGTTTCCTCCACCTTCCAGTTTCACTGGAAGACAAAAACCGTGCTTGTACTGAAATAAAGTAATTCATCATCCATTCCTGCAGAAACGGTCAACAGCATGGACAAATTGGCATTCCTGATTAATTGTTTCCCTTTTTTTGCCTTGCAGTGAATAATGCATACCCCTGCAAAGCGCACTTGACAGAAAGACAAGTGAACATAACGAAGGAAATGATGAAACAGTTTTTTTTTAGCACAGATGTTGCATCTTTTACACGACTATCTTCTAAATGCATCTGCATAGTAGTTATTTGACTGATTCTAAAAGAAACATTTGGTTTTAAAGTAAGAGAAAAAAATTGGAGGAAGAAAATATAGAAGAAAAAGACTCTAAAAAAAACTACAACAAATTCCCCCAGGGAAAAAAACAAACCCCCAAAAAATGTCAAATCGGTTTCATGACGTACAATATGAACAGCTATTTCTTCTGGACAGGACCTTTCAACAAAACAAAGCATACTACCTACCGAGGTCCATCCACTGCTCCAGGACAATTCATCTCTTAGACACACATCCTTGACACCCTGATTGCACTTATTCATTTTCAGATTTAAATAGATAAATATTGTTGTTGGGAAAGTTTTAGAAAGGACAAAAATATATCTTAAGGATCTGATTAGATGGGATCAGGACAGTTGTAGAACAAAACCGCAGACAAGTCGCAAGTTGTTGCTCATGGGGATCCTTCACCTTCACACCAGCACTGAACTCCATTGTCAGTCAGGCCCAAATCTGGGGTACCGCAGTGCTATGAGTCAAAGACTGATTGAGTGTGACAGCTAACCCCTTGTGATGATCCTTTTGCAGCGCATAAAAGCTGACGATTGTTGCTCTGTAATCAGGCTGTCCTCAGAATGCTGCATTATTGGAGCCCACAGCCAAAAGCTGGGGACACTTTTCTGCCTAAGTCTGTGGCGGTGAAAGGCATTTGGAACAACGAATAAGATGCACTCACAATCAAATAATATAACATGATAAATAAACAGATGGCCATTTATTGATAACTTAAGAGTACAGTCAATTGAGTGCTGCTCTTTACTGCTTAGCAAAAGCAGCTTTTAGAGTACTTAAAGCATGAAGGTCTCATACACTCTGAAGGTCTTCAATTCACACTTTTATGGAAGACTAAAAATAGGTAGTATATATATATACATGGAGGATGATATGGAAGGATTAATGGCCGACGAAGTATGCATTCTCGCTTTTTTAGCGCATGCTGTGGAAGCCTGAACCGTCCGACGCGAAGTTTGTTAAGTAAGGTTTAATGGCCGACGAAGTGTGAGGTTACTACTTTTTAACGCACGCTGTGGAAGCCTGAACCGTCCGACGCGAAGCGGAGGACGAAGCGGAGGCGAAGCGGAGGACGAAGCGGAGACGAAGCGGAGGACGAAGCGGAGGCGAAGCGGAGGACGAAGCAGAGGCGAAGCGGAGGACGTTACCATGACTTGTGACAAGGCGCCGCATTACCGCTGCAGTCAAGATTCAGTGATATAAAACGACATATACTTCAACCCGATGGGTTGAATAAAGCATCAGTTCAGAGGGAAAGTTCACCTCTTACTGCTTGTTTTTGTCCAGATGATGAAGCTAAAGGTTGTTTTAAAGAAGCCAGCACAGTGATACAGAAGATTTAAGATAGGTGACCAGAACTTCTTTTTGGGGCGTGCGGTTATCACTGTGCGTTATCACTTTTTAATGCACACCCAGCAGCCAATCAGAATCGATTATTCACTAGTATCTAACTGTTCCTAGCACTGCGCTTTTCTGGATTGAGAGGTCTGAGGTCTTTCCAGGGATCTGTTCTAGCCACTCCTCCAGCTTGGGGGTTACTGCCCCGAGTGCTCCAATTACCACAGGCACCACTGTCACCTTCACTTTCCAGGCTTTCTCCAGTTCTTCTCTGAGTCCCTGGTATTTCTCCAGTTTCTCATGTTCCTTCTTCCTGATGTTCCCATCGCTTGGCACTGCCACATCCACCACATCGGCTTTCCTCTATTCTTTGTCCACCACTACAATGTCTGGTTGGTTCGCCATTACCTCCATCCTATCAGTCTGGATCTGGAAGTCCCACAGAATCTTTGCTCTCTCATTCTCTACCACCTTCTTCAGAGGTGTTTCCCATTTTGACTTTTGGGTTTCCAGTCCATATTCTGCACACATGTTCCTGTATATTATTCCAACCACTTGATTGTGGCGCTCCATGTATGCTTTACCTGCCAGCATCTTACACCCTGCAGTTATGTGGATTGTTTAAGGCACTTCTTTGCACAAGCTACACCTTGGGTCTTGTCAGTGTGGTAGATCTGAGCCTCTATCGCTCTGGTGCTCAGGGCTTGTTCCTGAGCTGCCAGGATGAGCGCTTCAGTGCTGTCCTGTAGGCCAGCCACCACTCCTGCTCCTGCTGCCCCACATTACCCTCTTTTTACCTCCCCTAACTGGCTGCTTCAGGCCCTTAACCCTTCCCCTCTCCTCTGCCAGCCTGGTTAAAACTAACCATGACAAATTCATGAAAAAAACACAGTTTTCAAAACGGCTGCTTTTCTGTTGGCTTCATCTCCTTAGCCTGCAGGTGACGAACAGGTCTCTGTCATTTTTAGAAAATCTAAAAGCGTAAACTCATGAATTTCTTTTGCAACTGAAGTTTTTTGTTAACCACACCCACATTCAGTATGTTCATATATTATGTCATATTGTTTCAATCAGCTTGAGCCAACAACTCATGCATTTTCACAATATTCCACACAAAAGTGTGAGCAACAGGGGAACGCCACCTACGCCAGCTCGTCACTCTAACACCATTAAAAATCTGCAACTTCTAATTCCAACATTTTTCCCCAATGAGGCTCGAGGAGTTAGAAGGCGATAGATCAAAATCTCTTGGAAGAGTTTGATTTTGTAGAAGATACTACAGTTGATTTTTATTTTATTCAAGATGACAGCCTTCTCCTGAGATCAAAACAGCAAAACTTTGGTTGTGGTTGTGTTTTTGTTTCTTTTGTTTCACACTTTGCTACAAAATGCTCACCAACCTTTAAATCCTGTGACCATCCCTTAATTCTAAAACTTCCTTTAGATATCCCCGGACCCATGTGTTTTGGTTTCGTTAGTGGATTTTGAAATATTTTTGAGCCTCATAAAGTGTGTGTGTGTGTGTGCGCGGGGGGGGGTCACCGGGTTCAAATTTCACTTTCATTAGGATATGTGCACATTTTGGTGAGTTTTTGTGCTGTAAAAAAGAAGATTTGAAGAATCATTATTATTGTGAAAACAATATGATCCTTGCAGTCCAGGACTTCTGCAGACATACAGGGATTTCTTCACAAAGCTGAAATCCAACATCACTTTTCAGAGATTTACCAACACCACTGAAATAGAATTTTCTAAGAATGTTAAAACACTCATCAAACTATACACTAAATTATTTACAGGACCTTGAAGTTTGAGCACATCCTAAGAAACAAGCATGGCACATGCAGTTGGGATACTTTAACAGTACCCTATAGGCATCATTAAAAGCCTCCTGCAGTCTTTTCATCTCAGGCGGGGTAATTGATCCAAAGGTGAGCTGTGTAGCGTCCAGAATGATTCAAACAGAGCTGTTTTCACATCTGCTGTGCACAGAAAAAAAGGAAATTTCAGCATGTCGGCCTGAACAAACTGCTCCAAATGTTATTATCTCATATGTCATCTCCTAAATGGTGGCGTAAGTACTTAACCTTTTCATAAAGTTTAGCCTTGAATGAACAAACAAAAGGGAGTTTAAGGCTTTATACCCTCATACGTTCTTGAAGGTTGGCACTGGAAGGAGATCATCTGATCATCAGCAAACCTTAAAGGGTTATCATATAACACTTGCCAAATTAGTTAACTTGTTTTTTTTTTTTATTTGGATTATTTTTTTAATCTTTAACTGTGAGTGTTAAAGCAGCAGATTACAAAGTAACAGGTTGTACTGCATTTACAAGAAAACCAGTAGAACACAAAGCAACTGAAAAATGTTAACGTTACCAAACTCCAGATGTTCTGCTGTCATTTCGGAACAGCCCCCAGCTTTAATCAGTCTGAGCTTATCAGTCGTGTCTTAACTTCTTCTGGATACAGTCATCCCCCCAAGGTAGAACATTTCACCAAAACCATAGGCATTACCTGCTAAGCAGCAAAAGAAGTCTTTATAACAGCTTCCTCACAATTCAGAAACATTCTCAGAACCAGTCACCACTTCAATAGTAGCACACAACAGAGCAACTTTTGAGTTTTTATTGCATTCCTTCCAAAAAGCCAACTTGTGTTCTCATTGGTCATGAATTGCTTACAACCCTAGCCTACTTGTTGTAGTTAATTAACTTTAAAAATCCTCACCCTCATGTTAGCTGGCTTCTTTTGATCCCTTTTGGCTCCAGACAAGTTTTTGCTGAACCTTCCTTCCATCCATCCATCCATCCATCCACCTTTAGAACCTGCAGTATCCCTTTTGAGGTCACAGGGTTGCTGGAGCCAACCCCTAAACAGGCTGCTAGTCTGTTGCAGGGTCACTCACATACACACCTAGGGGCAATTTGGTGTAACCAATTATTGGGAGGAAACTAAAGTGCCTGGAGAACTCTTACACATGCAAATACAGGGAATTATTATATAGTAGATCTCCTTTCATGTTTCTCATTTTATTTCTATTCTTTGATAAAAAACATGTAAAAAATAAGTCTGTTAAGACACCCATGTTCATTTTATACGTTTATCACAATAATAAGTTGCACATTAATAGTAATACATCAGTCCAACTGTAACCTGATCACGCTGATCTTTAGATCAAGGTGATTACGCCAGAAGATGGCCACGCCTCCTGGTGTTCTGCCTCGCAGAGGTCCTTCACAAAGGTCTGCGGCTGACTCAGCCGGAACCGTGGAAATCAACATTAACACAGTTAGGATCTTCCAAATCTCATTTAGCCATAAAGGTCTCTCTGAGACGCAGAATGTCAGTGTCCCCTACGCTGATGTCTCTCAATGCATTTCCTTTACATTTGAAAGAAGGAAAAACGCCCTCATGATGAGAAAATCTGACCTAATAACATCGCAATATTTAACTGAGATCATCTGTAAAATAGACAGAGAGTCTATTTCAATTAAGTGCTCATTAAAAACTTAATTAGACAATGACCTTTGAAACTCAGTTGCACAGGGAAGGGGAAATAAAGGTAGGCATCTGCTTTTTAAAACATCTCAAATCAGCTTTTTAACCGTTTCTTGCATCAAAAAGTCACAAAAAACTTAAGTAAATACATCACAATTCAAGCTTTAACTGCCAACAATGTCAAATTTCCAAATATGCTTAGAAAATAGAAAACACTTCACGAGTTACCTAAGGTTAAACAATACGTTTTTGGTGTTTTTAACATGTTCTTGTGGCATTTCTATGATGATGGAGAACATATATAAATATATATTTCTGCAAATTTGTTTATTCAAACTGTTGTGAATCAGGAGAAGATGAAAAAATGCAGTTTAAAAAAGATTGCATTTGTGATATAAAAATATGCTGGGCAGGTCGCAAGCTCCCTGCTCGATTCTAAATCTGGAAACGATTAGATCCATGTCCTGTACATCTTTGTTTTCTTCATCTGAGGGGCTGTAAGCTATAGCAGGAGAGGGCATAATCAGATGGTAAGGGTGGCGGGGTTGCTCTGTGCCAACAACCCCAAAATTTTAGATGAACTACTACCGCTTTGTAGAAGCTATGTTGCAGAAAACAACACAGGTTTTTAAATGTTAGCTAAAATCTACAAAATCATAATTAAAAGACATTTGATTAAAAGATGATCGAAGTGGATCCTTTAAGACCTTGCAAAATGCTGAAAATGAAATGTTCCAAAGATAAGAGGATGTAAATGGGATTGTCCATGTGGCTGGATAGTGCTGTTATCTCGTGCCCTAACATCACCTTGTAATCTGAGAGTGGCATCAACAATCAATTCCAGGAGGGAAAGAGAAAACAAGACAAATCGATGCCTGTTATAAACACTAAAGTAATTCTTTACTTATCAGTTCAGAGCAGCTAAAAAGCCTTAACTGGTTAACAGCGATAATATAAAAGATACAAAGTAATGTTATTTAAAGAAGAATTTGCGCTTTAATAACTGTATATTTACTATTGCTTCTATTGGAGTAGTGTTAGAAAGGTGATGCACATTAACCGCAGCCTCTGCTTTGTTTCCAAAAACCATTAACACACACAGCTGCAGCCACCGATCCAAGAGTCAGTAGTGAGTTCCTCTGTTTCTGCTTCTCTTTTTTTTTTACTTCTAGAAAACATTACAAATTTGCCCTTTCAACATGCTAACGATTATTCCAATCTGTTTTTAGGTCTCTTCACAGTCAGCATCGCTTTCAAAACGGAGGATCACAAGGCTCACAAACCTCATTTGGAAATGACTGCGGGCGTTCATGTTACACAGAATGTTCTGTGTTCAGTTGGAAGAGGTCCAATCCAGCTCTGCTTCTCTTGTCTGCGGTGTCCCGCAGGGTTTAGCCCTTTAGCCTCAGCTCTTTAATTCTCAGAAAGCACTACTGTTGTTCATAGATGACAGTCATCTATATGTGCTGCCTTAAAGGAGAACGTTTAGGAAGAACTGAGCAGCTCTTATTATCTTTTATATTTAAAAAAAGGTTTAATGGTGAGTAATGTAAAAATACAGTAAAAGCCAAGTTCCCTTGAGTCTGTAGTTGATCTAAACTTCACTTTGATACAGTAACTCGGCTAGATTACAGAAACTCTTTGTTCACTGTTCTCCCCCCACGCATCTTTAGTTTGCACAAAATACCAATGCATGATTGGTTTGAACTAAAACATGGAGGAGATAGAACTCTTCTCCAGTACTGCCCTCACTTGTCTCCCCGTTTCAAAATTCCCATAGTTGTCTTCAAACCTTGGACCTTAAAATTCCCTTTTGTGTCTCCACGTGTTCTCTCCTTCTCCTTCAGCTCAGGTCCGTTAATCAGCTACACCTAGGTGTGTTTTTGCTGCTGTGAGCTGAAGGCATTATCTCTAGATCAAACAGGCTTCTTCACCGTCTGTTTTTTTTTAAAGTCTGTTTATACAACCTAAAGGCTTTTTTTTTGTTTTGTTTTTTTGCTTATCTGTTTACCAAATCTGAAATGGTGATATTTCTTTTTCTATTTCCTTTTTGCCTTTGTCTTTTCTTATTCACATAGATATTAACCTACATGAATTTGTACTCAAACTTTTACATGCATGTAAACACATGTAAATGCATGTACACACATTTCAGGCTTCTGCGTTCAAAACTCTGGCGTTCACATGTAGCTACACAAGTTTTTACGACCGTTTTTGGGCTCTACATACAAAATTCACTGCCACCGAACGCGAGTTGCAAGTCAAACCAGGTCAAACTTTGACCTATCAGGGGCTTGGATTTGGTCGTGACGTAAAAATGGAGAATCTCAGTTTGTGCACACCAAGTCTTTAACTTATCAAAATAGAGCAAGATTCGCAAGGTTTACACCGCTTCGACATTATGCACCAAGCCTCTTCCAACTGTAGGTAAATGAAGAAGAAGGTCCTCCCTGCTGGTCCAGTTTGAACACCACAGACTAAATTTCCATTTAAGAACGCACGTTTAGGTTGTGGTTGAGTTTAGGGTGTGTCTGTAGCTTTAGATATGTTGCTTACTATATATATTTTCTAAATCTGTATTATTAAAGTTAACTAGGTATGAATAAAAATAACCCAATTAAAAATTTCTATTTGAACACAAAACACAGAATGGGCAGATAGAGAATAACTTATGTAAGTCATCAATGAAGGATTTCATTTAGGTCTTTCACAAAGTAATAGATGAATTATTTGCAAACTGTGCCAAGAAACTTTTTCTTTTTAACTTTTCCCACAATAGAACCAAGAAAGTGTCTAAATATGAGCTTTGACAAACCCATCCTACCATTTACAGAGACAGTGCAAGCTGGCAAGAAAACACTGTTTTACCTTTGGCAGGAGGATGTTACAGCACTTTGCTTTTGTGTTTCGGCCTAGAAGGCCTTCCATAAATCCTCAAAAAGGAGCTGACTTGCTGGCGGTAAAACAAACCTTTCATTTTGGAACAATTTTATACTGTATCCTATATATTTAAACGTAAATAGGTAGAATTTACCATACTATTGTTCAGTTGTGGTATATAACCGGGACACACTGTGTCACCTTGTTACTTTCCAACACATCAAACCTTGTTTGTGCTAAACTAATGCAGCCTTTAGACATAAGCGGGCGGCATTAAAACAGATCTGACTCTAAAGCTGCAGATCATTTCTGCTGTTTACTGCATCTCAACAGATGCCGCCTGAGCCGGCACTCCAACAATTAAAAACCAGACAGCCCTGAAGAAACACTTACTAGATCCCTCATCTATCCACTCAAGTGGCAATATGTGAAATCGTACACAGCCAACTGACAGTTTTCTATCAATTATTCAGCTCACAAAAAGCAATGCACCCCCCGGCGATGCAGCCGTAAATCACTGTATAGGACACCATTTGCTGCATGTCAAAGCCATCAGTTGCTGTGTGCAAAAGAGTACAGTGCAGCATTGATCTGCAAGTCCTAGTTGATTTACGCTGTCGGTGATACATGTAGGAGTTTGGGAAAAAATAGATTTTCTTCAAAAGCAGCAACTAAATCTAACATCAGTGAGTGAAGAAGAAATAGTTATTTGACTGCTGTGCTAAACCAATTAAAAAATATTAAAAACTCAACCCATGAAAGGTTCTTTTCCTCCCAAAACCAAGACTGTTCAGTCTATTATCTTCAAGTGTTTTTCCTCTCATCAATGTTTCAAGGCCAAAACTTCTAAGGAATAGTACAAAGCTTTTCTTTTCGGGGTTAGAGGGTTTTTGTCCAACATTTCCTTTACTTTCAAAAGCTTTGGTTTCCTCTTGCAGAATAGAGGGCTGAGCATTTTTGCAAAAAATAGAACACTTTCCAAATTATCATCCTTACTTACTTATACTAATATTTTAGTCCGCGGTTCACTGACTCTATCATAAGTGTCAACCTAAACTACCTCAGCAATGTTCAAGCGACCACTTTCAATCAGAAGTCTGTGGAAACACGTGTAAATGTGCATTTCAGGCTTCCACGTTCAAAACTGTTGCGTTCAAGCACCGCAAGTTTCTATGACTGTTTTCAGGCTCTATACTTACAAAATATGCATCCATTGAATGTGCGTTGAAAGTTAAACCAAGTCTAACTTTGACTAATCAGGGACTTGGATATGGCAGTGATGTATGGGTAGCACCCCTTTCAATACACGGAAGTGCCATCCATTTGAAAACTGATCATGAAAGTGAAATAAATAATCACGGATTGTGCCCAGCCAGAAATCTATATCATTATTAATGTATCAGAACAGAGCTGTGAAAGAAAAAGCCTGGAGCAAGATTTGCACCCCTTAAACATTTCACACCAAGCCTCTTCCAACTGCAGGTGGTGGACATGTGCTAGTAAACAGTAGAAAAAGAAAAGAAGCCCCTCCCTGCTTATCCAGTGTGAACACCGAATGCTAAACACACGCGTGTTCAGTCTATGGTGTTCTTGAACGTGTGCCACATGTCCAATGTGAATATAGCTTTAGGCTTTTGGCACATTGGGAATCTCCACTTTTCAGTGATCTTTTCAATGAACTGAGACACTTTTGAAGCCACAGAACCTTTGGCATCAAACATAATCTCAAGTATCCTTGTAAAACTAAAAAAAGTAATTGATCACAAGTACTTTTTTTGCCAGTCCAAGTCAAGTCGGAAGTCTTTGCATTTAAGTGCAGGTCAAGTTTTGAGTCTTTGGTGACAAATCCAAGCCACAACTCATGTCTTGTTTAGTCAAGCAACAGATCTAAAACTTAAATTAAGAATTGACACTATTTGCCACTGCAAATTATCATCAAATGACTTCAAATGACTTGTGAGGACAGAACAACAAGCATCCTCAAAGCAAAATCACCATAATCTTCATGCAAACCTTTTAAAACTTTAAATATTGTCATTCATCGTTGTACCTATATTTAGCTGTTGGAGGGATCAGTTGGCTGTGCACCAGGGTCATTTTCTTGCAGTGTGGGTCTTTAGGCAAGACCCTTCACACGACTGTCTAACTATGTAGCCACAAGGGGGGCCAAGTCTGGGTTTCCCTGTGCCGGTCCCCAGTCCAGATAAAATACAGGGTTGTGTCAGGAAGGGCACGCGGTGTAAAAATCTCTACGAAAACCAAAGGTTGCGACTTAATGAAAGTTGACTCGCTATGGCGACCCCTGAACAGGCGAACATTTTTGTATTTATGTTTATAATGTTTATGTTTTTTTTTTCTATCAGATTGAGATCAATAAAAAGGAAATGAAGACAAACAAGCAGTTGGTGATTCTGCATCCGTTAAGAAAAATTACTGTAAAGAGGCTTAAGCTAAAAGAAATAAAGAAACAAACAAGTCACAAGTCCTAAACCTCAAGTCTCTGCACATTAAATTTAAGTATGACCAAGCCCAAGTCCCCAGCATTAGTAGGAAATAAAAAATATTTTCACTAAAATTTCCAAAGATAATTCAATAACATTTCAGTAATAATGACAGTATTGCAAAACAAGAAGGGAAAAAGGAAGAGCAGCCCTGTGCTCAACACACCAGGAGTTTCTCACTCACTTCACTACACACTGACTTTTCTCTGTATGAGCATGTTTTTTTGCACCTGATGGAGAGCTGCTTGCTGTTTGCACCAAGGGAAGGCGTAGCAACTGTGAATAAAGTGAGAGGAAATTGAAGACAAACACTATCTGGCAGCTGAGGAGGCAGACATGTGGAAGGAAAGGACTCTGTTTGCCAACTCCTCTCACAAATTTTTGTTGTTCTGTCTTTGTGTGTTAATTTAGTTATGATGATGTCTTTTCTTTACAGATTTGTAGGTTTGCCACACTCTGGCACTATATTTTTTATTTTTATTCCAATTTCTTTTGTTCTGTTTTTTTTCCCCTTCACTTTATTTTACCGCAATAACAAGCAACATTTTAAACAACCTTCTTGCCTCTGGCTTGCATAGCATTACTCTGCTATACCATATACTATATTATGTAAATATGAGCAGCAGATTCTCACCGCCTGACAGCAGCCCACTTTGTGTGACTACTCCACATCTGGAAAGAAGGCAATAAATGAATAATTGTAAATGTTAGCAATATTGGAGCTTTTGCCAGACTTTAGGAAAAGTTTTCTTAAAATTAATTAACAAATAAATGGCAGTGCATTTCAGATGAGAGTAAAGAAGCAGAACTGCTGTCTTCTGTCAGCAGCAGATGAGTCAAGAAAAAGAGCTGATGCTTCTTCTTCTAGAAGCTCTTCTTAGAGAAGAATGGGGCCTACAGACAGCCAAGTTACAATATAGAAACTAAATGTTTTTGACGCAAAATGAATTAACTGTGAAAAACTGACTTAAAAATGATCTCAGATTAGATTTGTTTGAATCCAAAAGCAGTAAATAACATCATCATTTGGACAGGGTTAAAAAAAAGTGAGTACATAACCCTGTATAACCCTGTACAACAACTCATATGCAGAAGATAACCTTTGCACATTTTCTTTTTTCTCTTCTTCTCTATTTTGCACATTGCTTTTGCACATCTCTTTACCTGTACTGTTTTGTAAATAGCTTTTTAAATTATACCACATTGTCCTTGTTCTTGTTTTTATTTTCATTTCATTTTTATTTTTTTATATTTTTTTATTTTATTTTATATTATTCTTAGTCTTTTTTCCCCCTGTCTGTTGTTATGGTAACGAACAAATTTCCCACGTGTGGGATCAATAAAGTATTTCTGATTCTTATTCTGATTCTGATACTAAATGTCAAATTGTTCTTTATTTGGAAAATCTAAGTATAAATTCATTCTTTAACGTTATTGAAAGGCTGTTTTTAAGTGAGGTTTTATTGAAACAATGTATTATTTCTTTCGTAAACGCACCACCTTTGTTCATTTTATTCCATTACTGTAACAAAAGTATTTTTATGAACAAATGCTGTTGAAATTGTAGAAATTGTAGAAATTTTAAAAATGAAATAAATATATGTTACATCAAATCAAGGTGAATCATAAATTTAGGGTACTGGGATTGAAATCAAATAGGTTTAGTATTTTGGCAATGAAACTCAGCCTTAATAATCTGTACTTAAATAGAATTAAAAATAACACAAATACATATGGAATACATGGAAACCCCCCTTTTTGTGTCCTAAAAAGTGCTGTGAAGCTGACAAGTGCGAACAATCTCAGTAAATTCACAAACTACACTGTAAATGAAACAGCTCACTTAAGAAACCAGCAAAACATTACAACATAATGTCTTACAACAACAAAAACATGCACAAAGGTGCTCATGCTCTTGATAAAGCTAAATAACAAGCACTGAGCTAGAAGACCATAAATCTTACATAATCGTGCATAAAGACTTTTTAAATGAGCTGCTTTAGTTGAGAGTCGAGGTGACAACATCTTCTATCCATCCACTTTATACTAGGAAAAAATATATTTTAAGGTGAAAGGCATACTGAATAAGACCTGACTAAGTGGCTTTGCTTTTGCATATATGAAAATCTGTCAAAAACAGATTAAACTGAACATTTCCAACTCAAGCGTTCATTTCTTGCTTTGTGTTTTCTATCTTAGTTTGGCTTTGCGTTCAGATTAAATATTATACTAGCTTAGATTTTCTGCAAATCTGTCCTTAGTGATTCAAATTCTTTTTCAAGCACCACCTGATTTATAAATATTTGTTCTTCATATATCTTGAAGATGTGAAGGTTTCCCTACATTCCTCCTATTTAGTCATAGTGTTTCATGTTTCAGTCTCTTATAATAATAACATTTAACATATTGTTTAACACCAGTTTTGCACGCAGAGAGGCATGACAGGAGTTCTCACTAATATTCATAGCATTTAAAGTTTTTTTTATTAACGTAGAAAACTGAAAAACACCAAAAATGTAACCAAACATCAACTTTCAACCTAATCTGTGTTGACAATTGTTCCTCTTGTTTAGCAATGTAAAGACATAAAAATGCTAAACAGTTTCATAATTGCTTGGTGTTACGATTCGTCACCTCAAGGTGTTCCTGGTTCAGATCCCAGTTGAGAGCTTTTGTTTGGAGTTTGCATAATTTCTTTCTGTGTATGTCAGTTTCTTGTTTTCTCCAAACCCCAGTCTCTGTTACAGTCAAACATTAAATGGATAATTGGAAATTCTAGATTCCATTTACCCTATTATCTGCACTATAGTGACACACGTAGAATACAAGGTGCACCATAGATGAATGTTCTGTTTGTGCTTATGTCTTATATGAGGCGCACCAGACTATAAGACGCTTTGAGCAACACAAAAGAAAAGAAATAAGTCCGTCCGTCGTCAGTCAGACTTTAATAACTGCGCTCACAGTAACTCTAGAACTTGTTTGTAACAAGCTGCATGTTAGCCACATTAGTAGCGTTAGCGTATTAATATAACGCCTGTAACTCCCAATCTTGTTTGCAATACAAAAAGAAACAGACTGATAGAACTAAAACAAATGTTACTGTGACTATGTTAACTCCCATCTTGCTAGAAACACAGAAAAAGCACAGTCCGACACTGCTACACGTTAGCGTATTCCCTAAAATACCCAACCTTGTATGCAAATCATAACCAGAAAAATGCATTATGGAATGTATTTTCTATCTATTGGAATGTGTAATGAATTAGCGTTGTATCCCACAAGCAGTAACTGGTAGTTTATCTAAAAAATGCTCAACTGTGTATTTTACAGTTTAACTTTCATTGTGGCTGATTTAACTCCCCTTTCTTAATTCCGTTAGGTTTTTTTTTCCTAATTGTAATATTAAAATGTTGAGCCTGCAAAAACTTAGCATAAAGAGGTTCAGACTTAATTTTCATCCACATGCCAAAAGCCAGATCAAGAGAAAATGTCAGTCTCAGTGCTGATATGAATTACTCTGTACTTCACAGCTTCTGTGTGCTGTAAGATTGAGAGCAGAGCAATCAAGCCACCGGAGGTCCATTCATTTTTCTTGGAGCTGAGGCACAGAAGAAAGCCAGCCATCGTGGGGTCCCACAACTGGAATACCAGCTGAGAAAATACAAGGCTGAGGGGTCGGTCACTTTTTGCAACAAACAGATTTTTCTCAGTTCTGTGCTTTACACTTAAACCAACCTAATTTGAGGGAGAATATTTAGTCTAACTAATAAAACAGAGATGACTTCAAAGGCTCAAAACATCAACCCAACATTTTAGTAAACATTGCTATTAAATCATCTAAAGAAATGTATGCTTCTTACTTCATTTTCTCTTTTTTACTCCACTTTAAAGCCAAATCTTTTGCTAAATTGCTGTTTACTGTGTTTGTGTCATTTTTAGAAGTATAAGGAACAAAAGAAAACTTAAAAATGGAGTGCTTCGAGAATATTTTAGAAACACCCCCCAGTGAAGGGGCACAAGCCAGACGTGTCCTAGATAAACAACATCCTGCACTGCATCGAAAAGCCTCTACAGCCCTCAAATTTATGTAACAGCAAGCAAAGCACCGAGCTGTACATCACTCCACGTCAGAAAATAGATCCGGAAAAAACTGCTGGCTTGGAATGATAAATAATATTCATAAAAAGAAAATGGGATTGAAGATTTAGAGAAACTTAAAATGAAAAAATATATCAAAAAGAGAAAAATATCAGTTACTGTAAAAGGATTTGATTTAACAAACTGAATAACAATTAATCAATGCAAAACCTGTCTTATTATTTGTTCTAGTCAGAGTTAGGGTGATCTGATGGAGGTGATAATCGTATAAGTAGCCTCCAAACACACACACTCACTCCTAGGGGCAAATTCAAACCCCCAAATAATATGACACTCATGGACTGAGGAGAGGAGTGAACTGAGAAACCCCACGCTTGTACACGAAGGATGTCCACACTGTGACACTATGGACACAGCATGCATGTGACACGCACTCAAGAACACGCTAGACACCCTGAACGTGTTAAATGTGGGTTCTTGAACAGGCATATAGTTCTTGGTGCTCATACTGGACAAGCAGAGAGGGGCTTCTTCTTCTTTTTCTACTGTTTACTAGCACCACCTACAGATGGAAGAGGCTTGGAAGAGAGCAGTGAAAATCACGCAAATTCTGCTCCAAGGAATTATTCATTTCCCCTCCGTGATCAATTTTTAAAATGGTTAGCGCTTCCGTGATTTAAAAGGGACACCATCCATACGTCACTACCAAATCGGAGACCCTGATTGGTCAAAATTTTTAACTTGCAATACGCGTTCAATGGCCGTGTATTTTGTACGTAGACTCCAAAAACAGTCATAAAAACTTGGGTAGCTTTGCGTGAACGCAAGAGTTTGAACATGGAAGCCTGAAACATTTACATAAACTTTTATTTGAAGTGGTTGCTTGAACTAAGGTAACAGTATGCAGCTTTTGTTGGCTGTTTAAAACAAAAACCCATACATCTAAAAGCCGAAACAAAGCGCTTTCATTTGGAAGGCAGAACCCTCCAGCACACAGATGGAAACTGCTGAAGCCCTTTCATGTTTCCCTCTTTTCTGTTTACTTCTGTTTCCTCCTGAGCTGTCAGATGTTGTACATCCGCTGATGCAGGCCCCTGAAGACACAGCAAAAAGGCCAAAATATGGTTAGTCCTGGTCTTTACATTGGATTTTATTCTTTTTTTTTTTTTTTTTTTTGGCCCCGACTAACAAAACTTCAACAGACAGCGAAAATTGCAATGACAATAGTGTGAGATGGTTAGAGACAGGAGGAAAGGATGGGAGTAATTATTTTGATCAATATAATACAATGGCTGTCTTGTTCCTCTTGAAAGGCTTAGCCATTACCAGGATTATTATTGGATGTAATAGACTTTGCACTTGCCCATGATGCTCTTGGATGAACCAACACGTCTGCTGTCAAGTCAATAATCTCGTTAGAATAGAGAAGATCTCTGTCTACCAAAAAACTATCAATGTTTCTACAACAAAAAACTAAATTTGAATTGAGGAACTTTTGGATTTTGCTTTTTTATGATTCTGTTGTTATCTAATGAACCTCAGAATGTTGTTGATTCTGATTGTTTCCTCCTACAAAGATATGAAAAGGCCAAAGACCCATTTCAAAAACCTGCTCACAGATAAAAATGCGCCTCTAAACTTCCAATGAAGTTGTACACCTGATCTAAAACAAACACATAGACACCTACACACAACAAGAGGGTTTCAAAGTTCCTCCAAAGCCTTTGGTTTAAAAAATTTCACAAATTTAAGTCAGAAACAAGCAAAAAAACAGAATTGGCTTTGCTTGGAAAAGAAAAAAAATCGCATTTCCTTGTTTTTCCTCTGATGGTTGCACCGCTCCAAGCTTTTTTGTGTCAGATGGTCAGATTTTCTCTTGGCAACAGTGAAAATTGGCAACTCAGCTCTCACAGTGCTGGGTCTCTTGGGAATGTAGAGAAAAACAGAAAAACGCCTCAATGGTTAAAAGACTTCTTCAGCTTTGCATTGTTAATCTTAATGAAAAAACATTAGCTTGTCCAATTACATAGATAAAGAGAGAGAAAAAGAAAGAACTGCATTTTAGACTGATTTAGAAAAGTTGAGATTAGGAGAAATGTATTCAAACATGATGATTTAATTTGAAGTTCAAAGTGGAACTTAATGAATCATGGATGTGGGGGCTCCAATGTCAAAATACAATTGTGGTACCGGCACTGCAACTACAGGCCTCACCCTAATTCTTCTTCTTCGCATTTCTTGTGCGCGTTGCTCTTCTTCTACGAGTAGTGAAGCAAGCACAATGTTTTGTCTTCTTCGTATTCTTCTCCACATCAGCCGCAATTCGTCAAAAAGACGCATGTCTTGGAGTTGCTGTGGTGCTATTAACACCATAATGAGTTTGTGCAGCATCAATGCCATCTCGTCATTCGGCCCCACGGTGGCTGGGATTGCCAGATTGTCGTCTGGTCACCACTGGGCCGCTGGCCCATGTCAACAGCCCTTGTCAAGTGTTCGCAGTGGGACAGCAACCGGGGGGTGGCTGGAGGGTGATAGTCTGAAATCGGCCAATCATGAGACAATTTGGGGGACCTTGGAGACCCTCCCCTTAGTCAATTATCGCGTTGCTGGCTTCCTGCCACCCACCTGTCACTGGACTGCCACCGCACGACCTCCAAATGTGACCTGACCAATGTCAAAAAATCATCCAGTTTCCATAAAACTTTAACTTTTTCTCAAAACCCCCATGACTGCCACCTCCCGATTACAAATGTTGCCTTGCAACCACCTGCCAAATTTGCTGATCAACTTCCATTTGGGTCACTGTGACTGCAGTCTTAGCGACAAGATTTCTTTTCTTAAAATAAGAATTCTTGGTAAGAACATTTTTCTTTTTAGCTTTTTCAAAGCAAACTTTGTAAATATGCTTTAAATTTAAAGAATTTGTTCTAATCTATGCTTTTGCTGTGTGAATGTAGAAGCTCAGAGCCAATATTTCAAAGCTTCCTTTGAAATATCCCTTAACTCTCCTGACAGGGACAGATCTCTGCAGCAAGCTCTGAGAAGAGACACCTCACCCAGTTTTTCCAACACTGACAGCATCTTAGCATTTCATTCTCCAAATCTGCAAAGATTGGCTGTGAGGGAGTGAAGACAGGAAGGCTGAGGAAGCCGAGCAGAACAGTGTGGTGAGGATGCGGTCAGTGGATAATAAATATTGTCCTGGTGACAGGAGAGCTAAACAGATTCATGAGATCTGGGAGAACAAAAGTGGGGTGGGGGTGCCGACACGTGTGCATGAATTATTTTTTATTTTTTACATCCAGTCTGCCAAGATACCTTAATCCAAAATAACTTGAAAAGTGACTCACATTTCTGTAAAGTCACACAGAATCAGGGGAGAGCGTGGGGGTTTAAGTGTCCTCCACAAGGACACCTTCAAGGCCAGAGGTCTTCTGCTCCATCTTCTTATCAATGAATGAATATTTGGCAGGTACTTAGTGTGCGAGCCAAAATGGCTTGGAATTAGAATTAATGAGGACATAGAGGCAGACTGCAAAAAGCCCAACAGCAGATTGTCTGTGAGAATGCACATCCTTGCATGAGGAGTAAAGCCAGCCCCGCCATGTTATAAAAAACTGTCTTTTGAAAAAAAAAAAAAAAGCTGACTAAATATATCTTCATCCTGCAGAATAATGTAACTCCCCCCTCCTACTTTGCTACTTTGCATTCTTATTCAGACAGACTGGATGAGAATGACACCACGTCACAGAGGAGGGCTTCTCGATGTAAATTGGACAATTTGAAGAATAAGCCATTTGGCTGCTGGAGGCAGCTCAGCTGACCAAGAGGGCAGAGGGGGCAGATGGGACAAGAAGAGCAGGGCTATACCCCCTTTTACTGTATCGCACTACATTCAAGTCTCTGCCTGCCTCCTATAAGAAGCAGGTTTCGGTGAAGATCCTCCTCCTTTCCAACTATGTTGCAGCGGCTTGGTGAGTTATCCCTGCCTTTAGCTCCACCCCCTTAACATTAATTATGCAGCTCAATGCAGCACTCTAAATCCCCACTGCAGCTCACTCGCACCACAATGCTCTCCTGCTTGCTTCCCACTCCTCTGTCACACATCACCACTGCCTGCCTGCCTCGACGTCCATTTGACTGCAACCTTTTGATCCTTTTGCACGGACAACGTGCTGCTGGAACATTTCAACTAGAGTCCAATCCAGCAGTTATCTTTATCCTGAGTTGCAGTGTGACCAACAAGCTGAGTCAGTTCCAAAAAGGTTGGTGCAGGCTGTGTGACCCAAACACACGCTTCCATGCTGAACACCTGTCTGCCGACGCGTCATTGGTTCAGCCACTCAGCAGTAAGAGACAGGAGCGGACTCTGTCACGGGAGGCACACACTAAGCAAACTGAATCTGCTACATCAGCAGAGCACAGGGAAGCCAGAGAACACAGGGGAAGCTCTCCAGCCAACAACCCCCACTCCTCACACACACACACACACACACCCACAAACTCCCCCAAGGCAGACAGTGAGTGGAAGCAAGTGTGTATGGAAGCAGAAACAAGCTTCAGCTTAGTTTCCTTGAGCTGTTCCCCTTCCTTTCATGTCTGTGTTCATGTGATTGTGCGTGACAGTGCGGGTATTACTTCTCCTGACAAGAGCTGTATAATGAATCCCACATTGTGAGCATGCTGCTTTTACTTTAAAGTGGATTCCTAATTTGCCCTCCCCTCACTTCCCTGATCAGATGGCGGTCTAAACAGTTCTTCGCTGGATGTCGTCTTTCTTTCTGTCTCATAGACCTTCATCCTGTTTGCCTGTCTATTGTTGGCATTTCAGTAAACTCAATAAAGCGCTGCCGTGTGTTTGCAAAGATGCAACCTCTGAAGCATCATGCAAACAGAAAGCCAGATGTCCCTAATGAGGAACAAAAAGGCTGGAAAAGGTGGGATGGGCTAAAAAAAGCAGGAAAAGCATTCATCGGTGCCATTCTCTGCACAACAATAGGTAGCTTTACAATTCCCTGCATTTTCCATCAATCCTCCTTTAAAATTCTGTGCAGCATCTGATGTCCGTGGAGCACAATAGAGGGTCAGAAGCTCTTTGTGAGGTTCCTGTTCATCAGCAGGCAGTCCTGTGTGCTGCGGACCGCTGCCACCGCCACTGCTGCTGCAGCTGCAGGGGTCTATTCGGTGCATGGTACCGGATGGCGAACAGAGAATGCAGCGGGGGCTGGGCACTGCAAAGTACTGCAGTGCTCGTACAGCTCTGCTGTGCACGCCCACTCTCTTCCATTCTTACTCTGCGAGTGACACTGTCTCAATCTCGTACTCCATCTCTCTAACCTTCATCTCTCTCCATCGCTGGTCCGTCCTTCCGTCGTCTGTCTTGCTCTGTTTTTTAATCCCCTTCATTGCAGTCGTCGGTTCGTGACCATTAATGTCTGCAATCCCGAAGTAGTGATCCATCTTTTCCTCTCTGATTGTGCCTTTGAGTATTCTGTCTTCAGAATTTTACTTGGAATCTAAATGTTATGAGAGGCTGACATGAAGCAGCTTCAGATTAAAAAAAAAAAAAAAGATGTGGCGGTTATTTGTTGATAACAAAATAAGTGAAACTTTGCCAAAAAAAAATCCAATAATTGATGTAGAAATTATTTTTTCTTTGAAAATAGCCAGTATTGATTCCTTTCGTTTCATTTATTATTGAAGAAAAGCTACTTTGATGTGTTTTTGTAAGAATTTAAGATTGTAATAATGAAAGCTTCAATTTTATATGAGCAGTCATGTGAAAAACTGTTTTTATAATCAAACAAACAAACGAAATTGTAAGAAAAAAGATTTATAATCAAATTATAAATTGATCTAAACTTAAGTTTAGTTTATTCAAAATTGAATCAACTATTTTGAAGTTAATTCTCTCTTAAACTATGAGTTTAATATATGTTGAAGTATAATCATAGCCTGGTTTAACCTAAAGAGTACATCGTGAATGCATGATGTATTCTTTAGGTGAGAGGTGTACATCTTGAGCCTCGGTTCTTTCACATTTTTTATTTCCAAAGAGCGAGAATTTGGTTCTAAAGGATTCTGAAGGCCCTTCAGAGTTTCTCTTTGAACACTGAGCATTTTTTTTCCATTCATTCTGAGTCTGAGCTTTCGCAGGGGAGTGGGCTGTTTTGTGTGGCGAATGTGCTGAATTTAAATAGAACCTTTCAAGTCTTGTTGACCAGCCAAATCAATTTAAAACCAAAGGAGGCTCTTATTACGATAAAAAAACAAAACTGCAATGCTTTTCTTTCTTTTCTGCACTTAAACAAGTAACTGGACTAAGTTCAATACAGGGTTCAATGTCTTTCCTTAATCCCACTTCAAGATGTTGGACTAACCAATGAGTCATTGCAGAAACCTGCACCATCTGGCAATGAACCAATGTTGAGTCAGCAAAATTAAGTAGGAAACTAATTTAAACTTAATTTTAATTTTCCAAATAAGTATATATATTTTTTCTGTTTCAGTATAACCCCTTTTTCTATGTAAGTGTTCTGTCTGTTCTTTGGTTCCTGTAAAACAAATGTCTTAATAAAGCTTTTATAGTTGTTTTTTCAGTTCCACTTACTGGATCTAACAACTATAGCAGCATGTTGGACCCCATAAAAGTAACTAAACAAAGCCACAAAAAGAACACTTTTCCACTTGGTTGCATTTTATAACCTATTACTTTTATTTTGTAGAAGGATATAGTCTCAGGATTTCACCTTACCATCCAAAACTCTTAGCAAAAATCTAAAACAAACCCAGTTTTACAGATCAACATTGTTTTGACATTTAAAGGTTTCCACTTAGAAGGGGAAAAAACCAAAAGGATGTCCCTTTGCTTTAAAACACTCCACAGCTGTGGCACAAAAATAAGGCAGTCTAAACTGAAGGTCTGTCTGTTTTAAACCAAGCTGTCACAGTGAGCAAAAGTAAAACCTCTTTTGTTGTGTGTTCATTAAGATTTTTTTTCTAATTATTTAAACAGTGAGATGTCTCATTCCCATTTTGCATTAATGTTTTGAGGTTTCTCCTCATTACTAGCTGAATACGTTTCTCAGTGTGCCGGCAGTCTCCTGCTGAGACGCTTTCCTGCTCACTCTTCACCTCGACACAAAAAAAAGCTTTGTGTCACAGCTGGAGCCAGAGCTGTTTCGCCTCTACACACGGCGTGCTTCACAACATCCTCACGCTTCTACCCAGCAATGCGGTCTCAAAGTGTCCTAAAGTGCTTTGTAGTTGATTTTGATGCTTCTGCCTTTTTTGGCTTCCTTTTTTCCCTCGATCAAAATAATCTCAAATATGTTTGAATATCAAATGTGCTAAATAGTCCAGAAAGGAGGTAGAACAAAACAGTAAAGCAGATAATCCTGTGTTGAGATAACGTGGGTAAAACGAGGTCAGGCTTCAGATTTTTAGATGGAAGCAGAGAGGGCCTGCTAGAATTCATTGTTCATAACAATTTTATCCCAGTCTTCAAACGTAATTGCAAAAGAAAGGACATGTTAAGACAATGCTAACACCAAGTAGACGTTTTTATTTATCTGCAATCACTGTCTAAAAATCCCACTTCTAAAATCCCCACTCTCCTTCTGTGACTAGTGGGCTCTGTCCATGGTCCTGAAATGGAGACAGCTGCTCCTCTGTTTCTTCAATAGCTGTGAGGTCATCTAAAAACCAGGAATTCTGCTCAAACAAGACTTTCTGTCTCCGATTACAGACTGAGAGATGGTCACCACACATCCAAGCAATCCATTTTTTTTCAAAGTCTTTCCGTAATGACCTCTCTTTCAGCAGCAGGCCAGCGTGAAGGAAAGGAAGCACAGAGTGCCCACTGCTGGATGACTTCAAATACTTTGCATGCAAATAAAGGTCACACAGAAGACAGAGAACTATGTGCACAAATCACTGCATAATTAAAGAAATTACACAGTCAATTAAAAATGTTACTATAGTTAACAGGTATCATGAAATAATAAGATAACCAGAACATTTCTATTTGTTTGTTGGAGTAAAAAAAAATGTCTTATGATGGCAGATTTAAATAAACTGTGTTTTTTCCGGCTCTGCTTCCCCTGTATTTCTTTAAACTTCTTTCTAAAAGCTTGAGATGAACAAAGTTTCCAGTTCTGCCTCAAAAGTAGAAAATAAAGTGCACAAATGCAATCAAAGCAAATAGAAGTACGCTGAGAAATCCCTCTGACAATGACAATGCGTACATTAAAACTAAAATGGGGTCTCTTCAACGCACTGAATTTGAAAAACTTCACTGGTGCAGAAAAAGCAATTAGCTATTTTCATAGGCTTAGAATTAGTCAGCCCGGCACAGCCCGGATGCTAAGATAGCTCTGCACAGGGATGCAATGGGATACTGCAGCACTAGAGAACCGTGTGCACAGAAAATTGCCTGGGAGCAGCAGGGAGTCCCACACTCAGCTTCCCCCTCCCTTTGGTTTCTACTCAGCCTCCTTCCTGCTTGTCTGTCAAGTTCTTCAAATGTAAATAAAGGTATAAATTAACGTGTATAATGAAGTACTATGACTTTGTTTTTTTTACAGAGTCAGAAATATCATGACAAATACACAAAACTACCTCTGAAGTTAAAGGGAAATGAGGCTGCTTACCTTTTAGTGCAGGATGCTCTCCTGGACACTATCTTCCTTTTTTCAGTTGAGACACTTTGAGATAAAGAAAAGAATAGTCAGAATCCTCTCACTTTCTCTTACTTCCACTTTCAGAATGAATAAATCTGCAAACACACCTTTACAAGACACACTCACAGAGATCCCCCCATTCAAATGCTCCCCCAACACAAGCGTGCAGAAATTGATAAGAGATCTGCTACAGGGAGGGAAGGAAACTATCCACACTGCAGTTTTTCCTGCTCTTGCCCACTCGCCTCTGCTGCTCTTTCTGGCTATCTTTGCGTGAGCTGCCTCCTTATTGGCTGAACTGTTCTTCAATAACATAAGCGCTCGTCTTTAATTGGAAGGGGGACGGTTATGTGACGCAAAAAAAAAAACCCCTCCCGCCAAGCTCGTGAGTTTTTCCTCTCCCCCCCACACTCCCTAAGTGCCTTTAAAGAAGAATGCTGAGCTCTGCAATTTCATACGCAATGAGCAAAGAGGGAAAAAAAGCGAATGGAGGACAGAGAGAGGAGGGGTGCTGAGGGTGTGTGGGAGAGCGGAGAGCGGTGATGGAGAGCATAGAGGGTGAATCACTGGGCTGCAGTGGGACAAGCAGAACAAAGACACAAGTGCAGCAAAGTGGGGGGGGGGGGGGGATCAGGTGGGATGAGAGCCGGTCCTGTTGCAACGGGTCTTTCCTGCTGCAGCCCTCTGACGGTCAGTCCAGTGGGGGGAGATTTCCCTGTGCCTGCTGCAGCACAGCAAGGTGTCTCTGCTGCAGTGAGAGTATGATTGCCAGGCAGGAAGGGGGGATGGGAAGGGAGGAGGAAGAGGAGCAGGGCACGAGGATGGTTACAATAAAAACACCCAAGTGCTGTATTCCAGCTAGACTGGACAAATGGGGGGAACGGTCAGCCCATTGCAGTGCGCACAGCATTTAATGCCTTTAGCTCCTGAATAATTGAAGACGCCCCAAAGGAAAATGGGAGGGCAGCAGGCAGGCAGGCATCTACTGAGCATGTTCAGAAAGTCTCACCAGTATCCAGTCAGCACCAGTCGTGATTTCAACGCCGTCGCTCTCAAATATCCCATAAATCTCCAGCTACATTTAGATATCTGGCTCGAGAAGTTTAATACGAACAGATTTGAAGTGCACACTGATGTCGATGCATTCAGAAAATATATAATTGTTTAATTTACAAAATGGTTTTTGCATAAAAACATGTCATCTTGAAATAATTCCAGGAAATGTAAAATAGAACAACAAAAATCCTTAAGATGAACCGAGAAAGTGGAGAGGAGGGGAAATAACACACTCAGTTGGTTGCTTATCTTAAAATCCAATTATTTAGATTGCTACAAATGATTTTACAAAGAACCTAAGAGGAAATCCTGCAGTTAACGTCTATGATGTATTTCTTCACTGCAACTGTATCCTTTAAAAGGCTTTCTCTGACTGAAGAAAAATGTTGACCCAGTGGTGTCAGATTTCATGCTTTTTCTTTTTTTTTTCTCTCCAGCCTGTTCTGTCCCAGATACAGTGTGGGACAATACCCAAGCAGATCAATACTGAATCCTATGACATGACCATGGACCAATGAGAACTCCAGAATTGATGTGACGAGCAAACTGAAATTCAAGGAGGGTGTTGTCTGAGTCAACAGTGTAAGAGGGGCTGAGAAATGGGTACATTAAGAGACACCTGACACTTTAGGAGAAATGTGCAGGTGCAAAACCCTACTGACCAAATGTGACATAACAGGTTTAGTATTTGATATTTCCAGCAAAAAAAAACCCTCTTGAATCTGAACACATCTGCAGCCTATGTTAGAATAAGTCAAACTCAATAGAAAGAGAGCGGATGCAGGCTCCTACGAAGAAAAAGTTATAAAACTTCATCTGTTTCAATGTCAGATATTTGTGTAGCAAATCATTTTTAATCAATAATTTGATCCCTTTTTACAATCTTTATTGTATGTTGTTAACTGAAAGATGGCTTGAAAAAAAACACAGGAAATGTCCTTCTAGGCGAATCAACTCCCCCCCCCAACTACAAATCTGAGTCTGAAATATGAGAAAGTAAAACAGGAATAGGTGTTTACTCTGTTTAGATAATATTGTAACCCACAGATTATTATTGGGTGTGTTTTCATCATATGAGTATGTTTCCTTTAAATTGAGTTAAAACAAACTCCTCCCTTACTCTGCATAGCTATGTATAAGCCTCCTCAGCACAGCCACACTGAAGTGCTCTCAGTTGTGGGCACAGACTTTGATGGTTTAATCATTACAGGGTATTTTAATTTCTAAATGATTCATGTCCATGGGAGATATGTAAAAGAGTTCAACACTGTCCTTGAAACCTTTGGTCTTACTCAACATGTGAGCAGAGGGCACACACATTAGGGGGTTATCATTTCCAATGTCAGAGTGGTTGATGTCGCCCTGTCTGATCATTTCTGTGTGTTCTTTGACCTGTCCGTTGCTCCCAGACCACCACCTGGTCCTGAAGTTGTCCAAAGGAGACACATAAATGACAACACTAAGGCACAGTTTGCAGAAATGATCAACTTTGAAAACGCCTCTGGTGCTAATGTTAATGAATTTGTGAACTCTGTTACTTCTAGCATTTTGAATGTTCTGGATGCCATTGCCCCTATGAAGATTAAAATCAGAAAACATAGAAAACAGAAAGCTCCCAGGATGAACGATGATTTGGTCAGGGCACAGAAAAGGCAGTGTTGCAGAGCTGAGCGGCAGTGGCAAAAGTCAAAACTGCAGGTTCAATTTGAAATGGATAAGGGGGAGTTGTACACCTACAACCAAATCTTGTGCAGAACAAGGGAAAAGGTACTTTTCTGAAATCATTGGAAGTTGCAGCAGCAACTCTCATGTCTTGTTTGCAACAGTAAACAAATTAACAAACCATCCAGCTCAGCTACCATTAGAACTGGTTCGCACATCTAAATGTAATGAGTTTGCTGTATTTTTTTATAACAAGGTTCAGGCAGGGCAATAAAAAAGCCATAAACTCTACAGCACAAATAACTAGCCAACAGCCACCAAGTCACTCTAAGCTGACTGACTCACTTTGTAGCTGTAACTGAAAAAACTGTCTAAGAGATCATCACCTGTCTTAGTTCGTCTACATGCTGCCTTGATGTGTTACCCAGTAAATGTCTAAAGTCTGTATTGAACATTTTGTCAGCACCAATTACTCAAATGGTTAACATGTCGCTTCAATCTGGAACATTTCCTGAGGCCTTCAACACTGCAGTCATTATACCTCTCCTGAAGAAGAGCAATCTTGATGTCACAGCACTGAACAATTACAGACCCATTTCCAATTTGCCATTTTTAGGAAAAGTCCTTAAAAAAGTTGTTTACCAGCAGCTCACTGACTTTCTCTTGATGAACAATTTATTTGATGTTTTCCACTCAGGTTTTAAACGCCATCATAGCACAGAAACTGCTCTTATCAAGGTAACTAGCGACATCCGCCTAAACACTGACACTGGCAAAGTCTCTGTCTTAATCCTGCTAGACCTGCTGGTGCCTGGAGTCAGGACTAAATAAAAGGGAATCAGCATTTCAGTTTTATGCCGCTAAAAGCTAGAAACAGTCTCCCTGAGGTTGAGAGTCAGGCCTCTACTGTGTTAGTATTCAAATCTAGACTCAAAACATTTCTGTTTAGCCGTGTATATAACTGAAGGGTCTTTATCGGCACCTCTATTCATTTTCTTTTCTCTTTCCTTTCTTTTAAGGTAAATTTTATGATTATTTATGTTTTTAATCTTTGCACTGTTATGTATTGTGATTTTAATGCATTTTACTGTTTTATGAAGCACTTTGAATTACTTTGTGTACGAATTGTGTGGACTTTAACGTATTTGATGTTATTTTTTTTAATCAAAAATAAAATCATTCAAATTAAGTATTCACATCTTAGAATTTTTTTCACAAATGACACCAAAACAGTAACATTTCCTTTTTTTTATTAAATTGTTTCATTTTAATGCATAAAGAAAAAAAAAACATTTCTTCACAGCTACACCTTCTCAGATCACCACTTGAGACTGCTTTTTAAGTGGGGATCAATTTCCAATCAGTTTTCACCTTAATAGATCTACCTGCACACAAAATAAACGTATTTACACTCTGGCTGCAAAACCTATTTCGCTGTTTATTGCTTTACAACCCTCACCTGTTTGACAAAATAAGAAGAAGTAAAGCTGCATGGCAAATATACAATATGGTCTTTTGCCCTTTTCTATCGGGCGCCATGCCAAAGTTAGCAAAATGAGCTGGCATGATGTAAATTGCAAGGCTAAGTGCCAAATTAGCAACAAAAAAAAACTATAGGGCTGCCAAAATGAGCTAAATGAACAAGCAGGATAGTTGTGTATAAGCAGAATTAGCATAAATAATGCTAACATGACATTTAAGTCTCACATTAGCTTCAAAATGTAAAGGAAAAAAGGCTAATAGGTCAAATGAGCATAACACCAACATGGTTGCATCAGCTAAGCTAGAATGATTCTGATGTGAAGGCACATTTGGTACTTGTTTTTATGTTAATAGTACTGAAGGGGACCTTTCTGAATCCAAAAGTGAGTTGAGAACTAAAGAATAATCAATTTTTACATAAAGTCACTTTATTTTGAAAAGTTATTCTGATTTCCTGTGCACTGAAGATGTTTGGGCCTTCAGACCATGATGAAAGAACCAAACTTTGAATGTGGATGGTTAAAAAATCACAGCAATGGCCACATGGTCCTTTGCTTATGATGTGGGCTTTGGCCAGTATTGAAAAACAAAAATAAATGTCAATGACAGAATAAATTAAACAACAATAATCATCTCTGTGAATCATCTGTGCATATTTTCCTTCATCACCGTGGACTCTGCTTTCTCAGGGAGGCTGTAGATGGTGATGGAGATGTTTGTGTGTTTGAAGACCTCCTCCAGGATCCAAGACACTTTTGGCCACCTCAATCGGTCCAGACCACACCCAATGCTGCGACGGACAAAGTGACAGGCACACGGAGAGGGTTCAATCATCCACAAAGTAAAGGATGAACGTTTATCCAGAAAACAAGCTCCACAAAACCCCAGGAGAAAGCACCAACCGAGGCATCGATATTCTGGTCACACCATTTGTAACGCAGTGAGACTTCATGTCCTCCAGGCTGCGTCTCAGACAGTCATAGGTCGGTTTCTGGTTGAATTTTTTCTTTGTTATCTGTTTGAAAATATGTTTAAAATAAATGCAAGAAAAAAAGCAACTCACTAAGTACCAACAGAAAAACGTTTGGTAAATGTTTTACAAAAACTTCATTTTTACCAAGTAGTAGATAAAACGTCCATTTTTTCTAAGAACAGCGCACTGTCCACTCCCCTTTTCTGTAAAAAACAAAACAAAATATGATACAAATTACAATTAGTCAGATATTCCAGCAGGAATTAATAAATAACTCATAAACTAATTTAAAAAATTGAAAACTTTAACTAAAAAAGAAGGTGACAACAAATTATGGTGGCCTTCAAGTGCAAATCACATCAACAAATCACTCTATGCCAAAACATATTAAAGATCACAACAATTAAAAAAGCTAAACAAAAAAAACTTATATTTTAGAAGTCAAAAGGCAAGTAAAAAAAATCAACAAAATTTAAAACATAAAACTTTTTAGAAAACAAACATAGTTTCCAGAAATCATAATGAAATGTTAAAGAAAAGAAACACGGTAGGTATGGGATGTCGCTGATGAGATGATAACGTTTGATGTTTGACCACTGCGTTTTTTTACAATGTGTTTATATCTGCATACTACCAAAAGTTTAATGATTCGTACACAGCATATCCATTATCCTGATCGTTTAATAACAAATAAGGTTTGATTGAAATGATGGACTGTAGTACTTTCTTTTCTGGTTTCTTCTTTTGTTTCATTTTATTTTGATTTCTGGAAATCACTTTTGTTTTCCAGAATGTTTCCTCTTTCCATTTTCTATTTCTTTTTCTTTTTTGGTAATTATGTTTTGGTTTCTGAAATGTTGTTTTCATTTCTAAAGTGTAATTTTTTTTTTATTTTAATTTTTTTTGCTTCTTTAACTAATGTTGTGATCTTTGATATGTTTTTGGACTAAGGGATTCGTTGATGTGTTTTGGACTTCAGGGCCACCGTACAAAATGGTATGTAGAAATAAAAAGAGCTTTTCTACAACATTACATTGTTGACAGTATTTTTGGAGAACAGCAGCAAAGTAAAGAACACTCTACTTACTTTGGGTACGGTTGTAATTATTTACTTGTTTGTTTGTTTTTTTAAACTGTTTAAATTAAAACATTTTGGTTAAACAGTGTGACTCACTCTGTTCCTTTAACTCAGCCACACCGCCGAACCTCTTCTTGAACGTGACCGCTATCCCTGCCCCCATGCGGCAGTCCTCACTGATGCAGTGGGCCAGGGCTTCTTCCGCCGGGCACGAGAACAGGTCCCCGCTGACATAAGCGAGGCTCCAGCTGTCTTCTAAATGCTGACCAGCAGAGGGCAGCACCGCCCCATGCGACTAGACACGTAGGAGAAGAGCTGGAAATGAAAACTGCAGCAAAGCACTCTTTAGCGCAAAGAAATGTTATATAAATGAGAAAACTACCTTCCTTTTTCCAGAGCTGTATGGTGTCTGAGCTTCCGACGACATAAAGAAGTAGAAATGGTGTCGATTCGGCGTTAAAGGTCTTTAAAATATATACAAAACAGCGCAGGACCACTGAGGTCTACGGTTACTATGAAAAACGAATTTACAGTTTTCTACTTAGATGGAAAGTACTTCAAAAACGTAATAAAAAAATCAGTAGATACTGGCTTTCTTGCTAAATATCCAGTTTCATTTTTGCAGCTGAAAGCAACGTCGACATGCCGTCGATTCTCTCGCGAGAATAAACGAGATTTTATGTAGAGGTGTCTTCCGCTTTTACTTTGTTTAAATCCCCACTGTTTAATCTAAAAAAAGAAAGAAAGAAACATTCTTATCGACGAAAGGGAGGTTAAAAAACATTTGAGACTACTTAAAGCTTTATAAACTAAGCCCACTCACATACCCCTTAGCAAAAAGTAGTAGTGTACTACAAGTATGCTTAGTCTACACTCTACGTGAGACAGTATACTGGTTTTGTTTATTTTTATATCCTATCCTATAGATGGTAAACTTAAAAGGTTCCAAAGTAGTCTGAAGAAGTATTCAGTTAACATATCCCCTACTCCAAATGTACATATAGTACCCTTGCTATACTTATACTAAAGTATATTTAATGAAACAAGCTTCTAGTGTACTATTTTTTGCCAAGGGACTGTATGGCTGTTGAGGTTTCAGTTTCAGACCTTAATTTAACAACTAAACAGGATAACATTAAGCCTAAATGGAGGGTTGGAATATGGTTTTATATCGTAAAATATTTGGCAATGGTTAGAATCATTTTCATATCAGCACTACACCTGTATTACTTTTGGTATTTTTATGTTATATAGTTAATTCGATTCTTTCTTTTTTATTGTTTTAAACAAAAAAAGTCAAAGACATTTAAGGGTTCTTTTGAGTACATTTATTGAGGCTTATTGTATAACACACAAAGGAAAAACAAAATAAATACTTCATGAATGCATATGAAAAGGATCTACATCATTATCAGTAGTTCATGAAGTCAAGACTACAGTTGTTGATTTAACTCTGGACTGCATCTTTGCAAGCAAACTTGTTTTACATGAACATCTAAACATTGATTAACTTTTATATACATAAATGTATGTACAGGTTCTCAAGAGGGTTGGATACGACTGACTATCCATGTTCCAGCATTAGAAGTCAGCACTGCGTCGCCGCTCATTGATCCAGTCTCCTGGATTGACGTCCATCTGCAGCATCTTCATCACCCACTTGTCTCTCCGCGCTCCATCAATAAACTCATCCAGTGAGAGTTCCCCTGAAGAATAAAAGTTACTTCATTTGATTTGATCCCCAAATCTAAATCCATGTTATAAAGAAATTTATGATTGAACTTTTAGAAAAGAAAAAAAACTTTATCAAACAAACAATCACAAACTCACCATCTCCATTTTCATCAACCAGCTCAAATATCCGATCAACCACCTGGTCTGGGGTAAGCAGATTACATTCTTCATCCAGCTCTCCATGACAGGCTTTCTTCAACCGATAGATAGACTGAGATGGACAGAAAAACTGGGTTACAGTAACTTCTACCTTAAAATTCATGCCCAATCCGTGATGTTGACGATCGTACCTCCACAATTTCAAGAAGTTCTGTTTTATCGATGCACCCGCTTCCATCTTTATCATACATTTTGAATGTCCATTTGAGTTTATGCTCCAGTTTTCCCCGGAGAACTAAATTCAAAGCTGCAACATACTCCAGGAAATCAATGGTGTTGTCCTATGAACAGAAAGAAAAACCTTATGAGGGGCCAGATCTATGGATTATTTTTAGCACTATCTCACACTTCCATAAAACCCCCTGGGTTACATTGAGTGTCGACAGTAAAAATAAATTTCAAATATTTATTTAATTGGAATGAAAAGAAAAATGTTATAAGTTGCAACTGAAGCCTTATTTATAGAGCATATTTGAGCCAATCAACGGAAGAACCGAAACGGACCCAAATGTTGACTTTATACTTACGCCGTTCTTGTCAAAGGCCCGAAACATGTTCTCTATGTAATCTGCAGCCTCCTTGTTGTTGGTGACACCAAAGAAACTCTTGAACTCGTGCATGAACAGCGTCCCACTCGGGCACTCCACAACAAACTTTTTGTACCATTCCTGCAGCTCCGCTACATCGATCTCCTTGTCTGGGTCACTGTCCTCGCTCAGCCGCTGACCCATGATGGGAAGATTTTCTGTAACTCCCCAACAGTTAACCTAGTTTTTAACCTACATGAAGATGTTTTATTTGGGTCTTAAGGTCTTCTTTTTTCTTATCCCTTCCCTCTACAAATCCATAAAAGTGAGCACGATCCAACAGACTTTGTAATTGATCAGCTAAAAAGTAAATGAATCACTGACAGAAAAATCGACTCAAAGCAGAACAGTTATTCTGCTGTGTATTCCTGCAAATCCCTTCTGAAAGTGAGGCTGACACACAGACAGATATGCATCACATGATACAGGATTAGAAATGAAGACTTGTCTGAAGCAATTAGTTCACACCCAGATGATGAGGGGATTTCCTTCGTGATGCTGCTTGTGCTAATTCCAAACAAAACATGCAAGTAAGGACTGTCTGTTCTGAGAGCCAACTCCATGGAACCACAAGGATCCTCCCCCCGTCCACACACCAAAATAAATTAATAAATTAGTTACGGCCAAAATGCACCCCTATGTTGAGATGCACTCCTGATCAAAACCTTAAGATCAGTTAAGAAAATGCAAGAATTTACATTCATCAAAATCTGGACCTTAACAAAGTTCTAAGTAGTGCTTCAAAATGCAGAAGAAAGAAAAGGAACAAGAGAGCAAGGAGTTTTTGCTGCCAATTTATTGAAAATAATTTAAATGAAAAGCACTCTTCATCAGCTGATCAAAATTGATGACAGAATCTGTGTCAAAATCAGCATTCAATTGTATTTTCTAAAAGGTAAACATCTTGTCGAGGTCTTTTGATGGCAGAAGCAAAAAAAAGCTGAATTTCCTTGAACATGGCTGGATTATTTAGTTGCATAACCAAGGCCTCCCACAACGTGCCATTGCTGCCAAGGTCGGATGCTATAAAACAATTTTTTACTTTTTAAAAGATCTTGAGGGTTATAGAACAAAAAATTTCACCAGCACTGAGCTGTACGATCCAAAGGGCTATCCGCCAAGACATGGGACGATCCTTGACCCAAATGAAGACCATCCCTGATCCTGATTGTTTCCCAGTATTGATCAGACAGCATTTGCAAGAGAAGAGCTTCAAAAACAGAGTCTTCAAAGGCCACGTTGCCATCAACGCCACAAAACTGCCCATTTGGACTTTGCAAGGGAACACCAAACATGGGACATTTAACCCTTGTGCTATCCTAGGCAATTCAACATTGGGAGTTGGGTCATCTAGACCCCACTAGACAGTGTGCTGAACCTTTTTTCTTCAGTGATTTGTGATCTTCACTGGTGTCCATAGATTACATGAAATCCTCTCCACCTTTATCCACCTTTGTTCTGGCAGGGAGAACACAGCAATGGTCATCTTGACCCCATAAGATAGCACAAGGGTTAAAATTGGAAGAAAGTTAATTTTTCTACATTACTGGTGCGACAAAGAGATCCGTCCTAAAATATTTTCCATACGGCACAGTGGAGGAGGAGCTATCATGATTTTTTTTTTTGGCTTCAAATGAAGAATGGAGCTTCAGGTTTTGCAGGCATGTCAGACCGCAGCTGGCTATGTGGAAAGAGATGATGCAGGGGGGGCATCCCTCATGACCGAGGGCCCTCGTCTGTGTGGTGATGACTAAGTTATTCAACAGGACAAGGCTGCAGTTCACAACCTGACTGACACAAGACATTTTTAGAAGAATAACATCAGTCTTTTGGATCATCCTGCATGTTCTCCTAATTTAAATCCAATTGAGAAAATTTAGAGATGGATGGTTAAGGGAAGTTTACGAAAATGGACATCAGTTTCAGACAGTGGAGGCCCTTTGTGAAACCATCTTCCCCACTCGCCACAACTTCCCCAAAAGTCCTTCAGTAACTCTCATATCAAGCATTCCAAAACAAATTTCGATGTGATCAACAAGATTAGTGGAGCTTCTCATTATTGAGTGTTTTGTTGGGACCCTTTAATTTCTGTTTTAGGGCGTAGCAGGGTTTTTGTGCTATCTTTGCAATGAAACAAAACCTTGGCATTTTACACATATGGGTCAAAGTTAGGGGCTCCCCAGCAGGAAGGCCCGTGCACGAATCCCAATCAGGACCTTAGCATGTAGAGTTAGCATGATCTCCTTTTAAATGTGTGGGTTTTCTCCAGGTACCCTGGCTTCCTCCCGCAGTCAAAAAAAACATGCTTCATCGGTGTCTCTAAATGTCCCCAGTTGTGCTTGTGAGTGTGTACGACACACAGGTCACAAACTGATGACCTGTTCACGGTGTATCTCACCCTTAGAGAAGAGGGTATTTATCTGAATACTGTAACACACAGTAAGAACACAAATTACCTACAGTTGAGAGAAATGGGACATAACTCCTAACTTTTCCCTCATGCTTGATGAGTTCATTTATTTTGAAAAGCTTGTTGCCGTTTGTGTTGAAGATGAAGGTGCTGTTGAGTGTGGCAGACAGACTAGTGGAGCTTTGGAGGAATTTGAGAATTACCACATGCTTTTAAGGGAAACCAGCATTGATTTATAGAATTGCTCAGACCCATGGCTTGTGCTGACAAGAATAGACATAATCTTAGCTTATGAGTGTCAAGGCCATCAGGGAGTTGCTTGTTGTTATCCTCAGGTGATTAAAATGATTCATACACACAGGGTCTTGCACAACATTTGCTTCCTGCGGACACCTCGTGTTTTTTCCTTGCGTTTCTGCACATTACTTATAGATCACAGCCGTCTATACGGTTTCTGCTCGCCATATGGAAAGAAACCTGTGTGAGGAAATAAACCTGTAAGAAACAAAGTAACAAAAGGAACAAACAACTTCGTCTGAGTCTTTCAGTTTTTCATTTTGCTTTTAGTACATAATCAAAGAAGTACCACAAAATACTAAAAAAAAAAAAAGTGTATTTGACAAATATTCCAGGCTCAAAAACCAGTCAGTTTATTCCCAGCTGTTCCACCCAAGGATTCTGCAAAGATTAGACACAATTTGCAACTAAAACGCACAACTTGTAACACTCCAGATTTGAGCATTTATTGCTTTCCACGAATACTATCATACAAGCTTGAGCCTTCCATTTTCAGCACTTTTACAAAGGCAGTGGACATGTATTAAAAGTCTACAAAAAACGCTTTACAGGGATGTTTCGTAAAAATCCTAATTATCAAAAGTTATAGCTGTCAAACTAATATGTGACATACAGGAAGTGTAAGTACCTCTTGTTTTGCAGACGTTGCTACCTTCACACCAAACCAAAGTTGTGTGTAACTAATGAAAGTGGTCACTACTGGCACGACTGCCTCATACTGACTTCATACAGATACAAAGTAAGAGTTTCCACATCTTCCAGGGGGTCAAGCTTACCAAGTGCAAGATAATGAAATGTATTTCATGGTGTGCTTCATACAAAATGCAAAAGTACATAATAATGACAGGACACCTGGAGAAACACAGTTGTTCTAAAACGTAAAATTTTAACTACTGTGCTTAAGTGAAAACACAAGTCTGCCACAGGATCTCTTTAGAAATAAATGCCAAATAAAAATGAAGCTACTGGATAAATTATCAAGATTAAATTACAATTTTCAGATAAAAAAAAAAAAATAACGATTACAAATCTGTATTATTCAAAAGAAAAATAGGCAGTCTCCTTGATGTGGTTTGAATTGTCTCCTTCCAGTTTGAAAGACCTGGCTGTGAGTTGCCATGAGAAGCTGGAACTGAAGTAGACCAACACGTCTGTGGAAAGTCTAAAGGTCAACGTCACTCTTGGTCCGGATGCCTGAAAGTCCTCAGTGCTACAGATATACCCTTGGTGTGGTATCATACAGTGTGAAAAAAAAAAGGGAGCAGAAAAGTCAGTTGGCATGCTGGCCTTCAAGTTAGTGCTGCTCCTCCGGCTCTGTTGCAGTCTCTGGGCTCTCTACAGTGTCAGCACTGCCCTCTGTTGACAGGTCAGGGGAAGTGCTGGTTGAAGACACTTGCTTGACGCTGGTTAAGCCCTCTCCATCACTGCTGCTGCTGCTACTGCTCTCCTCACTTCTCTCCTCAAAGCTTGCGGTGGGCGCCGTTGGAGTCGAGTGCTCCGATTGGTCCTCGGTACTGTCACTCAGAACGGAGTGCTCAGCTCCTTCCTCCGATGAATCTCCCGCCTCCTCAGAGGATTCTGTTTTACTGCTGGGCTCTGTGGACAAAAAAAAAAAAAAAGGATTAAAAAGCGTGTCTGTGTACCCAACACACTGTACTCTAAAGATCTCCTAAAGCTCATGAGCTAGGGTAAAAGAAGTGACTCATATTGAACATGGAGGGGGCATTCCAGCAGAGAATGTTATAAAAACATGTTTTTACATAACTAGTGATTTAAAGGGCCTATACAATCCTATTCTGAAGCCTTTAATAAGTAAACTATATCCATATATATAATGATATATTATCTTTGGCACACTAGAGAATTAAATGAATTATTTTTGCAGCTCATTTTCCTACTCAGAAGTAAGCTGACTGGATCTCTAAGACTCCGCCTTTCGATTTCACGACGTCGTCTTAGAGCCGGCCTTGACAGCGTGTCTGTGTCTCACCCACACAAACAAACAACATCCAAACTTTTGCAAACATGGATGTGCAGCCTTGTGGTGGGGCTGGCAGCGCAGACCCTCCCTGGAAGGGGGTGTTCTCACAATGTGAGGACCCGCTTGCTTAGTGGGTTGGGAGGGGCTGGTGCTCAGAGCGCAAGTTTTTAAAGGGAATGCTCAGAACAACATTATAATTCACTTAAAAGCCCAAATTGTTTATTTTGCACAATATAGGCCCTTCAAACTGAATAGGGATGGGACTCCCATTACAAGTACGAGTATTTTTTCATAATAAAAAATAACAATACATGGGAATACAAAAAAGTTGATTTAAAAGAAAATAAATACATTGATTGAAGGAATAAATATTACAGTTTTGAACTGAAGATTAATATAAATGCTTTTTTGTAATTCCAGCCCTAGGAAATAGAGAAATAAAACATAAAACCTAAATTCAAACACTTTTTTTCACTAAAAATAATGGGGTTTTCATTTTTTTGACTAACACAGCCTATTGCATCACATGTTTTGGCCCAGGAAGGAACATAATATCCTCTATATTTTCTTTTTTCCAAACAGCCCAGCCTGTTGTGTCCTGATTGGCTGGTGACCTTGTCACTCTCCACTTGTGCCGCGTCTCCTGTAAACATGTGCAGCTTTCCAGATCTACATAAATCTTTGATCACGATCAGATCTTTGTTTTCATTCTATAATCCTGGACTTCATTTTCTATGAATGTTTGCACTAGAGAAAAGTGTGAAAACATTCATGTCTGTCTTAGAAAAGTGGATAAAGGGAATGAGGAATTCATCTTCACAGGATATTTTTAGAACGTAAAAAACGAGGGAACACTGTACTGATGAAATAATGCTGATATTATGCCCAGCTGCAGCAGAAGACAAAAGACTTAGACATGGCAGAGGAGTTGTCTTCCTGCCTTTTTTGTGGGGATCATAGAGAGTTGTGTTATTTTATATAAATGAATGAATGAATGAATAAATGAATAAATGAATGAATGAAACCTTATTCATATATCACTTTACAAGTCCTTCAGGGTACCAAAATGCTTCAGAATAAAAGGAAGACAAAATAAGTTTAAAAATAGGCTAATTAAGGCACATCAGAGATGAAAAAAGTTTTGTGGCCCTCACAAGAAAAATCTTGGAGACTCAAACTACGGCCGGTGGCCATATGCTAAACTACTTCTGCGTTAAACTACTTCATCTGGCCCACCAAACTGGAATAAATGATCTTGACAATCCTTGTTGTTTCATTTTCCCTGTAATTCAGAAGTCTCCCTATAAATGTTGCACTGCAAATAAAGTGACCATTGTTTAGGTGCAGGAAGTTATTGTGCATCCATGTGGTGTTGGAAGATTTGTTTCCTTTTACGATCATTCAAACACCACATGACCACCACCAACACTTACATCAAGTCATTGGTGCAAATGGCTCTAAAATGAAAACAAAAGCAACATTTTTTAAATAAAAAAATATATATTCTGATATAAAAAAGGAAATATATGTCTGTGTGTGCATATATATATATATACATATATATATATATATATATATATAATATTTAAACGTTTGCAATAAAATGGGAATAATGTTTTGGGTTCTTTTGCTATTTGTTAATATACCGCAAATTATATCATTATCGCAGTAACAATCACCAATATTGCATATCCCGAGTTTTCTTCATATCGTGCAGCCCTAACATTGTTCATTGAATACATCTCTGCAGAAAGTCCTGATACTTACCCGTACACAGAGCGCCTAACGTACTTGGTGTGCCGTGAGCAGATTCCCCTTTGCATTCTTCACTAGACCTTTCTGAAGAGTCCTGCGCCTCTGAGGAGCTTTCTGATCCATTATGACACGACGAGTCCTTTTCTTCGCTTGCTGCCTCCTTCTCTTGATTTACGTCAATCTTTAGTCTCTTGGCCGCAAGTTGACCAGAATCCTCCTCAGGAGGAGGATTTTTGCTCTTTAGCTCAGCTTTTAATGTCGTGTCCTTCTCCGGTGATGAGGCGTCACTGTCATAAAGCAAAAAAAAAAAAAAAAGATTTTTTTTAACAAAAATCTCTTCAAATGTTTGTAGAATTTAGGATTTGGGAAAAGGACAATGTTTCTTTCTTTAAGGAGCTAGATGTGGACTCTGTTGTGGTGTAAATCCATTAGTTACCTCATGTGGTGCTCCTCCGTCTCAGTGGCTGACTGCGGTTCTTTACTGACTGAACAGTCGGGGAGGCCGTTTGTGGAAAGGGAAGTCGACAGTGACAGCTTTGGTCTGTTGTGTGTTTTTGGGGTGCTGGGTCCATTCACATTTCGACTGGAAAAGAAACCAATCACATCCATATGAATGAAAAAACCAGTACCTGAATGATGTAGACTATCTGTTTGATAGAACTAGAGGGGGGGGGTCGGTCTAATTTGACTGTACTTAGGGTTCTAGCTTGCTTCCCTGAAAGAAAGTGTTTTTCCTAACTTCCCTCTGGCACTGTGAGCCTTAAAGTATTTCCTTGCTTTAATGCCAAACAGAAATTTTTTGCATTAAAAAATGGGACTGCATTTAACCGTCAACTAAATTTTTGCCCTCTCCCCAATAAAGTGTGTTCTACATCTTTAATGTCAGTCTAAAAACAAAAAAAGAATATTCTAGATGTTCTAGGACTACGTTTTGGACCGTGAAGTTTTTCCTGTTTCTAAATACGTCTTTTTGGCAGACAACAGTGCAGAAACGCAGCTATGAAGGTCGGATCTTATTGTGGTACTTCACAGAAAAATTCAAAATTTAAATCAGGGGTTGGAACTGGGCTGTTGGAAGAACATGTTGAGTCTATGTGTGTTATGTCTGTGTGTGACGAACATTTTGAGAGATGTTTGTACAATCTTGTCACCTGTATCCTGGATCAATCATAAGAGAGCGCAAAAAAGCCTTGTTTTTACAAATTCAAAAAGAACTGGCCTGAATTGGAGGGGTTACAACAATGGTCAGTAGATAAAGAGGAGTAAAAAAAAAGTGCCTTTTCATTTATTGTCACTAGGTATGTGTTGATGTCTGCTAATAAAAAAGTGAACTCAATTTCACTAAGTACACAAGAAGGAAAACATGGAAAATTCATGAACCATATGCTTGGATTGTTCTGCAACAGATCTTTCAAAAATAATAAAGAGCAGTCCGTAATTACCCTGGCAAAAAATTAGAGGCCCCGCTTTCAGGCGTCCTTTCAATTCAATTTTATTTATATAGCCCAATATCACAACAGTAGTCATCTTAATGGGCTTCAAACCGGTAGTTATGTTAAAAAACATGAATCCTAAAGAACATAAAGTCATAGAATTGAATGGTGATGGCTAAACTAAACTAAACATCCGAGTCCTGGAGACGAAAGTTGCCTTCTTCATATACCCACATGCTCCTTCCATAGAAGGTTGTTTCAGACTAATAGAATTGTTTGCTCTAAGGCACTCTTAGGAATTTTTATTTGTTTGTGTTTTGAATCATTACCCACACAAATGAGCTGTGACTGACACCAAGCTTTCTCACATTAAGGAAGACATTTTGCTCCACAAGGCCTTGATGGTGTTGAGATCAGAACCCAACAGAGTCAGACTACAGGGTTTACTTTATTTATTTTTTTTTAGAATTTCAATGAATTAGTAATGAATTAATACCGATTAAAAAAAAATCTGATTTTGATGATTTTGGAAATTAGTAAAAAAGTAATTTCAGTGACAACTGTGATTTCTTTTCAATTACGATTCATACCAACAATATTGCCCACATCTGTAAGTGAATAAGATCGATAACCATATACCAACATAATACAGTCTATTTATGACCACATACTAAAATATGTGTGAGGTAATAAGTAAATCCAGGCATTTATGCTTCAGCATTTATGAGGAAAAACCGACCAGCAGCACATTGTATCCATTTAAAGCTGTTGTGTGCATGTTTTTGAGGCAGATATCTGAATATGAAGCAAGATAATTCAGATACAATCATCCATTTAATATTGCTGCATTTGTGCAGCTTCACCTTGTGCACTAGCAGCTTCAATTTCCCGATAGGCCATACATATCTGACACTTGTTGCACGTTCCACTCAAAACAGACATTCTTAATTCAATGAGGAGACCGGGGAGCTTGTCTGCTACTTGTGCCAGGCACATACATGGCTTTTCCTCACTGTAAGATAGCAAGAGTCTATGGCCACAGAAAAATGGCACTAGCCTGCCCCTCTCAAAACAATCCACTCATGCGCCACAGATTTCTTGGATACCTCTTTTGGTTGTAACTGAGACGAAATCGGAATGGTGGTAATCAAATGTTTGTTTTCTCCACAGAGACGTCACACCCTTCATTCTGTTTACACTGGAGGCTCCAGGTGAAAGCATAAACAGCCGTCTCCTTCCAACTGACTCAGCATAGAAACTCAAAGGAGCCATCATGAGGACAAACTAAAAACCAAAGCATCCAGCACAGGAAAACAAAACGTTGTCAGTATTGTACTCACTCTGACGTGGGGAACAGACAGCTGACCACCATTACGTTCTGCAAAAAAAGAAATAAAAAGTTTTACTTAAAACAAATCATTGAACATTAAAAAAGGCAACAATGGTCCAGTTTGCAAACTTTAAGATAGAGTTGTGTGTTGCTTACTTTTTCTAAACCCCTAAGAAACTTGTCTGTACTTGTGTAATTCCGCTTTGGGTCCGTAAGGAGTTCACAAAGACGCTGGATGGTGAAAGGAACTCTGGGAAATTGATCAAAAGCACAAATTACGTTGAGAAAACAAATCTTAAAAGGGCTTGCAAAAAAAAGGACGATTGCTGCTCATTATAATCCAGATTTGAAGCTGGTCAATCAGAAAGTATATGAGATGATTTCTAGATTTCATTTTTGTATATCACACTAGGTAGATAAAAAATTTAAAACAGTTCACCTCTTCACTTCTCACTTTGCGTTGCACTGTTCAGGCGAGTAACCATTATTATTTTTTTAAGTAAAGATCTATATATTAGTGGAAAGGCAACATAAAGACACATGCAAAAGCAATGTTATCATTTAAAGATTAAGACAAAACCAGAACAGGATAATTGTCTGTGATTAATTAACAAACAAAGCTTATTTACAACAGTCTTACCCACTGTAACCATCAACGATCTTTAAAATCCGTCTCTTCATTTCCTCAAAAGGAACATAATCCACATTGGGATTCCGTAATGTTCTCTGTTCTGGCGAGGAGTCATGGAAGTCATTGATGACTTTTTCTAACTTAAACATAAAATACGTTTTGAACTGTGACCAGGGGATCCTGAAAAACACAAGCGCAATCTAATTGTCACATGCACAGAATAAAGGCTTTCACATTTCTGGTTGTTTTTTTGTCAGGTTTTTAAATATCTGTACCTCAGGTGACAATTAGTTGAGGCTATACACACTTACAGAGGTTGTCCAGTCTTGGCAACATGACACAGGAACTGCTCTAGCAGAGGACAGACCTCTTCCATTCCTTTCTTCTCAAAGTCTGAACACGAAGACAAGCAAAACAGATTGTTTATTTTGACTAAATGGTTTCAAAAGTGGCACAAACATATCTACTCCACTGATGACACAATGCACTGCATGTTCCTGCATTAAGCCCGACCCTAATAATAATAAACACTATTTGTTCACAAATTTTGAAAAGTAAAGATTAGCATCGATTTAACAGATGCAAAGTGTGCTATTGGTACTTTTGTTCATGCAGAAACAAACGCAGCTCACAAAGTAAATCAATGCAGAAACATCATTTACATTTCGCTGAAGTTACAAAGTTAGCATAGTATTTTTAGCACCATGCTAACCCCCCCGAGCTAGCTGTTCACAGTATTGTTACTTTGCGTCTCCAGAGTAAACAAAAATAGTTCAACTTTCAGTTTACATTTTCGTTAGCAAACCAGGAGTTTCAATCAGAATCCCCCCAATTTTTTTATTTTACAGGGTAGCTATTCTTCTTCTTGGTAAGCTATATTTCCGAATAATAACGTGCGTAGCGTGGCTAGCCAATAGTACATTTAATCAGTGGAATTTAATAAGTAAAACAATAAGAAAATATGAAAGGCTTCATTAATTTGTATTAATGCAAACATTGCCTTGAAATGCTTCAACCAGCGCGTCGATATCCATAGCTGTGTCCAGGAAATAATTGCTCGTCAGCAGCACGCACTGCTAGCATGTAGCAGCTAGCGAGTCAACAAGCTGTAGCAGCGGTCTCTGCGCATGTGCAAAACATACGTAATTGCGGAAGACGCGGAGATAAACAAAGATCTTTGATGTCCTCGTGGTTATGCTGAAAATGTCATAATTCTTTTTTTTTAATATGCAAATTATGTCAGGTATTGTGTGTTTCCCACATTTGCGAATAGTTGGAGAATAGAAGTTTCTCGACTGCTCCTGAACTCTGAATATGCCGAAGGCAGCGGGAGACAGCGTCATCTTTTTTTCCTGTGACGGCGCCAACCGCTGCAGAAGTGACCAATGAGTCAGCAGCTGACAGGAGCTCATTTACAAAACGAACCTATATATATAAACAGAACAGGCGGCCGAGAAAAACGTCCGGGCGGGATAGACATTTAATTTTTTTTTACATATATTTTTTATTTAATTTTTTAATTTCACTTCTTGTGTCTTCAGAACTGACACAATGGCAGTTCCTGTCGCTGCTCTCCAGCTGAGCTCTCAACACAATCTTCGAGATTTGGGAAGGGTCCCACATGATGACAGCGAGAGCGACACTCTGCCTTTACATTCTCCATGGACTTTCTGGCTTGATAGGTAAGAACGTGCGTAGTTGAAATCCCATCCGACCTGTTGTGTTTTTAGTGAAATCACGTGGTTGAACTCTGATTTACCCGTGAAGAACAAAGAAAAGCTATAGGAGTCGATGTCAATCAGCGTTTACCACTGGTAATTGTTGACAAATCAAATAAAAATTGTGTTTTTATTTGACTTTGTTTTCATGTTTGACCCATTTAAGCGCGAACTGCGAGGACGAATTACAAAGTGGGTTATAAATAAGACTAATTATTTTTATTTAATAAGTAAAGATCTATATATTAGTGGAAAGGAAAGGAAACGTGGATTTAGGGGAATTGGCATCGTTCTGAAGTTGCTGAGTCATTGTTATGTCAGCTGTTTGTGTAAGTGATTTGGCCTCAGATCCAAACAAGAGCATCAAACTTTCTCTAAACACTAATAAGTGGATCAGTCTTGAGAAATGTTAGGTAATCAGAGCTGATCACAAGCTGTAACCTGCACTGTGAGCTCAAGTTGGAGGCTGCTCTGTTCTAATGGGGTCAGTGTTGTTTACTGCTCACTTGCCTATTTTATCATGTGATTCCCTCATCTCACCTGTCTGTGGAGGGGGCAGCACTAACATGTTTCAAAATTAAAGCCCAGAAGAAGAGATTTTGATTTTATTTTTAAATATATCATTATTTGATCATTTTCTCAAGTGGTCCTTACCATCTTTGAGTTTCAAATGAATGAAATGTTTCATTTTCATTACCTCAAAACTACACCATTTTTTTTCCACATTATTATTCAGATCTCTCCCAGGGACGACAGCAGCCGAATGTGAATCAAACTTGAAGAAAATCTACACCGTAGAGACCGTCCAGGTGAGATTCTGGCAACAAGAGCCTCCTTTTTAAAAACAAGTCTCACTCCAATTCCCAGGGGTCTTTTAATTAAGATTATACCGTTTTTAGCAGGGAGCTGGTTTAGCTCGTGCTGGTTTCCGGCGCCTTCCATCTGTGTATCCAAGGTTCAAATCTGGGCTGCTCCCTGTTCCCTTCTTGACTTCTGTACCGGTCCCAAGCCTGGTTGCTTTGGGAGGATTGCGTCAGGAAGGGCATCCGGCGTAAAACATTGCCAAGCTTACCATGTGACTCGTTCGCTGTGGCGACCCCTGATGGGAAAAGCCGAAAGGGACAGATAGAATACCGTTTTTAGCAACAACAAAAAAAAGAACAAAAAAAAAAACCAGAGCAGAAGGAGTTCATCAGAAGTTCACTTTTGAATTGTGCTGTCACACTGTTGTCTGTTGTTGTAGAGTAAGCCTGCCCTCAGTTCCCATCAGCCCTTAGGTTGCACTTTCTTCCAGTAGCTTACAGCCCCTCACAACCCCAAGCTAACATTAGTGGTGCAACAAAAAGGGTGAGAAACATCGGAGCTATCTAGCCGAATAGTTCTGAGCCAGATTCCAGCTCAGACGAGGAAAGCAAAGACGTACATGGATCTATTTGTCTACAAGTGGATGCATCAGAATGGAGCTTGTGGCCCGGCGACTAGCAACAAGCCCTTTCCTACGGCATTTTTCATGTTTACTCCTGATTCACAACTATTTAATTAAAAAAAATATTCAGAAATGCATTTCCAATCCTAGTTTTCTTTATATATGTCCACCATCATGAGAAAAATGACAAAAGAATACGTTTAAAAGACCATTTTCAATGGTGTAGGTCTTTCTGTTGTGTTCATGCTCCCACCTGAACTGAGTCAGCTAAATATATTGTTTCTGCTTGTTCCTGCTGGCAGAGCTTTTGGAGAGTTTACAACAATATACCCAGTGTCTCCAGTTTGCCCCTAAGATGCAGCTATCATCTCATGAGAGGGGAAAGGAAGCCTCTGTGGTAAGTTTGAAGTGGTAGAATGTGGACCAGACTCAATGCCTGGTTTGTACAAAGATCAGGATTCTGTTTTTAGTGTGAATCCTCAAACTAAATGAAAATAAACATGGAAGATATAAAACTTGACATGAAATTGAACAAATATAAAAGATTAATTAAATAAGGGGGTTATTGATTCTATGGATTTTGTATATTCAAAGTTAAGATTTGCTCCTTAATTACACCTTTACTTGTACTACAACCTAACTTCACAATAACAGTCATTTTTTTTAACATACTCTAGTTCCAAAAGCTTTATGTTCATCCACATCTGCTGGATTTAATAAAGGAGGTTCTGACGAGGATTTTATGAATTTGTATATACTTTATTATGATACTTTCATTTTTTTTTTTATTGAAATTGTGCAGAAACAAGGATGTGATCCTTTGATTGACAGGTGACCACCAGTTATCTGCTCTTTAAAATTCTAAATGGGCATGTTCCAACCTCTGCCAGGCTCATTTATCTCCCCTGTTGCTTATTTTCAGAATTTCTTGGGTTTGGTAGCCACATTAAAAACTGTGTGGCTTCAAATGAGCTTTTCACGAACTAACAGACACTCCTTTTATCAAGCCATTGGGTTAAATCAGCCAAAACGTAACATTCTGGGAGATGCACCCGGATGGAAATAAGCTGCTTTATTGTGGAAGTGCGTGTTTTCCAAGATTAGATAATGCTAATATATAGGTACATTTTTTTTTTTAATTATAGGAAGTTTAAAAAAACATATTTGGGCAATTACTTTCTGTAGGTTTTGCACCAAAAGTTCTTCTTAAATGCATTTCTCTGACTGCTGTGCCAGACAGCAGAGCAGGCCTGAACTCAGATGCTTTGAGGCTACAAACAAAAGTGATGATATAATTGACAAAAAAAAGGGACTGCTATTAAATTCATCAAATAAATAGAAATATTGTTGTTTTTAAAGCTGTTTTTAAGCAAATGTCTCCCTCAAAATAGTACATATTTGATCAAAGGTTATCCTGCAATGGAGGCCTTCCTTCTTTGGACCAGAGCAGCTGTTGCTCCTGAGCTTCACTGCAAAGGGCAAGGGGTTATAACAGGTGGCCTAAAGTTCTGGTTCTGATGGATCAGATACTGGTGATCAGTCTCCCACCTGACCAAGTCATGATGTTTATATTTTCATGCTGTTTGAAGATGCACACTGTGGACGATGAAGATGGTTTATGTAATACAGCTTTTGTTGGTGTGCACGCAGGGAAGAAGAAAGCAACGCTAAAGGCGGCGTTTGGAAGATGAAAGTGCCCAAAGAGTGCACTGTAAGTCAAAGGGAAGAAGGTATTGCAGGTGTTTGTCCCATTACCAGACTAACCCGTTTGTCCTCCTATACACAGCCCTCAGTGTGGAAGGAGTTGCTGTTGGCCACCATCGGAGAACAGTTCAGCGACTTCTGTGCCTCAGGTAGACAGTCTTTTGGGATTTGATGAGGGAACAGGCCTCTTACAGCATCTCTGTAAGTTTATTGCATGTGGTTTCAGAGGATGAAGTGGTTGGGGTCAGTGTCAGTGTTCGAGACAGAGAAGACGTGGTTCAGGTCTGGAACGAAAATGCCTTCTGCTCCAACGAGTCGAACGTGCTTGGAAAGATCTACCAGCTCCTGCCACAGATTCCTTTCAAAGCAGTGTTTTACAAACGTAAGAATCTTCTCACTCCTCCACCAGGAGTGGGGGAAAAAAATCTGAAATATTGTATAGTGCAGGTTACCAATTTCTGTTTCTTTTTTTTGTTTTTAGCCCACAAGGAGCACCACGCCTTTGAAGGAGGCCGATCTCGACACTAGCACGCTTTTGCACGCCAAACCTTTGTACAGTGTTCCTCTCTGCTGATGAAGGTGTTTCGGGTCATGGCGCTCAGGCAAACCACTGCGGTTGAGGTATTCCTCATGAGTACCTCAATCCAGCCTAAGTCACATGATTCAGACAATTAACACGTCACTTTTTTCTGAGAAGTACTTTTCAAGACGAAATACTATTTTAGTCAAACTGTTCTAGCTTTGTTTTATACAGGAGTGTTTTACAAAACCAAAAATGAAAGTTTTTCCCTTCTCTTTTTCTCCCCCCTCAAGTTACATTTAAATGACATGATTGTGCAATTGAGTATAGTTACTGTGTAAAACAGATTTTTTTTTTAATTCAAATGAATGCACAAACAAACCTACATGGTGTTGTTGGCTAAAAAGGTTCTCCTAGTTTTCTCTCATTTTAATTTGAATTTCAGACACTTTTTTACGTGAATGAAAGTCTCTGTTTTATCTCAAGCCTATCATTAAAGCAAAATATTGCCCAGTTTTATTTCGCCTAGTAGGACAAACTGGAAAGGACAAAAAAGTTCACGATTATGGTTGTAAAATTGACTTTGTTGCCAAAAAAAAGAAGAAGGAAGAACTGCACTCATTTTGTCAGATTTGCACATCATGTTTATATGCAACTGTTTTTATTAGCATTTCTAATTATCTAATTAAGAAGTGAATCGAATTGTCTTTGTTTACTTTGTGTTATTTGGTATCAACTCAAACACAACAGTGGCCTTTGTTGTTTTTATTTGACCTGAATTAAAATAAATGATTCTGGCTCCCCTCCAAAAAAATAGAAAGTAACAAAACAGTCTTGGACATACTAAAACATTTTACTCTTAATTTTTAAGGCTAAAAATGTTATTTTCAGTGCTACTTATGAAATATGAAAATCAAAGTAGGGAAATCTGTTTATTTTAAAAGGCTGCCTAGATCCCTTCTTCTTTTTGTTCTGATTAGGACCACTGTATTATTATTTTTTACACCACTGTGGGGTGTTTGGAAGAATCCTGATAATGCTGCTTTCATTTATCAAACCTATTGTTTGTGGCAATGCCGGCTCAGGCTACGGTTAACAACAGTAAACATGTTTGTTTGTTTTTCTTATGTTTTGTGGTTTTGTAGTTAATATGACATTAAATGTGCAAACTCCATTCCGTGTTCTTCTCTGAAGTCCAACGCAGTGGTAGTTCTGTGCCTTGTGTTAGTCATTTGCACTGTTAGAAATTCTCTGTTCAGCCTGTTGAAATTGTGTACGTTTGTGTACGTTCACAGTATAGTTGTGTTCATCTCAATTTTACACATTTGAATGGAAAAATAAAGTTTATTAAAGGTTCGCCCTTTCTTTGCTGTTTTTATATGTTCAAGTTAGCTCTAACTATATGAGCATTTATTGAAAATTTATCTTTTTAAAGTTTTAAATGGAAATGTAACATTTTCTTTTCTTTTGTAAAAAATTGGACGTTTCCTTCTTTCATTTGTACCTTTGTATTTGACAAACGGACAACTCAAGTACTGTAATACGAAATTTCGAAAATTCGAAAATTTTTAAAGACAGGACTGCACTTTGTGTTCAGTAGTGTACATTTAAACTTCCGGGCATTTAGCTGCCTGCAATTTGGATATGTCTCCCCCTTGTGGTTGTAGGACGAAATTAAAATGATTTTAATATTTTACAAAAAGTAATATTAAAAAACAAAAAAACTATATATTTAAAGTCTACCCATATATTAACAAGTTTAGACAAAGACGTTTTTCGTATTTTATTTAACTGTTTTATAGTATAATTGCCTGATGTAAGACACTATTGTTAGAAATAATTGATAAATCATACACAAAACACATAATAAACACTTAGTATTTTATATTTTTGAAATATGAATGGACATAAAAATGTGTTGCTTGTTAAAAGTGGAAACCTCTGTAAAGATTTAATTAACAAACACTTTATTTTTCTAAATAGGTAAAAAATAAATTAAAAGTTACACTTAAAGTATATAATTGTTTCCCAACAGAACGACAGACAGACAGACAGATCGATAGATAGAAAGAAAGAAATGCGACAAATTCAAACCGGATGAAAAAGTCCGCGTGCTGAAATGACGTCACCATTGTTTACTTTTTCCTAAAGCACGCCCTCCGCTAGCTACTTGTGGCTAGCTCGCTACCCCAACCGACAGGAAGGCACAGCACCGAGGGATATTCTTCTGACACCACCCCGAGTCAAAGATTGTCTGCTAGTTCTTCATTCTGTAAGTGAACGAATATCGCCGGGGCTCGTCGACCCTCTCCGGATGGATACTCGGCGAGCCCATTGCTCCGCAAATGTACGAGGCAGACAGAAGCGTTTCTTCATGTGAGCTAGCGGTAGTTCTGCTGCTGCTGCTAGCTTTTGTTGTAGCCGCTGTTAACGCCACTCGCCGTGCTGTTTGCCAACGTTTTCACTATGACGTTAGCGCGAACTTTCACTTAAACGCGACTAAAATGTCTGAATTATCACCACTATCTTTGTTTAAAGGTGTTTCCCCCCGTTTGTAGCCGTTATGTAAGCTAATGGTACAAAAATCCTGTCGGATATATATATCTCGCACTACGTGATTCATTTGAACAAATTACTGATGTACCCGCGACATGATGTTCAAGTAATGCAATGTCCATTTGAGACACTTTTACATAAAGTAAGCAATTACATTTAAACGGTTAAGCCTTATAATAAGTCCATTCATTCATAATTCTCAGTATCTTGTGTCGGTGCGGCATGGTCGGCCTGTGCACTGCGTTATGTGTAAAGCTGAGCGATGTAGTCCACGCTTACATGGGGAGAAGAGCACATGGACCAAAAATACTTAAATTACACAGATACATACTTATTTTAATGTCTTAACCAGACACATTTTTTTTTTCAAATACTCACAACCTAAAAAAATAATTTAACATTAGTATATGCCTTTAATTATATCTACTGTAATGAAACTGCAGATTTTAATATTTAAATTGTTATAATTTAAGTTTATTTCGTAACGCTGTGTCAAAAAGACAGTTATTTCCTATATATAACATTAATTTAGGTCCCCATCTGTTTATCTTCTTTAAAAAAATAAAAGCTTCAAACGTTTTGTTAATGCTTTTATTTTCATTTCCTTTCCCATTCCTGGAAAGTTTCCCCCTAGGTGAGTTGTAAATGAATCATGTAGCCTACAAACAAAAAATAACATTTAGCCCAGGAGGGGGGGGAGACAGAAAAAATTGATACGGTTTCAAACCAAGCAAAATAAAAAATAATAAAGTGTTCACCACGCTTCTATCGCTTAAATTCACCCTCCAGCTCCTTCAAAAATGTCCAAAGGAAACTCTGCCCTTTGTCTTCCACACTAATCCTGCTCCTGAGAGCTAAAGTAAACACTGGAAACTTCACCAACAGCTGCCTGTTTTGAGAAGATAAGCTTTAGCTTGAATTGCTGGAATTTTATAACCATATTAGTTATGTTGATATAGCACCACAACTAGATACAGCGTGCTAGCACATGGTTCATTTTTTTTTTTTTAGCTATTTATTCATCATAAAAATATATGTTTTGCTACTTTTGGCTCAATCTTATGTATGTTTATCTAATCAGACAGTGACACTCAGTGGTGCTCGACAGATTGATTTGATTACCAGATTAATCTTGGTGTTAACTTGGAGCGGCAGCGTTTACAGTTGGGTGGAAGTTTTGTGAACTGTTTCCATTCAGGCCGTCTGTAGCTTTCCATCTGCTTGTGCTTTTTTTTTTTTTTTGTTAGCCTGCTTTATTTACTTTTGTTTATGCTGCTGAGCTTTTTGCTCAAACACTCCCAAGCTGTATACATAAAAGCTTACTTGTGCATTGTACTACCTGCCACGGCCATTTATCGCACCACCTGGTTAATGGTAAATTGTTCCAGAAGGAAGATATGTTTGCACATAAACACAGACCCAGGGGCCCTGTGTTTACAGTAGTCATGGCAGCACTTGGTTATTCAACAAATAGAGCCTCACATCTTCCTCCGTGTTTGAACATTTGTATTAGTTGGTGGGGCCGTCTGGTTGATGTTTCCAACTTTTAGTGCTGTAGTTTTATTTATTTTTTCGTTTTATTGTGCATGTGTGTTTGTTTTTTAACTAGGAGTTACCTTTACACAGGGATGGGCATTTAAGACGTTAGGAGCAAAGTTGTGCTCCTGCCAAAAGCAACAGCGCTCCGCTGTTTCCCACCCAATCCTTTTGTCGGGCCGTTCTGCCGTGTCCAAATGCTCTTGGGTCGTTTCTCTCGCTCTGCAGGTCCGTGAAGTCCAGATGCACGAGTCTCGGTCAGAACCAGCAGGCCACACCGTTCAAGCGAATCCGGGGGAGAACAGAAATATCCATGAGAATGAGGGTCGACTGAAGAGCGGCCAGACTCCTCCTCCTGAGGCACCAAGGGTCAGTCTTTTTTATTTATTTATTTCATTTTGGTTTGCATCGGTTTATCAATAAATAAAGTTGCGTTTAAGTTGGCTGCCTATCAGGACAAGCTGTTTCCGTGCACCTGCCTCTCAGACGGGAACGTTTGAATAGATTTGGTTCATTTAAATGTTTGATAGTCGGCCTGCTCTCCCATCTGTGCAAACTGCATTCAGCATGCACGCAGGTCAATGATTAGGACGCGTGGCACAGGCGGCCTAACGGTGCATGTCGAGCTGCAGTGTTTTATCTCTCTGATATGGAAAAGGTGTCCTGAAAGTTCCTCCTTTGCAGCTCGTTCCTAATATTTCTGCTGAAAGGGGGACAAGGGGATTGTGGGGGGTTGAGCTTTAGAGAAAAAAAAAAGGGGGGGGGGGGCATAACTCCTGCTGGGCGGAGGGATCGGCGTTATATTGTTAGTTTTGTTTACGCTCACATCATGCGGCTGGAGTGGCTGCATTAGATTTTCATTGTTGCCGGGCAGTATTTGTTCTTTTCAATGGAGACTATCAGGTTTGTCAGACTCTCTTATTTACTCTGTGCCTTTTTTTTTCTTTCTCTCTCCTTGTTTTTGCTGCCTTTCGAAGTTTTGCCATCTTTTAAGCCCGTTTGCTCAGTGAGCACGAGTGATGTCATGTTTTTGTGGTCATGCCTGAAGTTTTTTTAATTGCACTCAATTGTCATTGTGTTTTTTTTTTGTTGTTTTTTTCCCCCAAAGTCTGCGTGTTTTTGTGGGAAAAAAAAATCCAACCTTTTGAAACCACACCTATTTAAAGCATAATAATAAGTGTTTACTCTAGTGAGGAAAGGCTATTGTTTTTTTTGTTTTTTTTTCTCCTTTTTTTTGTTGTTGTATTTCAGTCTTCTGTCAGTCATTTCTCACAAGAGTTCACAAGACCAGTCTTGCGGGAACAGCTCCATATTTACACTCTGCTGCTCACTGGTATGACTTTCAACAATAACAACAACAGAAGATGTTTGGACTTGCTGGGCTCCATGGCAACAGGGATTAAGCAAAAGCTGTTGTTTTGTTGATAGTGTCCACAGAAGAAAATAAAGGGGCCAGCTCGCTCGGTGTATGGGATAGACCCATTTTCAATGCTTTGGTTGTTTTGTTTTTTGTGTGTGTCTGCAGCGCTGAGTTTCAGAAGAAAAGGCCAAACTCTGAGGCTGTGCAGTGTTATTGTTAGCCCAAAGCCTGTGTGAAATTCTCTGTCGGTTTGTTTATCCCATTCTAAACAGACCCTGCCTCGGAGAGAAATGTTTGTTTGTGGTTCAGACCTTAATTAAAATACGAATCTCAAGTTCTGTTTTTGTAAACACGCTGTGTGTGCTTTTTTTTGTTCCTTTCTTTCTTTTTTATGATTCATTATTTATATCTTTATGCCATTTTGATGACTCTGTTTATGTTTACCGTAAACAGCCCTGGAGCCGTGAGGCTGAGGAGGAGGAGGAGGAGGAGGGGGAGTGCGTTCAGCAGAAGATGTTGTTTTTGTTTTGCTGGAACTTGTTGTTGTTGTTGTTTTTGATGCAGTCATCATTCCCCTAAGCCCTCCAGTTTCCCCCCTCCTTTGTTTTTCTTCTTCTTCTTGTTTTTTGTTTGCCTGCTTCCCTTTTTAGCTGTTTGCCTCTCCAGACTGACATGTGGAAGAACAGCGATAAATAATTGGTTTTGCGGCTATAAATATTTCTTTTTTACATTTCAGAAAGGTGCAAAGGACTGACGCTGCAGGGAAACTTGATATGTTGACGGGAGAAGTGCGTCTTTGTAATCTGAACTCGTTTTTTTTAGACACACACACGTTCCTTCAGCTCTTTACCACTTTGGTTTTTATGATGGTTCTGGTTAAACGGTGTTTCCGCTCAAAGAGGACACCCGAAGCCGTCTGACGTTGTTCTGTTTCTATTGTAAAGTGCTTTGAAGTAGGACTGCATTAAAAAAAATCGCATATTTATCGTCATCCCAATCCTAGCCTGTATCGCAAAAGACGCCGTAAAATGCACTAGATGGTTACCTGAAACGTTTACACACGTGCGAAAACAATCGAGTCAAATGGAGCCCTTCATGCTTTCGACCAATCAGATGGAGCCAATTTATGTAGACGAGGGTGACCTGGAGTATAATTTATGTTGACTTGGATTTAAATTAAAAGGTTGCAGAAAAATGGAAATAATCTATTAGTATCGCAAATCATATTGTTATCGTAATATTGATCACTAATATCGCAAGTTTTCCTCATATCATGCAGCTCTAGTTTGAAGTTTTTTTTTTTTTTACTTTTTATAGGATTTTAGTAAAATCCCAGCCAGGATGTTGGTGTCCTGCAACCAAAAAACCATCTATTTAAAACCGTATGAAGAGAACTGCATGAGGCAGCTGAACACCAGCTTCTGAGTTCCTTCCCGGTGTTTGATATGCACAGGCTGTTTACACTACACTCCACACATTTACATGGCGGTTTTTGGGAAAGAGTGGAGGGAAATTAAAAAAAAAAAATAAAACAAAAAAGAAGGGGTCATTGACCACAAACATTCCACACGTCTCTGTTTTTGTGTCATCTGTTTATTTTTTCTTCCCTTTTTAAATGAAAGGAAAAACCCAGAAACCAAATCAACTAATATCTTTTGGTTTGTTGGTTTAGTTTTCACACTCTGGAGGAGTTATTTTTATTTCTAATGATGTTTTTGGAAAGTGCTGCTACTGATCCAGTTTATGTTTAAGTCAAAACTTATCCAAAGTTTTTACTTGTGTCCGAAAAAAGATTTCGACAAATACAGAAAATAAACTAAGAAGTGACTGCATTTAATCGAGATTGTTTTTTTTTTTGGTCTCAAAGTTCATATTTCTACCTGCTTTAGGTCCCAGGGTCCTTGTCCATGATGACCCCACCAGCAGAGGCCCCCCAGCAGCTGCAGCAGACGGCTCCACAGCAGGTTCTCACTCCTCAGCAGGTCCAGGCGCTGCTCCAGCAGCAGAAAGCACTCATGTTACACCAGGTACATGCATGCCGAGGGGGAAGGGGGTCCGCCTGCGTTGCAGCCCGCTTTAACCCCCCCCCCTCTTAATGCTCACCTGTCTGCAGCAACAAATTCAAGAGGTCTTCAAGAATCAGCAAGAGCAGCTGAACATGCAGCTGCTGCAGCAGAAGAATGCCGGCATCGTTAGTCAAGAGGTAACTTTTAGACGTCCTTTCAGTGGTTCAGGACCGACTGGCTGTAGAAGAAGACTTGGTGCACGTTTTAGAAACAGGATCTGACGTAAGAACCGGATCTGTAACTGCGTGATGTTCTCCGGCAGCTGACGGCTCAGCAGATCGCCATCCAGCAGCAGCTCCTGCAGGTGCAGCAGCAGCATCTCCTCAACCTGCAGAGACAAGGCCTGCTGTCCGTGCTTCCCAGCAGCCCCAGCGTAGCTCCAGGTGGACCCTCGCTTTCCTTTCCAGCTTTATCCTTTCTTTGCAAAGAAATGAAACGGTCTTTTCTTTAAATTGAAAAATAAATAAACAGGTTTTTCTCAACAAAAATAAGGACAAACTTTTTTATTAACATTTGTTTTTAAAATATAATTAACACTTTTTTTAAACTCTAAACCTTTTTTTAGTGGTTACCTTTCTCTTAAAAGCCCCAACTGAGACAAAATAAATTCAAGTGCTTGAAAATATTGATGAATTTACGCTTGTATAATATGTTTTAAAATGAAATTTCATGAATTGCAGTTCATGCATTCGAAGTACAATAGATGTTTTAGAATTCACTTTCTAGAGCTTTAGGACCCAAATCGAAGTAAAGGTCCTTCATTTGGTTTGTCAGTTGTCGTGGTGCTGCCCCCTGCTGGATTCATACTGTCTTATGCCTCTTTTATTTCATATCACGCTTTTAGTAAAAAATGACATTTATTTTAATGCAGTTTTCTATTTGTCCTTAAAATTTAACTTGTACTTTTATGTACGTTTTTATTTAAAATGGCATTTTAGCCTCAGCATGTTTTATATTAATAATTTACAATATTTTTATTGTATAATTATATTTGTATTATATTATATGGCGTTCTATTTGTTGAGTTTATGTTGTTAACTTTGAGTTGTTTTGGTCTTTTAAATGTGTAGCATCCCACTTTATTCCATCTAACTTCTTTGCGTTTCAGTCTGTGAAAACGGCAGCATGCTCTCTCCTGGTGCAGACATCAGAGACTCCCCCAGTCAGCAATCCACTGCCAACAACCACCAGACTCTTCTGAAGAGAAAAGACAGGTTAGAAGCTCACACGTTTAGTATTGCATTGCGGGGCGTGTTTGTTGTCAACGATCGGGATAAGTTTATTCATTTTTGCAGCGGCCCGGTGAGTGAAAGTCCTCAGAAGAGTCACGCTCTGTACGGAAACGGCATGTGTAAATGGCCCGGCTGTGAGATGGTTTTTGGAGACTTTCAAGCGTTTATCAAGTGAGTTCTGAAACTTCCTAGAAATAAAACGCACATCTTTAAAATACCCAAAAAATATTGATTGATTGATTTTTTTTTTTTACATTTCTTTTGGCAGACATTTGAATAGCGAGCACACACTTGACGACAAGAGCACAGCACAGTGTCGCGTTCAGATGCAGGTGGTTCAGCAGCTGGAGCTGCAGGTACGCCTGGTTTTCAGTCCAAACTCTTCCTCGATGTGCCAACAGCAGCTCAGCCGCGCACCAAAATATCATCATTAATACAGCGCTGCGGCAGCTGCTTCTGAAAGCAACTGCCTTGTCAAAGTAGTGTTTTGCCGACAGGACTAGAAACAGAGGTGTTGTCTGCATATAATTACACTTCATGGGATGCCAGAAAACACAAAGTTCCCACACGGAAAGCCATGTAATGCAGGCTGTGAAATCACTAACCTCAACTTCTAATTTTAGCTTCTTTTTTTTTTTTTTCCTTTTCTATTTTTGTTTTTCCCAGCTGAAAAAAGACAAAGAGCGACTGCAGGCCATGATGGCTCATCTCAAGTCCTCTGAACCCAAACCTGCTGCACAGCCAGTAAAGAACTCGCCTTTTTTATTGGTACTTTCAGAAAAAATCTCCAATCTTCAAGTCACACAAACCGTTTATCCATTTATTTTTGATTTGTGCAGGTAAATCTGGGGACAAACGTGTGTTTCTCCCAGGCGGCGATGCCCAAAGGCCCCCCACCTATGAGCCTCTCTCAGAGCGCCACAGCGCCCTCCACCCCGCTGACGCCACTGTCCGAGTCCCCCTCTGTGCTCACTCCCAACAGCATGTTCACCGCCACCCCCGTACGGCGGCGATACAGCCGCTCAGTCAGTCAAGGTACCAAAGAAACCACCAACTTGCTCGATTTAAAAATAAATAAATAAAAATTTGATTTTTGCTAACATTTTAAACTCTCTCTTTTTTTTTTTTCCCCCCCAGATATAATCGATAATAAGGAGTTCTACCTGACCACTGAAGTTAGACCTCCATTCACATATGCCTCGCTCATAAGACAGGTAACCGCCGCGCCAGTTTGGGTTTTCCCGCTGGCGGCTAACAGATGGGGGCTTTCTCTCACACGCTCTTTATCTCTCCAGGCTATTTTTGAATCTCCTCGCAAACAGTTGACGTTAAATGAAATCTACAATTGGTTCACGAGAAACTTTGCGTACTTCCGGCGCAACGCAGCCACTTGGAAGGTATTCATGGAATGACCTCTTTAAAGACCCACTCTGATGAAAATGGGGTTTTTAACATGTTGTGGGAATGATGGAGGACATGCAGAAAGAAAATTAAGGTTAAAATAGCATTGAAATAGAAAATTGTTGTAAATCAAGAGCTAACGAAAAAAAATACCTTTGGAAAACAATCTCATTTGTGACGTAGGAAATACGATGGGCGGGGCCACAAGCCACCTATTCTCGCTCTAAGCAACCAGGATAGAAAGGGGGACGGGGTTGCTCCATGCCAACAGTCCCGTCCGCTAGAAAACAAAACAGGTTTTTTGATTTAGACTAAAAACCGCATAATCATAATTAAAAGACCACTGAAAACGCTTTGAGGAAAAAAAAAGATCAAGAGATGATCAGAGTGGGACTTTAAATGGACAACTTTTTTTTTTGTTTTGTTTTGGTTTTTTTTGCGTAAACCGACATTTTCCTTTCAGAATGCAGTCAGGCACAACCTGAGCCTGCACAAGTGCTTCGTTCGTCTGGAGAACGTCAAAGGAGCCGTGTGGACGGTGGACGAGATCGAGTTCCACAGGCGGAGGCCTCAGAAGATCGCGGGAAACGGGTAGGTTGGAGCAAAGACGTGGAACCCGCCGCAGCTGCGCCTGGTCCGTCAGAAGCCCCGCCATCAAACGGCAGAATCTTGTTGTTCCTCACGAGCGCGCACAGTTTACTACAAACAAATATTGAACTTTCAGAGGTCGGAAGTTTGCAGTTATAATAAAGAGCAGCTGGCATGTCTGCGCAGTGAGTGCACTTTAGGACAACCAAGGACATCCGAGCTTAAGACTTTTTTACAGTGCTCCACAGTTTGAAATCTTTAAAACCCATTCCTTATATTTATGGTCTGAACTAAATGTATGCTTTTTATTAATTTCAAAATACTCGTTTATCTGGAAAGCACTTAAGTGAACTTTTGTTGTTTTAGTGCAATATCAAGTGCTATATAAATAATGTTTAAACGACTGCTTTGATTAGATCAAATATCATTAAGCAAAAGGAACACAAATATCTAGAAAAGGAGAGATAGTTGGGATTTAAAAGTAAAGATGAAATGTTCAGTCTTGTTTTTTAATTAGGTTACACTACTGGTGTTAATAGAGATATTTCTAATAAAATGTTTTATGTATTTAATTTTTTTAATCGTCTTTTATTTCCCATTTGATTCCAAACCTTTTGTCGTTTTTGCATTTTTCTGATCTCTACAACGACTGGATCTTTAAGAAAGAAGTTCTGGATGAAGTAGAAAGTTTTCTGCCATTTCCTCTTCTTTCACTGGTTAATTTGTCGCCTGTTTTTCCTTTTACACCTGCATAACTGTCCTTCAGACTCAAATCCTGTATCATGTTGCGACTCTGGCATGGCGATCTGTTTAGAGGCAAAAGTCCGTATGACTTTTTTGTTGACATAATGTCACATCTGATTGTTTTGCCGGTCATGTGTTTATACCAAATAAAAGCTTAACCTGCTGATGATGTTTGTGTTCAAATAGATCCCTGCTGAAGAACTCGCAGAATCGCCCCAGCATAGCGGGCTCTGCTCTCCAGGTAACAGTTCAAGCTCCAAACAGACGTTTTTCATGTTTTTGTCTCGTTTTTTTTTTTTCTTTCTTTAGATGACGATGTTTGTTGAAAATGATTTCAGAGCGGCGGTCTGGACGGCAGCAACTCCTTCTACAGCCCAGCCTCCATGGGCAGCATCCCCCTGCACTCCCTGCCTCATGTGCTCCAGGAGCAGATGAACGGAGCTCTGGCGAATGGATCCGGATACCAAAGTGACAGTAGTGCAACGCAGTCTCCTCCACAAGCTTTGTAAGCTTCCTGATTCTCTAGTCCAATCAAACTGTCTTTATTAAAACGGTTGCTCATGCTGTGTGCAGCTCAAGGGCTTAACAGTAAAAAAAATAAAACCGAGGTAAAAAAAAAAAGAAATATAAACCCCAGAAAGCTTATGTTAAAAAGTAGGGCTGGGTGTCACCAATCATTTCCAAAAATCAATTTGATTCAATTCACCAGAGCCTGGATCAATCAAATTCTTTCAATTCCATTTTTTATTGACGCTGTATTATATTATTATTATTATTATATTATTATATATATTTTGACATATTTGTATTGAAATACATTATATATGTTTTAAAAGTATTGATATGAATCTGATACAGTTCACATACTTTGAAATGTATTAGTGAAATAATACACCAGTCAGATTGTTAACATCATACAGTGTGACATGGTTTCAAAAACAGAGAAGCTCCAGCAAAAATGTACAGATCATTAACATTTTAAAGGTTCTAAAATGACTCGTATTACAAAAATAAATGTTCTGCCTCTCCTGGAGGGGTTTCATTTTGGCCACTAGGTGGAGCTTGTGCAATAGCTTTGCACTTTATTCCAGAAGATTTGAGTTAAAAAGTGTGCTTTAGACCACAAATGGTTACTTTAAAAAAGTTTCATTTAAAGAGTTATATATAAAGCTGTTCATTTAGTCAGCAATGTATGTTATGGTCAACCACCGAGCGTTAGCATTAGCTGTCCTATGGGAGATTCTATTATACGTTAGCATCAAGCTAGCAGAATTTTGCTTTACTGGTGTTTTGCGTTAAGTCACCAGAAAAGTAAATGCATAAAAGTTTGATCTGTACGTTTATGGATTGCATTTTGATCTATAAGCTTGGATCAATTCAGATCAATGAATCAGTTTGATCAACCCAGCCCTATTAAAATGGCGGGTTTTTAGACAATTCCTAAAAACCTCTATGGTCTCTGCGGCCCTCGGACTCTCAAGCTAGCTGTTCCACTGGCAACAACCATAATGATGGAACGAGGTCGCACTATACGTTTTGACCCTTGTGTATTGTTGCGTTTGTGAAACGACTAGTCCAGCTACGTATACACCGGGCATTTGACGCACATTTAAGAACTCGCTAAATGGCCTGTCTTGAATGCATGTTTAGCCCATTGTGTTCACACTAGACAAACAGGAAGGGCTTCTTTTTCTTTTTCTACTGCTTACAAACATATGTCCTCCACCAACAGTTGGAAGAGGTTTGGAGTGAAATGTCACAGTGGTTCAAATCTTGCTCCAGAGTTTTTCTTTCTCAGCTCTATCCTGATGTATGATAAAAAAAAGTCAATGATTCCCACTGGACAAAAACTGGAAACAGGAATTTCTCCTCCATGATCAATTTTCAAATGGTTGGCACGTCTCTTATAAAACAGGCTGTGCTTTATAAGGCAGTGTTTTTCAACCTTTTTTTTAGCCACGGCACACTTTAACCATGACAAAAATCCCGCGGCACACCAGCATCCAAAAATAAAAATAAAAACAGAGAAACTCATAGTCTGTATTGATCTACAGCCCCTCAGCAATCTCACATGCATTTTTGTGATAATTGTGGCAGAAAAAGCTGGAAGTTGCAGCTGTTTTTTTTTTCTCTAAAAGATGTAATTAAAGTTAAGTTAGAAGATTGAAAAACTGTTTGATGTGAGTTTGTTGTCATTTTAAGACATTCGACAAGGAAGACTCATTTTGCGCTGAGACCCTGTCACTTTAACCCAATGCATCATGGGAGATGTAGTGCAGACAGCCGGCGAACGCAGACAGACTTGCTTCTCTGAGCTTCATTGTGTTGTTCACTTGTTCCACGGTCTGACACCGGATCCCGCGGAAAGCTACACCGCTAAAGACGAGCTTTATCTGGTATTTTTGTTGGAACTGAGCGACTTTATGACCGACTCGGAACAAGGAAGTGAAGACTTTAACCACTTCTGATTGGTCAGGCTGATGACGTGTAATTAAGCCTCCAAGAATGATTGGTGGGGACAGTTAAAGGGGGGCGGGACTTTTCGAAAAAACAGCTTAAGCTACGGCTAAATCGCGGTACCATCATTCTTATCAAAATGTCTTTAATAGAATCAAATAAACAATAGAAAAAACTATTGTATGATCTTTTATATTCCTAAGTACTCAGTGTTTTATCAGGGCCTGTTTGGATGAACACAGAGCTGAAATCCTGGAGATGGGAAATGTTTTTAGATCAGTGAATGGGTAATTTCCCACGGCACACTTGACCATCTCCCGCGGCACACTGGTTGAAAAACACTGTTATTAGAGACGCTATGATGAACTAAAATGTGAATGCGAGGGTTTTGAACACGGAAGACCAAAACTTGCATTTATGAGCGTTAACATAGACTTTAGTTTGGTCAAGTGGTCACTTGTTGCTGAGGGCGAAGTGAATGTAGCTTCTGACTCTTGTTTTTCCTCCCACCGTTTCATCAGCATCAAAGAGGAGCAGGAGGACGAGGAGATCTGCGAAAATTACCCCTACGAGTCTCCTGCGAGCACCGACGACCACGGCCACAGCCCGGACATGAACCAGGAGGAAGACAACAGCAGCCCAGAGAGGTCCAGCCTTCATCTGGACCGTGTGCCTTCTCTCTGACCACAAGGTCCACGTTTTTTTTCACTGCAAGGCAAACCTAATCACAGCCTGTGATCCGCATTCCAAAAAAAATGAAATAAAGAAACAACAGTGTCATCCGCATAACATAACAGTCTGTACTTAGGGAATTTAAAAAAAGATTTTACAACATTTCTTTCTTTTGTTTTAGTTTCTTCACTTCGCTCCCTGTTGTCTTTTTGTACATTTGGGTGACGTCACAGAAACGCGTTTGTCAAACAGCTTGTGAGGGTTTTCCTTTTTTATATATATATATATTTAATTTTATTTTATATGTAACACAAAAGAGACCAGTACGAGAAGAAAAAGCCAAAGCAAAGGGAACGCTAATATTATGAAAGCACTTCACAATAAGAGACTCTCCTCTTCATAGCTGCTTTGTGCTGTGTGAGGCCACACTACCTGATCTTATTTTTAGCCATCTTATGTAAAGATTTGTAGAGGAATTAAAAACAACAGAATCTTGCTTTGACAAATGAAAAATGTTCACTGCCAATGTGATCTGATATATTTGTATTTAAGGTAAAATCACTGAGTTGATCAAAGGAAAAGCTTCTTTATACCTGCTGGTTTTTTTCATCCCTTCCATAAACATGACTTAATTTGGCTCCAACTGAGCTTGTAAGAGTAGATACTATAGATATATCAATATTGTAAACAATGCATCTCTATGAATATTAAATTCCTCATGATATATGTGAATCGCGGTGTCTTGTAAGTGAATTTTAATAATGTGCTCTTATTGTTGTGGTCAACAACCCCCCCCCCCCCAATCAATCTAGGACTATTATTTATAGATTATAAAAGCACTGTGAACACCATACTTCCTATATATTTTAAACAGCAAATATAACATCACTGATTTCCCAAACCTAATAAATATGAACAATTTACAGACCATTTATGTGTTCTGAAGAGAAAATCTTTAATGGTTTGCTGCATTTTGGTCTATATTTGACTCAATCTAGTGAGCATTGATGCACACTGTTTTTTTTGCAGAGGCTGCTGGGCAATTTCTAAGGCACCAGATTTTTGGAATTTTTGATTTCGACAGCACTACAAAATGGCGATTGGGTTATATAGTGCATAATGTAGTGAAGGAATTTGGACACAACCAGTGCCTTCTAAAATCTACAGAGGCAATGGCGTTTAGGCTACACGTCATTGAAACTTGTCACTTCCAATAATTTCTTTCTTTTTTTCTCTTTTTTTTTTATAATTTACTGATAGATTGATTTGAAAGCAGTGGAATCTTTGTAATGATTAAATCGTGGTGGTTGTAGAAAAAAAAGAGATTTTCAAATGATTTACTTCAATATTAATAATTTACCATTAAAATGCAGCCCATACCATTACACTGCCACCATCAGACACAAATACAGGGCTGGAATAATTCTACTGCAGTGAAAATTGAGACTCAGCCAAGTAAGTGTCGTTTTTCCATCTATCCGTTTCTAAACCCCCTCCACCCCTCCCCGATTGCCTTTTGGTTCCAGAGTCAATTCTCTATCCATTTTTTTTTTATTATTCAGAGAGAAACCAAGCCCTTTTATGTTTGATTCCTATTTTGGATGTGAATCTAAAAATCTGTTCTTCCAATTCCTGATACCATATTGAATTTGTGGCTAACAGTTAAGCATGGCCCCTGTGACTTTATAGAAGTAGATATGTGGCTTGAATGTCTGTATATTTACAGTTGTTAGGGGAAAAATGTATGAATAAGGTTCATGTCAAATGTTTGATCCAGTCTTTTTCAAGTCCTCGCGTGTCTTTTTTTTTTTTTTTTAGAAGCCATTCATCTTTAACCTCTAGTTTTGATCCATTTAAACCTGATCTTTTTTGTGGTTGGTATTAAAAATCTCTAGGTTTTGATTCTTGATGGTCTAAAGCGGAGGGGCTTAAAGTTTAGACTGAAAAAAAAGGTGTGCAAATAAGCAAAAGGCTAATTGACACAACTCAGCAAAAAATTTGTTGTCTTTCATTTGTTCTTTAAACTAAAAGTAACCAAAAGCCATCTTATTTATGTAATTATAGTTTTTTTTACAGGCAAGGTGCTCAAGTTCACTTTGTAAAATCAGATCTAAGCTCAATGAGTTTTTCATTTTTATGCCAGTCTGCTTTCATTTCATGTGAGGTCAGACTGAGCAAAGGGAACAAGTGCAGCAAGATCCTCTAAGAATTTAGCCTGAGAGACGGGGGAGGGGGGTATCATCCCATCCACTACCAGGATCCTCTGTAGGTCAGCTCCTGACGCATTTATAGGGCTGGCTGAGAGCTTTTGGGGCACACCGTGGTTCTGGGACAAAATGAGTTCTGGTAACAATTCCCATCCCACTAAGTTCAGTCTGGTCCAAGTGAAGGGGACGTGGATCCGGCAAACTGAGCAGAACCAAGTGGAGGGGGGAAAGTGGTCAGAAGCTAAAATGTAAGTTTTTAATACTATTTGCTGAAAACTCTTTCTGTGGGTGATGTCCTTGTTTACTCACATAAGAAGACGTCTGCCAAAATGACTGCACTCATTTCCTTTTCCAGCTGCCAAATTATTAACATAACAGAGCCGGCTTTTGAATGATTATTTTTTTTAGTTTGTTTTTTATTGTATTTTATTTTTATCAAACCTACTGTCAATGTTCTCTTGTAACATTCTGTACTGTATGTAGAAAGTTCCATGGCCTGACGGAGGTGAAATGCCAATCTATTTTAAGTAACAGTGACACTATGAGAAGCAGAGGGGTGCAAAAAAAGAATTTGCATATCTACACACAGCACAGTCATAAGAACAGCAATCTCGTGAATGTATAGCCCCTAAACTTGATTTGCAAATACAATTTGAATAAAGAAAAATTATTAAATATATACATTTATATATATATTTCGTAAACATAAATTAGATAGTGGGCCAATAAAGTATTTGTCATTTACTTATTCTGCACGTCTCCTGCTTAACAAGATCAGTAATGTTTATAAGTGGTGTAGAGAATAAATAAAAGTTTACTTCAGTACTTTGTTAAAGCACGACTGAGGTCAGACGTTTCCTGTGGGTCATCATCAGGTCTGCACTGTAGCTGCTCTTTTGGCCCATTCTTCCATCCAGTTCTTCTCAAGAGCTGTGATGTTTTGGGACAGTTGATGGGCAACTCTGATTTTCAACTCCTTCCCCAGATTCCTTCCCCAAAATCTGTTGAATTGAGGTCAGAGACTGGCTAGAGCAGTGTTTTTCAACCTTTTTTGAGCCGCGGCACACTTAAACCTTGACAAAAATCTCGCGGCACACCAGCATTCAAAAAAATAAAAAATAAAAAAAAACAAACAGGAGAAACTCAGTCTGTTTTGAACAGTTCCTCCACAATCTCACATTCTTTTTCTTAGAATAGTGGCAGAAAACGCTGGAAGCTGCAGCTGTTTTTTTCTCTAAAAGATGTAATAAAAGATAAGTTAAAAGATTTAAAAACTGTTTGATTTGTGTTCGTTGTGGTTTCAAGACGTTAAGAGGAGAGACGAGTTGGGTTACTTTTAACCCAATGCATCATGGGAGATGTAGTTCAATGATCCGCCGAATGCAGTACGACCCGGTCTCTGAGCTTTATTGTTTTGATCACTTGTTCCACGGTCTGACACCGGATTCTGTGGAAAGCTACACCGCTAAAGACGAGCTTTAGCTGGTATTTTATTTGAAACTGAGCGACTTTATCAGCAGAATGCACAAGGAAGTGAAGACTTTAACCACTTCTGATTGGTCAGACTGATGACACGTGATTAAGAATCCAAGAATGATTGGTGGAGACAATTAAAGGGGCGTGACTTTTGCTAAAACGGAGATTAAGCTGCAGCTAAATCGGTACCATCATTTTTATCAAAATGTCTTTAATAGAATCAAATAAACACAAAGAAAAAAGTATTTTATGATCTGTCATATTCCTTATTTCTTAGTGTTTTTTAGGGCTTGTTTGGATGAACAAAGAGATGAAATCCTGGAGATCATAAATGTTTCAGTTGAGGGCAATTTCCCACGGCACACTTGACCATCTCCCACGGCACACTAGTGTGCCGCGGCACACTGGTTGAAAAACACTGGGCTAGAGCACTCCAGAACACTGATGTACTTTTTTATGTAACCCCTCCTTTGTTGCCCGGGCGATGCGTTTGGGATCTATCTTATGCTGAAAGATCCAGCCATGTTTTATCCTCTATGCTCTCACTGATGGAAGGAGGTTTTGTTAATCTCTCCATACGTGGACCCATTCATTTTTTTCCTTAATACAGATCAATTGTCTCGTTCCCTCTGCAGTAAAGCAGCCCCAAACCATGATGTTTCCACCCCATGCTCCAAAGTGGGTTTTATGTTTTAGGGATTCAACAACACAGTTTTTCCTTCAAACGTGGTGAGTGGTATTTATACCAAAGAATTCTATTTGGGTCTCATCTGACCACATGACATCCTCCTCTGAATCATCCAGCGGAGAAGTTTAGACAGGTCTGGACATCTGTTGCCTTAAGCAAGGTGACCTTTGGAGCACTGGAGGATTTGAATCCATGACGATGTAGTGTGTTGCTATAGTAACCTTTATTACTGTGGTCACAGCTCTCATCAGGTCACTGACCAGTTCTCTTATGTAGTTCTGTTTCCTCACCGTTCTCAGGATAATTTTTTGCGTACCAGGTAAGGTCTTGGATGGAGGCAGATTGTCAGTCATCTTGTCTTTCTTCCATTTATTTTTTCTAACAGTTGAGCTTTTCTCTCCAAGTCACTTGCTTATTGTAGATTGGTTCATCCCAGTCTCTTTCAGGTGAACAATGTGGTTGTGGTGTCCTTCAACAGCTCATTGGTCATGGTGGAGAGGTTACAGTCTGACGCTTAAGCTATAGACAGGTGTCTTTTATACAGATAACCAGTTCAAACTGAAGCCATGAATACATGCAACAAGTGGAGGATAGAAGAGTTAACTGTTCTGAGAGGAACTGAATTCTTGCTTGTTCGTAGGACATACAGTAAATACTTAAGTCATAGATTATTTCTCTCACAGTTGAAGTGTACCTCTGATTACGATTACAGACCAAACTCATTTTTTAAATGGAACAACTTGCAGAACTACTGAGTGACAAATTTTTCACTGTCAAAGAAAGAGCAGCCCACTAAGGGCAAACCGGAAATGTTTAGCAACAAGGAAAAAACCAAATACCAAATCTGCGTTTTTTGTTACAGCTATGAGGACAAGTCCAAGCATGGAGTTTCGTGGACAGTCGTCAGCCCAATTGTGTTCACCTACAGAGTCATCCAGTGCCAAAACATTCTGGACCCCGAGGACGACACGCTGCTCTGGGGCCACTTAGGATCCCAAGTTCCTCCAAGCGCTGGCTGTAAATCCAAACCCATCAAGCGTTTTGTTGTCATTGATGAAACTGTGAATCAGCTGTATGGCTCTCAGGTTGCTCGGTACTTTGAGGCCAGAGAGGTCGTTTACAAGATTCTCCCTCTTCCGACAACTGAGGAGAACAAAAGCATGGAGCTGGTGACGGTGATCCTGGAGGCTGTTCACCAGTTTGGTATTGACAGGCGCTCTGAGCCCATCATTGCCATCGGAGGAGGGGTCTGCCTGGATGTGGTCGGTCTGGCAGCTTCTCTGTATCGCCGGAGGACTCCATACATCAGGGTCCCGACCACCTTCCTAGCATACATCGATGCCAGCGTGGGAGCAAAGACGGGGGTCAACTTTGCTGGTGGAAAAAACAAGCTGGGGAGCTACGTTCCACCAGTGGCGACCTTCTTAGACTGCTCTTTCTTTCAAACCCTGCCCAAGCGTCAGATCTCAAACGGGCTGGCAGAGATGTTGAAGGTGCACCTGTCTGCATGATCACAGATGAGCTGTCTTCACGCCTCGCACCGAGTGGAGGTTGTCGCGATTGAACACGAGGTCATAAACACTTAGACTTGACTGTGAAACACACCCATTCTAACTCATGCTCGCACGTTGCTTTCTCAGCTATGCTTTTAAATGATTGCAGGCAAGTTGCAAGGGGAGGGGTGTCGCTACACAACATCTGCAGAAATGAGTCCAAATTTAGGATGCGCACCTTCCAATGTGGAAATTTAAAGTGTGATGGTGTTTAAGTGAAAAATTGCAGTTGGATTATTTATGACTTGTTTTGGGGTGAAAGGTTTAAATCAGGGGTCTGCAGCCTTCAACACTTAAAGAGCCATTTGCCATGATTTTCTCAGTAACCATAACCCTGTGGGAGCGACAAAGTCTTACTTTTGACAGATGCTTTAATGACTTCCTTTCAAAATAAAAGACACCCAGTTTATAAAAGTATCATCTGAATGCAGCAAATGTAGTAGTAGGTAGTATAATATAAGTAGTGATTTACTTGGTTTTACCATTTGTGGCCCATCTTCGCCAGAAATGTGTAAATCCAACTAACACAATTTTAATTAATTAAGTGACCCTTACCATGTTTTTCAAACCCTAAGGCACACTTAAATTCCTTAAATGTGTTCAATTATAGAAAATCTGGATTATAATCTGGTTTGCCTTAATTCAGGTTGTGCTTTCTGACCTCCAACTGATTTTCTGTGGTACACGGCACAGAAAGCCTGTCAAAAGGTTCTAGTTGGACTTGTCATAAGCACTGTCCTTCAAATGTTTGTGAATGAGTTGAGTAAAGTTTGAGTTAGTTTATTTCTTCTTTTTTTTTTACTTACCACTTACTTTTTACTTCAGAGTTACGATATACAATTAAAAGGTTTTATCTAACCAGAGAGCCACAGTGGAGGGGTCAAAGGTCAACAGGTGCCTCCAGAGCGGCAGGTTGCAGACGTCTGGTCAAAGTGAACCAACAAATTTGAGTTTTTTTTTCTAACAAAGAGATTTTTAGCTGTTTGAGTCACTTTTGATTAAATTACATTTTTTGTAAATTTATTTCAAGCACTTTATAAAAAAGCTGTTCTCCTGATTTCTTTTTAATTTTTTTTTAATTTTCAACTTTCCTAATTACTTGGATTGTCTTTTATTCCGTTCGATAAGGGAAAATAAGTTTTTTCTGACTTTTTTTTTTTTTTTCATTGGAAGAGCAACAAGCCACTTTTTGTTCAAAAGAATTTCAGTTGCAACAAATACTTTTTTACGCTGAAACACCACGTCTTTCCCACTAATGCTTGCTCCACAATGGTTTCAGATGGCCCTGATGAAGCACGATGGTCTTTTTCGGCTGCTGGAGGCTAACGGTAAAGAACTGCTGTTGGCCAAGATGCAGCCCTTACAAAGCAGCAAAAGCTCTGAACAGGAGGATGCCGCTTCTGCTGCTCGACGCATCGCTATAGAAACCATGCTGGAGGAATTGGCCCCTAACCTGTGGGAGGATGACCTGGACCGGCTGGTGGATTTTGGTCACCTTATCAGCCCAGAGTTAGAGATGGTCAATATGTTTTCTTTCTTAAGTTTTTTCGTTCTTCCTTTCTGTTTAGTTGTTTGTTTTTATGATCCCCTAAAGGATAAAATAGAATAGATAGAAAAAAAAGTGAAATACTCTGAGCTCTTATAATATATACATACACGATTGATTAAAAAATGCAAAGCCTTTTAGAAATAAGACATTTAAAAGGTAAAAGCACAAACAAAACATTTTTATATAAAATAAGCACAAGACACATGCAAGGAAGTACAAAAATGGGAAAATAACAAATATATAGAAGAGCACAAAAAATTGAACACTTTTGATAACAGATAACAACTATTATACTACAGTTTGTGTGTTTATTGTCACGTTTTTTTGCTAAACATGTTCTCTTTTTCCTTCAGCTTTGTTTTGCACCACCATTGTGGCGTTTCAATATTTCCGATTTGTAAACTGAGCGCATGAACAGGGTGGGTTATCTTTGTGACCTTTGATTGTTGTAAATGGCAGGTTCTTTTATTTTCTGCACAGAGAGTTTTGCCCACGCTGCTTCATGGGGAGGCCGTCAACATAGACATGTCCTTTATGGTGTATGTGGCTCACACTAAGGGACTCCTGACATCTGATGAGAAGGACCGCATCATCTGTTGTATGTTGGCTCTCCAGCTGCCTGTGTGGCACCAGGACTGCACTCTATCCTTGGTGCAGAAATCCTTCAAAGAACGAATGAGGCATTCAGCCGGCTCTCTGAGGATGCCTCTTCCTACAGGAATTGGCCGTGCAGGTTAGAAAACCTTTATGGGATTTATTTGAATAACATACGACAACAATTTCAGATCAGCTTTCTTTCGAATAAACATGTTTCTGATTTTATAGAAATCTTTCATGACATGATTGAAGACAGCATTCTTCATCAAGCTTATCAGAGATGGACAGATGAGCTCTCCTGCCATTCTGAACAGCGAAGGTGAAGCTTCGTGTCACAGCTGTGCTGACTGGAGTTTAACTGGGTCAGGATAAAAAGCGACAACTGAGCAGGAAAGAACAAAGTGAGTTTTGCTGGATTCATCTTACTGTACAAATAAAAGAAATAAACATCAAAATTGTTTTAAAAACCGCATGCTACATATGCTCATTTTTAGTGAAAAGTGGGACTATTTTTTTTAACTTGGGAGTGAAATCTGAAACCAGCCTCCAGTGGTTCATTGTGGAACTGCAACACTCTGTTTTTTTGTTGTTTTTTTTTTATCTCTGAACATAATAAGTGCCTGTAAAATCTTGTTAGACACTTCAGAAATAAGCCTCTTTTGAATGTCTAGGGTTTTTATTTTTCAGCACTACAGGGCACAAATTTAAAACTTAGAGATAAGTCTGCCAGGTAAGGGATAATGGATTAGCGTAAATTAACCCATGGCATGGAAGCCTGAACCGTTTGACCCGAGGTGGACTGCAGCGGCCAAGGAAAGCAATATCTATGCTGATCAGTGAACGCATCAGTTCAGAGAGAAAGTTCCCCTCCTCCCGCTTGTTTTTGTCCTAATGATGAAACAAAAGTTTGTTTCAAAGAAGCCATTGCAGTGACATAGATCATTTGAACTACGTGACCGGGACTTCTTTTTTAGGTTTCTCATTGTGGATTATCACTTTTTATTCCACACCCAGCAGCCAATCAGAATTGAGTACTTAATTACCTTCATTCACAGTAACTCTAGAACTTGTTTGTCACCATGCTCAAAATGTTTTTGTTTTTTAAAAACGGCAAATATGACGTCATCAATTTCACTAAGTTAAAATCTGATCAATATGAGCTTTTTGTGAAGATCATTTATGAATCCACTGTCTTCTGAAGATAAAAACGTTGATGGTTTGTTAAAAAAATAAATGTAAATAAATCTTTGTGGCAAAAATTGTTCAGACACGATGCACCGTGGACTATATTCTCCAATCTAGTGAGCATCGATGCACACTGGGTTTTTCGCAGAGACTTCTGGGAAATTTCTAGGGCACTCGATTTGGGAATTGTAGATTTGGACAGCCCAACAAAATGGCAAACTCACTACATAGTGCACTACGTAGTGAGTAGTGAAGGAATTCGAACACAGCTACGATAGCGAATACACAATAACTCCCAACCTTGTTTAGAACTCGTACAAAAAAAAAGCAGTCTGTCTGGCTGTGTACCTCTAAACATCAGTAAACATACATCAGTAAACACAACCAGAATGAATTCATCTTTAAAGCGCTTTGGATCACAAGATGCACTGTAGTTTATGGGGAAAATAATTAAGGCTTTTTAGTGCGCCTTATAGTGCAGAAAATACGGCTCATGTATAAAGGAAATGGTTAAAGTAAAAAAATGCACACAAACTTTAGCAATGTTCCCATGAATCTTTTAATATGTCTCACGAGATAATTTCAACATTAGGTACCAATGAGTTTGATCTACCTGAAAACGGCGAGTACAGTAACTATCACGACATTCGTCTCTTAAAAACTGTAACAGTAGAACAGGAGCCATGGTTTTTAAAAACATTGTGAGCCTCAGGAATGGAAACTGACGGGGATTAATAAAAATTGTCCATGTTTGATTCTACATCAGTGGTTTCAAATACTGTGGAGTGAAAAATAAAAACACACAGACACGCAGCATATATGCTGCCATTCTGTGTTAACTCTAATACCCCTTTAAAGCAATAAGAATTCAGAGTTACCCAGATGTGTTTTCAGTTTTTCTCTTAAGGCTCGGTTCTTTAAATTGTACAGAGGAACCATGTACAGTATCGCGAGGTCCACTGACCTGACTTTTCATGGGTTTTCAGCTGCATCTCATGGAAGTGAAAGCTCAAGAAAGGCTGTTTTTAGCGGATTTGCATCACATGAAAGAATACACTTATGTCTGTCTGTTTCACTCATAGCTACTGTCCAATAAAATCTTTACATGCGTGTACTGTTAATAATCTTGGCACACATGATCTCGGCAGTGACGACTGAACTACATTCATGCTAGCCTCAGACAGATTCAGAAAGCTCAGAAAAAGCTAACAGTAAATCCACCATAACAAGGGTTTCAGTGTTCAATACCAAATAGAGATTTAATACACTAAATAATTTGAAATAGGTTAAAAAAAAAGGTGACCATGAGTCAGTATTTACAGTGGCTCTTTCAGAATGTAAATACACACAGAAATGTGTTTACATAAAATCGTTTAGAGCTAAATACTAAAGCTAGAATAACGTTTGGAATGGCTAACGCACTAAAGTGATGCAGTTTAATGAAGTGCAATAATCTACCATATGCTGTGCAGCAATACGTCTGTAAAACTCTAAAATTGACCAAATATTGACTAATTTATAATCCAGTTTGTGGCGTAATCAGTAGTATTGTCATGGTTTCTTATATTAAGCATGATATGTTAATTTCACTAGAAAATGGATAAAAAACTTGGTAAAAAGTTAAATAGTGCAGCTAATTTAAAGGTTCTGTGAATAGAAGTAGCTTCTGTTATTTTCTGGATCATTTTTTCACTATTTGAAACGTGTAACCAGATGGTTGTTCTTCAGAGAGAATCGGAAATGACAATTCCTGAGGTGATAAATACACTGTAACTACAAAAGTCACTGGTTTAAAAAAAAAATCACTTATTTAGCTTATATAGTGCTGTATGGAAGCCAGGAGAGGCCACAATAAGATAAAGTGATTGCTTTCTATTTATTTGATTTTAAAAAAGGGATTTGATGTATTAAACTAGTTAAAGGCTGTCAATCTAGTACCTACCTTCCAAATAACACCTAAAGATTGGACAATCAATGCCAAGTGTTATTTGGCATTGGTGAAACGACAGCATGAGACTTTAGTCTCACACAGTGCCTATTTTCATTTAAAATGATCATGTTACTGCGTGCAGTTATCTATCTGCTATTATGTGTAAACAAGCCTTGTTATCTCAAGATTAATGTAAAAAAACAGAATCATAACAAATATACGCGGGTTTGGACTTGTCTCAGCTTCCTAAACTGCATTTTTTCCCACAAGGCCACTTTGTATTTAAAAACTATTCTCTTCACAGAGTAATGATGTTTATTTGCTAAATGGTTATTGAACGGTAAGTTGTTTTTGCCATAACTCCAACTCTTCTGCTTGCAAGACTAGAAGGCTACAATCTTTGGCTGTTATCCTTCTTCTTTTTTTTTTTACAATTGCCTGTATTTTATAAATAAAACCTTCCTGTCATTAAATAAAGCTGTTACTTCTGACTCGTTTAATCTTCATCACTGTGGGGTTTCATCCTTTCTTTGTGCTTCTTGACACCTCTACTTTTATCTCATACTGACAGAAGGTCAGAAGGTCGAGTCCTGCTGTTCTCCGTGAGACTTTGGCACCTTTGCAGTTCACCTATTTAACACTAAACACTGTATACATCAACAAAATACAGCATCACTTCTTACATTGTACCAGAGAAGCCAAAACAACCATAAGGCACTTAAATGAAAATGTAATTACTCTGATGGCGTTTTAAATAAAAAGAGATCACATTTTGAAAACTGCTGCACAAAACCAACTTGAAGCATTGCATAGTTTGACAGAAAAGAGGCTGTGCTATGGCATCAGTGTACATGCTACAACTGTGTACTTAGCTGCAGAGATACCTTAGAGTCTGAGCTCTCCTGATAGACTTTGTGTCTCATGTCTACTTTAACAAATGAGTTGTGCTTTGATTCCAGAAGAAGACAAAAAAAAAGCATCATTTTTGTTTTCTTAAAGTCATCCATTCCAGTGTTTGGACAGTCATCTGTATTTTACCAAAATCCAAAAGCAGTCTCCTTATACTCCTTGGCATTAGAAAATTCACATAATGAAAAAAAAAAAACACCCTGAATATGAAATATGACTAAAAAGGTATAAAAATAATAATTTAGAAAAATGTTGGGCAATTATAAAAACTGGAAGCTACTACAGTTTACTGTTTGTTTCGAAATATTTCAATCAAAATAGTGAATAATTGTAGATTTACCACTCTTAGATTACACCTTTAAGTATTTAGGGTTACAAGGATTATTGTATTAAATGTATTTTTAGTAGCTTTAATAGCAAGGAATGTGTTGTTAACATAACTGTCAGAATCACTTTGTTGATAAAAATTTGAGCTTCATAATTGAATAAAATAGAAAAAAAAATCAATATTAGTAACAGATTTGGGCTTTTTAACTACTGTAAGGAAAATATTGAAGCACATCTTATGCTATAATGAACATATAAGGCCCTTCTGATTGTCGTTTTCATGATTAAGGGGAAATGCTTCCATAATACCTTGTGTAGAACGATATTTACATGAGATCAAATGGACACGTGATTAACTATTATCAAGAGAAAGAAATCTTAGCCGGAAGAGAGACTCAGACCCTGTGAACAGCCAAAACATGTGCATAGCCATAAAACCACAATTTATACACATCTTTCTTAGGCTTTGGCTCATTCAAGTTTAGTCTAAGACACAGACAGTGTAAAGCACTATAGTAATAAATATTTGTCTTCCTATTATTGCTAGTGATTAAAAAAGCAGTGCTCATCTCACCACAAAACATCCACACTTCTGACAATGATTTATAAATTCCCTAGATTCTTTGGAATCAATAGAAAAATGATCTGCTAGACTCTATGTAAAGATAAATGCATTTTTAAATATATATATTTATGTACACACAATTCTATATATTGTCATTCATTGTCATTAAGGATTGATTAAAGCAAAGATTTTGAAATATAGTCCTTGAAATCAAGGTTGAGAGCTCGAAAAGACATCAAATGTAAAAAAAGAAAAAAACTAACGTGAAAAAAGAGGCAACAGTTGTAAACTCAGGTGGGGGGAATAGGAAAACAACAAACAATGAAAAGAAGGAGGCGTCTCGCACGGCTGGGAGTGTGTTTTTGCCGCCAAACCTGCAGGATAATGGAGGCACAGAAGATGCAGGTGTAGGTGTCTCCCAGCAGGGGGTGCTAACAGCCCTGCTCGTTTTCATCCATGCTGACGCTGCTTTTACGACTGCTGTCCTTTGAGGCGTCTGGGGAGACGGACGAGAGCAGAGGGTCCCCCCCTCTCACGGGGGCTAAGGTGTCTTCCATGAGGATGTCGTTGAGTTTGGAGCCTGCTTTGCTGTGAACGTTGTAGTGCCCTTCAGGGAAGTTTGAGTGGCCGTCGTTGAGCTCCAGCGTGCCAGGCTGCTCTGGAGTGCAGGCTGGGTGGTGTTGGTGATGGGGGTGGAGTGTATACATGTCTTGGTGGCAGTCCTCCAGAGCGGGCTCCTGCTTGATGGCTCTCACCCCAAGTTCAACAGAGCAGAGTGCTGAAGATGTGATGGGCAGGCCGTGAGCCCGCGCCTGCATTTCCAGTTCCTGAGAAGCACAGAAGCACAGGTGAATGAGTAGAGGAGTCACATTTTTCAGAATAAATCACACCTGGTTATGTAAGCTAAACCCTCCATGATTTTCAATTGTCTTCATATTAAAATGTAGAAAAGGAACATTTAAATTTGACAATGCAATACAATTGTTAGCCTAAGAGTACAAAAACCAAACACTCTACAATAAGTGGTAGTTTCTGGATGTTACTGGACCTTTGGAGTATGCTTAATTATGTTTTTATTATAATTAACTTCCAATTGTCATTCTTTTCACATTCTTCTGACACTGAATCTGTTTTTCTGAGACATTTCTGAGCTCCATCTGCACCCGAGCATCCGGCTCTCAGATCGGTGATGGCTCGACAAATTCAATTTAAAGAACCGCGTGAAACCCAGCCGGGAACAAGATGAAAATGCATATATTTCTAAAAAACAAAACAAAACAAAACAAAAAGTGGTTACACTTCTTAACCCTCAGTAGCCCCTGTTGAGGTTTACCAATCACATCGTCTGTTTATAATCACGCAGGAAAGAAACCGACTGCTTCATTTGCATTGTCTTTATTCCAAATGTAACATGAAGTTTTAAAAGGTTTTAAGTTTTAAAGTTTGAAACAAGAGTTAGGAGATATAATTGTGATACTCCTTGAAAAAAATCCTTGGATGTCTGTATATAATTCAATGGAGCTCCGCCTGTTTTTTTAAACATTTTTCAAATTTTGGATTTATACATTTTTGTTTTATCTTCACATGTTTTTTCTTTAGTATAAAAAAAACTGTTAGATTTTTTGCAGTAAATAAAAACAAGATTTCCCACAAGGAATTTATTTTTTTGGACAGTTTCAGATTTGTTGGGGAATGATCAATGTATATAATGTATATATAATCAAAATTATACCTGTAAAAGAAAAAAAAGTAGCTGGGGCTATAACAAAAACATGGATATCGATCATTGCCACAAAAAAAACTGTTTTAGAGATAAATTAATTGAACAAATAGTAAAAAAACTTAAAAAGGCACCAAACTACTAAGAGCTCATGTTTTTCTAGGTAATTGAAGAATATTAGCATCATTGTGTGGTTATTTGAGACAAAGCGGAGATAAGCAAAATGATCAATGTGTCCACGACTTATATTAAGCAGCCTAATTCCCTAAAATAAAATAGAATAAAAATGTGTATGCTGTGTTCTTCCCCATGTTTCTAGTTTGTAATCTGTAGTCTTTGGGTACCTGTATTCTCAGCATCAGATGTCGGTTGGCGTGCTCCAGCTTTTTCTGGCGGTTCTCCAGCTCTTTGGCTCGCTGTTGTTCCCGTTGCAGCTTGCGGATGTAATCTACCGATGCCTTCAGGATGGTGCCTTTGTTCCAGCGCATGTCTCTAGAAACACCACACACACACACACATCAATAGTCTTTTTCTTTGTGTTAAACAATTGGATTATTTACCACCACAAACACGTTAAATGGAGGGAGCAGATTATAAGGGTTAGGGTAAAATTTTAAAATCTTTTCTAAGTCCCTTTTCTCACACTGCACACATTTGACACAGATAGGTTTGGCTCCACACTGGACTCTAGACGAGCTCACCGTGACATTTATACATCCTGTTGTGATGCTGCGATAACTGTTGTCATGTGGAGAAACAGTAGCAAACAATCAAACTGCAACAACTGTGTCCATATTTTTTATGGGTGGTGTTCTCTGATGCTCCAGCATCAAAATCTCTGCATCCTTTGTTATTCCAGACCAACGAGCAAACCTCTACACCCCCCCCCCCCCCGCCCCAACCCTCACAAAATGTGAATCTGAAAGTTGATATTGCTTTATTTAAACCGAAAACCCACATTTGTTCATCTTTGTTGTGAAGAAAACGGGGAAAATGGCGGGTTATACGTACGGGTCATTGGATTTTGGAATCAGAGTGCCTAGTTCTTTGATTCGATCGTTGATGTTGAACCTTCGTCTTCTTTCAACTACAGAACAAAAATAAACCCTTAAAATTAGAAAAGAATCAACAGAAACACAAAAAGCAAAACAAAAAACCCATAAATAATATTTATATGAATTCTCCAACATTTCTACCTTTGCACTTCAAACTATAACTTACTTAAATTATGGTTGTCCTTTTTCTGTCTTTCCTTTGCCAGCGCTCTTACCTCAGCTTCTGGAAGAAATGCTTCAATGCATCAATAAAATGAGCAGACCAATAAGCAGTGTAGAATATTTGGATGTAGAGCGTTTTTTTGTTATTATATATACATTTTTTACATAAATTCTACACCAAAGCTCTAGAGTCAGACGTACCAACAGGGAAGCCCTCTGGTCTTTGATAGGTGTCAAATTTGCCACAAGATCCAGATTTATCCAACATATGCATGATGGCAGGAGATTGTGACACTAGAACACATGGTATATATATATCCCATTTTAGTCAATGCCACAGAGAAAGACATACACTACGAACAATCTAATTGTGAAATAATCAGAGCAGACATGTAACCCTTGTGCTATCCTAGGCACTTTACCGTTGGGAGTTGGGTCATCTAGACCCACTAGACAGTGCTCTGATTTTTTTCTATTTTCTGTGATCTTCACTGGTTTAATGGATTACATTAATTTTTTCCACCTTTATCCACCTTTGTCATGGTAGGGAGAACACTTCAAAGTAAGGGTGGGGTCATCTAAGATAGCACAAGGGTTAAAGCAGAAGATCCAGTGAGTGACCACTGTCACGCTCACCTGAGTATTCCCTTTTGATGTTGGGTAGGTTTGGAGGGCAGGAGTTGCTTATGGGCAGACCTTGCTGGGGCAGGCCCTGGTTACCGTACATGTCCATGAGGTTTGCAGGTACAGGGATCTGAGTGCAGACACACATCAAAGCTTTATTAAATATTACAAGGAGAGTGCAGAAATGTGGCAGCACCAAAGAAACTTGTTAATAAAGTGTCATCCAACCAAAGATAAAAAACTCCACAAACATACCGTATTTGGCATCTGAAGTCCCGGGTCCATCAGACCAAGGATGTCATCACTGTAACTGGACTCCAGACTAATAATGTCATCAATGACATCATCCATCTGAAACAAAATATAAAAAAACATTCAAACTCATTTATTATCCGTATAAAGCAGATGCAGACATGCTGGCAGTGAAACCTCACCTCTTTCTCGCAGTTGGAGTTGAGGGTCAATAAGGCCATAGGGCTGTTGGGGGCGCTGTTGCCTGGCCCTGGCGGCATGCCCCCGTGGTCAGAGGACTGGTTGGGGCAGGGCAAGCTCAGCGCCTGGGAGCCAAGCTTCCCCAGGTATCGTCTCACTTGTTGCTGCTGGGAGCGTTGGATGTGGTACTTGGTTGGGTTCTCTAAGTGAGTCTGAACCTGGAAGAGGAAAGCAGAAAAGAAAAGGTTTGAAAGACGACAACAAAACAAAAAATGTATCTTCTTTATGATTCCTGTTTATTACACAATTGCCGGTTTGAAGCCTTTTTAGATGACTATTGCTGTAAATATTGAATTATATAAATAAAATTGGATTTAATTAAAAAAAATCCCATCGGTTTAGAGCAACATAAATATTCAATATGTCAAAATAAAACATCTCTGCCAGCAAATGCTGTAGACTTACCATGTAAACTCTGTTTTTTTCATCTTAAAATTCCTCAAAATGTAGCTCAAAGTCCTGCCTTTCCCCTTAATTTGATCACAAATGACTAAATCATGAGAAAATATCAAGTTTCCACTGGAAATTTAATTTTATTTATGCTTTGTCATGAGTGGTAACCTCCTTGTTTATGGAAAATATGAATTTCTGAGCCTCAATAATCCCCATGCAGAACAAATGATCTAGAAATGCTTCTGTAGGCAGATAAACAGACTTAACAGACATTGTTTCAAATCCACAGCAGACTTTTTAAATGGAGTACAGCTGCTGCAGATTAAAACTCAAACTTCACATAATTTACCAAATAATTATTACAGCCATTAAAATCCTCTAATAATGTTTCTAATGTATGGATTTATTATGCCTTGAAGTGGTGATAAACCAACATTTAATTCATTTTTCATTTGATTTCCGACGTACCTCACAGGGTTGGTATCCGAGCATCTCAAGCATATTTTCCTGCGATAAAGGATTTAAATCAAAAATAAAAATATGGGTATGTTTGATTTGTTTTTAGTCCAAAAGAAAGTGCTGCAGCTTCTCCCTTTTTCTGTTTCCTCTGGAAACTGAGCCAGCAACTCTGGCCAGAGACACATCCAGCTCATCTTTTAAAAGCAAGCAAAGTAATTAGCTATGCATGTCAGGGAATCTCAGCGAGCACAATGAGCCTTTTCATTTTTGTGTTGTTTTATGTAAAATCTGTATTTATTCTTTTATGGTGTATCACTTGATGTCAGGATGTGGCAGCAACAGTAGGAGGCTTTGTTGTCTAAGGCCACCTCTTTAACTGAAACTGGCCTGGGGCAGCTTCTCTGCCCTATCCACTTTTTAACCCATGTGGATGCTTGGCGTGTGTTCTCATTCCAGCACGGCACAAAGAGTCTGTTTCGTCTTTGTTTGCTTGCAGAGAGCGTCTCCAGATAAGCACGGACATATGATTTGGGAAAAAAAGAGAAAAAAAAAAACCAGAATCCTGGCTGCTGCGTTTTACTCAAACTGAAGTGCAGGCCTTTAAAAACGGTTAAAGAGCAGAGCCGCAAAGGTCAAAAGCTTGAGAAAAGCTCTCGGCTGCTTCTAACATTTGCCTCCATGAAAACTCCTTAAGTATGGCATTTGAAAATGTTATGCTTGCCTAACGTGCGTCGACTCAGACAGCGAGTTATTCGGTGACACGTGGACCTTTTGGAGAAAAAGCCGAGCTGGCTTCCACGCCGCTCAACTGTGAACGAACGCTAACAGGCCTGTCTTCCTGCATGCGATTCCGAACCGTGCTTTTATTCTTCTTTAAATCCATTTGTCACAAGTCGATTTCACTCGGTGAGCCATGTCAAGCATTATTACACGCTGAAACCTCATGGCCTATTTGTACGGTGAACTTTTTACACTGTAATGAAATAAAATTGCAACTGTTCCACCTACCCGCGTGCCTGTAATGCTCACACTCAACTGCAAACACCCACAAGAGTGCGGTCAAATTACGTCTGTAGCAGCTCTGGAATGCATGATACTGTCAATAATTCTGACCAAAAAGATTTGCTCTTGTCTGGAAAAAATACTATCAATTTACAAAACCACATTCATTTCCTTTATCTTCTTGATTTTGTTTGTTATTACGTCTCCGTTCTTGCACTTTCGGTTTGCAACGCATTGAAAAGAGAAGGATTTCAACATTAAATGATTAAATGTGACTTGATGCAAAACAGTATTTAGGAAAGATGAGGTTTTGAAGATGCCAAGACAGGAAGAGGATAAAAAATTTCACAACTTTAGCTTATATTCACAACTGCAAGAAACGTGATTTGTGCTCAAACAGATTGGACTTGTCAGAACTGATCAGTCTCCTCCTCTGGTCATCGGCGGGGACCGTCTCCAGAGTTCAAAACACACTACATCTCCCAGCAACCCCAGTGCACAGTTTCTGGATGCCACACACCTGACTTTCATTTGCAATCACTCACAGTCTACTTAAGCTTTGCAATGAGCCTCACTCAGTGTGAAGTATTGTTTGTGCCACTCTGCCAGCACTACCAAGCGTGTTTGGATATGATCTTCTGATTTCCTGGCTGACCCTGTTTTGTCTTCGACTCCGTTTGCCTGCCCCGAATCTTGCCTGGTTCCTGACTATTCTCATTGTTTCTCTGATGCTCCCATGCTTGTTATTGACCCCTGGACTTTTAACTTTTTAAATTTTTATATTTATTTTAAACACAAAATTAGAATAAACACAAGAGTTTAAAATAGACAGACACAACAAAACAGTGTGCTTGAAAAGAAGTGGGTAGAAGAAACATCTTGTATGATCCCACCCCTTTTTACAACACTTTAAGTTGTGCATATTTCTATTTAGTTTATTTTTTCCTCAAAACATTCACATGACCCTCTGTATAGCACCTATGCAGAAGTGACGTTTGCTTATTTTCTGTATTGATCATTTCTAGCCTTGTGAATTTTCAGGGACATCCTGTAGGTTTTTTTTTTTAATGCATGTAAACTTTTGCTTTGTTTTCAACCTTCATCCAGCCCGTTCCATAAATCCACACCACAAATTGACAAGCACATTTTCTTTTTTGTAGTACAATGCACTGCTTTTTGAAGTTCAGCTGATTTCTTAACTCATAACCCCCATCTCTGTCCTTAAACATTTGTTGTGTGTTTACTGGAAGTTAGTTATTTCTGGCTTTAAACATAATGAGTGCTGTTTTAAGTTTCACTAGTTTCCTAATTTAATAAACCCGATTTTAAAAATAGTGCGTTTGTATGTGTCCCATAATCCACACCATGAACTATTCGAATAGCTTTTTTTGTAACATGTAAAGACTCCAAACTTCTACACTGTACAGTAAATATGGTAGTATTATCGATGGATATATTAGTAAACGTGCTTTGTGAGGTGAGCTTATAAACCTGCTGCGATTGGAACCAGCCGTCCGCCCCGTTCTTGTGACAAGACTGTGGTCATGACTTTTTTTTAGGAGCAGTTAGATGTCATGTGCTTCAGAGCAGAGATAAAAAGGACCGACTGTTACCAGCAACTCCTTTAAAAGCGGGGGTCTGGAGGAATGCTGTTCACTGATGCTTAATGTAACAAGGATGACTGCGATTTTAAAAACATATGTTTTCATGCAGCCCATCTTCTCCTGAGTTTTAATGTCTTTTTTTTCTTCTTCCTTAGAGAAACACATTCTGCACATGCACAGCCCTGAGCTGTCCTCAATACGTACTGTGTGGAGGATTTTCAAATGAAAAAAATGCAATGACGACAATAATGCGACATTAAAAAAAAGCACAATACTTGTTATTCTTTGAGCAGAAAGTCTTGAAAAATGTCTTAAGCAGGAAATTCCCCTAATGAAACATTCGAATCAGAAATGAATTTAGCTAAATCTGTTAAATAAACACATGAAGTACTTTAAAATGCTTTTTTATAGTTTTACTTATTGTTATAAGAAAACAGAAAAATCTTTCTCTTTTAGGAGACCGCTAACTGTGCAGAGAAAATCCCTAATCGATAATGAGAGCAGGTTTCACTCCTCAAGTGTACTTTGTGTTCCGGCTCATCCATCTTCTGAGAAGGAGAACTACAACATCTTTGTGTGTGTGTATGTTTTTTTTTAAGGCAACTTCTCACAGAGCCTCAGGTCACAACAAGCTAAAGCAAAGCTGTCGTGCTGAATTGCAGTGAGCTGAAGAGTTTTACAGTTTCCATTTGTGGAGAAGTGTTTTAAAACAACCGCAAACGAGGTTGGAGTTGTCAAAGCCATTGCGTTTGTGATTGAGAACTTTTTCCAGAACAAAAAGCTGCTTCACGTATACAGATGCGGCCGTTCAGAGGATGCTCACGTGAGCCACGTTAACATACCCATGTCCTCCAGGTAGGTTGTAAATTCTCATCCCATGGTTGCAAACCTCCACGACAGAGAAAAGGCCTGACTGCAGGGCTTTAGTAACTCATTGACTAAAGAAAAAATAACATTGTGTCGACAAATAGAATTTACTTCTACAGCTTAAAACAATTGTTTCGTTCTTTTTTCCTGCTTTGGCTCCAACATTAAAAATTTTCCAAGCATCTTTTTAAGAAAAGTAAAATCCATAATATGATGCTATCTAGACTCTTCTCTATTTTCTGTTCCAACTTTTCCAAAAAACAAACAAATGCTTGTCTAAATGTCATAAGTCATGAATGTCTTGAGTAATAAATAAAGATGACCCATTCAGGTTCAGATCATTTCCTAATAACTTGGGAATATTCATTTAGCTCACCTTTTAACTGTGGAACTGAGACTGCCGCAGTGATGAGGGGATTCTAACTAAAGCTGTCATTGTTGCATTTGTGGAAGCACATTGTGACAGGGGAAATTCATTTGTTAGCCTTTGGTTAGTTTTTCAGGCAGCACTAATACAATAATTACAACGATCATAAAAACTGAATTTTTGACCAAAAAAAACATGTATTGGCCGCTCACTTTGGTTGGGTCTGTTTCATAACTCAAACCATCCATTTGCCACAAAGATATTTTTATTGCACTGCAGTCAAAGCAATAAAGAATTCACAGAGATTTATCCAACTCATTAAAGAAATGATTAAACAACTAAATATACTTTTAACTTTAAAAGTCGTTATGCTTTTTATGTTCATTTAAGCTTGTATTGTGATTTTTCTTGCAGTTACAAACCCTGAAGAAGTCCTGCACCGATACCAAATTCTACGGAAGGAATTTCTACGGACAAAAAGCACAAACTTCACATGTCGCCAGTGCAATATAGACAAAAATACAATAGAGATGTGACTGCAACTATTGCAGAAATGACTTTGGCTAGAAAAGGTGAGGATCTGGGGCCATTTCCTGTTTTCACGGTGGGTGACAAACTCATGAGCTATGCAAAGGAGTGCGAATCATTCCTGAAACAACACAACACTCTGGAAGAAAAGAGAAATAATATGAAAAAAATCTGTTCTTTGGAATGCTCCTTTTTACTGTTTTGTTGAGAACCTAAAACAAATGTTTTAGGTGCTGCAGAAGTGTATCATATTAAAGATTGTTGTTTTCTCTGCTGTCTTGTTTCTCTTTAAATTTGCCTCATGTTACAATGCAGTTACTTCACCTTTACCAACAAGTTAGCATTGTCTTATCTGGTAAGGTCAGAAGACCAAGTGTGTATATACACTATACAGGAAGGTAATACGTGAACATACCCAGCATTTACTACTGAAAGTACCATGTAATAGAATGGAAATAGGGCTGACATTCTTTTACAGTCCAGTTTCATTGTACTTAAGGGGTAAGTAACAAGTAATATTTAGGTGAACATACCCAGCATTTAGTAGTGAAAGTACCAAGTAATAGAGTGGAAACAGGGCTGACTTTCTTTTACAGTCCAGTTTCATTGTACTTAAGGGGTAGTTTCTGTGGTAAATTCATGGTAAATACCATGAAACATACGAGTGCAGACCTAAAGGTCAAGGTACTTTATTTGTACTTACCTTGTTCTTACATGTGGTAAGTACCACAAAAGACATCTTTGCACTACATGTAAATACCCAATAAGTATATTATACCCAGTATGTACCACATAGGTATGAACCAAATAGTACCACATAAATACACAGTAAGTACCATGTAAGTACAGAGTAGACATAAAAAGTACCATGTAAGTATCCAGTAAATTCCATAAAAAGTACCATGTAAATACCCTGAAAGTATCCAGTAGTTACACAATAAGTACCATGTAAATACCACTTAAGTACACTGTAAGTACTGTACTGTAAAAGAAAGCATTACCAGGTACTTCTGCACAAGTAAAAAAAAAAAAAAAACCAATGCAGCAGATTCCCTATGATTGGTCGATATAATTTAAAGTTAAAGTTCATTCACACGTCCCGCTAGACAACTTTAAAGAAGTGGCTTTTTCACTCTTTTGAATCAAAAAGTCCATCATCATAGTTTGATGCTCGTTGTCGCCTCTAATCTACATCTTCCCAATATCTCTTGATGGAACAACACTTACAATCTGCACACCGGAGTAGTTTGGGTGGGCAGGCAGGTGCAGGGTCTGCTGCTGTGAGCAGAGCATTGGAGAGAAGGAATGAAATCATGAAGATCTCACCCTTAAAACACAGCTGCAACAGGTTATGCTCCATCTTTACAAGATATATTATTATACCTGACGTCGGTTGAACATTTCGACTTTATGCAATAGACTAGAAGAAAGCTAAGCTTATAAAGACATGAATGAGTCAATTTGATGTAGAATAATGTGAGTAGTAGTAACCTTAAACCTGATTAAACACCTTTGGGATGAATTAGTGTTCAGGACATTTCCACAGACACACTCCTAAACCTTGTGGAAACTCTTCCCAAAAGATTTGAAGCTGTTGCAGCTGCAAAGGGTCATATTAAATCTTATAGACAGGATACCCCTGTGATTTATATGCGTGTTAAGGCCTACATGGACATATCTGTAAAAATATAGTGTAGATCAACAATACATAATCTAATCCCAGAAAAATAAAAACAAGAATAGTTAAATATTCCAACTTTTAACAGCAAAATCAAAAGATTCTGACGTGTCTATAAAAAGTTTACACATCTGCATTTAGGAGTTGCTTTTTTTTTTTTTTAGAATCGTTTATATATATTTGTTGTTATTTAAATCATTTTTGTTGCTCTTATGCTCCACACTTTGACGTCGATTAAAGTAAACCCCTTCCTCTCAAAAACCAATTTGTTTCAGCATTTTCTTGAAAGCAAAAATATAAATAAATTTTGTTCTATTTTCATAATTGAAAATAAATCCAGGCAGGCAAGGGTTTAGAAAATTTCCAAACTAATTGCCCCATTCTATTTATAACAACTCAGTTCAACTCAAAATACGGTTTTAATCCACAAAACAAGCTTGTAGCAACCTGAGCCGCTTCATTACAACAAGCAGTTTATACTGTTATGACCGTTTCAGCTTCCGTAGACTTTCATTCTTCTGTTTTGCCAGTTCATAATCTGGTTAGTTTAGAGCTGACTGTTTACTGTAACCATCCGCTATTACAAGCTGCACAGTAATTAGTTTATAGCTTACAAGAAAACAAATCTGTTTCAACCATTGAAGCTGCACCTGGACAGGGATGGGCCAGTAATATGCCTGATTTTTAAATAAAATCACTATTAAATATACATAAATAAAATCAATATTTATAATAGGTACTATTATAGGTACAGCCAAAAAACACACATTTGCAGTGAGTTTTATTGAGTCCAAACATTAGAATCCACTAACTCTGCCTGTTTGCTTCTTGTGTTTATGTTTCATTCATCCTCACATCGGATAGCTGACTAAATATAGAAAGTAAAAAAAGAAAGGGAAAATTCTACAAGGGATTATTGAAAGCGCCCCCATGCAGCTCCCCCTCAACCTGAGTCCTAAAATAGAAGCAAAAAAGGGCATTAAAAGCAATATGTGCACCAGGCAAAGTAAAGTTGTTCCAATTTACATAAAAAATAATACAAACATTTCATTTATCTTTTCTTGTCTTCTGTTAGTCAAAACAATCAAGCTTCAAGTGACGACGTTCATATCCTTGGTTCTTTTATGAGAACGTTTTATGCATCAATTTAATTGACTAATTTATTAGTTTCCCTTTCGCAATAGGTTTCAGCAAATGTGCCACATATTTCATTCCTCACTGTCAAGTTTTTTTGTAAATAAATTAGTACGCAGACGTCAAAACAACAACAGGAAAGTAAATTTCAGGAATTGTCTGTTTTATTTATTTTTTATCTAGCTGTATTTATCTTAAGCAAAAATGTGCAGTGGAGCTGTTTTTTTTTCTTGTCCTCAGGGATTTCCTAAATTATCACACATAATTGAATGATCTCACAGCTCCAAGTGACTTCATTGAAGCTCCATAAAGGCCACAGACCTCGGGGTGGAACATCCTGGTCTTGTCAATACTGCTTTTGTCCGGATGAGAAAATGTTGAATGTGAGAGATTTTCTTGTTATTAAGGTGGAAAGAGATTCTGTTCACAGTTTATTTAGAAAGTGGACAGTCAGAGCAAAACTGTACATAAAGGAGCATATGAGAGGCCCAGACATTGTGGCGTCCAACGCTGATTCCGTGTTCTGACGTATAGTGCGTTGCATGTCTAACTGTTTCTGTTCAGTTCCGTTTATCTGCTTGTTGAAAAAAAAGAGGGCCAGCGAATGAAAAAAAGAAAAAAAAGGGAGTTCTGACAGGGTGATATGGCCAGCAGCAAAGGGCTTGAACTTTACTTGGTAAAAACTTCTCTAGATGAGCTCTTCCTAAAACACACTGTTTGGAAAAGAGACATCAACTTCTAACTCTCAGCAACTGCAGCTACAGCAAACAAGGCGGCTTGTTGTTTCCCCAGCTCGTTTTTAGCCTCCACCAGGCCAGAGGGCATCAGCAACATAACCCAGAACCATTCAGAAACTCCGCAGAAACAAGCACAAAGCGTCCTGCTGTACTCAAACAGGGCACAGGGCAAGCACAGAATGACAAACAGTGATTTGTATTTTTTCCCTTTTTTTTTTTTTTACTTGAATGCTACAGGCATTCCATGATGCTTTTACCAGGATACATTAACAAGACTGCCTCCATTTGCAATGCAAAGTAGAAGAATGGGCCACTTTGTCTCACTGTTAAGCTGCTAATGTGTTTTGCAGAAGTTGCAGACAACAACTGCGATGCTAATGTGAGCAGCAGCAGCATCTCAGCAACGTGTGGCCCCCTCCCCCTTTGACCTATGGTCACGCTGTTCTGCACAAGCATGTTAAATTGACACCTCGGGCTGAATAAGTGCATTAAATGCATCTTTACATTATCCTGATTGGTTTGAAATTGGATATAGGCCACAAAATGGTCTTTACTGAGCTGTAGCCATATATACTTTATATATATATATTTCTAATGTAGTCCCATTTAAACTGATTTGCACTTAGTGATTTGTTGTAGGAGATTACTATCCTGCACAATGCAGGTGACATGTATTTTCATAAATAATTACATACAGGATGTAAGGAAAACTTGCGATGTGTGATGTTTATCATCAACATAGGGATGACGATATGACTTTTGATACATGACCAAATACCAAAACAATGATATCATTTCCATAAATCAACATGACTTATAATCCAAATGATTTTCATCTACATAGGAGGCGGATATTTAACATAAAGCAGCTCCATCTGATTGGTCAATGCGTGAAGGGGGTCATCTGATTGGTCAAACGGGTAAATGGCTCTATTTGATTTGTTCAAAACTTCAAGCTGTTTTAGCATGTGTTTTAACATTTAACGCAGTTCACATGATAAATTTGCGATTTATTGTATAGGCCTATACGTAATGCTTTTTCATTTTGTAAATGTTTTTGTAGCTGTGTGTTACAGGGATTATATGATTCTGAAAACAAAACAACAAACAAGCAAAAAACAGTAGCCCACAGAAGGAAAAAAGAATCAGGGTTTTTGAAAACTCTTTTAGGAAGTTACCCTACACACATTTCAAAGCACCACTCTTTTTTTCTTTTAAATATGCCGTGGAATTAAGGCAGTGGAGGCTAATTACAGGCATTCTTGACTGAATTAGCGTTTGGTGTGTGGTAATGCTGTGCCCGCCTTTGTCTTGATCCCTAAACTGATCCCATACTTATTCCCCAAAAGGTTAGAGGTCACTTGGTTAATTAAGGACCCAATCAGTCTTTAGATAAACTCATCTGAGCTTAATATTTGCACTTTCTGAGGTCCAGCATCTCTGCCTGGTACCCTTGAGCTTTGTGTGTACTCTGCTAATCTATCAACAGACAGGGGAGCAGGTTAACCCAGCTCAGTAGCGCCAAGCTGGACGGGCCTTTTCATTTGAGGACTTCAGTCAAAAAAGAATGTCTGTAAGCTCTGGCCAGAGCAGAGAATCGACTCTAATTTGATGTATTTTACGGAGAGTGAGGGTTCAGGGTGGGGGCGTCCTAAACCTCTCAAAGAGCAGCAGATTATAGTGAGTAAGTAATGTTTATGCTGCATTGGGGGCGGGTGGGAGGTTGCTTTCAATTTATATACTGTGTTTGTGTGTCATCGCTCGCCCGTAACGCCCATCCACGTTGATGAAAGTCAGGCTAAGCAGGAAATCTCCAAATTAAAAAACTGAATGGATCTTTCTCGAAGCTCACATTTTGTTGAAAAACCTAAGAAATCTTTGAGTTTGCTTGTTTAAAGGAGCCCAGCTGAAGCCCATTTCTTTTTTTTAATGATTTAAGGGAGAAACTAACCTTTAGAGGAGCCATTCTAATAATTTGGAGGGAAGGCATCATAGTGACAGGGGTTAAAGTATTAAAGCAAACAGAATCAAATCTGTTTAATTAGATCTACTACATAACCACATATTCCCAAAGGAGATGTTGCTACATTGCTCTTAAAACACAAGTTCAAGGAAATGTGTCGGCAGTTTTAGCAGGTCATTTTCCAGAAGGATTTTGCTGGAAATCTGTTGTTATGAACGCTTGTTTGCGCCATCAGTTCTTACAATAAATACAATGGAGAGAAAAAAAAAGGCTTTCATTTTTACGTATTAGAGCCTCATATTCAAATAAAACCAGGATTTCCTTTGCACAAATGAGCATCAACAGCCTGCATGTTACCACAAAGACAGCAGTTTTTTTACAATTTTGTGTTTATGCAACTCCGGAGGAGGGCTTTTATCCAGGCAAAGAAGAAGTTTTCATAAAGATCCTCAACATTTTCGCAGTTTTACTTTTGATACTCTACAAAGTGACACATTTTTCATCAAATCCAAATATGCAAAACAGAATATAGCAGCTAGATGGGTCTAAAAATTGCACAATAGATAACGACTGTTTTAAATATTTGAAAAAAGTGCTGTTTTTTAAAGTTGTTCTTTCCTCGTCATAGTCATAAACGCTACAATTTGACGTTAAAGGGTCGGAAAGGAAACAAAATAAAGAAGTATAACCAAGATCTCAAAGGTATGGAGGAACTGTACAGAATCCAGGACTGTTTGGGCATAAAGGCATACATTTCAAAGCTTTGATTCAAATATTTGGCCTTCTGTCTGTACAGCAGCTGGACTGTCTGGCTGGAAAAGTGTGGCTAAAGCTAAACCTGAGGTGATTGAGTTTTCCAACACTTTGTATATATCTAAATTAAAAAATCTCATCCTAAAATTGGGCTTCTTGACTTTTATCTAAAGATGAAGCTAAACTACATTTTTTTCTGGGTTTTACTATTAAAAAGTTCTGTAAACAGATTTCCAGCAGGATTATGCAAGAAGACATGAAAACTCACAGGGAATTCTGCAAACAATAATCTGTTCTTAATAGGGTAAAAACAAGATTGTTTAAGACAGTAAATGTCTAAAATTGTAGCCAATTTAAAAATAAAAAATACAAACTCTCCAGGCATCCACAATATTTTTCACAGGAGAAAATGGTGAGCATACACAAGTTTACACAGCTTCACGCCATTTCAATATTTCATTTAAACCTTTTTTTAAAAACAGGAACACATGCAAAAGACAAACGGGAGCACTTACCAAACTGTTGGAAATCTACCGTCAAACACAACGCCTTGTTACTCGCACAGAAAACCTTAACGGTCTCCTGTCCTTCGTACTGCCAGGGGAATCAAAGCTATGAAAAGATGTGAATGTAGCTGAGCAAATAGGATTACAAATGGCTCAATCCAAATGGCTGGAAGCACAGCATGCATTAAAGAGAAATTCTCTCAGGAAAGATAATCCCCATATACGCATTTTAACACACTTCACTCACCCCTGCGTGGTTTTTTTTTTTTTTTACACTCAGTCATAGTAGAGCTATGATTGCCCGACTGTCTACAAACGAGTCACCCGGACCTATAAATACAGCTGAAGCACTCAGACTGCTGCGATGACACATTCAGCGTCCACAGATGGAAACTTTGGATGGAAACAGACAGCTAATTAACCTCCTTCTTCTTCCTTGCCTTCAGCAGGTGGAGCCCTGCCCGCTTACCTTGAGCACCTCCATGGGGACCTGTGCGGAGGGCGACGAACTGGTCGGGACACTGACATTGATGGCGGGGGTCTGGGTGGCGGTGGTTTGTGGAAAGTGAGAGGACTGCTGCCGCTGCTGCTCCCGCCGCTCCTGTTCTTGAAGCTGCTCCCTCATCAGCTGCTGGCGTAGCAGGATGCGTGATGTCATGGCGGAGGAGCTCAGCGGGGGCTTGGAGGAGATGTGTTGGTCTGGGCTGCAATTGGGGAGGGGGGGGGGGGTTGGCAGGTGAATGATCAGAGGGATAGAGAGAGGAGGCCGAAGCAGCAGGCGAAAGGGTACATCGGGGTCAAGCGGGGAGCCAGAGGTCACAAAGAGACACAAGAGAGGATGGAGACAAGTCCAATGTTAAATGTGATATAAATACTATGAAAGAACAATGATCACAAAGATATGAAGAGTTGCAATATTATTTAATATCGCTGTCCTGAGATTTCTGTCATATTTGACATGTTTTGTGTAAAGTTGATCAAATAGACAGTAAAACAGCGTTTTTACGGTAAGGATCAGTCTATCACAGTCCCCGAAAATGCTTTGTTTTTACAAGCATAAATTAAATACAACTTCAAACAAACTGCCATACTGGTTTGTGCATTTAAATGTGACACAAAGAGGAAGACAAAAAGAAAAGGCGCCTCAGTTTTCCCACTCTTAAATTTAGAAATCCACTACCCCGCCGGAGCCCTGCAGTCCTAAAATAGAGAGACTCTGCTGAAGCAGAAGTTGTCGGGATGAAGCCTTGGCGGAGCGAGTGATCCTTTTGAAACAACCCAGTAAAACGTCTGGCTAATCCAGCTGTGCAGTAATCGCACTAATTAGCCTGCGCAGTCAAACACAGGCTCGGTCTGAGGCGCACTCACTGGGTGTTGAGCCCTTAGCATACCATCATTCTCTCCATAACACTGCATGTAGCTTCATGGTCTGATACCACACAGACTGAGGCTTGAACCTCCATATCTGCCTTCCAAATTCACGACCAGCACATTTAATGTCAAGGAGTAAGACCTTTAAAGGGAAACAAAGAAGTGGGCTTTAGCAGGAGTTTGAGCTCCTCAATTTGACAACTTTTTCCTGAAGGTTCCTTTGTACTTCACCCACCACATGGAATAGGGTTTAGTGTTCATGCAATATAATTCCCCCTGTCTGTGTGACTTTGAAGGATTTTCTTTCCTTTCATCACAGAAAATTTCAAACAAAAAGTCACTGGATCTAATGTTAAAGTCTTCATTTGCACTCCAAGGATCAAGGCTTTCCTTATTACTTTCATAATCTGCTTCACTGTATGTGCTGTTACAAATTTCCCCTTTGTTTCCTCCTTTTTTCACCTAAAACAAGTTAAAAGTATAAATACAAAGAAAATATGATTTTTATTTGGACAAACCATTGTGCATAAATATCTACTTTCAGAAAATAGCTTATGCTAAAAAACACACATGGCACTGTTTTTAAAAATGAAATGAGCCTTTTAGTTTTGAGGAGTTGCAAATGAAGGCATTATATTTACAAAATGAATAGACTGTACCTTTATCGTAAATTACATCATTCAAATTATATAATTCTTATATGTATGATTATAACATTGGACTAACATTGACTTTTCTACAAAAGTATAATGAGCTCTTTTATTAATAATCTCTCTCTCTCTCTCTCTCTCTCTCTCTCTCTGTCTATATATCTGTCTGTCTGTCTGTCTGTCTATCTATCTGTCTATCTATATATTCTGCTTTTAAGTCTCATTCTGATCATCTTTTGATGTATTTAAGCAGCATTCCCAGTGGTCTTTTAATTATGATTATGCTCTTTATAGTTAAAATTCCAAAAACCTGTGTTGTCTTTTAGGACATAGTTTCTGCAGAGCGATGAGGGTTCATTAGATATTCGCCTGAGTTGTGGGTGGGACTGTTAGCAGAAAGTAAGCCTACACCCCTCTGTTAGCTTACTCCCCTAACCTAATATTACCAGTGCAGCAATAATGGTGAGGAGTATTGGAGGTATCCAGCTGTTCAGTTTAGAGCCAGATGCCCGCTCAGATGAGGAAAATGAAGACAGTACATTGTGTATTCTTCTGCGAGTAAATATATATCAGAATGGAGAAGAGCAAGGAGCTTGTGGCCTGCTGTAGCTTCTATGTCAGCTACAAGCTTTTATCAACAGCATTTTTTCATCTGCTCCTGATCAACAATAATTTGAATAAAGAAATACACTGAAATGCTATTTAAATCTTAATTTTCTTCACATATGTCCTCCATCATAAGAAAAATGCCACAAGAACATGTTAAAACATATTTTTTATCAGAGCGCGTCTTAAAAAGATCCAAAAAAAGGCCAATATAAAAGGTTATGCTCTATGTCCAAATCTAAATCAGCCCATCACCTTTTTTGTTAAGTTTGCAAAAAGTTTGACCCACACACAAAAAAGTGCTAAACATCTCCCTCAACACAGCAAATGAAGAAAGTGGCAAAACTTCCAATAAATGTAAGGTGCTGTATTTAACCATTTTGGCACACATCAGCATATGCATAATATACATTTAAGTACCGTAATCAGAAATCATTGCAATCAGAAATAAGATTTAAGAGTAAAATGTAATAAAAATAAAGACATGCATTGTGGTTATAGATCAGAGACAGTTCTTGAGTCATGAGGTGTGCCTCAGGGTTCCATTCTTAGACCTATGCTGTTCCTGCTGTACACGTTCCCTCTGGGAACGACTCACAACTTGCAGACAACACTAAACTTTACACAGCTCTGCCATCCATTGACCACAGTCCATAAGGTTTCCTGTTATTGTTAAGCTTTTATTTTTGGCAACTAAAAGGAAATGGTGACAGTAATAGATGAGTTGAGCTCCAGAGGAATTCAGATAAAAAGTCAAGTTAGAACTCTTAGGATCATAATCCACTGCAGTTTCAGCCCTGACATGATGACAAATGTTGAACAAATACACTGTTTGTTATTTTTTATCAAAAAGCAAGTATCAGAGGTATCATGACACGTTTCAGAAAGGTTAATTCAAAACCTGACCTTCAGCAGGTTCGACTTTAATGATCTAGTCCTCATATAAATGTTAGAGAGCAGCAACCGTTCATCCAGAAATCTGATTCCAGAGTTTTAACCGGAAGCAAAACTGATTTCCTCAACCAGTCACTAAGACCTGCAGAAAGCAGTCAGCTGATAGAACCTGAAGTCAAAAGCAAACAGAGTCAAGTTGTTTAGCTACTATGCTGCACACATATGTAATCAGCTTCCTAATGAGCTCAAATGAGCAACAACTTCTTTAATTTTTTTATTTGAATTTGAAATGGTTTATCTTAAGCAATTAAAGCAAAAATAATGCACAAAACAATACAATCCGCATTCATACATTCATTCAAAGACATATCAAACTTAGGATAATTAGACTATGTCCATGTTTGAAATAATGTGAAAACTGGTTTCTGGTGCTTTTGTTTTTGATGCTGCATTTTAACACATTTCTGCCCTTAGGCCTTTAATTTTTTTGTTTATTTTTTTAACACTGCCAATGTTTTTTGTCTCTCAGTGAAGCATTTTCTATGAATTTGTACAGAAACTGCTGTACAAATAAAGCTATCCTGCCTTGCCTGTAGAACAGTAGACTACTTGTTCAGTCTACAAGCAGAGAAAAATACTAAACACTTATTTGAACTGCTTGACATTTGTAATTGGATGAACACATGGGGTTATTTACAACAACACCAAGCTACATACAACTCATGTTATACATCTGTAAAAGCTCTGAAAACAGAAATGATCCAAAATCAGTAAAGGCTATTTCTTATATATTTCAGGGGAAAATATGTTTTGAGTTTTATTTTTTTTATGTATCATTTTTATGTATCAATTTGCCCAAAGCAACTCATAGTCACAGTCCCATTCACCCACACACTTTTGGGGGCTTCACTGCCGAACATTGGAGTTCTGTCTTGCCTAAGGACACTTCAACACATGAGCGGGCAAGGTGGAAATCGAACCTACAGCCATCTGATTGGAGGTCAACTGCTCTACCTCTCCACTACCGCTGTCATTTAATTGAGAAAACATTTCACCCTTTTTTCAATCCTTTTTTTTAAAAACTTTTTTCAATCACTTGTTATCAGTTGAAGAGCGTCTTCACCAGACAGCATGTTTCAGCTCCGTCCATTAATGCTCATTGGATTCAGTATGTATTGTATTGTAATATTTTGTTTTAAGCTGTGACTTGTATGTATGCGAACTGGTCATTATCCTATTGGAAGATCCTCAACCAAGTTTTCTGCTGATAAATCTGAAGGTGTTATTGTAGTTTACACAGATTCAAGACAGCTGGTCCCAGATGCAGCACAGCAGGACATATCTGAGGCGTCTTTGAGTTCACAAAAAGCCCAGCCTTCTTGATCTTTTCTTAGCATGCTTTACTTTTGCGTCTGTGGATGCAAAGCTCTCGTCTTGCCAAAAATGCTTGAGTTTGTTCCAATCTGTTTAAAAGGCATTCTCTCAGAATCTCAGAATTTAAATATGCATTGTGGCAAATTGGAGTCTCCCTTTTTTAGGATTTCATTTTATAGTTCTCTTTGTCTACCATGAACTCCACTTTAACCCAAACCGGGACAGCAATTTCCATTTCTATAATCTATCCCTTACATTTCCAATAATTCTTTTCTTTAGTAGACAGGAACGTTAGTTTCAATCTTGAGGACCTCTAGCATGTCCACAGGAGCATCAAGTTGCTCCAAGATGGTCTTAAAGCCTCTACCTTTCATGTGCAACTCCTTTTCTGTGAGTGGTCCACGTTCAGTGTGGTTACCACACAGAACAAAGACGACTGACACATTTTTGAATAGGAAGAGTGACTGATTATAAGTTTGAAGGCAAATGTGATGGTTTTTAGAGGACACACTTTAGTTTAACATGTCATGTGGTCACGCTATTTTCACCCTTTTCCAGAGGGAACCATCCTTTTTAGTTTGTTAGTTTCATTTTCAAACGATGGCAAAGCAATGGTGAAGTGAGATTTTTCTTAGTTCAATTTCCACTAACACATCATCGATAACAAATTAGTTACTTCAAATAACTATTGAGGGTTTTTCTGAATTGAAAGGTTCTAATTTCATTATGCATTTGTCTCATTTTAATACAAAATAATTTACTACACTTGATTTAAAATGTAAAGATTTTAATGGGATATTATCACTTGTTTTCAGGAAATATACCAATGCAATGTTTCCCTTAGGAAAATCTATCTACCAAATAGAACAAATAAAAAAAGTGCTTTCATTGTTTTTCTTCTTTGTAAGACCGGATAAAATGGGATTCTAATAACTTTCAAATGCATTTTTTTACATTGATTTATAATATTTGTTTTGTTTTCTTTTTAAAGATATCAAATGAGTGACTGACTGAATATTGAGCACAAGTACTGCATTATGGGGAACATTTTATGATGGTGAATCAGATTGATTAGCGCTCTCTTCTGGACATGACAGGAAAAGCCATACGGTTATTTATATGTAAACAACATATTATTACTAAGTATTTTTAAAGTACATTGCATTTATATTAGGTATATAGTTCTCATCGAATGTTATTAACAACTATTTTTAAAATACTGTTATCACTTTATAAAGTAAAGAAAGTATTTTTTAACTTTTTTGAAGCTTATTACTTAGGATGTAATCAATTTTGATGCACTAAGTTTATTTAGTATGTTTCATATTATCATGATATTTTGGTGGCCTAAAACCGTCCTTTCTTTTCACATTTTTATTTTTGCCAGAAGAATGATTAAAATACATGAAAAGCTCTTTTGTCCTTTTTTTAACCTTTAACTCTTTTCTGTGTGCACACCTACTATCATGTTTGTGTGTATTTCGAAGAAAAAAAAAAAGGAAAACAACAATGGCTGTACAGTTTTAAAAAGACCCACCCACCACAAGTCATGATTTGTGGGATTGTTCTCCCAGAGCTCCTTCATCATGTCCACCATTAGCTAAACAATCCCAATGTGTGTGATGGGAGACTTCACTGACGTACAGCAGTTTATGAGGAACGCCACGCCGCTCTGCATCCAGGATAAAAATAAGGTAAGCAGGTGTCTTTGACAGAGGAACAACGGTCTGATCAGCCAAAACACACAAAGACAAAGTAGACACGCTGCTTGTTGTACTGCTACATCTGGCAATCGCCTTTGGCTTTAGGAGTAACCCCAAGATATGTATAGAAATCTCTACTTTATAGTAAGACCTAGTTGAAAAGTTTTTCAGCTTGGTTGCACTTTTAAAACTTCCTAAAGAGCAAAAATAAACATCCTAAAAACATTTATATAAACAACTTCCCAATGCCATGTTGATACCCAACATCCTATGTAAAAGCTGTGTACTACTGTGTACTACTCCACACACTGCCCTTCATGTGTACATTTAATATTTTAGTGTACGCACACATACAGTCAGTGTGAGCATGATCAGAGATACAGAGGTGCCGTACTCACAGACAGTCAAATGAGCAGGGTCTGTACACTTGCACTCCTATGGCCTCCATGTTTGTTTGTTTTTCTCCTGAAGGTGCACCACCCGCCCTTGGAGAGCAGTGAAAGTCATGCTGGTGCTGCAGCGCTGAAAGTGTGTCAGAGGGGGGAGGCTCCAGGGGCCAGCCTGAAATCTCCAATCGCCTGGCAGAGTCCGAAGCAGATGACTGGCGCCGTCCGGAGCAGCGGCGGAGCAGCGCCAAAGAGAGGGCAGGAGCCCACTGCCGTCCACCGGCACGCTGTGCACAAACCACACAGATCCGGTTTCACTGGGAAACCTGTGTGCACGCCTGCACACTACCATCAACTACACACTCTGTTATTGTTGTCGTTTTTGTTGCCTCCCAGTTATCAAAATAAGTAACAACTACACATTTCTGAATAACTTTCATTATCTCTTCGAGTAGGAAGGTTAGTTTTCTGAATTGGAGACAAATTTTTAGGCAGACAAATATAAACATGTTCTTTTTTCTTTTTGTATGAGCAGTGTTTTTTCTAAATATAATAGCAGAGTAACTGTATGATTTGGTACTGTCTTTCATAAAGATAACTTTTCACTTATATAAATAGAAATCAACCTCTGGAAAAATACTTGAATTTGGCTGGAATTGAAACCTGTTTTTATCATGAACAGCTCTACCCTGGAATTGTTTTTTTCCTTAAAAAAAATGGTAAGAATTTACATATGGATATTCTGATTCAACTGCAATGTGAAAACAGACCAAAAAACGGTGATGTTTTCTAAAGATTCCCTGCTACTCAAGGCCGTGTCACACAGCCACTACGTATATTCTGCAAATTTTTCAGGTATGAAATTTTGGTCTTAAGTGATGAAGTGATGAAGTAACTCATAAGTGTATCTTGCATTCGTCAATGTGCGCAGAATGGTTTCGGCCAACGGGTTGCTATGTCAATTCGGTTTTGAGCTGTTCAAAATTTTTGGTTGGTTCAGAATTTCCCAATTTATATGTATTTTACATAGTTTATACACAATTTTTATGTAAATCTTATGCAATTGTGCATTAGTTTTGCAAAGCGCATATGCATATTTGTGGCTTTCCACGACTGTTCCACGTATGTCTAACGGACTTTACATGCATATATCACCGATATATACCTTTTATATTGCGAACATATCACGTTCAAATTACATAAATGGCAAACAAATGACTAATGAATTGCATCTACACAATGCAATAATCACAAATGGTTCATGTTTTACATTGATTTACATGTTCTTTGTGTGGTTTATTTGTACCTCTAATGTTGGTTTTAACATAGTTCCTTCGTAATACATCTGTGAAATTTTCATGTACCACAACTTTTTTTTACTTTTTCACGTATATTCACATACAATCGATTGTCATCTGTGCAATATGCGCAAAATATAAATAGTGGCTGTGTGACAAGGCCTTTAGAGTAAAAAAAAAACGATAAGGTAATAATGATCCTCCATATAAGTAATTTCACTGCTGCAAAATGCGCAACACAGAATCTGAAATAAAAAATAAAATTCACATTGTACCCTGAATGTTGAATAGTTTTGTAATAAACATGAAGACTTTACCTTCAAGTTTACCTCTGCTGATTTACTCTCTTTACAATAATTACAAAATTTTAAGTAAAAAGAATCAGTTTTGAACAAATTGCGACTTCAAAAATCATAGCGGTTTTTAATCACGGGACTCCAAGAGGTTCACAACACACACGATCCTTTGAATCTGATATAAAATGTCATCTTTAGTTTGAGGTTTATTTTACCTTTCCACTAAAAAAAAGTTGGTGTGGGTGGTTTGTGTTGCTTTAAAAACATGCACGTCTCTCAGTCCTGAGGCTCCCAGGCCCCCGATTTCCCACATATCTGCAGAGAAACTGGCTTTTAAAGTGAGCACTGATAAAAGGTCAAACATGCCTGGGGAACACGCTGCGGTTTCCAAGAAGAAAATCCCGTTTCAATTCATGTCACCACTGGAAATTTTTTCCATGTTTTCCTCAGTTGATTGTGAAGAGGTCTCAGCAGAGAGAAGAGTGCAGTGTTGCAGGATTGTGGTCACTTCTGGCTTCTTCTCTTCACCGTGACATGTATTTGTGGATAGCACAATGAACTTTGCTGTTAAACGCGGATCTCTAACTGTTCTGCAGAACATTTGACAATGATTTAAATATGCTTCTGTTTCATGATGTCAATAAGAGCCGGAAGGTTTCAAACTTTGCTTTTCTCTTGCATACAGGTATTTCTCCTGAAATCGTTGCACAAAACATGACAAAAAAAACAACAACAGGATGCTTCTTCACAGTTTGAAAATGTGTTCTTTTTGGTACCAACTACTGATCTATAAGTCACACACAAATCCTTTTGCCAGACTGAATGCAGCACGACCAAATAAAAGAACAGAAAAGACTGAAATATCAACAACTTTCTTATTTTAATCACTTTTTACCTGAACAGCTTCATAATTTTAAAGTAACCAACAAATGAGAGTCCTTTGTAACATGTTCACTGTCTCTTTGGAGCAGACAGTCATTCAGTTTGATTTACCAAAATGTATTAGTGAAAGAGGCTACTTCAGAGTCATAGCATCAATCTTCCTCCTATCATCATGTGTAGCATGTCCTTTAAAAAAGGAGTAAAACTTACAAAAATGACACTAAACAGCCAGGGGGAAAGTAGATGTTTTTATGCCTGTACTACAACAAATTACGTCAACGTAAATCTTTTTAATTGCAGTAAATGCAGATTAGGGTGCAACAATTAATATGCAACCAGATTGATCTGTCTGAAGCAAGTTGTTAATTAAGTCCAATCAAACTATAGCATTATACAATCATTTCAAAATGAAACAAATTGATTATATTAATATTGGAAAATACCATTTGGATTGAGGCACTGTAGGTTTATTTTATTGTAACGTAAGGACAAGTGTCATCAGAGCGGACAACACACGTGTGATGTCAGCACAAAAAGAAAATCAAGCCATCACTCCAGTCCAATGTGTGGAAACACTTTAAATTTAGCAAAGACATGTGACCATACAGTGTGGTAGAATTCCATTCCAAAATTTTTGATGTGGAAAAACAACAGCGGGCTGAACGTTATGGAACTAAAATGTGAATGGATTTGCTATTAGTTTTTGTTTACTTGTTTGTGTGTACACATATTTAATTTGCATTTGATTGTCTTCCAAGAAATACAAGGAATCTGGAAAAGTTCTGAGCCACACTGGTTGAAGTTTTGTCTGGATCGATTTTAGGTCAGTGAATCGGATCGTTCAAACTGAACAAATATCGACTATGAATCGGATTAGGGACCACAAATTACGATATGAATTGTTGCTAAAATGAATCATTACAGCACTACAGATAAATGTTATCAGCAATAAATCTTAACTGTAAACAAAAATGTAGACTGGTCTTTGTGAAAAAGTATTTTAACTGATTATTGCACAAAAGAACTTGATAAATGCAAGAAATACACCTCCTTCTTTCTCATTTTCTTTTTCTCCTCAACTAATTTTAGTTTGTACATCTTTATCTTGCAATCTCCCCCCTCAACAATCTTCCCTGTATTCTTCTTTTTTCAATTACTTTTTCAAATATTAATTATTTTTTGCTGCACATTTTACTTCTACCATTGCATTAAGCTTTATCTTGAACTATCAATAACAATAGTGCTCAGAAAACTTCAGGAATCATTTATTGTTTTTTTTTTGTCCCATTGCAAACTAACCAACCTCTAGCTTGCATATAAATATGCTTCCTTGACCGTGAATAAATTAAGTGTCCCCACACAGCAAATCAAAAGGTGTGTTTGGCGTGTTTGTTAAGGGAAGTGAAAGAATTAGCAGATAACGTTAAGGGAGAGAGGGATGTAAACCACATTTTGTAGCGATAAGAAGACACTAAAAACCACAGAGATGCAAAAATGATGATATAAAGTGCTGGCTGATTCACAGTTTTAGCGCCATTAGCGTCAATTTTAGCCCGCAGCTGCTTTTGAATAAGTGTTAAAGCAGGAAAAAGCCGCCACACAGCTGATCTTCCAGCCAGTACGGCGTACCTCCACCAGGTCTTATACCAGTACGGAGTACAGGACTGTACCAGCTTACTTTCAGCCCTTCAGACAGCTAAAATATCCTTGAATGCACCTCCAGCAAATGCAAGTGGCTGTTTATGAACCAAACTGCAGCTGATCTACTACATCTAAAAATGTAGAAATGTTTTTCTTAGTCCTTCAGAAGCAGTGCAGCCGCTTGAATAAATAGGAGTTGCAGTGTACGTAGTTTGTTTACAGGGTCTTCCTTCATTGGAGCATGCTCTGTTTCCTGACCCCACAAAAATAAGAAAACAAACAGACAAAAGGACAAAACCAGGATTTTCCTTCATGTTATGTGTACATTTGTAGCCCCCTTTCCACGTCATTATCAGCCTAAATATTTACTTGAAATTCCTCTTTTCATTTGATTTCCTCCTAGATGAAGGCACTGTTTCCCATCATGGCAGCATTTAACGCCACCTTAACACACCGATGGCTAACCTAAACACATGTAAGCATCTGGTTTAGCATACATGTATAAGCACTCCATGTATAACTTTCACTGTGTCTTCAGTAAGTGCAGGAGAACGAAGCTGCTAATCAGGATCTTCACATTTCTAGGGGGCAGGGTCAGTGAGGGTATGGGGTCTTTGAGTTCATTCACATAAGGATGCTGTGCAAACACTGCAAAGAAGATTTACTGGTAACTCTAATGAATGAATCGCCTTTGACATGAGCAGACTTTCACCACATTCTTCTTTTATTTTCAAAGGATCCTGATAATAACCTATGGCTAAAACCCACAAATTAAGCTTTGCTTTTGAATACATGAAGATCGACACTATCTCCTTGTTTTAGGGAAATTCCTAAATTGATCACGTCAGCTCAGTTGCTTGCTTCCAAACTGATCCAAACTTCCTAACTGTACAGATGTTGGAGGTTTTTGTGGGAATCGAGGTGCACTTATCATATAAGGCTTTATCAGTTACCTGAATTTTAACTTTCCAGCTTGATCCTTTATGTAACTATAAACAAAAAAAGACTGGGTAATGAATTGTGAATTACTTTAAGTGTTGTTGCAGTAGCCAGTGTTCACCGTTAGAGGGAGACAAAGATCAAGTCTCTTTGAAGCAAAAACACAAAGGAATAAAAGGAATTATTCAAAGCAAAATAATAATAATTTTAGTAGAATTTAGTTGTTTTACTCCTGTTTTACTGCTAAATTTTGTTCATTAATGCAGAAAGCTTTACTGTATTTCATAAATTGTTTTACTAAACTTTTTTTGGGCTGCATGGTGGCATGGTGGCGCTAACTTTCATAGTTAGCGCTCTTGCCTCACAGCAAGAAGGCCTCCGGTTCAAGTCCCGGCTGGGGGACATGAAAATCAACATCAATGGGGGACCTTTCTGTGTGGAGTTTGCATGTTCTCCCCGTGTATGCGTGGGTTTTCTCCGGGGTCTCCAGCTTCCTCCCACTGTCCAACAACATACTTCATAGGTTAATTGGCAATTCTAAATTGTCCCTAGGTGTGAATGTGAGAGTGAATGGCTGTGTGATTGTTGAAATTCTTCCCTGCAACAGACTAGCGACCTGTTCAGTGTGTCCCCTGCCTTCGCTCATGAGTGGCCGGGATAGGCTCCGGCAGCCCCGTGACCCCGAAAGGGAAAAAACGGATAAGAAAATGAATGAATGAATGAATGAAATAAACTCTCCAATATTCATAATAAAAAATCAGCTACTGAAAGTCTTTTACAGACCTCAGCTTTTAACTTTGTGCCTCTCGCACATAATTCTTTATAACAAATACATTTTTTAACATTTACACTGAAAATGAGAGATTCTGTAAAACGTTATGGCTTGACAAAGCTTCAGTTGTGTCGTGTCTAAAATATGTTAGCTCCAACTGATTTCTCCAATCTAAACAACTATCGGCCAGTATCCAACCCGTCATTTTTAAGAAATTTTTTAGAAAAGCCTGTTTTTACTCAACTGAATGTTTTTATTAATGTAATTAACATTTTAGAAAAGTCACTAGCCACTAAACAGAGATGTCACTTGTCAGGGTCTTAAATGATCTAAGGTCCAATGCTGACATAAAGAAAGTATCTGTTTTAGTCTTACTGGAGCCTTTGACACAGTTGACCACTCTATCCTTTAAAACAGACTTCACAACATGGCTGGTTTAAATTCTGCCTCACAGATATAGATTTTATTGTTATTTTAAATCATTTTTAATCTGGAAGGCAAAAACTGATATGTAGGGTGCCTCAAGGCTCCATCCTGGGTCCCACACTTTTAATCTTTACATGCTTCTGCTTGGTGATGTCATTAGAAGACACTGCATCAACTTTCATAGTTATGCTAATGACACTATGTAGCTGTGTCTCCTGATGACACGGAACCCATGGACAGTCTTTTAAACTATATTTCAGATATTAAAATTTTGATGGGAGAAAACTTTTTGCAGGTCAACCAAGTCTTGGTAATCGGGTCTGAAGCTGAGAGAGATATGTGATACAGTAAGGAACCTCTGTGCGATCCTAGATGCAGATCTTAGCTTTGACCAACACGTGAATCAAGTAAGGAAAACTGCATTTTACCATCTGAGGAATATCACCCAAGTGAGACCCTTTTTCTGTAGAGACAGTGCTGAAATTTTAATTCATGCCTTCATCAAGAACAGATTATGGTAATATCCTCCTTTCTGGTGTAAAGAAAACCACTCAGTCATGTGCAGCTAGTCCAGAACTGAGCTGCACGCCTTTTAACGAAAACCAGGAAGAGGGAGCACCTTGCACCAATCTTAAAATCTCTGCACTGGCTCCCTGTCAGCTTTAGGATTGATTTTAAGATTCTTTTAATAGTTCATAAGAGTGTCCATGGTCTTGGTCCTTCTTTTATCTCAGAGTAGCTTTTAGTTTATGAACTTCCCAGAGCCCTTAGGTCATCCAGCACGGGCCTGCTGAAGGTCCCTAGGGTCAGAAAAAAAATCCACGGTGAGGCCTTGTTTAGAAACTACAGGCCTCGACTGGGAAACAAACCAGCCTGAGGATGTGAGGGCCTCATCCTCTGTCTAGGATTTTGGGAAGAAATCTTTAGGAAGAAACTACAGACGCATCTATTTATTCAGTTTTTATTCAGATCTCCTATGTGGGATCTAGAATTTGACTCTTATATTTTATATTCTATTTTATCACACATTTATTTGTTTAATGCTTTTTAATCAAGTTGTACTTTTTTACGTCTTAAATTATTCTAATTTAAATTCTAGGTGTCTTAGACTTTTAGACCTAAACTTATTTAAATTTATATTTTCATATTTTTGCTGTTTTTATATTTGAACTTTTCTATGTATTACTTCTACATTTTAGACTGTTTACGAGTGTTTTTTCACCCTTGGCTGGGGTCTTTGTGTTGGGGCTCCCAGAGTTTTGGTCCTGCTTGTCTGTCCTCTGTCGTCCTCTGGAGGGAGGTGCTGGGGATGAGCTGCGCTTGTGCTGACAGGGCGAACAGCGCCTTCTGGGTTCTCTCGTCTTTAACTTTTTATAATCGTTTCTCCTTTATTTGTGTTTGTTTTTGTGTATTCTATTATGGGGGCTTAATTTATTATTTTATTGCATGTGGGGAAATGGGTGTGTTTGTGTTCTTGTTTGTTTTTATCTACTGCACCTTGAGCTGTTCTCTTTTCATGAAAGGTGTTATAGAAAAATAAATTAGAATTTGAATTTGTAGAAGTTTAGTTTTCTTAGAGGTATAGACTCTTGTTTAACCCTTGTGCTATCCTAGGCACTTTAACATTGGTAGTTGGGTCATCTAGACCCACTAGACAGTGCGCTGAACCTTTTTTCTTCAATGATTCTTGATCTTCAATGGCGTCCATGAAATACATAAAATACTCTCCACCTTTATCATGGTAGGGATAACACGTCAATGTAAGGGTGGGGTCATAGGATAGCACAAGGGTTAATGAGGCAAAAATATTTACATTTGAGAGGTAAATAAAAATAGATATGTAATTTGCAGACACTTAATAGATGAACTTGAATATGAGTTTTCACTTAAGCCTAACCCTCAGCAGCAACAGTCAAAGCTCTGAACTTTGAGTAAAAAAGATCACAAGACATGAGGCATAGAAGTGGTAACTGTGCAAAACCAAGTATGTTTTATCAGATATCTCTTTGCCCTTAAAACATGCACGAAAATGAATTGTGAATTCATTCTTATTTTGCATGCAGAAGAATGAATCCTTTCTTCCCGGATTTCCAGAGCAATAAAAAGATATAAAGCGTAATAAACTTGTCTTGCAATGAACCTGAGTGTTATGTGAGTTTCTCTGGCAATTATGCGCAGATGTTGCCTAGCGACCAATCATGTAGGGTTATCCTACATTCAATAATAACAATTGATGCTTCTTCACAAAACAAACGTCAAATAAACTTTTGAAATTGAATAATGTAAGATGTTCTTTATCCTATTTTTCTTGTAAAAATGCTGTATTTAACCGTAACTGTATTTAAAGTTTCAGACATACATACACCATACTGATAATCACTGATAACGCCCATCGGGTACTGAACAGCAAACATGCAGCTTGAAGAGGCGGTGCCATAAGCAGAGAAGTTTATTTTGCCTAAATCAACAACCTTACACCCATATAGGTCCACCTGTCTGGCAAGTAAAAACATAAGCACTGAATAATGAACCAACATTAAAGCAGCAGAACTTTTCCATAGTGTTTTTTTTTTTTTTACTGTTTGCTTTTTTTACGCAAACAGTATACAAATGTGTTAAGACCCATAACAATTATGAAAGTCGTATTTTTTGTGTTCTTAACAGGTTCTTGTGGCATTTTTCTCATGATGGTGAAATCATAATGAATCAGTAGCAGACGAAAAAATGCTATTGGATAAAAATTTGGCAAGCAACAAGCTCCCCTCTGATGCATCCACTTGTAGACGACGTCTTCATTTTCCTCACCAGAGCTGACATCTGGCTCAAAACTGTACAGCTGGATAACTCCAATATTGCTTGCTGTTTTTGTTTCATCTGTAATGTTACGTTGGGATTGTGAGGGCCTGTAAGCTATTGTGAGAGCGTGTAAACAGATGGATAATGGGAAGCAGGGGCAGGCTTACTTGTGCCAACAGTCCTGTCCACAACCTATAGTTGAATTTCTAATGAACTCCTGCCGCTTGATTTAAGCTAAAAACGACATACCGTAATTGTAATAAAGTGAGAATGCTTTTAAAATAGATCAAAAGATGATTGGAGTGGGACTAGAGCTGTGACAGTGTGGAATCTTTGATCACCATGGTGATGAACCAGCAGGGGGCGCGGTGTCGCGGTTAACCGCAGCCCCCCAACACAAAATCCCCCGGTGGCCACGTCGCAAATGAATACAATTACAACGCAGTATTCTTTATTAACAAATAACAGTAACAAATAACTACTACCTATCTAACTAATGAACTAACTATATAGGTGTTGTAGAATGACTATGTGTATGAATGACTTTGTGTATGTGTGTCCGCGTGCTGCGAGATTGTTTTAGCACATTTAAGGTTTACCATTTATTGCCATTTTTGCTGACTTTTGCGATATGGATATTGCACAGCTTGAAATCGTGACAACTATAAATTCGCGATTAATTGTGCAGGCCTAATTCAAGCCATCCTATTTAAAGGATAATTCGATTTTCTTTATCTATCACTAAGCCTTTAATGTGACCAAATAAATCAGACAACCAGGCGTAATTGGATAACTGCAGATCCAACGCATTTACGTGACAAGACCCTCCAGAGAACGGATCATTCAGGAACCCTCGCGTAACCCTTGTGCTATCCTAGGCACTTTAACGTTGGGAGTTGGGTCAACTAGACCCCACTAGACAGAGCGCTGAACCTTTTTTCTTCAATGATTCTTGGTCTTCACTGGCGTCCATGGATTACATGGTAGGGATAACACGTCAATGTAAGGTTGGGGTCATAGGATAGCACAAGAGTTAAATGTTACAGTCATCCTACTTTCAAAGTTTACGAGTGGGTAGAGATTTATGATGCAAAACTTTGAAGGATCAATGGAAACTTTGTCACTACGGTACATTCTCCATTGGCATGAAGTTCTTTGGTGGCAGCAGAATGCAGCGATTGCAGTATAGTGGTCAATTAAAACCATAACACTAAACAAAGCCAGCAGCAGAAAAAAGTACATACACTGACCATGTAGTATTTCAATGTGTGGAAAGTCACTGGAATGTGCAAGTGTGCATGGAACTATTGTGTGTGCACCAGCCCCTGTGAGCAATTGTGCAGCTCCGGTATGTGCACATTTGCAATCATGTAGTTGTCTGTGAGTGTAATTATTCAACAGTTATATAGCTGAGAGAGAAAGTGTTTAGTCCAATCATAATGATGATGGTGACCATTAGGCCTGCACAATAAAATGACCATTATTATCATGACGATATCAGCCTGTGCAATACACGCAAAAGGTGCTGTAAACTGCGATAAAGGGTTACTTTAAATCCTTAGACACGTGCTAAAACAAGCTTATGGACTCTTGAAGTATTTGACGAATCAAATGGAGCCCTTCAGGTCGTTGACCAATCGAATGATACCTGCCTCACTTGGAGTATGATTTAAGTAATGCTGACTTTCATTCAAATAAAACTGTTGCAGTTAAATGTAAATAATTCTTTTGTTGTTTTTTGTTTGTTTTACGGCATTTTTGTTCACATATCGCAAGTCATACCATCATCACAATATTGATCACTAATATCGCACATTGCAAGTTTCCTCATATTGTGCAGCCCTAGTGACCAAAGTTTTTCATTTTGCACTCTCACTGTCACTATGACATTATTTTTTTCCCCCTTTTTTATCTCACAGTGTATTGATGACAAATCAAAAACAAAACAAGAAATCTGACAAAAGGGTAGACATGCAGGAAGAAATCACATCCCTAGCTGCTATCAATTACGACAAGAAAAATCAGATGGTGCTGCTAACATGACCCTTTGAATGGTCTAATATCAGATATGGCCAGATTTCTTTTGTGGGTATGTATATGGACTCTACAGCACTAGCTACAATGCACTGTAAAGACCCACTCCAATGAAAATTGTGTTTTTTACATGTTCTTGTGGTATTTTTCTGATGATGGAGGACATTTATTTAGAAATTTTAGCTTAAAATGGCATTTCTGAGGAATGTCTTCATTCAAATTGTTGTGAATCAAGAGCAAACGAAAAAAAGGCCTTTTGAAAAACATTGTATTTGTGATGAAGACAATGCGCTGGGTGGGCCACAAGCTCCCTGCTCTGTGGTCTCAGCGATGAAGAGGGGAAGGGGGCAGGTTTGCTCTGCGCCAACAGTCTTGCCCACAACTCAGAGGCAAACATTTTGATGAATGGCACAGGTTTTTTTTATTTTGGCTAAAAACATAATAATCATCTTTAAACTGCTGGGAATGCTTGTAAAATAACTCAAAAGATGATTGGAGTATGAGAATATGCAATCCTGTCACTTTCAAGCCTACTGTCAGCCTGTTTTTGGCAAACTGGTGGTTGCTTTAGCTTGTGGAGAGGAATACGTTTAGGAAAACAGATCCCTAGTTGTTGCTGTCCTCCTTTTGATTGGATGCTGCCGTCGAGTCTCCTATCCCAGTCATGTGACTTCTGTTTCTTACGTGTTGTTTACACGTGCCAAAAAAAATATAAAAAATATATATAAAATAAACTGTCAGCTTTTTGGGGAGAAACTTTAATGCTATTTTATCTCTGTACTATCAGATAAAGGATATCAGATTCTCCTGTTTGCACAGTCACTTGAAAAATTATATAATTCAAGAAATCCGATATTTTACATGGATGTAAACGGGCTTAACAATTTAAAAGTTTAGCTTCGAGAGTTTGCTTGAGGACGCACATACACACACACAAAAAAAACACTTCTTTCAGATATAACACTTCTACTGCTAAATTTATACAGCTTATTTACACTGCATATAAGACTAGTTCAGCGTCTGCCTCACATCTAAATATAGACACTGAAAGTCCAGGACAGCGTCTACAGCAGCTCGCTCTGTCGGCCTGATTGGGGACAGCAGGGAAGCAAACCTATCCATGAAACTGAGGTGATACTGTGTCACTGTCAACGTTTCTCCTTCCGAAGCAGCTGGGACGGCTCTTACCTGACTTTTGGGACACGCCAAATAATCAATCTTTAGTGTCATAACGGCTCCCAACACACTCATTGTTATGATAGATCATGCTCATGTGATAGGAAGGGGAAGTGAGACATAAAAAAAAAAACAATAAAAACACAAGGTTTAGAAAAATCCCACATGTTCTCAACTATGTTCTGTCATGCTAGCCAACTGTGTGTTGATATTTCAGGGGTTATATTTACTCCTGTGGCATCTCCGACTTGGTCTATGTACGTGTAACAACGTAATGACATTTCACTAATGAAGAAATTGAACCTACTTGGAAAAAGAAAAGGAAAAACTGGGCTAAAGGTTATAGTTTCCTGAGATTGATGCGATTTTCTCTTAGCTGATGTTTTTGGTCGACTTAAAGAAAGAAATAAAGAGGAGAAAAGCTACAAATCCACAGCAAAATAAGGAAGAACCAGAAGCGAGGGAGGGCAACAGGAAAAAAAAACTGCTTTGTCTGAGAACAGTGGCGCTCTGTCTTGTGTCTGTCTAGGTCTGGCAGCAGCAAGGACAGCCTTGAGGGAATCAAACTCTAAGGTGACGACAGGAGACGGAGAGTATGGGATCGCAGTTTGTCGACGCATGTCATCATTAGCAGCTTCGCAGCTCCTAAGTTGAAGGAAGAGTCTGAGGTGTTTTGTTTTGCTCACACGTCACACAGAGAGAAGTCATGTTGTTGCATCAAAAGTGAGGAGGCCGCTGCTCATCCATCTTTAGCACATATCTGATGAATCCACGCATCCGTCACTCCAAGTCATCAGCTTTCCTAAAAATTATACTTTAGGCTTGCCACGAAAAGGACAGAGTGTCTGTTCAATCTAATTCCACAATTTAATATATCATTTTCAGGCAATATAGATTCATAATTGACTCATATTAAGGCAGAAAACATGCACAATTTCCAAATTCTTGACTGACAACTTCCTGACTTCTTAGAGCATTCCATCCTAACAGCTGATCTAATAAATAACCTATATTGCAGGCTGGCTTTGCAGAAGTTCCTGAAAAAAGGCTGAAAGGCAGAATTAGGCCACTTAAAGCTGACTCAGCAACTTGTACATGGTTTGGATAGTCCCCAAAATTACTGTTGCAACATTAGACAACAGGGTCATCGTGTTGGACAACTATTATGACAACTGGTCACCTTTTACACCACTCCAGCAGCCTCTGATGTGGTTTTATTTTGAAGGGGAAATCTCATGAAGCGTCGATATTTTACTAAAATAATGATGAAATAAATGGGTTTGACTAACTAACTTCATTCTTGACAGAAATATAAAAAGTAAAGTAGCATCACTTGTGTTTAGGAGTCCCTGGCGTGAGCATCATCTCTCTCACTCGACTCTAACCTGTCTGCTCCTCCACGAGCCAATATTTGAAGTTGATGTTGACAAGACAACACCCAAGTGTTGCATAACTTTGAATGAGAGGCAGCCGAATCCCACTCCACAGCTGGGCAACATCCCCCCCCCCCACCGGGACAGCCTCACGCGCGCGCTCGGCCTCCGCGCGACGCTCAGGAGACAGCTCGGAGGCTAATTATCACCCAAACCTCAAAACCGCTTCAGAGTGGGAAATAACTGTCCACGGGAAATGGACTGACCTGTTTTTCAAAGGTTGACTCTTCAGCTCATAGTACGTTTTAGGCTCGTCCTGAAGGTCCTCGCCGACCTCAAAGTCAGGAACTATTCCGGATTCGGACTGCATACTTGCAGACGTCAACTTTTCCAGAACGTCCAAAAAAAGAAAAAAACCCACAAACAAGTAAAACAAAACAAAACTTCGGGGCGATGTGGGAGCCGCTGCGCTTCTTCGAGGACCAACCAACTGTCAACGCAAGCCGCCTCAGCCCGGGACACGAACCTCTCTCTGTAGTCTATTCCAGCTGCGATAACAGCCCCGCTAACACGCTGTGGCATACCACCTAACTACAAGTCCCACAATGCATCAAAAGGCTGTCAATGTCGCGTTAGCTTTGATTGGCTGCGAGGTGCGACGGGATTTCAGGCGATTTACCTGCTCACTGAGCAGGTGATTTCTGTCCCATATTTTCAAATTGCAGTATTCTCTTTTGTATTCGCCATAATTTTTACATTTTATGTAAATGTTCTGGTGTTGTATTGTATTGCGTTCAATAAAAAAAAAAATTCTGTCCCATATGAAACACCTTTAAAGACCCACTCCGATGGAAATCGTGGTTTTTGTGTTTATGACATGTTTTTCAAGCATTTATCTGATGATAGAGGACAGTTGTAAAGAAAATAAGGCTTAAAGTGTAATATCAAGTATTTCTTTATTCAAATCGTTGTGAATCATTAGTAGAAGGAAAACAGTATTTGAAAAAGTTTGTATTTAGTATATAGAAAATACAATAGCCTGGCTATACTTTTGTTTAGACTAAAATATTAATATTCTGCAATCATGTTTAAATTGTATGCTAAATATTGATTAAGATATATGACCCAGTGATGCACTATATTGGCTTGCTACAGCCTGTTTAATGTGTCTGAAAATGAAACTGATGAAACAGTCAAAGTGACCTCTTGTTAAAAACAAAAAAATCACAGAAAAAATATTACCTTGTTCATTTAAGCAAGTGCAGTTCTATCGTATTTTTGTTATATATATTTTTATTATATATATATATATATATTTATATATATATATATATATATATATATATATATATATATATATATATATATATATATATATATATATATATATATATATATATATATATATATATATATATATATATATATATATATATATATATATAGGATGAAACATCCGAGATGCATGAGTACATCAAACTGAAGGCCCCAACTGACAGTGTGCTCAGTGAATGTCTCAGGCAATGGAGAGCAGAGGATACAGTGCTGGAGGACAGATCCTCATGGGAGGACAAACCTCTCCATGAGAGGGGCGTTTTTTTTTATATATATATATAACGCCCCTCTCACCCTCCGCGGGTGGTTTCTCCTCCAAGCTCGGGTCTTCTACCAGAGGCCTGGGAGCTTCAGGGTCCTGCGCAGTATCTTAGCTATCCTAAAAAAATAAGGAAAAATCAAAACACAAAATATATATATATATATATATATATATATATATATATATATATATATATATATATATATATTTCTTTTTTATTTAATCATTAATCAGTTTATTAATGCAATCACCCAGACAGAGAGTTGAAAACATAACCAACTCTTTTTCCTTTATTCCAATATTATTAGTAGCAGTAGTAGTAATATTTTGTCATTGTCCCTTTGACCTTCTGGACAAATACATATCACTTCTTTTTAACTCCAGTTCTTGCAAGCTGTTTTTCAACTACAGGCTTTGGCTCTTTTTTACCACTTGGGGGCAGTAGAGTTTTAATAAAGTCAACGTCAACCAGCTGAGACAAAAGTGTAATATTTGCATTCTCCCTTTCCTGCTGAACCAGTTTGAGGCTTTTATTTGACATGTAAAATGAAAGTTTGCTTCTGCTGAGAGGTAAAGCCTTAAAAACTAAGAAGCAGAGTCCTGGGTGGCATGATTGTAAAAATTCGTAACCAAGTTGAAGAATTGAAACAAACAAGTGTTTGTTTAAGCCAAGAAAACAAAAAACATAATAAAGGCAGAAAAAAATGCTACAAATTCTTATGTTCTGTAAAAGTAAATGCATGCAGTAAATACAGTAAAGGTTGACCCAAAAAAAATATTTGTGATGTTGTTGAGTTAGTAGACACACTACAGCCCTGAGCAGCAAAAGATTTTGTTAGATTATTGTTCTTCGTTCTTCCTTAGTGTAAGATTTAAATACTACTTTTAACTACTACCTACTTTTTTTTCTTTGATCGACACATTAAAATATATTAGTCATTATTTTAAACTTTAAAGCATGACCCCTAAGAAGAAGATTATTCTAGAAGTAAATTACAAAACCTAAAATGAGTTTACATCCATCTATGCATCTTGTATATTCCTGTGTAGGCCTGTCCCTCAACAAATTATTGTGTTGTGCAAGCTTCACACTGATGGCACATGGAAATGCCTACCATTAATATGACACAAATAGAAATTTTGGAAAGGAGAGTTGCAACATTTTTAGCTAGTGATCAGCCACCTGCAGGCAACAGAACCATTTCAGAATCAAAAGGAAAATTAGGCAACCTAAAAACTAAATGTATTTCCAGACATTTAGAAACTGACCAAGTCTTCATGCCCTTAAATCACTGGAATAGGGTCATAAAGAAGATTTTACCTAATGGGCATATAAATATTGCTAAATTCAATATGTCTTTTATACAAAGTGGAAACATTGGACCCAGCACAACACTTCAACTCACTCCACATGGATGATGATAATGATGATAATATTTTATTTTGGACATACACTTTAAAAGGAACCCTAACCACAACAAGATTAAAAACACAAGAAATATCAAAAGGGAGTAAAAAGTAGCAAAAGCCTCATAAATTCTCACCCCTATGTCATAAACCAAATTTATCACCACACCCAGCGCACCCCCTGCTTATTATAGTCCTGTTCTCTCTCAAATAAGTACATATTCAGTTCCAGATACCCTTATGCACACATATAACTACACATATAGATAAATATAGACATGGAAACATAAACACATGGAACCATCCAACAAACCTTTGTCATGTACAAACAGTCATTTTGTTCCATTTAAATCCTATTACCCAACACACCCAGGTGCTTCAACACATTATTCCGTTTTCTTTCCATAAATATTTAAAGATGTATCCCAGTTTGTCTGTGTCCTACATAACTTTTAAAATTTACATTTCTGTATTTCTTCAACTTCTTTATGTGTGGACATTGTTTCAAGTGTAAACTGGTTCTGCTCCACGACCTTGCTCTACTTTCAGCGTATCTGTTCAGGGGTTGCCATGCCACAGTAAATCAGCTTTCACTGAGTCACACAGGTGGTTTGGCAGATATTTTTTACACCAGATGCTCTTTCTGACACAATCCTTTATTTTATCCGAGCTGGGGACCAGCACAGAGGGCCCGAGACTTGGCCCCCCATAGTTAAGCAGTAGCGCAAAGGGTCTTGCCCAAGGACCCACACTGGATAAAGCTCATCAAGTTCTCTGGGAATCGAACCCTGACTTCACATGCGCCAGTCCTACATGCAGCCAACTGAGCCATCTAGCTGCTCCACTTACAGATCTACAGTTTTTTTGTTTTGTTTCAGCATGCCTTAGGTGTATAACAAACTGACTTTTTTCCCTGAAATTATATTTGTATTTTAATAAATATAATTGAATAGTCTTCAGAGGGCCTTAAAAATTGGTGTAATCCACCATATCAAATGTAGCAGCTACTGTATATCTAAAAGCAATAGGGGGACTCAGTTCTCTGTGTCAATTGTTTTAAAAAGTAATAAAAAAAGAATTGTATAAAAATTTAGTTTGTCTACTTTGCCAGAAGTATTTTCAAACAGGTTAGAAAATATTAGTATCTTTATCCACGATTCATGGTATTTTTTTTACATTGTCTTTTGGTAAAAACTCACTATTTACCGTACACCATTGTTCCTTCAATGTTCATTGTTGGGTTTACAGTAACTTAAATGCTTGCTTAAAATCTATTTGCAGAAAAATGTTCTCTAGAAAACCAGACATACTGAAGTAGAAACTGAAAAGGCTGTTCTATAAAATGTCACTCCTAAACATCCAAAACATGACAAAGCATTTTCTTTACCACCTGTTAAATTGTGACAGACTTTTTACAAAACCAAATCTACTCTGATTACCTAAAAAGATGGAAGTGATTACCTTTTTAATGGACACAGGTTTACTCTAAATGTTGGCAACAGGCTAATGAGGGAAACCCCACTGTTTTGTTTAGGTGAGGACTCCTCGTTCAGGGCAGGGGCAGGGGGAGAGCCACTGGCAGATGGTTTTTGAGGGAACTTAATGAGCTTCTTGTTTGTGTGTGATGTCAGACATAGTGGGGGAAAGGGCGGGGTGGGGAAGTGAGGGGGTTTGAAGGAAGTCTGGGACTTCAGGCAGTATTCAGCAGTTTGTCTGTGATGTTGTAGTTCATCAGTTCATCCTTAGCTTTGAGCAAAAAAATGCACAAAAGCAAAAAAAAAAATAATAATAATAATAAAATAAAACAAAATAAAAAAGAATGAAAAAAATCCAGTGTTACGATTGTGCCACAGTCTTTCTTTGGACCTACAGGAAATTCAGGAGGTGTTTCATTTTTTCAAAATTAGCCAGCGAGAAATGTGATAAATGTTTTGTCAGTGACATCATACTAATGCTGTGGTTCAACAGCATTCTGTTATTGTTATGTCAAGCTGTTTGCTGATTTGTAAAGTGACATGAACACAGCCTTATGGATAAGTAGACAGAGATGGACTGCTTTCTCTAATGCTCAGCAAATGGTTTCTCTGAACAGGTAGACCATGAATACGTTTTTGTTTTTTTCTTTCTTTTTTTAAAAATCCTAATCTTTTTATCTGTGGGCACACGTCTGCTTTTGTATTTCTATTGTTTGACCCACATTTCATTGAGGTCAACCGGTTCCAGGCTGTGCCTTAAGGTGTTTGTAATATATAAGCAAAAGGCCCCAGAGTCCGAGACATGCATTGTCTGTTTCTCTGAATATAATTTTTGCCTGAAGATGATGACTGTAATCATAAATAATGCATCACATGAAGATACATGGGAAATACCATGTTGATCATTAATCATGTTGTCCTTTTTGTTTTAATTTCATGAGAAGTTCATGAAATTAGACTTATTAGTCTTATGTCATGATGATTAGAAAACGGTATGTTGATAAATTATTAACACTGTGGGGACTTTAAGAGCATAATTCATGCTAAAAATGAAGACAATTTGCAGTTATTTACATTTTGTTGAGTAAAACGTGGTTAAAAAGGTACTAAAAAACGCACTTTTCAAGGTGGATCAGAGCACTAAAAGGCACAACTAAAGCACTTACATTTCTGAGTAATATTAAAAAAATGTCTTTAGATGTGTCTTTAAATTTCTCATAAAAAAACTTGAAATATATATATATAGATCCTTCAAGATTCTGTCAGATAAGAAACCTGCGCAAACATTTGCTCATCTTTCTGTATACTTTTAATGTGGTCCTCCAGGGGAGCAGGTTACTATGGCAACGATGAAGGTCTGATTCAAGTGGGGTGGGAGAAGGGGCAGTAACATGTGTTTCGCTACAACACATGTTAACTGATGGTACTGAGTAAACCATGTATGATGTTAATAATATTTATTATTTGTATAAAAATGAATTATAGGATTATTTGAGAAATGGCTGCTGTTTGAGGGAGTCGGGGGGGCTCGGTCTGCAGGACACCACGCTTATTGTGGGATCCACTGTGAACTGGGCCGGTCGTCGACCGGCGGTCGACAGCTGCTGGATGAGAAGGGAGGGAGCGGCGGCGACGGGAGGCGGGGGGAAGGGGGGGGGGTGTTGGGCTTGTTCACATAATAGCCGGCGGCGGGTGAAGGCGTGGCGCGTCGAGCGTGCGCTCTTGCGAGCGCGTACCGGCTGATGAGCATGGGCAGCGGCTGAAAGCCGGCTCTCTTCTGTGCCGACAGTGGACGAGGACGAGGCCGAGCGACACTGAGGAGCATGTCGGGGAGCTTTCACCTCATCCATACCTGACGCGGATCGCCAGGAGGAGCGCAAAGGTAAAGGAGGAGCGCACGGCGCGATCCAGCCGGCCTCAGAGCCGTCTGTGAGGAGGACAAAGTATATATCCGCTCATGCGTGCGCGATATCCAAATTGAGGGAATCAATGAGGATTCCAAACGGATGGGCTTGGCTCATTTCCACCCTTCTGTGTGTTTTATTAGCGTAACCAGGAGTGGGTTCAGTTTGTCACATTGTGTGGTGGAAAACACCCATGATGTACACTACAGGACCCCTCTCATTGTTCTCCCTTTTCAGTGGGATCATCCCAGCTTGGGGCACTGTCTGCAGTGAAGCAGCTTTAAATTGATAAGACAGGTGTTTTTTGTGGCATTTAAAGCCCAGACAGACTTTAGTCATGCAGTGCGTTGACTCAGAAAGAGGGTTTTTGAATATTAGAGTGCTCAGTGAGTGATTCCAATGCTACAGCACACTAGATCCTTTCTATGGAGGCTTTCTTTGTGGGTTTTCAAGTCATTCAGTTTGGCTGACCCGGGTCACATGTTTGACTCTGGTCATGTTTTGAAACTAGTTTGTTGCAGACAGACAAGCACATCCTCTTTGTCAGCTGGAGGGTTGCCCCCCCCCCCCCCCCATCACTTTTTTTTTTAGATTATTGTTCATAGGTGTGTGAAAAGGCAAAAATAAACCAAGGGTCAAGTTGTATGCAGGCTGACCTGCATGTTCCTCCTGTTATCTTTAAGCTGAAGGGAGAAACACAAGCAAAGGGGGTATTTAAAGCCCCAGCCAGAGTAAACAGGAATTGCTGCTGTAATGTCTGTGTGAGACACACTGTCCAGCATGAAACTTCATGCCTCTTCCTATTTGCTGGACAGGATTTCCTGCATCATCTGTCAGCGCAGTTGACTTTTTGCGTGTTTTGTGAAACACAGAGAAGGAAAAATGTTTGAAAACTGTGTTTTTTTCACTTATTGGAAGAATATATATTCAGTCACTGCACATGAATGTATGCAACTCCTCTCATTGGTGTCAGTGATCCTTATTTGACAGACACGATGAGATATTCGTTTGGCGCTGCTCAGAAACATCTCGGCTCGAAATCTTTCATTTAGGAATCAAAGCCTCCAGAGATCCTGAGAAAGGAGCAAACCAAAGATCCACTTTTTGATGAGCAGGTTAACGTGTACTCCGATACTTAGCAGACAGAACAAATGAGATATCAGAGTTAGAAAGCAGGTAGGAGGTTTAGATTTTGGGTTATAACATACTATATCTGTAGTTTCCTTTGAAGTGGTCATATTCTACTGTTTTAAAGTTATTTAGCTTTAATTATGTGCAATTACACCTGTGTTTATTACTAATTAGCAAGGGCTTATTTATAATAACAACAGATTTTAATTGTTTTAACTCTTTTGCCTGTCTCAAGGATTATTTTTCTTTCTCTCTTTCTTTTTTTGAAAACCCCTTTTTTTCTGAACTCCTAGCTTGTTAAAACTCTCCCTCATGTAAGGAATATTTTAATATCAAATTGAAATGTATAACTTGCACTGTTATAAAGCTATTCTTTATTAAGTAGCACAAAAAACTCTGAAAGCCATATTTCTGACTAATAAACTGCATCCACTGCTTGGTCCAAGTCTCTAATGAAAATGAGAAATAACCTTTAGGACTTTGCTTGTTTACGACGCAAACATTTATGTCTTGGGAATCTTGATAAGTTTATCAAGTCTTGGGGTTGCTCTTTGTAAATGCAAATATGCATTTAGAAATATGCAGCAAATATAATTGCAGATAATTCTGACATATGTTCCTTACTGCCCCCTATTAGGGTTGCTGAAGTGATTACATTCTGATAACAGGGGAAACTGCAAAGTCTTATGTGAACGACACCTTATATTTGCATTATAATATTTAGAATTTTTTCTGTATATCTACTCTTTTATTATGGTACAAAGACAGAAAAGCACCTTGGACCTTCTAATAAGTAGTAAATCACTATATAACTATACACCATTTACCATTATTACAGTAAAAATATCAATCACAAAAATATTGCTTATGAAATAACAATTCAAATGCAGTAATGAATCTGTTTTTTTAAGAATAACTTCATCCACTGCGATGCTGTAAGTTAAGAGATAAAAGACAATGATGATTCCGTTTGTTTCAAATAAAGTGCTGATCCTCTGGGGGGTGGGGTGGGGGTGCTGCAGACAGTCAAAATGTATCATCAATATGATGCATTTTAGTCATGTTCCATTTTTTCCGCACATGCAGGTTTGTGCCTTAGTGCCATGTCCCTGTGCTCTGCAGAAAGTCAATGCAGTACTTTGCAATGAAAGTCAGGATCGTTACAGAGGACAGCTTTGAATTTTAAGTGTGGTGATAAGTGTAGCTAATTCCTCAAACCTGAAGGAGTAAACTGCTTTTAGAGAAGTTATTTGGTTTTCTTCCCTGCCTTTCAGAAATACTGAATTGGTGCATTTCAGGTATTCAGTGACTAGATTCAAGCTCCCCATCAGCCTCAATTTGCTGTTTGCATTCCTGCAGATATGCCACACATGCTGCAAAGTAGAAGAAGCACTGGTCACTTTATCATGATGGAAATAAATCTGAGTTTCATGTTCACCCAGATGCATGTGGACTGTTTCAGCTGTCGTCCCATACCATCCGGTTCAGTTGTTTATTGTAGGGTTCCCCTCCGTGGTTATACTACCAGGCCAACTGCTCATCCCTACATGTCCTATTGGCTATTGGTGGGCAATGTTAATGAGAGAAGCAAGTCACATTTTTAACCCATGTGACCTGTCTGCGGCTAACAAAATCAGGTCAGTGCATGATGGATGCATTGGAAGTGTGTGGGCAAGCACATTCATAGAAGCGCGTTCATTTTTGGCACACGCATCTGAAATTTCTATTAGTAGCCATCAAGCTCTGGTGGTGTTTAAAACAGTCCACTGCGGTTTCAAAGGTTGATCTTCTGCTGCTTTGGGCTTCGTCTAACTGGTCTTTTACCTCATCAATGGTGGGAATGAAACACCATGGGAAACTTAAGACGGGAGAATGTCGATAAATGTAATAGATCCTGCCAGGGTACTTCACATCACTTTAATTTACGATTAGTACTGTCTGGAGCTCTGACTGAGCTTTGCTACATGAATGTCTAGGGTTTGTCATTTACAGAATCTGTGTAGGCCAAATCTTACAACAGTGCAGGAATTCCTTTTATTTATTTATTTTACTTTTTATCTCTGGAGAGAAGAATCAGAGGAAAAACCTAAAATGACGATTCTAATCGTATTTCGGGCGATAACTCGTAGCAGTGTACAGCTTACCCTAGGGCGGTTCAGTCAATTAACGCACCTGCTCAGCGTCCTATTTAAGCCCAGGTGCGCAGGCGTTCATTCTCTTTCTTACCTTCAGCGCTCATTCTTCGCCCCACCCTCCTCCCCGGCTTCCACCTGTGGGCTCCGTAAAAGGGGGATTTTTGTTACCCGAAAGTTTTATGGAAATCTCTCATGGAATTGAACGGAGCCTTATGCCAAACCAAAAGATGTGAATGCCAACTAAAGTATGAGGAAAATGTCAAATAAATATTTCTTACTGCAAGAGTTGTCTGACTGAAATATCATTCACTTGTAACAAAAATGGAAGAATGTGTGCACATATTCGGCTTTCACCTGAGTGGCACAGTAAAAAGAACAATAGAAGTGGATATGATCACTGCTGTCACAATGACAGCTGATAAAATAATGTGGACTGCGTTTTTTGCATGTGGCTGAAGGACAGCCGTTAGAGATGATGTCACTGCTCCCTTTAGAAGCCCTTATGAGGAGGAATTTTTACATTTATCTGCTTCCTTTCTATTCACATATTCAATTAAAAAGGAAACAATTTAAATATATTTTTTTATAATATGCCAGACCTTATCATGTTTATTCCCTCTCCTGAATATCGCAGACAGCCAGACAAGCTGTCTTTGTGAGATGAAGGCAGACAGACACCTTTTGACCACGGACAGAATGAGTCAGGATGAGATAATTCTGCACCTTTTCCTTCAGCTCATTCCTGCTGTAACCAAAGCTACTTGATGCTATACCTCCTCTCTTCCTTTGAGTGATTTATTTAGCAACATCAACAGAATAGTTCCAGAGAATCTTCACAGGACAGCTCTTAACACCAAAAGAGTACACACAATAATTTTTCAAGAAATAATTTCTTTAGAACCGAATCAAAAAAATGAAAAGAAAAGAGGAAAAAAAAACAAGTGTGCATTATTTATCTATGTGTTTACTCCTGCATAACAACATCAACTATTCTCCATTTTTAAATCTATGAAAATTTAAATGCAAAATGTAAACATTATGTAACATTATAATTTAAACAGACCTTTCTAATAGCATCACCTGAAATAAAACTTTAAAAAATTTAGGGGGCATTTTGAAAATGCAAAGAACATTCATTTACAATGGAAAAAAATCATAAAAAATACGTCAGTCTTTAAGTTTTGAGTAAACTCATGACCTAAAAAAACGAAGAAACATCTGATTACCACATGCATCTCATATATATTTACAGGGGAAGTACCATCTACACACAAGCCTTTTGGAAAAAACACAGACCTTGGTGAAAAACATACAACAGAAGTGTTCTTTCATGAAATGTTATAGTTCTTTTATTTAAATTGATTTTTAGGCTCTTTTTTAAGCTAAAATTTGGACAATCTATATTTATACAGATGTAGAAAAATGTAGTCATTAAAAAAACTTGTTAAACTAGATAATACAAAATGTGACAGTAAGACATGTAATTTATGTATCCTATTATGTGCAAGTTATCATACTAATGTCTGTATATATATGTGTTTAAATGTTTAAATGTTAAAAAGTATTGTGGTTGAGTTGTGTTTTCAGCCAGCACTAAGCTTATGTAATCCGTCGTGATGCTGCAGCTTCCCTAAAACTTTACAGGCTCAGATTACATGTAGTGGCGATCTGCAGAAAATGTGACAAACCCCCTTTTTAGCTTCTGCATGCCAAAATAAAAACATGTTGTAGCTGTATCTGGTGTTCAGTCTGTGCTGCTTCCCTCTTTTGTGTTTTTTCCAGCAAACTCCTGGAACTTCAGCTACACTTGATAAGTTCCATTTTCTTGTCTCAGTGGTTCAGTCGCCTCTAAGAGCTCGATGGCACTGAAACCTGACCGTGAGCAAAGGTTATTGGGATCTGACTGTAGCCTGACACAGATGCTCTTATCTAACTGCCATGTACTATAGCACAAGAGACAAAATTAGCTGCTAAAGCACACATTTTTGTGTCAGTGCTGCTTTATTCATCTTCAAAATAACGTTATTTTTGTCTCTCATCTAAGTAGAGGAAAGTATGAAAAGAAATACTTCAAGTGCTTTGATTTTTTGCTGCTGTTTTATGAAATACCCTGCATTGTAAAGCCAAAAATTTTAATACTATTTTTTTATCAATAGTAAAAGCAAACATTTAAAAAAATGTTTAGATTGTTTTATAGTCACACACTGGAGACAAAACTTGCATAACAAGTTGTGCACTCATCCCTGTGGGCTCTTATTTGCTTAAATTCAAAACTTTTCTGTATTTCCTTTGATTACAACATTGTTTTATGCATATTTCATACTGTTTCCCTGTTTGTTTTTTCCTGTCTGACTCTTTTAACTGGCACTCGGAGACGTTCTGCTTTTTCCTGGAGAATTTCATGCAAAACGCTTTTACTAAATGTGTGAGCTATCAAAAGAGCATGTAAGCACAGCGAGCAGACACTGACGTGTGTGTGTGATACCAGGCTTCATCAATAATGCACGAAAATGGCAACCTGAGATAAGACGGGCTACAGTCTGGACATGACATTTAACCAGTGTGACGTATTAAACACTGACAGCCGGTTTACTCAGGCAATACAGAGAGATCCTCCTGTTAGCTGCCTATTGTTCACCTCTCAAGGTTGACATTATTCTCTTGCGGCATTGAAACATTACAATTAGGGATCCACATCCCTTATTGTAGGGTCATGCCTTACAATAAGCATGGTCAGCCCTGGAGCACACTGAGGTCTCCTCTGCACCCTAACAAAGGTCTCCACTGGTATTATTATTATTATATTTTGTATTTCAATAAAAAGCAAACCTCAGGCTAAAAGAGTCAAATCTGCACCCAAGCACTCAACCAGCGCCTGACCAGTCTCTGGAGAGACAAGCAAAAAAGACTGATATTTCTTTCATCTCCTTCCTCCTTCCCAAAGCCGTTCTTTCATTGGAAATGAAGGCCTCTATTTGCTTTAATAGAATTCAACCTAAGTAACAATACAGATACTATTAATGATTGACAGTTTTATACTTCTTTGTATTTACCTTTCTAAACTATAATAAATAAATAAGAAAGTCTGTTTTGCTTAAATTGGGATTGCTGCACAGCCTTTTTCAGAGAAACAGGTAAGTTATAAGCCTCTGAGCTGCTCTGGTAGATATGTATAGCCATGGTTCTTGCTGATGATTATGGTTCTAAGTTGATTAATGAAGTAGATTCCTAAAAAATGACTCCATGACAACTGAAATAGGCCACCCACCTCTCTGCTCTCATGCTCTTGTGATCATGATTAGAACAAAGTCTGTTTGGAAACTAGATGAAGAATTTCTATAAGCTGAAGCTCTCTTCTCCTCTAAATTTATATCTGCAACAAACTCATTGGAATGAATTTTTTTAGCTCTAATAAATGCTGTACAGCAAATCTCTGAATTGAAATTTCTGTGCCATCTTGTGGTCAAATCCTTTATTGCAAGAGGGATATGAGGGTTGGACAGCTGTCGAAGCTCACAGAAAAGAATCGGAACAATCTATGAAGCAATCATTTCTAAATCAAATTTAGATGCGCTCTTGTGACTGTCACAAGAAGGGGGCACTGTAAATTTATGGCTACTTAATAAATGTGGCCATTTCATTTCCACCATGAAAGATAACGAATGTCTCTGGCAACTGGACAGACAAATTATTCAGGGGTCGGAATTGATAAAGAGGCTATTAAAACCCTGCAGATGATTAAATTCAAAGGAGTTATTGGGCGTGATGCTGCCATTTAGGAGGCGGGGCATCTATTTAAGTGGGGAACGAATTAATAGGCATCTCAGAAAAAAAATTCTCCTGCCTCTGTATTGAACTCACATCTGTTAGCTTAAATGTATACAGAAAAAGGGAGGAACTTCATGTTGATGCATGAAATAAGGAAAATAAAACCCTGTTAGCAGACAATTCAGGCACAATTAACTGGTTTGTTTATGTACCACTGGTCCTATTGAAAAGCTATAAATTTTTAACTGTGGTAAGGAGTCTGCCGTATTACAATAGGTCACCTGTTGACTTCATGTGATGTAAGCGGTTGCTGCGTAAAGCAGCAGACTGGTTTCCCATTCGGTCCTATTCCACCATGTGGCTGGATCTTCTGCTGTGGCACAGTCAGATATGAGATTTTCAAGGTACTGTTTAAAGGATGAATGCTGGTCAGGGATGCGTCAATACCTGCATTCTCCCTGGAGAGGTCTACCAGGTACAGCAGTTTATTGGTTTATTCCATGGGTTTTCTTTATTCTGTCAAATAAGATTATATTTTTCTTATTTTTTAGTTTGTGGAGTGTTTTCTGCTGTAAATTGGTTAAATGTTTGTGTTATCCCCTGTAGCCTGAAACACATCAAGCTCCTTTTATCCTGACTGAATGCACAGTTTGGAAAATAAAGCGTTGGAGCAGATTCTACACAAACAGATACGAAAATATTTTTTAGCCAAATCTGAATACCAACAAAAATAAGTTTAGAGGAGGCTAAGTTTAGCTGGACTCTGATATAAAGCTGTGGTTTGTCATGCTTTGGAAAAAAAAATCCAAAACATATTGAGGTCTTTTTGATTGTTTTTCTTCAAAATTTTCATTTTGTTTTAAGCATCCATTCAGAATCTTAAGAGCAAATTTCACACTTTTACCTCCTTTTTGAAAGACTTTTTTTTATTGGTTGTCTCTAAATGTCACATCTGTTCAGCAGTTTTTTACGCTGTATTTCAGCAGCGGTTAAGCAAATTTCACTGACTTTGTAAAACGTTCATCCTGCATTACATGCTCTGATTATAATTTTTTTTAATTGTGAAATCTAACAGTAGAAGTTATTTTTAGCTACCTTACAGTGAAAAAGAAAGATTAGCTGGGAAAAAATACAACTTTTAGTTGGAAATATTGAAAAACACCCACAATAAACTACACATGTTGAAACTGAAACATTTCTAGTAAAAGAATCATAGCCTAAAGGCCAAGTGCATAAACCTCAAATCCTTCTTGTGGTTACCACGGCAACCAATCTTTAACACAATGGCTGAATTGTCATTAACAAAGCCACGTTTCTTTGAAAATTTCCCTGAAATTAGTCACCATGGCTTTGCTTGGTTGCTGAAAAGAAAACTGTTGTCCGAGTTCTGAAATACTGCCATTGAGCTTTTAGGTGCATCACTCTATGAAGAAGTGGTAAATTCTTTACAACTAATACTCCCTATGGCGGTCGTCCGTTCAAGTACTTATTTTTTTCTTGTGCCTTTTAGATGACGGAGGGAAAAGTTTGCCAAGTTCAGCTGTTGGATGACAGGAAGCTCGAGCTGCTGGTTCAGGTATGTCATAATAGTTCATGCATGAAGCATGGGATCTGTGGGGCCATGTAGTTCCCTTTGCTTTGACGCTTATTTCTGTTTTGTCATAATATATTATGACTGAAAAAGAATGCTTAAGAAAGAAGGACAAATATTGACTTCTGTTTTATGGGACACAACTAGAATTATGTTGATCTTGCTTCTTTTCCACTAGTATTTACTCTGCTCAGCTTAGCATAGCTCTTTGTGTCTTTCACCTAGTTCTTTCTGGTTCCTTTTTTAGGAGAGGTTCCAAGCATGGTGAGCCAATGCTAACATGCAACACCAGTAGACTGCTTGCCAAATGCATTGCATTTATGCATTTAATTCTTAGCACACACCTAACAGGAGTCATCTAAAACACACACAGAATGCATATTTTCCTGTTTTGATATTTGTCAGCATTTCTTCATTTTGCATCAAACTTCTTAACAAAAACTGTAACAAATTAGCATAACTTTTCATTAACTTATATGGGTCCCCTTAGCAGCTTTTATTTTCACGTATTTAGTTTGACACTACTGTTCTTCTGAAGTCCTTGTACACTTTTTAAGAGTATTATTTGTGACATGTAGCCTTCTATAATTTCTTTATTTAATCACAGTTTGAACTAAACATTTTAGAAGTTATGCTATTGCCTAATGTTATCCCTTTTATAGTCATTTAACCTGTATTAAGGGTCCTCTTAGTCTTCGTTTCCTTTGAGCTTTTCCCTTCACGTGTCACCACAGCGAATCAGCTTCCTCCATCTAACCCTGTCTTCTGCATCCTCTCCTCTAACACCATCTACCTTCATGTCTTTGTTCTCTGCACCCATAAACCTCCTCTTTGGTCTCCCTTTTAGATCTCTTGCCTGTCTACTCCAAACTCAGCATCCTTCTACCCATATATTCACTGTCTCCCCTCTAGACATGTCTGAACCATCTCAGTCTGGCCTCTCTGGCTTTATCTCCAAAACCTTTATCATGTACCATCCCTTTTATGTATTCATTCCTGATCCTATCCATCCTGGTCTCTCCCAAAGAGAACATCAGCATCTTCATCTCTGCTACCTCATGCTCTAATTCCTGTCTTTTCCTCAGCATCGCTGTCTCTCGGCCAAACAACATGGCTGATCTCCCCAGTTTTTTACACCTTTCCATTCATTAGAGCTGCAACTCTTCTATCACACCTGACACTTTTCTTCACCCATTCCAACCACCCTGCACTTGCTTCTTTACATTTTTTCCACACTCTCCATTACTGAAAATCATCCGCCGTCTTTATCTATTCTCCTTGTAATCTCACTCTTCTACTTGGGACCCTCTCATTCACACACATGTACCCCGTCTTACTGCAGTTAACCTTCATTCCTCTCCTTTCTAGGGTAAAACTCCACCTTTCTAGGTTCTCCTCCACCTGTTCCCTGCTCTCACTAAACACATTATCGTCTGCAAACATCATAGTCCATGGTGTTTACAACCAACATTGTGATTTGATTCGGGTGGCTTTAAGCAGTGATGAAAATGGATCTACACTAAAACTGAGTCACATCAATGCTACAGCATGTTGGCAAATGTTGGTTTATATTTGGGTCTGATGGCAATATTTTCAGTTTATGCCAAAAACATTTACGGATAAAGACACTTGTTAATTTATTATTTCACTGAATTAAAATCCTCTCCTCACAGCCGAAGCTACTGTCCTATGAGCTCCTAGACCTTGTGTCCTCCCACTTCAACCTCAAAGAAAAGGAATTCTTCGGGCTCGCATTTTTTGACGATAAGTATGTCATTTTGCAAAATTTCCCTCTTTGCAGCAGTGTGAAAAAGGCCTCAACCTGGTGGTACTGTGTCTCTGCGAGGCGTAGCTTTGTGATGCTTCAGCTTGTTTGTTTTGCAGTGGTCAGTGTAAGTGGCTGCAGATGGACCGCAGAGTTCTTGAACATGACTTTTCGAAGAAGCCTGGGGCCATTGCTCTCAAGTTCATGGTCAGGTAATTACTCATGTTTCCCATGCCTCACCAGCAGGGAGCACTGCTTTGCCTGTAGTGATCATCACGACAATCAGCTGTTAATTATTGATTTCTATGTGTAGTGCTACAACAGCCTTAGACTGCCGTGTTTTCTATAGCTTGATAAATGACTTATCAGCTTTCCTTTATTCTTTGCAGATTTTATGTTGAAAACATTACTCAGCTGAAGGACATGATCACGGTGGAGCTTTTCTACCTTAACGCTAAGTCTGCAGTGTACAATGTAAGTGTTTTTTTTTTCTTTTTGTTAACTGCAAGACTTAGTTCTTGTTCCGTCACCGGCTCCATTATGATTCACTGTTGGTTTACCCATGCTGCGCCTCAGCCCTCCAGATAGTTGCTGCAGGGCACACTTTTCTGTCTCTGCTGGCTGGAATGTAAAGCACACAGACTGAGAGGGAAGACAAACACAGAGGTTAACTGTGGGAAAGGTTATAGTCCAGCAGCACAGGGAAAGTGAACTCCGTCTGGAAAACTGTGTACACAAATTTCCCTTATCTGTCTTGTTTTTCAGGGAATGATTGAAGTGGAAACGGAGAATGTCTTCAAATTAGCTGCATATGCTTTGCAGGTGGGTGCTTTTTTAAATACTTTTTATATTTACTGAATCCTAGACGTTGTCATCTCATAGATTTTATTGTGTTTTTAAACCCTAGGAAGCTAAAGGAGACTACACGAGGTAAGAGAGTGGAGTTATACTTGAGTGTTTAACAACAGCAGGACTATTCAATCACAAGCTTTTAGTGGAGACCTTTAATAGGTCACTTGTTTGTCCAGAGCAGACAGCAAAAATCAATACTGATACTATGTGGGGCTCACCTGCATAACACTGAAAAGCTCACACTAGACAACTAATCATTCTTTCGATGCTGACAGAGAGCCTGTGTTGGAAAACAGACACACCTGACAACTCACACAGGCTGTATTCACTGTTTCAGACATGTATGGTACCACCTGGCTCAGATCAGCTGCAGAGAAATCAAATCAACACTCAGATCATCTGTGAAGTCTTTAAAATAGATGTTTGTCTTAGTCTGAGTCTGAAATTTAAACCAGAAATATGGGCAGATTTTTGTGTGTCGTTGGGTTTCAAAATAAAAATTATATATATAATTATATATTTTTTTCTGAGTAAAGGCAGTGGAAACACTTTACCAAGAGTTAGATACACTAAAGAGAACATTTAGTACAAGACCTAAAAAGGTATTTGCAACCGGATGTTACAAGGACAGCATGAGTCATCTTCTACGGATGTGCGGAGGAAAAAAAGATCTGACTACCAAACAACTGAGTGAGCCAGTATTCATTGTGGAGGGGAGGATTGTCATCTTAGAGGGAAACCATTCCACTCAGGGCAGCGATGCTTCTGACAGCAGCTTTCGAGTGGTTTGCAGTGACCTTTTACTGTGAGGGGACAAATGGTTTGACAAACGATGTCTGGCAGCATTTCCCTTTGGCAAAAAACTAGTAACCTTGTATATATATATTTTTTTTTTTAATTTTTGAGGATTATCCATTTTTTTGTTGTGGTACTCTTGTAAATAAAAGAAAGTTACACTGGTACTCTTGTAAATAAAAGAAAGTTACACGCTTGGGAAGCTGTTATGAATAAAGAAACCTTCATATATAAATAGGAAATGAGGCATCTGTGTCTGAAGAGCCTCTCAAAGAGATGCTTTGGTTGGGTGTGTTCATGTGCCTGTAGATAACCAGTCACAGAAGTGATCTCAGGGCACTTTACAGAGGAGCCTTCAAAGGCAACACTCTTAGCAGCTCTTACAAATCACAGCTGATTTCATGTCAAGATCGTCTGCCTAACCTCTGATTCTGTTACGATTCCAGCAATGAAAACACTCGGGCTGATTTGAGGAAACTACCAACGCTCCCCACCAAAGTGCTGAAGGAACACCCCTCTCTGGCATACTGGTACGCTGTCAGAGAATGATTCATAGGCGTCTTGCCTCGACAAATAACTTTAAAGGGTTTCTGTTTGCAAGGTTTGGAGAATTTTACATGCAATGTTACAGCTGGTAAAATCTGAGTCTATGTGCTGTTTAAAATGAGAACATAGGCTTAGATATGGGCTAATTACACTGCAAAAACCGGCCCCTCAGAAATAAGTAAAAAACGTTTTACCCCATTTGCAGGTTTTCTTTAAATAGGCATAAAATCTGCCAATAATCTTATAGATTATCTGAATATTTTAAAGACTTTAGTGAAATAAGGCTTTTTTAGTTACTTCTGCATCTCAAAAAGTAAGTAGTAGCTGTAACTTTCCTTTCTTTGCTTTTTTGTTACAGTGAGGATCAAGTCATTGAATGTTATAAGCAGCTGACGGGTGTTTCAAGAGGACAGGCCATTGTACAGTAAGAAAAAAAAGTTTGGAAGCATTTTCTCCAAGCTGTTAACTACTCACTCGTTAACTCCTATGCTCATTAATCTTAGTGTAACCTCCATTACCCCTCGCCTGCCTTTTTTTGCTGTCTCCCAGCCACACATTTACTCACCATCTGATAGAAATCGATACTTTCTCTTCAGCGGCTTCACATCTCACAAAATCTGTTTACCCATCTTTTTTTTAATCCAGTCATTTTACATTGTAAATCACAGACTGGTGTTGATAAGACACTTGTGGTTTTAATAAATGTTTTTCCTACAGGTATTTGACGTTGGTTGAGTCTCTGCCAACCTATGGAGTGCATTATTATGAGGTTAAGGTAGGCTTTTACATTTTTTTTTTTTTTTTTGAATGACTCATGCAGTAAATGATAGCTGCGGCACCTGGAACCAACACATGAGCCATCTCTTCTGCTGACAGGATAAACAAGGAATCCCATGGTGGCTCGGAATCAGCTATAAGGGCATTGGCCAGTATGACCTGCAGGACAAACTAAAGCCTCGGAAGGTAAAACGCCCCCTGCAGCTTCTACAGCCTCACTGACTGGAACGTGGTCACACAGGGTGCGGGTGAGGACTGTTGTTACTGTACACTGACGGAATGACTCACAATAATGGATCATCGGTTTTGGCCCCAACTAAAGCTGCTTTTTTGATGAAGTTGATTAGGCAAGACTTGAAAAACCGGAAATACATATTAGTTTGAGAAAAACAATTTTATGACTTTATAGTGAGGTTTACTGTTTTTACTAGTATTGCTTTTTTTCATTAAATGTGAGTGATCTGTAAATTATCTTAATCAGTCGATAATCCAGCCAGCATAAGTGGGCGCAAACACAGTAGCGGTAAATTCTCAGAACAGCTTATGCTGCGTGTAACTTTTCCACTAAGTGCTCTGTCAACGTGACACAATGTGTCAGAGCCTCGTGCATGCCAAAGTTGTGCAAGTCAGCTGCAGAGGAGCAGGGAGCGTGAGCTGTCGAAATCAGGAGGGGCTGGATTTGGGCGTTCTGAGAATACCTGAAGAGACAAGTCAAGAACTGAGACAAGGCAAAGCAAAGTATGTGTTTGCGCTGACTGCAAAGACAAAGAGAGCGTTATATGTTTTTGAGGATTTTCTACAGATACCCATAGTTCTGGTAAGACTGGATTTTACAACACTTTGTGTGCTCAGATATGGCTGTTGACTGGAAGTTGTCTTGCTTCCTAATATTTATTGTTTCTTACGTGTCTTGTGCTGTTCAGACATTGAGTCAGTCGGTGATCCAGCAATCTGTTTGTATCTGAGTATAGTCAGAAAGCACCTGGTTAAGGAGGGGATGAGGCACACGCGGGGTCGTGTGCCGCAAGGAGTCTTTGTGGCATTGTTCTCTTTCCAACACCTGTGTTATTGCACACTCGGCATATCAGGCGGTCCAGACAGTAATGTTAGAGTCTGACGCTTTAATGACTGTGACTGAAACAGTCCAGCCTGAGACACTTTTTCTTGGCACTTTTTTCTTTTTTGGCTTTAGCAGAAACAAAACAATGCAAATCCGATGTTTGGTTTAATCTTTCAAGTTTCTTGTTAATTATTTACTTAATCAAATACTGTTTTTGTACATTTTACCCTCAGTTGTACCAGTGGAAGCAGCTAGAAAACCTGTACTTCAGAGAGAAAAAGTTTGCTGTGGAAGTTAATGATCCACACAGGTAAGCAGAAGGAGTTTCTCTGTTGATCATTGGTTAAGCCGTTTTTTAAACTACATAAGACTTTTTTTTAACTCTAAAACACAATGCTTTTTTTCATATTAGAAGGATTTCACTTCTTTTCTGCTTTTATTTTTTTAAAGTTGTCAAATTGCAAAAAGAGGTAGCCTACAAATAGGAAATGAACAAAATCTTAAGAAGAAAATCGCTAGAAATAGTCAAGTTATTTTTTCCATGCGGGAGGCATTTTTACCCAACAATAAATTTTTTATTAAGCTATCAAAATCTAGAAAAACTGAGTTCTACGCACGCATTTATAAAGGGGAAAAATAACTCAAAAAGCTTACTATTAGATAGAATGACTTTAACTTAAAGGTTACACAGCCAGGACAACCCTGTAAACCAGAAAAGGAATAAAATGTGTAGGAAAATGGATAGAGGAATGTTGAAACAGCAAAGTAATAAGTAACTTTTTTTGCTAGTCATAAGGTTTGTATTTTTTAAAATTATATGTAATTTAGTGTAGTTAATTTTTAGTACAGTGACAACAAGTCAGTAGGAAATGACTTATTCTAGAACAAAATAAGAATATTATCTTAGTACAAGTTGGCAAGACCTTACTCTTAAGACATAAGTCTAAAGTTTTGTTTTCAAAACATTTATTGAACTTTAAAATAACGTCCTTAAAATTGAACAGTTTAATTTGAGTTTGTTCTCTAAATCTTAAATCAAGTTTTACCTTTATCAGGAGTATGGAGCAAAATGATTACGTCTCATCTTAATAATTTCCTTATTTCTAGATTCTAGCTCCTAATGAGACACAAAAAATTCTCGCTTGTTCATATTTAGAGAAAAGCTTGGAAAAGTATAGTGCAAAGATAAGTTAAAACAGCTTAAAACCAGGGAAAATATCTTGAATATCTAAAAACAAGGTTTTAAATCCTCGTAAGTATGAAACAGTTTGCGGTGTGGTCCATTTATATTATCATCAACTAGTCATATTACAACCTTTATGTTCTTTCTTTGCTTTGTTTAGGAGAGCAGTAACCAAACGAACATTTGGACAAACGGGCCTCCTCATCCATACATGGTATGCCAGCCATTCTTTGATCAAGACCATCTGGGTCATGGCAATTAGCCAGCATCAGTTCTACTTGGACAGAAAGCAAAGCAAAGTAAGTGTCAATTGAGAAACACTGCAGCCTTCCTTTTGTTTCTTTTTTTAAAGGTATTTTATCATTTTTTTATAGGCTAAACTTGGAACAGCTAAAAGTGTGGAGGAAATTGCCATGGAACTCACAGAGCACGGAGGGGCAAAGATAAACAGGCTGGGAGATGTAGGCTTGAAGAATAACTTAATAACAGCCAGCAATGGGAGTCTGGTTTCTACTGGTTGGTTTCATTGTTTTATTTAAAAAAAAACATCAACAACAACTTTTTATAACAAAATGTTAAGTTACAAATCATATTTGTACTTTAAATAAGTTTAAAAACCCAAGTGAGACATATCTGGAGCATGTGATAGTATCGCATTGTCAGTTATAAGGGTGTGGTTTTAGAAAAAACAGTGGTCATAATTCTGTCTCTGCAGGTTCTGCAGACTCTGAAATGAGTGAAGAACAAAAGAAAGAAAGGCTCTCTGAACTTAGGAGAAAGGAAAAGGAGATCCAAGATATTTTGGCGAAGAAAACAGAGGAGCTGAAGAAGATTTGCCGTCGAGAGGCGGTAAGAACTCATTTTCTATTAAAGCTCCTCCGCACTGGTGCTGTGAGTTATTTCTGCAGTCCTCTGAACTCCCTTTATTAAAGCCTGCTGTCGCGCAGAAAGACCCACTGATTGGTTCTGCCGTTTCTTTTTATGCTCGGCTGATTTACTGTTTTTGCCTTGAAGGAACTGACTGGAAAGCTGCCAAAAGAGTATCCTCTCTCCAAAGGTGAAAGACCACCACAGGTCAGACGACGAGTCGGCACCGCTTTCAAGTTAGATGAGCTTTTCCCTTACAACGAGGTATCTATTCAGTCTGATGCTGCATTAGCTTAATTTTTTTCTTTTTTTCCCTACACTATATTTTAGAGCTTTAATTGTAACATGTGTACCTTTGGTCTCATCTGATGTATCAACTACTGAGAATTCCATCATTGTAAACGTTACTATGGAGATAGTGACATCACTAGCTGAGAACAGAATAGAACTATGGCTTTTCCATTTTTGGGACATGCTCATACTAGATAACCTTTACTGTACATGAGAACTTTTGAGCCCCAAAGTCTGGTTAGTGTGAGGTACAGTGTGCAGTATTGTGTTGTTGTCAGCCTAACCCTATATTACCATTTCCATCATATTTGATCCAGGCATTTCTGAGACCCCTATCTCATTAGCATGATTCAAACTTTCCTTAAAACCCATTGCATATAACCTGGTTGACATTTTCTATCCTTTAGTGGATTATAATTCTACCAGGGGCAGTAGAAGGGCTTTTCCTGCTGATTTCAAAATGGCTGCTCCCATGAAATCTCAAAAACACTTTTGGTGGGAAAGATTTTGCTAATTTACTGAGAATTACTCATCCATTGAAAAACTCATTCAAAAAGACTACTTGCTTTATTAAAAGAATGCAAAATTTGTAAATGATTATTACTCATAATGCAGTTACACTATGTTAAAAATGTTTTTGGTCAAATCTGAAACAGTGGGTAAATAAGGTGCTTTTTTTCTTGAACGCTCATGTCAATATTTTTGCATCTTTAACGAAAATTGTTTAGGGCAAAAACTTAACAAAATCCCCCAATTTATCATCATTGATATTATACATATTTATATATATATGTATCCTTAAATTTTTTTTATCACAAAATCTTTTTGTGGATTTTTTTCAAAGGATTTTTAAAAAACACCTTTGAATTCTCAATCAATTGTTTGATGTAATGGGCTTTACAGGATTATCAATGTGGGTCGGAATGCCGCCCATTGGACTTTGATGTGGTACACATCTGGTGTGATTGCTAGACATTCTGTTACGTGAATTATGCAGTTTCATCATAAATTGGGTTGTAATCTTGTTCAAAACAACTTAGCATTTTAGCCACAAGAGCAACAAACCACATAATGCTCTGGCCTGTTTTTCTTTCAAAAGTTTAACATTGGTAATGCAAGTATGTCTATTTACTGGTACTTCCAGCCATCTGCTCTATTGTATAGAATAATGGCTTCTGTGCTTAGCATGGAGTTGTTTAGAATAAAGTTAGGGCAACTGAGAGGGGTAGACTGCCATGGACAGATTAACTGTACCTAGTGGGAATTCACCCTTAGTATGACCCACTAGCTAACATCAGACATAGATAAAAGAAAGAACTACCTAATGGTTCTTCTTTTCGCCGAATGCAGGATCCCTTCCTCAGAAACCTGGAAAGCAGATTTGCCCTCCAACAAAAGATCGTGGAGGCTGCGAAGAAACTCGCAAATGAATCAGAACTGTGCAAAACTGTCAAGAAGAAAAGGAGAAGAAACTGTCGGGATGCAATGCAAAAGCTCCAGCAGATAGAAGATGAGATGAACCAGTACAGAATCAAGAAAGGGGAAAAGCCCACACAGCGGGCATCAGTGATCATCGCAGGTGAGTTTCAAGTGAATAATTGCTGCATAAATCAATTTCGATGCGGTTGGATCTTTAAAATGGAGTGTTGTTCTGTTTTTACAGATGATCTCGCCCGATCTGACTTCAGCTCTATGTCTAGTCTCCCACTGGATGATGGTGAGTCAGACAACAAGATGTGTCTGAAACAAGTTCAGATTGTCTGTCCTGAGGTGTAGTGTAAAATTAGGACATCTTTTTAATTTATTTTTGTGCTTTTTCTTGCAAATATTTATTTCATATGTTTTTTTTAATTAAATCTCATGTGTTAAGATGATTCTGATGGTGGGATTCAAAGGCCACGCTCACGGTCTGTTCAAGGCTCCCCTCAGCTCAGCCCGCTGCACTCGCTGGTAGCGGAATATGATGCAGAGAACCACAGTTCGCCAGGCAGAAGCCGCAAGAACCACGGCAGGTGAGAAGCTTTTTCTACTTTTAAATGTTGTATGTCTAAGTTATTCCACAAGTTTCGATTTGCCGACATTTGTCCTCTAGTTAAGTGATTAAATTTGATCATGGCTCAGTGGAGCCAACTGTATTTGTCATGTCATATTTTCCAGTTGGCTCCTTTTCACCCATCTCACGCCTCCCCTTTTTTTTTTTTCCTCCTGATTCTTTCCTAATACCGCAACATTTTAGATTTGTTTATGATGGCCAGGCGGCCTCACAATACTGCCAAAATCCAAGTGAGGGCTCCTCTACTCACAGTAGTCCATATAAAACCCTTCCGAGACCTCCTAGAGACCCACGCAGCATGCCTGCTACCCCAGTTATGACCCGAAATGCCTACAGCAGCAGCCAGCTCAGGTGTGCTATTTGTCTCTCCCACATGGCATGTAAAAAAAAATATTCTCCAGTTATTTGAAATTCCTTTCTACAAGTCCATATTTAACACCCTGTTCTTTAATTGTTCTTTATTCAGGTCGGAGGCTTCTTCTCAGTGCTTCAGGCATCGCAGTGGAAGTCTGGAGTCTCAACACCAGCTGGGAACTGACATGGACCCGGAGAAACCTGTCTTCATCCTGTCATCACACCACAGCAACAGCACAGAGGTGTTGGAGAACTGCTCCTCATACACCAGCCAGTCCAGTCTGGAATGCTGCGGCGCAGCTAACTCCCATTACAACACAATTGACTCGCGTACCTCAACCATGCATCATCTTCGCCGAAAAGTTGAAGTGTACGGGAATACCGGAAGTATGCCCAACTTGGTCCAGCACCATTCTGGTTATAATTACTCATCTGAGACCTCAACAAACTATGCACCCAGTGCCTACTATGTTACTGGATACCCGTGCCAAGACATGGATCCCTACACCAATGGATCTTGTGTGTACGAAAGTGAAGTGGAAGGCCGCTACAACGTCAACCCGAGTTACCAAATGAATGGCTGTCACGGACACGACAGATTCCGGCACTACAACAGCGATGGGGCAGACAGTCTTTCTCAGAATCCTTATGCCACGCTGAGGCCCCCGCGGAGTAGAGAAGGCCCGAGAAATGACCTCTTGGCCAAGAACATGCAGAAAGCTCTAGTGGCAGAGCATCTAAGAGGCTGGTACCACCGGCACAGAGGCCACAGGGAAGACGGCAGGGGACCCATGGTTGGATATAACTTTGACAACAGCACACAGCTGGGCTACCAAACAATGCCAGCAGGCTTCAGCCACTCCAGCAGAACCACGTCTTATTCATCAGGTGGGCTGATTTTTATTTGTATCTAGTTTAGCTATTTTTTTAGGTATTTTGTCCTTAACCTTAAGGTTCTTAACCTTAGTATGCTTTATAATAGAATACAAACTTAAAAACAATAACAGTAGAATGAATAAAAATGACTGATTCATGGATTGGTCATCCTCTAAGCACAAGACTGGCAATTTAGTACTTCAGAAGTCTTTGTTGAAGACACTAAACTCACTTTTTCCTCATACACAATTTTGTAACAAATAGTTGTATGAGTGTGGATGTAGAATAAAACAGATGAACCGATAAACCTCTTTTTAGAAAATAAATTAGATGAAAATAATTGACCTAGATTACCAGCTCAGTGGTCATGTGGTAGAGTGTCCGCCCTGAGACTGGAAGTATGTGAGGCAAAATCCATGGCTGAGTCATACTAAAGACTCAAAAAATGGGACCCAGTGTCTCCAGGCATTAAGGGGTTGATTGGGTGATTGGGGGGTTAAACCACCAAATGTTGCCCAAGTGCAGTTGTGTTTGCAGCTCACCGCTCTCCCAGGGGATGAGTTAAATGCAGAGAACAAATTTCACACACATTGGTGTGAAACAGTTAATGGGACTTTAGCTTTATACTTGCAAATGCTAATCTTGTGTATTTTATAGTGAGGTAACGGAAATGTTTATTACTATGGTAAATTGATTATCAATGGAAATAAAAAAAAAACAATTTTGAATATTGAAAAAAAAAATTAAATGTGAATTTTTGAATCAAAATTAATTAGATTTAAATGGTAAAGCTTTAATTACTTCTGTGAAGTGTGTTCAAAAGTTTAACTATGTTCTCTAGTATACATAACAGTTTTTTTCTATATGATATTAGCTCTATATGACATATTTTTCAAATATTAAAGCAAACGCTATTTGCATAAATCCAGGACTCAACTTAATGTAGCAGCATCACCTTGAACAGAAAAAAAGAAAAATGCTATTTTGGATAATTGGAAATACCCTAAGGCATGAACGGGTTAAACTTGTAAGGCTTGGGACAGTCTTTTTTTATAGCTATGTGGTACATTGTTGAGTTTTTGAAATGTTTGAAATGTGAACATTTATTCCATCTGGAATTTTAGCCTAAATAGTTCAAACTGAAGCCTTTTTCACTCATAGTGGAAAATAAACATTGGAGGTTACTGCCTCATTTATGGGTTTAACGAAGAGGTATTACAATCTGAGAGTCACGTGACATTAAAATAATGCAAACGCATTTTTTGAAATAGAATAATAGTATCAATAATTATATCATGACATAATCAAGGTATATTCTGAGAATAAATGCAAAAACCAGGGGAATTTAGAAAGAACATGTTTACAGTGGAAGGGATTTCAAATCAATTTTAAAAAGTAAAAAGATTAACTTCAGCTTTTTTCCTAACCATCATTGTTTCAGGGAGGCATAATAGTCACTTAAACTTCAGTATGAAACTACAAAAGCCTCAAGGCTTGTTTAGGTTTCTGTTCTTTCACCGTTTAATGTTGTAATGCTTCTATCAAGTTGTTTTTGTTGTGTTTATTTGATTAAGTTTGAGTTACTGACACTAAGTGTAATTCCTGCTTTTATGTTCTCCACAATCCCCATCCCTGACATGGTGCATACACAAAATCCATGGCATGTCTGAACAGCATAACATGACAGAGATATTTTACTGGAAGCTGTTGTATAGTTGCTTCATGTTGTGGTTTGCAAACACCACAGTGAACTCCACTGTGTTTTAAGTAGCTACAGTCACATTGCAGAAGCTGAAAGTCTTGTGGTGTTTGCAGTGTCGTCAGCAGAGAGCACAGGAAACTGGCGCAACCAGCTGGCAGTGGGGTTGGCAGAGTTTGATTCACCTGACACACCTCAATACCCTCGTCGAGCTCCGTACAACCCCAATCCCACGTACAACAGGTGAGGGCAGTACTTAGAAAAGCCTGTCCATACAAGTGGAAGCATGTGAGAAACACTGTTCCACATTAATATGGATGGGATATATGTGGAATTTCTTTGTTTTTACTGTGCATTTAAAGAGAAAAAATGCATGTAATTGTATTAAATTATGCTAAAGTGATCTGAATGTATTTAGGTAAAATGTTCTTACAAAGACTTTTTCTCTTCTTCTTTCTGCTCTCCCGTGAACTCTGAACTTTTCATGAATGACTCCAGATTTTCTCCTGAAAACAAAGGGACTGACGCATTACCTAAAAAATCTGAGTTAGTAGATGTGGTTGGTGCTGAGTCAGCTAGTGTAGATGAACCATCAGACAGCCATTCTGGCACCTAATGGTGAGAACAAATACAGCTGAACGCTTTGTGTCGTGTTGCTACTCATCTCCATTTTGACTATTCCCTAGAGTGGTTTTCAGCTTTAATTTGAACCATTTTATCTTTCATTATGATTTGCAGATTTTGTTTTTCATACATTTCATCATTAGAGGCATATTTTGCAATCTGTTTCCCATAATAGCATAATTTCATTCAGGACTGCAGCTGGATCCCTTCCCAGCTGTCACTGGCTGGGTGACGGGTTGCACTGCAATTTTCTGGCTTTATTAAAAACAACCATAAACACTCAGATTCCAGCCTACAGAGAGTTTAGAACCACCCATCAACCTAACATGTTTATGATGCCGCACAGATAAACCCCAGGGCGAGTTAAACGGGAACTTGGAGCATTCTTTCTCTAAAGTTTACATAGTGCATGCAGTAAACATACAGTATATCAAGGTAAAGGTTTTTAGGAATGCCATTTAGACATGGTTGCAAAGACTGCCTGTGAGCACAGAGAACAAGACTGTGAATATTTCCTTTGCCAATAGTTGAAAACGGTACTTTATTCTCAGATAGTGTTATTCGATCATCATGAGATAGTAAGGCCAAATCCAAATTCATTCCCCACTATGGGTTCTCCCTGCGTCAACATTTGTCCCTCGAAGTGGAGAGAAATGGAAAAAGTGTCTTCAAATTTAGACATTACTACCACTCGATGAAGCCATCAATATTTGCCAGTCATCTACGTGAGCGCATAGCTGCTAGCGCTTGGAAAATAAATAGTAACATTGGTTTCATAACTTTAAAACGTCATTACAGCTCCAAATGCCCCTACAATTGGAGCGATAGGGAGGAGCCAGATGGGGTAGGAAATGAATTCAGACTTAGACTAATTGTCTGAAAACAAAAGCATCCCTAAGCAAAAAATAGTACTTCTGAAGTTTATTTTATGAAGTATACTTGAGTATTAGTATAGCAGCTATACTATAGACCATGCTTGTATAGTGCAGGAAGTAAACTAACTGAATACTAAATTGGAACATTTTAAATTTACATAGATAGTGAGCTTATGTAGATAAAGTATAAAAAGTAAACTTCAAGTATACTGCCTCACTTTTAGCATAGACTAAGTATACTTGTGGTACACTTAAGTAGATTACTTTTTGCTAAGGGATTCCGTCCTTGACATAATTCATGCAAAAGCTACATCTTTATTTACTCCATGAATCTTTGGCTTAATTTTTAATTGCATTTTCACCCTCATCTCCCTGTTTTTTTTTCCAAATGTCATTGATGTTTTTTGAAAAGCAGAACTCCCTCAGATATCACCCTTTTTTTTTTCTTTTCACAGATATCATTACCAGGACAGAAACTACATGAGCATCCACTGAGGAGGACCAAACGCTGGCACAAACTGCTTTAGGGGCCAGGAGCACATGAAGGGAATGGAGCTGAAAAGAGGCCATACACACAGTTATGTTTGCAGTCACAGTCTTTGGGGACTTTCTTTTTGCAGAGAGGTGTACTCTGTCTTCATGTTTGAGTAAGCTCTGGACACGCTGATGACACTCTTGAATGACCTCCCCATGTGCCTTGGACTGGATGAATCGTAGAGGCAGATGAGAATGTGTCAAGTTGTTGCACAAGTACAGTGGACTTTAACCCTACTGTGGATTAAGTATGACAAGAAATAACAACGTGTATTTTAAACTCAAACTAGCTACTGCCTTATTCAATACAGTAGACTAAACAATCCTTATTTTCATCTCACAATAAAAGGTAGTCTTGCCTATTTCACTAGGATTTTTCATAGACACCACATCACTTGATTCAATCATTACAGTGTGCTTTATCAGTGATGGATTTCTGTCTTTTTTGTTGTTTTTTTTGGAAAACATGAAATCAGAAATGTTGTTAATATTGTTTATAGATTCATTGTTTTTGTGCAGTATTGTGTTTTTAAATGCATGGGCAAACATTTTGTAAAATACAAAACAATTCAAACTCAATTTTTTTATTTAAAAAAAATGGAAAAAAGTTACTGCCATTGAAACTTTGTCCATGTACATTTTTTTTTTTATTTCATTTGTGCGGTTGATGTGTAGCTCTATGTTGTAGATCCTGTGATAAAATATTTTCCATTTGAAGAGAGCAGGTGAATAAAATACATGTGTGACTCATGGATGGGAGTTGATTTCTTTCAAGGCTTGGTACAGCTGGTAAACAAGCAATTCTAGTTCTGTAGCTAAGTTGGTGAGTAAGGCTTTGGGCATTTAAACACCAGCTGCTGACAATGTCAAGAGCATTAATGAATCACTGCCTCTCCTTGATTTTTTACTAAATTTACATAGATGGATCAGGTGATTTTTAATGTACATGACTGTTTATTCTCATTTCAATACGCATCTCGATACATGGTCCACGAATGGATACATATAATATTCAAATGATTTTGTGGTGATACAAAATAGTCCAGTTCTTTTATCTAATTGGATAGATATTTATCATTCATTTGTATTTAAAACTATAAATGAAAATGCCTTCTAACATTGACTTTAACTGTTTTTTATAATATATATATTGGCACTTTTTCAAGCAATGAAGTCTTTCTCATAACAGCTTCAAACATTAAAAACCTGCCATTTTGGGTCTTACTCCCAGTGGTTGATTAATTTTTCAATATATATCCTACTTATTATAGTTTTATTTCTTGTAAAAATATTTTGTTTTAACTTAACTTAACTTAACTGAACTTAACATACTTGGCTTAAAATATACACATGTGCATATGTGATAACTAAGACTTGAAAACACAGGACACCAAGCTTGTCGTAGGAACTTAAACTTTAATGACTAAACATAAACAGCATAAACAACTCAACTCAAACACAACTAATTTTAACCGTAAAACCTTAAACCGAAACGGGAACCAAAAAGGTGACAACAGATGAACTGACAAACCAGAACTGAGAACTATGGAATCTTAGCAGTTCTTAGATTATTAGGAGTGTAACCTTTCAGTAGAGTAACACATAAAACAGACTGTTAATATGTACTTTGATTCTATTCCTAGTTTGATCGCACTAGTTTCTTTTTTTTTAAACTGCCACCCTTTCTCATTAGTCAAAGATGCCTTACTTGTTCTCTCTGTACTTTAGTCTTTGACCACATTTGCTGCTTCATTGTGATCTGTCATGAACACACCAACAGTAAACAAAACAAAGCTTGTAAAACAATCAAATATTGACAGTACTCCACATTACCCTGCACTGTACCAGAGTACCCCTAGGCTACGGTGTACTCCTGGTGGGAAATTGCTGCTCCACATTAAAACCAGTAGAAAACAACTTTGCACAAAAGTTGCTACAATCCAACCAAAAATACAAATTTCATTTAAAAAATATATCAAATGTGGGTTACTAAGTAGCCCTTATGTCTGCTATTGTTAAATCTTTAGCTTTTTACTAACAGTTAGTGAATTATTATATTTGATTAGTCAAGTGCCAAATTCTAATTTAGTCAACCACATATTGAAGTTTCCTCATCTAGTGACCAAGAGGTGTTTAAAAACTCATGATACATACATATGTACAATATTTTTGAGTGATCTAGTGACATGAAAACACATTTTTGCTGACATAAGACTACCAAAATGTATTTTAGTCATGCCTAATAGTCCTTTCAGTTTTTATAAATGACCATGTCATTGTGTCTAAAAATGTATTTGTTTACCCTTTAACACATAGGTCAACAGTTCAATCACACTGCAGATAGAGGGAGATGCAGGCTATAACAGCTGTATGACAGAGGCTAGTTTTTAATAATAGCTCATTTATCACATTTTTTAAAATCTATGTTAATAAAAAAAATATTTTCTCCATTAGATCAATTTTTAGGCTTTTCATAGATAGCTACTTTTCAAAAAGGAATACAATTTGTAGGTAGCTGAACCAAAAAATCTTGGAAAAACTCAATTCAGCTTGTTATTTGTTGTTACATAGCACCTCATAGGTTGCATGTAGATGAATCTCTGAGGAGCCTTTAACCTCAGTGGCACCCACACAGCAAGCCCATGAAAATGGTTCACCTGCTGGTGTCAATAGCAAACTTTCCTTTTGCCTGGAGCAGCTGTCATCCCAAAAGATCACACTGGTTGGTCCAGCCGGAAAAATGTTCGCACAGTTTAATTTTAGACCCTCATGAGGCAAACAGTTGCAGCTGAAGCCAAAGTCAGAGCCTTCCCAGTTTGTGTTGCCTTCTTCCTCAGATCATATAGAAGTCTTTCCTCTTGATAAGAAAGAGGTTTTTTATGTGCAGCCATGTCAAACAGTGTAGACCTTAGTGATCTTGACGTGGAAGAAATCAATGAAGATGAAATTCTTGCAATGCTCTCACCAGAGGAGCTTAAGGAGCTCCAGAGTGAGATGGACGTCCTTATCGCACCAGATGAGAGGGTTCCTGTGGGGCAGAGACAAAAGGACCAGACAGAAAAGCCTCCGACAGGGACATTTGACCACAGATCTCTGGTTGATTATCTTTACTGGGAGAAGGAGTCCAAACGTATGCTTGAGGAGGAACGGGTGCCTGCTACACTGCTGCCCAGTGAGGTAAGAACTAAAGCTTTTTAAGAATTTTTTGTGTTTTAAATGTACAGGATCTAAAGAATTATTCAATCAGAATCCAATAGGTTCAGATCACTTTTATTAATTTAAAACTCACTTTTTTTTAAAGAAAACTTTACAATCTGAAGCTGAAAAAAAGGAAATGAAAGAAAACGAAGATGTGAAGTATGTCTATGAAGTCATAGAGGAAATCATAGAAGACGATGCTGTCGATTGTCCAGAGGGAATGGAAATTATAGAGGAAATTATTGAGGAAATTATTGAGGAAGACGATGAGAACAACGAGGAAGCCAAAGTGATTGTATCAAATGAGAAACAGGTGAATCTACAAGAGAAAGGAAATCTTGAAAAAGCAGAGACGCAGCAGCTGCAGGAGACGAGAACAGTGATGCATGAAAGTCCTATTGATATCACAGAAAGTAGTGTTGCAGGAAAAAGTACACTAGAAACTCAGTCTTTACCAGACTTAGAGGGGAGTGAAGACAAAGAAAAAAGTTGTACTTTAGATCATTTGAATCCCCAGAAGCCCCAAGAGCCAGAAATAAAGGAGGCTTGTGAGAAACTTCCAGAAAGAGAACCAATAAAAGTAAACAAATTAAAAATTCCAAAGCTGGCGCTGAATAACATCAAAATGACATCCAGACCTTCAGGAAATGAAACCAACTTGGAATCAACTCTTGACAAGATCCGCAACAACAACCCGTCTGTCACCGAGGTAAACCTCAACAACATTGAAAACATTCCCAAAGAGATGCTCCTGGACTACGTCAATGCTTTGAAGAGAAACAAATTTGTGAAAACCTTTAGTATTGCCAACACGGGAGTTGACGAAAACCTTGCTTTTAGCCTGGCTAACATGTTGAGAGAGAATCGTAGCATCACGACATTGAACATCGAGTCCAACTTTATTACTGGGAAGGGGATTGTTGCCATCATCCGCTGCCTCCAGTTCAATGAGACTCTCACAGAGCTTCGCTTTCACAACCAGAGACACATGCTGGGCCACCATGCAGAGATGGAGATCTCTCGCCTGCTAAAAGCAAACAACACCCTTCTGAAGATGGGCTATCACTTTGAACAGCCAGGGCCTCGCATGGTGGTGACCAACATCCTAACCAGGAATCTTGATCGCCAAAGGCAGCTGAGGAAAGAGGAGCAGAGACAGCAGCAGCTAAAAGAGCAGAAACAAGTGATGCAGATGTATGAAAACAGCCTCAATCTCCCTCCTGGGTTATTAGAGATGCTTGGATATGTGCCTCCGCTGGAACTCCTACAGGAACATGGATTGGTCCCACCTTCATCAGACCTTAACTGTTTTCCACAAATGCAACATCAGGCAGAGAAGGCAGAGACACAGAAGAAACCTAAGCACAATAGCATTCCCAAACAGCCCAGTACTGAACCATCAAACCCATTAAGAGATGTCCAGTTAAAGAGAACCCCGAAAAAACGTGATCCATTTCTGGAGCTGGACCCAAAGAATGACAGAAGACCAGAGCGGCCAAGTTTCCAACTGAGAAAAACACCTAAAGTAAGGGACACGACATCTGAAGGGATGCCAGACGAAAAAGCCAATCTTAGCAATGTGATAAAGACTTTGAAGCCTGTCCCTCGCAGACGGGTTCCTCCAAAGGTTGATCTCACACCTCGTGACCAACTTCTTGATGAGATCAAAAAGAGCAACGTGGCATATCTCAAATCTGTGAGTACCCAGGAACTATTGCTGTGAAAGTAGAAGTCTAAATTTTTGTCTTCAAGTTCTTATCACTGATGTGTAACAGTGCATGCTTCTAAAGGCAGTCAAGTGACCTGTGCGTTTTCTTGCAGGTGCCACTCCCTAAAGAGCTGGAATCAAGTGAAACAAGTCTCTTCTGAAACTCCACTTGACCTGTTTTTTTCTCACATAGGTGTTAGGCGTTCAGTATCAGTCACACTAAATGTATAAAAAAACTTTGATCAACTTGTAAAATCATCAGAAATGAAGAGACAGGTTGGTTGCTGTTACACTGAAGTTCTTATAAAAAGGCAAAGGTGGATAAAATCCTTACAGAGTATTCAAATTAAGGTACAAACCTTATTTTAGCGTCTTTTAAAAACAGACTATTGACTAACATGTTTACTAAAAAGATCATTTTGTAATGGCTAAGACTTATGGAACAGATTTTGTATTTTTGTTGTTTAAAAAGTTATTTTTTCATTGTAGGTTACTAAGTTTTGTGAAGCCATACACACTTTTTTTAATATCCTAAATACAATGTGTCAGTTTAAGCATTAGCTTGAACCCTTGAGCTCCTAAATACTAATGTGCTCTGGATGGATTTTTTCTTAATTCTTGTTTAGCCCCAGTATATTTGGTGACACAAGCAAAAAATGCAACACATTAATTCTAAATAAATCTACTGAATTTATTTACTATTTTTGTTTGTCTCATGGTCCTGTGAAAGAAATTAGGACCTGCCCTGTTTGCTTGTTGCCATTCACCTGATGGTACCTGCCTTCTACAACTAAACAGGAAATACACTACTCACAATACATTAGGGCTATTGTGAAAAAACTCAGTGGATGTTGCATACAGAGTATTTGTCTCACTTGACTGATTTTTTTAGGACAGGGAGGCAATTTTATTGGGCTAACAGTCACACCTCGTGTTGTGTTTTCCACATAATGATCTCACTGTTATAGTGTGTCTTAATTATTGGGGCCACAACCAAGAAATTCTTAAAGAAAAATGATTTCATTGTGTTTCAACGTTGATTTTGCCAGTAAGTCATTCCAAGTTCATCTTTCACCTTTTCAGACAGCCATGAACACACATGTCTCTTTATGGGTGAGCAAAACCACCTAGCCAGAGTACGCCTCCGGGTTGGTAGGTGGTAGTCAGATGTTGCACATGAACTTGGTGTGCCTCAAAGTGTTATCAGCAGAGTTGCATGAAGACACAGATCTACTGGCAGCACCTAAGGACCTATGCCCTCAAACACGGTTTTGCAAATGCCACACAGCTTCAGGCTCATTTTTCAGACGTGAGGGGCACTAGGGTTTTGAGACAAACCATTCACAGTCAACTCCACTGCTTTGACCTGCTTTTGGCCAGACGACCGATGCAGGTGACACCATTAACACATTGCCTCAGAACAACATCATGGGTCCAGTGAGGAGCATGACACGACACTTTCAATGCAGCAAATGGTGGAAACACTCGCTGTTGTCATGGTAAACTTTTGTTTTTGGGGGCTATTGTTATTATTGTCTTGCTTTATGGGGTAATAAATGTCAAACTGATGAAAATAGCATTTCTTCTTATTTATTATTAATAAAATGATAGGGAAATTTGACATATTTTAATAATATTCAGACCAAGTTGGAAAAGCACTCATATAAATAACTACAGTTGAAACCAAAGGCTTACATAGACCACATAAAAACACACATATGCTTTTTTTTCCACCATCAGACATGAAAGAAAAGTAAACGTTTCCAGTTAGAGGTGAATTAGAATTGACAAAATTATTTCTATTTGCTAAATGTCAGAATAATTAGACTGGTTTATTTAGACCATTTTCTTATTACTTTCATCAAAAATAAAAGTTTGCATTTGCTAAGATCACTATGCCTTTAAACAATTTGGGAAACCCCAGATGATGATGTCATCTGTTTGGAAGCTTCTGATATGTTTATTGACAGCATTTGACTTAATTAGAAACACCTGTGGATATCTATTAGGGCACATTTGAAACACACTTGCTTTTTTGTAAAACATCATGAGACAGTCAAAAGAAATCAGTCAAGATATTAAGAAGACAATTGTGGATTTGCAAAAGTCTGGCTCATCCTTGGGTGCAATTTCCAGATGCCCGAAGGTGCCATGTTCATATGTTCAGACAAGTAAAAACATCATGGGAATGTCCAGCCATCGTATAGCTCAGGAAGGAGATGGGTTCTGTGTCCCAGAGATGACCGTACTTTGGTCCGATATGTCCAGAACAACCCAAGGACAAAGGCCAAAGATGTTGTGAAGATGCTGGCTGAAGATGGTAGGAATGTGTGATTATCAACAGTGAAACTAGTTCTGTAGGTACTGACATGGGCTGAAAGACTCTGCCAGGAAGAACCCATTACTCCAAAAAAAAAAAAATTGAAAAGCCAGATGAAAGTTTGCTAATGCACACAAGCATAAAGACTTTAGGACTTTTGGAGAGATGTCCTGTGGTCTGACAAAACTCAAATTGAACTGTTTGGCCACAATGACCATAGTTATGTTTGGAGAAAAAAAGGGGGAAGCCTCGGAACACCATAGCAACTGTAAAATATGGGGGTGGTAGCATCATGTTGTGGGGTTGTTTTGCTGCTGGAGGGACTGGTGCACTTCACAAAATAGATGGCATCATGAGGAAAAAACAGTATATGGAAATATTGAAACAACATCTGAAGACTATCAGCAAGAAAGTTGAAGCTTGGGCGCAAAATGGATCTTCCAAATGAACAATGGCCTGAAGCATACCGTCAAACTGGTTACAAAGTGGCTTAAGGATAACAAAGTCGATGTTTTAGAGTGACCTTTACAGAGCTGTAAATCCTATTAAACATTTATGGTCAGAACTGAAAAGGGGGAAACATGCAAGGCGACCTACAAACTTGGCTTAGTTACACCAGTTCCGTCTGGAGGATTTGACCAAAGTTCCTACCAAATCTTGTGAGAAGCTTGTGGAAGGACATCCAAGACATTTGACATTACTGCAACTGTTTGAAGGCAATAGTGTCAAATAATAATAAAATGTATGTAAACTTTTGACCCAAAAAAAAAATCCTAGTCTCATTATTCTGACATTTTCAAAATAGAAATAGTTGTAATTGAACTAAAACAGCAAAAGTTTACTTTATTTCATGTCTGATGGTGAGAAAAAATAATGTGCGTTTTTATGTGGTAAATCTAAACTTCTGGTTTCAACTGTATATCCCTAACTTTTTGGGAGTAGTGTATGTATGGGAGACTTAACCAAGAAATGTAACGTGCAACAACAATCAAACCAGATTACATTTTTTTAGACAGCTTTATTTGGCTTCCAATTACATTTTTTCAGGAATGAAAAACATACATAAAATGACAACACATGTAAAGATTTTCTTTGTTACTTGTGTATGTCACATGCATAAACTGCTGCAAGAAAAGAAAAAAACACAGGACACATCTGTCAAAATAATTGAAAAAAGAAAGAAATTGCAGCAGTTTCTAATAAACACATTACAGTTCTGTTATACATAATTTGGTTTATAACAGGATTTATTCTTTAGAACAATGTTAGCTTCAGTGCTGCTGCCAGTTTACAGAGTAAAACAAACATGTGCATATCATTGCTTTACATTTAAACAAAGCTGCATTTGCCATTCACTTTTAAATATTGCATAGCTGTAACCATTTGGGGTGGAGAGATTCCAGATAACTAGGAGCTCTATGCACAAAATGACAGAAAACCCACACACAGACAAACCATATAACCAAATATGTAAACAAAACAAAAAAAAGATTGCAAATCCATTTTTTCCAAATGAAACTGAAATGTAGGCATTGCTGTCTACCCAGCAGTTTCAATACCTAAAATTACCATAACACTAAGAAGGTTCATTTCTGAGGTAGAATACCCTCACAGAAGTTGTGCTTCAGAAAAAATGCATCATGCTCGTGATTACTTCACTTTACTGTTGTGAATTTTTAAATGTAAAAGTAGATGGAGTGTTACAACAAACAGCAATGACTTGGATTTAAAGTTTTTTTTTGTGGGGGGGGGGGGTGCAAAGGAATTTTTCATAACTGTCAGCGCACCGTGCCCATCATCCTCACTGTACAAAGATTGCACAACCATTTAAAAAGTTACAGATTGTGAACTAGCAAAGTGGCATGGGTTTATAAACCAAACTGATATGATTATAAAAAGTGGAAAAGTAGATTTTCAATAACGTTTTCTATCTAAATGGTGATTTGTGGGATCAGACTCTTAATCCATTCTGGATGATGGTAAATACTCAACATTCTCAAAGCTAAAGCATTATTCCTTGAGTTTACTTTCAATAAAGTCCTGAATCTTGTTCATTTTTTCCTCCTGCTGATCCAGGAGATCCATGATGATGCCCATGGGGGTCTTCTTCAAGCCAACTCCTTCAATCTTGTTCTCCAGCTTGTTCTTTATGTTGCGCAGTCTCAGAGAGGCATGGATCATGATCACTAGAGGAAAAAGAAGAAGAACAGAAAGCTTTTATTGTACCAGGGAAACAAAACAAAATTAAAAAATTAACATTGTTAAAAAAAACAAAATCACAAATCCATATCCGATGCGTGTGACACTTCACGCAGCAGTATGTGTCTGAGGGAGCGGTGCATGCTTCATTTATTTATTTGATTTCCATGGAGGGCAGATGCTGAATGCATGACATCAACCAACAAATGTGGTCCAAGTCAACCCCCCATAGCAACCAATCAACACAGGCGCGATAGGGCAGGCCTGATTTGTGGCATCATTGCTTCATCTGCTTGCCGCAGTTTTGGGGCTGCCACATCTGTTGCAACAGATCCACGCAAACACTTATGGTACCTTTTCATGCCTTCAAATAGAAGGTGCTAATGCACAAGTTCGACAGCTATCTGGCATTGCTAACTTTGTTTTAAAATGTGTCACAAAGACTGAACATACTGTTCAGTCATGGCTGGATGATCAAACCTGCTGGAAAACTTTGCTCCTTCACATCAATATTCCCAATAGCTTTTGTGGGATAACACTGAGCTTGGGTCGCAACGTGGGGTTTTAAAAGTGAGCAAAAGTCACAACAGAAAAGATAAAACCATAATAAACCATGGTGTTGAACGCAAAGATTTTTTCGCTTGATCCAACAGAACTAGTTATACTACAAAACATTCCTAGATTTTTTTTTTTTTTTTAAGAATTAGAAAGCCGTTTATGAAAAAAAAAAAAAGACGGACAACAAATAACTCCAGTAAACTAATATTGCTGGCCTTACATATTTTAAAAAGGGAAATACTGTGCAAAGACAAACAACTATTTAGACTTACAGAGCAACGGGAAAGTGATCCCAAAGATGAAGATCATTACACCACCACACAGAGACAGCAGAAAATAACTTGTGACCATGACACAGATGACAAATAGAGTTGGGTTCTTCCTTTTGAAGCTTTTGATGAAGGCCTTGTTCTCTCCAGCCCAAACAGACCCTGCAAAGACCAGAGTCACCACAGTTCCTCCCAGAAACATGCCGAAGGGATTTAGGAACCTACACAAAGAAAAAAATGGAAAAGACAATTGTAAGATTAGTTTTATGTTTTAAATTTAACAAAACAGCACAACCTGCAGGTTTAAAGTAACTAGAGCACCACAGTACTATGCTTTTTCCGTAAACCGGAAGTAGTTAAAAGATTACCCACAAGGCCTACTCTACTCACGTAGTCATAACCTCCACCACAAAGTGCTATTTTGATTAAAAGCAGAAATTGAAACTACCTTTAAGTCCTGCATTCAGAATTATTATTGTTTTTCTTTTTACAGAAAAGTCAATACCAACGTCAATATCTCTAATTTGGTATTTTTTAAACAATTTCCTGTGGTTAGCTAGTATTTTGTAGCATTAACTTAAGCAAATCCACGTTGCTACAAGTTTCCTAAAATAAGATAACTAAGTTACATAGCAGTGAAACATACGTTTAAGGCTACTAAAATTATTTACCATTAATATAATTCTAGAAAGGAAAATATAGTTTGGCAGAAGCAGCATGAGCATTACATATATTGTAAAGGGTGTGGACAGAGTCACAGATGCTAACTTTGCCTGCGTAAAACTGCAGCCAGGACTTACCCAACAATCAAGAAAACCACCACGGCCGCGGCGAAGTAGTTGGTTTGGTAATACATTAAGTTACTGATCATTCTGTTGTTCCACTTCGCTAGATCGCTAAAGTCTGGTTTCGCAAATCGGTCCATTCCAGGGAAGAAGTCGTCCCATTGTCGGAGAGGCGCGAGCTCCATCTTGGTTGCCATGTTGTCACCAAACGGTCAAAAAATAGCCACGCCACCATGCGCTGCGCAATGTTTTGACAGGTCAGCTGATCCCTTGGTCTGGTGTGGAAAACAGGTCAAACGGGAATTCATACTCTCGCGAGATCCGAAGAGATGCTTCGTCTCTGTCGATTTCTTTACTTGTGGAGCATTAAACCTGCGCAGCTAGATTCGCACAAGTCACTAAGATGACAATTAAGAAAGACAAGAAAAAATGTTTGTGTTTTGGGAATAATTATTTCAAAAACACCTATACAAATGAAATGTTAAATTCTTTTTTTCTTTTTTTTTTTTTTTTTTTTTTTAGAAACGTTTGACTATTTTGCCTAAAATTCGTGCCAGGCTGACTTTTGGATGACATTTATAACATCACACGTTGCTTAAACCTATTAAATTTGTCATTTAGTGTGATTCAATTAAATATGCATACTTACAAATGAATGTACCATTTCTAAAAGCTGTCTTTTCACTCGGAAATCGTTTACCCCACCAGAGTAAGTTAACATCAGATTGGAGCTCCATCTGCTGCCTTGTGTGTTTCATTTTTTTTTTTTTTTTTTTAGGTTTACAGTATTGTGGCAGTTGTCAACAGGTATAGAAAAATGAAAACAACCTTAATAAAGTTAAACCAAAAAAATACATATAATAATATAATAATACAGAAAAATGCTAACTTTAATAGAATAAATTAAAACAAAATAAAATAAAGGGGTTACATGGGCATTGTAATAACCATTTGTGTATATAATATAATGTACCCAAAATAATTACAACATTTAAAATAAAGTCTATGTTTTTGTTTTCTAAAATAAACCCAAAAACTTATATCCTTAATAGAAACGTCTGCTAAACATGGAATCTTGGGGAAAAGCCAATGTGTTTCATCCGAAATCCCACATTAGAGTAAAAACATTCAAAGAAAAGATACTCAGTCGTTTCATTTTTTCAGTTTCGGTTGGTTTTGAGAAAAGACTGCGGTCTCCCACGCAGCTCTGACTCCCGTGAACGCAGCAGCAGGAATCGAGGACATGGGACCGTGAAAGTATGGCGGATGCCGAGGAGCCGTAAGTCTCAATGGATGGAAAAAATATATTCTGGTGGGCAAACCGTGGACTTCAGGCGTGAAATTGACGCGCTAAGAATGCTGTTTTACTGTCTTCTTCAGGGAGAAGAAAAGAAGGCGAATAGAAGACCTGACTGACAAGTTAGTGACGAGTGCTAATAATGCTCGCAGCCAGCCAGCAGGCTCGCGCGCTGCTCCGTAACGGTCGGCAGACCTGCTAATATGAATTTAAGCCAACAACAGGAGGTTTGCTAACTAAATGTCCAAAATGAAGAAGAAGAAGAAGAAGAAGAAGAAGAAGAAAAGTTTGCTACCTTTAGCCGATACTTTAATCATTAGCTTACATCTCATAAACTATGCATTCCAATAAAGCAGAAGCCAGTGCAGCTCTTGGAAAAATCAACCAGCAGAAGGATGTTTTTTATTGACATTGATGTAAAACCAACCAAATAACTAATAATGGTTCTTTAACTGCATTTAAAGAATAAATATGGAAGAGATAATATCTCAGTGACGCACTGAGTCATTGAAAAAGACTATGGGTGTAATTACAGTGCAATGAGAGCTCCTGCTAGCTCTGAAAACATGCAGTCATTAATCAAACATGACATTAAAAACCCCTACAGCATTTCCAGCAATGTTCTGAGTCACTGACATTGCAGACTACACAAGTCTAATTATATTTTATCCTTGCAAACTGATACTCATTAATTTTCTCAATTCTACATACAAATTATTTTGTTGTGAAAATGTAACGCTTTTAAAAAAGTAATATATTTATTCGATATATATTTAACGGGAGTATTTTAATTAACAATAAATGGTAGAATACGAAAATCAAGAGAGCAAAAGAAATGGGTGATTTGGAATCAATACAACAGAACTCCCAGGGCTGCGTTCAGGTGGTTGACGATGTGATTCCATTATATCCCTTATCTTTTTTTTTTATTGTTTGAAAAGTGCTTGAATAGAATATAAATTTACAGTGCTAAATACAGAAATAAAAACATTTGGAAAAGTTTTTAATGTTACAAAAGTTTAGGTTCACCTTTTTATTCCAGGCGGCCTAAAAAAATAACCCGAGAGTGATTTAACTCAATTTTTAAAACAAAGATACAAACCTGGACTTCCTTCCGTTTGTGGTATTAAATTTAAATGTGCATTTATCCTATTAATATGTTATGAAGAGAACTGCATAGCTGTCTGCTGTGTTGTGTCTAGAATGGCTGTTGATGGCGGGCACAGGATCAGCGGTTGCAACTGGGATGGTCGCTGGAATCACGTCAGGAAATTTTTGGAGCGTCCGGGGCCGTTTACCCATCCCGACTTTGAGCCGAGCCCTGAGGTGAAGCAGAGTTGCTTTGATGATGCTGTTGTGCTTTTCACTAAATTCTACTTTTTTATTAGCTTTTACCTGAATTGCTTTAACTCGTCAACACACGTCCTTTCAGTCTTTACAGTTTTTGTTGGAGACCTGCAAAATCCTGGTGATTGGGGCAGGAGGGCTCGGTTGTGAACTTCTTAAAAACCTGGTATTTCATAACTGCAGTCCAAAAATAATCAGTCTACCTAAAGGTAGAACCTATATGCTGGTTTTGAGTCTCTAAAGAGCTTTTTTGTTTATTTTAGGCTCTGTCTGGGTTTCGCCTTATTGACGTTGTTGACATGGATATTATTGATGTGTCGAACCTCAACAGGCAGTTTCTTTTCAGGTTGGTTTTCACATCCATATTTAAAGTTCTGTGAGATTTTACCCATCGCAAAGACAAACGGTTTAAAAACAACTTTGTTGTTCCTTAAACATAAAACAAAATTCTGCGTCATTTGTCTTGAAATTTGTTTTAAAATTTTATTGTCTAATCAGTCCTGTGATGTATCTTTTAGGCCCAAAGATGTTGGAAGACCAAAAGCAGAGGTAGCTGCTGAGTTCATCAACAGTCGTATCCCAGGATGCAAAGTACTCCCGTATCCTTCACAGTCCTCTTTAGAGTTAAAAAGAACAACTTTGTTCTGGTAAATATGGAATATATGGGGTTTCTTTCTTCCTTAAGAGAGACATACAGTCACTTCAAAAAAATACAAGATTTTGATGACTCCTTTTACCGGCGTAAGCATGTTTTTTTTTTTTTACTTTAGTGGAATTTACAAAAGAAAATCAATGAGAGGTTCTTTTAATTTGACGGTACTTTTTGTTCATTTGCAGAGTTCCACATAATTGTCTGTGGACTGGACTCCATCATTGCCAGACGTTGGATGAACGGCATGCTGGTAAAACATTGACTATAGGATCTATTTTATGTGATTGAACTTTGTTTATCAAAGGAAAAAAAAAACCAGAGCCACTCCTATTCTACAAGGAGTTAAGGTGAGTCTTCTGCTCTAGATATCCATCCTGAGCTATGATGATGGAGTCCTGGATCCCAGCTCCATCATCCCTCTCATTGATGGGGGGACGGAAGGCTTTAAGGGAAATGCTCGAGTCATTCTTCCGGGCATGACGGCATGTATCGACTGCACGCTGGAGCTGTACCCGCCACAGGTACGACACACGTCTCTGACAAAAAGGCTGTTGGGGTGTCACTGTGAAGGTCACTGGTGTGCACTGCCTTTGTTCTGATGATGCAGGACAGGGGATGTGATTCGGTGCAGGACCTAACTGCAGTTTTGTCCTGTGTGTGAGCATGTGTCTCATCTGTTGTGGACAGGTAGAGATTATTGCCTTTTTTTTTATCTTCTCCCATCAGGACTGACAGCTGGTTTTTAACATGAATATACAATAAAACAGTCCTTGTTCATAACTGTAAACACTCTGCCATCTAGACAAAAGAGTGACAGATTTTTTTATGTTTATGGTTCACAGCTGAGCGCACTAAGTGTTTGAATGTGCCTTCTATGAGGTGTTTGTGCTGCAATAATAGTAGCACTTTTGCATAGGATGTAAAGTGGTTTCCTCAGGGTAATGTTGACAGACCTGATCTATGCTACCACCTTCTGTTTTAAAAGGAAAATGCTTCATCTTGTAGAAATCTTTGAGTGCTGTGCTGAATCTTATGAACAATCAAGATGAACACATGAAGCTGAGCCTACATTGGTGCAGGGATTCCTGATTGACACCAGGAAGGTGTTGGTTTAAAGCCCGTTTGGGTCTTTCATGCCTTCCGAGTTGACGGGCTCTCAAGTTTGTTTTTTTTTGTCATTTTTATGGATTTCTTTCACAACTTAAAACCATGCAAACAAAGCGGATTAGTGGCTCTAAGCAGCTTGGAAGTGTCACTGCACTTAGGAAAAAGGGAAGCAATTGTTTTGGTCGGTTTTGTGCCTTGAAAGGATATTTTTAAAGACATAATTGCTGATTTCAAACAATGTAGGAAAATGGCTGTTTTGCCCTTCAACAGAAAAGCAACAGTTGCTTCTGTAGGGTCATTGCTGATGCTATTTTTTAGCTCACTAAAAGTCCACACTAACCTTATTTCTATATACAGTATAACATGTACATGTATATACATGTATATATAATGGTAATTCCAGATGATGATAAATCGTCAGATGACTAGCGGATGCTAATTCTTATTCTCCCTCTTTTACAAAAAACAATAAGGTGGTAAGTTTACTCAAAATATGACATAGTTTCGTTTTTGTTATGAAATAGTGACAAAGTTATTAAACTGTTTCTGTTCCTTTTACATTGTAATTAATTAGCTCTAAGGCTTTGTAAATAGATACAATTATTTTTATCCTCTTAAAAGCAATAACAACGGATGCATTTGACCTATCATAACAGTTAAATGTCCAAAATATACGTCCTCGTCAACTTTCTTTCGGTATCCACAGATAAATTTCCCAATGTGCACCATTGCCTCGATGCCCAGGCTGCCTGAGCACTGCATCGAATACGTCCGCATTTTACAGTGGCCCAAAGAGACGCCGTTTGGAGGTAGGCTCAGACGTTCACATCCTGCTGTGTCGTGTGTCACAGGACTGTCAGAACGGAGGACCTGACTCTCATTCTCACACAGACACGAGTTTGGACGGAGACAATCCAGAGCATATCCAGTGGGTGTTTGAAAGAGCCCAGGAAAGAGCGGCGGAGTTTAGCATCCCAGGCGTGACCTACAGACTCACTCAAGGTGACACCAGGAAATTATTAAAATGATTGTGTGTGCTTCAGATGTTTTCTTTTTTTTTTTCTTTATTCGTTTTTATTAACGTATATTGAATAACTTCTTTGCAGGAGTTGTGAAGAGGATCATTCCTGCTGTAGCATCAACGAATGCTGTTATTGCTGGTATAGTTGCTATTTTCTGTATGGTGTGGCCTCCTGTGCACACACAAATGCATGGCTGTCTGCTGAGGCGTTAACCTTTTTTCATGCAAAGAAGGAGAGGGACATCTTCATATTTTTCTCCACAGTTTCATTTTTACAAACCTTCACATGTCTATTAAGCAGAAGAAAGAAAAAAAAAAAACTCTGATCCAAATAAAATCTTTTCTAAGGGAAAAGATTGAAAATAGTTTTTTTACATGTAGTCATTACGGCCATACTTTGTGCCCGTTGCTTCACAATGTATGTAGTAAGGTGGCTTATTTCACTTCTACTTCTGTTCTTCACAGCTGCCTGTGCAACTGAGGTTTTTAAAATTGCAACCAGGTTAGTGGTTAAAACCAGTTTTTTGTTTCGTAAAGTTATCAAATGTTTTGTAACATTATAGTTTTTTTTCTGTCCAGTGCTTATATTCCCTTAAATAATTACCTGGTCTTCAATGACGTGGATGGACTGTACACCCATGCTTTTGAAGCTGAGCGAAAGGTTAGTTTGAAATTTTATTTATCTTTTTATTGTACAGACGTCTTTATTTATACTTTTATTTTGGTCCTGCCAGAATGAACTGTTGTGTTCTAAAATGATTCTCAATTTACAGGAAAACTGTACAGCGTGCAGTCAAGTACCTCAAGATTTGCAGTTCCCGCCCTCTGCCAAGTTACAGGAGATTTTAGAGTACTTGACGGAGAACTCTTCCCTGTAAGTACTGCAATGTGAAATAGTTTTTTATTTTATTTGTTAAATCCAGAATCAGCTCAGAATTGCACATTTTTTTGTTACATACAGCCAAATGAAATCTCCGGCCATCACCACAATTCTGGAAGGAAAGAACAAGACTTTGTATCTGCAGGTAGGGAATCCAGCTTCCATGAATGCATCACAAGGAGTTTTGTACAAGCTACAATAAAAATGTATTTATATATATATATATTTTTTAATATTCTAGTCTGTAAAATCTATTGAAGAACGCACCAGGCCAAACCTCTGCAAAACTTTAAAAGGTAATACATTTCTTCTCACGGTATTTCCGCTTGTTTCAAGTCTTGGAGCACAATGTAGAAGGAAGTGTGTCCTTTTCTGCCACAGAGCTGGGCTTGTCGGACGGCCAGGAACTAGCCGTAGCCGACGTCACCACGCCGCAGACCGTTCTCTTCAAACTCAACTTCACCGCTTGAGTAAAATGACCAGCAGCGATCCACGGACTGGATGATAGAACGACTTGGATGTTTATGTTTCTGTAGAACATTTGATGTTATGATGTAAATAAGATGCTTAACTCCTCAATAGTAAAATGTGATGTATAATCATTAAATCATTTAATCGCACTTATACCGCTGTTTTCTCTCTCTCCGCTGATTCACTTTGTTGACGTGTCCTGATTGTTAAACAACATGCTCTCAGCTCTAACAAAGTTTTATTATCATCATAAATTTTTATGCAAAAGTAATTGCTGTGCTTTAATTCATCTTTAGGAAACCCAAGTGGTCTTAAATGGATACTGTAGAGAGAAAGAAACCAAGGAGCCCCTCTGTGCAACTGTTTTTGAGAGGAAATTAATGAAAAAAAGAGAATTTGGTTCTAAATGGTCTTTTGTCTGGTATAGGTTTTGTAAAATTGATCTATGATCCATGTTGTAACAACATCAGTGGTTTACTTAAGGCACATAAACAAATAACTATTTTATTAGAATTTATCACCAAAGCATCCAGGAAAATGCTAAATTGCCATATGACATCATTATTTGATTGAAAAAAAGTAGTGCAAATATAACTGTAGTACATTAATGTACTTACCAATGAGTTATAGTAATGGTATTATTATTATTATTATATTTTTACACATTATCTTGTGTTTATCTTGTGTTTGCCCTCTAGGGATTTTGCACGTGAAAAAGAAAATGTTGATAAAATGTTTAAACTCACGTCCTAATTGCACATCTAATGCATATATAGATGAATAAACGAAGAAGCTACTCATTTTTAGTCTCACTGGTTTGACCTTTTTAAAGTGAAAGATTTTCTCTTTTATTAGGTAAAATTGTATATTTGTTAAATGAATATGAATTTGTGGTTATTTTATTTAGCTTTTTGTTGATACTTAAAATATAGAAACAGATAGTGAACAGTTTAACAATAGTAACACAAGTATAGTATATAAGTGGTTTTAATCTCAATATATCTTTTTAAAAATAAGAATGATTTCCTTATTGTAGAATTCTGAACTGGGACAAAAAGGCGAGAGTCTTCGGATGTGCTGCATCTTTTCCGTGCAGTGTGTGACAGGATGTGAGAGCTCCTATAAGCTTCTTAGGGCGCTAATGAAAGTGAGCGCTTATTGTCCGGCAGACAGATGGTTTCTGTCTTGATTAAGTTTGAATTTCCCTGCCGGCTGTAGAGACGGCCGCGCGCTCGAAGTTCAGTCGGTGTCCGGCGGAGCGTCTCCACCTGCAAGAAGACCTGAAGATCCATGCGCCTCCTTTCCCCCTCAACCAATGCTTTTCCGGGTTTTTATTGTTTTAGTTGGTGTGACGCAGTAAAGTTCTGGAGGATCCCTTATTATATTTCCCTAAAACTTTTTCTTTTTTAATGAATAGATTTTCATCTTAATTGGAGATTTCTACAGCGGCTAACCAAGAATAACTTCAACTCCAGAGTAAGTGTTTCTCAAACATGCTACATTAAGAATAATTAGAATTAAAATTTTAATCGCAAATCACTGGTATTAAAGCATATAGCCTTCATTAATAAATATTATTTTTTTATTGTATTTAATTGATAGATTTAAAGAGCTTTTCTTGACATAGCATTTGAATTTAAACATCCAAACCACAAAAATAAATAAATAACAATCATCTACAGATAATCAGATGGGCTATATAAATACATTTTTACAGTTGGATGTATCACATTAGATTGTAGTTATCTAACTGTGATCATTTCTGTCATTGTAGCACTGAATTATTTATGGTTAAGATTTGGCATAGAAATTCACGCCCCACTTTTTGTGTGACTCATCTGGGGTTCAGCTTGATTAAGAGGACACACACACACACACACACACACAGATGAAGAGCACTGACAGGATAATGTGACTCAGAAATAAGCCCGATGAGGCACCCTTGCCCTCAGCTGAGTTTGTGTCTTTGATTTGCTGTGACTTGCCTTGGTGATGTGGTGACTAAGAGAAAATAAATGGAACCCTAATGGTCACATCAATAAAATAGTTAACCTATTTTTTTAATCGTCTTTTCTCTTTGCGGGGAAGATGAAGATGCAATCGCTGAACTGCCAGTTACACTGGGGGCTCCTACTGCTCTGCGTAGCAAACCTCTGGATCCAGCAAGTGTCCAGTGGCAACCGAAGCTCCAGAGGACACGCAGGTAAGTGTGAGATCCAGTCAGGCCACTCAAACACCCACAGGGACTCATTAAGCCTCCTGGTCACTGATCTGTTGGCCTACAGGGGAGATCAGGGAGCTCAACACACTGGTCCTTCTTGAATAAAGATGTCAGTAGTGTTTCTTGTCTAACAATATCATCACATTTGGAAAGAAACACCTCACCAGATCCACCTTTTTTCTTCTTCTTTGTAATTTCTCATAACCACAGGTGTCAACACTAAAATACAGTTTGAACTCACTGCTTGTGTTAGTAAGCACATCTCTGAAGTCCAACATATACTTTTCTCTGCTGCTATTTTTTATAGTATCACCTCTTTACTTCCCTAAACTGATTTTTTGTTTTTGAGAAGAAGGGTCTAAGGGCAGGGATGTTAAATTTAGCTTAATCTGTTTAGTTAGTTTAGTTTAACTGTTACCTATTGAATTATATGACCTTGTGTTTTTTAGGATTTCATGTTTATTACACAATTACCCTGATGAAGCCCATTGAGACGAGTATTGTAATAATATTGGGCTAAATAAATAAAATCGAACTGAATTGAATTTTTGTTTCATTCCCAGAACTTGTTCCTGCTTTATGTATTCTTCATCCCTTTCAGTTTTACTCTTAGAATATGATACTGGTATTTAACAAGATTTAAGTGTGATATTTAATTCCTCATTAACTAAAGACACAGTCCAATGAAAATGGTGTTTTTGGTGTTTTTAAAATGCTCTTGTAGCATTTTTCTCATTATGTAGAACACATACAAAGGTAATACAGATTTAAATTGTATTGCTAAGTGTTTCTTTATTCAAATTGTTGTGAATCAGGAGCAGATGAAAAAATTCAGTTGGAAAAACCTTGTAGCAGTGATATAGAAGACACAAACTTCCCGCTCCGCTCCGTTCTGAGGCATCCTTGTTCAGAAGAATAGATCCGTGTACGTATTTGTTTTCCTTGTCCGGGCTGGTATCTGGCTCAAATCATTATGGTTGGATGGCTCTAAAGTTGCTCGCTATCTGTGTTGCATTGCTGATGTTAGTTTGGAATTGTGAGGGGCTGTAACCAAATGGTAAGAGAGTGTAGACAAAGGGTTGATGGGAAATGGGGACAGACTTACTCTGCACCAACAGCCCTGCAACTCAGAGGCAAATTTCTGAAGAACTTTTACCATTCTTGATGAATATGCCCTAGAAAAGGTCACAGGTTTTTTGATTTTGGCAAAAAACTGCATAATCATAATTAAGAAACCACTAGGGAACGATTTTACAATAGATCAAAATATGATCAGAGTGGGACTTTAAAATAAAATATTACTTAATTTGAGAAAAGTAACTGAGCAGAAGCATTTCTTAAACACCCCTGCAGCAGTTCTGTGAGGTTCATTTCAAAAACCTGATGCATTTTGTTGTTATGTTTTAAATAACAGTTTTCACATACGTCAAAATGTAAGCATCTTTTGAGAATTTTCATCCCAGTCAAGCTTCATTTAAGGATCAGTCAGCCAAACCCCTCACACCTGACTAGTCTTTTTTTTTATCTCTATGTCTTTGTTGAATGCAGCAACAGGAACGATTTTTGAATGAAATCCCCAAAAGGCTCAGCATATTTGTTTTGCTCAAATTTCTGCAAGACACTCGAATTTTAGCTTTAAAAAAAAGCCTCCTTATGCTTGGATTGCTGCTGCTTTTTATATTGCAGGATTTCATTTAGCGATGGTACTTCTCATCCACTAGGTGGGGCTGTTATTCCACAAAAAGAAAAACGCAGTCAAGCTTGAAAAGACAATAAATGCTTTATCCAAACAGAACTGCTCAGCTCAGTTCAAATTAAAACTCATTTAAACCCTCGAGGGTACAGATTAACTACAGTCCTGTCATGAATGCAAAGAGATTTCAATGTTTTTTTTTTGTTCCTAAATTTAAAACTGATATGAAAGTCACGTTATTATTTTTATTTTCCCTCATAGGATCTTCAAAGGACAGGACAGGAACTTGTGAAGTCGTTGCTGCCCACCGCTGCTGCAATAAGAATAAGATTGAAGAGCGCTCTCAAACAGTCAAGTGCTCCTGCTTCCCTGGACAGGTGGCGGGGACGACGAGGGCGCTGCCCTCTTGTGTTGAAGGTAAAATTTTGAAACCCCTTTCCGACTCACTTGAACAGAAATATTCAAACACAGCATGTATAGTCACTCTCACATGAATGCACCAACACTGAGGCAGGGACAAAAAAAAATGACTGTCACGTCTGATTGAATTGTTTTTCCCTGGCCCTTTTTTTTTTTTTTGAAAGTCCTTCAATCTAAAAAAAATTGACCTTCTCTTGTGCCGTTTTTGTCCTCTCTCCAGCCTCCATTGTGCGTGAGAAGTGGTGGTGTAAAATGGAACCGTGTCTGCAGGGGGAGGAGTGCCGGGTTCTGCCTGACCTCACAGGCTGGTCATGCATCTTGGGGAACAAAGTGAAGACCACGAAGGTGAGAAGGGGGTGCTGCATTAGTCTGAGTCACAGTTCGCTTCATCCATCCATCCAACTATTAGTTGGACTCGCTTTATTCTTCTTTAGCGGGGTTGTGGGGTTGCTGGAGCTTATCCCAGCTGACACTCCGAACAGGTCACCTGTCCATTACTGCCATTCGATTCAGCTTTATTTATATGGCAGGGATAACAATCACAATCGTCTTGAGACATTTCTCTGGAGCCAGTGCCTTGGCTCCCTGGAGCAATCACTGAGGCAATGACCAGCAAAAAAAAAAAAAAAAAAATCCTTTTAACGAGAAGAAAGGCTTGAACAGCATCTAGCTCTTGAGGGTAAGGCGGGGTCATATTTTGTGGAGGGGTTGCACAAAGCAGGCAGGAAAGAGAAATCCAGAAACAGAGACGTGAATTCATGGCGACGAAGTATAGCAGAATACCTCCTGCACATATACATGATACATTCAGATGGTGCATAGCGGTTACAAGACTGAGAGTGGATAAAATGGGGAAAGCCAGTAAAGTATTAATTATAGAATAGCTGAGTGGGTTTAGAGTGTGCTTATAAGATTGCTTTTGTTAGATTAAACAGCGCAATGAGGCAGATAACTTTGTCAGTCATGACAGCAAGTTACATTACAGGTAAGTAGGCTGGCTCACAAAGTGAATATCAGAGTGGAAAACTGGCATGCACCCTGCAAAAAAAAGAAGCATGCAAGGACCGAAGTAGGAAATAGCACTTACAGATACTTAAATACAGTTTCATGCAGACTTTTTCACTTTCCTCATATTCTTGCAAGCCCTAATTTCATTTTAGAAAATTTCCTCAATCAAGTGTAATAACATCTCCCACTGGTATCAACTATTTTTTTTTTCACCTGGAACAGCGGGCTCAGAAAACCTAATTTGATAATTGGGTGAGTGATGGTGCCAAGAGGACAAACAGGAAATAGCTGTGAACTAATAGAGAGCACACACACACACAAAAAAACCTTATAATTAAACCGAATGGCCAAGGGGAACCCCATAGCTTTTAAAGATACATACATGCTTTTCAGAAGTTGCCTTTCTGTTGAACTCTTTAACATGCATTATTCATAGAGGGGGGGGTGACTTGATTTTACTGGGAATCTAGGGCAAGGTAAGCACAGGGAGTGTGCTGCAAGTGATCTGTGATTTCACAGTCGCCGTGTAGCCATTAGACTATGATCCAGTTGAACAAAAGAATGAAACAGAACATCACATAGCTGCTCTTCACAGTAACCTTTACTTGGCTACTGTTGCTATGTACTGTTGCTATGTTTCACACATGCGGCTTAAGTTTGTCTAAGTTTATAAAAAAATAGGTTAATGTTTTCACTGTTTCGTTAATGTTATTTGACAATTACCACATTTGTTATTAATGAAGATAAAAAGAGGGACAAAATAGGATTTTGCAAGTTTTTTCACTTGAAATGATTCGGAACATCTGCAACGTTCATCATAGATTTACTTCAACTATGAGAAACATAATTTAAAAAAAGAATCCAGGAAATCACATTAAATGAATTTTAAATAATTTATTTGTACAATGGTGCAGAAAACTTGTGTTCAACAATAACTGTGCAAGCATTCGGTCCCTCACAGACCTGCTACTTCTTCTTTAAGAAGATCTGTTATCCTTCACTTGCTACCTGTTTTAATGACTCCTGCTTGAACTGTTATCTATATAAAAAACACTTGTCTACACCCTTAAATAATCAGACTGCAACCTTTCCATCATGGCCAAGATCAACGAGCTGTCGAAGGACACCAGGGACAAGATTGTACATCTGAACGAAACTGAGATGAGCAAGTTGATCCCTCACCAAGCTGACAAGAGATGAACTGTTAGTACAACTATAAAAAAGGAAGAAAAGAAAGATCAATGGCAATCTACTTCCACCTGGAGCTCCTTGCAAGATCTAACATGGTGGGAACAAATTATCTTGAAAACAGTGAAGAAACAACCCAGAAGGGAGAAGGTTCCTGTTAGTAACCCACGTCATTGTCATGGATTCAAATCTTCTGGTGCTCCAAAGGCCCCCCTGCTCTAACCAACACATGCGCAGAGCTGTCCAAAGTTCTCCAGAGACCATCTGGATGATCCAGAGAAAGATTGGGAGAAGGTCATGCTGAGACAGACTCCAAGAACACCATGCCCACTGTGAAGCATAGGGGTGGAAACATCATGCTTTAGGACTTCTTTTCTGCAAAATGAATAGAACACTGATCCATATAGAGGAAAGGATGAATGAGTTCATGTATGGTGAGCTGTTGGGCAACAACTAGTGAGAGCATTGAGGATGAAACATGGCTGGATCTTCTAGGCTGAGAAAATATCAAACACATTGCCTGGGTAACAAAGGAGTGGCTACGTAAAAAAAAAAAATTTCAAGGTTCCGAAGAAGTCAGTCCTATAGAGTGTCTATGGGAGGAGTTGAAAATGTATGTTTCCCAGCAACAGCCCCAAAACATCACAACTCGAGAGAAGATCTGCATGGAAGAATGGACCAAAATAGCAGCTACAGTGTAACCTGCTGAAGACAGGGACACATTTGACCCTTGTCGTTATGAACCAGGGTTACAGTACAAAGAATTAAGGTAAACTTTTATTGTTGACTAAATACTCATTTTTTGCACCATTATTCAGATAAATTCTTTAAGAATCCTAGTCTTTTAAATTCTGTCTTTCACAGTTGAAGGATGAACATTACAAATCTCTCATCTTTTAAGTGGGACAACTTTCAAAATCAGCAAAGTGACAAATAATTTTTTGTCTCACTATAGCCAGTAGTTCTCCAAATTATTTTAAGTTTATATGTGGTATTTTTCTGGTAATTTTGCATAATCATCATCAAACACAGAGAGACAAACTATGAGAATAAACATGGAGGCCACAGAAATGCATTTGCAAACCTTAAGGCAAAATGGCATGCCATCTAAAACAACACTGCCAAACACACAACTGTTAATACTAGACTGCTATTGAAGGGAGATCTCTACCTTGAACCAGACAAAGAAAGATAGAACTTACATGCACTGCAGCAGTGTTCTTTCGCACTGAAGAAGAAAAGAAGTAGCTATAGAAACACCTCTGCAAGTCAAATCTCACGGGAGATCATGAGATTTGACTTGAAACTTGCCCTTAAAAAGACGGGACGTTTCTTTGTTTTAGTAATTTTGTGAAAAAAATGGCTAAAAAACTGTCTTAATGGGTAAAAGAGATGGTTAAACAGATGGAAAAAAGGAGTGGTCAATCTAATCTTTTCAGGGGGGGGGGGGGCTTTAATTTACTGTTTGAGGCATTAACTGTATAAGAGAAATAGACTGAGAGAGTGTGACGTCACTCATAGAAATGATCTCACTTCCAGCTCCAACGAAATGAAGCCAATTCAGCCGTAATTTTATTGCAACATGGGCACCGATACTTGGAGCCAGAAGAGGTTAGTAAGCAGTGATTGGTCTGAGTCAGTCTGAATCAAGGGTTCTGACAGGGGGGTCGGGAGAATACGTGTTATTTGGAACTTGAGGGGGAGGAGTTACTCAGTCCAGTTCTTATACCGTCAATGCTTTGAGGCAGCATAGTAGTAGGTTTAATGATTGTCATCTGGACTTGGTTTTGAAAGTTGAAGATTTTTCACCTCTTATAAAAAAAAAGGCTGGATGACGACCTTTAAACTTACTACTATGATGGAATCTACCTAGATGAATGAGAGTTTTCATAGACAGGTTTGAGGCAGGTTTAAGAAATTGAACTGGAGCCAGGCCAGTTTATAACAACCATTAGGAGGCTTAAACTGCAAACAAACAAACAAAACAAAACCATTCCATTAACTTAAATGTAAAACAGTCCAACTATATTAAACATTTGTAAAAAACATTTTATTTGTCCCTTTTTTAGATGGAAAAAAACTACACTTGGGATAATTTGGAATAAAGCATTTTTTAGGCATTCTATTAGTTTTCGATGGGGAAAACATGTTACTAATTTCAGAAAAAAAACCTAAATGGAAATAAAAAAGCTAAAGAAAGAAATCTGGTGCTGTCATACCAGTTTTAAACTTTTCTTTCAGTGTTTTTTCAATTTTTTTTAGACCCCCTAACCTCTTCCCATAGTCCAAAAACACATAATTCTATTAGAAGATTCTATTAGAAGATGCTAAAGTGGCTCTAAGGGGTGAGTTTGAGGAAGTTTTTTTGTATGTGGTTCTGTGATGGACTGGTGACCTCTTCAGGATGCACCATGTCTTCCCCTGACTCTGCTGGAATTGACTCCAGCAATCCCCCCATGTCCTCAATCAGAGTAAAGCAGAAGGAAGTGATGCATCAATGGAAAGACGATTAAACAGTGGTTTTTTTAAGTATGTTTTTAGTCTCGTTTGAAACCCCTCTAACTGTTCATAGGCCCTGAACAGAGTTAAACAGTTATAGATTAATCGTTACCCAAAACCGATCTGTTCCTAAAATGCTGATTTTCTCTTTTAACACGGTTCTACATATTCTTTTCCTGCATTTAGACAAAAATCTTTGAATTGGTCGACCTTACTGTAACTACAAGATGGTAATCCATGCCTGAATAATAGCTTTGAGGTGGGTGCAATCTTTAGTGACTGTCTATAAACAGGGGGAAAAATAACAATCATTTTAAATCACAACCCTTAGCTTATTATGTGTCATATTTGTTGCAATCATTTCTGGAAATGGGAAATAAACACATATCTTTTTTTCGCCTCTGTTTTTAGGTGTCTCGGTAGCAAGACAGAAGTTTCACCTAATGAGCACAAGCCAAGCCTGACCTGCTGTAGTCAATTTTAAGTATCACCACATTCTCATCTGATAGAGCAAGGTGGAACAGAGATTTAATTAGATATCTCCTGGCTGAACTTTAGGCTGCAAGAACTCATTATTTTAATTTTCTTTTGTCTTGGAACACTTCTTGTCCAGAGAGAGGACAATCTCTTTAAAAACTTGGAGAAGAAAAACAAGTGGTACCCTTTTTCCAATCTAAACACAGAATTTCTGCACAGCTCTTTGTTCTTGTGCTTGAAATGCTGGGCACATTGTGATGCGCTCAATCAAAGTTTGGATGGAGCTGCTGGCAGACACTTAAAAAGAGATTTTGTGGATTTTTCAGGTGGCAGAATGTGAACCCAGTCAGCAGCTCGTGACTTTCTGTCGATCAAAGCAAAGGACCACAAATACTGAGAAATTCATGACTACACTGTGTAGCATTTGCAGTCGACACTGTCCCTCAACAGAGTGGTACCTTTCTAAAGAGGTCAGGTCCCCTTAGACTAGTCCTTAGCGTAAAGAGGCACTCTAACAAGCACACCTACACACACACGCAAGCATGCACAAATACACAAATTCTCTGTTTGGACTCCATGGGTTGGACAGACTACCACCTGCAACGCTGCAACAGTAGACACACAAGCCTGTGAAACCCTGATGCAAAACAGGGACTGTGTGAAATGCTAATCAGAAGGAGAAAGGTGAGAGAAGAGGAGCTTCTTCACTGCTGAGAGTCTTTACATCATGCTTTTTTTTTCTGTTTGCCTCTCTCAACTGAGTGCTTCTGTGGAGGGGACTCTGTTTATAGTAATGATGGGAAACACTGGTGTTTCTCTGCCTTGAAGCAGAACGTAGCCACCGCCAGGGCAGAACGTCTGTAACCACTTCATCAGTTGTCCTTTTCATGTGCATAATATTCCTTCTGGACCCACCCTCCGACTGCATCTCTTTTATCTCTTGAGTTCAGCCACACAATTTGCATTTTACCTTTCGCAATGAAAAACATTTCATAGTAGCTCAAGCACAGAAGCTGCAAATCATTCCATTTCAGCCGCAGGACGCGAATGAAGGCCACACACTGTGCTAACTGAAAGCAGTTGAATCTGAAGCAGTTTGTTCAACATCACACAATGAGGATTGTTTTTACCAGGGACAAGTTTTTTCAGAGTAGCAATGCAGTGCACTCATTAATACTTGCAATCTAAATCATTACTCTGAGATACTGTGAATGTTGACAAGATAAAAATGAGTTATTTTTGGATTTGGATATTCATTTTGTTGTAATGTCGTCCACATGGTGGCATTGACAGTAACAGGAGTGGTGTGGTCAGCAGCATCTCTGCTGCAAGTCAGCTTTTAAAACTAAACCTAACAGAGGCTTATGGCATGACATGTTACAAAACTGATCTCACATCAGTTTGATGATTAAATACGCTCTTCCATGGAGACCATGTGCTGCATGCGATGTGAGTTTATTAAAGACCCACTCCAATCATCCTTTGAGCTACTGTAAAAGCATTCCCAGAGGTATTTTCATTGTGAGTATATGCCATTTAAAATCACAAAACCCTTTTTCGTTTCATAAAACATAGTTTCTGCAGAATGGCAGTAGTTAATTAGGGATTCACCTCTGAGCTGTGGATGGGACCGATGCCGCAGCGCAATTCCGTCTCTCCCTCCCCATTGCTGAGAGCTCGGGAGCAGAGAGCTTATGCTCCCCCCCAGTGTATTATCTATAACACAATCAAGCTGTTTTTAAACTGCATGGTTTTTGTCTGCTTCTGATTCACAACAATTTAAAGAATGAAATACTCAATCCAATTTAGAGCTTTTTTTTTTAAAATATATATATCCTCCATCATCAGAAAAATATCACAAAAAACATGTTAAAAACACCAAAACACAGAGTGGATTTTTAACACCTTACAATAAAGCTTCAGCTTTAATGTGTTTTGTTCAGTTGACAAAAGTTACAATGCTTTTCCAAAGACCGACTCTAAGGAAAAAAATATTTTTGGTGTTTTTAACATGTTTTTGCAGCGTTTTCTAATGATGGCGAACATGAAGGAAATTAGGCTAAAAATTTAATTTCTGGGTATCGCTTTATTGAAAGTGTAGGGAATCAGGAGCAGATGAAAATAATGCAGTTGGAAAAAGCTTGTAGTTGTTATGTACAAACTACAATCAGCTGGTCATGAGCTTCCTGCTCTGCTCCATTCTGATGCATCTACTTGCAGACAAATAGATTCACGACGCACTTCTTTGTTTTCCTCATCCAAGCTGGCATCTGGCTCAAAACTGCACGGCTGATTAGCTCCAATATTGCTCGACATTTTTGCTGCACTGGTAATGTTGGCTTGGGGTTGTGAGGGGCTGTAAGCTAGCGGGATAGGATTTGAACAAAGGCATGATGGGAAACCAGCGCAGGCTTACAGCTGCACCATCAGTCCCTCTCACTACTTAGAGGTAAATTTCAGATGAACCCCCGCCGGTCTGCATAAACTATAGTCTAAAAATTGACGAAGGTTTTTTGATTTTGGATTAAAATGGCATAATGATTGATAAAAGACAGATGGAAACCCTTTTGAAATAGATCAAAACATGATTTAGTGGGACATTAATGCTTTTTTTCCCCCCTAAACGCAAATATGTGTTTATGTTTACCAATCAATTTTGTCAGTAATTTTGATATCACACAAAAGGAGCCCCAATTAGGCCTACAATGCAATTTTATAAAATAATTTTTCTTGTGGGAAAAATTATGGTTCAAATCTTCTCCCCTCTAACTAAAAAGGCATTTACCCTTCTTGCTAAATCAATAAATCTTGATTCAGCCCATTCTTTTTAGTTACCGGTAGTTCCAATTTGCACACCCACTCATGCTTACTGGCATTTATTTCTTGATCACTCACAGGGGTTTAGATTGATCAGATGGGTATATTTTACTGTGATCCTTTTATTTGTGATATGCATTTTTTAAAGATATTTTAATGTTTATTGATTTTATTTTTATTTATTTCTTCCATTTGTTGTGATTTTACATGACGTGATGTTTTCATATATGTACTTTGAAACACTGAATCATTTAAAAGTGACAACAATAAAAAAGCTGTTATATCTTCTCCTAATACTGCTTATTGACATATTTTAATCATCATTTTATGTAAATGTTTTGTATTATTTGCGTTATTGAAATATAAAATGGGTCTTAAGGTTGATGGCTTATTTAAGAATTCAAATAATTGTAGTATTCTAAGTAATTGTATTATAAATTATGATCCAATATTAATTCTAATGTGTGTTACGTATTTCATTTCTTTTGAGATATTTAATGTCAGAAGTCACTGATCCTAAACTAGAAATAGCTTTTCAAGCCAAGACTGTGATGTAAAAGGGAAATGTTTTTGACTCAAGGTTCTTGTCAAAGTGTGACCTCACATCCTCAACTGTACGCTGTTGGCTCCCAAAAATACCACAAACACGCACTCAAAGCTTTCAGTTTTAGATCCTTTTTCAGAGAAGCTGCTGAGACATTCATTAGACGGCTTTCAGATGGTTCTGTGATTCATGCAGGCATACAAAACTTTTTAGATATGTGTGCTAGGCTGTAGATTGCTCCTATTTGAAAAATAACCCTAAATTAAATAAATAAATAAAAAACTTCCTGTAGTTTCTCTCAAACAAATCAGAATTAGTTTAAAAAAATTCCACCTAAAAGATAATTCCATGCCAAATTTTCCATTTGCATTGGAGATTATATCATTCGGTTAAAGCCAGAGTTTTGTGATAAATAGGATCCGCTTGTTCTGAGCTTTAAGGTTTCTCTTGATTTGATGCATGTGAAGATGCAGAGGCAGGCAGGGACCGTCAATGAAGTACACAATACACCAAATACAAACAATAGTGCCTCAAAATCTAGCAACACAAAAACAACACACCTACCTTATTATTCTTTAAACAAACTCCACAGAAATTCCTAACATCAATTCTTCTCTTAAAATGAAGCAACATGTTTGGGTTGTAGAAGTTGTAGACGTGTCCTTAATCTTTTCGCTTTAGTACTACAACTGTTGGGCCAAATCCAAATTCTTCCCTTACCCTGCCGGCTTCTCACTACCCCTCCAATTGTAGGGGCATTTAGAATGTTGTGGTGTCCAAACTTGTCTTTTTACGGGTAGGGGTATAGTGACTTAGAACGGAGTATCCCAGTCCTGTACCCATGGTGATGCACCATGGGGGATGTACCATGGGTGGGTATGCTCTGAAGGACAGAAGTTTACTTTTAAATGTAATTAATGACTTTTTGTTTTATCTTGACTTTATAAAGTTATAAAGCTGTTGTTATGTATTTTTCCGAGCGCTGGCAGCTACGCGCTAACGTAGCTCACCTGTGACTGTTTATGAAGTCGTCGAGGAGTAGTGTCGTCCAACTTTGAAGACAATATTTTTCCTTAACTCTCTGCTTGGAGGGCTAAATGTAGGGGTAGGGGAAGAATTCAGATTTGGCCTTGACAACATTTTTTCTTGAAAAACAGCAAAAGAAATGTATCTCAAAAATATCTCAAAGATAAAAAATATTATCTCGAAAGTCATATTAATAATCATCACGAAAAACAAATTCTTGACTACAAACACAACATTATGAGGCCGAAACAGACTGGCAGTATTGTGACCAACGGACACAGATCACGTCCATGAGATGGATACATTGTGGCTTTTCAACTTTTAATTGCAGGTCATGTAGTTTTACTAAGCAGATGACGGTAGTGCCAAGCCTGTAGTTCTTTGCGTAGTTCTTAAAAAATTAGCATTACAAACATGAAAAAATGACTAAAACCACCTCCTTTTAAAATTAACACAATACACTCCCATAGACACCAGACACTTATGAGAATGTAAGAGCTGTTTTATTCTTGTTTCAAATATTCCTTAATATAGAATTAGGAAATGTAAACAGTTGTCCTCTGATTGTGCACTAAGTTCCTCTGCAATGTGTGTGTGTGTGTGTGTAGGTGTGTGTGTGTGTGTGTGTGTGTGAATTAGTTGTCCTTTGCTGCAGACGTGTATATATGATTACAGCCTTTGTGAATGTAGTTTGGTCATGGCTCAGAGCTTAATTATCACAGAGACTGGAACAATCACACCCTAATGACCAAACATTAATAAGACAATGTTAATGTTATCAGCTGTGCATGATGGAGTCATTAGAAACCCTGCCTCTCAGCAGTGCGCTGCAGTAATGAAACGTTAATACTAGACAAATGCATTTATACTATTGATGTGGGGAATGGTTGGGATTTGCTGCTCATTTCACTGGCTCAAACTTATTGTATTAAGTGTATTTTTCTTCCCTGAGGTACTGTCATGGTACTGCAGGAGGGTGGAACCCAGATGCTGTAACCCAGAACGAAGACAGGTGAGTTTTGAGGTAAGAAGAGCTTTATTGTTTCTCCAGATGTGTAATTGTCCGTGGCTGGTGGTGACGTGGACGAGCCTGATGGCGTGGCTGGAGGGCTTAATGCGGTTGGTGTAGACTGTGGTTTCTTGTGGGCTTCTGTGCAGCTGAGAGGATGATCCGTGCTGACTTCACTCTTGACAGGTTGAAGATCCTGAGACAGGGAGCAGAGGGTTAGAGCCAGAACAAAGCATAACATAAAGTTTCTGAGCATGACTTGGACCAGGGCTAGTCACCATAAGGGGTAACGAACTGGCGAAGAACTGTGGTGAGGAGTCTCCTTTTAAGCAGCAGCAGCAGATGAAGAGAGTGGAGTCAGCTGGTGGCAATCAGGCAGAGAAGCAGGCAGAGCTGGAGGGGGGAGGAGTCTGACAGGCACCATGACAGTACCCCCCCCCTAACGACCGCCTCCAGGCGGTGCGGGACGTCGATCAGGGTGGGCACGATAGAACGCCGAGATGAGGCCAGGGTCCAATATCAGGGAACGGGAGACACAGGAACGTTCCTCTGGACCGTAGCCCACCCAGTCCACTAGGAACTGGTGCCCACGACCCCGACGGCGGACATCCAGAATCTGGCTGACGGAGTAAGCAGGGGCACCATCAATGATCCGGGCGGGAGGAGGGGAAGCGGACGGCGGGCAAAGCTCGCTGTCGACCACAGGCTTGATCTGGGATACGTGAAATGATGGATGGATCTTGAGTGCCGCAGGAAGCCGAAGACGGACGCAGGTGGGACTGATGACTTTGTCAATGGCGTAGGGACCTATGAATCGCGGGGCAAGCTTGCGAGAAGTAGCATAAATGGGAATGTTACGTGAAGACAACCAGACCTTCTGTCCTGGGAGGTACGTGGGACCCGCCACCCGGCGACGATTGGCTGCACGGCAGTAGATCTCCCTGGTGCGGAGCAACGCATCCCTGGTCTGACGCCAGATCTCCTGGCAACGTTGAAGGTGGTCCTGAACAGAAGGAACAGCGAGGTCCAACTCATGAGAGGGAAAGAGAGGGGGTGCATAACCCAGAGCGGCCTCAAAAGGGGATAGACCCGTGGCAGAAGTGGGGTGTGTGTTATGGGCGTATTCCTGCCCAAACCAGGTACTTGGACCAGTCAGAGGAATTGCGGTCGGCCAGACAGCGTAGCGAGGTCTCCAGTTCCTGATTGGCACGTTCTGCCTGGCCGTTAGACTGGGGGTGATAACCTGAGGTCAGGCTCACAGTGGTCCCCAGGGCACCGCAGAAGGCCTTCCAAACCTGGGAGACGAACTGGGGTCCCCGGTCAGAGACGATGTCAACGGGGAGCCCATGATGGCGGAAAACCTGCTGCACCAGAATTTCTGTGGTCTCAGTGGCGGTGGGTAACTGAGGTAGGGGGATGAAGTGGACAAACTTAGAAAACCGGTCAATGACAGTAAGGATGACAGTGTTACCCTGAGATGGGGGGAGTCCAGTGACAAAGTCCAGAGCTACGTGAGACCACGGGCGGCAGGGGGTAGATAACGGCTGGAGGAGGCCTGATGGAGGTGAATTGGAGGACTTTGAGCGAGCGCAGGTGGTACAGGCGGCAACATACTCCTTAACATCCTTGGACATGGAGGGCCAGTAAAACCTCCGCCGAAGAAGGTTGAGAGTCCTGGCTACCCCGCCGTGGCAGGCAATGCGAGAGGCGTGGGCCCATGTGATGGCGTCAGACCTGAGGGATTGAGGGACATAGAGAGTACCGTCAGGGGGGTCCGGGTGGTCGGGTTCCTCACCTTGGGCTTGCAGCACTTTGTTTTCAATCTCCCAGGTGATGCTGCCAATGATACAGGTGGAAGGAATGATGGGAGCTGAGGTGTGGTCCTGGTCTTCTGAGCTGTATTTCCGTGAAAGAGCATCTGGCTTCACATTCCGGCTTCCTGGTCTGTAAGTTATCAAGAAGTTGAAGCGATCAAAGAATAAGCACCAGCGGGCTTGACGGGAATTGAGTCTTTTGGCAGAGCGAAGATAAGAGAGATTTTTGTGGTCGGTCCACACTATAAATGGATGGACCGCACCCTCCAGCCAGTGACGCCATTCTTCGAGAGCAAGTTTTATTGCGAGCAGTTCACGATTTCCCACATCGTAATTGCGTTCAGCGGGAGAAAGTTTCTTTGAAAAAAGGCGCAGGGCTTTAGCTTGCCAGAGTGTTCTTCGCGCTGGGAGAGAACAGCCCCTACTCCTGAGTCGGATGCGTCCACTTCGACCACGAATTGCCTGGAGGGGTCTGGTTGGATCAATATGGGAGCAGAGACAAAGAGGTTTTTAAGTGTGTCAAAGGCTTTCTGAGCAGCGGGAGTCCACTGGTAGGACCGGGTAGTGGAGGTGAGCTGAGTCAGGGGGGCAGCGATAGCACTGTAGTTTCGAATAAAGCGCCTATAGAAATTGGCAAACCCCAAAAATTGCTGTAGCTTCCTACGAGTGGTAGGCGGTTCCCAACAGGAAACAGCCTCTATTTTAGCCAGGGTCGGGACGGATGCTGCCGGCTTCAAAGATGTAGCCTAGAAAAGGTATTACAGTGGAGTGGAACTGACATTTCTCTGCCTTGACGAAAAGCTTATTCTCGGATAACCGTTGTAGTACTTGACGAACATGGGCTTGATGTTGATCGGGGTATTTAGAGTAAATGAGAATGTCGTCAAGATAAACAAAGACGAAACGATTAATGAAATCCCGTAGAACGTCATTAACTAAGCGTTGGAAAATGGCAGGAGCGTTGGTTAAACCGAATGGCATGACAAGGTATTCATAATGACCGAGAGGGGTCTTGAATGCGGTTTTCCATTCGTCACCCTCTTTGATCCGAACAAGATGGTAAGCGTTACGTAGGTCTAGCTTGGAAAAAATGCGTGCTTCCTGGATAGAGTCAAAAATGGAAGAGATGAGGGGAAGAGAGTATTTGTCTTTTACAGTGATTTGATTGAGCTCACGATAATCAACGCAGGGTCTGAGAGTTTTATCTTTCTTCTCGACAAAGAAGAACCCAGCGCCGACAGGAGAAGACGAGGGACGAATGTGCCCCGAGGAGAGCGCCTCCTGAATATACTTCTCCATCGCTACTCTCTCGGGACCCGAGAGGTTAAACAGTCTCCCCTTAGGAAGTGGCGCACCCTCTAATAAAGTGATAGAGCAGTCGTAGGGACGGTGGGGAGGTAAGGAACCAGCTTTGGTCTTACTGAAAACGGAGCGGAGATCATGATAGCAGCTAGGAACTGTTAGACAGGTCAATTTCTTCAGTACTTTTAACAGAAGTGGAGCTAACAGGTGGAATAGCAGATTGGAGACAGTTGGCGAGACAGAATTCGCTCCAACCAATAATGCGCTGGTGGACCCAATCAAATTGCGGGTTGTGACAGCGGAGCCAGGAAAATCCCAAAATGATCGGATTCTGGGGGGTTTGCGTGACGAAAAACTGAGCATATTCACGATGATTACCAGAGGAAACCAACAGAACCGGCTTAGTGCGATGAGTAATAACAGAAAGCTGTTGCCCCCCTAAACCAGCGGCCTTGACAGGAGAAGGAAGGGCCTCAGTGGGCAGGGATAAACGGATGACGATGCTGTGGTCAATAAGGTTCTGTTCAGCTCCGGAATCAATCAAGGCTTGGAGGTTCAGAGTCTCTGAAGCATGACTTAGCTTGACAGGAATCAGGAGGAAATGCTTTGAAGATGTTAATTCATCACCTGCCCTTGGCCTGTCCTCCAGTGGGGGGTTTCGGAGTAGGTGACATTGGTGTACTTGGTGACCTGGTTTCCCACAGTAGAAACATGTGTCTTCAACCCGCCGTCTCTGCCGTTCTTCAGCGGAGAGCCTGATCTGCATGGGCTCTTTGGGTTGACTGTGAAGAGATTCAGACTGGGTTATAGGAGAAAAGTGTGGAGTCGTACCTGGCGGTGGAACACCCGGAGTTTTGCGTGGTGTTGGAAGTCTTTCGTGCTGCCGCTCGCGTAAGCGAGCATCGGAGCGGAGAGCAGCCTTGACGAGCTCCTCAAACGAGTTGGTTTCAGGCTGAAAACACAGGTGATCTTTTATGTTTTCACTCAGGGATTGATAGAATACCCCTCTTAAAGCAGGATCCGTCCAGCCTGCTTCCACCGCCAGGATCCTAAAATCAATCACATGATCACTCACTGATCGATTCAATTGTTTCAGGGCGAGAAGCTTACGAGCGGCCTCCTCTTGCTTCCTGGGCTGGTCAAACACCAGCTTGAGTTCTTCTATAAAATGTTCGTAGGTCAGGTGAATGACGGGATTAACAGCCAAAAAAGCCTGGGCCCACTGCAGGGCTTTATTACGAAGTGAATTTATAATTAAAGTAATTTTACTGAGATCAGAATTATAGTACCTTGGGGCTTGCTGGAACAGCAAATGACATTGTAGCAGAAAACCACCACAGGCTTTGACGTCGCCGAAATATGGCTCAGGTTGTAGGCGAAAGTTCTCAGGTGAGGGAGCGGAGGCGTAAGTAGCGGCAATGCCGGAAGCTGGAAGAGTAGATGCGGGAGTAGCCTTTTGGCCAGCTAATTCCATGAGAGTAGTGTTGATACTTTTGATACGAGAAATAAGGTCTTCTTGGACTGTGGTGACACGGGAGATGGCGCTGTACAGGAGTTCTAAATACAGTCCGTGTTGGTTCACAACAGAGCGGAGTCCATCTGGGTCAGCTGGGTCCGGGAGTGGGCCAGTTCGTTCTGTCATGGTACTGCAGGAGGGTGGAACCCAGATGCTGTAACCCAGAACGAAGACAGGTGAGTTTTGAGGTAAGAAGAGCTTTATTGTTTCTCCAGATGTGTAATTGTCCGTGGCTGGTGGTGACGTGGACGAGCCTGATGGCGTGGCTGGAGGGCTTAATGCGGTTGGTGTAGACTGTGGTTTCTTGTGGGCTTCTGTGCAGCTGAGAGGATGATCCGTGCTGACTTCACTCTTGACAGGTTGAAGATCCTGAGACAGGGAGCAGAGGGTTAGAGCCAGAACAAAGCATAACATAAAGTTTCTGAGCATGACTTGGACCAGGGCTAGTCACCATAAGGGGTAACGAACTGGCGAAGAACTGTGGTGAGGAGTCTCCTTTTAAGCAGCAGCAGCAGATGAAGAGAGTGGAGTCAGCTGGTGGCAATCAGGCAGAGAAGCAGGCAGAGCTGGAGGGGGGAGGAGTCTGACAGGCACCATGACAGGTACATTAAAAAAGGGTGTACTGGATCTTAATTTGTTGCTACTTTTTCTACTTAAGCAATACTAATGGCACTCCTCCACCATTAGCAATTAAATAGAAAATTAGAACTCATGCACGTAGACAATTATTATTGCTTTATTTTCGGAGCACTTATACATTTGAGCCTCAAAAGTCTGGTATACGTCACAGGGACTTTAAGGGTCATTTAATGAGGCTTTTGGCCAGATGTTGGGCAGTTTTTTTCCTCGACTTGCATCCCAAATGTTGTGTTGCTGAATGCCTGACTGCATTTAACAGCTTTGAGAGCATCCACATGGTTTGTCAGAGCAACAGCTTCATTACTTTTCACAAGACTTGTGAAGGCTGGTGGGAGCAGGGGAGCTCTTCAAACTTACAAAAGACTCTCTGTCCAAGGAGTCTAACATTTTTTGTCTCTTTTTTTTCTATTGTTAACAATTTTCGAAAAATTTGATTTTGCAAACTTAATAAATGCTTTATGTCTCTACCACACTTGTGATGGAGGTTTTATGTTTCCTTTTTTCTTTTCTAACTTTGAGGACACAACTTTGTTTTGTCATTGAATGAACCAATAGAGAAACAGGGCATTGCTGAACAGCTGGTAACACATTTTATGCGGTGAAAAGACCTCAAACTATGGAAAAGTGATTAAACTTTGAAGCAGCTGGATGGCTCAGTTGGCTGTATGTAGGACTGGCATATGGGAAACCAGGGTTTGTTTCCCAGGGGGGACAATGTGCTTCATCAAGTGTGAGTCCTTGGGCAAGACCCTTTGCGTTACTGCCTAACTATTAAACCAGAAGAGGACCCAAGTCTGGTCCTCTCAGTGCCGGTCCCCAGCCAGGATAAAAAAAAAAAAAGGTTGTGTCAGGGACGGCATCCACCATAAAAACCTCTGCCAAACCACCTATGTGACTCAGTGAAAGCGGATTCAAATCATATCCCTTGAAGGGATATGCTGAAAGGTAAACAACAATGGAAAATTGATTAAACTTTGAATTAAAGCATCCAATAGGTAAAATTAAACAGTTAGACAGCTAGCTTAGTTGGATGAATGGATGGATGGATGGAGAGATGATGTGGCACTCAGCAATATTAAAACAATTTTGGGCATTGAGAAAAACATTAGGACATATTAAATGTTTCACCAACATTAAAATTCCAACATTTGAAATTGACAATAAATAAATAGAAGCAAATACAAAAAAAAACAACAACCCAAAAACAACAATATGAAGTGTTTACGGTTCTTCTCTCTGTATTTAGAGGCCTGATTCCTCACTAAGGCTGCACGGTGGCGCAGTGGTTAGCGCTCTTGCTTCACAAACAGAACACCAATGGAGGACCTTTCTGTGTGGAGTTTGCATGTTCTCCCCGTGCATGCATGGGTTTTCTCCAGGGACTGTTCCCTGTCTTTGCCCATGAGTGGCTGGGATAGAATCCGGCAGCCCCATAACCCCGAAATTGGGTTATGGGGTAACAAAACAGGTTTAGAAGATGAAGGAATTCCTCACTGATGACAAAGTGGCAAAGGCTTGAGATTTAGCCAAAAGTGCAGGGTGCTTTGTTGCATCCAGACATAACCAGGATGATTTCCATTAGTCCGACCCTTAACTGTAAAGTATTTTGCTCTTAGTATATTGCCATTTAATCTGACATTTTTTACTTTTCAAAAAGTCACATTAATCTTTTCAAAATTGCTTTTAATTAGGATGAAACATTTTGTACGTTTAACCAGATAAACTTATCTTTTTCCACAGTTTCATCAGGAAGGCAATTATTTTTAATTATCAGCTGTCATAGTACTCTAACATAATACTCTTGTAAGATCTCTAAAACCCTTGAGCAAACGAGGACAATGATAAAAAGGCATAACTAGAACTCGAATATGAAAAGACGACGTGGCCACGAACGCTTATTTTCAGTTTACTGCAGGCTAATTTCTCTAACTATTTTTGAATTGTCTTGTATGGGTAATTATAATTTTATGTCGGCCTTCATTAAGCTCAAACGTTAGTGTGAGCGGTGGCAGCAAAAAATGACCAACAGCAAGATGCTGTGGTTAGGGAGAGGGATTTCACATGAAGCCGTCGCTGCTCATTTTGACGTCCTTCGCCTCAACTGTTGACAATCACACTTTCTCTTTGTCTGCTATGACTCATAGAAAAAAAAAAAACAAAAGTGGAATTTGGTGTCATGTTATAAAAGTGTCTGCGGTCCCACTTTTTTTAATTCTCAAGACGTAGACACAGGTAGCAGCCTGTAGCAAATGCAAATATGAAGAGCACACAATTTAGACTCTCCCCCTGCGAGCGCTTCTGTGTTTGGGTTGTTCAGTTTTAAAGCCACTTTACCAAACCTACTTTAGCATACTTGTAGTTTTTGTGTACCGTCTGCTGTGTTGTTCACAAAGGACTGACAATAGGCAAAGGGAGCTCATCTTTAATTCAAAGCAGGCTTCCTCAGACAGAGATAAATCCTCTCCCCACTTATGAGAAGGAAAGAAGCCTCAAAGTGTTCATCACTCTATTCAGCAATTATTTAGCCAACCTGTATCCTTTCGTGCTATTTCAAGGAAGGATTCAATTTTATATTTCCGTAGGCATTTAGCTGATACTTCCACTTAGAGTGACACTGATTGCCCGAGCTTGTGCGGCATCGGCGTTCAAACCTGCAGCACATGGACATCGTTGTCACATTCATCTTCAAATGTGACATCGAGTTCACAGCGGGTTGCAACTTATTTAAATGACTTCACCTGCGAAGTAAACACTTTGACATATTTTGCTCTTGATTACAGCGTGATTTCATTAGATACCCATTTTTAGCCCACTAATTTGATTTTGACTCTCACTTTTGCCAGCATGAATGTTTTCTCAAACATTTTTTTTCGTTTTTTGCAAATCACAGAGCTTTAGGTGAGCGGCTCTGAAGCAGTTTGACATACCTTGAAGTAAGCCAGTGCTGGTGCCAGTGCAAATATGCCTATGTTTGCTTTGTATGATCAATTTGTTATTCCTTTGTGAGGACCTAACGGCATGAAAAGGCCTGGTATTCTCTGCATGAATCATTTAGATGAAAGCCTGAGGAGAAGAGGGAAAAGAGCATGAGGCACCTGATGTCAACTTTAATTAGAATCCAGTTTGGTCCGCATTACCTTGACTTTGAAATCCAGGAGTCCTGCAGGGGAAGTGGAGACATTTCTCGGTTACAGGATGCAATTAGACTATGTAATTTTGGTCACTGCTCTGTGCCACAGAAAACAACTGTGAAGAGAAGTTGACAAGTTTTTATACTTTATAACGCTTTATGGTGCAAAATAAACCCAGGCACTGTATATGTACAGTATATTCTGTAGATTCATTGCGGTCACGCAGCTGATTTTAAAGGCATCACCAGTATTGATCTTTACTCAGTTAAGTATTTTTTTTTCTGGCTTGAGGGGATTTTGTCTTGATAGGTTCTGTTTCACGTTTAACACCGCATCATTTCATCCCGCTGCACCTCTGCATTCATGAAAACAGAAAAGTGACTTCCAAGTGGAGAGGGTTAGGCATGACTAGACTGCCTCGGTGAGCCGAATGAAACGTCTTCAGAACAAACCCATGGGATCTTCGAATCCCTGGATGTCCCTGGTGCGTCATGAAAAAAAGAAGTCAGGACACATCAGCATCACTTTTGTTTAACCTCTCAGTGCTCTGTAGGCTGATGTGAGACATCAGGGCCTACAGGTGCAACGCGCAGAGCAACTCGGAAGACTGACAGACGAAAGGATTCTGCTAGCTTCCATCTTGAGCATATGCCCATTTAGTAACCCCAGATTGAGAAGATAAATTATTATGAACTCTGTAGCCTGAAGTAAAAAACAAACAAACAAACAAAACAAGAGCAAGACTGGAAATCACGTCCATTGGCTGGCAGCTGTTTGATTCTGATAGTATAATATTTGCAGAGCTGATAATGGACAATGTGCTGTAATTTGGCATGCTTATTATGCACAGTTTTCTGCATAGATGCAACAAACAAGGTGCCATGTGCCACAGCAGAGACTCTGCAGGGAAATGAATATTTAATACATGTCATTCAGATGTGTACCGATTGCTAATACACCCACTTTACTAGACGTACAGTAAAATCTCATGCTCATTAAAACTGAATATGGTTGTCGTAATTCATTAAACACTTCAACTTTATGACTTTTGCATTTTGTGTAGAAATAATGCAGCCATTACAGATTTATAGGCATCTTAATGTTAAGAAGGGGGGGGGGGGTGTTCCATTGAGTCACAGTAGAGTTGTTCCTGTGTTGTTGTTTGGTCATATATTATCACATCCTCCTCAAACTTTTCTCGAAAAAGTAAAATCTTTTTTTTTATTTTCGCTTTCAGCAGGTTGTATTTTTGGGGATATTACCTTTGCACTGTAAATATATCATGTTGGCCTTAGGCAAAACAAACATATAAATCCAATATTTCTTTGGACAGCAGTGGTCACCACTGTAAATTGAACACATAATCTTTATTTTTGTAGGAATATGAGCAAATGTTCTTTTCGACAGAACTTTAGTGTGTTGAATTGAAGGATTACATTTATAGATATAGTTCATGGTGGACAATGGATAAAAATATTGTTTTTCTGTAACTGGCTTTAATGCTACAAAAGTCAGCAAGCTACTCCTTGGAATCCTGCAAGAACCAAGTATTTGCACCAAAAGAAAAAGCTCACAGAGCAGCTCTTCATCTCTGACCTAAAAATTATTGAGGCGGCAGATTATGGTTCATGTTGGCTGGGACAAAATTATTTTTAGGTTTAAAAGCAGATGAAAATGAAACATTATATGTCAAGCCATTATTTCTTTCTCAAAAACTACAAAGCTGGTGCATTTAAATAAGTAGACAGAGGGGTGTGCTTTTGAAAATAAAAAAGAAAAAAACGTTAAGCCCTACAAAAAAAAGTTCATTTCTTTCATAGCTGGGTGACACTTCGCACAGCACAAGAAACTTGGATTGCTTCTGGGACTAATCTTGAAAGGCTGTGAAAGCACCGGCCAATATCCCTCTGTGCTCTACACCAACAGGAGAAAGTCATGACACCCACTCATTCATAAGTACAATTGTTCTCAAGGTCTTGTGTATTGCAGGATTGACTCCAATTAATGAATGGGTGTCAAGCTTTAAAGGTGCAAGAGCAAAGGTATTAATGGAATGCTTTCAACTAAATAAATGCAATTAAAGAAATAGTTTGGCATTTTGTGAAGTGCGTGCCACGGATCATCAAAATTTAATGGAAAGTATTCTTACAGATTTAAGTGTTATTTCTAAAGTTATTAAAATAAGTAGAGTAAGAAATAAACTAGAAGCAAGAGTGAGGCAGTCTGGTTAGTACCAAATCTGATAACAAATCCCATGAAAATGCAAAAATGAACACCTTATTTGTTTGTTTGAATGTATATTTAATGTGTTTTATGTATTTTGTTGACATGTGTTTGTTCGGGACAAAGGTTCTTCAGGACGGTACTATTTAAATATTTGAAAAGTTAAAATAGCATAGTTTAAAATGGAATTCAGAAATTTTACTAAAATGAAAATTGCCTTTAGACTAGATGGTTTAGCGAACAAAATTAATACTGAAATGCAGAGAAAATTTCCTGCTACTTTTTGTTCTGGTTCGCTTTCACACTGTACTCTTGAGAGCAGGACAAACCAACCAGGAACATCATGCCGTTACACTGGCTGCTCCTTCACCAGTATTGCATGAACAAAAAGAAAAGCACAAGGCAGGAAGTAGCTAATCTAGTCCTCTGACTATCATATATTAATGAGCACCATCATCTCCCCACTGCACCTCACTTACAGGCAAGACATTTTTCATCTATTTTGGGATTCACGCTTCTCCAAAGTCGGATTGGAGCTGTTTTTTGCTACTCAGAATGTCGCTCCTTGTGTCACTTTGTCTTTGTGGTTTTCCTGCTTTTTGGACAGCAATTTGTCTGCATTCATTCGGTCAATGGGCTGCATGAGGGTTTCCCCGAAAGTGAACTTTAGATGAACCGAGTTTCAAATAATTGGTTGTCTGTGCTCAAAGGAGCTTTCACATCTGCAAAATGACGCAAATGTTGCAGACAGAAAATTCTATGTTCATTTACTTTAATTACAGCATGATCCATGAAAGATGTTAGAAACATTCCCTATTTTAGTTATTTACTATATTCTTTTATTTTGAAAAGACAGCAGTCTCTTCATGTTTGCAATGTGCGCATGTGCAGCACGCAGGTGCGCTTTGCTGTGTATGCCATCAGGTTTTTCCTCTCTTGCTCTGGCTGCCTCGGAAGGAAGCACTAAATATAAAAATATACAAAGTCCGGGTGAATAAAGTTGCCAAAAAGAAGACGAAGTCCTGTCTGTTTTCAAGGGTGCAACACAAACTGTCTGAAGAAAAGGCCGTTAGGGTCATACTAAAGTTCATTGTGTTGGAGTGGACAAATGCAAAATGTCATCTTAACGCAGATGAAAACCAAACAAGAAAAGAAATTTAAAAAAAGAAAAACTTTCTCTGCTAAAGTATTTTAGCAGGTGGCTTCCTGTTTACAGGTTTGCTGTAGGAAAATGTCTAAATGACCTCTTAGAAAAGTTGTATTTTGTTGAAGGCCCATTTTTGGTTTACTCACTGGTTCTTTTTCTGCCCAAAGACATTTTCCAAAATGTTTGTTTTTATAAACTTTACTAGCCTTGGGCTTTTCATTTAGTGGCCAGAGCAGCTGCTTTAAGAAGGTCGCAAATGTATTTAGGACATGTGACCAAGGTGAGTCTTGTAACAGGTGTTAAGATAATCTAACCGCGCATTCTTGAACATGCGTTTAATTTCTCCTCAGTGATCAATTTTCAAACTGTTGGCACTTCTGTGAATTAAAAAGGATGCAATCCATACACCAAATTCAAACCCGAGTCTCTGATTGGTCAAAGTTGAACCTGGTCTAACTTTCAAGCCAAACTGGTACTGGCCTGCAACCGGGGGTTGGGACCACTGATTTAAACAAAATTACCCCAAAAAGTGCCCCCTGCTTGTTCACACCTTCAAGAACTACAACAGTAAAGCAAAATAAACGAAATAAATGTGCCATTCTCTGTCAAATGTGCTAAAATATCCAAGTATAAAAAGGCCCACAACAACAGTTATTAATATATATATATATATATATATATATATATATATATATATATATATATATATATATATATATATAAATTGTCATTGTGCAGCCGTAAAATCTGGGTTTCTCTTTTACTCTACTTGGAAAAGCAAACGTGACTGCTACAGCTGACAGAGAAGCACTGAGCCCCCCATACTAAATCATTTAAATAATACTTTAGCTATGTTACAGTTTGATTTTGGAACTTTACATTGTCTGTGGGCTGTAGCTTTGCATTATAGATTTATTATACATGGTTTGGTTTTGAGCTCTCTTGAGTTGCCATTTGTGCAAAGCTACTTTGTGGTCCCTGTAGAACATGCTTAAACTCTGAATATGGTCTACTAAGAAATTCAACAGCCTGTACTGATTTAAATTTAAGGTACCAGTATGGCAGTGGGCTCTATAGGGTAAGGCATGAAGGAACATTCTCAAGATTTTGATTTTACTGTGTAACCTATTGACCCTTTGTGGTGGATTGAGTTCCTCTGTAAGTTATTCATCTATTTATGTCCATAGTAATGCTCTGTAGAATGAATATTTAAAGGAAATTTGATAAGGTACCCAATCTGACAAACTGGTACTTCTATTGGCCAATGCTGTAGTTGCTATGGTAGTTTTAAAAACTCTGGGAGAAGTTCTGGATGAGATCAAGTCTTCCTTGCGGAGTCTTGAGGATTTCCTTTGGAGCTCCTGTAGACTAAATGTTGGGGAAGTCTGAAACAGTGGCCCAGGCAGGTTGTGCTTTAAAACCCCACTCCATGTCTCTAACAACCTGGCTGAAAGTCTCAGTTGCCCACGCAACCTGGTCACAGATAAGTATCAGATAAGGGATGGAGGAATCCTTTCTCTATGATTTCCAGAGGCATTTAAGAACACCCCCCCCTCCCCCGATTCCAACAGCAGGGACTTAATCATATCCTTAGGATGTGTATGGTGCACCGAATCTTAAATATTCATCTTATGTGTTCAGCTTTCCAGAATGACACAGATGTTCTCACAGATGTAACAGGAACAGTGACTTTAATTGATTTTGCACACAATAATGAATTGCTTCATATCTACAAGATCATCATTTGAATGATTTCACACAAATAAGGCATTTTAAGTATTAAACATAACCCATGGATTGCGCATTTTGGTGGTCTAATCAGTCCTAGGGTAGCTGAAATGTTAACAAAAAGGTTGGTAAAGCCACTCAAGAGGAAGTCACAGTCTTACACGTATCTAAGAAAACCAATGCTAAAATGTAAGCCTCATGACGTACCTGTATCGGCTTAACAATATTCGATCTCATCAACCTTTAGCAGTGGAAGGTTCCGTGTGTGACAGGATGTTAGATTTTTACCATCGTCACAAATGTATTTCATTTACACCGGTAAAGACAAACAGTTTATGTACAACAATTTTTTCTGCAATATTAAAAAGACAAAAAAAGAAAGGATCCTGAGGGCTGTCAGCTTCTGCACTTGCTCATTCCACGTTCTTTGATAAACTCCTCTCCTGTTTGGTGCTTTGCAATAGACATCTGTTGGTGTCTGAAGAGGGTTTTCAGTTACTCTCCAAATATTAATCCAAATGCACAGACAGTCGTGCTCCATCTCTAAGTTGGAAAAAAACGATGGAAATAGATTCATTACAAGGTTATGATGAAGTTCCCCGGAGGCTGCTTGGAGAGCAGATATTTTTGGGAGCCTTGAGAAAGATGTGCTTAATGTATTTTACATCTTTTTAAAACTTCTATCTGAAAGTGTTGACATTTCTTGAAGCAACAATAGGCTCATTGTCTCTTGTCATAATTGATCCACTGACAGTTCTGAAAGGATAAAGAAAGCAGTCAAGACACCTGATACGTTTTTTTTTTTTTTTTAATTATAATACTAATGTTTCAGGGTATATGGAATGAATAGACTAACCTTGGAACCAGAGGTATTCCCTTGCAATCCCTTGCAAAGTTCTTAATATGCTGAAGTTGTGTATGGCTGAGTGTTCTGTCAAGAAAAAGAAGACAAAAAAAAAGAGTTAGATGGTGTCAACAAGCCAACAGGTACTGCAACGGTAGAATTTCCCACTTCTGTTTTGTTGAAGCAAAAAAGGAAAAATAGTCAAATCTTCTGTACCAACCAGGAATTTCTATCTGTCTAATTGATTTTATTTCTACTTTTTGCTGTTGTTCCCAGCTGATACCTCGCTCCCAGCCTGGTTGATTGGTACATATTTGCAAGGTTCCTACTGTACTGGTGGTTGACCTCTGCCCCAAGAATCAGTTTTCTGTTTGGTTGATCAGAGTGAGTACCCCCTCTCCCCATCTCCAAAATAAAGACCAAGTTCTAAGAAATGAGGAATGGTGAATAAATGGCATATACTAATATAGCACTTACCTTCTTAGAGGGCCCAAAGCACTTTAAAGCCACAGTTCACACAGATTCACACACGAGTTTCAGCTCCACTGCCAAACACTGGCACCAACCTATAAGGATCAATATGGGGTTCAGTGTCTTGCTAAAGCACACTTTGGCACACGGGCAAGCAGGGTGGTGCAGAGGTATATGTATAATAAATCTATAATGCAAAGTGGGTGCACCAACTTGTGGTGGATGTACCAAGAAGACAGAAGTTCAAGAAGACTGGTTTCCTCATCTTCTCAATACAAAGAAAGATCTGCTGGTAAGCCATGTCATCATCAGGCCTAACAATACTTGTACTCCAATCTCAACATTTGGAGGAAGCAAGGAACCGGAAGCCATACAATCTGTCTGTGGATGTAGAATAAGTGTGTCTCTTTTTGAATTCAGTGACGTACAACGGTGTATTGGTGCAACCAAAAGCATTCTAATGTCTTTAAAGATCCAACCAATAAAAATCCTATTTTGGGTGTTTTTAACATGTTCCTTTGTCATTTTTCTCATGATGAAGGACAAACATAAAGGAAATGAAGAACAAAATTGTCTTTCTGATTATTCCTTTTTCAAATCCTGGTGAATCAGGATCAGATGAAAAAATACCATTGGAAAAACCCTTTAGCGGTTATGTAGGTGCTACAGTGCTACAGTCAGCAGACTACTCCCTGCTCAGCTCCATTCTGATGCTTGTACATCTTTGTTTTCCTCATCTGTCCTGCTTGGTGTCTGGCTCAAAACTGTACAGCTGGATAACTCCAATATTGCTTGCCATTTTTGTTGCACCGGTACAGTTAGGTTGGGATTGTGAGTGGCTGTAAGATAATGGGAGATGGTGTAAAGAGATGGATGAATGATGGGAACTGGCAGTGGGCTTTTTCTGCACCAGCAGTCCTCCCCACAACTCAGAGGGGAAAATATGATGAACTACTGCTGCTTTGCAGAAACTATGTCCTGGAAAATGACGCAGATTTTTTTATTTTGGCTAAAACGGCATAATCCATTCTACATAGAAGACCAGTGGGAAAACGTTTACAATAGATCAAAAAATTATTGGAGTGGAACTTCAAACTTTGCAGTCAAATCCATTTTTAAAGATCCTAGCCCTCAAAAAGCATGATTATTCAGAGATTTTCTCCAGAATTTCGAGGTGGAGAAGACCATAACCGTATAATGTAGTTCTACAAAGGTCCAGATGTGCTGACATAAAATCAACCTATACAAAAAAACAAAATTTAAAACTAACAAAGGTTCTCACAATATTAGTGCCAACATCTGTCAAAACTAAACCCTACTTTGGCTATCAAGAGGGATAAGAGGAGATTAAATATAATAACCTTCTTTATTTTACATGTTTGGAGCATTAAATACCTGAAATGAATTTTTATGGGCAGATGATATGATTTTATTCACCAGATTCCAGAAAGCTTTTTTGGATTTTTGACTTTGACTGAAAAATATGCTTCTGAACCTGTTACCACCAGGAGGAAAAGAGTTTTACAGAACAAAAAAAAAAGGTTCTGGGGTGTTTTGCAATATCTCTTTGCACTTCATGGCCTGACCTTTGGGTGAACTTGCTGAGGTGTCTCCTCTTGGGAGGCTTGCCAGGTTTGCTGTAGGAAACATTTTCCTCTTGTGAATAATCTTTCTCACTTCTTGATAATGACCCCAAATTGTTTTGGAAATGGTGTAAGAGCCCTTCCCCAGATTTATGGGCAGCAACAACAGCGTCTCTAAGAATATTGCAGATGTTTTTCATTTTTGTGACAACACTAAATTAAATGGTCCAAAGTGCATGTTTTTTTTTTTTTCAAACCTTTCCCTTTGGCTCTCAAACCTGCTGATTGCACACACTGAATTTGCATTTTGAATGAGCATTAATTAATAGTAATTACCTGTAGTGTTGTGTGTTGCTGTTCTTTGAAACCGTGTCTGCCCAATTTTAAGAACATTGAATTGTAAAAATTAAGCCTCAGTTTGTTTATTTTTAAAATATTTTAATGTAATTTCTCAAGTAATTATTGACCAGTTCAAAACCTTTCTGAGTTAAAAAAAAAGTGCACATTTCCATCCATCATCGTTTGATTTTTTTGTACAATTGTTCCCAGTTGTCTTTTTACTATGATGATGCTGTTTTTGTTTTGAGCCAAAATGAAAAGAAAAAAAAACTGTGCTGTTTTCTGGGACATAGTTTCTGTAGAGCAGCAGGAGTTTATTTGCACTCATTTCCCATCAGCCCTTTGTTTACACTCTCTCCCGCTAGCTTACACCCCTTTCACAACCATAGTCTAAAGTTAGCGATGCAGCAAATACGGGGAGCAATATTGGAACTATCTAGCCATACAGCTTTGACCTAGATGCCAGCTTGTACAGTGACAACAAAGACGTACATGGATCTATTTATCTACATATGGATGCATCACAATGGAGCACAGCAGCCTGGGAGCTTGTGGGCAATTGTAGTTTCTCTGTTACAACTTTCAAATGGCAATTAGCTCCTTTTTCACCACAGTTTCAATAAAGAAACACTCAGAAATGCAGTTTTAATCTTAATTTTCCTTATATATGTCCTCCACCAAGAGAAAAATGCTACAAGAACATGTTAAAGTCACCATTTTTTTTTACTGGAGTGGGTTTTTAAGAGAGTAGGGTTGGGTACCGTGCCCCGGTACTGAACCAGCCCCGGGGCCGTATTCTTCAAGACCGCAGTATCGTTAAGATCTGACCTTAACGGTTCTGCTATCGGTACTGGAGAAGTTACTTTTTTTTTTTTTTTGTGTCCCACAAAATATAAACGTTATCTGCCATATTTAACTCACCAAGTCACTCAATTTTGCGTTAATTATAGATGATGATATTAATTTCGGTATTCTCGTTGAGGCGGAGAGCTCTGTCTGTCTATTTGTGTGCACGGGGGGCGGGGCTGTTGTTCAGACAGCACGCGCCGCGCGCGCACACACACAAGACAAGGCAGCGCACACACAGTCAGTGGTGATCTTGTAGGGGACACGTGAGCGCCCTAGACTAAGAACTAACGTTTCTGCGTAAAAATTATTACGTTTGCCGACCATCCTGTCACCTTGCTGCTACGATGACCGTATGTTGCGCTGTTTGTGCAGAACACGCTGGGGCAGCGGGAGGGGGGGGGGGGTGAGGGGGCGTTGCACTCGGAGAATACAACAAACAGGTAGAGAGGCGGGGCTTAGACTCACCGCTTATGATTCCAGACCCGCGACAAACTATCAGCTGCTTCCTAATACTTAATGATAATTAATAACTAATAATAGTTGTTATCCGTAGAATTAATATCATTTATTGGGTTTACTGGATTTAAAGAAAAATAAATAAATAGAAACGAGTCTGCATCAAAGTGAATTTGTTTCCATCATTTAACTTAACTCATCTTAACTCTGGTGTTTGACAGACAGAAAAGTCTATTCAAGGTTGTGGAAAATGGACAAAAGACCAAAGGAAACATCACACTCATAAATAATAAAAACAATTAGATTAAATAAATAAATAAATATCCTGTCTGGAACATTCTCATGTAGAGGGCTGCATTGGGATCGGGTCCCGCGGGACCCAACCCAAATCTCGCGGGATTGGGCGGTTTGGATTGTGCTGCGGGCGGGAGCGGGCGGCAAAAAATAAACCCCGCGGGATCAGTGCTGGCATGAATATCGGATGAATATATAATAGCGGACTACGTTAGGCTGTGCGGCTGTTGGAGTCTCACGTACTGAAGCTCCGTGAAGCACCAGGTAGAGATGCCCAATGGCCTCTGTCATCAAACCTGTTGTTGGGGGGTGTGCAACGCCCCGCCCCGCCTCTTACTAAGAGCGCGCTTCAGGCCGTCTGTCTGCGCGCGCACACACGCACACTTTTAACCGAACAGGATTTGTGAAAATATATTTAATATTTAAGTTGCACATTACACAAGAGAAGAATGCATCAAAACATGAGGCTGGAGGAGGACATGAATCTCTTTAATAATATCAATACAAATACGTGTTTTTTTCCTGCGGGACGGGGGACGATACAAAATCAATGCATCTCTATTACTGTGGGGGACTAAATTCTCTGAGTTTTGCGGGTGCGGGCGGGAGTGGACATACATATTGCGGGAGCGGGCGGGAGTGTAACGCATACGTTGCGGGAGCGGGCGGGATTGGTCAGAAATTCAGCGGGCGGGAGCGGGATGAAGAAAATAGTCCCGCGCAGGGCTCTATTCTCATGTATAAAGTAAAATGTTTTGTTAAAAAAAACAATGTTGTTGCATAGTGAGGAAATAAAACACTTTATGTTCTTAATTTGTTATTTATTTATTTTTTTTCGTCCTCAAAAAGTATCGATAAGAGTACCGATAAGAGTACCGGATCGATAAGCAGTATCGATAAGAGTAGTAGTATCGTTAAAACCTTAACGATACCCATCCCTATAAGAGAGTTTCAGAACATTTAATGACATTTAGAAAGTATATATTCTTACATCAAAATAATTTTTTGTATGGTAAAAGAGATTTGCGAGACTTTCTTCCTAAATTATTTAAGGCTGATGCTCAATATTTCACATTGTCTTAAAATTTTGAATTTTTTGTCCCTCTTCTCATGTTTTTCCTAAGCCAGCACTGAGCAAAGACTCACCTGGCACTATTCCCTGAACTTTTGCCAAAACTCCACTCAACATCCCAGTGTTTAACAACAAATGAATCCAGGCGAGTGCTGTTCAACTCCCAGCAAAGAAAGCAATGCATTATTCTTCAGTGTGGTGAGGTAATCTTACCCTTGTGGTTTTAACCTTGTTGCCGGCGTAGCACATCCAGCCTGAGTTGTCAGGGAGCGTCTTGCATTCCTCCCCTTCCAGGCAAGGCTCCATCTCACACCACCACCTCCCAATTACTATCGATGCTGTAGGCAACAAAAGCAACAGAAATAGCAAAAAAGATGCATTTTTTTTCTTGGATGGAACATATATGATTTTTTATGCATTATCTAATACAAGAAGGGGACCAGCAAACTCTCCCTTACAGCTATGTAAGGATAAAGCGTGCCTCCTTTTCAGATGTAAAGTTGAAAACATCAAAACTTTTCAGAAAAATATTTGATCCTTGACAGGTTTTATCAGATTCTTCTGTTTTTAAAACTTGAACTTTAGTTCCCAGGTGTGCAGCTAAGGTGAACTTCACTTCATAACAAGTAAAGCTTTAACAACAGTGAAATAGAAAAGCAGCTACCGGTAAGTCTCCATGAGCATTCTTTAGCATGCTAAATATCATAGTTTGAGTTTAAAGAACAGCTTCTGTGGCCAGGATTTACCTAAACAAAGTCCTTCACACATGAGTTTCTGAAATGTTTTGGAGACATCTTTGGGAGTTTTTGGTTTCCTTAGTTAGATGATCTAACTCTCTGCACCACAGATCTTCTCTTAAACAAGTCACAAAGTCTCAAACTCATCTCAAACTGTAATTGAGACATGCAGATTCTTGAGATTTCTGTTTTCTATGATGTCAAATGCATGGGTGGCGTTTTGGTGAAACACCACCCGGTATCACACCAGCCTACTTTTTATTGAAGCTGTGGATTTACTAAGTTTGACATTGAATTGTCTTATCAATGTCTTGACTGCAGGACTTAGCAGCTTTTTGATACAATGCACCTAAGAAAATTGGAGAAACGCTTTAGGAGGAACACTCTGTTGATGGCCAACAAGCATGTATAAAATAAGCAGCAATAGAATCATAAAAACGACATTTACTCCTAATCATAAAATAAATAAAACTTCTGTGCTATAACTCTGAGTTAAATAAAAGTCAAATCTCCTTTTTTGCAAATGCTCTGAATAGAAACAGCAACAATTTATACGTTTTTTTTGCTATTGTTGAAAAGCTAACTAAGTAGCTACTTTTTGTTTTATGTTAAAACGACTGCAATGACTTTGCATTTAACATGATAATTCAAAACCTCAGAATGACAATGTGATTATCCATGACCTCTACAACTGCCTGGATGATATAATTTAGTCAAAATTATTTATTGGCACTAGGCCTAAAAGACTGGAGGACATTATTTTGGAAATAAACTCACAACCCTTTTGGAACACTGCCAACCAATTTGTTTAAAAATGTCTGAAAATTCTGTTTGGAAAATTGCTCCAGTCAGGATTTGTTTTCCTTCCAAAAACACCACTTCTGAAGAAAATCCGCCTGGATGTTTAACAATTAAAGGGCAATTTCTGATCCAGCTCTACAACTTTTGAAACAAACAAACAGCCTCTTAGACAAATTTCCATCAGGTTTTAGGGATTGCTGCAACACAGAGAATGCACTTAAGTCTGTAGCTCATTTTAACCATCACTCCTGTTACTAAATCTTTATTCTGCCACTAGTTTTAATAACTGCAAGTTTATAAATCACTTAAAGTACATCCATCAATTTTCCATGCCTGCATAGTACTGTTCAGGGTCATGGGGTAGCTGGAAGCAACCCCGCTACTGTAAGGTGAAGAGGGGGACACACAGTAGACAGGTTGGCAGTTGATTCCAGGGACACATAAAGACAAACCACCACACACACTCACACCTGAGGGACGACTTGCATTCAACAAATAACCTGGAGAAAACTCTCAAATGCTCTAACTCTGCAGAGGTCTTTATTAGTAGCTGAGCCATTTGGACATGTTTCACATTGATCAAAACCTAGTAAGAGCAGCAAAGTCATATTTCACCCTTTTAAAAATTTGGTACTGCTTTGCATTTGTATCGTTGCTACTTTTGAATTATATATGAATTAAAATTTGTTTTGGGCATGAATTAAAGCAGAAATATTCAGAGTGAAACATTTCATCTTTAGGAATTTATTATTTTTTTAACTTTTGACAGAGGCTTGTATGATTCCCTTTTAAGATAAAAGGCATCCTGTGCTACATTGGATCATCACACTGAAGCTAATACATTTGGGTTATGTTAGTAATAAATAAAAAAAACACCTTTCTTGCAGTGTTTCAGAAATAATGCCTTGCTCTGATTGTTCAACTAAAATGACCACAGTTTTACAATTCTTATCTAAATTCATTACAACTACAATCAGAAGACATTCCTTCACATTATGGAGAAACAAGACATATCAAAAATATTTCTGAAAATCTGTGTACGTTTTTTCAAGATAAAATGTGACTGTAGTTTAAAAGTACAAAAGTTTTTAAACAAGGCAATAGAAACATTGTATTTTCTCTTGGTTTTTCTTTGGTCTACTTTGGTGGGCTGTCATCTTTATTCTTACTTACCACTGCTGTAAACCCGGACATGAAAACAACTTTATTGGCTTATGATTGAATAGAAATAGTATTTAAAGAAAAGCAACTCCCTTTTGTTTAGCTAACAAACATTGTTGTTCAGTACGAGAAAATATGTGCTTTAGACTCATAACATAAAAAGAGCAATCAGAGAAGATCCAACATATTCCTAACATTTTAATTGTATTTGAAATCTGTGCAGGAAGAGGATTGGTAGGACACAAGGCCTCTCAAGCTGGTTTTATGTCAGCTGGGGTTTAAAAAGCCTGTATTTATCTTACTCTTCTAGGAGCAGTCATAAATGCATAAACTTAACTCATCTAAATATTTTTTTTTCTTCAGTCAGCCAAAGTGGAGGGGTAGGGGAGCTACATGTGGTTCTTGAGCCTCAGGCTGCAGACCCCCTGCACAATGGGGGAACAAGTTAACTCCACACACAAGGTACCCAGCTGGAATTTGAGCCAGGGCCTTCTTGCAGTGAAGTGAGAGTGCTAACCGCTACCCCCACCGTGCAGCCCCACTTAATGTTGTGATGCGCACACTTCCTAGATATTCTTCTGGTTCACAAACCCATCAGAGCTCAGAGATCCGCAGAAAGCAATCAGGAGGGTAAATCTAGAGTTAGAACGAAATGGGGTAAAGCTGGTTTGTTCCACTGCATCTTTGTAGGTCCAAACGTAACTTTTTTGTGTGCCTGCATGTGTCGTAATGTAATGCTGCCAATTGGCCTTAAAGAGCCCTTTAAAATGTACACTCATGTGACATTTGCCTGCAAAACACGCGTCTGTGTCTGAACAAAAATTGCTTTTCAGTGAAGCAACAATTTATGAATGCTATCAGCAATTTATCAGCAGCACTTCTAGGTCAATGAGACAGGAGCCAATGATTATTGTGCTTAAACTACAACTTTAGAAAAGGTGATTCTTTAAAAAAATTCATACATTTGATGTACTTTTCACACAATAAGGAACCAAACTGCTATTCATAAAAAATGCACCTTCTTTTTTTGCACTCATCACTGTAGAGACTGAAATTAAGGCTTTTTATTAAGTGAGGAGACTGGTAGGTGTGACTCAGACTTGACTTTAATTCATTCCACACTCCTGCCATCGGAAGAGAAAATTGCTTTAAATACAGGGTAAGTAGACAGTAAATGGTTTGTAATGTGTGGCAGAGGAAAAACATCTGTCAGAGCTGACATCCAGAGACCTCAAATGCCACAAGTCTGTACAGAGATTGAAGTAATATTTGCAAAAGGATTTAAGATGGAAGCTCAAGGGAAAAGGTTTCAAGAGCTAATATGTTTTATCTGTGTCACACCCCAGCATCAAATCCATGTCTAACAAGAGACACCGGCTTTGATGCAGATATTTGTCAAAGCAGGTGTGTAACCAGCACAAAAATAAAAAACCTTACGACAACATTAATGCTGTCTTTTCATTTCCTTGCTCTGTCCTTAGGTGTATTGCATTCAGCAGGTGTCTTTGACTGTCTCATTTGGGAGTGAAGTTTATTCATGCAGATACCTTCTGTTGCCTGTCAGCTACAGAATTTGGATAGGACATTTTCTGAGGTAATGTAATCTTATTTGAGATAAGACACCACATGACTGGCTTTAAACCTCCAAATCTCCTGGTTTTTGTTGTGTCAAAATGAGTTTGGTGAAACTAAAAAAAGAAAAAAACTAATCTTTCAGACAATAAAGTACTTTTCTTTACTTCTGTGGCCACAGGACAGAACCCCAGTCTAATAACTGTTTCCGTGGCGATAAAATACTCACCATCGACACATGAAGGCCTGTTTCTGGTGGTCCCAGCCACTTTGCCCGGCAGACAAGAGCACTTCACTGTTTGCGACCGCTCCTCGATTCGATTCTTGTTACAGCATCTGTGTGCAGCGATTACTTCGCACGTGCCCCCCTCTGATAAGGAAAAAAAAAATTTAAACAAACAACAGGCTACATCTGATTGGCATTAACAATCACAGCTGCTCAAGCTTTGGTCCTGGATTTGAAGACCCACTTTAATGAAAATTGTGCTTTGGCGTTTTTAACATGTTCTTGTGGCATTTTCTGGTGATGCAGGACATTTATAAAGAAAAAGAAGCTTAAAATGTATTTATTTATATTGTTGTGAATCAGAATGCTGTTTGAAAAATTGATTATTTGTGACAGAGAAAATACACTGTGTGGGCCACCATCTTCCTGCTCTTTCTGAGCAATGGGAGGGGAAATGGGTGGAGTTGCTCCACGCCACCTGTCCCACCCACAACTCAGAGTTGAATGAACTACTGTGGCTCTGCAGAAATTAAGTCCTAGAAAACAGCACTATTTTTTTATTTTGTCAAAAATGGCATAATCATAATTAAAAGACCACTGAGAACGCTTTTAAAGATGATCAGAGTTGGATTTTAAGGTTAGAGTGTTTAAGCACGACTCCTAATTCTACAATTTTAAATACTCCACGTCTCCCAGTCTTGATTGACTTCCCTTGTTTGGCATGTTAGCCATCTATCATAGAGATTTTTCCCTGGTTTTATTTGACAGATCCAGAGTTGTGGAAAAGTCACCTTAACACCATCATGATGGAAAACTGTCAATAATGTGTTTTTTTTCTTATTTTAGAAATAACAGATATGAGATAAAACCTTTGAATAAATCTAAAGGACATAGTTTTAAGGTCCATTCTTTAAAAAAAAGTCACAAATCCAAAATGTAAAAAGCAATAAAATAATGATGAATAGATGTATAGCCTAAAAAATATAAGAATTGATTCCTCCAAGCAAATATCCACAAAGCACTTGCCGTTTTCTCAAGTATAAGAGGATGGCCCAATCAGACGTAACCCACCTCAACCGCTGGTCTCTCCCTCCCCCTGCTCTTAGGCTCTCCACATATGAGAAACGTGAAGCCAAAGAGCATCTGTCAATTACAGCCGTCAGCACGGCACGAGATTATGGAGGGTTTTTGGGGGAACAGAAGCACAGAGCACAGAAAAGCATCAGATATATTCTTTTATGTTTTTTTTTTTTTGTTTTTTTTTATGGCCTGCATGTGTGAAGTCTTTTTTACAGCAGATTCACACAAACATGAGTCAGAAAAGAATAAGTAAATTAATTGCTGCAGCTGCTTTGCATTTGCATTTATCATGGGTTTTGGTGGAGCTCACAGTTTTCTGTCGTTTCATAACAACTTGAATAGTTCTTTTATTTGACTTGTTTTTCTTACAGTAAATCTTGGAATTATACTGAAAATTCATTAAAAGAAAACTCTTATCCAAACTGAATAGAGTAAAGTCTGCCAATGCAGGAGGAGGAGGTTTTGGGAGAATGAGCTGCTCATCTGTAGCAGACCAGGAAAGGAGCAATGCTGTGAGCACAGACTAAAGAACAAAAGCTGTCCTGTTACGCCAAATTTAAGTGAGATTTGATCTCTCACAAAATGTTCCAGACTTTACTGACAGCAAAAAGGAACAAGCCAACTGATATGTTAGTGGTAAGTGGAAAAATAACTTTTTAAAATAATTTTTCTTCAGCAATTTCTCAAAACTGAACTGACATGCTCAGAATTTTTTTAACTCCTTGATTTATTTAACGATAACATTTAGAAAAGTCAAGTAAGTGAAGTTTTTTTTTTCTTAATTCCATGTTTTGATTTTAGGAGCCTCAATAATGAATAGAAAAAAGGTTTTGGAAAAAGAAAAATTAATTAAAAAATACAATCTAAAAAAGATATAGATCCACTAGGAAATTAAAAAAAAGAACAAAATGAACAGAACTTAAAGAAAGCTAGAATCTGACTGAGAGTTATAATCTTCTGTTTTATAATAAAGACAAGATATAATGGACAGGAATGTTCTACAAGAAGCTCCTGACACGGTACATTAGAAAAGCAAGAACCAGTCATGTTTGACTGTTCAAGGGTCGCCTGGCTATAAGTAAAACGAACTAGTCTTTCTAAAATACATTGGGGGGAAATGTACGTGCCAACATATAGTGGCGAAGGAATTGTTAAAATGACAAAGTTGTTGATTAAATGTGACAACACATTATCTAGATCAGGGGTCTGCAACCTTTAACTCTAAAAGAGCCATTTGGACCCATTTCTTATGGATCAAAACCCTAGAGAGAGCCTCAAATTCCCAGTTTGCTGTTTAGAAAATGTATTTATGCTTTCAAGGACATTAAGCCCTTCATTTATAAAATGTAGCTTTTTAAAAATTTAGAATAATTGAATTATAACAAAGTTATATGTTTGTATATGTAACAATTTTAACTTCTTTTACTTTTTATTGCAGCACATACACGTTCCTTTCAGAATAAAATACACCCTGTGTCAAGATCCTCCTGCTGCAGATTTACTTAAATTAAAAAATCAAAGAAAGTAAATTTTACTACAAATATGACTTTGATGTGCCGTCATCTTTTTTTTCCTTTTACTATCAGTTATAATCATCACAACATTAGTGCTTAATCCAATTTTTTTTCATATAGACAGAATACAACAATTTATAAATAAAAATAATAAATAACTCTAAAAAGTAATCTTAACCTTTCACCATCATTTATCTGACATGCAAAAAAAAAAAAAAGACAAAACGCAATTAACTAAAAAAACCTAACAAAAACTACAAGCCTATGATTTATTCAAAGTATTAGCATTTTTTCTTCAAGAAAAAAAGCCAAATGTGGCTCCAAAGTCTCAGGTTGGAGACTTCTGTTCTAAATGGATAGATAGATAGGTCTTTATTGTCATTGTCATTTAAATCTGTGCATTTATCATACAATAAAGCAACAATTGCAATGATAGAATTACGACTACAAAAGTAATTAATAATGGATAAAAATATGTAAAAAGTACACTATTCTCTTCTTAAAACAGGAATATTATTTATAATAATTAAGATTTTTACCAAACTGATAAATAAATAAAGTAATAAAGTCCCATTTTCCCAATTTGTTCTCCGCTTTTGACGCATCCCCTGTGGTGAGCTACAGACACAGCCATGCTCGGGAATCCAACCCCTTCATGCTGAGTGTCAAGCAGGGAGGAACTGGGTCCCATTTTTAAAGTCTTTGGTATGACTTGGCCTGGATTTGAACTCACGACCTTCCAGTCACAGGGCAGACACTCCACAAGGCCACTGATGGAACAGTGTTAAAAAAAAAGCATGATGATTCACTCAAGTCTAAACCCTTAGCTTTGTGGATTGATTTGATCACATTTAGTTGATACAACTAATTCCTATATCCATTTAGCCCACGCTGTGTCAAACTCAAGGCCCGGGGGCCAAATGTGGTCCACTATGTCATTTTATGTGGCCAGCGAGAGCATAAAAGTTTTTAATTTCTTAAAATACACATTTTTTTTAGTTGATTACACATTATTTATGTGTAGTTGCTGTAATTATTCAATGTTTGCAGGTCTTGTGTCTTTATGCAGACAAAATGTTACATGTGTAATACATGTTCTTTCTAACTGAGTTTTATGTTATTTTTCTTTATTCACTTGGACAGTTTGATACTTCATAAATGGAATTATGTGAGTTTTAATGAGAGGAAAAATGTAAAAGGATTTATGCTAGAGTAACCTGCAAGCATGTTTTCCATGCAACTGTAATTGTCACTTTAAAAAGTTATAATAAATAAATAATAGTTATTTATCATTAGGGAGTAGTTACATTAATTTTTCAATATATTTACTCACATGTATAAGTTATATCTGGCTCTTTGAGGACAGCCACTATGCTGATGTGGCCCTCGGTGAAAATAAGTTTGACACCCCTGATCTAGCCTGTCCCAAGCTCTGTTGGAAGGCACTGTACACACTGGACAGACCAGCAGTCCATCACAGGGCCACACATACAATCCCATCAAAACCTGGGGCCAATAGAATCACCAATTACCCCATAAAGCATGCTTTTGGACAGTAAGAGGAAGCTGGAGTGCCTGGAGAAAACCCACATTGGCACAAGGAGAATGTACAACTCCACACAGTCAAGTCCCAGCTGGGATTTGAACCACAGCCTTCTCACTGTGAGATGACAGGACTAACCACTAGGGTACCTTGCAGCCCACTATTCTTGCAAATAGTCAAATTATGTCTCAATTAAAAAAGAGGTGTCAGAGGGAAAATTTGGGGGTCCTGTTCAAGTTTATTAGCATAACTTTTACAAGACCTTCATGGGGAAAACGAGTCACTAGGCCGGTCTCACTTGAATTTTGCTCCATTAAGTCTACGGATCATGACGAAGCTGACTGTAGTTCACCTGGGATTCCATAGTTTCTCCTGTGTGTGCTAAAAATAAATCAAAAAGTAGATAGAATGGATATATGATCGAAATGTTAATTGGTTAAGGGAATTTTAAAAATCTAAATCAATATCTCATTGCACTGGTGTGGATGGAATCTTTTTTCCCTATTAGTTCCTTCTAGCCATGTGTGTGATGTTTAACGGAGTTATCTGACTTCATGTTGCTGAAATCATCAACAGCCCTGGGTAGAACCAAAAAAATGTCCTGATCTTGTAGCCAGTCTGCGAGAATGTTGCATGCTGTCTGACGCACTCAACAAAAGGGCACCGTTAATCGTGATGTACCAGTGGAAGCAGTAGGGCATCATTTGAAAACAACAGCCCACAGGGGTTTGTTCTTCTTAATGCATCTCCTTAATTGCACAAGACAGCCCCAGATTTGCCTCTTTGATCTATTAAAAACACAGTACTCAACAAAATTAACTTGCATCGCTTGTTGCAAACAAATACAGCAAAGAATGTGGAGACTCTATATTTGGAAACCTTCACCTCTGATGAATGCAGCAAATCAAATAAAAATTCAAATCAGAGTGGTATTTCCAGCCAGCAGGTGTATCGTGTATCTTTGCACAAAAGCAAAGCAACACTAATTTTGTGTCTTCAAGCTCACCCATGGTTTCAGCTTCCAAGCTTACCACGCTTCATGCTCTCAGACCCCATCTTTTCATTCTAAATATTTCATAGGAGGGGGGAACATGGCCGAAGTCGGGTGTGCTCTTCAGGTGAAGGCTGGAGTCATGCATGGGTATAATTGTTTTCTGTATTTCCATTTCTCCCCATTATAAGTGAGAATAAACAAAGTCAGTCTTCCAAATAAAAAAAATACCTTCTGGGTGTGCGCACATGTGTGCGTGTTGCCTCTGCAGCAACATTTTGATTGGCAGAGAACACGGGTCACACGGAAATTGGCGTTCCAAAGGTCAGAGGTCACGGAGAAGCAAAGGGTCACAACTGGGGCTGCTGTGTTTTTGCCGCCATGCTCCATTCTCCAGCCTTTTTATTACTCGGAGCCGCAAACAAGAGGCTGTCAGGCAACAAGGTGACCACCTATACAGCTTCCCCCTAACAGGGAAAGCTCTTTTTTAGCTCCTACAGAGCTGAAGAAGTCATGACTTTGCCCTCGATGAAGTGACTGTTCTGGCATTTTCTCTGGAATTACTGGTCCTTTTTGTTGTTTGGTCCAAACTCAACATAGAGGCCACCCTAATGGGGAGACAAGTCACGCATTAATGAGGCAAAACACGAAATTCATGAAATGATGCTAAGAGGACAAACCTTGTGAGAAATTTGGATGGAGATCAAATTGATATAAAAATAGCAATAGTAATTAAAAATAACAACAGAAACTGCTTAGAAAGAACGCTTCATGACAATAGATCTTGAATACCTTGTTGAGTTATTTAAAACAATACCTATAATTATACAAGTTCTCTTTACTTTAAATGATTTTTTAAGCAGATGTTTTATTTGCAAATGGTGATTGGTCTGGTTTTTAAAAACAGACTTGCTTGATTTGGGGAAACTGGAAACTTTTAATTGACTCAAAAAGCTGTGTTCTCTCTGAAGGCAATTCAAGCGTCACAGACGGCCAGTTTCATTGTTAAATCAATGTCACGACACAATCAGAGGTTCTGTGGGACGATTTGAGCTTCGGCGTGTTGTGACAGCAGCATGCTTCAGGTGGCGCAGCGAAAATTTGGATGCGGGCGGGTTCAAATATCTAAACTTTGGCGAGGAATTTGCTTTGCGTCAACCAGTCAGGTGGTCGGTAATCTGTTTTTTATCTAATTAGAGGGTGGAGTCCAAAACCTACACGGAGGAGATTCTGATTATTCTACTCCAGAACTTCAGAATATTTTTCTTTTTTACATCGAGACAACAATAAAAATACAGTCTAATTTTATCCTTATTTTTTCTCTCCTTGGACTAATGTTGGACAGGTCATCAAACTGGGTCACAGAGAGACAGAAGTACAACTGAAAGTGACTATCGATCACACACAACTTCTGCCGTAGATGGTGAATCTCACCTTACTGAAGGAGTTTGTACGATGTCATGAACCCAGACATGAAGATATGCTTATTGATGCTTTTGTAGGACTCTTCAAAATAAGTCAACCTAATCTCTCAGCATCATATCTTCCATGCATTGTAAAAGAGGCATGTACAGTCAATGATTCCATGTAGCAATGATGCTGAAACCTATGGACAGTAGCTCCTCCCACACGCAATGCGAGCATCAAGTCTACAAACACATCAATGGATAAGCATCCAGCAGTTTCGAATGAACACAATATAACAATGCAAATGCATTTAACAACAGCCTGGACATTAGTTTGAAAGTGAACATATATTTACAAACAATTTCTTTTTTAAATGTTAGTCTTACTTTAAGATGATGAATGGTTCGGAAAATAGGATACTTGGACTATTGTACTACTTAAATTGGATATCTTTGGGGGGAAAGTATATAGATATACCAACTTTGAAGATAGAAAACTATTTTGTTAAGTAAAAACACTTTCATTATACAGTAAGACATAATATTACCAGAGCAATGAATCTCATTGTTGATAACTAATTTCAAAATTTAATTTAATAAAGGGGAGGACATCACAACCTTTCTTTTTTAAATCTTACCAAGACAAACTCTACTAGTGTCATTGGCAGATTTGTCAGTTATAACAAGCAAAAACATCATGTTTTCTATATTATAAACTTTTTTTGAGGAATTTTTTTCCAGTGCAACACCTCAAGACAAAACCAAAAAAAAAAAAAGACAAAACTAGCAGCTGCAAGGTATGACCAAAGTGATGATGCACAAAGTACCTGATAAATATAAAGCTGTTTTGTGCATCACTTTCTGTCAGGGTGTTTCGGTCCTCTGTAGGTTGAGGTGGAGAGCCTTTGGCAAATCCTTGCTCTGGGGCTTGTTGTTTCATAATCACTTTCATGCTGAAAACATTCATCACCCAGTCTGAGCGGTGATGGGACAAACTGCGTTCTGGTACTGCAAAGCTGATTATTGCTATACTATTGTAGATTTAACATGTAAATTAATAAAATGTATTTTTTAATTATGCATGACATTTCTGCTAAAATCTCCATTCTTTCTCCATTTTTTTTATTGATATAAGGGATTTACGTTTGGTGTAAAATATTCATTTTAGGAATTCAACTTAATTATACTTTAGAAGTAATTTCTTTTTCAAATCAAATAGATTGTCTTTTTAGGAAAGTGCTTTTTACATGTTTATGATGTAAGAAGTAAATCTATATTTTAAGGCTGCATTGATCTTTTAGCGCTTGTACATTTCTAAATCAGGAATGCTACCACTGACATGTAAATGTGTGTTTTTTTAATTCCTCCCATAACTTCAGTTATCAAAGGCACAGGAAAAAAAAATCAAAGTCTTTCATGCCGAACATTTATGAGGACTTCCAGATGGTAACTTGGGACCACACAACCCTGAGATTGACATTCCTTCTAAGGATTTTCTAATGTTTGTATGTTCACACCACTAATGGGAACACTCTAGTGAAGTGTGAGCCAGCTGGGGGATGGGGGTTGGTGGTGGTGGTGGTGGTGGTGGTGGTGGGGGGGGATAAGAGTTAAAAAGACTGTATAGTCTCTGTCATATGAGAACTTGATGAGGCTTTTCTGCCCTCTTTGCTTTGTTAGTCATTTATTTAAAAGCCAACACTTGCTGGTTTTACGCAAGGACACTCTAAAACTGCGTTCAGAGCACCCTCGGCAACGCACGTTCAAACGGTCACTTTCAATGTAAAGTCAATTTGAATGCGCATACACATGCATTTTAGTCTTCCGCGTTCAAAACTAGTGTATTCACGCATTGCCATGCAATTATCCACAACTGTTCTATTTACAAAACATGTGACCATTGAATGTGCTCGGAAAATTAAACAATGTAGAACTTTGACCAATACGAGACTCGGATTTGGTAGCAACAAATAAATGATGTCTCCTTTAAATCATGTAAGTGCCAACCGTTTGAACATTGATAATGGAGTGAGGAATTAATAATTGCAGTTTGTGCCCAACTGAAATTATACAACACCAAGTCTTTCATATATTGGAACACAGCTGTGAAAGAAAAAGCCTGGAGCAAGATTCACCAGATTCATGACTTGAACATTTCACACCAAGCCTCTTTTAACGGCAGGTGGCGTACATGACAGTAGACAGTAAACAGTAAACAGTAGTAAACAGTAGAAAAAGTACAACACAACTGGACGAGCTGAAATCATATCATTGAAACGGGTTCTTGAACACGCGTCACATGGCTGCTGTAAACTTAGCTTTAGGGTATATTCAGACAATACACATTTGGTTAAAGTTAAAGCTTAAAGTGAACCAGAGTTCGTTTCTTCCGATGTTCTGGAACAAATTTTCAGTCTAACTTCAATCTTGGTCCCGGATCTTGCTCTGGGACCAAGATTGAGTCCGCTCCCGGACCCATCTTTTTAGGTGGTCCCAGTCTATCAGAGATAGTTGTTCCATAGAGATGGTTATAGAGATTATTATGCGTGAAAATCCCCGTAGATCAGCAGTTTCTGAAGTATTTAGAGCAGCCCGTCTGGCACCAACAACCTTGCCACTTTCAAAGTCACTTCAATCATGAAGATTTCTCAGTCTGACTACGCTCCTTGCTAGGAGCAGAACAACTGGACCAAAACAGCCACCATAGCTGAGCACTACAATCTTAACAGAGAGCTGTGGAGAAAGCTGAAGCGATGATGAGATATGACAACTCATTGAAATTTGGTCGGCTAAATGCAGGATCAGTAAAACAGCTTCTAACGCAAAGCACATTCACAATGCTTCTCATGCTGTTTTCACGACAATTTCTGTGTCGTAGACACTACCCAGCATACCTCCTTAGTGGTCATCCCCTCAGTAATACAGACGTTCAAAATGACCCAGCGAAATAATAACTGAACTATCCTGAGAAGGTTACCTAAGTGCAGAACTTCAATTATTTTTTAGCTCTTTGCTTTGCCCCACCGTCCGAATTCCTGACCAATGACTGAAGAGATATTTAGTGGCACGGCTTTGTTCAAAAGCTTAGCTTAAAACAGGAATATCTGCTTGACTGCAGTCTGAATGTAGACCAAACGCAAGGTTCATGACTCGATCTGGACCAAAAGACTTTTCCAGTCTGAATACACCCTTAGATTCTATCACTGATAGAAACATTTGATAATTGAAGAGAGCTTCTTCCTTGGTCAGAGCTATAAAAATAATCCACATTTTTCCAGCTGTAACAGTGAGTGATAAAACACCATTTAATTTAAATCCCTCGTCATGGCACTGAGGTGCACTGCAGTCATTGATCTCATCTCTGCTGTAAATATTCCGACGTATGAAGCAAGAAGAAGCCATTACAAGCTAAAGTACAAATGTCTAGACCGCACCGTGTCGAGATTATTTCATCAATCGTCGCTTTCACAAACAGAAATGAACTCACATTAATGCGTGTCATTATACAAAGTGCAGGAGGCCCGTCTCATGATTTTTTGATGAACCTCTCAGATGAAGCAGCAGTTTCGCATTCTTTCTCTTACTCTGTTTTGGAGCTTTCCCGGCAGTGGCACAAAAAACATTTAAATGAAAACAGACAAAAAATAGTCATGAAGGTTATTTTCTTTTCCATAAGATCAAATGTATCTATTATGCCTTGGATGGAAATAAATAAAAATATGAAAATATTTTTGGGGTCTAAATTCAGAATCAAGTTTATGTCCAGACTTAACATTACAGTAAACTAAAAATAATCTGCTTCAGTACAAGTATTTACATAAAAAAAATAATCAGAGCGCATATTTGTGCTTCAAGCTTCAACATTTGACCACTATCTGCTGTCTGTCAAGTGTCAGAGCTTGGATGGAAGGTGGGCCACAGTCAATGGGAAGACACAGGCAGATGCTGGGAGCCAGCTACCCTGCATGGAAATCTGATGAGTTATGGACAGCAAGCCTAGATGAAGGCAAATGCTGTCAAATCGTGCATGACACGAGTGCGTAGTGGCAGCTCTGGATTTCTGCGCCTCTGCTGTTCTGCCCACTTAATGAATTTGAACAGGGTTCATGTGGGACCTGTAAATGGTTCTTCAAATGTGATGAAACAGCCACAGCAAAGAGGAAAGTGGTCAGTCTGTCTCAATAGAAATGTCACTCTACAATAAGTATGCAATGACTCGCTGTCTGCTATAATGAGCTCAGACTTTGCGGCTGTCTCCGGAGACGCAGAAAGCAAATGCACTCTCTGAATGGCAACGCTTTGCTGCCTCCCGTTTCAGGAGCTGAACTCTGTGTACACACAAATATAGATAAATAAATTAAAAAGTCAGCTGTTTAGAGTGAGTCCGAAGGCTATCATTGGTTAATTAATCCAAGTGAAATACAGTATTTCTATTTAATGAACACTCCATGTAACTGGGAGGACAGGGGGAAGATTATTCAGTGTTACACTCAAATTAAAAGCCTTGGGGACTCAATTTAGCAGATAACCAGTTTCTTTCCCCTGTATTTCAGTGACTGACAGCTTGTAGCTTTGCGTTTATATCTTGTGATGAATATGTATGCACACACAGAAGTGCCACATGACTATTATGTTAATAAGTATCTTGAAAAAAAAAAAAGAATGTCCTTGCAAATCCTGCAGGTAACTATTTTATAGCAATGCTTTAAATGCTTGGAGGAGAAAAAACTCAAACTACATACTAGCATCCTAAAAGTATGCAGAGGTGTCCTTCTGCCTGATCTGATCACCTGTCACTTCTGTGTAGTCCCTTCTTACTGATGCATCATCCACAACAGCAGACTACCTATGGAAATACTGATGCTGGGGTAGTGGGAGCGTGAGGAAGAAAAAAGTTTACCAACCAGTGTCTGGAGCTGCGCCATATTATACTCCCAAATTTAAAAAAATAATAATTGAATGACAAGGTCTAATTATCCTAAAGAAGGAGAATGGCTGCACACTTATAGAGGAGCTCTGCCCTTTCCTTTCCCTGGATGTGTGCTCAGTCCTTTCCTAAATCACTTTTACACACACGATTTCTTACCGTACCACATCAAAACACAGCAATCGAGGTCTCTGTCTAGGCAGCAATTGCACATGGTCAGGATCTGCAATGTGGATGAGCAGAAAAATAAAATCTCTCTGGGCATCAAGATGACCAAAAAGGTCCTGGTAGGTCTGCATGAAGCAGAACTCCAGCCTTTGAAAATACAGGGAAAGTAAGTCTGCAGTGAAGGGTTTCTGGGCACCTGCAACAGTAAGACCTTGGTTGGATGGTGAACCTTGCAGCTCTAGGTCATACAGTGCAAAACTGAACATGTTTAATTTTGTTTTGTAAAGAGTTTACAGTCAAACAGTGTCCCTGTCAGGTTTGAAAAATGTTTGGAAGCACATAGATCAGCTCCACAGAGAATTATTAACGTGGCACAGAATTCTCTGGGTTCTCAATGTCCTGGAGCAACGTCATCACCGGCAACACTCTCACCCTTTTCTCCACCTTTTTCTCACTTCTGCCACCCGGGAGACGATGCAGAACCACAATGATTCCAGGCTGAAACCGGCTTCCACTCAACCACCATAATCATGATCTCATGAAGGCAAAGATTCGGAACTGTGCACTCACTGACAAGCACCTCATACTTTTCAGAAATGTTATTTTCACTGAATACACTTCACTTGATGTGTGTGCATTTGAGCAGAAGCACAACAATGTATATCGGGGTTCTGAAGTCATTTACCAGAGGAGGAGAGAGCATCTGGATCTCCAAGCCACAGCAGGCTGTGCATTACAGCACATGTCTGTCACCTTTTAATGGAAAATGCAGCCAAGGTGGCCCATAAGAGTCGCCACTTTCCCTCTGCATGCCCTTTGAAGCCACCCAAGCATTTGTGGTGGTGATGGGAAAAAGGGTGCGAGATGAGAGAATGTCAAATGAATGCATGAACGGAGGATAGCGAGACGTGCAAAACATGTGACTGCCCGCTGTTCAAGTGAAGGACTTTTTTGCTTTTCTCCCATTATTTCCCAAAACCATTAGAAGTCTCCACAGTGCTGGTATTTCAGACTGGAACAGAGGACTAAGCGTGAGCCACGTTTTCGAATACACTGTGAGACAAACTGTGTTTGAGGTGCTTGTCTGTAAAAAATTCAACATGCCAAAAAACTTTTTCTTATATTATGAGAACTTCTGAAAAGCAGGGAGTATCAAAGATGTTTATTCTTGGATCACCTTCTTTTTTTTCTACAAAATGTAGGTTTTACTCGTGTGTCCATATGGATAGCAGAAAGAAAACTCAGAACAATTTACTGGGATAGAAAACTACCAATTTGGTAGTCTGAAAAAGTCGAGCCCATGACACATAAAAGTGCAGAAATTCATGAGAAATAGCTGCTGGTTTGACAGGGTGTCACACAAAAAGGAGAACGGTCCTGTGCACTGGGCCAAAGATGTTATTGAAATGCAAAAAGGACGACTTGCAGAGTGGAGCTGCTGTTGTTTTAAGATGTATGAAAACTGCATGGAACAGAGAATTCTGCAAGTAGCGGGACCGATGTGGAGTTTTTCATTTGCATGGGAGCCTCAAAGCACATCGCCTCATGCTGTCACATGCAACACAGGCACACGACACTTTAAGCACATCAAGGACATTAAATGCCATTTTGACTCTCCTCTACAAGAGGAACTCATCCAGGAAAAAGGCCTGCAGTTATTTAGTTTAGTTGGATGTGTGTGGCTTGTTGAGCATCACAGCTGAGTGCAGACTGTGCCTCCGCTTTCATGTCTTTAAACATATATAAACAACAGCCCCGTGCGGACATTGTTCTCCTCTTGTTCACATTTAAAGCAGAGTTTTCTGGAAAAAAAAAACTGTGGGGGGGGAATGTCTCCTGTCAGTGTGACGCTATTCGTTTTTAAATGTCAGGCTGCTCCTGTCCTTCCATCTAGCCCTTTTCCCCAGCTGGCAAATGTCCAGAACTGGTATTTCGTATTTTCAGATCGCCTGCCCTGATAAAAGAGATACAGCGAGAGGGAAGAAAAGAAGTCAGAGGGAGAGTAAAGTCACAGAGCCTTTAGAGAGCCAGGGTCCTCCTCTGATGCGACTCCCGGCCCTCTCGCTGCCAAACAGACGATCTATGCAGAGTACAAATGCGGCTGTCACATGTAAAGTGTGTAATATGCATAATGCAAAGGCTTAATGACCTTTCAGGATGTATGACATGTAGTCTGAAGAGGCAGCACCCATTATTATGCAAGACTGGCGATGAGGGGAAAATCACGGTGGATATCTTATTCAACATGACACTCCAGAGAAGATTGTGTCACACGATCAACATTTTGATCGCATCAAATGAAAACAAGAAAGCCCTGGGTAGTAATTTGGCATGTTTTCAAATCAGCTTTGCACGTTCCTGTGCATTAACTGAGAGATACTGGTGTTGCAGTGTTTTAAATTACAATTTTTATCATTTCTCCTTATGATCCACCACCTGTATGTTTTATAGTCTGTAACATGTTTTTGGTCCAAATGTCATATTGACACTTTCCCCCCTTGTATTTTCCCTGATGCACCCTGCAGTCCCGGCATCAAAGGTAATTGGATCTGTAGTGTAAATATGCCAAAAGACTTGTGGCACACGAAGGATGAAGAAAAAAAACACCTGAAATCTGCCACAGAGCCTGATAAACCCAATATTAATTACTCCGCTTCTTTCTCCCACATCCCTCCCCCGTGGAACCAATTAACAAGTTGAGATGCTTCTTTTCAGTTTAATAGGGTCTAAGTAATGATAATAAATTTTATACTCCTGCCAAGGATTTAAAATAGACAAAAGCAATGGCATATGAAAATATTATTCAAGCATACACTCATGTCTATTTTTTCACTGAGCATGCTCAATGTAAGAAGATAGCCTCCCATATTTACTTCAATATAAATTATGATAAATTAATTCTACTAAATGGTAATATTTCTCAGAGTAATTGAAAAGCTGTGGCAAACACTAAAAGAAAACAGACACATTCTTATACAATAAAACAAAATCTAAAAATACAATTTTTAAAAAAGTTACTTTTTTAAAGCCCTCAAGACAATCTTAAGTCCCTAAATCGTTTATGTACAATTTAGATATTTAGGAAAACTAGGATCATAGCGTGTTCTTTCTCCTGCTAGTATGAATGCTTTTTTGTGTAGCCTTCACAATAGTTTATTTAATAGTTAACATGCAGTTTGTTAAATTCTTTGAACATGAAAAAATCCCTTTTAAAGGGCCTGTGTCTTAAGCCTTTCAAAGTAAACTATATGTACTGTATATTTATATGATATTATTAGCACACTTGAGAACAACAGTTGTAATATTAGTTATTTTTGCAGCTCCTTTCCCCTCCTGAAAGTAAAATAACTCGATCTATGAGGCACCGCCTTTTGCTCCTTGTGGGTGCAGCCCATTTCATGATGTAAACTTAGAGTCGGCCTCTGCAGCAAGTCTGAATTTCTATCACGAAAACAAACAGCATTTGAACTTTTGCAAAGATGGATGTGCATACTGTGCATTTAAAACGAAAGTCTTTGCGGATCACTGCTAGCTCCCCGGTGAAAGTGGGTGTGGTGTTAGCCTGGGGGTGGCTCTGGCAGCGCAGACCCTTCCTGGAAGAGGCTGTTCTCACTGGTCTACGTCACAGTGTAATAACCCACTCGTTACACTGGATTGGGAGGGGCTGGTGCTCAGAGCGCATAGTTTTAGAGGAATTGCTAATGTTTTTATAAGGATTAAGCATTATACTACACTTTAAAGCTAAAACAGTTGACTTTTTGTGATATAGACCCTTTAAACAAGAAAAACAATTTCTTTGAGAGTGTTTTTTTTTCTTAACCCTTAAGAGCCCATGGTGACAACAGTGTAACAGAAAAATATCTGAATATGTTTAGTGTCCGGCCTTCTCCCACCTTCCAAAAGCACTCACTGATATCCCTTTGTTTACTCTCCCTCCCGCTAGCTTACAGCCACTCATAGCCCCAAGCTTACATTAGCGATGCAACAAAACTTCAAGCAATATTGTAAATATCTAGCTGTACAGTTTTCTGTCAGATGCCAGCTCAGACAAGGAAAATGAGGACTTTAATGGATCTATTTGTCTGCAACTGGATGCAGAACTGGGAGACCTTTGCCCGCCCATTTCACTTGCTGCATCACAAAAGAGTTTTTTCAATCGGCAAGAAAATGTTTTTTCTTCATTGTTCAAGTCAGCATTGAGACAATCCTGTGTAATGTTTGATGGATTTTATTTTGAAAGGAAGTCATTAGAAACTCTGTAAAAAGTTATAAACTACTTCATATAAAAAAGAGCTATTTTCTCTTTATGTTTTATTTATGCAAAAAACATGTCATGTATATATTTATTATATATACATATATTTATTATATGTTAAGGTTGCAGATCTCTGGCGTAAACAGTCGAGAGTTATAGGTCATTGTTTAGGTGTCACTGAAGGGTTATTTTTTAAAGTCCTGAGAATTGTATACTTTACGATACACACAGAGAAAACAAACTGCAGAATCTATAAAGCAGAGCACAATAGGTGGGTTCTTTTATGTTAAGAAGACCAGTCAACCGCTGAGAAAAAGACTAATTTGAGCAGAAACAACCAGCAGCCTATCACAACAACAAAAATGCTTTACCTATTATTTTTCTTTCCATAGCCTACTTATTAAAAAAAAAAACATGCAGATAAACTCCCAAATGAAGGGACCTCCGTCTTCTCCTTTTGTCACGGTGGAGCTCCTTAGTGATTCAGCCTCCCCTGCTTCTCCTCCTCCTCCTGTCTGTCACCATGTCCCTCTTCATCAATAAAGCTGCTTGCTGCTCCTCTTCATTGCCCTCCAGTTGTTCTTCTAGATCTGCCACTTACTAGACAAACTTTGGGCCAGAATGCAGATACTTCAGAAGCAACCCCTCCAAAGACAATCAAAGTTTCTGACTGCTTAACAGGCTTTTCTTCCAAACTTTTCACTCTCACAGCTGCTCAGCTGGACCTTTAAACCCACTCTTGACATACGAAATGAAAATGCAAAAAAAATCCAGAGTGAGATTCTTCTTCAACTTGCCCTGTAATTCCCACTCCCACTATCAATTTATTTCCATAATATTTCCATAACGGAATTAATAATATTATCAGTACCAAGGCAGGCTTCTTCACATTGTAACCTTTGCTTCCACTCCATTCAACATATCCCCATCTTCCTGATGCAATGCTGATGGCACAGTTTACTGATGTTAAGACTCAAAGCTAATTACGCTAAAACGCCATCATGTATGTTTTCCACAAACTCTGTTAAGAAGCCATTAATTCTTTGTCAGTCACATATGATTATTGCTGCAGAAAAGCCGTCTGAGCAGAACTTTCTGGAGCATTCAAATTAGCAGAGGCAATGATTTGGTATGTTAGTTGCACACACCATAGAGAATGATGTTTGTAATTGCTGAGCTTTGTTTTAGACTGTTCATAGATTACCGTAAAGCAAAGGCTTTCATCGGGACTTGGGGGTTTGATGTTGACTATCCCTGAGCTATGTCAGCTGTCACGGGAGCATATTTAGGAAAGCTGCTGCAGACCACAAACAAGGCTGGGGTCAGAAAATACTGCTCTGATGGCCCAGAGAGGATGCACTGCTTCATGCACCCTGCAGACACAATGTGATTTAAAACAATCAAGAAACCATGTTTTTCCTCAGAAAAACATGTTCTTCTTCTTAATAAACAGTCTTAATGATGTCCTTGAGAAACACTGAGCCAGAGGGTACAGTGCATAGGAACAAAGCTCTGACATGACTGTTCTAATTTTAGGTTTGCATGATGTATTTTTTTTAAATTACTGTTTCCTGTGCAAAAACAGTTTGCTGGTAGGTTGCATCATTCAGATCCACAAGCCATTTACCTACTGATGTGTTGCAAATCAATGTGACACGAGCCTGTTCTCAAACATGAGCTTTAATGGGTTTAAAGCAATAGAGCCCAAACTATCTAGCTGTTTACTGTAGCCAGTTAGTAAAGGTGATTTATCAGTTTATGCATCCATCCAGCCTTAATATATTTTAGGGACACAAGGATGCTGGAGCCTCTTCCAGCTGCAGTTAGGTTAAGACTGGGTGCACTCTAGATCGACAGTTCATCGCAGGGCCACGCAGAGACAAACAAGCACACACACTCTTATTGATACCTAGGGACAAATTAGAGTCATTATCAATTCATGTAGTGATTCAATTTTAAAAAATCAACTAAATATTAATAATATTTTAAAAAGGGATTTATCTCCTCAGGCCAGGAAGACAGGGAACATATTTAAGATTGCCTTCATTTTCATGAAAAAGGAACCAGTTTCTGCTTTCAGCACAATAGATTTGCACTTTCAAATTATTTTTTATTTTCTAATATAAATTTGCAGCAGTTGGAAGGCTAACTTTTGTAAATGATGTTTTACTAAACATATATAAAGAACTTGTGTTTTGGATAATGAAATGTTAATGGTATATATGTGACATGCACTTCATCTAATCAACAAAATGTATATAAATGCCGTGTTTATGTTTTTTCTTATTTTACTGTGTTATAATAAAGGAAACTTGTTTTTTTTCTTGGAATAATTTTGCTGCGTGCTGACACCGAGCATGAACTAATACAAATATACATAAACTGATGCAACAAAAAAAATAATTATCTAAAACTCAACATTCAACACATTCTTTACTTTTTATTTCTTATTCATTTAAGGACTTTATTTTTTTAATAAGTTAGAAAAATTACTAAAAAGAGTGTGTCATTATATGAGAAAGAAACAGGTTAAATGAAACAGGACAGAATGGGATAAAAAGATACCAAACTACAATTACAGGCTCCAGGGAATTAGAGGTACCTTCTCCACCATCATGCAAAACAATAACAAAAAGCTTTTTTTTTTATAGAGAAGAGCATATAATTAAGCTTGTGCAGATGGCAGTAGATGCTACAGACAGCACAGAAAGAGTAAATACTGCTCAGACAAACACTTTAAAGTCGCACTCCAATCATCTTTTGATCATTGTAAAAGCATTCCCATTGCTTGAAAAAGCAATTATGCTATTTTTAAGACAAAATTAATTAACCTGTGTCGCTTTCTATTACATAGTTTCAGAAGAGTGGCGATAGTTCATTATAAAATTCACGTCTGAGTTGTGGGTGGGACCATTTGCATGAAGTAAGCCCCACTCATTTCCCATCATCCCTTGTTCACACTCTATCGCTAGCTTACAGCCCCTCACACCCCCATCCTAACATTACGGTGCAGAAAAAATGGCGAGCAATATTGGAGCTATCCAGCAGACGCCAGCTCAGAAGAGGAAAACAAAGACATCCATGGATCTATTTGTCTACAACTGGATGCATCAGAACGGAGCGCAGCAGGGAGCCTGTGGCCTGCCGAATGTAGCTACTACGTCGACAGTTTTTTCGAACTATATTATTTTATCTGCTCCTGTTTTGAATAAAGAAATACTCCGCAATCCAACTTTAATCAAAATTCTCTTTATATTTCTCCTCCATCAGGAGAAAAATGCTAGAAGAACATGTTAAAAACACCAAAAACACAATTTTTATCAGAGTGGGTTTTTAAGATTTTCTAAAAACAAATGTGGAATTTATGCGTTTGCCTTCAGTTTCAGCCTTTTTTCTGTAGATGATGCACCTTCAGACTTTTTCTTCTGCTGAAAATTCTTCTGCTGCACAACTGACTGTGCCAACTACCACAAGTCCAATACAAATGAGAGTACATGGAGTCCTTGATTCCAAACCCTTTTTTACAGAACAATGCAGAGCCTGTTGGACACCTGGAACCATCAAATTTTGTTGAAACTAATTTTACTTCTAACTCTTTACCAGAAACAGTGTTGTTTCTTTTTGGCATTGCATTGTATAATCCCATAGTTTTAATACACACAAACAACAGAACAATTATTGTAGTCTGACAGTGGGAAGCTATGCATTATTGGTTGCCCAAAAATCCAAATATTCCTCAAGCACATGTCTTGTTGGATAATGACTACAACCATTAGTGGAGAAAGCTTAACAGTACAATTAGTTTTGGTTTTAGATTTAAAAAAACAAAACAAAAAAAGATATTTTTAGTCCTCTCAAAAAAAAAAATCGTACACACTCAGGTACTTGTAGGATTAGAATCAATAAAGTGAATTTTAGTACTCTGGCCCGTAGTAATGCAGGCTTTTCCGAGCTGATAAGATCATGAACTGCTATGGTGTTAACACTCCTTTTATTAAAACATTGGGATTCTGGCTGGAGTAAGAAACAGCTGGTGCAGTTTGACAGAGCGAAAGCTGGCTAATTAATTACGCTGTGGGCCACAAAAATTCATTTCACACATAAGCGTTGTGACCACAACCCATAACCCCCGCACAGAATTGGCTGAAAGACTTCAATTAAACATGCTGTTTAAACAAATATTCACCAGCTTAGGGGAGCGCACTTTTATGAATAATTCATGGACTGAAATGGGGAATAATCGGGAAATACCAGAATATATAAACCTGTTTGTAGCTGCCGGGATACAGTAATAAATAAGCCACTGATTGTCTTTCGATTCATTAACTTAAGAATATGTTTTTTATTTGGGGCTAAGCTGGGAAAGTACATTAATAATTTATCGCTGCTAAAATGTGATACACAGCTGAACAGGCTTTGCCTTTTAAGTCAGGAAGACTTTTTTTTAAGCTTATGGAAGCCGTCTCTAGTATTTTACAGAGCAGCTGAGGCTGACGGCAGATTTGGTTAAATTTGTTAAAACATCAGGATAAAGTGGGTTAACTGACTCCAGCTGTGCAAAGGCCACGGGCTGAGACTGAACGTCAGCCCCCATTGAAGTTGCAGGGAAGACCGATGATACAAGTGAGAGCGCAGTGGTGGGGAGGTCTAGGGGAGGGGAGGAAAAAAAGATGTCTGTCAAAATAATGTGCCTCCAGGATGCATTATATAAGACTATTAAATTGTCACTGTCTAAAACAGAGTACAGAGGCTGCAACCTTTGTTTGTGACAGTTGAAAATGTATTTCTCGTGTTTGGTTCAGCTTTAGTTCCTCTTTAGTTGGGGGAAAAAAATTGAGCACACATTTGAGTTTTAGCAGTTATGGGAAAATTAAACAAAGGTATTGTTTAATATTCTAATATAATTTAAATGGAGGTTTGCTAAAGGTGAAGATTTGTTGGGAGGATTTGTTTCTGCAGAGATTGTCCTCTTGTGCCCTCTCTTCTGTTTTTGTCCTTTCACCCTCAATGAAAATCAGGAGCAATTGAAAAAATATAGTTCGAAAAATCTTGCAGATGTGACAGCAGGTACAAGCTGCAGGCCACAAGCTCCCTGCTCTGATCCATACCGATTCATCCATTTATGGACGACTAGATCCACGTACGTCTTTGTTTTCCTCATCTGAGCTGGAATTTGGCACAAAACGGTACAGCTGGATAGCTAGCGGGAGAGTACATAAACAGATTGATGATTGGAAGTGGGGGTAGGCTTACTCTGCACCAACAGCCCTGCCTACAACATTTGGATTTCAAATGAATTACCGCTGCTCAGCAGAAACTATGTCCTTGAAGTTTTTTTTCCATTTTTCCACAGTCATAATTAAAAAGCACTAGGAATGCTTTTTACAATAGATCAAAAGATGATTGGAGTGGGAATTTAACATACATGGCAAACTTGCAAGAAAGCATCTTAACACTCATCCCTTAGGGACAGGACAGTGATCCATTTTGTCCTCAGAGTAAATCACTTGATTCTGTCGGGAAAGGGGATAAAAGGAATCCAAGAAAATATCTGACCCCAGAAAATATTTGGCTGTTTGAAAAGGCTGCAGCTCAGGATTTCTTCATGGCTTTGGATCTTTTGCTTTGGTTTCCGCAACTTACAATTATTTACTGACATATATGAGGCTCTGAATCTGCGAGAAAGAATGGATGACTGTCTGTGCTCGTAGCAGAAAGCTATCAAGGTTGCATCAGAGCAAAGCGATGATGAAGATGTGGGAATAAAAAAAAGATTCTTAAGAATCTGGTGCTGCTTCTCATTTTTATTTAGCATTTTCACGCAAAGCAACATGCTTTAATGCAAGCACTAGGTTGGAGATGATCTGCACTGAGCTGATAAGCAGTGACCTTTCAGTTATGAACAGTTTGACCTCACAAAGCCAAATGTTGGTGGGAGGGAGTTCAGGAAGGAGCAAGGCCACCTCTGGCAGCCTCTATTGTTTGTTGTGCTCTCTGCAAACACCTCCACACGTTGCACTGCATCCCCAATAAAGCCGTTTCTTCCTCAAGAGAAAAAGAGCCTTGTTCAAATATCTGCTCTTTTAGCGTATTTTTAGCTTTGCAGCATTTTCTACAATATCTAGAGTGCTTCTCCATGTGTTATTTGACATATTTCCATGGAATTCTCTTACATTTCCAGTGGCTGAGTTAAAATCTACAAATCACAGCATGAAAGAGGTTATTTCTGCATTCCAGTCAGTGTTTTCAGACACGGAAAATTGCCTGTCTGTGGTTTCCTTTGGACATGTTTGGGGGTCGAGAATTCAACGACCTCAAAATGCAGCATCTCCACCAGACACTTTGCGACGCACAAGACACAATCTGTTCTCTTTTGAGCTCTGTTCACGCTCTTTGCACCAAATAAATACAGCACCTTATGAATCATACCACAGAGCAAGACTGCCTGTACCAGGAAGGAAGAGAACAGCCCGGAGCCCCAGCGAGAGAATGGCAGGCAGCAATCTGTGAGCAAGGCTGGAGGGTGAAAAGCAGGGCACCTTATCCACATCAGTGAGCATACACAAGCACTTACTCTGGGGTCATCTAGCTAATGGACTTCTTGACACTATTTCTTTGCAATAAAGCTGCCAATGTGTCTGTGCCGGGCTTGAACAGGTGCTCGTAATATGTCAAAACTGGCAATTAGTGACAGTCTCACGCAAGTCCCATACAAAACTTTTGATAAATCAGCAACCGTCTGGACATCAGATATTGTTTGGAACCAAAACTGAAAGCTTTTGCACAAGCTCCTTTAGTTTATGAGAGACTCCACCCATCAGGTCACAATTTAGCTGTTTCCAAAAAAAGACAGCAACTCCCCATAGATCCAAATTTCAATTGGCAAGGGAAGGGCACGGCTGATGTCTCGGCCTCTGCAATCCTGATTTCTTTAGGTAATCCCAGTCACCTTGAACATGTGGCATTCTGCTGGCTTTCATGATTTGCCCAATGGTCTGCAACCAACTGCCTTCTTGCCTTCAATTCATGAACCGTCAACCCCAATCCCCCGAACAATCCACCAGACACACAGCACACCGCACACAGCAAATGTCCTAGTGTCAGAATCAATCCAGACAGGCATCCCATCCTCCTCTCATAAGACGGGCATCTCATTCATCCAAAGGGAGGACTGTGGTAAATGGAATGACAGTGCTTTTATACTTTTAGGACCAGAGGGTCCTCTGGGATTCAGATTGTTTGCCTTGAAACAGATTTTTTTTTTCAAAGTGGCACCTGAATGCACATCAGAAATATTAATTCCATTCACGCTTGTTGACAGGATACCACTTTTGAGGAGAACACCTATTTGCAAGTGTCTTTTTCTTCTTTTCTGTTGCCTTTTTCCCCCTCCACATTTTCAATATGTTTATCAACCTGTGTAATGAAATGATGGTTATGGAACAGGAAGTCTTCTGACTCATGGGAAGACTTCTTGTTCCAACACATTCATTTCATTACGCTGCAAACTGAGAGTATTGAAGGGACCCCTGGCTGTGTGCTTGAGGTGCAAAATAACAGACAAGAAGGACCTGCGCACACACGCAGCTTTCACTCCCCCCTTTGAAGTTCTGGCGGCGTTCAGCTTCCTCTCCTGCATTGAATCCTGAGATCATAACTATTTACCATAAGCAGGGCTCACATCTGCCTGACGAACAACAAAAGTTTGCCCGCATTGCCCCAGTCATATTCTATTCATTGCAATTTCACAGGGAACACAGTCACACAGATCAAATTGAAGGAGCGCAGTCTTGCATGAATATCAACTGTGATAGCTTAGGAATGAAAGCACGGATGCATCCATTGCCTATCTGTGTGTGATCTTACAAACAGAAATTGTCAACGCTTTGTTTTGCAAATCCTAACGAACACTGCCTTAACAAAATGTGCCTGGTGAGAGATTTGTTTGTTGACTTCCAGAGTTACCTTAAACTCATGACTTTATCACATAATAATGGATGATAATGAACTCCTTTGACTCTGTAACTAAACCAAACCTACAAATAAAAAAGTTTCTTTAAGTTATGGAATTTAATGAAAGCTGAAAATAGGTGTAACCACAGAAGAGCTCACCAATGGTGTGAATAGTGGTTCGGCCCGGCCTGGTCCCAGGATGATGGTGGATGGTGTCGTAGAAAGTGGTCTGACACAGCTGGATGGCAGTCAGACTGACCCAGAGGCACACACAGAGCAGCCAGGACATGACAGGACACATCTGCCAAGGACCAGCAGAGCTCCAATGAACCTACAAGCCATCTCATTCCCAAGACATCCTCAACGAAATCCTTTCTGCATCCCAGGAATCATGTACACATATAAATTCATTTGAACGAGAGCCCCTTGGTGTCTTTCTTTAGTCATTACGATTTCTCATGACCCTAGAAGCCCTCAGTGCGTCTTTCTGGTTTGCCCTGACTTGTCCCTGAGACACAGCGCTGTGAAGGGGGAGCAGTCCCTGGGGGTTTCTTCCATGCAGCAGAGATTTCCCATGACAGGCTGATTCACTTCAACTCCGGAGCTGTGCTCCTGCCTCAAAACAAAACTTAATAAATAAATAAAGAAATAAACTAAAATTTTGCAGGCAACTGACTGCCAAGCCTTTTACCAATCCATCAGAATAATATGACAGAAACATGAAGGTAACAGGACTCAAAAAAATATTCTAATGTTTTTCATCATGTTTAGTCAGGAAAGAAGAAAATGTAGACTCTAGGAATTGATACTAGTCTTATAGAAAGGGGAGAACAACCAGGACAAAAAACATGCTTTAACTCTGGTACTGTTTCATGACACTAAACTCTCTTTTTATATACATTTCTCCTGGACCTAAAGGTATAAAATATAACATTAAAATTAGCATCTTGGCCCAATTTACTGGTTTATAGTGTTCACTGCAATTTAAATAATCTTTACTGAGAAACATGCAAATAAGCCTGCAACTTTTTGCTGCCACAGACAAGAAAACTATCAAACAAATACAAAAGAAACTCAGATTGTGTTTTTTCTTGATTCTCTTTGATAGACTAAACTCTCTTATTAGGACTTTTTTGTTTTCTTTTTGCAAAAAGTAGATGCTCCTACCTGAACACGCCAACAAACTGGACAAATAACTCAACAGAATGTCATAAATCCATCCAGAAATCTGCTCATGTTGATCCCATCCAGTGACAGAATTTGGCTAAATTAGAGGGGAAAGTCCGCTCCCTCTGCCTCCGCCGCTCCTCACTTTGATAGCAACAGTCCAGGGACCTTTGTTTGTTTTTTAATCCCCCCAAATCTTCACCTTTAGGAGCAGCCCCCTTCTCCTCAGATCAATTGGTTTCCTCCCCTCGCATGTTTAGGCTCGCGCGCAGTGCTCCTTAATGATGTGCGCAGGAATGTCTCCTCTCTGCGTCCGCATCCTTCCAGAGAGAGGCAGCGGCTCTGACTGCCGGAGTCCCTCCTCAGCGAACACCAAGAGACAAATGATCCAGTGCAGCCTTGCTGACTGTAAAAGTGTATCACATGTCTTAAAGCTAGACCATTCTGGATTAGATGGCATGATGGGGCTCCGTGTGATCATCTGACAGTGACAAATCACAGCGTCTGGCACCACTGTGGAAAGGATTAACACTTATTTACATTATGAATAGATTTTTTTTTCTCCCTTGAGGCAACTCTTGTTTTTTGGTTTTGCTTTTGTTACCAAGGCACCTATACATTTAGGACACAATAAATATAGGAAGAAGGTCAGAATGTTAGGTAGAAGATGGTGAGGAAGTCAACAAAAGCCCCAGGTAACCTTGTTGTTACAGGAAGGTGTAGTAAGCAGAACAGAGCTGAGAGCACAAAGGATATCTGAAAGCATATTGTGTTGGGAAACAATAATGCCCATTCAGCTGAAGGTAATCTTTATCTGCAGAGGGTGACTAGCTATTTTTTCTCCCCAAAATGATGGTCCTATGAAAGACAGAGAACAGAAATTACTGCAAGTGGAAAACAGCTGGATCCTCCCATTCTCAGCCACCTTTATCACACGGTGAGCTCTGCTTTTGAATTGTAATTTATTATTTTTATCACTGGCATGCAGAAACTGCCTGAGGCTACCAGCTCACACTGCCATCTCTACAGCATAAATATGTTTGCATTTTATTTTTAAGCTTCCTTGAACAGATTAGGTGCAGTTTCCAATTAGGGAGTGAGTGAAACTGCTGTACAAGCTGTGGTTGATGTGTGAAACTTTGGTTCGGTGTAGTAGAGGCTGGAGCACACTGCATTGCAGCATGCATTTCTCAGATGTACTGTGGCAAATATTGGTTTCCAGAGATGGGACAGTCATTTATAGTTCAGAAGTCCTGGAGTGCCATGCAGACAGCTCTGTTTTGACAAACTGAGTGTCACTAGGTGTTGTGGAAGAAAGACCTAAAAGGACAGTGGATGAAGTTAGATGTGACACACTGATAAAATGAACGAATATTAACTAAAAACTAACACAAACTAATATACAGGTGTGATACTCAGGAAGCCAGGTGGACAAACAGGAAGTGAATCCAAAACCAAAGGGGGCAGGAATTTCACAATAAAACAATAAGAAAAAATAAATTAACAAAAAAACACAAACACGTTCAGAGGAAATAAACAGCATTGTTCAGTTCTATTCATTTTATTTATAAAATGGTAGTTCACAACTGAAGTTGTCATAAATGGCTAAATAAAAACAAAAAAAAAACAAAAATAAATCACACAGAGCTTATTTCTATTGTTTTAATCAGATTCAGCCCAGATAATTCAAAAAAAGTCATATAATCTTAACTGAATATGAATGAGCAACATGAGTGACCAGCAGATTACATTGAAGGGTTTTCAATGCCATCTCCATTCTGTACAAGTAAAAGGTTACAATGAAGAAGCAAAACGGCCATCAAGCGCAAGATTAAGAAGAAACCTCCAGCAGAACATCGCTCAGTAAGGGCGACCATCTGCAGTGACTGGTTGAGAACTGAGAGGACAGAAAAGAGACAATCACCCAAAAAAATAAAAAGAAAGAAAAAAAAACACTGTAACATCTGTAATAAGACAAACGTGGGATGAGAAAAACCCAAGTGTATCTCAAAGACTGAAATTACTACCTAAGTCAATCAATACAGCAGTGACAGCAGATAAGCACAAACTGATCTAATGTATGTAAATATATATATATATATATATATATATATATATATATATATATATATATATATATATATATATATATATATATATATATATATATATATATATATATATATAAATGTATATTGTTAATGCATTCGTTATTCATTGCACACAACAATTGTACACCTAATTTTAGTATCTGGAATATCAGGAGTGATTACGTTAGTCTGCACCTCGTCTTTCAATTATATGCTGTCCTGGATGTGGGACAAACTTTCAGCCTCACCTCTTAAATCTTGCTTGAAGTCCCACTCTGATCATCTTTTGATCAATTGTAAAAGCATTCCCAGTGGTCTTTTAATTGTGATAATTCATTTTAGCTTAAATTTTAAAAAGTTTTCTAAGACATAGTTTCTGCAAAGCAGCAGTAGTTCATTAGAAATTCATCTCTAAATTGTGAGCATGCCCCCCCTTCTCGTCACACATCTGTTTTTATCCTCTTCCTATATTGTACTGCCTTTCACACCCCCAACCTTCCGTTGCAACAAAAATGGCAAGAAACATTGGAGCTATCCAGCTGTACAGTTTTGAGCCAGAAGACAGCTGAGATTAGGAAAATAAAGATGTACATGAATCTCTTTGTCTACAAGTGTGGATGGATTGGAAAAGAGCAGAGAAGGGAGCTTGTACCTTGCTGAGTGTAGCTTTTACGTTACAAGCTTCACAAAAGGCTTTTTTTTTTTTAAATTCTGCTCCTGATTTGCTGTGATTTGAACAAAGAAACACTCAGAAATGCAATTTTAGGCTTAATTTTCTTTATATATGTCCCCCATTATTAGAAAAATGCCACAAGAACATGATAAAACACATAAACAATATTTTTATCTTATTTATTTTTATCTTTAAAACGGATTTACAAACCAAGAAAATGCAACAAAGCACAAGAAAGGAGAATAAGAATATTTAGATGTCACACCAATATACATAGAACAAACAGAATGTATAGGTGAAAATCTTAGAGTTGAAACATAGTTCAAGATGAAGAATTGATGAAGTATATTGTATTAACATGATTTATTACAGAAACTTGGAAAGTTTGGCAAAAATCAAACAGTCCTGAACAGGTACTTGCACTCATTGGGCCCTAGGGGCGGTTGAACACCTGCCTTTTTGCCTCAAAATAAAAAGTGCCCTCTTTTTATTTTTATTTTTTTGTGTTAACATTGTACAGGACATTGTAATTAATGTTTCAAGAAAAAAAAATGTGACTACAAACCCCCCAGTATTCTATTGAATCCATGTTTTGTAACATGGGGTTCTGAGCTGCTGCTTCTGTCTTTGCAGCTCCACTCGGATTCAGACCCACCAGAGAGAGTTTGGGACAGCAGAGGACAGCGAGAGAAGCTGCTGTCCCACGGTACTGAAGAGACGACGTGACAGCTGAAGCAACTTAAATCTGAGCGTTCTGTTCTAAAAAGTCACCATCCACTGATTTAACGATCTTAAATATGGTTCATATTTTAGAAAAACGTTCAACATTGCTTAAGGAGACACTTTTTAATTTTGACAGATGTCTATGGAGCATCAATTCAAGACGGAGCAGATTGTTCAGGGACAGGAAGTTGGGTACTAAGTTTAAAATAAAACACCAGGAAATGTCAAAATAAATGAAGAGTATTTATGGCGAGTTAAAGGGTCTGATACTAAATATATCTGTTTTCTTTAATATTTTCTGATTTGAAGTGCCCTCTTTAAATTCTGTATCATTCAGTTTCACAATCTTTTTGTATTAAAATCTTTCCAGTCACAGCAAAAGTTTGGAGGATAAGATGAAAAAGAGAATTTAGTCGTGAATCCAAATCTATGACAAGAGTCACACTGGGTGCAGCGGTCAGGAAGTGGAGATATAAGAGCCAAAGTGCAGAATACTGGGCCTGGTGGCAGAAACGTAAACATTTAAAAATAAACCTAAACAGGACAAAAACCGTGGAGAAACAAAAAGCTGATAAAGCAGATGACCGTACAAGGTAGAACTGAAAACCAGACATATCTACTCACTGCAGACAGATAATAGAAATGAAGACAGCAGTGAATAACTAACATGAACCTGGAGTGACTGAAAAACTGAACTAAAACCCAAAATCCTCACAGCAACACTATGATATCATTAAACATTATTAATAATTTCAGAATTTATCTGGGGATAAAAGTTATGGGATGTCTATTTTTAAAATATTATCATCTGTATTTAACTTTATTCGCAGTGATTATGCCTGCAGCACATTGTGCCAGCATAAATAGCCTCCAGTGTTTTATTGCTTTGATGTCTTTCAAGTCTATGATAAAGTGAACAAACTCATGTTGACAATGATTAGTTTACATAAAAAAATGACAATTGTATCACTTTCACCTACAGTAGCTGAGTATTTATTTAATAGTAGTTAATTTTAAAATTGTACTTAATTTCTGTATTGTTTAAAGGACAAAAAAAGGTTTTTTTGCTGCTCTTCTTCCGACTTCGAGCCCCTGCCCCTCTAAATTCCTGTACACGTCCCTGGTCCTGAATCCTAAGACTACATATTTAGACATTTGAACTATACTTCCATGAGACCCCTTCCCATCTTATTGCAAATCTCACTTGAAAGAGCAAAGGCTTTTTGGAGTAAAAAAGCATTCAACAAGCTAACTTACAATATACATTGTACGTTTAAATGAAATTAACACATTTAAATTTTTGGTTCTCAGTATGAGTCAGACTCTAAAAACAGAAATTTTCCACAAAGTCACAACTGATAACCACAGTGTCCAAAAATAATATAAGCATGTTTTTGTTATGCAACAATCTGTAAGACTGAGCAAGTAAAATGTGAGTTGATTTTCAAAGACAGCTTCGAAAAAACGATTCACTTATTTAATATTTGATGGAATATTACTTTTTGCTTCCATCTTTTAATGCTTCCAAATATCAGAGACAAACTTTCCATTGAACAAATGTCTGTGATTAGAAATGCCAGCTATGAGTTTTTCATTTCCCCCTTGGGGAGTTCTCAACCTTTTGCAGAAGTCTTCCAGTGCTGTGAGATGCACTGATGTGCTGGGATGTGTCCGCAAATTGTTAATGATGATGTGGTTGTGCAGGCATGAGGGCCTTCACAAAAAAAAAAAAAAAGCACAATCCTTTAGTTTACTTCTGCTGGGGGAGAACCGCCGTGAACTTTGCAACCTGCCTGAGGGCATGAGACAGAAACAGATTTTTGTTTCAAGTTACTTCTTAAAATCCCTTGTTTATACTGTAAGTGAGCTTTTTCACTTAGTTTTAGTTTTAGTCATCTTGTATCTCAGTAAAAAAATAATTAAAACATTTTTTCAACATGATTTCCATCCAGTCATCTTTTATTTCCTCATTGTTCTGTACAGGATCTCAGAGATTGCAGGAGTCTGTCATATCTCAGGACAAAATGGTGTAAACCCTGGACAGATCACCAGTTTATTACCACACTGACAGAAACATTCATACCTAAGGGAGACCTTTAGAGGCACCAATCAAACTATACACCAGGTTTTTAGAAAGTGAGAGGATGCCAGAGTGTCTAGTGAAAACCCACACATGTACAGTAGGAACCTGCAAACACCACACAGAAAAGACCCAGTTGGGATTTGAACCCTATCCTTCTGACTGTGCCAACCACCACACCACAGAGCAGCCCTAAACTACATTTTTATGTGTTTTTTGTTGTCGAGGTGTTAGAAAAAAAGTGAAATAGCAATCTTTATTTCAAGCAAAATAAAATATACATAAAAGAAAAAGAAATGCAAAGACATCACAAAAAAATGTTAAAGTCCCACTCCAACTTAATTTTTTTCTATTGTAAAAGCGTTCCCAGTGGTCTTTTGATCATCCCTATGACATTTTCCACAAAAATTTTAAAAGCCCGTGTCTGTATTTTTCAGATCTATTTAGGAGATTAGCGGTAGGAGTTCATTAGTAATATACTTCTGAGTTGTAGTTGTGCAGGACTGATATCAGTGGAAATAAACCTCTGTTGTTATCCGTTTGTTTACAATCTCTCCCGCTAGCTAACAGCCCCTCACAACCCCGAGCTATTATTAGCGGTGCAGCAAAAACGGCGCGCAATGTCAGAGGTATCCAGCTGTACAGTTTCCGTCAGATGCCAGCTCAGATGAAGAAATAGAAGACGTTGGATGCATCAGAGTGGAGCAGAGCAGGCAGACTTTTGCCCACCCATTTCAGTTCCTGTGTCACAAGTGAGAGCTTTTTCACATGGTGGGTCTGCTTCAGATACATCTAGATCTAAATAAAAAAATTTTTAAGAAACACAGTTTTAATCTTATATAGATGTTCCTACCTCATGAAAAAATGCTACAAGAACATGTTTATAAAAACACAATTTTCATTTGAGTGGGTCTTTAAAGTATTCGATTTAATTGTAATAAAATACACCATTTTGAAAAGATGAGAACACAAAAAATGTCATTTTTGAGGTTGATCTTAATATAATATGAAAAAGACTGAAAAAGACATCAAATACTTGAATTATGTCTACATCTTTCTGTGCTAGAGAATTCCTCTTGAGCTTCATGTCAAACATGAAGAAAACATCAAGAAAAGATGTGAGTTATGGGGACTTGAAATCCGTTCCCCTAAGTACCCCCCTGCCTTCCTGCAGTGTTGTTTTCTGCGAACTCTATATAAGTCAACATCCCAGGGGAAGAGAGAGAAAATGATCAAGGTGGGCGACTCAATAAAGGGGGACAGGAGCAACAAAAGGGAAATGAATTGGTCATCACGGTGTCAATGGTCGCTCACAGTCATGTTTGGCTGCATGTATCCTCATTTGTGTAGCCAAATGAAAGTCACTGCAGTGCTGCTGCGAGGGGTGAGATGGTGTTTCCTTTTTTCATCCTGGGAAGAAATGACCCAGCATTTCCTGAAGCAACACGTCTTACATTTACAGAATTGTTTTTTTTTTTTTTCAGCCAGAAACTTTTGGCAAAAATATCTAAAATCAATCGAAAACAGCAGGGATCGCTTGACCAGCCATTCTACTAATACATTTATTTCTAAACAACTTAATGAAACTGTTTACATCTATGTTTTCTTTTCTCTGAATTGTTATAAGGTACAACCAAAATCTTTTACCGAGGAAGATTTGATGGCAATGTAAATTCACATATTAACTTAACAAGTATTTGTTTTTATTTTAATACATTTCAGACTTTTTTAGATAGAGAAAATATCAAAATAATGTGGTAATAATCCTCTCCAGTTCAAGAAAATGGTCCTGCTGTTTTATTTATTAGAGGTGTAACAATTCATTTTAACAATAATTCAATACATTTTTAGCCAAAACTTCAGACTCAGAGATAAATGTCTGGGTAGTAAACAGTGCAGCTGAAGTTTTCCTGATTCCTTGTATTTCTTGCAAGATAATCAAGGGTAAATTACATATGTATACAAACAATCAAGTAAACAAGAATTAGTAGCAAATTCATTCACATTTTAGTTTCCTAAAGTTCATCCCACTGTTGTTTTTCCACATCAAAATAATCTAAAGGGAACATTCCTATAACATTCTACCACACTGTATGGTCACATGTCTTTACAAAATTCAAAGTGTTTCCACATGATGGACCTGTTATTGATACACGTCTATTTGTAATTGTTGTGCCAGAGAGGGTGATTGGCTTTCTAATAGTAAATTCTTAAGAAAATTCTTGAATAGGAACTTGGTGATATATCTTTTGTCTGTAACCGTTCTTCTAATCTGTATGCCAAGGTCTATAATCTGACGAGTAAACAGACTGAGGGTATGCTCATGTGTTTGTTTAAAGCCAGATTTCTTTAAGTTCCCAGAACGTCACCATCATGGTCAGATGTGAAACGCTTAGAACAAACCCAGTGAGAGCTGAAAATGGAAACCTGAAGACAATGTCACATGTGTGCATGATTTTAAAGTTAAATATAAAATGTGGAAGTTCTATAAAAATAAAATAAGGGATCTACCTCGTATGATCAAATGAGATTTATGAAATCATGTGTTAACTACATTTATTTTGTTAAATAGGGCTGATTAATTTGCACTGAGGGGAATGACTAGTACATGCAACATGCACCTTAGGATGACTTGTTGAACTTTTGCTTCATATTCTTTCACTTTTGAATAAGCTATTAATTTGAAAGACTATTGAAATTTAAGTGGCCCATTGTTTCATTTTCAGGTTCCAAAGGTTAATTTCATATTTCTTTGCATTCTACTATGAGTATTTTTTAATGTGAAATAACAAGGTCCTTTTTTGTAAAATCTAAACACATCTTTGTATATTTTTGTTTTAGAAATAAAATAACTTTGGTCTAAAAGCAAAGTAGTCATAAATGTACTCATAGTAAGTATTACTTATTTTACTCATCTTTTCTCTAAAACAAATGCATTATTGGGTGTTTTCTAAAAATTAACTGCATAACACATGCAATGTCTTTTTGTCCCTTTGACATATTTAGGCCCATATGCTGAATGCTTCCAATATGTTTCTATTTGTTAGCAATCTGCTGTAAGTTGACTCACATTAACATGAAGCTGTTGTTGTAAAATATAACTAAACGCCCTGTGCCGCTCGCAAAATAAGTTTACATCTCACATCCGTGCAGAACAACAAAGATGTTTTGGTCTTCACCTGCAGAGTGCTCGATTCTGTCTGAAACCTGTTCATGCACGGCTAATTCAGTGGACGCTTACCTGAATGATTTTGACGGCCACTCTCCAAAAAGTACCCCTGAAAAGAAAAGACAATTTTTGAAGTTCACAAGACTTGTCTCCCACATCAAAAACCTTGACTACAGCCAGGTAGAGCACAGCCCTTTAGCTCCTTTGGGCATTTGGTCTGAATGTTACATACCAGCAGAGATGAGGCTCCACAGCGAGAAAACCAAAGAAAAGGCTGGATTTGAGGCAAGGCATGCATGAATCACTGCATTTTACCAACATCTGCTAAAATATAGATCCTGTGTTAACGCCAGTGCAATTCAATGTCAAATTTCCTTTCCAAACAGTATGCAAGATTAGGTGTTTGCTGCCACTGTGTCTGGAAGGTGGCTGAGCAGAGTGGAAATGTCAATAAATCGTTGTGTTTTGCTCAGGGTGGGAGAGCTGGAGATGTCTGAGGAAGAGCAATAGAGGATTTTTCTATTTAGCCTCCCCCTCAGCTGTGCCTACTCTTGTCAAAACAGGAATCACAAAAGGTTTAGCAGCCTTAAAAAAATGTGACATTTTAAGAGGATATTACTGGTGATTACAATGACACCATGCCCAGGGGGTCGATTTCTATCCGGCATGGAGGAGATGTCACATGGTGGATCATGTCATGTACAACCACGGGGTGGGGAGTGGAAGGGTTTGGATTAGCGTGTGCTATAGGGAGTCGACTCTTGCAGATAAAAGTCATATATTTCTACAGGCATTGCTGCTATAATGTCACAAAAATCCTCAAATGTCCCCTACCTACAACTGTGACACAAGAAAGACAAGTGATGTGCAAACAATTCCAAAGATTCAATAATAGAAGGCGATATTGTCTTGCTGTTGGTTTAACAATTCAAATGTTTTTCTCCGGGTTCAATAAATCACGGCTGGTAAATGTCTTACAGTGAAATAGTGAGGAATGCTCTGCGTGTGATTCATTAGCATTTTCATTGAGTGCTTTTGTTTTCTGAAGCCCTCTCCGCTCCTCAAAGGAAAGGTCAATGGGAAACGGTTAATGTGTACTTTATCTGCCAAAGTCCGCTATCAAGTTCAGTGGAGTAAGAAATAAGATTATTGTTATAAAAGGTGGTGTGAGAATGTGGCCTTTGAATCTTATTCTACAATGTATTTATGTCTTAGAGGCAGGCCAAACTGTTATTAGAAAAAGTTTTGAGTGGGATGTTTTTCAATTCACTGAGCTGCTAGTGTTTAAAGAAAATTGAACGTCTAACCTTTTGCATCAGTTGATCTTAATGTGGAATGCTTTTTTTTTTTTAGATATTCACCTTTTTCATTTTGCCTCAGATAAGACTGAGGCCTAATTCTCTCAGGCAGAACAACTCATTAACTTCATACACTCATACCTGAGGTGTGATATGAGAAGTCAAAAAACTGTGTGCATGCTCTGTTCTGTGATGCTTTTCAGCTTTTTATTTAAAACCGGTGGAGCCTTTTTTCTTCTCATTATTCTTTTTAAAGGCTCACTCCTATAAAAGATATATTTTGGTGTTTTTAACATTTTCTTTAAGCATTTTTCCATGATTGATGACATATATATAGAACATTTGGATTAAACTTGCATTTCTGAGTATTTCTTTATTCAAATTATTGTGAATCACGCAGGAGTAGATGGTAAAATGCTGTTGGAAAAAGGCTGTAACAGTGACATAGATGGGTTCCCTGCTTCGCTCCATTCTAATGCATCCAATTCTAGATTCATGTACGTCTTTGCTTTCCTTGTCTGAACCGGTATTTGGCAGAAGTCAGCTGGAAAGCTCCAATATTGCTCGCCATTTTTGTTGCACTTATAATTTTAGGGTTGGCGTTGTGAGGGTCCGTAAGCTGCAGGGAGAGATTGCAAACAAAGGGATGATGGAAAGTGTGAGGAGGTTACACAGTGCCAACAGTCCCGTCCACAGCTCTAACGCAAATTTCTGATGAACTCTTGCTGCTCTGCAGTAACTTTGTCCTAGAAAACGACACCGCTTTTTTTAATTTTGCCTAAAAACGTCATAATCGTAACCAAAAGACCACTGGGAAGGCTTTTAAAAATAGATCAAAAGATGATTGTAGTGGGACTAAGTTTGACTGATTTTGACTGGGAGATTCAATATTTGATTCCACCTCGAAATTTAGCGCCAATGTATGCACACAATCAAAAATTTAAATGAGTAACACAGTTTTGCGGTGTCAGGCAATGGAAAACACAGCTTGCATGTGGGTATTTCAACATAAGTTGCCATTCTTTTAGCCCAAACTGCTGATGACAGTCTCCAGAGAGAGCAGATGCTGTTGCCTTCTGGCTTTGGGCTTCACTGTTCCAATCCAGTAAGTGCCTCTGTGTCCCCTGAGATTTGCTACTGTAACAATCTCCTTGTGCTCCCGTGGCATTCAGGTGAAGAAAAACACAAGAGCGAGAGTGGGCTTTTATTCTTTCACTTAAAAATTGTCATCAGGAAGTCAATCATTACCTGAGCTGGGAGCACAAATTGTTTCAGTACAGTAATTGAGATTAAATACACAGTGTGCAGCATATGTCATGTGCGATTATTGCAGTTCTTATCTTTCCTTCTACCTTCAAAAGAGGAAATTACAGCTTCCTCGGGGGGGGTTTGGGAGAAAAAAAAGAAATCTTGCCGGACATTTTCTGCTCAAAGTCACAATCAATCATTTTCACTGCCTTTATTGTGCTCACCTCTGTTCATGCGGCTGACATGGCGCTTTGAGGTCAGTGCTGGCTCAATCATATCATACATCAAGACAAAATTGTTGCTGATCGAGTAATTGAAATTGTTGCTCACCTAAACGCTAAATGGCACACAAAAAAAAAAAAAACCCTCCATAAAATATATTAAAAAATGTTTCCCTTTAAAACTGACGTTTCATGTGTGTGTTTTATTTTTCATTCCAAATAACACTTTTGCTATGACAAGCTGAAAATCCGCAAGATGTGTGAAACACAAATTTGGCTAACAGTCTTGTGGTCTGAAAGAGATTCAAAAAAAATCCCCCCCCCCCGACAAGGTCAGAGCGTCTCGTGCGACCTTCTGTGGAAAGCACTCAGTACAACAAATGGACCCTAAACTGTTTGATACCTGCTGTTTGCACGCTAAAAGCTGCTCGCTAGAGTTGATTATGGATTCCTGCCCCGGCACTCTCCATCCCTGAGTATTTGTTCAGGGGCACCACTGACTGAGCACCAGCGGAACAACTACAGTAACCTCACAGGAGGCTAAAAGTAGGGAAGAACAAAAAAGGAAAATGAAATTCTGGGAAACCAAATTTGTTTTTCTTTTTTTTTTTTTTTTGAGGATTGCAGAGTAATTTCTTCTAAAACACCTGGAGAAGATGTCGAAGATCCGGAGTACCCATTTGGATAAAATTGCCAGCTTCATAAACAAAACACAAAACAAACACACACATATTTGGAGAAAGAATGAGGCAGATAGAGCTAAAGGGAGAAGTCCTACTTTTGTGGTAGATATACCAGCCTTTACACAGTCACTGTTCAGTATTCTGGAAGATCACAGCTGTTACTGGGTATTAAAGATTTGAGATCATGGAGAGAATAACCATTGCTCCTCTGACTTTACTTTTGCCAAAGAAATAAAAATAGTACTTTTGACAAAAATGTAATTTATTCAATATTTTTTGTATTTTTACCTTGTTTGTTCCTGTTTTTTTTTAAGTCTCATAATACACTGGTCATTCAGAAATAATTGAAAAATGATTAAATAGGCTACAGATCCTGAAAAATGGTACCAAGAGTTCTTATTTTAAGAAAAATAATTCTAGTCCCTAAGACATATTATTTCAAACTTGATAAATTTGCTATTAAAAAACTTTTTTGATAAGATTATTAAAGTTGGACAATCTATCTTTAAACATGGCTGTTTTAACTTCCTTAAGATTCAGTTTTTGCAGTGTAGACACATCCTGACTCCAAGCTTAATTGTCAACTAGTTCTGCATTTAATGGGATTTGATGATGAAAACCTTCTTTTTCATCTGTGTGGTGATTTCTTCTGCTGCTTCATCTAAGGCCTGAAGGAAAAACCATGGCAAAGGACCTATAGGTTTTGGTCTGACCGAACATACTTTATTCTTGCAACTGTAATTTATTTTCCAATTATATTATCTGGGTGTGCACATGCTCCACCTTTGAGAAATACGATCTGCCATGATCTAATTTAAATGTTCCTTGAGGAACGCCATGTTCATGTTCTGAATGAGTGCATATAATAACGAGAAGCTTTCTCTGAAATGTTTAATCTTGATTTGCCAGGAATAGGGTTAATGTTCTTTCTTTCCATATTTGCTGACAAATTCAAACATATTTCTGACAAGTCAAGCTATCAGTCTGAGCAGTGCGAGGCAACGTTTCAAAGCAGGATTCCATAGTGAAAACCTGAAAACAAGACCTAACTGACTTATAAAAAAAACCCAGAAAAGCACAGATTTTCACATCAGGTAAGATAAAAACAATAATCTTTTAATAAAATCTCTGAAATGCCACCTGCTTCACTTCATGAATTAAAAACATCACTGTATTTTAAATGTGTTCAAAGGTGTTCAATCATATTTTGATCTATTGTAAAAGTGTTCCCAGTGGTCTTTAATTTATGATTATTTATGATTATTTATATATATATATATATATATATATATATCTCCTGGATGGACTATCCAGGATGAAACATCCAAGATGCATGAATACATCAAGCTCAAGGCCCCAACTGACAGTGTGCTCAGTGAATGTCTCAGGCAATGGAGAGCAGAGGATACAGTGCTGGAGGACAGATCCTCATGGGAGGACAAACCCCTCCATGGGATGTACCACCGGACCATAACTGAAGTGGCTGATATCAAGAAGTCCTACCAATGGCTAGAAAGGGCTGGCCTACAAGACAGCACTGAAGCGCTCATCCTGGCAGCTCAGGAACAAGCCCTGAGCACCAGAGCGATAGAGGCTCAGATCTACCACACCAGACAAGACCCAAGGTGTAGGCTGTGCAAAGAGGCGCCTGAAACAATCCAGCACATAACTGCAGGATGTAAGATGCTGGCAGGTAAAGCATACATGGAGCGGCACAATCAAGTGGCTGGAATAATATACAGGAACATGTGTGCAGCATATGGACTGGAAACCCCAAGGTCAAAATGGGAAACACCTCCGAAGGTGGTAGAGAATGAGAGAGCAAAGATCCTGTGGGACTTCCAGATCCAGACTGATAGGATGGTAATGGCGAACCAACCAGACATCGTAGTGGTGGATAAAGAACAGAGGAAAGCCGTTGTGGTGGATGTGGCAGTGCCAAGCGATGGGAACATCAGGAAGAAGGAACATGAGAAACTGGAGAAATACCAGGGACTCAGAGAAGAACTGGAGAAAGCCTGGAAAGTGAAGGTGACGGTGGTGCCTGTGGTAATTGGAGCACTCGGGGCAGTAACCCCCAAGCTTGAGGAGTGGCTACAACAGATACCTGGAAAGACCTCAGACCTCTATATATATATATATGTGTGTTTATATGTGTTTATATATATATATATATAAACACATATAAACACACACATATATATATATATATATATATATATATATATATATATATATATATATATATATATATATATATATATATATATATGTGTTTATATGTGTTTATATATATATATATATATATATATATAGATGTTTTGGGGCTAAATAAAAAAAAACAACCTGTGCTGTTTTCAAGGACAGAGCGACAGTAGTTCATTAGAAATTCACCTCTGAGTTGTGGTTGGGACTGCTGGTGAGGAGTAAGCCCGACCCCATTTTCCATCATCCATCTGGAGCGGAACAGTTAGCTTGTGGCTCACTGTTTTACTTTAAATACTAAGTAGAGCAAAAAAGGGGTTGGTTGCTGGTACAACTCTATGACTAAATTTTAATTTTTGCCTCACTCAGATCGAAAACTATTTGTCTTTGTATACAACCAATATTATTTGAAATTAAACCTCAACAGTTGATATTGTGCTTTGATTCAGTCAATGAATTTACAGAACGCAGCACTACTTGAAGGAAAAAAATCCAATCTTAGTTGTTAATATTAGTGTGGAGTCACTATGTTAGATTTGCACAAATAACTATGGAGGCTTTATCTGAAAAAAAGTAAATAAATAAATAAAATAAAAATGGCTGTTTATTGAGATTCACTGTTGCCTTACAGCAAGAAGGTCCTTGTTCAAATCCCAGGTGGGACTTTTCTGTATGGAGATTTCACTCTCTTTCCCTGCATGCACAGTTTTTCTTCCCTGATCCTCGCGTTTCTCTCACAGTCTAAGAACACGCATGTTAGCTTTAGTGGTGATTCCAAATCCCGGGGTGTGAGTGTGCACGGCTGTTTGTCCTTGTGTCCCCAGGCTGCATCACAGCCATTTCCATCTTGAATCATGCAACCAAAATATCTCGAAACTCAGCCACAAAGGTAAAGAACTGACAATGACCCAAAAGATTCACAAGAGGGTCAGGCTGGTCAGAATCAAAGTGTGACTGGATGACTCACAAACTCTGAATGTCCTAATAACAGTTTATAAGTCAGAGCACAGCGCTGCAGCACACGTGATCTATCTGACCAATCTAACATAAATGGATGTGAAGCAAAAGAACATGGATTACTCAGATGTCAAGGTCAAAAAAAATTGTCAACTTGCATCTCCCTCAAGTTCTTCTTTCATTGTCCGCTTTGACTTAACTGACTTTGCTGGATGGTTGGATGTCCATAACGCCATTAATGCTTTGGACTTTTTTCCCAGAGGCTTTATAAAAGCTTGCATTTTGATCAACTGCAAATTTCAGCGTTAAAGTCAGCTATGCTTGCAGCTCCGTCTGCACACTGTTGTTGTTTACACTGTCAAAGCCAGCTGTCCATAATGAAACCGAGATGAGGGCTTAACAAGCCGGGAACGGTATGCATAACTTGAGAGAGGAATGTGGCTTTTCAGCTGAACCTCCCACAGTTTCATAATTCATATTTAACTCAGACAAACTGTACAGTCATATATAAACATGATAATTATACAACACCTCATTTGATACATTGAGAATACATTAAAAATTGGTTAAATTAGTATACTCCCCTGCTGAGCTAGACCTTTGACATGAGTAAAAGTAATCCCATTGCAGTGTAGAAAGAGTAATGTGTCAACCCCCCACCTTCCTTGACAAGCAAACCAGGAAGGACCAACTTCTTCAAGTTCCTACAAGAAATACTGCAGGATGGTTGCCGAAGGTAGAAATGTACCATTAACGTATATGCTGAAAAGGCAAATTTCACACTGAAATCAATCATTTTTTTTGTTTTGATTTCAAGGATTTTTTTTCTATGTCCATTGCTTTTCTCTGCTTCATGACAATCAAATGACAACTGGAGCTGCAAAAAATTACATTTTCTAAATGTCTAGAGGAATTTGCATCTGTAATGTATTAAGCTGTTTTTTTTTTTTCACACCCTAGCTTTGCAGAACAGTACTTCTTACATTACATGTGAGCATCAGGGCATTGGGGGTTTTTGTACCAAAAATTCTTTTAACGTAAGACACAACAGCTAAATTGTGCTATCCATAAAAATGGTATTCACTTCATTCATAAGTTAGTTTCCTACAGTTTTGGAACAGGGTCAGTGTTTCAAGCTGTTTGAAAGCCTGCATTGAGACGTATTTTCTGAAATGTTTGTGTGTTTCTCAAAATGCCACATGCTGAACTAATGATAGTTCAGTGGTCTTGGTCTGACTTGCGAGGAACTCCAATAGAAGCTTTCACTTTCATTTAGCTTGTTTTCTGTCACAAATGGTCGATCATCTGCAGTGTAATAGACTTACAACAATTACCTGTGTGGGGAGGGTAGCTCCCAGAATAAAACTATTAAAAAATGACAAAAGAAAACAGGCTTTAGTCCTCTGACCATCAAATATTGATTAGCACCTGCACCATGCCTGCTCTTTTATTATGCTCTGATAACTAATGCGTTTCTACTCAAAAGTTAGGGTTCCTGTCTCACGCATTCTTTTGGTTAATGCTTCCTTTACTTTTTGTCTTGTTGGACTGCCCGTCTGCATTCTTTTTTAATACCGCTCTCCATTCACAATTTTAAAAGCACAAAAACGCTTAATCTCAGTGTCTGCATGATTTCTCACACATATCCAAATAAAGCCGACTGTCTGAAGAAATAAACTATGGTTTAATGCAGCTGGTTTAATGACTTATAAAAAAAATAACCCCAAACCCCTTCTGGACACCCAAGGAGCTTTTTCCAAGGCTGCTCTCAGAAGAACCAATTAGAAAGCGAATGAAGTATAAACTTGTTTTTAAAAAACGCCTCTTTTACTCACTTTTGCATGTTATTTACTCCTTCACAAAATTACTTATTTTTCTAGGGCTCCAAAATGCTAAAATAATGCGGATGCCAGAATTTAATAGAGCAAAGTGCCAGTTTGGAAGTAGCTTTTAAGTTTCCAACAGCCACTCAGAAAGGTAAATATCTCCAAATGAAATGCTTTCAAGAATCAGGAGAAGCTGTTCAAGTGTTTGGGTTTTCCAAAATTGCTTCTATCTAATCGACCAATAAAAATTTGGTTGAAATCGATTTTTAAATAAAAAGGAAAAAAAAAAAAAACGGACTCCACAAGTCGACACAACAGCATGAGAAAATAAAGAATAATATTTCTGACAATGCTCAAACTTTTAAGTGGGGCTCTTTTTACCATTACTGCACTCATTATTTCTCCCCACCTCCACAGAAATAATAGAAAAAAATGGCTAATAAAAAAAACTGAAATTGTATTCTTTCCTCTGTAAAAGGGAGATGATTGCATATCAAGTTGGCTGTTTGAAGTACCCCTGTGTGTGACTCCAGTGTGGTGAGAAAGGAAGCATTTTTCTTCCAACCAATGGAAGAGTGAGTCAGGTTTATGACTACAGGGAGCAGAGGGTGGCCTTTATTTCCCTGAGAAGAGTCATTATTATTGCCCTGCAAATTTATGGCTTGCTTGTGGAGAGAACATACCAGCAGAGTGCCTGTCATTTCTCTCACTATCTTATGCATTATTGATAAGTCTATGGTCCTATCATCAATTCTGCGATAATGTCATAACTCGGCAGCGGAAAACAACACATACAGTAAACTGTGGATGTGTAGAGTGAGGCTCGCTTTTGTTCTTTGCGTTGTACTTTCCAACACAGTTTCAAGTGTGTTGTATAGCTTTGACTCGCTTGACCAAAGACAGATATTTCTCTTTTGTCTGAAAAAAGTGTGTTTTAATCAACCTTAATTGATTTTGTGAAAGTGAACTTTGTTAGAAGAAAAAGCAATTTATTAATAGCCCTCTTGGAATTGAAGCAATTAGAGGTTAAGACCAGTGATTATCGGTTACAAGTGAATTTTGGAAGAATTCAACTCCCCCCAACGGGCTGCACAAGAGTAATGTGTCAACCAGCAAAAGGGAACATGACGTGTGATTAACTGTGGAAGTCAATTTCTTCTAATGCTCACTGATAAATGGTTGCCATCAGCTCTATAATCAGCGGTTACACTGAGGACAATTAGATCATCAGGGTAGTTAAACGATGAATCCCATCAGCCTCTTCCAACAAAAGATGTCTTCCTCTGACTTTGTTGTTTACCAGATCATGAAGGCTGCTGCTTTTTACAAGACTAAAAACATGTGCTCCTGTACAACCTTCAGTTCAAGACATAGATGCACTCGGATCTGTGAATAGGCACGACTACAGTATGCACAGAGCTGAACAAGTTAATCAGTGATGTTTTATTTGGCACATCCCACATATGCTGCCTCTTACTTTGTCTCAAAGCTCCTCTCACTGAAGGACTCTTCAGACCAGCAGTAATCATCCTGTTTAGACAGCCAAGAGAGCTGCTTTTTGAAAAGCTGCATTGTTTAATGCGGCCCATGTTTGCAATCATGCTCTTCACTATTTCATAATGAGGTTAATTTCAGGTCTTTTGTGTGTATTTTTCTTTTTTCATGCATAATTATCCCACAGAAGAGGGGGGAATTTTTCAAGTTTTAATTTCAACACTGTTTCTTTTGTTATATTTCTAAAAACTGTAAATTGATTGGCCTACCCTTGTTGTTGTTATTAAGATTTAAACCTTTTTGTTGCAAAGGTTTTTTCTTAATCTTACTGACCTTTAGAATGACATGTTTTGCTCTTTTACAAATTAGTCAGAAGTCTGGAGGAATGTGTTTATATGTTTTACAAATCATAAATAGGCGCACATTCTCACACACACACACTGTTAAAGAGTAATGTTTCATCTTTGTTTGAAAGCCTTTTCTTTTTGGTCTTTTTAGACCAAACAGTTCAAGGGCTTCACTTTGGAACCTGACGTCCCTAAAGGACAAACCATCTTCAAAAGCTTTTTTACTCTGTGTTTATGCCAGGTAGAATCTGTGAAGTAGTGAGACTATAAATGTAAACAAATCACAAACTAAAGCTTACTTTTTTGCGTATTGATTGTATTTATATTTATTTCAATGAGTCATTCTAAATCCCTAATAGTCACTTAAGTCAGTAACAGTGCAAATTATGACATAACAGTTTTTTTTGTTTGGCACTTTTGTGCAGTGAAGACTTCTTTGTAAGAAGCATCATACAAAAGCCCCAAGGTCAGGGCTTTTAAATCGCAGTCATTTCTATACAGTTTTATAGTAGAGGAGTTCAAATTAGAACAAGACTGATACTAAAAGGGGATTCTTCCTGGTAGAAAACAACAATGGAGAAATCAATAGCAAACTAAATCAGTTAGCAAATGGAAAGAGAACCATGTTAAATATTAAATGAGATCGAATAGATTGAAGTTTTACTATTGTTGTACAACAAAGAAAAAAATGAAAATCCTAACCGCATATATTTAAAGTCTAAATTACTTAAGTTATTCAGGTCTTGCAGGTTTTAGGCTAATTCCTCTATCCTATCAAAGAATATGCATGTTCGCAGAACACAAAATTTAACATAATATAGAACATATCATAGAACATATCTTCCTGCATGTTTCGTTTAAGTAAGAAGGGACTTTAAAACATCCTGACTGTGACCTTTCTGTGTGAAGTTTGCGTGTTCTCCCCATGCAAGCGTGTTCTTTTATTTAGAATTTTTTAGGCACTTCCTCCCACAGTCCAAAAACGTGCATCACAGTTTCATTGCTCATTCTAATTTCTCCATAGGTGTGGATGTGAGTATATGTATTGGCGACCCATCCAGGGTGCACCCTGCCTTCACCCAACAGTGGCTGGGATGGGCTCCAGCAACCCTTAGACCCTGAAAGGCGTTTTGCAGGTTTAGAAAATGGATGGATGGGATGGAAAATCAATGGTGGAGCTGACGCTAAAAATACATTTTTGCACTGTCTCAACACTGATGGATATTCAATTATGTTTTGAATATCTATATTAATATTAATCAGTAAACTGGATTTCTCATCAAGGAGCATGGTAACTTTTTCATGCAACCACAAACAGCACATTCGTCTTATGTGATCATGGTCTGGGCTGGATTAAGTAGCCCTGTTGAAAGGCAAAAACTCAATTTAGTATTGAACTGCAGACAAGCTGCTTTTGGTTGCAGCTCTTGAGGGAGGAAATGGTATTTTCTTTTAGCACAAGGTATGACTTAGCGCACCTTAAGCGCAGCATTGCTACATATCTTACTAATGGAAGGACAAAGTGCTTTAATAGCAGTTTAATTGAATAGGTATGAGTGACTAGATTTAAACTATCTGTTCTGATTCATGCTAAACTCCAAAAGTAAAGAAAGACATAACACATTTGTTTATTAGCCTCTCAGTCTCCGTAACACATCCAATCCATCACGACGGAACAACCTCATGAATACATTATAATACATTAAAGCTGACTGACTGCGCAGGAGTCACTTTATGAGTTGTGCTGTTTGTCATCCGATTTATTTCTTCATGCATACTTTTCAAAATTATATCTGAGTTTTTGGCCAAAATCGCTTTTAATCTTTAATCTAAAGTTATTCTTCAAGAACAAACGTTCAAAACTGACATCAATACAGGCAAAACACATGTTATTTGATAAGTGATTGCTAAAGTTGTTAGGTCTGTCATGATTGGATTTGGGGGACAGCAAAGATAAATGGCGTCTTTGCTGAAGTGCAGCACACCTGCTGCTAAGTTCAAATAGAAGAAAATCAGGAAAATGTTTTACTTGACATTAAGTCAGAAAACAATAAATTACTTCAATAACTAAAAAAAAAAACACTATCAAAAATGTAAAATTCTTCGTTTTGTAAATGGAATTTGCACTGCATTTAGACATATTACCTGGAAAAAAAATGCTACTTTTCAACAGCAATTAACTGTTAATTCAATTCAAAAGAGCTTAAAGAGAACAATAAAGAATAAACGTAACTTTTTGTGCAAATGGGCAACTCTCAAACTTTAAAGAGATTTTTTCTGTTTGTTTGTTTTTTTTTAATCTTCTGCCTCTTTACTGTATACCGGTTCGTATTTAATGGCCATGATCTTTTCTGATCAGATAAAATCCTGACAGTTGTCCTGCAAATGTACTTGAGTTAAAACTTAAAACCTGCTAGGTACAAGCCTACTGAGGTTCTAGTGATATACCCACTGCACCACAGCCTGGAAAACATAATCAGAACAGTAAAAACACAACAGCCATGCACAGTAAGTGCAACATGTTTTTTTTTTCTTCTAGCGAAATTTCACTGAAGAGACGATTGAACTTTAAACAGATCCATTTATTTAAATCGGATGATAAAGTCTCCTTCATTGCTTTTACCTGTCGTTTTGCATTTACAATAATGTGCATCAATCACAAAGCAGGCATCTTTCACCTGGGTCCAGTTTCAGCTGGTTGTTAATGGAAAGGAGCCATAAATCAATGGTCAATAATCCCAAAATCACAATCCAAAGCTACAATGCCAAAACAGGACCCTGAGAAATGAGCAAACAATCTGCTAATGGGTAAAAAAAAGTGGTTTCATCAAGATTTCTTATTTTAGGAAAAAAAATCTGATCACTCAGACCTGTTTTCTGAAACTAAGATCATTTTGCTATTGATACTCTTTCTTAATGCGGCTATTGTTATTTTTTTGTACGACAATAAATGAGACAGTTTTCTTGAAACAAATGCCTGACAGTCTTTTGTTTTAGCAGGCAGAGGTTTCTCGCTCTCAATCTCATAGTACATATCAGCTTTGATGCTCAGAACAATCTCTTTCGAGAATTTTTCATTGCAATAACATGTTACTGTTAACATGTTGCTGCGACCCCAAATGAAATCTTGAAAAAAAAAAAGGAAATGCAGACTTGTTTTGCAGACTTGTTTAGAGGTTACATCTCTTGTGCGGCTCACAAAAGCATCCTCATATTTTCTCCTCAGAGAATCGAAAAAGGTCCCTTTAAAAGACGTTTCATTGACTTGTCCATATGGTTTATAGGTTTCTAAATGGCTCCACCTCTAGTTAGGGAAAGAATGGGAATTTAATCACACACCTTTGGCAGGCCATACTGAAGCAAAGCAGCTGTGACAGTCAACAGCCTCATCATGTCAGCCAGACTGTCCTTGAAACACAAAGAACTTCACAGAACACTGATTCACTTCAGCCAGAGAAGCGCTCATTGAAACTTGCACAGGCCACTGTCCTCAAAACCTTTTCAGCATAGACAACCGTTGATTAAAAGACATAAAGCATTCTGCTTTTTCAGAATAAGCTCCAAGGGAAGCTGCCATGGCCACTGATACCTGCTCATTGACAATTCCATTCCAGAACAATCACACTTGTTTTTTATGGATCCTCTCCAGTAATCTGCAAATGACACAGTTTAATAGCAATCCAGGTATAATAACATTCCTTGTGTGTAATTACACACACGCTACAAACGAACCAGGTACTGTATACGGGTTTGCAGGCGATTTGCCCCGTCATGTTTCATCCTGGTTCTCATTTTGAAGCATGGACAAGCCGACACGCCTCACTTGCTCTTGTAATTATTTTCACTCTTCTTTGCTTTCGGTGCCCACTCTCTCTGTCAGGCTGGGTGTCGATCTCTTTGGACATGCTGCTGGAATGCTTATTACAGGGGTCTGTAGATGAGGAATGGGAACCGTGCCTCACATTCAATTCAGTTTTCCAAATCATCACTGAGGAATTAAATCAAATTTCACAATTTTATCTCTCGCTTGAAACTGGCCGCTCAAGTGATTACCCAGATAGACTGATAACAGAACCCATTTACTTTTTTTAACCACATGCTATAGATTACATCTGAGTGCTTACGTGTACAATGTGTAGAGGCTGGTTTATATCAGGTCCTCTGCTGAAGACATCAAACGTGCCCATATGGCAGTGCAATTCAGAGTGATATTCAAAGGATGGACTCCAGTTTGTCTGAAAATCCTTGTGTTCTTCCTGTATTATGCACAAAACATCACTACTGTCCCCAGACATGCCAGCTTTACTGGTTGTCTGTGTTCAACAGATAAAGTGGAACAATGGTTCTAATAAGCTCCAGAGAGTCTCCCCAACCGGGCTTTTCGGCATGCGCATTTGTTCTCACAAAGGCTAAATGTATTTTGAGTGGCAGATTAAGGATACTGGTCAGAGACTCTGCATTGTTAACTGAGAAAAGTGGGCTAAATGTGTATTTGGATGATAATTCATACATTCTTAGGCTTGACGGAAGACAAAAAAGGGGCTCTGTTCTTGCTTTTGAGAAATGTGTTTCGCAGATTGGTAATTATGGTTAACATAATCTCATTAAGCCTTGCTGCTTTGCGAATCAATTTCTTATACAAACATTAGCCATGATTGAGTCGTTTAGGGATTTCTTTTCTTCTATTGTCTATGCTAAAAAAAAAGTCCATCTTCATAAGAGCTATGTTGTTTCCCTTTTGTGCAGCACAAGGAAATCTTATGTCGAGCAGCAGCTACAGCCCAGCTTGATTTCATGTAATTTTAAGATTTTAAAACTTGTGGTTTAATTAAGACATTTGCACTTGTATTTTCTTCAAGCATCCTTCAATGCAACTTCCATACAAGTGTTCTTAGTTCAGTACGTAACAAGTGCTACCACAAACACTGGAACAATGTGAAGTGGGTCTCTGGCTGCGACAAACCTGCAGATGATTATGCTGCTGCTCAGCTGCACAGAGCTTTCAAGAATATTCCATGTACCGTGTTCTGTTGCCGGTCTTTCATATTGTTTTTAGTGCATCATTTTGGTTAAAAGAAGCAACTGAATTAAAAAAAGAGATAAGAATTACCAACAAACAAACAGACACCAACTGCTCAGCAGCAAGCAGTCTGGTAATCAGACAGGCATAGTTAATTATTTAAAAGGTTATATGCTGTGCTCAATAGCTTCAGAAGTCAGAAAAATATCCTACTTGTTTATTTTGTTTGAGAAATTGGGAAAAAAAGATGTAAATGCTCAGAAAAATATGAGAAAGAGAAATCTTTAAAAGGTTTGTTGGGTTCAACATATAATTTGTTAGGACATTGGCAAAAACCGAAAACTGCTGTAAAATTGTTTAACTGTATTGACTGATAAGAAACAAACATACAATGGGCCTGGTCTAAGAAGTACATTTTGTTAGTGTTGACGTCTGATGATGCAAATAGCAGCCATATTGAAATCCTGAGGTTGGATCCATTGCTCTAATTTTTTTTTCTTTGTTTGAAATACAATCTAAGGGCATTAATTTCCTAAAATAACTCAAACACCCTTTGACTTCTAAGAACAGACTTGAGTTCAGTAAAATGCTCAAGGATAAGGCTGCCTACACTACAATCTATTTGCTTCCCACTACGGTTAGTTTTTTTACATAACTCATCCACTTGTGCTGCGTTCACACTGCATGTTCAAGAACCAGCTTTTAGGGCGGTACTGAACACGTGTTTAGTAAATGGTGTTGACACTGGACTGTCGCTGCCTGATACTACCGCAGGGTTTGAAGAGGCTTTGTGTGAATTGCTGTAGTGGTGCAAATCTCCCGATATTTGCTCTAGGCTTTTCCTTTCACCGCTAAATACCAAAATATGAAAGATTTAGTGCCATATAATCACAGCCGGGCACAAACCGCAATTATTCATTTCTTCTCCATGTCACTACTAAATCTGAATGTAAATCAGCTGATTCTGTTGGGGAGAAATGCGGCTTGATTCACAATGATCACTATAACGGTTGAATACTTGCAGCGTGTCAAGTAGCATGTGCTATTTAAATGTTGTCTGCAAGATCTCTGGCGTTAAAGGGTTGAACGCTGGTGTCATTTTATCGTGCTTTGTTTTCTAGTCAGCGCTCCTTTTGGGAACGACCACACTCAAATCAGCAGCTCTTGTCACTGGGTTTGAAAAAAATGAAAGTGTGTAAATTTGGGTTGTTGATTCATTTCACAAATGGAATTGGATATATCAAAATTCTTTGAAAGTGTTACAAACCTGATTAAATACTCAGAACTTGCTGTTTTCTCTGTGGACATATTAGTGACCAACTAATTCAAATTCGAAAGGATTTTAATATCAGGACCATAATTCAGACAAGTGCAGCATGTAAGACCTCCATGACTGTTTTTCTGAAGATTCATTGCCCAGCTTGCATGATTTGTAACTAAACGAAGCAACCATAGAGACACACTTGCTTCAGTTTAGAAGTTTCAGTGCACTCAACGAAAGCCCCCAATTTATCAGTACATGTTGATGGCTCCCCCGTCTTTCCCTCCCCTCCTATAAAGAGTCTGGTGCCAGTCTTGACAGCACACTTTCTTTCCCTGCACATATTAATAGCATCACGCGGTCCGCTTACTTCCACCTCTGTAACATTATCCGACTGAGACCCTCCCTCACCTCCCAGTCTGCTGCCATTCTTGTCTTGTCACATCCCAACGCGACTCCTGCTGCTCCTTGCTGTTTGGTCTACCCCAGAAAACTCTCCATAAACGTCAACTTGTTCAAATCTCAATGTTATGAGAAAAACCCCATCCACCCAACCCATAACACCTGTTCTACAGCCACTCCACTGGCTCCCAATCACATACCGCATTCAGTACAAGAAATTGCTTTTTACCCACAAGTTTATCCACAAAGTTGTCCCTGAGCTCCTCCATGTCGCAGTACCAGCCTGATCCTCCTAATCTGTCCATCACACTGTCCCGTCTGTACAACTCACTGAGCCGTTCTGCTCACCTATAGAGAGTTTCTGTTTGGTTTCCAATGTGTCTGATTTGAGGCTGCTTGGTGGGGTAGTGGTTAGCACTTGACTCATGACAAGAAGGTTCAAATTCTAGCTGGGAGCTTTCTATGTGGAGTTTGCATGTTCTCCCCGTGCAAGTGAAGGTTTCTGCCTTCCTCCTACAGTTCAAAAAGATGCTTTATTGGTTGATTGAGGATACTACATGATCTCTAAGTGTGCATGTGAGTGTGTGGTTGTATGGCCCTGCAACAGACTGGTGACCTCGTGTAACCTGCCTTTTACCCAACAGTAGTGGGTATAGGCTACAGCAATGTCATAACTCCAAAAGGGATCATCATTTTTTTTAACTATTTTAACTGTAAGGTGACGTTGTGGGTTTAAAAGGCACTTTACAAATAAATATCATTACCGTTCTAACAATTGAAAATACTTTTTTCTTTTTTATTGGTAAAGTAGATTTCTCTGGATCAGTTCAATTGTGTGGAGCAGCTGTACAAATGAAAAATGGTTTTGTGCTGGTATTTTGACCTTAAATGCAATTAGAATAAATGGTCATCTTTAGACTCAGATGTCTGCTAAATCTGGCTTCTTACAGACTCTTCACTGACAGCACGACATAAGTGATTGTTGAGTAATAATGCTGAAGGGTGAAGCGTCAGATGCAGTCGAACACAAGTCCTTCACCTGACGAAGCTCAACAGCCATCCAGTGTATCTGATAAAACCTTGATATTGTTCTCCTCCTACCTTACTAACGGGTCCTTTCCTGTTGCTACGGGTAACCATACCTTGTCATTTGCCTATTAAGTAGTTTGCCAAAAGACTGCTCTAAGTCTTATGCACTGAATATGCCTTTATGATTTTCTCACTATTTTACTTGCAGAAATTGGATTCAGTTGCACTGAAATGATATTGGAAGAAACAAAAATGAATCGCTTATGATCTAATTATAAAGTTAGAAATCCGACTTTGTTAAAACAAAGAAAAACTTTTTAATTTGACTCTCACACATATCAAACAATCAAGATTTTTGTTGTCTAAACTTGGAAGTTGGACCAAGATATTTTTTTTTCAGGGATAAAAATAAATAAACGTCTTAATTTAATTTTGAACTTGACATCCTTTGTCAAAAGAATTTCTCCTCAAATTCAGTGATTGCTCCTGTGTCATCGAAACAATCAAGTCCTCTATTTTAGAGATTTTTCCAGCACTCTTCCCTGTCAGCAGAAATACATGCACTTCAGATCACTGCATAGTATTTGTCTCTAGTCTCAAAGCTAAAAGAAAGAGTGGCTTTGAAGTCATGGACTCTCTCTGAAGGACACCGCCGATACATTTTTAACCTAGTTTAGTATTTGTGATTATTATTTTTATATTGAGTACCTGCTTGCTTTTGCTTTTATTTATCCCCTCTGGCAAAGCAGAGCGTGGTCGAAGTTACGTCTGTGCTATATTTAAATATATACTCTGCTTTCTATCTCGTGTGCCTCTATTCCACCCAGTTTTAAAATACCATCATATTTGAAATTTTTATTTTAGCTGCCGGATGTGAGATCAAAATGTGCACTATGAAGAGTTCAATAAATGACAAGTATTTGACATTTTCACCTTAGTGAAAAATGTGCATGTATGTGTGCTTGGTTATTTAGCAGTGTCACGGTAAACAGTTCACTCCGTGTTTCTGTTTGAATCTCTCGTATAATCAGCTATCCGAATGTTCTGTAGAACAGAATACTTTTATCTGATGCTCACCACCCTCAGGGGATTTTAAAGAGAGCAACATCAAGACTCCGTTTTCTGTTTTAGCTGTCTTTCTTTTCCCAATGTTGGAGAAAATCACATTTTTCAAATTCTTGAAAGATACGGATTATCTCTGTCCACAAGAATATCAAGGTGATCATCTTCTGTGGTGCTTAGACTTGCAGTAGCAAAGATATTGATTTTAAAGGGAGGAAGGAGGGTGCTCGGTGTTTTGTTTTCATCAAATGATCTCAGTAAATCCTGTTCTATCGGGGAAGACAGACACGCTGAAGACATGGTGTGTGTTGTCTGAGGAGGGGATGATTGAGTCCTTCAGGGTTCTGGTGCCGTTGCTCCTCTGTTTGCTGGAACATGTCCTGGCTATCTGGGTTTATTTCCAACAAGTGATGTGTCATTAATAGCAGCATCCAAGGGGCCTCTGCAAGGCTGCTGCTATTCACATATCATCGCTCTCCCTCCAAGAGTAAACATTGTGTCGACAGATTAGTTCTGCAGCCGTGGATAAAGAAGATTAGCAGAGATTATTGAGAAACATGTTGAATTAACCAGACAGTTTGACTTTTTTTTTTTTTTTCAATACTAAGATCCCAGCACTGTGGATGCAGCTAAACTTGTGTTGAACCAGCGGTATGGTTTTAACAGCATGCCTCAGCAGGCAGGCATTTATTATTGGGATTAGAGAAACAGCCGCTTGGATTGAATATTCTTGCTTCCAATTAAGGTCAGATTTACCAACATCAGTTACAGTTCATCCCAGTGCTTTTGCTCAGGCTGTTCAGTGAAGAAATAATGGTTGGTCAGAATCCCCTTTAGGAGATTCCCTCCAGCTCTCACTTTTCATGCACTCATTCAACTTTTCACTCCACAAGGTAAATTCCCATTTTTGACACATATTAAATTAGCTTGGAATCAATCAGTTTAATCATCAGTCTTACTACATTTTTTTGTGCTATTTTTTAACAGCTGTACTTCACTGAGTTAACGTCTCAAGGTGCCCTCAATTTGTTTTTTTTCTGCTTTCCGAGGAGCCAGACTCTTTTTTCGAATGTTTCCAAGTAATAATTCCCCAAACCCTCTTGAGGACTTTTGAAGAGTTTGTTTAGGCTCTATTCATTTTCAATCCTTTTGTTGTACTTGAGCATCTACAAAGGATTTAAAATTGCTCTTTGCTAAATCTTCTATTTGGATGCAGCGCTGGTGCATCTTTTCTGTTTGTTTTGCCTTTATAAGCTTGAATTATTCAGAGGTCAGTGCTAATCTATTACCAATATCTCAAAATTACCCCAAACACTTGTAAAAAGGATACACAAATTAAAATATTCTTGTTGAACTCTAGTAGGTACATGGAAAAACGTATTTTCTTTACAAAAGTACATCTCTGAATTGTATAAGAACTTCAGTTTTCACATTTAATGCAACTGTAATGTAGCCAATAGGTCTAAAGACAGACATTGACGTAGCTGTGTGTGGAAGAAATTAAATAAAAAAAGTAATAGCTGCAGAATTTTGTTAATTTTTCTCTTCTGAAGTGTTAGATGAAATGCTGTTCAAATGAGGCGGAGCTGGATATTACTGCAGATTTTATTTGGAAATAAGTAAAGTTATTAGACGTTTAATGTTTTTTTTATAGTCTTTCTTATAGTCTTTATTGTGTTTTAGTTAGGGGTTAAAAAGTGTTCATCCAAATACTGCAGTTTTGCTTTCATAAAACCTGAAATGTTTACATCATGTGACTGGAATGAAACAGATTTTGTTTCTTTTCCAGCAAGACCCTTTCTGAAAATATGTCTGATACTTTTTGTTTACATTTATTAGAAAAGAACAGTAAAATATAGCACATTCAAACATATTACTATTGTGTGTTAGCATAGGAGAGTTGTTTTGTTTTTATTTTGCTTTGCATCATTTTGTAAAATATTTGCAAATCCTGGAAAAGGAGGGCAAGGTCATATTAGTAATAAAAATAATAAATCCAGCAGAGTAAATAAGACAGCAGCAAACTGGAGTAATAAAACTAAGGTTTACTTAAAAGCTTACTTATGCACAGAATTAGTCTTTTTCTTCTTTTTCTCTGTGTTTAAAAGTCTCTGCAAATGGCTCCCTGATATAAACCACAGTTTCATAAATCCCACTGAACTGAATGAAACTGAATAGAAACCCTCTTGCATCTGTATCAAATCGACCAAACTGGACTCATTTGTGAACCAGTGGATGTTTAGATGATTGAAATCAAATCCAAACAGAGGGCCATCCATCCATGAAAGAGAGTCTCGCACTTTCATCTGAGTGTATGAATAAATGTATTGATTTGCTTGTATGAGCGACTTACTCCACCTGAAAAGGAACTCAATAAAAACCTTACGGGGACACGATAAGGATGGACTAATAAGACCTAAATCCGTAACGACAGAATTGCTTTGTTTTCTAAATGGTTCAGCTGTGGATCTTGCGTGCAGCGTGATGACAGAAAAATACTGCAGTCTCATCGTGTGTGAATAGAGAGGATTAAATGAAAGAAGATGTGACCTTCCTTAAGATCTCATTTTTTTGTGTCTGTCCTTCCAGGCATTTTTTTTTGTCTGCAGTGTGGAAAATGAGCCTGTCTCGACAGCCCTCATGACGGCAATTTACCGCTCATTAAACATACACAAACCACTAAAACCCAGAACGCCACTGTTTCAGCAGGTCAGTTAATCTATATTATGTTTGATAGTTTTTCTGTCAGTGATCCTAAAATAAATCAGTAATATACACTCAAACCCATGTTCTCCATTCACTCAAAAGTTTTCTTCTTTATCTGTATACTGAACTTTTAGAGCCGCACTAAAGCAAAGCTGACAGCAACAGATTCTAAAGACACAAATGACGAGTTTTACTGCAAGAAGGATGAATAATTCTGTTTTTTAGCACTGAATTTTAACTTTATTTGCAGAAGTAGGGGGTCTGTGAGTGTCTGGATTTGGCCTCCAGGTTTAAACTGAAAAGTACTTTGAGTTTTTACATCATAGGGTTCGATGCCATCTAGTGGTTAGAGAATAACCAAGAGAGCTCTTCCTGAAATGACAAATCAACACACAACCATAGCTTGTTCAGAATTTTCTGGATAATTTTTATTAAAATAAAATAAAAATAAAGTTTTACACTCATGATAAAATGAACTAAACAAATGTAAAAATATAGTAAACGAACAGAAGGATGCAGATCTGAAAGAAAAAAAATCCCAAAAACCTTATTCAAGTCCTGCATTTATCTGTATTTATTATAAATTTTAATAGCTGCTACTTTACGTAAAGGCAGGGCAAGTTTTACTGCCTTGCTAAAAGGAAAATGATAACTAACAGGTTCATTTACTTGCTTCATCGTTCGTTTTGAGCTCCACAGTCTCTTCAGGTCTCCTCATCTCCCCTGCAGCCTCATGCTTTTGCTCGTCTTTCAGCTTCTTATAGTTGAAGTAATGCATGATGAAAAAAAACAAGCCAGGTGCTAGCATTAACACGCCGCATGTAAAGTACAAGTATTTGTACTCCCCAAAAGTATCAACCAGAGCTCCTGAAAGACAAATTTTCACAATTTTGAGTAAAAAGATTAGTCATGAATGCAGCAGCATCTACAACTTCAACAGACCTGACATCGGGGGCCCAAGAAGTACTGGTCCACACTCAATGATGGTGACGAGACCCACTGCACTGGAGAAGCGAGGCGCTCCAACTAAGTCCATCAGAACTTCAAACAGCAGAGCCGAGACCATCCCAAATCCCACTCCAAAGAAAACAGCGTACACAACCAGTCCACTGTATCCAGACACCAACGGGAACAGCAGGTGACAAATGCCATTGTAGGAAACAGCAAAACTAAAAAAATACTGAATTTTTGGTCTGATCCTCCTGGTATTGCCAAGGAAACCAGTGAATGGTCTGATGAACATGTCCACCAGAGCAAAGATGGTGAGCAAGAAAGCTGCAGAATATTCATCGATCCCTTGGTGTTTGGCGTACGGAGCCAGAAAAACCACAGGTGCAAAAAAGCCAAAAAACATTACTACATTCCCGGTGAGATAAATCAGAAAGCCCCGGTGCTTAAAAAGAGAGAAGTCCGCCAGTTTGGAAGCCTGGCTCGGACCTTTGCCGTCATGCCGACCCTCTTCAGGGTCAGAATTGGCCGTTTGCATGCTGGCGTCCACAGTGGCACCTTCCTCCACAGCTGTGTTGCACTTTGGTAAGGGGCTGTTGGGCTTGGATGCAACCTGTTTGTGGACAGGCCTCATCAGAGCTCCAGCTACACAGCAGTTTAACACAATAGATCCCAGAATGAGGAAACTTCCCCTCCAGCCATAAGAATCAAAAAGGAACTGGTTGAGAGGAGCCAGGATGGAGAGAAAAACGGGGCTTCCCGTCATGGCAAGGCCATTTGCCAGAGGCCTTTTGGCCTGGAAGTAAGTGCCTATGATTGTCAGAGCTGGCTGAAGGTTGAAGGCAAGACCAAAACCTGCTCAAATGAAAACACAAAGCCAAAAATTATTACAGTGCTTTCTTAATTATTTTGAGTTTGTTTTTTGTTTTTTTCTGTTTTTTTCTAATTGTTTTGTTGATTTATTTATCAGCCTGTCTTGTTCCAGCATGCTACATTTCATAAAAAGGCGTTTATTTTCACATTTTACTATCCTTTTTAAAAAAAAAATGTATTTTGTGTTTATAAATTCCATTTATTCCTTTTTGTTTTCAGTTTTTGCTGTGTGTAACCTCTTATCATGATGAATAGAAGAGTAGCAGAACACGTAAGGGATATTTTGGGTTGCTAATGTGAGGATGGGCTAAAAGATCTAAAAGATCTAAAACTTTGCTCAGTAGTAGTTGTATGATCATACATTCCAGCATGCATGTGTATGTGATAGTGTCATTAAGCCTTTGAAAACACTTTTTAACACGACTTCAACGGCAATGACAGCAGATACGGCAATGGCCTCAAAAAAGAGACACGAGCAATCGAATTACACTGCCTCTGATACGGTGATTCATGAATGAGTGTGGGTGCTTCTAGATATATGTCATCATATTTACCTCCAATAACCCCCACACAGAGGTACAGATGAATGATAGTGGTGCCAAAAGAAGAAAGCACCATGGCAGCACTCACCATGAGCCCACCAAGCATCACCACTGGTCTGCTGCCATAGCGGTTTACAAGTATGCTGCTTACAGGACCTGGAAATAGGACGGAAGTCAATGATTCAGCTGGTTTTTGATTATTTCTTTTTATTGGAAGTTTTGAGTTTTGAGCTGCCACTCACCTCCTGCATACATAGATGCCAGCATGACTGAGGACAGCCAAGCAATCTCGCTGTAGGAAACGGAAAAATATTCCTGAATTTCCTTGAAATAGATGGTGAGGGACTTGGGAAAGGCATAAGAGAATCCTATGGAGATGAAAGCAGGCGACGACGACAGCCCAGCCCCAGCCCCCGTCTGGTGGCTTGTGGGCTAGATTAGTTGCTGCAGCAGGGGGCATGTTCGGTTCACCGTCTGTGGAATGCAAAAAAGTTAACAGAGAATAAACAACCACATGTTCAAAACACTTCATACGTACAATGTTCTATATGCAACTGGAGTTCACCTCAGCGCAGTTGTTCAAAGTGCATTGACCAAGCTGTGAACCCAGCTGCAGTTCTCTGATTGAGGCCTTTAATCCTGTCACGTGTGTGTGCATGAAAAATACCTTAGCCCTTGGACAGCAACAACCCTCCAGAGGTAATTACATCGGTTTCTCCTTTGACTAAATGAGTGCACCAGACATCGGAATTTGGCTAATTATCTACAGTACTTTTTATGTGATCATAAAACAAATAGGTCATGTGCTTTAAACCTACCATGAGTTTGTGATACCTCCTGGATAAACAAAACGTGTAAAGGGGTTATGCGTATGTTTTAATCAGACATGAATGGAGCACATAGCTCTGTGAAGCTCCCTATAAGAAATATTTATATTTTCAAGTTAAACATAACTTTGGAACATAGGATTATCAAAAGCATGACATAAATAAATTAGAAAGGTCTATGTGTAAAGTGTAAACATAGTAAAATTTCTCTCAAATAAGTTTATAAATTGAGTTTTGTGTTCAATAGAATTTTCAGTTTTTACTGTCACTTGGACAACTGTCAATAAAGTTTGGATTTAATGAAAAGTAGTTTTGTCCATTTACTAAAATGTGTTGTCAACAATTTACAGATTTATAATTATATCCGTTGGCCAAACTCAGCTTGAGGCTTTGGTTTGTGTCCTTTTAGGTTCTCTTTAAACAAAAGATTATTAAGATTTTATTATGCGTCAAAACTTTTTGTTTACTATTTAAAGATTTACTGCTGTGGACAATTCTGTTTTACCAACACCCTATGGAATAGCACTTTAGTCATCTGCTATTGTTTTAATGTGCCATTTAAAACAAGTTGAATTAATAGAAAAAGTTTTATCTAGTTTGGGTTTTTGTTGGAAATAGATTATTATAAACCTCCTAAATGTGATCATATTACGAGTTTAATTAGCTTGAAAAACATGTTTGGAGATAGCACAGTGCTTCTTAATGTGTTTTTAAGCCCCAAAGTTAAATATGCTTCTACATTATTATATTTTTAATTATGCCTCTCTCTTCTTTCTTCTTTTTGATTGTATGAATTGTTGTTTTGTACATGTTGCTGAAGTTTAGTCTGTTTCTTTAGTGCAATTTGAATTTTCACTGTTTTCAGGAGTTGTCTTTTGCAAGTAATACCGTACAGGGCTAAAACATAAATAATAAAAAATAAAACTATTTTTACATGACCGCTAAAACTTACGACGGAGTTCGTAAAAACCTCTTAGTTAAAAGATAAGCGCATTTTCGTTGTTTGCAGTTAGCCTCCTGTCCAGATGGTGGCAGTACTGCGCTCTGGTTCTGTTTGCTAATACAGTCCTAGAAGAAAACATCCGTTTGTGTAACATCAAATTTTCCCCTTACATCAGTGGGGTGGACTCAGAGAGGTGTTTAAAATCCTAACTTTAGTGCTTGTCGATGCGGACATGTTTTGTAAATTAAGCGCCAGTTTAGCTGCAGGCTTCGTCAAGTTTCCAACTTGTGTGACATCAAGGACTTTAAGAACAGTGGGACCATGTCTCTGCAGACACCAGCATCAGAGTCTCAGCAGCGAGTCTGCAGGTGTCAGGGTGAGCTTCTACTTTCATGACAGTTTTTTGTGGGTCATATGAATGAGTAAATAAGTTGCCAATAAAGAAAAAGCAAAATAAAAAGAAATCTATCACTTAAAAACAATACCAAATAACAGTTAGAGGAATTACACAATTAAGAAGAACTTGACATTTTCACCGAAATATATACAGACTTCATTGACTCTATGTGTTTTGGTTGATTTATGAAGAGTAAAATTTCATTGACTGTCAAGATTCAAAACTTTAATTTTATTTTGAAAAACATTTGAAACACTTAGTGATTTAGAGCAAATGTGGAGTTTTCACGTTTTGAATTTATAAATAACTTATAAACGTTATAAACTATATACTGGATTACTGTTAATCCGGTTAGTCCCATACTGTAGTAATCTAAAAATAGAAAATTATTGATATTACAGTACTCACAATGAAATACTCAAGTATTCATGTCTTTCCCATACAGGATTAGTGTTTGTGGTCAGGTTAAAATTGTGAAGTACTTTTAAGAATGGTGATATTTTACTCCTTTTTTTGAACTCCTGCTTCTAAAGTGAGGTATTGAATAGTAATTCACTTTTCTTGTTTTACCTTTTCTATCTTCCTGTTTAAATCGTTGTCTTTGTTAGTTTTGCAAATAGAGTAAAACATTTTGAAAAGTACAATTTTCTTGTAAAAGCATATTTTAAACTAAAATTGTTTGTTAATATTTCTTCAACTTCAAATAAGATGTTCCCACAATGTGAGAAAAGCAAATTAAAGATAAACAAAAAAAAGGAATCTAAGAAAGATGCATGTATGTATGCATGCAGGTGGTTTGAACTAAGGTTGTTTGATACGGTTGTTGTTGACCTACACTTTTCAAAGTGTTTATATAAAATCAAAAATTTTTATCATGTGCCTCAATTTTAATTTAAAATTATGTATGATTTAAGTGAAAACCATTTTCCTTGTTGGCTTGCACATTTTTTTTATAATCTGTGTTATTTATGTCTAAAACAAATTTCTATAAATTTGCGCTTTAATGGTGTCATCTGTTCTCCTGCAGGTGTTGTATGATGGACTCTGTCCCATTTGTGTGACAGAGATCCGCTTCCTCCAGTTTCTGAGTAGAAACCAGGCTGGGAAAGTAGATTTTATCGACATCGCCAAGCCGGGTTATGATGCAGCAAAATACAAGGATGTCACCTATGAGATGGCTATGGAGGAAATGCATGTGATCGATGAGAAAGACGAGGTAAACCCCATGATGTGATTCAACTAAGATTGAATCAGTGTGAGAGTAATGACACATTTTGCTAAATCTGTTGAATTGATGCAATTGGCCAGGTTCACCGTGGGGTTCCAGCATTCGCAGTCATGTACGGCGCGGTGGGTCTGAACCGGCTGGCTCGCCTCATGATGTGGTCACCTGTGAGGCCGCTCATGGACAAATCATATGCAGTCTTTGCCAGGAATCGGCTCAAATGGACGGGACGTGGGGATGAATGCACTACTGGACGCTGTGAAAAGAAAACCAACTGACTGGGAACCACAGAAAATAAAGCATTTGTAATGGCGGTCTAAATACTATAGTCAATTAAAAAGCAACACTGTATTCAAATTTTATTTATTTTTTCTAGTAGCAAAAAATTTTTTTGTGTTGACTGACTTTGGTCAGTCATTAAAAGAAATCTAGTTATATCATGCATACAAAATTTTCTTCATGTACAACAATTCTCCTTTCAAATTTTTCAAATAAATACTTTTAGTTGATAGTTTCTTGTAGGTTTTTCTCAACTCTGCAGATGACGTATCCTTCAAAGAAAATTCTGGTGGATGACAAACAAGCAGATAAACAACATGGAGCTGCAGAAACAGACGCCAATTTTAAACCAAAGTCTGTGACTGTGAGGGATGGAGGAAGGTTTAGATTTCAGTGAATGTGCCATTTAGAGATAAGACCAGAAGTCACTGAAGCAAATACAGCAATTCCTTTGTCAAGCCCTGAATTTCAAGCAGGTTCTGTCAAAAAGAGGGTAATCAAAAAAGGACTATCGGCAAGCTGCCACTAGATGTCATTGTAAGTCTAAAATAATAGTAGCAGGAGAAAAATTGCAGTCATAGAATCGAATGAAATGTCAGCAGTGAATGATCAGTTTCTCTTGTCTTTCTATTTTTTTAACTCCTCCAAACGAAAAAAAAATGAGAAGATTTCTAAATGCTGAGAAGTATTTATGTGAACAGACCAGTACAGACTATCATGTGTCATTTTATTATGAGGCTGATTAAAGCTGAACTTTAGAACATTTTATTTATATATGAATAGATCTTTATATATATATATGGATATATATATATATATATATATACATATATCGTTATTGGGGGGGGAAATCTGACACGTTTGCACCTTCTGATTCCAGGGAGGTGTGTTTTTATCTGCAATCACCTGACTTCCTGGATGTCACTTTCCCTAATTTTAGACTGGAGCATGTGTGCAGCAATAGTGTCACTCCTGTGAGGTTTTGATGACGTACACTCCCAGTCTGGATCCTCCAATGTGATTACAGCTCTGCATTTGTCACATAAACATCAGACTGAGCCTCTCTAACAGTTTGTACGCTTGACTTCCTGAGACAAGAAGTTTGCTGACAGAGGTCATACAAAGATAAAGCAGGTAAATCTTTTGCATATGATTTTCTAAACACAATTATAGCAAGTGAGTGCTACTGTAGCAATGACCTTAACCTCACTGCAGGAGAAAGCAAGTGGTCCGTTGTGTAACACAGCTGCCTGCCTCTCTTTGTGTGAGGGTTTTAGTACAGACAAGGTCAGATATGTTTTTGCAGTCGGTCTGCATTAGCAGACAGCTTAAAGGGCCACTCAGGTCACATAGATGGAGATGTGTAACTGCATTCCAAGCACATGGTGTTCCAACACTTGAAACTACAGAAAAATATGTGTTTGTGCTCTGATCAGCTGACCTGAAAGACTGTATGCTGTCTGTTTAGCTGTTTGTTCAGCTGTTTAAGGCCAGCCTCATATTTGATTACTTTTGACAAGACTGTGTAAGTAAAAAATATTTCATTCTTCTCATTACATTTTTATTGTAACTTTAAGTAACAAATTCACACAGTTTTGTTGCTTTGCTTTAGGAATTACAAATTTGTTGTGAAAAATTACCTCAATATGTATTTATTTAAATACAAAATTAAATAAAATGCTATTTTGTAAGCTAACTGCAGCAAGCAAGAAGATTAACTTTATAGTTTGGTACTTTGGTATCTGTAAGAGTCCAAGCTAATCATGCAATCTAAGTTTTACCTTCCTCTTACTTTGGATCTTCTTCCAAAACAGCTATTAGGTTTGTCTCGGTGCATATTTTTCGCAGTAATCCCAAGAAACAACACTTTTTTTGCCTCACTTTCAAAGAATGTAAGGAAAGTGGGAAAAAAAATTACTCCATCATTGTTTTCACTGCATTTAATAAAGATTTATGCCCTCTGAACAACTTATTATTCTTAAAAGTGCAAAAGTTTTATTTTTCATACTGGTTTTTTTAACCTACAAAAGAGCGTTAACACAATAAAAACAAGTAAATTTAAAAAAGTGTTCAAGAGAAGCTCCTGCTGTAGCACATCAGTTTTTGGACTGCTATGAATTCGTTTCTGAGACTTTTAATGTTTTATTCTGTAAAGTAATATATATACATATATATATATATATATATAATTTTTTTTTTTTTTTCAAAAAGTTACAGTAAAATCCTAGGAAAATGGTCCATCATCAAAAAAGACCAGTGTGAAGTTGCTTTCTTGCCAAATAAAAAAACTCATAAAAAGCACTCAGTAAATCTTAGGAAATCACTATGATTAACCTAAGTATGTTTCTGATTTGCATTTGTCATTTGTTTTAACCTCTAAAGTCATATTGACCAAAATATACCATGAACAAATGTGAGATGATAAAAAATATAATGACTTTCTATTAACTCTACATTTTGCGTTTACAGGTCAGTAAAAATGTAGAGTTAATAGAAAGTCATTATATTTTGAGCATCTCTCTGAGTCCATTAGGCTCTGATCATTCTTTACTTTTCTTCCAGGCTCCTGTTGAATGGTGTTCTATTTTCCATCACAAGCAGACAGAGTTCTCAAATACATCCAAGTGCTTCTCACCCAGTCAGGCCATGTACGGGTCACTCACTACCTTATCCCCCCCATTTGTCTAAGTTCATGGATAAGAAATCTTTTTTGCTGAGGGAGGCACACAATAAGCCTTGTCAATAAGCCTTCTCAAAGGACCTTTTTCTGGAGCTGCATCTTGTCTGTGCCTTGAATCACAGGAACATTCACAGCTTTAAGATGTGCTAGCACATTTCAAAGTATAAAGCAGACTGATACAAGCTTTTCTTTTTTTCCCACTGCCTTAGAAAGTTTACCAAAGAAGTGAGGCGTCTCCACAGTGTGCTCCTTTTTTCCGCCTTATAGAAGTCCTTTCAAAGCCAGAGTTGCAATGGGGATTTTTGATGGGGCTTTGAAAGGCTTTCAGCTGAGTTCACTGGGAGGCCGAACATTTCATGAACCTCCAGGGAACATTAGCATGTATTTCAGGCGCCAAAACATGGTTGGATTTGGTGAAAACCAAGAATGTGTTGCTGTTGTACCTCAGTACCTGAGCAGGCGGCAGAGACATCGACACTGTGGACGCTCTGTCACGGATCAAACTATGACCAATGTTGTCCAATCCTTGAAATCTAAAGCCCAAACAAAAACTGTTGAAACAAGTTCCTCTGTTCCAGAAAACTCTGGACAGCAGCTATTTCATATAAGCTCTTTGACAACAAGATTTGGCGAAACCTATAGGTATGTTGCAAATCACATCAACTCTGAATTTTCTCTAGTCTCTGCAAAGGTTCAAAAACAGGAGACTTTTAAAACACAGTGGAAACACGGAAAGAGAAAATCGCAGAACGTCAGTGATCTGTCTCACGTGAAACTGAATAATGAAGACACAGGAGATCAACCCAAAAATGTCTTGAGCAGCTGGGAGGAGGGATACCTTCTATTTGCAAGACACATTAATAATTACTTTGGTGCCAAAGCTACATATGAAGCTCAGGAAAAGGGAGACAAGCAACTCAAGGAAATCAAGAGCTACGAGAAACAGTTCTTGACTAACTCTAACTCACACAGCATTTCAAATCCAAACAACTTTGGGGGAAACAATTTACAGACCGGAGAAACAAACAACCAGCTTTTTAACAGTCAGGGTCATTTGAAAAATAACTCCAAAGGAAGTTTCCAGGAAGTGGATCAGAGAAACCTGAAAGCTGCTGGCAGATTAAAGAATCTGTCCATTGCTGAATACCTTCGCTACCCAACAGCTTCCATTCCAAATCTATTGAGCACTTTTCTGAAAACAGACATTTCATCTCAGACTATCAAGCCAAAACCAGCTGTGACCTCACCAAAGTCAACACTTAAGAAAACGGTGAGTAACCCTGTCGAAAGGGATTTTTGTCCATACTCTTCCCTCTGATCATGAGCAGTGTGTCCACTTTAATCTGCGATTGTCTTCCTGGTTGTGATCTTTCAGCTTGTACTGAGTCCCAGGCAGGCAGAGGAAACAACATGGCAGCTGATCACAAGTCTGAGACTCGCTCCCTCCGTAGAAGCTCTTACTGCCTCGTTAGAGGCACTCAATCAACACCTCATCCTCTTCCCATCATGCAAAGGTTTTATCTGGCAGGTCTGCCTGTAAAAGAAAAAAAAAACTTTTCACGGATTGTGGATGAGCTGCTATAATTTTAGAACATTCTTAAAGATGTTTTTGTTCCCAGGAGAAAGCTACAGTCACACTGTTGAGACACAGACGAACCTACAAGCAAGATGAGAGACTTCAGGCTGCTCTGAGGGAGACCTGTGCTCTCATTGGTTTGGTGGATCCATTAGAAAGTTATGGCATCAGAGTGCTCTCAATTGATGGAGGTGGCACACGGTAACTCACACACAAAATTACCTTCATGTGAATAGGTATCAATCAGCATTACATCCTACTGGTAAATAGACTGGTTTAAATCTTAGCTCAGGATCCTTTACGAGAATTTTTAAGGCATTTTTGTTAAATAATTTCCTGAATCTAAAAAAATCTGTCTGAACAGAATGCTCTCTTGTGGTTTCTGTGGTTAGAAATAACAAATGTCGTGTTGTTGACATTTGTTTTACATTGTTTTGCATCCTTATACTCCCCAGAGGAGTGATTCCTCTGGAAGTGTTAAAGATGCTGGAAGATAAAACTGGTAAAAAGATCCACCAACTGTTTGACTACATCTGTGGAGTGAGCACAGGTAACTAAATGAGCTTTAATGCTTGTCAAGACTTTACTTGCCTGAATTTTTTGTGTGTCTGTTTGCTCCAGGAGCCATTCTAGCCTTCATGTTGGGTCTGGCTCGCTTTTCTCTGGAGGAGTGTGCCGACATGTATCGGGAGTTCAGCACCAAAGTCTTTCAGCAAAACCGACTGGTCGGCACAGTGAAGATGGGCTGGAGTCACTCTTACTACAACACTGAAACCTGGGAGAAAATTCTGAAGTATGCTCCCAACAGGGTTTACCTGTGTTTGAGTGATAAATAATTGAACAACATATTTATGTTGAAATGGGAACTGTTTTAAATGTTGTTGCTCTTTTGATTCTTTCTAGAAAGGAGCTTGGCAACAGAGTCCTTATTAACACATCCAGAGACCAGCAGAGTCCCAAGGCAAGGATATTACATTAAGTTGCAAGAGCTGATTTGATGATGAATGAGCCTATTTTGAGAAACCATTATCACTAACTGTTTTAGAGAAATGGATTGAGTGAGTGTGACGTCATCCATAGAAAATGCCTTGCTTCATGTTCCAAGAAAAATTAAGTTAATTCAGTTTAGCGATACGGCTGTTGCGAAAACCAGAATCAAGGAACCAGAAATCATCAGGAAGTAGTGATTGATCCCATTTGGTCTGAGTCTACATCTCAATGGCAACCACTCTCTCCAATCATAATAGCTGTTTATTTCTTAATAGAAGTCTATGGGATTTCGGCTTATTAGGACCAGCGAGTACTTCCTGTTTGAAACGTCAATCAGTCCAGCTCTCTTTTACAGTCAATGGTCAATATCTTTTCAGGTTTCCGCTGTCAGCGCAGTGGTCAACTGGGGTGTCAGTCCTAAAGCATTTGTGTTTCGCAATTATAACCATAAACCAGGCTCTCTGAGCCGCTACACAGGAAGCTCAAGTCACCAGATGTGGCAGGCGGTTCGGGCATCTTCAGCTGCGCCTGGATACTTCCAGGAGTTTACCTTAGAAAGTAACATTCACCAGGTCTGTAAACACACTTGAATAAAAAATAATGCAAGTGAATGTGGAGACGTTAGCTAAAAACGGCTGATTTTATTACATTTCATCATGATGAGCACTCATACTGCCACTAACTGACTGACCTCATGCATGTCTCTGTATGTATCTCTGCAGGATGGAGGAATTATCATGAACAATCCCTGTGCCTTGGCTGTACATGAGAGCCGCTTGTTGTGGCCAAAACATCCTTTCCAGTGTGTATTGTCCCTTGGCACTGGTCGCTATGACAACACTAAGAGAATGCCTGCGACCTCCACAAGCCTGAAAGCTAAAATCACAAATTTTATTAGTAGTGCCACTAATACTGAAGGGGTTCACACTCTCCTGGACGACCTTTTGGCCCCGAATGTCTACTTCCGCTTCAATCCCATGTTGAGTGCAGAGGTGGCGCTTGATGAGAACCGACCGGGGGCCCTGGAGCAGCTGCAAAGAGACACCCAGTACTACCTGGAGAGAAACCAGCTCAAAGCAGCGAAGCTCTGCCTGGTTCTCGGACGTGAGCGCTCCTCAGCCGAAAGGGCCGTTTGCTGGGTGAAGGAAAAATCTTGGGAAGTGAGGCATAGATTGATGTAAGCCAACAAGTTCTACACATTCACACATGAATGTATATTTTGCAAAAACTCCTTCAGGTATTGCCACAACAACAACAAAACAAAAGATAATGGAAGATATGTTACAGAAACCTACTATCTTTTTTTTAAAAGAAAGCACAATTTATGATATCCAAGTAACAGGAAATGATCTGTTTATCATTCTGCTTATTTGGTGGTCGTAGCACAGACCTAGAGCAGTCGACCTCTTATTGGAGCATCACAGGTTCAATTCCCCCTTTGTTTGTACATGTGTTGAAGTGTTCTTGGGCAAGACACTGAACCCCAGAGTGGTTATAGATTGGTGCCAGTGTAAGGTAGCGAAGCCACCATTATTTTGCGAATATCTGTGTGCATGGGTGGATGGAGCTGTAACTGTAAAGTACTTTGGGGCTTAAAGCAATGTAGAAAAGCACTACATAAGAATACGCCTTTTACCATTTTGATGGGTTCTTTCAAGAGAAAAGAAGTTGACAGCAGCGGAAACATCTGCTCCTGACAGCCGAGATGTTATGTAAAACTGACATAGAGTCCTTGTGGGATTTTATCCACAATCCAATGCTGTCTTTAGACAAGAAAAAATACACACATTAATGAAATTCATGTTCTGTTGCACTTTATCAAAAATGTATATTTCAATATGTTGTATTTATTTCTGAATTTGAAGCTATCATTGAATAATAAATTGAATAATAAATTTACTATGAATCTTCTCTTTTTATTCCTCTCAAAGTGATCACGATCTGTCTTTAGGGAGATTAATAAATTGACACTGACCTTTAGTCACATGAGTATGATAGGTTAACCCCTGCCCTTGCCCCCCACACTCCATGTGTTTGGAAGCTGTGCCCGCCCTGTCCACAACAGACTGACTTTGTTCCATACAGAAAGGCTTTGTGAATGATTGTGTGTGTGTTTGTGCCAGCCAGAGTGAGGATGCAGGGTGAGTGACCCACCCCTGTTGCAGTCACTGAAAATCAGAAGCAACCCACTTCAAGAAACCTCCAAATTCCCTAATTTCCTAAAAAAAAGGACTTTGAATAAAGCTAAGTGCTAACCAGCTGTACCTGAACCTAGAAACAAGGCAGCGACACTGGTCTTCTGCTTGTTCTTACTCCGTCCACACATTGAAAGTGACGTCTAAAACCATGTGTGGATTTCACAATGGGTTTATTATCATAGTCACTTGAGCCACGTTTGCCAGGAGTGTGACCTTAGATGGAAACAGCCATTCTAGTGAACCGTATGGATCACTGTGGTTCCACTGCAGCCTCTGTTTTAACATGACAAACTGAAAAATAGGACTAAGTGAGTAAAGGAGACGCTCAGTGTGGAGATGCTGTTACCCAGCTTCAGTGACAGCAGAAGATAGATACTGCTTCTCACAGGATCTAAAGGTACAAGCTTATGTTTATCACAGCCATGCTTTGTTTTAACTGTGTGATTCTTATTTTGCACAAAGTGTCAGAGTACACTCAACTTCATAAGCAAGAAGTTTAAAAGAGACGATTGGGGACAGTGAGTTAACAATGCCACTTTATTACACAAGTAGCTCCTTATCTAAAACGTAATCAACTTTTCTTTTCATTCCATTGTGTGGTGACTGAAATTAAAAACAAAGTGTTACAGTATTGCTAAGATAAAGTGACAAATACTTTGAACTAATGACATTTAATAGACCATGCTTGACATCTGAAAGTCAAAATATTTTAGATTTGGTATGATGCTTTAATTGCACAAAAAAGATGTTTTATCATTCTCCTGTGTCTTCTGAAGTTAGTACATTTGATACAACAACTGTTATATTGTAATTTATTTGTTATTTCTAAACACCTCATTTCTCACACCATGATTTCTCTTACAAAATTATGCTTCATTGCAATTCCTATGATGTCATGGTCAGAAATGTCGCATCACATGACAAATAAAATACCAAGCTCAGAATTTAAGTTTATGTTCTCTCTGCACCTGCATGGATTTTTTTTTCTTACAGGTGTCCACCTCTAGGAGTCCAGAGACATATCTGATAGGTAATCTGGTTTTCCTCAGATTTATCTGCAAAATTTACTCTGAAAAGTGGAAGGATAAAATTAATAATATTTAACTTTCATCACTTCTCTTTCTTACACTTTGAGAGTGTCCAATTCTATTGGCCTTTTTTAGGACAAACTTTTTTCTTTTGTAATTTTTCTATGTAATCAGCAGAGAGTAGAAAAAAAAGATTGTGTTTATGCATTAGGTGACGTAGGGCTACATAAGCCCATAGTTTCATCTTTAGTTATGAGCTATTTAGTCAACAAAACTTAAAAATTCATCATATTTTGTCCAATGACATAGTTAATATACCTACAGTGTTACAGTATTTAAAGACATTTGTTTATGTTCTTTATACAGTTGTCTCCCCAACAGTCAATCATGTAGCAGAATTCTAGTTTTTTTTATTTTATCATTTATCTCATCTATTGTTTTTTCTTGTTTAGTTATCATTTTTGTCTCTTAGGTTTTCTACAGTTGTGTCATCTTTTAGATCCATAATCTGGGATTAAATGTTAAATAAGGTTTATGATGCCATCCATAATTGGCTAAAAACATATGAACAACTATGGTCGAAAAACTTAAAACCAAATGTGTTAATATTTCTGTTTGTTTTCAAAGACATCCTTTAGATGTAACCCTTTTACACTGGACTGTCAGCAGCAACATCTAACACAAGCTTTTAAGGTACATTCACTCCAGGCACGAGTTGCACGTTTAAGAATGGGCTAAACATGGTTTTATGCATTCAGCCTGTGGCGTTCACACCAGATGAGCACCAGACAAACAGAGAGCAGCAGGGAAGGACTTCTTCTATTTTTACTGTTTACCAGTGCATGTCCACCACTTACAGTTGGCAGAGGCTTGGTGCGATACGTTGAAGCGGTGCAAATCTCGTGAAGCTTGCTTCAGGCTTTATCTTTCACAGCTTTATTCCAATATATGAAAAACTTGGTGTCATATAATTGCAGCCAAGAACAAACCACAATTATTCATTTCTCTTCCATGATCATGTTCCAACAGTTGGCATCTTTGTGTTTTGGAAAAGGACGCTGTCAACATATCACTACCAAATCGGAGTCCCTGATTAGTCAAAGTTCCGCTGGTTGAACTTTCAGCATGTCTTCAGGCAACGCAGAGCATGATAATGGTCTTAAAAGGTTCAATGTGAATCAGCTGATTCTGACGTAAAGAAAAGTGGCTTTTCATATCAGCTTTGCACCAATATGCAACACATGTAATGTACTACACTAATAGTAATGTATTGCACTTTACTACAGTAAAGTGTTGCATGACGACACAAAGCAGCTTTTTTCCGTGACAGAATCAGTTCATTTATGTTAAATGCACAAGCACTTCACTGCAGTAAAGTGTTGCACACCAGCGCAAGGCTGATTTTCTCTGCTCCAGAATGCACTGGAGTTATGTTAATTGTGTAAATGCTTGAAGAGTTGTTGTAGTCAACACTGAAGCTAAAGCTCCGGTGTTAAAGAGTCAATTTTTGTGATACTTAAGTTAAACCATTGAAAATAAAAGTTAGACTTTTGGCTCTGTTCAGTCCGTGAAATCATAACATCACTTATTTGAAGCTTATAGCTAGTCACAGTGTTCTCTTCTAACATCAGCTCCCCCTGTCCTCTGTGTTGCTTTCTCGGTGCAGTGACGTTTTAATGTGCAATGATATAGGCGCTGTGCGCCTGAACGGGGGGCTTGTTTGGCTGAACACTCCCTCTCACATGTCATCTGCTTTTGCTCGAGTCCGTGGCCACTCATGCCAGAGGAGAATCCAAGGGTATAGAGACTTTCTTGTCGTCACTGAGCTGGCTCATCCGCCGCTGTGACTCTACAGTGTGCAATCTGGAGCATGGCACCGATCACTTTCAGGCCTGCCAAACAGTTCAATGCACGAGCAGAGACATCTTTTCAAAGTGCCAAGAAGCTTGAAGACGTCTTTTTAAAATGAGGAAGAGGACAATGAGACCAGAAAAGAGTGTTGTTTGATTTGATTTCAAATAAAAAAATATCTTTCCAATAAAGTCAACACTCTTAAGTAAAAAAGTATTCAATGGTTGGCAGCCTTTTTTATTTTGTTTTTGCTGTTCTTTGCTAGCAAGTATTTGTTCAGTGAATGAATGCCTGAAAGCCTACGCAGGTCAGGAATCTGTTGACAGCTCTCAGATGTCTTTTGTCTGAAGCTAGAACAACTTCCCCAGAATCTCCGTTTCCTGGAAATGAAATTCCTCCACCTTTCACAGGATTTGAGGTTTTCATGACCCCTTTTTCTATTTCTTCTCCAAATTGAAATGAATAACTTCTTCCTTTTTCAAAGGCTCAAATGAAAAGCAAAACGGTTGTATCTGGAAGATCTGTCTATGTCCAGACGTCACATAACTTGAGATATGTCATGTAAAATTCATGTGACAGAAACAAACATTGCCTTCTTACAGCGCTCCCAAGATCTCTGCAACCCACATTTTGATGTCATCAAACTACCAACAATGCAAACAGCACAAAACTGAGGCTGTTTGCAGCTTTCATTAAGACTCTTCATTAAACACAATCACACACTAACAAACAGTTTGTTGGTGCAATTGCAGAAGAACAGACAGAAACGAAACACTATTATAAAATCCAGCTTGAATTGTTAGCTTGATATATTTAGACAGTCCTATAAATGTAGTTTACGAGGCTGCATATGATGATCAGAGTTTCGAGAGCCTGCCTGGTCAGAGTTGTAAAGTGGGTGAGGTGTAGGTGGTGAATGGTGCTCATTCATTATTCATGAGGCGATCGGGCACAGTATGAGTGGCAGTCACAGCTAGAAACTCAATTACTGATTTGTATCAACTCGTCTAGGGTTCCTGACCTGATATTTAGAGGACCGAGGCATTAATTGGCAAACTGCGCACACAAAAATGATTTCCCGGGAACAATAATTGGATTATTGATGCATTGGGCAGAGATAGAGTGAGAGAAAGACCTGATTTATCTGTGCACGACAAAGGTAGGTTCTCACGACTATTTGGTGTCATCAGTCATATGATATGAGATTTGTTACACATTTATGGGAAAATATGATATAGGAATGCCCCAATAAGAAAACAAGACACATTATGATGTATTTTTTTTCTCATGCGTGTACATTAAATACTCTTTTATAGTAAGTGCTTTTACCAAAGTTTTCTGCAACAGGATATCAGTACTTCACCTAAATGATCAGATATTTAGCTACAAACGGTTTCCAGGCCTTTTATGTTAGCATCTAGTTGATAGATACTCTCAATGTACAAAAACACAAATATATACCACGAGAGAGGAGTAACCAAGTAAAACAAGAGATTTTCATGTTATTTTTAACCAAAATTTTGAAGAATCTTCTACATTTTTTAAAAAGTCTAAAGTGAAAATACTTTCCTTGAGTCCAGTTTGACTTTTTTTTCCTTAACTTATAATGAATTCCTTTAACCTGTGTGAAAAACACGGGACTCAAACAATTTTCTTTTCTTTTACAGTTTATTCTTTTTCATTTAATTTGTTTAGAGTATAACTGATGATCCAAATTCTCTCTGGACTAAATGACCTGTAAAGATGACGAGGCTGGTTGGACCAGGGCTGCTGTTGCTACTGTGGCACAGTGCTTGGTCTCTGGATATTCCACTCGATGGTGAGTCAGTCACCTCTGGTGTGTCTGTTTGCCTCCTTTAAATCTTTTGGGAAGAACTAATTTTATATCTTTGTGTCTCCAGTCAGACAGCCTCCAACAATTATAAAGCAGTCCTTAAAGGACCATATTGTGGACCCCAAAGAAACAATGGTCATAGAGTGTGAAGCTATAGGCAACCCGCATCCTACGTAAGACATGCTGCAACACGGAGGGGGTTTTGTAAAACTGTACCCCTTTGTTTTCCACTTCACCAATCTTTTCTGTCTTTTGGTGAAGTTTCTCATGGAGGCGTGATGGAAAATATTTCAATGTGGCACGTGACTCCCAGGTGTCGATGCGCAGGCGCTCAGGAACTCTGGATATCTATGCCCGGAATAATCCAGAGAAGTATGAAGCAGTGTACCAGTGTATTGCCTCCAATCAGTATGGATCTGCATACACCCACAAGATCAGCCTACAAATGTACAGTAAGTCAAGAAATAAAAAACAATGCAATTGCTGTCTTTGCCAGTACAGGAATATGTGCAGTGACTGGTGTGTGCAGCCTTGGACAACATGGGTATAACCCTAAATCAAATGTCAATGACATATTTCCTTTCTGATTTCAGTATCATAAGTAAAACTCTATTTTTCTTAGTTGATAAGAATTTAATGTTAAAAAAGGAGAATAAATGTGAGCTGTAAACACATATTCAGCTTAGCTAAGTTTTGAGCATTTGAGATTTTTTCAAACAGACCTCTGTGCCTCAAATAGTATAACAAGTTAACTGATTTTGAGTTTATGATTGTGCTCCTGCAGGACCTCCAGTATGGCCACGGGAGCCTCTGGAGCCTGTAGTCATTAGCGCAGGTTTGCCCCTGGTTCTGCCATGTGAGTCCCCGGCGGGTCCACCTAAACCTGAAACCTACTGGATGTCCAGCTGTAAGTCTCCAGTGCATAAACCTGAGATCTACAGCACAAAGATGTACACAAACTCCAGTTGATGTCAATTATAAACTAGTTGCAAACCATGATTTTGTTTGATTCTAGGTTCATATGCAAGGCCGTTCAACTGGCCCATTCAGACGGCTTTCCCCACCATGCAGCCTGTGCGGCAGGACCGCAGGGTTTCCATGGGAATCAATGGAGATCTGTATTTCTCCAATGTGTTGTTTAATGACTCTGTTGTTGATTACTGCTGTAATGCTCGCTTCCCTCACAAGAATGCAATTCAACAGAAGACACCTGTGGTTGTTAAAGTGCTTTCAAGTGAGTAACTTAACTACCAAAAGTAAACGACTTGACAATTTTTGCAAACAGAAGTATTGTTGTTGTTTTTTTGACTAAGGGTCTTGATGGCTTTTTACAAACACTTGCTTTATTTCAACCCTAAGAATACTAACTCGCCACATGTTTAAACCTCATTGTGCAAGACACGGAACCAGCAAAAATGCTTCAAATCTGCTCACCCGTGTGGTACTTTATACACAGAGCACCTTTTGTAAAAGAGATCAAATCTTAAGACGAATCTGGTTTCTTCCTTTCTTTGCTCTTTTTTTAATTTTTAATTTTTATTTAGGCATCACTTTAGTTTGTATTGACAGATCTTTTTTCCTGTTACATAACTTGTGTGTAAAGGAAGTCCTCTATCTGGGTTTCTCTGTAGCCCGCTCCACTGCTGAGGCTGCCCCCACCTGGTTGTCGCCTAAGGGCTCGTCCAGCTCCAAACTGGTCCTGCAAGGGGAGGAGCTGCTCCTGGAGTGTATAGCTGCTGGAGTGTGAGTGTTAAAAACAAGGTCAAGGTGTTCCCTTGATTTATGACTGTCAGTTTGTTTTCTGGTTGGAATGAGAACTATTGGCTTAATACAATACAAGCCATCCAAAGTAAACATTTACTTGTTTTACCAAGGCCAACTCCTCATATTGCCTGGACTAAGGATGGAGAGGAGCTTGCAGTGACGCCCCGTATGAAAATAAAGAATTTCAACAAAATGATTCAGATTCCAAAGGCAGCTTTTGAAGATGCAGGAGAATACACCTGCTCTGCAACCAACAAGATAGGTTACATTGAGCACACAATATCTGTCAAAGTCAAAGGTCAGATTTTCACAAGGTATATTATTTTTCAGCTTGGTGTTACATATGTAAGTAACCTGTAAACTCTGCTCTTGACAGCGGCTCCATTCTGGGTAGAAAAACCCACAAATTTGATTCTGGCACCTGAAGAAACCGGGCGGCTGGTGTGCCGTTCTGATGGGGTTCCTCGTCCCACCATCAGCTGGTTCATGAATGGGGACCCAATTGAAGGTATGATCAAATATTCCACATTTTTTGAGAAAGTAATAATTCCAACAATCCCTTTTTCTTTTGGTATCATCAGATGCAATGCCTCAGTCCAACAGACTGGTGGCTGGTGATACTATCACTTTGCGCAGTGTGACCACAGAAAATACTGCTGTCTACCAGTGCAACGCCTCCAATCAGTATGGGTACCTACTGGCCAATGCATTTGTCAACGTACTACGTAAGTATTCTTTTGTGTGTGTCTGACTTTGTATCACAGCATTTAATAAGATTGCAGCATGAGGTTATTGAAAAAAAACAACAACAAAAAAACAAGACAGCCTTGTGGTGTTTTGACCGCACATAAATTATTGCCCATAGTAAAAACATTACAATGTAAGCAGATCATACTGGTATTCTTTTTACATTTTTTAAGAAACAGTTGATTAAACAAAAATAACACACTGCAAAAAAAAAATATGCAATGGTTTTATTTTATTTTATACCTTTTTATGTTCACCTGAAAGCCTAGCTCTGAATGTTTTGGTTATAACAGTTCAGGTGGGTACAACACTTTTCACTTTACTTATTATTTGCAAAACAAACTGCAAAAAAATTAAAGATTCAATTTCCACTCATGAGATGGGGTCAAGCTGACAGGTTTCCCAACCACCAGGGACACCGCTCTCAATAAGCCAAAAGACACATTTGCAATACTATATCTACAACAACGTTTAATTATTCTGAGAAAGGAAACAATCTGTAGTCCTCTTTTTAAGCTCATTTGAGTGTGTACACAATAAACAAATTAAATTGGATGTATTCATTGGCTGTTACCAATATTATCTTTATCTAGATTCAACTCCTCGCATCATTGGGCCTAGAAATGAAGTTGTCAAAGTGATAGAGGGAAGTCGAACGTTTTTAGACTGTCGCTTCTTTGGTTCTCCTGTGCCTGACCTGCGATGGTAAGATCCTATCAAAATGACACTTAAGTCCACAAAGTAAGAAAAGAAATCAACCCCTCAATTGTCTTTGTTTCCCCACATTTCTAATGGGTTATCCAACTCAGGTCAAAATATGGACAAGGCAATCTTGAAGGGACTCGATTCAAGACCCACAGTAATGGAACTCTTGAGGTCAAACGGATACGACTAGAAGATGAGGGAACTTACATGTGTGTCATCAGCAACATTGCAGGACGAGACGAGAACCAAGTCCGAGTGGAGGTCAAAGGTCAATATTGCATACATTCATTTTGTATGTTTTGTGCAAAGGTTTAGTATTGAAAATCCTTCCCCACCATTATTTTCAGAGCCCATAGTAATAGTCACCAAACCACAAAGTATGAAGGTAATCCGAGGAAGTGATGTGCGCCTTGAGTGTGCTGTCAAAGCAGATGCCACTACTCCTTTCACAACATCATGGATAAAAAACAAAAAGCAAGTCACTTTTGGCTGGAGGTGAGTATTTATGTTTAATGCATAATAATTTGATTTTTAACACTGTATTTTTTGCACAACTGTAGATACCCTTAAAGTGTGAGCCATCAAACATCTTCATTCTCCCCTCTTGTCCTCAGAGTTTCTCTGGATGAATCAAATCTAGTCATTACTGATGTGAACAGAGGAGATGAGGGCAATTACACCTGTGTCTTTAAGAATGAGCTGGACCAGAAGTCTGCCTCTGCACACCTACTGGTGATGGGTATGTCTTGACTAAATATCATATCAAACACAATCCAGTGGTTAAATATCTATCTAAACCTTTGCTTCCAGATCGCCCTAATCCTCCAACGAACCTGGAGTTGTCTGATCCATTTGAACGCAGTGTACGACTCAGTTGGGTACCTGGTGACAGCAACCATAGTCCAATTACAGGTAAAAGTTGTAAAATATACCTTACAAATTGAAAATAAAGTATTTGGGTGGTACTTTTTTCTGTTAAAATATATTTTACCTATCTTTATAAAACAGATTACTTGGTGCAGTATGATGATGATGACTGGCTTCCTGGAAAATGGAGAAATCTGTCAACATACCCAGGGAATCTTAACTCTGTTATCTTACATCTCACACCATTTACCTATTATGAGTTCAGAGTTATTGCAATTAACGCTATTGGAGCCAGTCGTCCAAGTCGTTCATCAGCTCGTTTCCAGACCAGTGGTGCACGTGAGTTTTCCTGCTGTTAAATGTTACATCCATTTTCTAAACCCATTGTGTCACTTTCAAGGTCAGGGGGCTGCTGAAGCCTAACCCAGCCACTCGTAGACGAAAGCAGGGTACACCCTGGACTGGTTGCTAGCCTGTCGCAGGGCCTCAATCACACACTCACATTCACACCTCGGGACAAATTAGAATCTCTTGGCTCACAGCAAGAAGCCCCCTAGTCCAAGTCCCGGCTGGGGGACATGAAAAACAGAACATCAATGGGGGACCTTTCTGTGTGGAGTTTGCATGTTCTCCCCGTGTATGCGTGGGTTCTCTCCGGGATCTCCGGCTTCCTCCCACCATCCAAAAACATGCTTCATAGGTTAATTGGCAACTCTAAAAAATTGTCCCTAGGTGTGAGTGTGAGAGTGAATGGGTGTGTGATTTGTGGACATTCTACCCTGCGAAAGACTGGCGACCTGTCCAGGGCATCCCCTGCCTTCGCCCACAAGTGGCCGGGATAGGCTCCGGCAGCCCTGTGACCCTGAAAGGGAAAAACAGAACAGAAAATGAACGAATGAAAGAATTTTTAAGACCAGTCTGGCAGATCCTTGTCTGCTGCTCAACTTCTGTCTCCGTCAAAAATCATATCTGTTGTTTCCTTCACAGCCCCAGATGTCATCCCAAAGAATGTGAAAGGTGTGGGCACATGGAGAAATAACATGGAAATTAGCTGGGAGGTAGGACTTGAACTACAAAAATCAAAAATATCCCGTAAATCTAAAATACATCGTTACCTTCTGTTTTTGCTGTGCTTTCAGCCTCTGACCTACAGAGAGTGGAACGGACCACACTTGAAGTATCTAGTGTGGTGGAGAAGGAGAGATTCTAGAGAAGAGTGGAAGAATGCAACCACAAAGTGGCTGAGATACTACATCTATGATGCAGACACCTTCACCCCTTATGAGATCAAAGTCCAGGCTGTCAATGACTTTGGGCTGGGCCCAGAGTCCCCCGTTGTCATTGGTTATTCTGGTGAAGACCGTAAGTCCCACCACAAATTCTATTAATTTTTTTTAATGATGTTTAGAGCATTTATTAATGTAAATTATGTCTGTGATGGAATATGGAAACTTTGCAGCCTTCTCACAGTGTCATACCTGTTCTTAAACAAGACAATGTGAATATTTATCACTGAAATAAAATCCGTTTTTTTTTCTTTCCACTCTTCCTGAAGGCCCTTTGGCCGCACCTTTAAATCTTAGAATTTCTGACATTGAAAGTACTCAGGTCACTGTACACTGGGACCCAGTGTCGCGAGAGAACATCATGGGGGAGCTAAAAGAGTACAAGGTATGGCTGCTGTAATTTTGACAAACTGTAATGCAGGTTGAGAAACAATTTTAGTTAACATAATTTCACAGGAATACATCACCAGCTGATAAATACTATCAATTAGGCCTTTAAAGTCTTGGTCTATTGTAATTTTAAATAGTTTACAGATTACTAAAAATAAATCTTTGCACAGTGCAGGGTATAGGTTATTCATCAAACAAGCGGAAGAATTTTACAGTTAATCGTTTTGGTAAACAGTATAATTATTGTCTATTCAATTTACTGGGAAATGTTAAAATATTATAGTTTATAGTTTGGTCTAAACTGAAGTATAGTTTTTAAGTATTTAAATCTGATTAAAGGGCAGCCGTGTTGCAGAAGGTAAAGCGGTCAACCTCTGATCAGAAGATCAAGGTTCAGTTCCTGCTCTGCCCGCCCTCGTGTCAAAGTGTTTTTTGTTGTAAAAGACTCGTAACTAAACCATACCAAGTTTATTACTCAGTTCTGAGTCTTAAACAAAAACAACGATTTAAGTAAATCCTAAAAGATGTGTGTCACCTCTCATCTCTCAGGTCTACTACTGGAGAGACAGCAGTCAGCTGCGGTGGCTATGGGTCAACAGAGGAATGAAGTCCAAAATATTCCCAAACAATGATCCGGAACCATCTGGAGTCATCACAGACCTCATACCCTACAGCAACTATAAAATGTACATAGTGGTGGCTAACAGTAGATTTGAAGGGCCGCCAAGTAACAATATACACTTCTCAACACCTGAAGGGGGTAACCAAAATAATGAGTTAGTTGAAACTTTAAAAAAGTGGAAGTTTTCATGTGTTGTTACATTTATGTCTGTGTTCTACTGCTTTTAGTACCATCCGCTCCCACATCCTTTAGAATCCAACAGCGCCATCTGGACAGTATTTATGTGGACTGGGATCTGCCAGCGGAGCCCAACGGGATCATCACTGGTTACTCTCTAAAGTATCACACATGTAGGCGAAAGCTCTATCTAGCACACTCTTTAATAAACTCTCAAAGAGACAATACGGTGAGGCTTGTAATGGGATGTAGCTGGAGTATGTCCTCAAGAAGCTCTAAAATGATTTTGTGTCCACTTTCTAAGGATGTGACGTTTATTTTACCTGGATTAAATTGCCTCGAAATTTAAAATACCACTATATCTGTTTTAAATTTGCCTGTTCTCATGTCAGTGAACGCTACCAGAGGAGAGGAGATGAGAGTTGAGGAATTCCCACCTAATGTGACAAGCTTCTCCATCCGCCGGTATGACCGATACACTCGCTACTGGTTCTCTGTGGCAGCCCGAACTCGGATTGGAATTGGAGAGTGGCATACGGAGGAGTCGCCGCATTACACCACAGAAAGTAGTTTGCAGTTTATTTTCAAGCTGTGTTTGGTCTGCAAAATGAACCCTCTTTCGTTGCCTTCAGTTAAACAGTGTTTGTGTCCCTCAGCGTACGCTCAGGACCAGGTGGACATCACAACACAAGGCTGGTTCATTGGGATAATGTGTGCTGTGGCTCTCATCGTGCTCATCCTCCTCATAGTTTGCTTCATCAAGAGAAGTCGAGGCGGGAAATACCCAGGTAAAAAAGAGCCACAAAATATCAACTTCAATCTCTTTTCATCAAGAATCCATCACAGGTTTTAATGCAGATATATTTTTAGATGTAGATTAGATATTTCAAACTGTCATTTTGTGTTATTATAACTCATAATATAAATAATTTTATGACAACAGTGACCAACTTGTGATAAAATAAATTGCTTTTTGTTCCTAATGTCCTGATTTAACAATTGCTCTCTTTGCAGTTCGAGAGAAGAAGGACATTTCACTGGAGCCTGTCGATGAAAAAGATCAGGAAGGTTCATTTGACTATCGGTAAGTATTACAGCAAACCGCTGACATGATATGGGATTCAAATACCTACAGACAGTTTTACTTATGCAATAAACATTTACCAAGTTATTGTGCAGCCATTTTCAATTTTTAAACAGTTAACAGTTCCAGTTCCAGTGTTTGAAGTATGAAAGTTTATATAACATCATTGCTTCAATGCCTAACAGTTGATAGTTCAAAAGGACATTGTAGACACGTGTTAACAAAAGTAATATATGTAATATATGCAAAAGTATATATATACACAGATTTTTTGAACATATGAAACCAATATGAACCAAATATGAATTTGTCAGAAAATCAAATGTTTTTAATTTAAACTGATACCATGAAATCTCTTTTTATGACTCAGTAAATTGATCTAGACTATTAAAAAAGAAATTGTTTTGTAATAGTAAAGATTAATTAAGATTATGTTTTTAGTCATACACAAGAGCACAGTTTAGACCATTTTGAACTAAAACAAATACCATCTTTTTTTTACAAAGATGGCAGCCATTGTCATCGATGTATTAACAATGTGTAGACTGTTTTTGTTTGTCAAACTGATAAATGAATCAACCCTCAAACATTTTAAGATTGACTAAGCTTTAAGATAGTGTTGAATAGCAACAAATTAAATCAGTTTTGGAATTAAAAATAAAAAGTTTCATCCAACCTAAATTTATTTTGTTTGTTTTTTTACCCTACATTTCCTCCGATCCCTCATCCCTGTTCTTTTCATACTGAACCACTGCAGATCCCTTGAAAGGTATGACAAGACTAAAAATTGACACATTGACACCACTGACACCTCAGTTGTCAATATGTTCAGAATTAGTTTCTTTCTTGTTTAGATAAACTGACCTTAAATAAACATTTGAATATTTTAGGATAGCACATGTCTCCACGCTGCCTTTTCCTCGGAGGCACATGTAAGTATTCTGCGGATGTTCTGCAGTCAGTGTGCCAAATTCTCCACTAAATACTGTCACTTGTGCACATTTGGTAGAGAGGAGGAGAGGCTTCAAAGAGCCCAGCCAGCTGTGGAAGCCATGATGAAACGCGTAGACAGTGACGACAGTCTGGTGGAATATGGAGAAGGAGGGGAGATGCAGTTTGAAGAGGATGGCTCCTTTATCGGACAGTACACAGGAACCAGGCGAGATGTCAGAGACTTGGATTTCAGTGGAGGTCTGGAGCTCCGGCCTCCAATGAATACTATATACTCCCTTGCATGAAGACCGAACTGTAAAACGCTTTTGGCCTTGTGACTTTGTTGCGCTTGAGCCCGCTAATTTGAAGAACTTGGGTTCAGCTTGTATTTTTTCAAAGGGGAAAGACAGCGATCATCCTGCACAGAGACTGCTAGAGAAGTTGGGTATTATCCTTCTCAGAGATTTTTTGATTTGATGAATCAAAAGTGTTATTTTGTACATTTTGTGTTTACAGATTTTATCCCCCTTTCCTTTTAATAATCCCAATGGTTGAGAGATTTTTACCGAGCACCATGAGAGACAGGCAAAAATCGTCTTATCATGTTGATAAGAGCAGGTAGAAATATCTAAGTGCCGACTGTAAATGCATATTTTTCTATCCAACAAATAGGATTTGCACAATTTTTAGTGCTTCCACTTTAGAATAACAGCTGCATAACACACTTAATCATTCATTGAAGCCATGATGCACCCAGCCTAGAACTAAAGGATCACTCAAGACTGTGTTCAGTTCCACTCAGATGGATCTGTATTCAAATTGTTAGTGCATCTTTGTCATCTTCATTATGGCCCTTAGCATTATTCTTGCTGAAAAATGACTGTTATCTGTTATAGCAGAGCAGCAAGGAGTCAGAGAAGCCCACAATGAAATCAGAACGAGAAGTGCATTCTTTTTCACCCGTGGGAGGAGCATTATTTGTAACGATGTGTGCTGTGTACTAACCTAAAGAAAGTGAATATATTGATATTGCAATAGTATATTAAAATCTTGCTTTATTAAATCTCAATTTCATCACTATTGTTTATATTTTGTATCAGTAACCCTTGTGCTGTCCTATGACCCCACCCTTACATTGACGTGTTATTCCTTCCATGACAAAGGTGGATAAAGGTGGAGAGGATTTCATGTAATTCATGGACACCAGTGATCATCACAAATCATTGAAGAAAAAGGTTCAGCACACACTGTCTTGTGGGGTCTAGATGACCCAACTCCCAGTGTTACCAAGTGCCTAGGATAGCACAAGGGCTAAAGAAGATCTGAATCATGGAAACAGTCTTTTTTTCTCAGTCATTATTTTTCTTGGAGTCAGTCCTAGACAGTTTGGTGACCTTCATTGTTCAGCCTGGGGAGGCACACAGGACCTGCCTGTTCTCTGAAAGTTAGTTTGTGGTTGTGTTGGTTTCCTCCTTTAGGACCTTTGCTTGTTACATATCTTGCCTTGTTATTTCATGCTTGGATGTTTTTTGGGAAATGTGTAGAAGTCAATTGAAGGAGAATGGAGGAAGAAAATCTTAAAGTCAACTTTTTCTTTTTTTTATTACATAAAATGAAGAATTTACTACAGATGGTTGTCTAAAGACTTAAAGCATCTGAAAACTAAACCCAGAAGATTTAATTTAAAAGAGACAGATTAATAATTTAAAAGAAGAAGCTGTGATCATAGAAATGCATGTGAGTAAACACACCAGAAAGGACTGCAGAAAGAGAATTCATCATAGGAATGCTCATTTTCTTAAAAACACAGCATGAATTGAAAAGGCACAAAGGTTTGGAAGGTTGATCAGATCAAAGAATTTGATGGAAATATAATAAATTAAACAGTAATTTTTCCTATTTTACCAGGTCCTTCAAAATTGTTTTAGAAATAAATTGGAAAAATTGGAATCTTGATTTTTGTCATTTTAAAAAGTCCTGCCTTAATATTGGGAAAGCTGTTTCCATCTGAGGGATTCAAATATTGATACATTTGAGATTCAAAGTCACATGATCCACTTTCTTTGGTAGTAAACTAAGCTTGATCAGCAGATTTCAGTTAAACTGAATCATTGTGACAGTACCAAAAGTCATAAATCATGATCAGCCTTTGTACCTGTTTTATCATGCATATGTGCGGATGAGTTAGGAAAAAAAGGAAAAAATGTGTATTTAAATTGTAAATTAGATTTGAAAAGACCAAATGACAATGGTAGAATACGATTAATGTGCAACATTTCAACCAAATGGAAAATTTAAGTGTAATAATAATAAGCTATTAACACTTAAAGTGGTTTTGACAGTCTTGTTTTTTTTGCTTATTTAAATAAATATCAGTTAAAAAAAAAACGTTTTTTTCAAATTGAACATGTTTTGCTGTTTTTATTTTAATTTTTTTACAAAACAAATAGGAACTACCCAACCAATCTGCCCCATCAAAGCTGAAATCCCAGTTTAGGACAGGTAAAGCAGGGGGTGGGGTCCTACACAAGTATATAAGAGGCATACTTCTGGATCTGGAAAAAATCAGCACAACTATTTTGACAGATTCTATACTTGCTTCAATTTAAAACAAAATTACAGATTCTGATCACTAAAAGAAGTTCTGCCAACAAAACATGGGTCGTCTGATAGTCCTGACAGGTAAATTCCTTTGATGCAAAAATTAGTTTGCTCTTTTGTCAAGACTTGTTCAAGAATATCACTAATCAGTTTTTCTTTCTCAGGATTGTCTGTTCTGATATGTCTTCAAACCGGTATTGGTTTGTTTATTTTTTGCATTTCAGAGCATTTTCTTAACACATAACACAAACTATTAACTGCTTTTCTCCTTTTTCCAAAAGTGTCTTCCACCAAACTGGCCTGCTACTTCACCAGTTGGTCCCAGTATAGACCAGGTGTTGGCAAATACCTGCCTGAAAGTGTAGACCCTCATCTGTGCACACACCTCATCTACGCCTTTGCTGTGATCAGCTCTACAAACGAAATTAAAACATTTAAATTGATTTTACCTGTTGATCAAAATATTAACAATAATTGTTGTTGAGTATATGAAGAAAATTATTTAAAAAATTATCAGAGGATTATTTTCTTTATTTGTGATATACACGTTAGAGATACCAACCGAAATCATAAATAAATCATTTAACAGAGAAATAACATTTCTTTCTAAAAGAACCTAAAATACATTCATTATTCAATATAAAGAAAAAAATCAAAGCTCATGCAGAATATTCAATAGGAGCAGAACTTCTGATTCGGATTCTACCTTTTCTGTTCATTTTTTTTAAACCATGTTACAGAAATCCTCAGCTGAAGACTGTTAGCTGTTGGTGGAGCGAGCTTTGGAACAACACAGTAAGAGGACAAGCTTGATGTTAAAACAATTCATTTGAACTGATTTTTAATGTTGAATATTTTACAGAAAATAAAAGAACAGATCTCACAACTCACGTTTCTCCATCTCCTTATGGCTAAACTTGTCACATTTATTTTTAAGTTTTAAACTTTGTCATTAGTTAATACATCGCTCCATTCTTTTGTATTCTCTTTTTTTGTTTCTTATTTTGAGCCATAGCAATTTTTATTTATTTTAGTGCAGTTCTGTGTCTGTGTTTGCTTGTGAAAGAAATAATGTGCTGCTTGTTATGATGTACAGATTCACCACCATGGCTTCTACTCCTGCCAACCGAGAGACTTTCATCCAGTCCTCTATGGACGCTCAGTCCACTGTTGTTTTTCCACATCAAAATATTCCAAAAAGAACAAACATTCTAACAAAATGTATGGTCATATGTCTTTGCTAAATTCAAAGTATTTCCACACATTGGACTGGAATGATGGACTGATCATTTTTGCAGTCATCACTTGTGTGTTGTCTGCTGCGATGACACTTGGTTGTTATTACATTATCTTAAAATAAACCTACTGTGGTTCAAATTATGTCCTCTGCCCAAAGCAAATTTTGCCCGGAAATTTAGAATTGATACCAGATTGGCTGGAAACAGCCCAATCAGGCAGCACTCGGCAAGGCAACTGAGGCTCTGCATTATGAAATTTGTAGATAATTTGTACCAGTGCAAAATATCACTAGGGCATTAATAACAACAATATAAAATGATCTGGCGGGCCAGATATAATCACACACCGTGTGATATAAGAGGTTCACCACTATGTTTGTTCAATGTTAATGATTGAATGTTAATGATTGAAACTTTTATTTTACCTTTTTTTTGAGTCCAAAGATTGTTTTCATTGTTTTTGACTTGTAACCAAAAATTTAGTAACATTAGAATATATAAGAGGTTCATCACTGTGTTTACTCAGTGTTAATGATTGTTACAGTTTCTGTGCTTTAAAATAAAAACACAGTTCAGCAGGATACCTCTTGGTGAGGTGTTCAGCTATCATGGCCAGGCTTATATTGACAGCAGGTAAAAAAAACAATTATTTTGCATCAACTCGATTTCTCATAAGACATTTTATTTAATGACTTGTTCTGAAATCCTGCAGGTCTTTGTCTTTTTCTCATCAATTTGGGTGAGTCCAGCAACTTCATATTTATACAATACAACAACAAGATTAATATTGCATATTAATTCTGTAGATTTCTAACTGCTGAATGTTACATACAACATTTATTTTTGTTTAGTGTCATCCTTCAGACTAGTGTGTTATTTCACAAACTGGTCTCAATACAGACCGGGCAACGGGAAATTCCTGCCTTCAAATATTGATCCAAACCTATGCACCCACCTGATCTATGCTTTTGCTGGTATCAATGATCAACATGAGTTGGTCACTGTAGAATGGAATGATGATGCGCTCTATACATCTTTCAATGGACTTAAACAGAGGTCTGTTTGTTCCTCTTTTTTACTAATTATAAAATGCTACATGGTGTATTACTTACAATCTAGATCTGTATCTCCCAGAAACCCCAATCTCAAAACACTACTGTCAGTTGGAGGCTGGAATTTTGGAACACAAAAGTGAGATATTTCATGTTGTTACTAAATATAATAACCCTTCTTTTGTCTCAAAGCATCTTGTCACTGTTGCTTTACAGATTCACTACAATGGTGTCAACACAAGCAAACAGAAATACATTTATCCAGTCGTCTATTAAATTATTAAGAAGATATGGATTTGATGGCCTAGATTTGGCATGGAACTATCCGGCAGCAAGAGGGAGTCCTTTGGAAGACAAGCAGAGATTCACAATATTATGCAAGGTAATGTCTGAAACTGTCACTTTGTTGTGTAACTAATGTTTGCCGTACTACATAAAGTGACTCTTTTTTTAAGATTTAGATGGAAGCAGTGGTGACCCCTCAAGGGGAAGCCAAAAAAACTGAAAAGAAAAGATGAAATTGTTTTGTAATTTACAGGAAGTTCTTGAGGCTTATGTGGCTGAAGGAGCTTCGACTGAACAGGCCAGGTTGTTGGTCTCTGCAGCCGTTTCTGCTGGCAAAGGATTTATTGATGCTGGTTATGAAATTCCAGAGTTGGCAAAGTAAGTTGATTTTTGTTTGGCCATATGGGAATTTTAAAAGGACAAACGCAGTATTTTGCAGGAATATGACATGTATCAGGGCTTCACAGCGTGTGCTTTGAAATAGTGGGAAAGGGGGGTTCATCAAAAAGCATATCGAGACTTGTTTCATATAGGGGTGGAGCAGGAAATGATGACATCTGAAGCTTTCTCACTCGGCTGTACCACGTGAATAATTCAGGAAGTGGTCACCCCCTCCCAAAAAAAAAAGTACTGGTTCAAAGTGATCCTGCATCCAGTACATGTCCAGTCCATTACTAGCATTTGGTAATCAATTGCATTTTTCTTTTGTAAATACATTAATCAACCAGCAACAAGAGTGAAAAGCTATTGTTGTAACTAATAAAATTGACCCCATCTTGAATATAGAGACCACAAACTAAAGATCCAATTATCAATCTCAAATGGGCAAATTAAAAATCTGTTAAATGTTTACAGTAAGAGCGGCAGCAAAGCTGTGATTTCTAACTACGGCTAATAAATATCAGCAAACTTTTCACGTCTTAAAGTTTTAATAATAATAATTGATACTTTAATTATCCCACAATGGGGGAATTCTTCTTCGCATTTTGACCCATCTCCCCATCTCCATCTCCCCTCGGGGGAGCGATGGGCTGCAGACTGGCCGCGCTTGGGGGGCGACAGCTGGCTGGGGAGACCGGGATCAATCCGCCAACCCTTCGGTTGTTGGACAACCTGCTCTACTGCCTGAGCTAAACTGCCGCCCAAATGAAAATGGAACAATAAAGATTGGAGACAAACACTTATAGTGGACTGTTGAAAGCCTATGTTTATCATCTGTGTAAATTTACACTTTTTTATGTGAGAAAAATGCTCCCTTTTGAAATTAGCCTCTAGTGGTCTTTTGAGGAATTTTAATATGTGGTACCTTGATGTGGCTTCGAATTTGGTATATTATTTGGTATATTATATATATATTTGGTATATAATTTGGAATTTGGAGGGTGAAGGCTTGGGTTAAAAGTAAAAACTAGGCTTCTTCTTTCCCTCCATTACACTCAGCAACTAGATTGGAGTTGTGCCTTTTTGAATATCTGGTTTGTCTATTTAAGTTTCGGACAGCTATTTGTTTTACAGCTGTGTAGTTTTCCCATCAAATAAAGCTCCTGGTGGATATGTGATGCACTGATGACAAGGCTTGAAGGTACTTGAGGTTTGAGAAGGTTTTTCAACCAGAACAGATCTTAGTTGCCAGGCTTTGGCAAGGGAAAGAGTTGCAGGGTTAAACCTTATTCAGAGAGAGTGGTAGGTAGAGCAAAACAAAAGATTGAAGATATCATTTGTTCTTGTCTTCTACAAATCAATGATCTGGGGACTTCTGAAAGTCTAGAAAGCTCCATTCCAAAAATAGCACAGTGAATGAACAGCCCAATTTTTTTTTCAGGTACCTCGATTTTATTAATGTGATGACCTATGATTTCCACGGCACCTGGGAAAGTGTCACAGGACATTACAGCCCTTTATTCAAGGGATCTCGGGACTTCGGGGACCATGTCTACCATAACACTGTGAGTGATTAAATATAAAATGTCAAAAAACATCAATCTGCTTATGGCCAGCTCACACTGGGGTGTTCGGGTTCTAACTTCGAAATGTTTCAACTCTAGAGAAAAAATAAAAACCCAGGTTTCTTTCAGATAATGGATGCCCAATTTAAGTAGTTATACTTCATTTTAAAGTTAAAGTTTGCTGATTTTCCTTGTTCAAATAGAAATTTACCAGATGTGTTTTAATTGTTTTATTTATGTTGCAGGACTTTGCCATGAGGTACTGGAGAGACAAAGGGACTCCTGTAGAAAAACTGAACATGGGCTTTGGTACATACGGACGAACATTTCGACTTTCTACTCAATCTAGTCAGCTTGGAGCCCCAGTCATTGGTCCTGCTGCTGCTGGCATTTATACAAGGGAGGCTGGCTTCTGGTCCTATTATGAGGTGAAACAGAATGAAAGATTAAAAACTTTTATTGCATGTTGTTCATCAGATTCAATCTTAAAGTTAATCTTTTTTACACAATCATCACAGTCCACTTGGAAATGTAATTATTGTCTTCCTTTCAGATTTGTACATTTCTTAAAGGAGCCAGCGTTCATTTAATCGAGGATCAGAAAGTTCCATATGCCATCAAACAAAACGAGTGGGTTGGATATGACGACAAAGACAGTTTTCATACTAAGGTTTGTTTCAGTAAAGCTGTTGCTCAGTTAACTTCTTGTTCAACCAAACACAAAGTTGTACCCTGAGACTTTAACTAGTTTCAAAGTGGTTCCATCATTTCTCATTCAGGTTCGGTACTTGAAAGACAATCGGTTTGGTGGAGCCTTCGTCTGGTCTTTGGATCTTGACGACTTTGCTGGACAGTTTTGTGGACAAGGGAACTATCCCCTCATCAAGCATCTTCAATCCCTTTTGGCTTCAGGTTAGAGAATCCCTCTACATTGTAAACTTGCTTTGTACAATTGGACCACAAATCAAATGTCTTCTTGAATTCAGTTGTACTGACTTAAGGATAATTTAACATTTCTCCAGATCTTCCCCCTCTGCCAACTGCAGAAACCATTCAGGTCCAAGTAACTCCATCTACAAATAAAGATCAAACACAAAACAAACCCCATCCCAGACCAACAGCTTCTGACACCAACTTTTGTGCCACAAAGATTGGAGGCGTTTACGCCAAACCAGATGCTCCAGGTTCTTTTTACAACTGTGCCAATGGCATTACCTGGATCCAAAACTGCCCCCATGGTTTAGTTTTTCAGGACAGCTGCAAGTGTTGCACGTGGCCATGAAGAGTTTGCAAAGTTGGCGGCAATAATCAAGAGGACCTGGCTGCAGATAACAGGATGGCGCCTAGACATTTGGCTGTAACCAGAAGTTTATCCCCCCATATCTTTTGAAGAAAAACTTTATCTTAGCTAGTGACGCTAAAACTTACTGATTTTCTGATTTTAATCTTCAATAAATGTTTTTACAATTCTGAACACTTTTGTTAACATCAACAACAGCTGCAGATGGACAAGGACCGTAACAAGTTAACCCTTGTGCTATCCTATGACCCCACCCTTACATTGACATGCTATTCCTACCATGATAAAGGTGGATAAAGGTGGAGAGGATTTCATGTAATCCATGGACACCAGTGAAGATCACAAATCATTGAAGAAAAAAGGTTCAGTGCACTGTCTAGTGGGTCTTGATGACCCCACTCCAAATGTTAAAGTGCCTAGGATAGCACAAGGGTTAAGTGTGCAGACATTACAGCAAAGAGAACTTATAAACTCTGCTAAATCCAGAAGGATGGCTGTCAATCAGACTGCAGAAAATGGAATACCAACCTTGGACAATAGACAGAATTTGGACCTTTTTATATCACAGCATCACCTTATAATTATAATAATAAAATTGCTCAATCAATTATTGAAGATGGTTAAAGTGATTGATCTCAAATTATATCACTTCACTTGCCCCAAAAAGAGATTCATGATTCTTCTAATGAAAAATAATCTGCACATATTTTTAACTTTTGATACTTGATCTGCATATGCTATGGTGATTTCGTATATAGTGTTATGTCTAATTATATTCATGATTGTTCTAATATAAAAAATAATCTGCATGTATTTTTAAAACTTGATCTGCCTATGCTATGAAGATTTCTGAAACAGTGTTATGTCTACCTTTTCTGATATAGGGTTATTTTTAATCATAGTCTTGATTTTTCTAATGAAAATAATCTGCACATGTTTTAGATAACTGATCTACATGTGCTATGTTGATTTCTAAAATAGAGTTTAGTCTATTTTACATAGTTATTAAGTACTTCATCTTTGTCGTGTGATTTATTGATACTTAAGTATTCTTAATTATCTGAAACTGTGTTGGTAAGGCATAGATATCCGATAAAAGGTCATGAACCAGATAATGATAAATCATGTAATGAAAATGGTACGGTAGAACAGGGGTGGGATTATATGAATTCGCTTCCTTCCACTCCCTTTCAAGCAATCTTTGATTTCATGTCAAATTATCATAAGTTTGATACATCTTTGTATGAATGTATAACAGCTGATTGTATTAATTTAATAAAGTTCATTGTGTCTATAAGATTAACTGACTTCTTGGGTTATTTTATTTTCAGACACGGTTTGTTTTTTCACATACCTGACTTGTTTTGGCAGAATCAAACATGTCAGGTACGTGAAAACATATGTTTTCGAGCCAAGTGTGAACATAGCATGAAAGTGATGAAGACAATACATACATTATACATATTAATTCATAGAAGATCAGAGAAATTATTTGCTGAATTAAATATTTTACTTTCATCAAAACAATAGAATTATTTTAGGTGGACATTTAATAAAATATTTTCCAGGGACAATTAGGATGACAAAGTAAAACTCCTTTTTTTCTAAAATCATTGCAGTGATTTCTTACGTCTTTTCTTTTTCACTTATCAATATTTTTTCTCATATTTGTGATGATATGCTAAAACCACAGCTGTGTGCAAACAAAGACTCGGGGATGGCAAACCCTGGTCCTCAAGAGCCATCTTTCTGCTGATTGACTGACTCAAATGATTCCACACCCTGATTGACTAAACACACCTGGTTTAGACAGTCAGTATTAAGCAGACCAGCGAGAGCTGGACACCAGGTAGGGTTGAGGCTCATGAGGAACTCTTGGCGAACTCTGCTAGCCTAAATCATTGCAAAACAAGGTTTAAAGGTCAGAGATCATTTTAGATTATTGACAAGAATTGAGTAACATTGGAATCAGTATGTTTGCTCAGTGTTAATGATTGGCACAGTGTATGTCTTTTTTTTCTTCAATAAAGCACAGCTCATTAGGCTACTTCGTGTTGAAGTGTTTTTGACAGAAGCTACTATGGCCAGGCTAACATTAATAGCAGGTAAAGAAAAACAAACACTTCGATTTATTCTTTTAACCTCTTGATAGAGTATTTATTTAGTGAGCTGTTCTGAATTTCTGCAGGTCTCTGTCTGTCCTTTGTCGGTTTGGGTGAGTCCAGCAACTATATAAATATAAATATTGCATATTAATTCTGTAGATTTCTAACTGCTGAATTTTACATACATTTATTTTTGTTTAGTGTCATCCTTCAGACTGGTGTGTTATTTCACAAACTGGTCTCAATACAGACCAGACAATGGGAAATTCCTGCCTTCAAATATTGATCCAAACCTATGCACCCACCTGATCTATGCTTTTGCTGGTATTAATGATCAACATGAGTTGGTCACTATAGAATGGAATGATGATGCGCTCTATACATCTTTCAATGGACTTAAACAGAGGTCTGTTTGTTCCTCTTTGTCACTAATTATAAAATGCTACATGGTGTATTTCTCACAATCTAAATCTGCATCTCCCTACAGAAATCCCAATCTTAAAACACTGCTGGCAGTTGGAGGCTGGAATTTTGGGACACAAAAGTGAGATATTTCAATCTGTTGCTGTGGCCGTGTCACTCAGCCACTACGTACATTTTGCACATTTTCCACGTATGAAATGTTTCTCTTTTTTTGATACATGTGTGATATACGTAATGCATAAGTGTTTCTGGTGTTCGTCATTCATCGATGTGTGCAGATGTCTGTTGGGGGTTTTGGCCGACGGGTTTTTATGTAAACTCAGTTTGAGCTTTACAAACCTTTTGGTTGGTTGAGAATTGCACAGTTTATGTATATTTTAAGTAGTTTATATAGAATATTTTATTACATAACTCTTACAATTTTGCAAGATGCAAAATTTGTGGCTTTCCAAGACCGTTCTATGTATGTCCATGTATGTCTAACAGACTTTTCATGCATGTACCACCCATGTATAACTTTTACATCGCGTATGCAGAGCACATATCGCGTTTAAATTACGTAATTGACGCAAAAATTACTGGGGAATTGTATATCACACACAGTTCATGTTCTGCGTTGTTTTAAGTGTTCTTTGCATGATTTATTTGTACTTCTTCCGTGGTTTTAATGTGGCACACTCTTTCCACATATATTCACATATGACCAATTTTCATCAGTACAGTATGTGCAAAATGTAAGTAGTGGCAATGTGACATTGCCTTAATGGTATTGTGCGTTTTCCCTCTGACAGCATCTTGTCCCTGTTGCTTTACAGATTCACTACAATGGTGTCAACACAAGAAAACAGAAACACATTTATCCAGTCATCTATCAAATTACTGAGAAAACATGGATTTGACGGACTAGATTTAGACTGGGAGTATCCAGCAACAAGAGGGAGTCCTTTGGAGGACAAGCAGAGATTCACAATGTTATGCAAGGTCTTGAACTGCCTCTTTGCAAAATTACTATCAAATGGCCTGAGGTGAATTTTTATAATTGTGTAATAGGAGCTCTTTGAAGCCTATGAGGCTGAGAGAGCTTCAACTGGACAGGCCAGGTTGTTGATCTCTGCTGCTGTTTCTGCTGGAAAGCCAACTATTGATGCTGGTTATGAAATCTCAGAGATGGCAAAGTAAGCGGATTTATCATTTACCAACTCATGAACACACAATGTGTGTTCTGTTTATTAGTTGTTTTGATTAACCTCAATTTATTTTCACTAGGTACTTAGATTTTGTGAATGTGATGACCTATGATTTGCACGGCTCGTGGGAAAATGTCACAGGACATAACAGCCCTTTATTTAAAAGCTCCCAGGACACCGGCGACAATGTCTACCTAAACACTGTAAGTTATAGAGCATGTTTTGTTTTAAACACCTGCAAATTTTAAAAACCACTCCTGTGGAATGTTTTATTTTTAGAAAATGACGTAGATTTTAACATGTACTAGACAGCTTGAAGTCAGTGCGAGAACAAACAATTTTGCATAAATATTTTTCATTACTTTTTTTGTTAAAAGGGATTTTTCTGTACATTTCTTTTATATTTTTGGCATATTTTGAGTGAGCAATAAGATGCCATTTTTATTTATATCAGGGTGCTTCTTTTTTTCTTAAATAACTAAGTCTCAGTGAGGTGTTTCAAGTCCACACTCCAACTGCTCTAAATCACAATAGCAAATAAAGTATATTTTGAGGTCCTACATTGTAATTAATATTCCAATGGGTAAATTTAAACACAGTCAGTTTCACTTACAGTTTACTGGATAACGTATTTGTCTGTCAGATAAATTACTGGATGTAGTTTAATTTTATTTATGCTGCAGGATTTTGCCATGAGGTACTGGAGAGACAAAGGGACTCCTGTAGAAAAACTGAACATGGGCTTTGGTACATACGGACGAAGTTTTCGACTTTCTACTCAATCTAGTCAGCTTGGAGCCCCAGTCATTGGTCCTGCTGCTGCTGGCATTTATACAAGGGAGGCTGGCTTCTGGTCCTATTATGAGGTGAAACAGAATGAAAGATTACAAACTTTTATTGCATGTTGTTCATCAGATTCAATCTTAAAGTTAATCTTTTTCACACAATCATCACAGTCCACTTGAAAATGTAATTATTGTCTTCCTTTCAGATTTGTACATTTCTTAAAGGAGCCAGCGTTCATTTAATCGAGGATCAGAAAGTTCCATATGCCATCAAACAAAACGAGTGGGTTGGATATGACGACAAAGACAGTTTTCATACTAAGGTTTGTTTCAGTAAAGCTGTTGCTCAGTTAACTTCTTGTTCAACCAAACACAAAGTTGTACCCTGAGACTTTAACTAGTTTCAAAGTGGTTCCATCATTTCTCATTCAGGTTCGGTACTTGAAAGACAATCGGTTTGGTGGAGCCTTCGTCTGGTCTTTGGATCTTGACGACTTTGCTGGACAGTTTTGTGGACAAGGGAACTATCCCCTCATCAAGCATCTTCAATCACTTTTGGCTTCAGGTTAGAGAATCCCTCTACATTGTAAACTTGCTTTGTACAATTGGACCACAAATCAAATGTCTTCTTGAATTCAGTTGTACTGACTTAAGGATAATTTAACATTTCTCCAGATCTTCCCTCTCTGCCAACTGCAGAAACCATTCAGGTCCAAGTAACTCCATCTACAAATAAAGATCAAACACAAAACAAACCCCATCCCAGACCAACAGCTTCTGACACCAACTTTTGTGCCACAAAGATTGGAGGCGTTTACGCCAAACCAGATGCTCCAGGTTCTTTTTACAACTGCGCCAATGGCATCATCACGATCCAAACATGTCCCCATGGATTAGTTTTCCAGGACAGCTGCAAGTGTTGCACGTGGCCATGAAGAGTCTGAAACGTTTACTGCAAACACTGCCGTAAAACCTGATTGATCTTTACCCAAAAACGTCTTATTTCTCTTCACTTTTTTCACCTTTTCACACAAATGTATTATAGAATTAAGTTGCAGAAGCTTGATATTTGCAATTAGTGGGGTAAATTCTGGAATGATCAATGATTCATTCAGCAGAATTCTTCTCATTCATTCTTTTCTTCTAAAGTGTTTATGTATCCAAGCAAACATGTCCATCTGCTTTTCTTTTATTAAATTTTAATGCTTTTATTTTTTTCTCTCTTGTAAAATCCTCATAATACAGTAACTAATAAATAGTCATATTTTTGATGCATTCGTATTTATTTACTAGATTTGTTGCAGAATAAATGTGATGCTATTTAGACATCACAACTTTTTACACCAATAAAATAAAAGGAGTTTTCAAAATAATGTAAGAATTACACACATTGTTATCCTTTAAGGAAATACATCTTCAAATCACAATTATAATTCAATTAAGTATAACACAAATCTTTCCACTTTTTTACATTTAAAATATGGAGTTTAGTGCAGCAAGTTTAGTAATCTATTAATACTCTTTACGAAGGTTTTTCACTACTTAAAATACCCAACTGATCCTCTGTAGCATTTTGGTCTAAATTTTAAAACTTTTGAATGTGTCGTAGCTTTTTTTTATTTATTTAATGGTTTCTTTAGGTTTTCTTACAAAATGTCAATATTACATAAGGTTGTCTTGGAGAACTTCAGTGGAAAAAAGGTCAACAGTCATTCAGACACCCTACTGCACAGCAAGACTGAAAGTCTAAATTTTATAGGCTTTTACCACTGATATTCTGAGATGGTAAAATGTCTCAATTGTAGTGGAAAAACTTTGATGATCTCAACTAGAAAAAAAATCAAACATTTTATTTATGAACATAAGAGAGAGCTGTAGTTAGTGAGGGAGCCATGAGACACTTTTTTTAAAGATTAACTTTATTCAACAGTTACAAATGAGCAAATTCCACCTGCATATCTGTATATAATCCTTTTTTTTTTTCAAAGTTTTCTTTGTGTACCTAAGCCCTGCAATAATCCAGCAAATAATGTACATTTATAAATTATAACAACAATATTTGGTTAAATCATCTCATAAACACATTTGATCATCAAATTCTTTTCTTTCAACAATTTCAAAACTCAATTCTAAACATTCGTATAAAGGATGTAAACCTCAGATTCATAAAAATAGTGCTAATCCAATGAGACAGGTTTAATACTGCCGTTGAAATCTAATGAGACAGGTGAGCTATTCTGTCGGGTTCACCCATCAATTCAAGTCAATCAAAGAACAACAACAAAAACATCTGTCATTTTGTAGCAGCTCATAATTCATGGACAGAGCTGTGTGGCTCTGGAAGCTTCCTGGTGTCACAGTTTTGAATCAGATTGAAGTAAAACTGAATCATTTCCTCGTAGTTCTTTTTGGAAATTCTTTCATTAATCCCATGAAACCTGAAAAATGAAAACATGTTTCATGATCATTTTTAGAAAATTTGTAGAATTACAGAATAAGACACCAGACCGACAACATAAACAACATAATACAGAAACCTGTATTATGTTTTAAACATGTAAATGCAGTCATTTGGGAAATTTGTCATCCATATAACCACCAGTGTGACCAGATGTGTAGGACCTCCTAACTTCTTACCTTTGAATATCTCCAGGTTTAAACCAATTAGGAGAAAAACGATAAATATCTTTGCTGAGGTCTTTGAAGTGGCGGCTGTCGGTGTTGCCGATACAGATCCCTGCACATTTAAACATAGTATTGACTCTTACAAAGTGATTTTTCATTATGTGTGCGTGAGAATGTGTGTCAGCTTTCTACCTGGAGCTACTGTCACCGTTGGAAACAGATCCAGCACCGTTTTCTTGATGATCTGAAAGCCAAAGGACCTTTCATCAGCAGAGCTGACTGGCAGAGGGTCGAAGCCATCAACAAGCTCCACTTTGACTCGCGGGTCCCCGACTGTCGCCTCAATGAGGTCCATGACCTGGAAAGGACGTTAGACGCCTTAATCGCAGAGTACAAGCAGCAGAACACCAGTTATCATCAAATAAGAGGCTGAGACCTAACCTCCTGTAACGTCTGCGCTGAGTGAATCCGCAGATTTACATAAGCTTCAGCATAAGAAGGGATGACATTCATCTGAAAGATAATGATGACTTATGGGAGGAAGAAGGAAACTTCCATGTAATCTGGATTATGTGGTTCTGCAGAAATAATCACCTTGACACCGCCGTTAAAAATGGTGACTGCTGTGGTTGTTCTCACAAAAGCATTCATGTCTGGCTTTCTTTCAAGGATCCTGCAGGAGAGGAGAAACTGACAGACCCAAATCAAAAGGCAACATTTAAAGATGCACTCGGATGAAAATGATGTTTTTGACATATTCTTGTACCTTTCTTCTGATGATGGGCAACATAGATTAAGAAATTAAGCTAAAAAATTGCTTTTCTTTTTAGCATTTCTTTATTCAAATTGTTGTGAATCAGAAGTAGACATAAAGATATAAGTGGAAAAAGGTTTACTTGTGATATAGAAAATACGCTGGGCGGGCCACAAGCTCCCTGCTCCGAGCTCTCAGTAATGGGGACGGGGTGGGCTTATGCTACATTGACACCAAACGCGAATCACGCGCCAGCGGCCTCTGTTTGGACACCCGGCGAAATTGCTTGTGCAAAATTGTGCTCATAAACGTGACATGTCAGATGAGTGTGGGGGGAGATACCGCCTATTGTCTTTAGCCTCTCATTAACAATGCATGGAAGACAGGGATGATGTAGAGACCAGGTTTCCTTATTTTAAAGAGCTCTACAAAAGCGTCAGTAAACACGTGTCTGGGTTCATGAGGTCATTTACGGGGAGGTTCACCATCTACCGCAGGAGCTGCATCTGAATGACAGTTCTTCCATCTCTTTGTGACCCAGTTTAATGACTTGCTCTCCCGCATTAGTCAGAGGAGGGAAAAAGTAAAAACGTGAATAAAATAGAGGACCTTTCTATTACTGCCTTGATGCAAAAAAGAAAAATAACAGAGGTTACGATCAGCTGTTCTGTTGGTTTTGGACTCCACCTGTTCATCGCGTCACTGAACACCTCATGGGCCAAAGCTGAGTCCCTGATTGGTTGACCTGATGCGTCTTCTTTGCCAACTACTGCTCCTACACCTGGCTGTGGATCCTGTCTCCGGCTCGACTCGCGCCCCCGACTGTCCCCCCAACTCCGTCTGAATAAAACTCGTCTGCTGGACTTTAAATATGTAGTTGTAGAGTTAGATAAGTTAATTCTTCTCTAAGAGTTCTGGTACATCGCCTGTCCGTCCTGGGGGAGGATCCCTCCTTCGTGTGATTTTATGTTTTACTTTTTCAATTACCGATACAAAGCCCATCGAGACGACCGTTGTTGTGAATTTGGGTTGTACAAATAAAATTGAATTGAAAGTTCAGATTTTTTGACTCGGAACGCGCCGTGACGTTCAAACCACGCTGCTGCTAGACCAGGGGTCGGCAACCTTTTTTACTCAAAGAGCCATTTGGGACCGCCCCTAATGAAAAAAAAGCACTCGGAGCCACAACCCGTTTTGACATCATTATATATATTATGCATGTATATATTATTCAAGGGTGCTCATTAAGTCGATCGCGATCGATTTTCAAGGACATGAGTGTAGATCACGGTCCAGAAAAGATTAAAAAAAAAAAGTACTTCTTTCTTTTCATCGTCATGTTTATTTGTTACATGTTTATTTCAACATTATTGTTTATGTACTGATGATTAAAAACTACACAGTGAGTTTACATAAAGATACTATTGTATTAACAGATGAGGCGTTTTATTACAAAGACAGAAAGCAGCAACCATCGTATTCATGCTCTGCTGTAAACAGTCCAATGCGGGGAGCATCATGGCATATTATGAGGCATTTGGCGCTGCTCGCTCCGTATTTTTGAACCTTTCGCTGCGCGATGACTTCTCTTTTTCTCTCGTCTTTCCGACCGTGGTCAGAAGCGCAGGGGAGATTTCCTTCAGGGCCGAAGGGAATTTTCCTTCGGGGTTCACTTTCCTGTTCGAACCCTCAACCTTCAGAGAGGATTAAAAATGACTCCAGAACAGTTATTCTGGGAACGACGACTACTCTTTATTTAGTGCTCCGTCCTCCGAACACACAATGTATTTCACGCACACACCTCCGCTCTGTGCTCACACCGCCATCTCCACCTGCACGCCCCCCCCCCCCTTCTTTCTCGTGGCACGCGCGCCGCTCAGCACACACCCGCAACAGTATAAAGCGTGTGCCTCGCAGCTTCCTTGATGAGCTCGTATTTATCAGGCGAGAACTGCGGAGCTTATAGCAGGAGGAGACACGCGGGGCAGCTTTAATAAACTCCGGTTGCTGGACTTCTACCGGGGACGTGATGTGCCGCGGGGAGAAAAAGCCGCTCTGATGACAGAGTTTGCGCTGAGTGAATTTAAACTCGCGTCTGCAGTGACGTATGTGTCAGAGGATGTCCGATTGGCCATTCTGCATGTCAATCAAGTCCCGTACTTCTCGGTGAGGATTTTGATTGGCTGATGGATTTTCAAGAAGCACTCTCTTCCCCTTCAATCTCCCCCACGTGCCTGAAGATGACCGGTCATCGCGACCGACGCAACGAGCTCCCCTGCTCTGAAACACACATTACCGCACACGCAAGTCCAAAACACCGGCGCAAACTCTCCGTCACCAGAAAGCCGCTCCCCGCTCCGCGCCACGCCAAGCCCCCGGCAGAAAACCACTCCAGACCTGGAGTGTTAATTGAAGCCGCCCCGCGTGTCCTCCTGCAATCAGCTCTGCAGCCCTCGCCCGACAAGCACGAGCCCACCAAGGAAGCTGTTTTTTACGTGGCACCAGGCACGGAGCCAGCAGCGCCTTTGAAATGCCATGAAAAATGAACAAACTAAAATAAATTTGAATTTTTATAAAATACTCATTATTTTCCAAAGTCACAGGGAGCCACAACAGAAGGATGAAAGAGCCACATGTGGCTCCGAAAGCATGGGTTGCCGACCCCTGTGCTAGACCAATGCTCCATTCACGCCGCAGGACCTCAGATCACATCTGTAGTTTGACTTAACATTATAAGTAGATGCTACTGCAATACAAATCACGATCAGTGTGAACGCAGCTTTATTCCCTGCTAACCTTCCCGCCCACAAGCCACAGGCAAATTTCTAATGAACTGTTGCTGCTCTGCAGAAACATGTCCTTGAAAATCACAGGTTTTTTTGAAAAAAGATTTCCAAGAAGGGTGAGATCCCTGTACACCTCACGCAGCCTGCTTTCTGTTAGACACACTAGGTAAGTTGGTTGGTGCCACCCCTTGTAAGTTTTTTTTTACCACTTTATAGATAAGGCAGTGAGTCTTTTGTTTTCTTGTTTTAGTTTTAGCGCTTTGATAGCCAGGCTGGGTTTTTGTTCTATTAATTTCATTCCTTTGGCCCAACCTTAGTCCCTACCTCCCCATCTCCACGTTCAATAAAATCTTTAAAAGTTCCTCATTGTGTGTGTTTATGTTACGTACACCTCCGCCCTAGACCTGTCTGTTTGTGAACGTAACATAATTGGGGGCTCGTCCGGGATCTTGTTAACCTGTGTTTGACATTTACGGTTGTTTTCACACAATGTTTGATTTACAGGACTTTCTGGATCACCCTAGTCATCTTAAAGTTGACTTGTGTCGCAAGGATGATCTCTTGCTTATTGCTGCCCATTTTGGCATTAGTGTTTCTAAGCAAAGCCTGAAAAGAGAAATTAAAAACCATGTGGTGGGGAAGTTAATTCAGATTGGTGTTCTGGGAGAGCCTATGGATGCTGGCCATGCTGTTATGGGGGAGGCTGTTTCTCCTGGTGTTTCTGTTTCAGATGTGAAGGACCATATCACACCCATTCGTCCACCAGAGGGTGTTCCTGCAATGCCTGTCACCTTGCCCCGCTTTGATGCATCCTCTCCTCATGTTTCTGGCTCTGGTGCCAAACTGAAAGTACGGCTAACTCGACTCCATTTGGAAGCAGGAGAGAAGGAGAGGGTGAGGAAAGCAGAGTACGACCTGCGTCTCCAGGTGAAAAAATTAGAAATTGAAGCCGAAAAAGAGATCAGGCTCCGCCAGATAGAACTCGAAGCCATGAAAGTTTCTTCAGGACAGTTTCAACCCTCGCTATCTGAAAAATCGGGGGACGTTTTAACAAAGCACAGTTTTGACGTTGGTAAAAATATTGCACTTGTACCAGCATTCAGGGAGTCAGAAGTTGACTCGTATTTCAATGCATTTGAAAGGATTGCTAGTGCACTAGACTGGCCAAAAGACATGTGGCCTATTTTGCTCCATTGCAAATTGGTTGGAAAGGCCCAAGAAGTTGTGTCTGCTTTGTCTTTACAGGAAAGCTTGGATTACAGTGTCCTCAAAGAAGCTATACTACGTGCATATGAACTGGTGCCTGAGGCATACAGGCAGAGGTATAGGAAGCACAAAAAGTCCAGTGAGCAGACTTTTGTAGAGTTTGCACGTGAAAAGGGGAATCTCTTTGACAAGTGGTGTGCTTCTAGCAACGTCAAAGAGGACTTTGAAGCACTACGTCAGCTGGTCTTGCTAGAAGACTTCAAGAGAGCTTTGCCAGAAAAGCTTGTGGTGTTCTTAAATGAACAAAAAGTGTCTTCTCTGTCTAAGGCGGCTGTGCTAGCTGACGAGTTTGTGCTGACACACAAAAATGTATTTGGGGCACTTCACTCTCAAAGCAACTCGGATCCTCAATTAACTCGGCTTAGCCATTCAGATAAACCAAAGCCACCATTGTCACCCCCTCGCTCATGTTTTTACTGCCACAAAAGGGGACATCTTATTGCTGACTGCCATGCCCTGAAGAAGAAATCAACCTCTTCTAGTCAACCAAAGGGAATGGGGTTGATGCAGGCTACATGTTCTGATCTCCCACGTCAACAGGAGGGTATCAACATGGACCCCTGTTTCAAGCCATTTGTCTCAACTGGTGTTGTGTCTCTTACTGATGACACGGCTGTCCAGTGTCCTGTAAAAATCTTAAGAGACACTGGAGGGTCACAGACTATAATCCGTGATGGAGTTCTAGCTTTATCGAAGGCATCATCATGTGGCTCTTCTGTCGTGATTCAGGGTGTTGGAGCAAACCTGGTTTCCGCTCCCTTGCACACAATCTACCTGAAGTCACCACTTGTAACCGGAATGGTTAAAATTGCAGTTCTTCCTGCTCTGCCGATCAACGGCGTTGACCTCATTTTAGGTAATGATTTGGCTGGGGGGAAAGTCACCCCAGTCCCTGAGTTACTCGACAGCCCTGACATGGCTGATGTACCAGATAAGTGGATGGATGTTGGTCTTTTTCCATCATGTGTTGTAACCAGGGCCCAATCCAAGAAGGGTGAAATTGACCTGTCTGACTCATTTCTTGCCACAGATAAGTCGTCTGATGGAGAAGAGCGCACAAAGGAAGTGAAACACGTTGTGTCTCCTCTCACCAGCATTGCTGATCCGAATCCTGCTAGTCGTAAAGACTTTATCATGGCTCAGAGAAATGATGTAACCCTTTCCAAGTGTGTATCTTCTGTTGTCTTGAAGGAGGAGGCTAGGAGAAAAGCATCTGCTTACTTCCTTGACAATAATCTGCTGATGCGACGATGGTCAGATGGGCTGGAAACCGGAGGCGGAGACGTGTATCAGGTTGTGGTGCCCACGGATTACCGTAACAAGGTTCTGTCCTTGGCCCATGACCACCCCTGGTCTGGACACTTGGGTGTTAACAAGACCTATAACAGAATCCTGAGGCACTTCTTTTGGCCTGGCCTCAAGGCAGATGTTGTGAGGTTTTGTAAAACATGTCATGAATGCCAGGTGGCAGGTAAACCAAATCAGGTGATACGACCTGCTCCACTCCATCCCATCCCTGCAATCGGAGAGCCATTTGAAAGGGTAATGATAGATTGCGTGGGGCCATTGCCCAAAACAAAGATGGGGAACCAATTCCTATTAACCATAATGTGTGCTGCTACTAGGTTTCCTGAGGCCATCCCTTTGAGAAAGATTACAGCCCCAGTAATCACCAAAGCTTTGGTGAAATTTTTTACAGTGTTTGGTCTCCCAACAGAAATCCAATCTGATCAGGGAACGAATTTTAAATCAAGAACCTTTGCTCGAGCATTAGAGTGTCTTGGGATCAAACATGTGACTTCCAGCCCATATCACCCTGAGAGTCAGGGAGCTCTGGAGCGCTTTCATCAGACTCTTAAAGCTATGTTACGGAAGCACTGTTATGACTCAGAGAACACATGGGATGAAAGTATTCCCTTTGTTTTGTTTGCTGCTCGTGAGGCTGTCCAAGACTCTCTTGGATTCAGTCCTTCAGAGTTGGTGTTTGGACATGACGTCAGGGGTCCACTTAAAATGTTAAAAGAAACCCTTGTTTCTCAGAGCAAAGAACTTAAGAGTGTTCCGGAGTATGTTGCCAAACTAAGGGCCAGACTCCAGCAGGCTTGCTCTCTGGCAAGGAACAACTTAGGCTTCTCTCAGGAGAAGATGAAGCGACATTATGATCGGCAGGCCATTGTAAGATCTTTCAAGTGCGGTGATAAGGTATTGGTTCTTTTGCCCAAACCTGGATCAGCCTTGTCCGCCAAGTTCTCCGGACCATACGTTGTGGAGAAACAGTTAAGTGAAACAGATTACCTCATTCGAACCCCTGAAAGGCGTCGTGGTACAAGAGTCTGTCATGTTAACATGCTGAAACCGTACTACACTCGTGAGATGCAAAATCAGGAGCAATCTCAAGATGCCAACACAGAGATTCTGCCTGTGGCTTTAGCCTTGACTACATCTCCACCTGAAGACAATGACTGTTTGTCATCCGACATTGGAACGCAGGGTATTAAATTGAGTAATAGTGACATAATGTCTAACTTGCCTTTCCACCTAGCTCACCTATCAGAAGGTCAGTTTAGAGATCTAGAGGCATTGATTAGAGACTTTCAATGTCTTTTTGGTGATGTACCCTCTCGGACAACATGTATTGAACACGACATTGTTCTAACCAGTGCTTCTCCTATCAAGCAGAACGCATATCGAATAAACCCGATAAAGAGAAACCTGATGAGAAAAGAGGTGGAGTACCTCTTGCAGCATGGTTTAGCCATTCCAAGTAGCAGTCCTTGGAGTTCCCCTTGTCTTTTGGAGGTTAAAAAAGATGGAGGCTCTCGGTTCTGTACCGATTATCGTAAAGTGAACGCGATTACAGTACCAGATGCACATCCATTACCACTAATTGATGACTGCATAGATGAGATTGGTCCTGCCAAATTTGTGACCAAGCTGGATATGCTAAAAGGTTATTGGCAGGTTCCTCTGACTAAGCGTGCTTCAGATATTTCCGCTTTTGTTACACCTGACTACTTTCTCCAGTACACAGTCATGCCGTTCGGGATGTGCAACGCACCTGCAACCTTCCAGAGGCTGGTGAGTAAAGTACTGGGGGATGTTAGAAATTGTAGGTCATATCTTGATGACATTGTGGTGTACTCGGATGACTGGAACTGCCATGTGTCATCTCTGAGGAAAGTCTTCACGCGTTTGTCAGCAGCCTCATTAACGTTGAACCTTGCAAAATGTGAGTTTGGGAAAGGCACAGTCCTTTACCTTGGACAACAGGTTGGCAGTGGGAAGATATGTCCAGCTGATACTAAGGTGCTGGCCATCAAGGACTTTCCGATACCTACCACCAGGAGAGAACTCCGTCGCTTTTTGGGAATGGCTGGTTATTATCGTCGGTTCTGTAGGAACTTTTCTTCTGTTGCTGCACCCTTAACATCAATGACTAGTCCTTCTGTGCCTTTTGTGTGGTCTAACGAATGCCAGCAGGCTTTCAACAACCTCAAAGGCATCCTGTGCTGCAATCCTGTCTTGTCTGCTCCCAACTCTTCCAGGCCTTTCAAGCTTGAAGTTGACGCGTGTTCTGTGGGAGCAGGTGCGGTCCTATTGCAAGAAGATGAGGACAACATTGACCACCCAGTTGCATACTTCTCCCGCAAGTTCAACAAACACCAACTACACTACTCGACAATAGAAAAGGAGACACTTGCACTGTTGTTGGCCTTGCAACATTTCGAAGTCTATCTAGGCTCTAGTTGTGAACCGATAAAGGTGTTCACAGACCACAACCCTTTAGTTTTTCTCTCCCGAATGTACAACAACAACCAGCGTCTTATGAGGTGGTCCCTAATTTGTCAAGACTACAACTTGGACATACAACATAAAAAGGGCTCTGAAAATGTGATGGCTGATGCTTTGTCCAGAGCAGTACTGGAATGAGATTTCTTCTTGGCTGGGTTTTTGTTGGAAAGGCCCAAGAAGTTGTGTCTGCTTTGTCTTTACAGGAAAGCTTGGATTACAGTGTCCTCAAAGAAGCTATACTACGTGCATATGAACTGGTGCCTGAGGCATACAGGCAGAGGTATAGGAAGCACAAAAAGTCCAGTGAGCAGACTTTTGTGGAGTTTGCACGTGAAAAGGGGAATCTCTTTGACAAGTGGTGTGCTTCTAGCAACGTCAAAGAGGACTTTGAAGCACTACGTCAGCTGGTCTTGCTAGAAGACTTCAAGAGAGCTTTGCCAGAAAAGCTTGTGGTGTTCTTAAATGAACAAAAAGTGTCTTCTCTGTCTAAGGCGGCTGTGCTAGCTGACGAGTTTGTGCTGACACACAAAAATGTATTTGGGGCACTTCACTCTCAAAGCAACTCGGATCCTCAATTAACTCGGCTTAGCCATTCAGATAAACCAAAGCCACCATTGTCACCCCCTCGCTCATGTTTTTACTGCCACAAAAGGGGACATCTTATTGCTGACTGCCATGCCCTGAAGAAGAAATCAACCTCTTCTAGTCAACCAAAGGGAATGGGGTTGATGCAGGCTACATGTTCTGATCTCCCACGTCAACAGGAGGGTATCAACATGGACCCCTGTTTCAAGCCATTTGTCTCAACTGGTGTTGTGTCTCTTACTGATGACACGGCTGTCCAGTGTCCTGTAAAAATCTTAAGAGACACTGGAGGGTCACAGACTATAATCCGTGATGGAGTTCTAGCTTTATCGAAGGCATCATCATGTGGCTCTTCTGTCGTGATTCAGGGTGTTGGAGCAAACCTGGTTTCCGCTCCCTTGCACACAATCTACCTGAAGTCACCACTTGTAACCGGAATGGTTAAAATTGCAGTTCTTCCTGCTCTGCCGATCAACGGCGTTGACCTCATTTTAGGTAATGATTTGGCTGGGGGGAAAGTCACCCCAGTCCCTGAGTTACTCGACAGCCCTGACATGGCTGATGTACCAGATAAGTGGATGGATGTTGGTCTTTTTCCATCATGTGTTGTAACCAGGGCCCAAGCCAAGAAGGGTGAGATTGACCTGTCTGACTCATTTCTTGCCACAGATAAGTCGTCTGATGGAGAAGAGCGCACAAAGGAAGTGAAGCACGTTGTGTCTCCTCTCACCAGCATTGCTGATCCGAATCCTGCTAGTCGTAAAGACTTTATCATGGCTCAGAGAAATGATGTAACCCTTTCCAAGTGTGTATCTTCTGTTGTCTTGAAGGAGGAGGCTAGGAGAAAAGCATCTGCTTACTTCCTTGACAATAATCTGCTGATGCGACGATGGTCAGATGGGCTGGAAACCGGAGGCGGAGACGTGTATCAGGTTGTGGTGCCCACGGATTACCGTAACAAGGTTCTGTCCTTGGCCCATGACCACCCCTGGTCTGGACACTTGGGTGTTAACAAGACCTATAACAGAATCCTGAGGCACTTCTTTTGGCCTGGCCTCAAGGCAGATGTTGTGAGGTTTTGTAAAACATGTCATGAATGCCAGGTGGCAGGTAAACCAAATCAGGTGATACGACCTGCTCCACTCCATCCCATCCCTGCAATCGGAGAGCCATTTGAAAGGGTAATGATAGATTGCGTGGGGCCATTGCCCAAAACAAAGATGGGGAACCAATTCCTATTAACCATAATGTGTGCTGCTACTAGGTTTCCTGAGGCCATCCCTTTGAGAAAGATTACAGCCCCAGTAATCACCAAAGCTTTGGTGAAATTTTTTACAGTGTTTGGTCTCCCAACAGAAATCCAATCTGATCAGGGAACGAATTTTAAATCAAGAACCTTTGCTCGAGCATTAGAGTGTCTTGGGATCAAACATGTGACTTCCAGCCCATATCACCCTGAGAGTCAGGGAGCTCTGGAGCGCTTTCATCAGACTCTTAAAGCTATGTTACGGAAGCACTGTTATGACTCAGAGAACACATGGGATGAAAGTATTCCCTTTGTTTTGTTTGCTGCTCGTGAGGCTGTCCAAGACTCTCTTGGATTCAGTCCTTCAGAGTTGGTGTTTGGACATGACGTCAGGGGTCCACTTAAAATGTTAAAAGAAACCCTTGTTTCTCAGAGCAAAGAACTTAAGAGTGTTCCGGAGTATGTTGCCAAACTAAGGGCCAGACTCCAGCAGGCTTGCTCTCTGGCAAGGAACAACTTAGGCTTCTCTCAGGAGAAGATGAAGCGACATTATGATCGGCAGGCCATTGTAAGATCTTTCAAGTGCGGTGATAAGGTATTGGTTCTTTTGCCCAAACCTGGATCAGCCTTGTCCGCCAAGTTCTCCGGACCATACGTTGTGGAGAAACAGTTAAGTGAAACAGATTACCTCATTCGAACCCCTGAAAGGCGTCGTGGTACAAGAGTCTGTCATGTTAACATGCTGAAACCGTACTACACTCGTGAGATGCAAAATCAGGAGCAATCTCAAGATGCCAACACAGAGATTCTGCCTGTGGCTTTAGCCTTGACTACATCTCCACCTGAAGACAATGACTGTTTGTCATCCGACATTGGAACGCAGGGTATTAAATTGAGTAATAGTGACATAATGTCTAACTTGCCTTTCCACCTAGCTCACCTATCAGAAGGTCAGTTTAGAGATCTAGAGGCATTGATTAGAGACTTTCAATGTCTTTTTGGTGATGTACCCTCTCGGACAACATGTATTGAACACGACATTGTTCTAACCAGTGCTTCTCCTATCAAGCAGAACGCATATCGAATAAACCCGATAAAGAGAAACCTGATGAGAAAAGAGGTGGAGTACCTCTTGCAGCATGGTTTAGCCATTCCAAGTAGCAGTCCTTGGAGTTCCCCTTGTCTTTTGGAGGTTAAAAAAAGATGGAGGCTCTCGGTTCTGTACCGATTATCGTAAAGTGAACGCGATTACAGTACCAGATGCACATCCATTACCACTAATTGATGACTGCATAGATGAGATTGGTCCTGCCAAATTTGTGACCAAGCTGGATATGCTAAAAGGTTATTGGCAGGTTCCTCTGACTAAGCGTGCTTCAGATATTTCCGCTTTTGTTACACCTGACTACTTTCTCCAGTACACAGTCATGCCGTTCGGGATGTGCAACGCACCTGCAACCTTCCAGAGGCTGGTGAGTAAAGTACTGGGGGATGTTAGAAATTGTAGGTCATATCTTGATGACATTGTGGTGTACTCGGATGACTGGAACTGCCATGTGTCATCTCTGAGGAAAGTCTTCACGCGTTTGTCAGCAGCCTCATTAACGTTGAACCTTGCAAAATGTGAGTTTGGGAAAGGCACAGTCCTTTACCTTGGACAACAGGTTGGCAGTGGGAAGATATGTCCAGCTGATACTAAGGTGCTGGCCATCAAGGACTTTCCGATACCTACCACCAGGAGAGAACTCCGTCGCTTTTTGGGAATGGCTGGTTATTATCGTCGGTTCTGTAGGAACTTTTCTTCTGTTGCTGCACCCTTAACATCAATGACTAGTCCTTCTGTGCCTTTTGTGTGGTCTAACGAATGCCAGCAGGCTTTCAACAACCTCAAAGGCATCCTGTGCTGCAATCCTGTCTTGTCTGCTCCCAACTCTTCCAGGCCTTTCAAGCTTGAAGTTGACGCGTGTTCTGTGGGAGCAGGTGCGGTCCTATTGCAAGAAGATGAGGACAACATTGACCACCCAGTTGCATACTTCTCCCGCAAGTTCAACAAACACCAACTACACTACTCGACAATAGAAAAGGAGACACTTGCACTGTTGTTGGCCTTGCAACATTTCGAAGTCTATCTAGGCTCTAGTTGTGAACCGATAAAGGTGTTCACAGACCACAACCCTTTAGTTTTTCTCTCCCGAATGTACAACAACAACCAGCGTCTTATGAGGTGGTCCCTAATTTGTCAAGACTACAACTTGGACATACAACATAAAAAGGGCTCTGAAAATGTGATGGCTGATGCTTTGTCCAGAGCAGTACTGGAATGAGATTTCTTTTTTTTTTTTTTTCCTCTTGCATTGTACCAAACATGTTTGGTCTTGTATGGGTGGGGGTGTTACATGCAGGGGTTTTTCATGTCTTTCTTTTGTTTTCTTCCTCTGCATGTGCTTAAAGAGCTGAGTGAAGACACCTGGTGGAGACCTGACCAGCTGCACAATCAGGCCCCAAAGCCAGCCACCAGGCCTGCATATAAGCTCCTGTGAATCACTGGAGAAAAAAGCTCTTTCTGGATCACTACCAGATGAATGTTTTGAGCTTGCTGTGTTGGAGATTGTGGGAGGTTTGTGGACAGGTAAGACAGGGTACCCTGTACACCTCACGCAGCCTGCTTTCTGTTAGACACACTAGGTAAGTTGGTTGGTGCCACCCCTTGTAAGTTTTTTTTTACCACTTTATAGATAAGGCAGTGAGTCTTTTGTTTTCTTGTTTTAGTTTTAGCGCTTTGATAGCCAGGCTGGGTTTTTGTTCTATTAATTTCATTCCTTTGGCCCAACCTTAGTCCCTACCTCCCCATCTCCACGTTCAATAAAATCTTTAAAAGTTCCTCATTGTGTGTGTTTATGTTACGTACACCTCCGCCCTAGACCTGTCTGTTTGTGAACGTAACAGCAACCATAATTAAAAAACTACTGGGTTAATGTTTTCAATAGATCAAAAGATGATAGGAGTAGGACTTTGAAGAACAAATAGGATTTTGATTACCTGGACAGAACTGAGGAGAACAGCCAAAAGTTTGACATCACAAACTTCAGTGGAAGTGAAAACTGAGGATAAAGAAAAACTGGTGAAAAAAACAGACACTCCTGTTGATCCAAGTTTGATCTACCTTGTGGGCCAGGTGCTCAAAAGTTGTCCGTTCAGGTCCGAGACCAAACATCCTTGGCATGGGGTTATTCTCCAGTCTGACGAACCAGCAGAAAAATACAAAATGACCTCTTAATCTGTGATGCTGAACATGACATTCAAATAAAATGTTGGAAAGGAAAACCCATTGTTTAACCTTTTTACTGCTCCAGCCAAAATCCCTATGCTGGACTCCCTAGGAGGGATCGAGGAGTGACCAGGAGCCGTAGACACAGAGAGCTTTACGTTGGCCGAGCCTTTTTCACTCAGTCCAATTCTGTAAAGCATGTAAACACAACATCAATAAGAAAAAAATTAAAATCAAAATGTAAAAGAGGTGTGATTAGAAATTAAATTCAAAATCTCACAGGGCGGCAGGTCCTTCCAAGCCACTGATGATTCCATCCATTACAGCCAGGCCTTCATCCAGCACAAATGACAGCTGCACATTTCGCTGCTTCAGCACACGAACGATGTTCATAGCTCCATTGAAACCTCTGATCTTAAAAATGACAAATAGCAGAGAGATCAGATTTCATCATTTTTTTACAAAGTTAAATAACCAAAAATAAATCAAACACACACCTCTTCATCATGACCAAAACCAATGTAAAACCCCCTTCGAGGAGCATAGCCTTTAAGTAGCAAGTACTCCAAAGCTTGAAGTATGGCCTGAAGAAAAATGTAAGATCATTGATTCAGCTCAATACATGTTTATAAATGCAAAACTCTGTTTTTGATCTCCTACCATTAAAGAGTTCTTGTCGTCTATGGTCCCTCTACCATAGATGAAGCCATTTATCTCTTTGGCAGAAAAAGGCGGAGCCTCCCAGCCATCTGACTCATTGGCAGGTACTACATCAATATGGGCCAGCAGCATATATGGTACCAAGTCAGGATGGGATCCTTGCACGTAGAACAGGTGGCTGTAATCAGCCACCATCTCATGTTGAACCAAACTTGAAGAGAAAACTGTGGGGAAAGCTGACACACACAAAAAAAATATGACGAGGACACTTATAGAAGGAATTTGTCAAGTACAGCTCTTAGTTTTGAAAGTGTGCGATTTGGTTTTCTCTAAAAAATGATCTTCCAAACTGAAGCTTTGCCAGTTCTGCTATACAGACACATTTCTGTTTTGTCTGGATTGCTTTGAAACCAAAAAAGAACAACACATTAGACTGGAGCTCCATGAGAATATTTAGTTTGAGGATTCATCTGGTGCCGTTTGCTGCTATGCGTGTTCATTTCATCATGTTAATCAAGTCTGAAGAATCATGCTTTCCATTTGTCTTATATTCCATTTGATTCCACAAGTCCTACTCCAATCTTCTTTCGAGCTATTGTAAAAGCGTTCCCCAGGTTTTTTTTTTTTTTTTTGTATGATTCTGCTTTTTTTTAGCCAAAATATTTTCTAGAACATTGTTTCTGCAAAGCTGCAGTAGAAATTAGAAATTAGAAAAATGTGAAATTCAACTCTGAGTTGTGGGCTGCAAGAAGGCAAGGAGTAAGGCCGTCCCCACTTTTCATAATCCTTCTGTAGCCTACAGCCCCTCACACCCCCAACCTAACAGGGGTGCAAAAAAAATGCTGAGTATATATTCTTTCTAAATGTGTGTCTGTCTAACTTGTCATTACTGTCTGTACATACCTGTGCCAAACTTTCATGCTACTGTGACAAGGAAATTTCCCATTCGTGGGATTAATAAACAATCTTGAATCTAAACAATCTTGAATGTTGAAGATATCCAGCCTTACACTCAGACGAAGAAAACAAGGACGTACATGGTTCTAGTTGACTGCAAGTGGATGCATCAGAATGGAGCGGAGCAGGGAGCCTGTAGCCTGATTTTTGTAGCTTCTGAGCCACAACTACAAGCCTTTTTAAACAGAATTTTTTTCATCTGCTCCTGATTCACAACGATTTGAATAAAGAAATACTCAAAAATGCCATTTCAAGCATTTTCTTTACGTCTTCCATCATCAGAAAAATGCCACAAAAACATGTTAAACACACCAAAAGCAATTTCCATCAGAGTGGATCTTTAAGGGACCATGCAAAAGGAAAATGTTTGTACTTCTGCATGTTAAAAGATGCACCTTTAAATATAATGCTTTTATATGGATGAGGAGATCCAGACTTGGTGCTTCCATCTTTATGAGTAATTTTGGTTTTGCTAGCTTTAAAAATAGAATTATGTTGTTTTTTTTCTTTCCAATAAAACAAGGCTGATCTGCTTCAGGTACTGTGAGTTTTCATTATTAAAGAAAACTTTTATAATAAAAGAAAAATAATAATAATAACTAATCAAGCTGTCCGCAGGACAACGAACAGGAACAAACAAACGTACTCTTATGTTAGCTTACAATTAGCTAAGCTTCGCATTCAGTTAGCTGTGTAGGAACCATTAACTATGTTCTATTTATTCTGGCTAATGTTCTATTAACACGCTGGATCAGACCATTCGCGGGGCGGGGGGGGGGGGGGGTACCTTTGCGGAGGAACTGTCCAAACAGAAGCAGAGCTGAGGTGTTGCCGCCCGTCTCCGACGACACTGTGGGGATTTTGATCGCCTCTGAATGAAAGCAGAAACTCGCTGTCAGACTTCTGGTTTCTACCTAGCTTAAAGTTTAACCACAGTACTTTGTATTTATCTCTAGTTATTCTGGTTTGCTTGATGTTTGAAATGCTTTAATTACCTTTAAACTTTGCTAGCAGTTCCTCTCTCTGATAGTGGTCTATGACAAGCGAGATGTTGTGGGTTTTTTCCCAGCGTGCAAGTTGAAGTCCAACATTTACGTCCAATGAAAATGTCCTGATGGACGCAATGGTGAAAACTGACAGGAATACAATAAACACGCTAATAAACACCAGCTTTACGAACTTATACACATGGAAATTCGACTCTGTCATTGTAGCGTCTGTAAACGGAAACGGTTTACTGCAGGCGGTCTGTGAAAACCAGCGCCCCCTGCTGGTTATAGGTCCAAGAGGCGGAATCGTTGAAATGTGTCACCCATTTCTTTTATGCGTAAAAAATTTCATTTTCAAAGCAAGAGATTTTTCCTTTTTTTTTTGGCCAAACTATTTATACTTTAATATAACCCTATTATGTAGACCAGTTCTTGGAAGGGCTTTAAAAAAATTAATTCTTCATTTGTGCTCTGTACACATCTTCATAAACCATAAAGGTTATATCTGTTTTGAATATATTATCCAACAATCTCTTATTCAAAGGCAATACACCAGAATTAAGCAAAACATCCTTTATTGAAACATTTTAAATATAAAAAGGTCACGAGCGTTAGGGCACAAAGTACAGTTGTGATTGTGAAATCAAAGATATTTCTCCTGAGTCCTTGTAGTTCAAGCATGCTTATGCAGCGACAGAAAGCACCCTGGAATAACATTTATTTAATAAAAAATCCAATATTAAATGGATCTGTTCAACAGCAAGTATTGAAGCCAATAAGGTAGAACAAAGTTAATGAGTTCCTTGGACAGCACTTTATGAATCAACACACCAATCAATGTTCACACTGTCAGCTGAAGGTTAAAGTTAATCCTGTTTGCAGACTGCTTGTGTGCCTTCTGTCTCAGGCTGTAAAAAAGCCCCACCCTCCTTGTCAAAGTAAAGGCTGAAACTGTCAAGTAAGGCCAAAACGGTGCTGTCCTGAACATTCAAATAAATATAGAAAAGAATGCATGCCACAAAGAAGAAAAACAAGATCTGTATGTGGATGGAAACAAGGCGACGCTCCACCTCTCGTCTCTCCCGAGTCACAGGACTGACGAGAATGTCTGGGTACGAGTACGAGTACTGGACAGGTCTCTGCGCTGCACCTTTGATGGGTCTTCTTGGAGTAGCACTGAATGGGGAGAGGATAAATATTAGCCATTTTAAACTCTTGCTTCATTATAAGGGGCAGAAGTTTGTAAACCTTGTTGCTTGCAGACTGTTGCCGTTAAAAGGAAAACCAAGCCCCGATGTTAATTAAAACACCTGGAAATAGAAAGACTAAGGATACTTACTAGATCCCTGTGGTTGTAGGCTTGGTGTCTGGAAAAACTTCTTTTAAAATTGGTTTCCCAGATTCCTGAGGTAACTAGAAAAAGTTAGAATGTGTATATCAGAGTACATCACAAAACATTGGCGCTTTGGAGAGTCCCAAAGCAGAGATCCACAGAAACACAAGTCAGATAAAAGATTGACAAGAGTGAGCAATCCATTAACAGTGAAGTGCTCATTCACATCCAAATTGTGCAGTCTCAGAAATGTAGATCAGATGGGAAAAAAAGAAGCATTGCTGTTAAGTAAACACATTGAGGAACCAGAAAAAAAAAATGCAGTTGTTAAGTCAAATATGGACACCCCAATAAAAATGAACCTTTTTCAAAGTGCACTCATTGAAGGTCTGCACTTTACTTTGATAGTGCAAAACTACAAAGAAAATCCTCTAGTAACTAAAATGTAGATTTCTGAGCATAAATGTAAGTTAATTGTAAGGAAATAAAAAATCTATTTGTTTCATTTTTGTGCTAATGAAGAATACCATGTATATTTTTTCTGTTTTGAATGGACTGCATCTAAAGCATAACCTTTCCTAAAAGTAGTTCAGCAAACCTCAACTTGTGCACAATTACGGTCCTCAGAATAATAAAAGGCAAAGCATGTGTTTAACGTCACCAAGTGCAGAGAGAGACTAGAAGCATGTAAATAAAGAAAAGTCAGCAGGAAAGTGTATATGCCTTCATTCCACGTGGAGGATGATCATCTTTGGGAGTGTGGTACAGGGACTGATCCATGCTCCTGCTCTTGTCTAAATCATTCATGGCAAACTAAAAATTAAGAATTCAAAATTACAACAAGGTTTTTATAGTCTGAACTCCGTCACAAGTGAGCCTTTCTCACAGTCGGGACTTGAAGTGGGACTGAACAAGCCGGAAATTACTGACCCTATAAGACCTTGAACAATGTTCCCCCACACTGCTGCTGTTCAGCTCCTTGACCGTGCAATCAGAGAGCGCGCCCCGACTCTCCATCTGTTGTTCACAGAGAGAGTTTACATTGAAATAGATCAGAATAAAGTGTGGTTTTCTGTCAAATTTTTTGCAGAGAAGCAACTTTCCTCTTGAACCATTTGGGTGATACTGAAGGTCTGAGAGGAAAATGAAGAGCAGTCGTTAGAGACCACTGTTTTGGAAGCAGGCGGAACCTGCAAGATTTTTGATTTTACATGTTAGGAAAAACAAACTTGGTTCATGGAGTCTATGACAGCAGTGGAATGCCAATTCTCTTTGCAATTTCTATGAAATTGACTGAACTCAAATAAAAAAGAATAAAGAAATCCACGGAAAAAAAATATGTCAGCCTACCCCTGATCTTAATCCAGAGTGTTGACCTGTGGAGGATGCTTTACTAACTCCTGCAAGAATGTGTGAGTATTTGGATTTTGAGCGCTCTGATGACTTTGTCACATTCTTTGAATGCCTCTTGGAACTAGGTTTCCCATTTCTAGAAGGATGAGCACGCTGCACATGCCCGAAAGAAAAAAAAAAAGAAAATGGCATGCCTTTGTTTATTTTCAACTTTAGAATCTTGAGGTAAAATGAACATTTCCGTATTTACCAGCCTTGATGATAGTAAAAAGCACTGCTGATAAGAATAATCCCTTCTGTGAAAATGCAACTCTGCCTGTAAAAAGTCAAAAAGCTGAAAATGTTATGAAAATGCTCATTTTAGACACAAACCAAGCATTTCAGCAGCAACCCTTAGATGGTGCTATTGTGTTGAATCACAAAGTTAGTGCTGACCAGCAGAACTGAATAAAGCAGTGAAACCTCTAAATGATCTCTCACCTCGTTGTTTTCACTCTTAATCTTCTTTGCTTCTTCAGGTTTTTGTTGTTCTTCTAAAACTGAGCAAGCTGAGAGTTGAGACAAAAAGCAATTTTCTGAAACCATAAAACAAAAAATACAATTAAAAAAAGAAGAAAGAAATCCCACCTGATTCTTTATCATCTCCTTTCTCTTGCTCTTCTTCACTATCCGAGTACAATTCATCATCCCCATTAGAATGAAGAAGCAGCTTCCTGAGCTTATTCTCATACAGGGTCCTGGTGGAGGCTAGAATAAACAGATTAACAATTTGTCTCAGAGGAGACAAGAGACTGCATCAAAAGGAAGTCAACCATCTTAAGTTGTACCATTCTTACCTACTATGGGGCCAGCTTTAACCCCATGTTTGAGCAGTGCCTCCCTCAGATTCTCATCTGTTAAGTCACTTGGATCTGGCATTTGCGTCACCTCTGGATCCTTATCCCTGTCCTAAAGAGAAAAAAAGCGACAGTTCAGGATGTGAAAAAGCCTTTCATAGACAACACAGTTAAAAAAAATAAGCTTGGAAAACATTGCAGAACAGAACTACATTTGAACAGTGGGCATAGACATACAGAATAAAGTCCAATGTCTATTGTGATATATCTGCTACGATACAATGTGTCATGATTTTGGTTTCTTGACAGATGTCTATCGGTAGACATGGCGCATTCACCCTTCCATTTGGAAATCTTCTGTACTTGAATCATATCTAGCTCAGTTTAAGTTGCTTGCCAAGAAATATATAGTCCTCAACAAAATGGTACAACAACAAAAAAAAAAAAAAAAATCAGATAAAGGATGTTTGGAAAGACAAAAAAGACTGCATTTAAACTGAAAAGCTTGACTTTGACTTAAGACTTTGAAAAGAAAACCCAGGGTTTTAATGGAAGAAAAAAAAAAGCTGGGTTCACTGTGACAAAATATGTAAAAGACTAAATTAAATGGAAAAAGAAAGACCTGAACCAAGTCAATATGCAGTTGTTTCCTAGATTGGGTAGCAAAGATGTATTTCTACAATACAGGTACATGATGTTCAACATTGAGAGCAATTAGAGATTAGATGTAAAAATAGCGATTTAAAAAAGAGACTAAAAAATGTCAACATGAGGGATTTTTGAAATAGAAGCTCTTAAGGAGCTGGTGAAAACGTAATAGGGACAAATGTTGGAATGGGGATTAACAACAGGCAAAGAATCTGTAGTTTATTAAAGAAATATTTGGTATTTGTTTAAAATAATGCTCCGCAAACTAAAACTAGGGAAATCTTGCCCAATTAGTATTTATTATATGAAACAATCTTTTGTCAATGTGAACTTTTTTGGAAATTTTGAACAAACCTGAAAGTTAAATAAATAAATAAATAAAAAGACCTTGCTAGAAGCAGAATCTAGCTTGGGACTCAGTGTCAGAAACCAAGACGAGTTTTAAAAAATAAAATACTGAAGGTTTTTGGAGCAGTAAGTTGATCAAGATCAAAGTTAAAAGAAAAAAAGAAAATACTTTGTGAATCTAAACACCAAGTTCAGTGATGGAATAGTTTGACACTGACCTTTGAAAAGTTATCTACATTCATGTGATGGCACACTCACCTGCAGTCTTTCCTGATCCCTACCATTTGATCTATAGGTTTTTGGTACAAAACTTTGCAATGAGCTTAAAGGAATAAAGACTTAGACGTTTGGGTACATCTTGCATATCTGTAACTTTTTTTTAATAAATGTGGAAAACTACATCTGAGCAGTAATCAAAGAAGTATTATAATGTTTTGTTTAAATGCTCATTGAAACGTCTCTCACTTGAATATGAGTGGAGCTCCTGTAACAGAGAGTGACAGGTGTGCACGCTTCTCCAGAAGGGCCCCCAGTCCCAAATGTCTCCTGTAAATCTAGATTGTGCAGCTGGCGGTGAAGAAGTGAAGGCTTGTTTGAGAGTGGTCACTTCTACCGATCTACTTTATGCTATTTTGGATCAAATTTGCTTTTTACAGACTTTTTGCAATTTAAAACATAAACCTAAGCAAGTATGTACAAATAAAAACGTTTAGCCGTTACCCACGTGTTCAAAACGCGGAGACTCTCGTGCTGCTTCTCGTGTCTGATCCTCGTCGTCATCATCATCGCTGGAGAACTCCGCAGCGTTTTTCTGATCGATGTTTTTCAGGTGCAGCTCCACGTAAACCTCCTTTTTACTCGCTGCAGGCGGCAGCGCCACGTTGTGGGCAACTAAATCTGACTTGAGGCGAGCTATAGAGAGGTGGGCTGGGTCCTCCACAAAAGGCATGTCAGAAGGACAACGCAAGATATTAAAATATTAAAAGTAATTAAAAGAAAAGAGTCAGGGCTGCTCCGTGACAGACGCCTCCGCCTGCGCCTCCAGTCTGAATCACAGCGTGATGGAGAACAGCTGCGCCTTTACGCATGATTGACAGCATGTGAGCTTCCATGGCTGCACCACTGACCCAAACTCTGCTTTACTGGCTGTGCTTGTACATGTACCAAATGTGAAACCTTAATTGATTTTTAGACTCTATTTTTTTTTTAATTGGGGTATACCTATATATTTAACTAATATATTCAGAATATTTGGATAATTCTGAAGTCCATAGTAAAATATAGTGGGAGGCATTTATGACAGAAAGAATACTAAATAAAAAAAAATAAAATTAAGAAAAATGTTTTGTTCTTGTCATTACAAAAGCAGGATGGAGGCTATACTGCTGCTATCAGGTTTTATTTCTTTTAAGAGCCATATGTAAACATATGTTAAAAATATATAAAGAAAATAAAGTCAAATTTGATTTTCTAAGCACTTCTGTATTAAAATTATTGTGAATCAGGAGCAAACAAAAAGAAGACATGGGAAAAATAGCTTTTTTGTGATGTATAAAATACGCTGAGCCATAAACTCTGCTCTATTCTGATATATCCACTTGCATACAATTAGATCTGTAAACATCTTCATTTTCCTCACCTGAGGTGGCGTGTGACCTAAAACTGTACGGATACTGGATAGCTCCAGTACTGCTCACAAATTTTGTTGCACTGGTAATGTTAGGTTGGGGGTGTGAGGGACTATTAGCGGTGTTTGATTTAGCGGGGGAGTGTAAGCAGATGGATTATGGGAAGTGGGGTCGGGCTTATTCAACAGTCCCACCCATAACTCAGAGGTGAATTTCTGACCAACTACTGAGGTTTGGCAGATGTCCTACAAAACGACATTTGTTTTTGTTTTTTTGTAGGACAAAAACTGGACAATCATAATTAAAAGACTACTGGGAACATCTGTGAAATAGATCAAAACACAATCTGTAGATTTTTCCAGACATAAGAATTTGATCAGATTATGAAATGATTGAGATCTCATAAATTGGCTTCTAAACAAATGGAATGGAATTAACTAACATGTTTGCCTTGGTAACCTTAAACTATTTATTTGATTCATAATTGGAGTATCACCAGTGTTTATTCAGTAACTGTAAAGAGTATGAGGCATGCTGTAAATATTGCATTAGGAAGGAATTTGTTGAAACTTTTCTCCTTTCTTATACTTTTTCCTGGTTCAAATGCATTAAATAAAGTTAAAAAAAATAACAAGAAACTTGAAGTAGTCAGCTGCATAACTGGAGTTTGTGTTTTCCTTTTTTAAATTCTATTATATATTGTTTAATGGAACTTTGAAATTTTTTTTTTAATATTTCAAAACCTGGGGGAAAAAGTCAGTACTGTCAATTTAGACCAGATGGATCACCTTTGATTTAGTAGATAAAGAATTTGATCAATTTATTCAGTTTTTGACAGAATTTTCTCAAGTACACTTAAGCACACCTATAGAAAAGCTTCCATTACACAAGCACAATATCTCTAACCAAAATTTAATTAATACATTATATCAGGGATGCCCGGTTTCCAAATAACTTTACCTTTAGCCTCCATGTTTGGCCGAGGATTTGGAGGGTGTTGGTTTTGCAGTAGCTGGGGTGTTTTTGGCAGCATTTAAGCTGTGGTGGTGCATCTTAAATAAGGTGGAACCAGTGAGCTGTTCTCTATCTCCTGTAAAACAGATGAATAACAACAACAGAAAGAAATCTGAAATAATTTATCAGCATAGGGTCAATCTTGAGAGCTCAAGTAGCGGATAAAATGTTTTTCTTTGTGAAGAAATGTTATTGTTGACTTTTGAAGGGGTTTAGGGTTGGCCTGAAGGCTGTTAAAGCCTTTGAGTTAGAAGATAAGAGTAAGTTGTCTTCAAAAACAAAGAAAAACAAGTCCAGCAGACTGCATTAGCTCTCAGGATTACCATGACCTGTATTACTAAGAGTCTGCAAGAAAAATGAAGTTCAAGAGAGGAGCTGCTGCTCACAGTGGTCCAGCCTTTTGGAGAAAACTATTACATATCTATATTAGACCTGCTTCAGGGTGGAATTTAACCAAGTCCAGGTATCGGTAAGTCAGGCAAATCCCCATTGCTGTTTCCACCGGTCCTGCTTTATTTCTTTGTAAAACTACTAAAACTCTCATGACATTATTTATAAAACCTATAATAATAATCAAACATTGACCACAATGTCACTTACATGCAGCTTTATACAGTTTTTTAAAGTACATATTTTTGTAAGAGAAAAAGTTGTTTGAAAGACCCACTCCGTTGAAAATTGTGTTTTTTGTCTTTTAAGCATGTTCTATGGCATTTTACTCATGATGGAGGACATATATAAAAAAACTTAAGCTTAAATGTGCTTTTGTGATTATTCCTTTCTTCAAATCATTGTGAATCAGGAGCAGACGAAACAAAATATAGTTTGAAAAAGCTTGTAGAAACTAGGGCACAAGCTCCCTGCTCTGCTCCAGTGCATCAACTTGCTGACAACCAGATCCATGTATGTTCTTGTTTTCCTCGTCCAGGCTGACATTTGGTTCAAAACTGTGTGGCTTGATAGCAGCAATATTGCTTTTGTTGCACTGGTAACTGTAAATTGGGGGTGTGAGGGGCTGTAAGCTAGTGGGTTAGCATATAAACAGATGGATGATGGGAAATGGTGTTGGCTTACTCCGCTCCAAAAGTCCCGCTCAAATCAGAGGTGAATTTGAACTAATGAACTGCTGTCGCTCCGAAGAAACTATGTCCTAGAAGCCAGATCTTGGCTAAAAAAAAGCATAATTAAAAAACAAACACTGGGAACAGGATTTTAAAGAGAAACCACAACCAGATGTTTCAATTTTTCATAAATTTCTTGATGTCAGAGGAAGAAACTGATGCAGCAGGTAGCAACTGTAGTGGTGATCTCTTTTACAAGCTCATTTAATCATAAATGGATGCTGCAATTTCAAAACTATGGACACATTGGTTCTTAATGGTTCATATTCTTCGCATCATTTGTATAGATGGAAACCAACAGACATTTTCAAGATGAGGCTTTTTGCTTTCCTGTTAAAAAAAGAACAACAACAATTAAACAAACACTCACACCTGAAGCACCCTTGTTCAGACAAGTCCACAGTTTTATGTTAATGTTATGCAAATCACTGTTTGAACATTTCTTTCTTCCACACAAGCTGTAACCAAATGTCTGTCAAATAGTCTACAATTGAAACCAAACCTTTCCTCTGAACACCCAATGTTTTTTTTTTCTTTTTTCTGCTACCCAAATCATTCAAAACAGTTCAAGCAATGCACCGCCACACCGCTCCATGAATGCAAACATGAAATGACGAAACAGCAGGTGACTGCATCGCACTGGAGTGAAGGTTGCATTGAAAACACTTGGTCACCCACTGAGTTGTTTACTGCAATGAACTACTGCTATGAGGCAGCTTGGACCAGCATACCAACGTGGGCAAAAAAATTGTTTCAACAGACCACATGGAGATGCTTTGATCGCGTTTTATCAGTTTGAAAAGGAAAAACATTGAACTAAACTTATTGACCAACTATGAATAATGATTAGACTCAGGGCATGTAGCTTCAGAAACAAACAGAGAAAAGGCCTCTTCAAAGCATTTAGTCACAGTGCTGAATTCTGATGCTCATTATTTGAGTATAGAGCATAAAATGACAAGGTCTACAGAAGGGTTTAGGTTTGAATTCCCTTTTGGGCATGTAATATTCAACATGACCCCTTTTTGTGTCAGTGGGCAAACTATTTACAAAAGCAGAATTTTATGAGATCCAACTCTTAAAAAAGGTTTCACTGCCCTCACATGTAAACCTTCCACACATACCAGCTCAATTTTTCATCTGCCTTTCCATCTGAAATAAGCAAACACTAAAAATAATGAAATACTTATAAAGCATGGCAGCGTCAAAGCCTTTAATTATTTGACTTGCCAAGTGTCTTATACTTCAAATGAGCATTTTATTGGGCCACATTTTTCATTGTTGTACTTGTGGAGCCACAATAAAAGGGTAATTAGTGTCCCTAAATACAAGAAAACGACGAATACCCTTTAAAGCTTCACTGTAGCTCCAGTCCAAGTCCTCAGTTCAAGTTCCCACTTTTGCACGTTTGTAAGAGCTTGTTTTTCCAGAAAGGAATCTATTCTGTTCATCCATAGAGAGCACAACAGCACATCATAAATTGCAGTTAGCTCAATTAAAAAGAGGACAGTTATCATTTTTAGAGGCAGTGATGTGAAACTTTTTTATGAGGTCTGACTGAAAGAACCCTGAATATCCACTTCAATCTAAACATGATATTCGTTTTTTTTTTTTTTTTTTTTTTTTAATAAACACATATCTCTACAGAGTTATGCATTCTACTGCAGTCTGTTCACTGGCAGTTTTTGCTCAAGGATTCAGCTCTTTGCTGATACTTTCAGCAAAAGTAGCTAAAAGAACCCAAAGCCGAGCTAACAAACATGAGCCTGTGGCTTTAAGCTTCAACTTTGTGCTGGAATTATTCTTTTTTAAAGTGTATTGCTGAGTTTCTTTCTTCTATGCACAAATAAACAAAATAGTAATGACAAAACAAAGTATACCAAGACTTCCAACTACTCCTCTGTTGATCGTCCACTGTGTATCCGATGGCTTTAAACCCTACATGATGTGTTTAGAACTCACATAGGAATAGAAAGCCATAAGATGCATGTGTGGTTTATTAGGAAGGGATATGAAAAATGTTGTGGTGCATTTTAATGCTGACAGCTTCGGGGGATAAAAAAAAAAAAAAGAAGGGGCAGGTTGTAGATGACATTTGAGGATTTAGAACTGGCATCCACGTGAATAATTAACCAAAGAAACTGGAAGTGTTCTTCAGGGGCCCAGGGGAGGTAAAATGAAACCGTCTTGTGAGTCTTTACGCAGAAAAGACTGGATTATTCACAGCACAAACCCACACACGCTGACCCTTCCCACTGACTGAATCTTACAGCATCATCCCTGAAGCTGTTCCGTTCCGGAGGGGCTCATGGAATCAATCTTTGATTAAAAATGCAGTTTTGAATCAGCGCCTACAGGGAAAAAGTGCCGCGCTAATCAAAAGAATTTGGTTTCTAAATTCAAGACACACTACGTAAACTCTTTCCAAATTCTGCAGTGAGCTCTCCCTGCTTGACTTCCTTGAGCACAAAGGAGATCGTTACTCTGGCATTTAAATCAAGACAGCTTGGCAGCATTTTAATGCCAGAATATTAGTATTGACATAAAATTAACATTTCCATGGAGCTGTAACTCTGCCACTGAAAAAAGCATAAATTATTGACTTGAATTATGACTCACGCTTTTTATATTTAATGTTTCTGTTTATTTTAGTTAGATATCTCTGATTCCTTACATTTGACAGGATTATATATCATTTTTTACTTAAATTAGTTCAAATGTTTCCTGAAAAATAGACTTGTAGTTTTAATAGAATTATAATTATATAATTATAGTTCAAGACTAGAAATAGTTAAACATCTTTAGGGCGCCATTTCAACCCCACAGTGGGGAAGAACTCAGAACTCGAGCCTAAATCTGCTCACCCAGATGTCTGCTCTGAAAACAGTAGCCTTTATAATAACGTAAAAAAAACCCTGTGGACAGAAGGGAAAAGGGCTGGGATGGAGGACAGAGGAGGCATTTGTTGACTTTGTATCAAGTGCAACGCAGAGGTATTTGAGGCTCAAAGAGGCCAGGTATTCGTCAGTCAGTGTTTCTTGTGCTTTTGCTGTCTCCAACTCAAACAACAAAAGCTCCATTGAGAGGCTCTTTTTTTCTCCCCCTGGAACAAGCACACAAAGCTTCCTGTAGTGGGCTGTAACTCTCCAGTACTGAGAAGGCCATGACTGCTTGTCTTATAACCCACCTGTTTCCAGCTGAACTTGCAGTAAAACAAGGAAAACATTTTTTTTCTAATTACATGTCGTAGTGAAATGAAAGTCATATGATTCGGAAACCACTTAAATTCACTGGCAATGTTTGCACACAGTGATCAATATCTCATTAGCCTTGCACATGCAGAATATTCTCATGACCTTTGACAGGAGGCATCGACTGAGGAGACCGCTGCCACTGAGCTTTCCAAAGCCTGAGCTCACGCATGTCTCAGCATAAATTAGTAAAGCCCCTGTGTCAGACTGTGTCCAGACAAGAAGGTGAATCTCAGCCACAGGCAGGATTAGCTATAATCCCTGAACATCGTACACGGTTCCTCTAAGCTGGAAGCCAATCCAAGCAATCACCAGTGCCCAGATGTTTTTGAGGTTTTTAGATTAGCGACATTAATTTATTATGAATACATTTTGTTTGCTTTTTTTCTGAATAAGTACAACACTTGTGTCTCTCAAACAAAGTGCTAATGTCATTAAAGGAAATCATATGTGTTCAAACAGTTAAAGTCTTATTTTTGAAGGATGAGACAACTTGGGAACATTGACATGCTGCACACAACACTTAAGATCAACAGAGCATCACTCTAGCAGATTTAGATCCTCACTGTCAGTCTGGGTGAAATCAATCTGCTATTTTGACTAAAATGTTTTCCTATGAACAAAGTGGTATGTACCGCTGGATGCAAATCTCACTTACCCGTTTCCCACTCTCCTGCGTCCCTCGCCGGACCGAACATGGCATCCCTACAGCCTGATACTGTATGGAGAGACAATGGGTAGTGGGGAGGGGGAGGAGTTACTATGCGAGCAGGAGCAAGTGTGTTGAGGCAAAGGGAGTGAGAGCAGAATGAAAGCTGGAGGAGCAAGTGCGAGAGAGGCTCAGACCTGAGATATCTCACTCACAGTTCTTTCAAAACACGAATCTGAAAAAAACAGTACAAGAACTGACATTCAACCCCCCCACCACACACACACACACACACACACACACACACACATCCCTCTCCCTTAAGATGCAGTGTCAGAGAAAGCAGCAGCCCAAAAAAAAATCCTCTCCACATGGGAAATGTAAGGAAAAACAGGAGGCTGTGAAAGAATGGCCACTGGTTTAAACAAGTCCTTTTTCTTGGCATTCTTTGAATGAGTTTTTAAGATTCCATGTTGGCAGCGTGCCCGTGAGTCCTGGATGAAAAAAGGATAAAAGAGGGGCTGAGTAAGAGGGGCAGTCTATTGTGTTTGTTCCTTTCCTTTCTTGTCTTGGCTCTCTAGTAGGTCTTTGCAGCCAGTTGCTGGATATTCCCCACACTCGTCCCTCACATTTAGTTCAAAACAAACATTTTAACGAGATGCGTTTTAGGTCTTCCATATAGAAAACAAACAAGCTAATATTGATCTTAACTTTCCATGCGTCTGGTCTGTCCTTGTCCTCTGCACAGTCCAGCACTAGTAAAAGGGAGAGTGCTGTGTGATTGGTGAGCAGAGGCCAGCAGGTGCTGTGCCCCCACACTGAGCCACATTCACTCGGAGTTTCTGCCTCTCCATCCTTTTCCTCCAATGCTCTCCTCCCCCCCTTACTTTTTAAGCAGTGGGGGTTAATAAGTAATATATTGCTGTGAGGCACACACAATAAAACAGCTATAAGACACTGGTTATGGTTTTAATAAGGGATGTCCCATTGGTATTGTTAGATTGGTTGACGGGGAACAAACATGAGAAGTGTTAAAAGTATGTCCGTCACTGGTTCTTGTGCCGTGATGCAAGAGGAGCCTTGTTTTCACTCCCAGTCAACCTCCTCCTCTTCCTCCTTCTTACCCATAAACCCTTCCCACACCCTCTCTGTCTTCCTCTTGCTTTCTCTCAAATAGACACACAGCCTTGCTTCATTACTATTCACCAGGTTTCACTAAGGCACGCATCATTGCTCTGCACTCTACAACTGTGTTGCAAGAGGTGGGGGCAAAGAAGATGGGCAGAGAAGAGGAGAAAAGCCATTTTACAATTGAAAAATTAATCATTTTTTCTTTCTTTTTTTTCAGATGTTTGAACAAATGTACATCTCCAGGCGAGCTTCTTCTTTTAAGGCTGGGATGAAAAAATGTTGAGGGAAGAAAGTTGATTTAGTCCTTGATGCAAAAATCTACTGCTCCTCATCCATTTTTGAGTTATTCATTCATCCTTCATTAAATCCATTGAGCTTGAACACTGTTGCAGAACTGAAGTTATTGTCTGCTCCGGTAGCCTGACAAAGCATTTCATCCATAAAAAGGAACACAATGTGGTATTGCTTGCTCCTGTGCTGGCTGAATGGAAGCAGTCGTTTTTTTTTTTAGAACAGTCTGCCATATCCTGTGCTGCTAAATTACTTCAGTGAGAATGAAGTTCTTTGATGTTCTTCTTTGACTCTTTTGTATGGGGGTATCAACTGTTCCTGGTTGATTACATCTGATCACAAAGGTATTGCTTTGGGATGTTTTGCATAGACTTTCAACAGTTCAGTTTATTTTAAAAAATGGCTGCCGTGCCATTGTAGGTATTTGTCCATCCTGATCCTTTTTATTTTAAATACTTTTAGGTAGTTTTCTTTAAAAGCACATGTAGCACTCCACTTGTTTTATTTTAAGTGGAAATAAAAACAACACCGTGTTTAATACTTAATGGATTTTTTTCTGTAATGTCTGATACTTTTAACCATTATTCTTTGAAGCATGAGCTTCTTCAGTCAGCAAACTCAGATTAAAAACAATGATAATCTGTACTTTGAAATACTCTCATTCAATTTATGAATAACTGAATAATGAATTGCACATTTATTTCTTTTTGTATCTTTGATTTTGCCAGCTGTCCAACAATTGCACTAAGTTTCACTTTTTAATACTGTCATCTACTTTTATTAAAAAGTACTATCAGAATATTTAAAGACCCACTCCAATGAAAACTGTGTTTTTTATGTTTTTAACGTGTTCTTGTGGCATTTTTCTCAAGATGGAGGACATATATAAAGAAAATCACGCTTGCAATTGCATTTCTTTCTTTGTTCAAGTTGTTGTGAATCAGGAACAGATAAAAATGCTGTTGGAAAAAGCTGTTATATAGTAGCGTCAATGGGAGGGCAACAAGTTCCCTGCTTCACTCCATTGTGATGCATCCACCTGCAGACAGTAGATCCATGTACGTCCTTGTTTTTCTCATCTGAGCTGGCATCTGGCTCAAAACTGTACAACTGGAAAGCTCCAATATTGTTCACCATTTTTGTTGCACCAGTAATGTTAGGTTGGGGTTCTTTTTTTTTTTAGTTTCTTGATTTAGCAGGAGAGTGTGAACAAAAGAATGATGGGAAATGAGTGCAGGCTTACTCCGCCGCGCCCAGTGGTTCTACCCACAATTCAAAGGTGAATGTCTAATGAACGATGAATGAACGAATGAATGAATGAATGAATGAATGAATGAATGAATGAATGAATGAATGAATGAAAGAACGAACGAATGAATGAATGAATGAATGAATGAATGAATGAATGAAGCTTTATTTAAAATCCACTTCATAACTCCTTCAGGTGTGCCAAACTGCTTCACAATAAAAAGAAGACAGAACACATTTTTAAATCATGTCCTATAGAAAACAACACAGGTTTTCTAATTTTAGCTAAAAATGACAATCATAATAAAAGACCACTTAGAACAGTTTTACAATAGATACAAATACGATTGGAGTGGGACTTTAAACCTCTGTTCACCAAATCTGCAATCTTCTGCATTTTACCTTTTTTCATCATTGTTTTTCTATCATTGATGGAATTGATACCACAGTTATCGTGGTAGAAAAACTCCAAATTCTTGTTGCAAGCTCTTGTTGCTGACCGAACCTTACTGAAACCTGTTCTATTTAAAGAAAAGACAAAGGTTGTGTTATTGTTTTTAACTCCATGGTGTCCACAAGCATTCATATGGTTTCTGAGTAAGAATACCTGTGTGTCTTGATGGATGACCTTTCTTTCAAACCACATGTAGAGACACTTTTAATAAAGATGTGAATACAAATCTTTTTTTTTCTTTTTCTCTTTTTTTATATTCCAAAATGGTAGTTGATGCAAAGTTCAACTTTGATTACATTATTTAATTCAGTCCTTTTCAAATATTTGCCATATTTTAAAGTCTGTTTAAAGTGTGTAACTCAGCACTGAAAGTTGTTTTCTCAGATGGAACACCCTGCTTTTGCCACCTTTCAGCACCTTAAGTTTGGAAAAGTGCTGATTCCTTTTTTTTCCACTTTCGGGATCATTTGTTACTCTGTCCCTAATGGGGAAATGTACTTTTGTCCATTCTGCACCTTATTGCCTGCAATATACTGCAAAATGGTTAGAATGTAAATGAGGTGACATTACTGAGTGCTGGGTAGTTCTTATAAAGCTAAAATTGAAAATGTGCTTTTTTACTCAATCTAGGAAATAAAGAAAAAGTTCAACAACAACAATTTACACCAATATAACCATAATTACTCCCAGATATAATCCTTAAACATTGCTGTTTAAAGAAGTAACAGGGAGCTTTCATAAAAACCTGCAGAACTCTACCACAGCCTTTGGATCATTTTAAATATTTCATGTAAAGTTCAGCTCGTTCTGAATATCTTAGAACTTGAAACGACGTCCTTCCTTTGAAATCAATGTGACCAAGGGATTCTGAAATTGAACGAAGTCCTCAGCACGCAGTGTAGATGTCAGACTGCCCTCTCCCCACCTTAACAGTATGTGAGGTGGCGGATTGCATGAATGTCACCCATCTCTAATACGGTTTGTTCCACCTGCAGTCACACACAGACCAGGTAGTCACTGTTTCACTTGAAGCTTTTAATATGCAGTAGTGCTTCAGTGGAAAAATGTAATAACACCAACAGTAATGTGACTCTCCAGTAGCCTTGATGCGGAGGCCTCATTTCCCAGTGAGGAGATTGCTGTGTAAGGTATTTTAACTTTGGGATGAAGCGTGGTGTATAGACCAAAAGTTCCAGGGCAGACGGAATACAAATGCAAGTCCTTGATATTAAAAGTTTTGATGGAGTTTGTGATTCGCCTAACCTTTTCAGACTTTCTCCTTGACTTCATGGAATCCTTTTGTACAGCGAGGTCTGTCAGATTTTGTACCTCAGCCAGCTTGTCAGTCAGATGATTCTATGATCCTAGCCTTCTGTAAAAGTAAAAAATAAAATATGAGAACTCTCTCTTTGGTCTGCAAGAATGCAACATCAGTTCTTTAAACAACAACCCTTAATTGCTTCACTTCCACTTTCTGAGGTGGTCTGTAAAAGCTACATAACCACTTGGCAAATACGGTCTAACTTTTTGAATTAATTCTGTTTGTCCCACACGTCTCACCTCTATACTGTGCTTTAAATACTCCAACCTGGACTTGAGCATTCCCTGTATACAGAAATAGTGTGTGTCATGGAATAAGCCACCTAGTGGTTGTCATGTGAATTGAAACTGCTCCAATCATTTACAGTTCTAAACCTACTTCAAAGAGGTCAATGGCAAAATATGAGTAAAATAGTATTTTGCTTTAAATGCCAAAGTGAATCTCAAACATTCTACAGTACAATTACGGTTTCTTTTTTTTAAAGCTACAGCAAAACAAGATGTAATGTTTACTCAACAGTTTTAAGTGCCTCTCTATAAAAAGGCATGAGTCTGCCGTAACTGAATGATGTTCCGGACTGACTGGATTGACTTGTTAAAGCTGTTATTTAGGGGAAAGGGAGTGTGTTCGATCAAAATTATTTTTTAAAAGAGGTACTTTAGCATTTTTGAAAGAATTTCTATGACAGTTTTTAAAGAACAACCAGGAAAAATGTACCATTGATGGGGTGGCAGAATAAACGACCGTTTATTTTGAACAAAGCGTTTATCCATAAAAATAAATACGTTTTAAATAGTGAAATGGAAAATCACAAAGAAAACATGAATATAGAAATAAAAATAAAGAAATATCATTCCAAAAAATACAAGTGGTTAGAAATAAAACGTCAACGAACATACTTAAAGGTTGCTTTGACAATGAAAGGACTGCAACCTATTGCCAGTGCAGAAAAATTAGATTGACCTCAACTTGAGTACTTTGGTTAGATTCCTGCATCAAAATGGCCCTACAGTACATTTTACTGTGCATTTACTCCATGTGAGAAGGAATCAGCATTTATCCAGGTTCCCTGTCTGGCATTTTTTGATTATTTCTCATGTACTCATTCACTCAAGGTCACAGACCAGTTTTAAATAACAGCAAGCATAAAAGACCCACACATTTGTTTGTTCAGTGGATGGACAATCTCCTTTAGAGAGACCCAGATGTGATCCCCAGCTGTGCTTCAGAAGTTGATGGTAGGAAATCCTGATTGAAGCCTTTGAAGAAGGCTCTACTGTGCTCTACTGAACTTAAGCATAACATGAAAACATGACCTATTAGAGACAAAGTGTTAGTACTCCATCCAAGATACTACAAGACCCAAGTTATACTCTGAAAAAAACACTGAAATATAAGATGTGTTTTTTCACTGAGTGGCTCTGTTAATATTGGAGATCAGGAGCCCATCCTAATATTGTAAACATTAAGTGTGTTGCTTTGAAAGTTGTTTAGTTTCCCACACTTCTAGGTTCTATTGTGGGCTGTGTTTCAGGTTAAACACAAAATAGATTCAGTGTGTGAATACAAAATTCATACTTTAACTTCACACCCATTAGAGACTATGAAACATCTGAACAAAAGCGCTTTCCAGATGTAGGAGTAAGACCCCCAGTTCTCCAAGTCACAGTTTGGCTCTGTCAAAAAGAAAAGTGTTACTTTTTAGAGGTTTTGACCAAGTGTCCTCTATTTAAAGATGTTTATTTCATTCAAAGTTGAGGACTAAATAAAGCAAAATTAAGTAAATAAGGTACTTTTTATTTCTATTAAAGATAGGAATAACACCATTATATTCCATACAGCAAAACCAACATTATCAACTCAATTAAGTCTACAATCAAAAATGATAATAACCAGACAAAAACTTAGTCAGACAACAAGGCTTATCATTAAAATTTTACTTCTAAAAATAACTAAATGATTAAGTTGAATCCTAAGCACACATATTGTTGGATTCAGGAAGGGAAACCAGTGTATCATTCTAGGCTTGAGGCTTTTCAACACTTTTAGATTAGCTATTACCCTTCTCTCAGTAGAGAACCCTCCATTATCCAGAACAAATGCACTTTACAACTAGCATTGTCAAGCTGATCTCAGCTAAAAATATTTAGCTGCTAAAAATAAATGAATATATTTTTTATGATTTATGTTGTTGAGCAACAACTTCCTTTGAGAATTGCTGCATACGTGTCTGTTTGCGGGCATACTTCATATTTCTGTCTCTATTTTGCGACTGACTAGAGGGCTGCTGAGGGGGTATTTCCATCTATAACTACAAAGCAGGTACTGACTTCAAAATAAGAGTCACTGGAAGAAATGGATTAAAATAAAGAATGACTGTTCCTGTGGGAGGTTTATGTTTGTTTCAGTTAACAAACTTTTTGCCAATATATATGTTTGACGAACCTTTACACTAATTTTTAGAATTTCATTCAACATTGAAGGGTATATTTGTTACAATTCCTGGTGCATCTGCTTCACTCAAACAGGTTTAACTGCAATGGAGGCAGTTTTCTATTTTATATACAAAATACTTTTTTTAAATTCAATTCAGCAGAAAATTGTGGTTCTTGAAAATGTCCATAGTTTAGCCTAATTCGACTAAAAATACAATAAATTACTTGCTTTAGGATATATTTTCCAAAATTGTGACAAAAATACGTAAAATACTTGTGCATTTTACGAGCACTCTGTAAACAATTTAGGTGCAAATACATACAATAAGCTTTATGAATTGGCCAAACTACAACACATGATGCACTTTTTAAGATGTTTGAAATATAGAAAAGGGGTTAACATCCCATAGGTGTGGTGATGCATCCGGCACCATAAGCATCCTTTGCCAATCGTGTTTGACCACTGTTCAATCAATAAACATTTGATTAAGCAAACTTGATGATATGGTTGGAAGTAAGGCAGTTTTTTTTTAAACAATGGCACCTTTTTTACTTTGCAGGCTCAATGCACACTTAGCCTACAAGGAACGAGCTAAATGTTACATTGAGCTGGGGAAAAATTAGACCATGCTTCTTGTGATTCCTGTCACATTGTCCTGGAACTGCCACAGGGCTCTAATTATGGATTGGATGAATGTCAGCATATGGAAATGAGACAGAGAGTAGCAGGCCAACACCACTTTGGACCTTTTAGTCTATGCAATACACTTTTCCTTTCAAGAAAATAGTTCTTAGTGAACTTTTTCGGGAATTGTTTAAAAATACTGTTTGTGTGCTTTAACTGACTCTAAAAAGCAGGTTATATTTGATTGTCTGTTCTCCTCCTCACTTGCTCTTCCTGGGTTTGAAGACTAGCTTTTTGCACCATCTAGTGTTGAAGGGGAGTCTAAAGTATCTTTAACTTCCAAAGCGCGTATTCCTGAGTTCATCCATTTAAATATTTTACTACAACTATGAATGAAAAGTTCACTTGAGCTGGTTTTACAAATGAGTAACACTTTTGTGCCACATTTTAAATGACAAAGTTTTAAACTAGTTACTCTTCAACATGCAGCTTCCATTTGTGTAATCCTGTGTTGCATGGTAATGAAGAACCTTTAGTCTGCTTGCTAGCACGCAGTATTGCCCACAACCTAAAACCATTTAATGAACTTAAAAGACCCTTGTTACTTCAGTCTCATAAGGTGAGACTTGAGAATGAATCTTGTAAACCTTTTAAAGCAAATAGATATTTATTTACTGAAAAATAGAAAACAGCAATAATAAGTACACTTGAAGTTTATTTTATTAAGGCTACCTGAGAGTTTAAGTGTAACAAGTATACAATTGACCAAGTAGTGTAGAAAAATTACTAACTGAATACTTCTTCAGGCTAAAGTGGAACATTTTAAGTTTAGTATACAATAAATGTTATATAAAAAGTAAACTTTAAGTATCCTGTCTCATTTTTAAGTATACTTGTAGCTTATTTAAATAGACTACTTTTTGCTTAGGGAGTAACAAGGAAGTTCAGTTTCATCACCTTTACCAACTGAAACAGAAATCTCCTATAAATCCAACTACTTGACAAGGTTTAAATTGAGTATACCATGAAGCCTTTCAGGGCTAAACTCTACTTTTACGTTTCAGAAGAAAACTTTTTGAAAAATGTAATGATTTTGTCTCAAAAGAAGATTATTTCGATGTTCGGCACATTTTTCACATTTTGAGGACTAAATAATTTTTCGGCACTTCCGAAAAAACATTGTGTGGTTTTTACCATTCATGCTATCCTAGGTTAATTGCACATTTGTGCACAAGAATGCCACAAGAATGCCAAACCACATCCTGTCTGACTTACAACAGCGTAGCTTCATAGTCTGAGTCTAATGAGCTGCTCCACCAGAGGAACAAAGCTGTCTCCCACTTAAGGCATTACTTTGCATTAAACGTTTGGAGTAAAAATAGAGAAACAGCAGCAGAACTAATCAGTGCCCCAGTAAAATATCTAACCAGAAAGAAAAGACATCTCTCCTTGAAACCACAACAAATGATGAGTTTTCAAACTGTTCTGTGAAACAAGGAGATCAACTTTTTAATGCTTCTGACAACAGTGTTTTAGCATCAAGTGATTATCAGAAGATACCTTTTCTGTTGCAAGATTTTGTACATATTTAGTAATAATTTCTTTCTAGAGTAGTGGCTGACTGCACCTTTATTACCATTATTTTTTTTGTGACAGAGTCAGATTTCAGAGTCAGATAAGGATGTGTTTTTGTAGAGTGAAAAGGATTGCTTTTCACATGACCCAATTGACAGGATGAAATAACATGATGTCTGGTTGAAGCCTGATTATAGAGCTGAATACGAATATATTTTTTAATCCCCTTTTATAAATACATTTTGGAAATTGTGCTGTTTTTCATCAAATCCAAAGACTCAAATTGCATTCATTTCTAATGTCACAATTCTTTTATTTATCAAAGTAAGAACAGTTTTAACAATGGTTGACAATTACCTGAATAAGTAATTAAGGGTTTCTGCATCTCCACTAGAGGAAGGGCTTGTCAATGAATGTCAGTTGTACAAACACACATATTTGTTAGGGTTTAGAGCATAACCAGCAAATTCAAACATTGGGAAAATAAGTGGAATAGCTCACAACTTTGAATCACTGAGCCTCAAGCATGCTGCAGCATCTCAGATATAGATACTATCTCGAGTAAATGTGCAATTGTTTTGCACAATTCCCACATCGGTGTAAACCGAAAGTACAATTTTTTCATTTATTAAAATGCATCTGACACCTTCAGATAAGCCTGTAATGTATGTGTTGGAAGCAAATGAGATCACTGAAGACGAAAGATAGGAAGTGAGTTTGTAGGCGGATTTACTGACAGCAAAACACAACACTGAAAATGATAAGATAAGGATCAAAAATGTTTTGGTTTTATCAGCTTCCACATGTATAACACATAAGCACCTCTGTTGAACCGTAGTTTAAATCAGATCTATGGCAGAAAAAAAAATCAGTTTTTCGATTTGGTGTTAAGATTCGCCGGAAGCCCATATCTGAGCACAAACATCGACCTCATTTATACAATCATTACAAAGATTAAAGGGATTATGTATAATTTGTATAACTAACAGCCTGGTAACATTTTACCAACCATTATTCACTGCAGAGTTTAAGCGGGTTGGTTTAAAGCAAACCCAGGTCTGAGTGTTGTGATGCACGTGGCTCGCCGTTTTCGGCACTGCTGACATGGATTCTGAAATGGGGTCAGGCTGACTTTACCCGAAATGTATCCTCAGTCGTCCAAATACACACAGTAACACAAAATTTACAAATATGTTTCATTTCAAAAGAAAAAAGGTAAATAATATAATAATATATTTGGTTAATACTAAACAAAAAATGGGGTTTTATATGAAAAAATATGGAAAATATTGTGTGATTGTATTATTTTGGTATCATAGTAATGTCTTGATTCAAATCCTACCCCAGGGCAGTATGGAATGATTAATGTTCTCCAGAAAGATTGTCTTTTTTAGCTCTTTGCCTTACTCCCAAACTCAAAATAATTATGAAAATAAATGCTGACGGTAATTGGAGCCCTTAGTTGTCCCTAGGAATGACTGAGGGTATATCCTCTGTCTTTGACGGATTAGGTGACCTGTTTAGGGAGTAACAGCCTCTGTTTCCATGACGGCAGGGATATTCTCAAATTTAATCAGACAAAGAAGTTAATAGAAAATGAGTGAAAATAATGAAAACTCTTGTGGGGATGATCAAAACAGTAGTTTTAGAAGAGACCATCAACACAAAATCTGGTAAACATATGTGAAAAAAATAAAAGTCTTAAAAAATCTTGCTCACTTTACAGTTCATTCTCTATTGGACATTAATGTAGTTATTTGAATTAGCTAAGTTATATTGCGCAAGTTTGGAAAGTGATCTGAATATGTTTTAGTGAGTTTTTCGGGTACAAAAGAACACTTTTAACATGAGACATCTTTGTGTCAGCGCTTCCTGAATGACACATTTTCCATTAAATTAGTTCACCAGGCCACAAAACACAAATGTCCACTTTCTGGGAGTAATTTAGCACACTTGATAATCATTTACTTATTTCAGATATGGATATTATTGTTGGAGGCATCCCTACTTCACCCATTAACTCAAGAGGACATCCGGTTACCTGACACATTCAAGGAAGAGAGCTCATGAAGCTTTATAAGAGATTCGGCAGCCCTCTGCATGATAGGAAACACGCACAGAGCTGCTTTAATGTCCTGCAGCAAAAACACGTTTAAATACAAAAACAGTATTTTCAACCTAAGTGCATACAATTTTTATAATATCCAACCAAGATGTTTATGGATGAGCGAATTGTAACCCTTTTCAAAAGAAATGCGCATCATACACTAACTTATTGGAGTCTTTTTTTCAGCTTTGGACTCTGCATTGCTTTTCTCGGACCCACAATTTTGGATTTGCAGTGTCAAACAAACTCAACACTTAGTCAGATTACCTGGGTTTTCTTTGCTCAGCAATTCTGCTTGCTGATTGGCAGCTCGATTGGTGGTGCTTTCAGGAAAACGTGAGTACGACAAACTATGGGCAAGCACACAAATGATCCGAAAGAATGTGGTTCAATAATTCTGTTTTTGTCTTTATTTTCTGTTGAAGGTTGTTCAGCGCTCTGGCAGCCTTATTTCTCTCAGCTCTCATCATCTCTGTTATTTTTGCCATCATCCCTTTGTGTAACAATGTCCTGGTGCTGGCAATTGCCATGGCTGTGTCTGGGTTGGCCATGGGTATTATTGATACCATCGCTAATATTCAGCTGGTGACCATCTATCAGAAGGACTCTGCTGTTTTCTTACAGGTGGGGAAACTGACTTACTTGTAAAATAGATGTCCTACTACTGTGACAGCTGTCACAGTCAACAAACTCTTTTCAATCAACTAAAAAAAAGACTAACATTCACTCTGATAGATGCTCCTGAGTAGTTCAATGTCAGCCTTGGACGTCCCGACAGACTGCTACCTATTAAACTCTGATGGACTGAACTGTTTGTCCTCTCTGTTCTTTTGCAGGCTTTGCACTTCTTCATTGGGTTTGGAGCCCTGGTGAGCCCACTGATTGCAGATCCTTTCCTTTCTGAAACTGGGTGTGGGAACCACACAGAGAACGGGACTGAGATCATGCATCATTTCAGGAACATGCTGAGAAACAGTCCAATTGCAGAGCACAACATAAATCAGACTGACCTTCCCCATGAGGCAAATGAAGAATCCACTGTGCATTACGCTTTTTGGATCATGGCAATTATCAATGTAAGACACTAAGCATTAATTATTTTTTTTGTTCGTCCTGCTGCTGAAACTATAAAAGGGATAAATGTGGTTTTTTGTGCGCTTTTAGCTGCCTGTGCCCATTGCAGTCCTGTTCCTGATGTACCGGGAGCAGCTGATCCCATGCTGCCCCGGTGGCACGCCACGTCTTTTGGACAAAGATGAGCTTGCGATGGAGAACCAGCAGCAGGCTGAAGGCCCTGACTCTGAGCAGACAGAACCTGATGTGGGAGGTAAAAAAAAATCTTTTTATGTGTTTTTATGTTTTCTGCATGATCATATAAACTGTCACCAGGAATGAAGGCAAAAGAATTAATGACATTTTGCTCCTCATCAGTCTGCCATGCGTAACTTCTTGCTCTGACACAGGCCACGGGAACATCTTCAGCTGCTGTCAGAATGATAACATGCGCGGGCTGCCAGTCTCCTTCTTTATGATTCATATCCTCGGAGGAATGGTGCTCTTTATGACCGATGGCATTGTGGTGAGTAAGAGGTGCAGATAAATCACTGCTGAGATTATTTTCAATGCAACATTTTACGGCAAGCAAGATCTGCATCACATGAAGCACAGACAGCAGGGCGCACGCATTGATGTGACTCTTTGCACTCAGGGCGCATACGCTGGCTTTGTGTACACGTACGCTGTGGCTCCACCAATGTCACTGCCCAATAAGACAGCAGGTTACCTGGCTAGCATATTCTGGGCAGCGATCACTGCTGGACGTCTCTTGTCTATACCCCTCTCATACCGTTTCAAGCCGGTGAGACTGCTCATGTTTAACCTGGTAAGGCCAATCCATCACGTAGCAAGACAGCCTGCAACATACGGTGATGTGACCACTAAACGAGCTGATCTTTTTGTTTTCCAAGGCTGGTGCGATTGTCACGGTGTTGATGCTCCTAATTTTCTACACCAGCCGTGTTTTTCTGTTTGTTGGAACATGTTTATGTGGTCTCTTCCTGAGCAGCATATTCCCATGCATGCTTGCCTACACAGAAGACATCCTTGACTATCAGGGTAAGTTCAAATCTATCTTATGCAGTCATGAAAAAGTGGTCAATTAAAGATGAATAATTACCCCGGGTGATCTTTTTACAGGCTGTGCAACTTCAGTCCTAGTTACATGTGCAGGAATGGGAGAGATGGTGATGCAGGTCCTTGTTGGCTCAGTAAGTCTAATGATTCCACAGAAGAGAACCATGATTATCACCATGGTGTATAGCATGCAGAAGTCTAAGTTTGCTGTCTACTTTTTAGATTATTCAGTCTAAAGGCAGCTACAGCTTCCTGCTATGTGGGATGATAATCGCCTGCATTGGCTTTATCCTCTTCATTGGTCTACTGCTGTTCCAGAAAATGCACAGAAACTACCTCACAGGTACAGGAGCTCCGAAATGTCACAACCTCCAAGAAACATTTGTATTGTTGGATTTCCTGAGTGTTTGTTATTTTGAAATTTCAAACTCCATGTCTCACAACCCTCCATCCCAACAGGGACTTCAAAGAAGTCTGCAATGGTGGAGGAGCCAAATACAGAAGAGCAAAATGGGACAGCCAAAACAGAGCAAACAGAGAGCCAAGAAAGCAGCTGAGAGGAGCAGCAAAAGTTTCGGTTGGTTTTTATTTCGCTGTGGAGGAAAAATCTTGCAACAATCAACAAAGACATTTGCCAGCAGCACCTGAATGAACATTTCTTCAGGTTATTCTCTGTTAAAATGGCTTAAGCACAGCCATTGTTGAAGAAAAAAACTCAACAATATTTGTTTAATTTTCTCTTGTAAATCAATTTCTAATATACCTTGAATTTCTCCTAAAAATCTTAATTGTATGAAACTCATCCTAAAGAGACCATTTGATCTGTTTTTTCTGGTTGTTTTTCACATATTTTATCATGTGTGTATAAATGTGTAACATAACCCTAGTCGTTGTAGTTGTGTGCTTTCTTTTCTTTTCTTTCTTTTGAAATGATCTATTTGGTGTCTGGTTTTACATCAATCCAACATGCCAAGGGAAGAACTTTGTACTTGGAAATGTTAGCTCAAGAGAAACAAGAACAACAATCAAACAGCCTCCGTCTAAACAGTTAACTTGTCAATCTGTAACCTCCACTTGGCCGCATTGTTACACCAAAAAGAAGCTCCTTGTGTCTTCATGTCAAAAGTAACATTGAGAACAAGTTCTTAGTCATTTGTCCTTGTAGAAGCACAGAGGGGAGCCCAACATACATTAAGTTTTTTTTAATAGTACATCTTTACTAGTTTGGTGACCAATAAACTTTGATTTTTCTAAAAATGGTGCAACATCTACTCTGCAACAACTTGAACTTTTTCACTTTTCTTCTGCAGCTGTCAGCATACCTCATACACATTTGTCATCCATGGTTCAAATTTCTCCATCTGCTATTAGAAAATGGCCAAATCTGTGATTTCACAACTTACTGCGTTAATCACAGTCCAGATTATCATGAATCACAACAGCTGAGTTTTTTTGTTTTCATTTGTTTTGGAACAAGCCTCCTGCTACCTCAAAGTTCACAAAGGAACCTAATAATAATTTACGTCAATGTTCAAATCTATTTTACCAGCAAGAGAAAGTTTCAACATTTCTGCAAATAGAAACTGCAAGAACAAAGATTTGTAAAGAATTGTTTTAAGAGTAACCAATTTAAAACACAAGGCGCTTAGAAGTTCTTTTCTCAGAAAAACAAGCAAAGAAAATAAAAGACAATAATCGTTTCTACCTTAAATAAAGCTGCACATTTTTTTGTTTTATGAGTTGGAACACACCAGAAGCATTCAATATTTCCCAGCTGCTTGAAAGCCTGATAAGCTAAATCAATTGTGTCCTTTCCAGCACACACTTCAGAAGGCGAGCCGTGTTCCTCTGCTGGGCCTTGTGCCCAAAGGTAGCTCTCATCTTCTCTTGAATGTCACCAGAAATAAAATATTTAGTGCTGAACTTCAGATTTCATAATCTAGAACTTTCAATATGTCAAGGTATTGCGTTGGACACGCCACAGGGATTTATTGTGACAGGAGGTCACATTGGATATCTTGCTCCGAATTACTTAAGATTTACAGAGAAAATAGTCGAAAGTGCGGCAGCAAAACAACCATACAGCCATAAAGGTAATCAGAGTTACTTTAAAATCATCAGGAGGCCTCTATTTAAATTTTTGAAAAATAATCATAACTCTTAGGTTGTAATCTTAAAATAGACATAGATTGACACAATTTTTGAGGGGTTAAAGTGGGAGCAGCTTTTTTAAAACCACTTAATGCCCAGTTTTTAAGAGTAAATTCTCTTATCTTCCACTATAGAAAAAAATGAAAATAGTTTATAGTTTGGCCTTCATGTTAAGAAAAAATACTTTTTTTCTGCATCTTAAACAGTCCAACCTTCTTACCTTTGCAATGACATTAGTAAAATGTCATTATTCTTTCGGAGAAACTTTTTTTTTTCTTCTTTTTTTACCAGCCTGTATTTGCAGTAAACATGATAAGATTCAAACCAACCTGCTACAATTAAGAAAGAGTAAATGCCAATACCTTTTATAAAACATTTAAATAGGTTGTACGAGAAAACATAGTAAAAGTTTAACAGATTTGTTTGGCACTCACTCATCAATCAAATTAGCAAAAAATGGTTCATGCCAATGTCTATTAGAAAATATCTTTATGAGAGATACAGGTACCTTCTCTATTTTACCTAAGCGTTTCTAATCATTCAAAGAAAGATTAAGTATTTATTAATTTGCTGCAAGAAGGTGAACAACACAAAAAACACAGATATTAATGTGACTTGATTAGAACATTTTGGAAATTTAAATTAGTCTTTTCTATGTACATTTCTGGTACATATACTGCTTTTTTTTTTTTACAATTTTGCATTTTGTCGTCATGGAAGGTAGAGGTCAAACAAGGGACAGTACAAAGATAAATTACTTCTGCTTTTCTCTGCAATGATAAAACATTTGAAGTCATTGTCATTGTAACTGTTATTATTATGTTGTCATTGTTTACTTTTTTTAAATCATTCTGTCATAATTCAACTAATTCTTTTTAAATGTAAATTTTGTAGCACATTAAACAGTCTGTAAAATTACACTTATACTAATATGATGAGAAACTCACACACCTTAGAAATGAAATAAAACCACAAACAGATCTTCGTTTCTATGTGATGCAACAGTGAGGGCTTGTATGTCATATTTGTACTTCTGTTTTTCATGTGAAATGAGTCCCCAAACGTCATGTTTGGACTATATTTGGTAATAAACTGAACAAAGAAATCTTGATCAACAATCTTTGCCAGGATTTAGATTGTTGGCTCTAAGCTTTTCAGGGTTCATACTGCAAAAAATGATCAATCAGACGCCTCCTTATTGTGCAGAATGGAAAAAATTACTATTTCATCTGAATTCATTTTTATCTCTTTTATGATTATACTTTAGCAGATGGTTTATTAATCATCAAGGAGTAAAAACACCAACAGTTAATACTTAAAGGATTGATCCGAACTTGCTGTTTAATACAATATTTTAAAAAGATGGTCAAACACATGATGTGAAAATTAAATGTGTTGCGGGAGAAAGAAAAATCTGAGTAGGCAACACATAATTATTTAATCATTACAATGTAAGGTCAAACAATTTATAAAAGAATCCTAAATTAAATCTGATTGTGCTACCAGTGTTGTCAAGATTCAAGAGAGTCAAGATTTTGTTGCCACCTCCTGTTAAAATAGTTTCCAAGTTCCTGATTTAAAAAAAAGAAAACAGTAATGAGGGTTTAGGAAAGCCTGATAGCAGAAGTGGAAGTTGTTTATTTTTAAGTTGTTAAATGGCTGCTAGGTCACAAAGGTTTTAGATAAATTATGTATTAGGTTATTAATATAAATTTCCTCAGCTTCTGTCCTTACATTTAGAAAAATATATAACTACTGTGCAGTGCATATTGTGGTTATATAATAACATAATGTTTTATCATCTTATTAATGTGATAGAAGTGCTCTCATTGAACAAAAAAACAAAAGCTAACTTCCTGAAAAAAATCTTTTGCAATGATTACATTTCTCAACAAGGAGATGTCAGCGAAACCCTAAAGAAGAAGTTACCCTCCTCTAATACGGACCGTGCCTGCGGTGCTTTTCACCACTTTTCCTTTTAGATGCACCATGAGAACATTAAGGATGCTCGTCCACATATATAAAGGTAAATGCTAAAGACTTAATTATTTTTTACAAGAAAAAGTAATAAGATGGGTTAACAGTGTTTTTGCACTTTGCAGCTCTGTTATTCAGTGTCTTATGGTTAAATAAGCAAAGAGCGGGCTGTGTCCAGTTATCCGCTCCAGAAGAGGTAACAGGAACCCGCGGTGGATCCCTGACCGTCTCATGTCAGTATGACCTCGAATTTAAGGACAACCCAAAATACTGGTGCAGGGGGTCTGTATATGAACTGTGTAGGATAGTTGTAAGAACACCCAAGAAAAATATCAACAACAGAACCTTCATTGCTGACGACAACAGAGTTGGAATTTTTAATGTGACAATGAGTCCCCTCAAGAAAGAGGATGAAAACGTTTACTGGTGTGTCATCTCTAGATCTGGAAGAAATGTCTTTCAAAGAGTGATGCTTCATGTCTCAGATGCAGGTATGTTTTTGCAGACCCTGAACAGATGCATCATTATCCAACTCAAAACACTTGTTTTTCATTCTGTTTGAATCTACTCTATACGACAGAGTTTTAGGGCCAGTTTACAAGTTTACTTTTTTTATGACTTTAAAGTCGTAAATTTACGGGAGAAAAAAATGGTTAAATTACGAGAATAGTCATAAATTTATTACTTTAAATCTCGTAATATTACTTTTCTTTTCGATGGCCCTAAAACTCTATCATAACTTCATGATAATTTGTGGAAATCTGTATTTATTTTGAGATACTAACACATCTAAAATAGCTCAAATGAAATCTTTGACTCTATCAAACCACAAAAGCAAAACATTCCCTATATATTTTAGTTTTTTTTTACTGCATTTTATTTACTAATTGATGATCTACATTCTTTTCAGTTGAGACCAGTCCAGCTACCACTACTGAAAGTAACTACATACAAATGCTGGAAAAACAGCAAGAGAGGTGAGACAAAAATATCAAGTGTGATGCAGCTGAAGGAAACAGTAATCAGTTGAATCAGAAGTATTTCAATTGGTTATCTATAAAGAAAATCATTTCATTGGGATTTTACTTCTATATGTTTTAGTTGGTGGGAAACTCTTCGCTGGATTCTTTTTTTTGCAATGTTGACATGTTTGGCATCGACTCATTTGATTGTGTGGAGGAGGAAGACTGCGAAGAACATGAGGACAGTTAACTGATCATCATTGTTGTCCTCTTTTTAAAGACATGAATATATGAAGTGTGTACATAGATCTGAATGAACTGTCTAAATAAACAGATTTTGCATTGTCTTCTGGTAATAAGTTCATTTTGAATATAATTATTTGTAGACACTGTATTATTATGAATACATCTAAAAATGTATTTTACAGTTGTTGCCTAAGGTCACTTCACCCATTTAGAAATTACAAATCTATCTTAAAATTTGCATCTTTTGAACAACATTACTGTTCATCTTGTACGTTTTACCTTGTATTTTAAATATGCAGAGCAAAAACATTGGTTTTAATTAGGAATTAGAAACCAGAGGTCAGAAAACTATGCAGAGTGAGAAGAATCAAATAGACTGAGGGCTTAAGGTCCAGTCTTTAATGTTACCTCCTATTTCAATTATACTTGAGGTAATAATGGAACTGCAATGTCCCTAAAAATCATGTGTGTCAAACTCAAGGCCCGCGGGCCAAATGTGGTCCGCCATGACATTTTATTTATAAGAATAAATAGTAAAAATTGGTGAGTATTTATTCATATCTAGGAGGAATCATACTTGAAATATGGGATTGGGCAACTATACGTTAGGACTTAAACACTGTCAATATAACCTTACGTGACAGAATCAAATTTAAAAGGATTTATGCTGGAGTAGCAAGCAAACATATGTTTTCTATGCAACTGCAATCGTCACTTTAAAAAATTATAGTAAATAAATAATGAGTTATTTAACATTAAGTAGTTACATTTATTTTTCATTACATTTAGTTACATGAATAAGTTGTATCCAGCCCTTTAAGAACAGCTGTGATGCTGATGTGGCCTTCGATGAAAATTAGTGTGACACCTCTGCCTTAAATATTTCTGATCCGCAAAGAGAAGGTGTTTTTAGTTTTAACTTAATGAATATTGGGGTTGGCATTTTAACATATCTCAATGTCAAGAGGTAAAAAAAATCTGCCAGAAGTCAGTATACTGAAGCGTTCAGTTTATTTCTTGGAACTCTGAACAACTACAGTGAGAAAAGTGAGTGAACATTGTTGTCATCACTGGCTCCATGCGTGCATCACTGCATTGCTGGTCTTGCTAGCGTCTGGCCCTGTATCTTGGACTGGAGTCAGGCTAGAGTTATAATATATTGAGAACTTAAACATTTAAGAGTTTTTTGTTCACAATCCCACTTTATCTGTCTTTCCGAATTGCATTCAATATGCAAAAAATAGAAATAAAAAAAATTCAGAAACAATAAATTAAGAATCAAAAAATATTTCAATCAATCATTTATTTTGTCTAAACATTCTTTCTGCATTTTATTTTCTGAAACATTTTATTCACATGAAACATCTGCACGTTCACGTTTGAACAGGAGTTCAATGTTGATCTGAACTCCTGTGATAAAAGGAGCAGAATCAGAACCAGAATCCATTAATCTTGTTATTTAAAAATAGTTAATGACTTTCTGCAAATGTACAGAGCTCTTAAATTCAGGGAAAAGATGTCAGATAAGAGGGACTTATGAGGTGACATCACCCCAAAGCTTTTGTCAAGAGACCAAACACAACCAGGGAAGCTGTGCTGGTAAAATAAAAGCCAAGGAAGAATTGTTTACAGTGTGGATAACAATATGTACAAGCAAGAAGTTTTAGCTAAAGGAACACATTTTAATTCAATTAACAAAACATTGAATTGTGATGATTGCATAATTTTAGGCTTTAATTCTTTTTCTTGTGCATGTTTAATAGCCAAGATGAAATACAGATCACTTTTTATTGTTTATAATCCCTTAACTATCAGTACATGTAATCCTCTTTCAGAGATTTAATATACATGACTCCTGTTGTACTATTAAAAACATTTTTTCTTCTTTTTAATTTAGACAACATGTTTCCTTCTAAAGTTCCAGTGTAAAATCAACTGCTAATACTGTACACCTTTGGTAAAACTAAAGCATTAAGCAAACAACTGAAGGACCCTCAATGAAGGCTATTCATTTGGGAGAAAGAGGAGTAAACAAGATGCGTGACAAACCCCTAAAGATGGTTAGTCTTTTTGTCTTGTTGCTTTGAACAACATTTTTGGCTATTCTAATAAAATATGCAAATTGCTAAACGCCTAATAAGGAAAATATTACTTAAAATTCAACAGTATTGCCATACACTACCTAGTCACTGGGTAAAGTAACGTATTTCTTTTGTAATAATTTGGTTTTGTTAAGCATTGCGCTGAGTGTCTTACTTTGAAAGTCACATCCGGTGTGACTGCGTTGAGCTCGACAATGGGCGGAAGTAGAGACCGACTCCCACTGACAGACTGAACCAAGTTACTGCTCGCTGGTGCCAACGCCCGGCGAAACCGACAGCCAGCCTTTTGCAAACAGAGTTACGGGTAAAATAGGTACGTAGCCCAAACATTTGAACTCCTTTGTGTAAATCCGTTTAAAGATTACAAGCTGGGTTCCCACCAGACTTTGAGCTGCAGCAAGTATGCTAACGTTTGCTACGCTAGCCGTCATGTTAGCATTGCATGACTGCAACTAGCACTTATATCATTTGTTGTACAAATACAAAAACTAAATTTAAATATGTTATAAATGTTTTCTGATGAAGTGAAATGTCCGTGCGAAAATAACACTTGGTATTATTTCAGAATTTAAACCATACTTGTTTTTTTTACGGGCGTAGTGTCAATTGAGCACGGAGCCGTCGTTAGCCTCTGAAACAGTGAATGATACTGGGGCGTGACTGAAGTAAATAAAACGCTGAAGCATGAGTATTTTCCCGCTGTTTAATTTGCTCATCGAACTACTGATGGCTTTTTTTTTTAATGGACAAGACTGAAAGGCCTGAACAACGTTTAAAATAATGTACCGTCTGAAATGTCAACTGGCCCAAGCTAAAGTGAGGCAACACCTCCTTCTTCTCTCTCTCTGCAGTTCTCACAGTTGCTAACAGCAGCAGGAAAGCACAGAGATGCAGACGATCAAATGTGTTGTGGTGGGTGATGGTGCAGTAGGAAAAACCTGCTTGCTGATTTCATACACCACCAACAAATTCCCATCTGAATATGTACCGACAGTAAGTACTGCCCACATATTATTCTACCTTTTTAATCTTTATGGTTTTAGACAAAATGGGATGAATTCAAACCAACATTGTATTAATCTGGATAATATTCTTCATCACAGGTATTTGACAACTATGCAGTAACTGTAATGATTGGAGGTGAACCATACACCCTGGGGTTATTTGATACAGCAGGTATGACTTTATTTAAAATGTTTTATTTACATCAAATATATTTAAAATGTTTCCCAAATTTGCACTTTCTGGAATCGCAGATTGTAATGCAGGTATGCTTGGTTTGTATTAGCTACACGGATCTCTTATTTCCTACCTTTACGTACATGTATGTACATACGCAGCTGGATAGCTCAGTTGGTTGGATTTAGGACTTGCATGCAGGAAACCTACTGTCACACTGTTATATATTGTTTTAGCCTAGTTCCTGGTGGTCAACAGTTCTAACTTCCTGTTTACTACATGTAAAGTTTTTGTCTTCTACTTACAAAAATGTTACATACATAGACACAAGTTAACTAATCTGAATGCATGGTAAAAAGGACTAAACAATCACTGTTAAAAACTAAGTAATCAGAAGCTTTGGTCTTTTGATAAGTTAAATCGCTATCAAAGCCGGGTACCAATCAGTATGAAATGTGCCGGTACAAGTCAAGCAGGTACAAAGCGGCTATCACCAACCACAGTTGATACTGATTGGCTTTGGAACATGACGTTGCAACACGTTGATTAAACCAGAGCACATTTTGTAAACGGTAATAATTTCAGTGATATTCATCCCTGCTCTCCAAGAGCCCCCGTCCTGCTTGTTTTCCAGCTGACCTTTTCCTACACGCTGCTGATCACTTGGATCTCTTGTGTTCAGTAGTTCAGAAATTGAACACCAATCAACGACTCTAGCAGGGTTTTTAAAACAGTCGGAGGGTTTTAAAGGATTATGGTTGGAATCCCAGAAAATGAAGTTGGGACTAACATTTTGCATTCATTCTCTCAAAATGCAGATATTATTTGTCTTTAAATTAGTCCCCGTAACAGAATAGAGGTATTAAGGGTTTACTTAGAGAAAATCAATGAGTTAATGTTTTTTTTTTTTTTTTAATTTTTTTTTATTAAAGCCTTTATAGTCACATTTTGTTAAACACTTATTGACTCCTGGGAAGAGTCTTTACAACTCTGGTTCTCTTTTGAAAAATGACACGCAAAGATTATTTCTGATAAGTTATGTATTTCAAAATCAATTTCCAGCTAAGGCTCACTTGGTGAAGAATGTTAAAAAAATGTAGCAGTGCATGAATGTTTTATAATGGCCATTTCAAGCTTTAATTGCACCAGAACTACAGTAGGAAAAAAAATGTAAAGACAAAAATGGAATGGTCATGGAATAATATTTGAAGTTGTAATTCTTCTCAACTGTCAGTAGGTGTCAACATAAACTCATTACATCTGTCAGTCTAGATCAAAGTAAAAAATACTGTTTATAAGCATAACAACTAAGAAAACAAAGTACTTATAATAAAATATAATCTAAGTTAAAAAGAAAGTACTAGTTCTTATTAAAGACTCCTTTTTTATTATTTTGAGCAGTTAGTTGTTGTCTGTGCGGTTGGATTTCTCTGAATTACTAACACAAACTGCTGCTGACTGTTGACTTTTGTCCACCGTCACAATTTACTCCCATATTGAGCCAATTGTCTTTCTGCAGGTCAGGAGGATTACGACAGGTTAAGACCCCTAAGCTACCCTCAGACCGACGTCTTCCTAGTTTGTTTCTCCGTTGTGTCACCCTCTTCTTTTGAGAATGTTAAAGAAAAGGTGAGTGTCCACTATAACAGTAATTTTGCTTCCCATAATAATCTGATCCCTCTATTTGTTCATTTGTTCTTAGTGTTTTTTTCTTAGAAATAATACTAATATCATGATTCAAAGATCAAAAGTATTTTGGATCCAAAAAGAATACATTTAGAAGAAAATGCTGCAAACTATTTTACTTTGAATGGCCTTGATAAGCTAAATTCACTTTAATCATTTTTAGAGCCATCTAACTTTCATGCTAATTAGCTGGATAAGCTGTGTGATCTCAGCTTGCTGTGGTTTGGAGCCAAGCTCTCAGCACACACCATTTCCTGGTGCCAGTGGTGTAGGGATGCAGTGTTTGCTGTGTGTATGAAGGAACACGAGTGCAGCTGCTTCCTATTAGTCTCTTGCCAAGAGTTCTGGCCATTATTTTGTTTGCTGTTTCATTCACTGACTCACTGTCCTCCAGCATGATTGTAAAGAAATTAAAGTCACTGATCCCATAAAAAAAGAAAATATAGGTTTAGAGTGGCATTTCTTCCTCTCGTGTTGAATGGAGGATAGAGAAGACGCTCCAGTTGCTCACAGCTCCATGATGATTCACGTCACATACTCTCTTGAAATAACAGTCTTGCTAATGCATCCCTCGGTTTGTGAATGAAAAATGGCTAAGAGCCTGTAATGCTGCCCAGCTCTACTTTGTAGCAATCATGTTAAGTAGAATGAATCCAATGGTTACTATGGAAACTGACATAAACAGCTGTGCAGCAGCTGGCAGTTGCGGTCAGTGATCTACAGACAGATCGGTTCTACCAACTTCCCTGTTTGGAGAGTACTCCTCGTCTATTTTGGAGGTCATTAAGTAACAAAGTCCCTAATGTGTATGTCAAAATAATGGCTTTGAAGGAAAATAATCAGTATCAACATTTAACTTGTAAGATGTTTTTTATATATCATAACATGCTATGACACATGGGGCATGTGACATGCTGCTCCAGGCTTTTTCTTTCTCAGCTCTAGTCTGATAAATGAAAGTCTTCAGCTAGGCTCAAACTGCATGTATTCATTTCTTCTTCACGATCAATTTTCAAACAGTGATACTACTTTCAAAGTTATGTGACTACTAAATCTGAGTCTCTGATTGGTCACCGTTTCCACTGGTTCTATTTATAATGCTCACTCAGTGGTCAGGCGTTTTGTATGTAGAGCTCAAACAGTCGTAGAAACCTGTGTAGCTACGAGTGAATGTCAGAGTTTGGAATGTGAAAGCCCGAAACGCGCGTCAACATAGACTTTTCATTAAAAGTGGTTGCTTGAACGCCCATTGGCGAGGACGGTGTGAACGTAGCTTTAGTTTATATTAGTCCTAGCTGTGGCACTAGACAAGGTTGTTAGATTTGCTGGAAGTTCTTTTTTGGACGAAGGGATGCTAGATGGGTCTTAAAGCTTGCTTTATACTGATCAAGTTAATTTGTTCTGAAAACCCCGATTGCTGACAAAAAAAGTGGGTTTTTTTTGTTTTTTTTTTGTGTATTTCATTGTTTTAACCATGATGTTTTTTACTTGCATTTCCTTTATTTTTATGTACACGAACAGTCTTTTTTTTAATGCACTGGAAGATGTTTTTTTGGTTTTGTTTGTTTCTATAGTCATATTCTGTCATCATTTTTGTCCCACTATTAAGCTTGTCTGAAAAGAACAGTCTGAACATGAACCTGTGAGAGCTGCCTTAAAGTCCTACTGCAGTCATAGTTGGATCTGCTGTAAAAGCGTACCCCAGTGGTCTCTTAATTATGATTATGCCGTTTTAGCCAAAATCAAAAAAGCTGTCTTTTTCTAGGACATAGTTTCAGCAGAGTGACAGTAGTTTGTTAGAAATTCACAGCAGAGTTTTAGTCTGGACTGTTGGCGCGGAAGTAACCTTACACTATCACAATAGTGATGCAAAAGAAATGCAGTTTTAATCCTACATACTAGGGCTGCACGATATAAGGAAAACTCACGATATGCGATATTAGAGAATAATATTGTGATATAACGATATAATTTATATAAACAATTTTTATATAAACAAATAGCAAAATAACCAAATAGGCAATCCCATTTCATTGCAACAGTTTAAAAATTATGCTCCAAATGATCCTCATTGACATAGGTGACAAACATCTGACATAATAGGCCTCCATCTGATTGGTCAACAACGTGAAGGCGTCCATCCGATTGGTCACATGCATAAAGAGGTTTATTTGATTTGTTAAATGGTTCAAGCTGCCATTAGATTGTTTTGACACATTTAAGGTTTACCATTTATTGCGATATTTGCCGTCTTTTGCGATATGCATATTGCAGAGGTGGATATTACGATAACGCTAAATTTGCGGTATATTGTGCAGGCCTACTACATACCTTTTATATATATCCTCCATCATGAGAAAAATGCTACAAGAACATGTTAAAAACATCAGAAACAGGATTTTCATTGGAGTGGGTCTTTAAAGATGTACTCTTTCACACTTTGATGTGGCCTCAAGAACCTCAGCATGACCCTGCTTCTAGTTCATTTTGTGTAAAAACATATATGTATACATATTATTTGAGATCAAATCAGAAAAAGGTATATTTTCAAGTATTTGTTCATTAAATCCTTGAAAAAGTCGTGAAGTTCCCTTAGAAATCTGCCTGAAGACTTTTGTTTGAAACAAGTGAAGGAGACCTTCATTACTTATTCAAAAGGATGAAACTATTCATTAAGTATTAAAATAAGTGAAATAACTTCTGTTTGTTTGTACTTTTACACAGACGGCTACAAACGATCAATTTCATAGTTTTTATTTTTTTTCCACTGAAATCACATTGAGTTTAAACAAAAAAAAACGCATTTTGTTGAAAAATGTATAAAAAGATCTTGCAGTAATTTTAAAGAGGAAAAATAAGCATAACTTAACATGTAAATAAAATATTTGACTGTTAATACATTTTGAAAGGATGAAATATTATTTTTTAAAATATTTAAAGCAGTAAAAGGTTTTTGAAAAAGAATTGTTAGAGGTCTTAAGAGTTACATGTGGCTCCTTAAGAGTTTCTGTAAAAAGATTTTATTTTATTTTAAATGACCAAAATGCACTCACAAAGAACTCAATGAAATAAAAAGCAAGAAAGATGAACAGGAATATTTTTACTCGTGGATTATCACAGTCGCAAACTTATCTTGTATATTGATATGTTTTTATTTTCTTCTCCTTTCCAGTGGGTTCCTGAGATAACTCACCATTGTCCCAAGACCCCATTCCTTTTGGTAGGCACTCAGATTGACCTCCGCGATGACCCCTCTACAGTGGAGAAGTTGGCCAAGAACAAGCAGAAGCCGATCACCCCAGAGACGGCAGAAAAGCTGGCTCGTGACCTCAAGGCAGTCAAATATGTGGAGTGCTCAGCCCTAACTCAGGTAGGATGTTACCTTACTTTGCTTGGTATTTTAACATTTTCCTCTCTAGGCTGAACATGCTTTGTCTCGTCTTTTGCTAACGGCATTTGCGAATTCTGTCTAACTGTGTGTGTATCTGTGCTTGTCCCTTCTTCTCCTTTTGTCTGTAGCGAGGACTGAAGAACGTATTCGATGAGGCTATCCTAGCCGCATTAGAGCCCCCCGAAACCCAGAGAAAGAGAAAATGCTGCTTGTTCTGATGTCTCTGAACGTCTTGCTTTGCCTCTCAATTGTCTGCTGCTTATTGATAGTAAAGAAATGTCCATCACGTGCATTTCTTTGAAACTCTGTGCCCGTTAACTGTTTTTCTTTCTGTTTGTGTGCTTTCTTTTCCACTTGGTCTAACCACGATCACACATGTGGCCTAAGATGACGGAATGCCAATGTTAAACTTCACTTTGTGTGCAAATGGATACAATTAGACACAACTAAGAGATTTTTTTATGTTAACATGGTACTGAGCTCATGTGTTGTATCCTATAAGAAACATTTGTTGTTTTTTTTGTCTTGGTCTTCAGTTGTAGTGACATTTTATTTCTTTACTGCTAGATCAAGATCTTTACTCATCTTGATCATGGAGAGAAACTTACAAAACATGATCTGAATAAAGGAAATCTTTCATTGCCCTGCCTCATTCCTACTCCCACAGCTTGTTTTAGGCTCTAGCAGGTGCTTTGTTTGTCTGGACTACCTTTTTTGAATAATAACATTTTGTTTTCACAGAAAGGATTAAAGAATGTGTTTGATGAGGCAATACTGGCTGCCCTGGAGCCTCCCGAGCCTAAGCAAAAGCGTAAATGTGTTCTGCTCTAAGGTTCCTCACGCTGGTCCTCACATCCTTTTCTAAATTTAACTCCATGGTATTCAAGAGGGTTTTAAGCAGAAGCACATTCCACCGCAAGTTGAGATATAAAATATTAACCATCCCACTGAGTTAACATGAAAGCTTCTTTTCCTTATGTAAAATGATTTTGGGACTGAATAACCTTTGATGTCACTTAAAATGTACATGATGTAAAACCTTACTGCTTAGGCCGCTGACAAATTGAAGACGGTTAAAAGAATTTTTGGAGGTTTTATTCCAAAAGGACCAATGTGGATTCCAGGAGTAATTTTTTTTTTTGAGTATCATGTAAAAACAAATGCTTACATTTTCGTGTATTCATTTTATTCTGTTGAAATTGTGACACAATGCTGCAGTTGCTTTAGACTGTATCCCTCCTGTTTTGGTCAAAGAAGTATTCTTCTCGCCATCCGGAAACGTTTCCTTTTTTTTTTTTTTTTTAACTCCAAGAGTCGGATGTTCAACTCTTATGGAGGTTTTGAAGTCGTATTCAGAAATAAAGGCGTTTAGATGACTGTTGCTATGGAAACTTTCAAAGCATGCGGATTGGAGTACTTCAAATCAGTTTGAGCACACGGTTGTCCCTTTTAGTTTTCCAACAGAAGTGTGTTGTGGAGGTGATGCAAGTTGATTATCTCCGACTCATGACCTCACGATCAGATCTTATGGGACCGAACTAAAGTAAACCTTTTACTACACTCAAACCTATTCAAGGGTGAGAGCTTGGATTTGTAAATATAGTTGGGATAACTTATTTACTGAATAAAGTTTATTACTAATGCGGTTCAAAGAAACCCAGATGGAATTGCCAGGAAAATGCACCTGGTTTGTGTTAAGTTTGACAAAGTTGTATTGTTTGAATTTTTTTCCTTTTTGCTTGTAAAAGAACCACAATAAAGCAGTATTATAATTATACTTTTCTTTTTTTTATTAGTGGAAAACATGTTTTAACATCTTCACATAACAAAAACAATCTTAAAACATTAATTTAAAGCCTTTCCACCTTTGAGTAAAGTGCTCTTTTATTTAGCTGGTATGGTATTATACACTCATCTGGGGGGGGACAAGGCATGACAGAAAACAATAGAATACGTCTTTAATAATCCCTGAGGAAATTTAAAAATGGCCATCTGCTCACACTCATAAAACACATACACATTAATAACAATAAAACCAGTAAAAATATCAATAGACTAAAAATATTAATAAATAAAACAGTAGTAATTTAAAAACAGTAGGTAAGAAAAAAAAAACCAAATCACTCAGTCTTCAAACCATCAAGACATGTTTCTGAAAAATAAAAGATTGGTTTATTGTCCCAGATGTAAAGTTAATAGTGAAGTATTTAAGCTCTGGGTGAACCAGGGCCAACATAAAACAAATGTCAAATGCAGTAATTGACTTTCCAAATGACACTGTTAACCTGCCTTCCTGATCTTAACAAAACAGGAGAAACATAAAGAAAATGGTTCACCCCTAAGGCTCCACAACCAGAGTTTCATAATAGATGCCAAGTAGACGTATGACCGCCAACAAGACTTTGGAAAAACCTCAACTGATGTCAGTACGAGGTGGAAAAAGAAAAACTACAGGTCAACACTACCACCCCCTCATACAAAAATCATTTGTCTGCATCTTCATTTATTCTATAGTATAATTGCAACAATTTGGCAGAGATCAGGTTAAGAGTTCATCTTTGTATGTGAGAATTTATGTTTTTTAATATTTAACATTACCCCAAAACAGCATGTTCCAGTTTGATTAGCCTTCAACATAATCATATGAACATGAAGAGTAGCAGCACATATCACACAAATAGATACCATACAACAAAGGAAGAAAAAGAAACCCAAAACAGAAAAATAGATATATAGACAATCCTGAAATTAACTTCAATTATTTAATTTTTTTATGGAATAAAAGATTATGGATGGATTATTTGAGTACATATATATCAAACAAGCTTTTAAACACACGTAAATACAGTTTATTCTCTGAACTCACAGTGAATTTACCAGTTTCAATCAGCCACCTTTTAAACAAGCATTGGACGAATCTCCGAAACCTACGAATCATCAGCTGGACAAATCTCAACACAGCTATCCGTCACTCGAATGCCATACCAGCCTGCCCAGTAATTGCGTGTCTTTGCCGCCGTGTGTAAATTTGATGTATCTCACTCCTGGCCCATAATCTTTGAAAACATGAGTCATCTGAAAAATAAAGAGGGATTGAGGAATGTCAAGACACCACAACTACCTCTGAACATTACTTTAGGGTTTGAGACACACCTGATTCCACTGCTGGTCGTTCCATTGAGGAAAGGTAACAGTTTCAGGACCGAATTCCTGAACAACGGCCTTCTTGTCATTCAGAAGCTCCACAGTGATTATATATTCACTGCCGCAATCCCATCGAGGCGCGTACCTACAAAGCAAAGGTGTGGGCTAAAGAAATTCTCCCATATTTTACTATCTATTTAGCTGTTCTTCAATAAGTAGCACTATTTTTAACATAATGTCATTTCATAAAATGAGTCTAAACAATTTAACACGACATTTTTGAAACTATTTTGATTTTTTCTATTTCGTTCACTAACTCTCTGGAATGCAACAGCTTGTTGCAGCACATGAACTGAGCGTCAGTCACGTGTAGCCCTCTTACCAATCAGATATGCGGATGTGTGGCTGGATTTCATCCATAAATGACGAGTTGTAACCTTCTTTCTTCAAATCAATCAGCTGTGACTTTAAGCACATTCTGAAGAAAGAAGAAAAGTTTTTGAGATCTATGACAAATGATTAGTCCCTGCTGGTGAATACTCACCCATAGGAGGTTACAAAGTTTTTCTGGACTCCCTCATTAGGATGTGATACCATTGGAGCTTCAATTTTCCATTGGTTACCACCATTTTGAACTATGGTCCACCCATTGAATTGTTCTAAATAGGAATGTACAAAAATGAAACATTTTCGAGAATGAATTTCCAATCTCAATGTGACACTCTTTAAGATCATACTTCTTCTTTAACCTGTCTAATTACAACCTCCCATCTGAAGTTTAGGTTAAGGTTTCTTCTAATAAACAGTTAACAGCTACCACTTTTCTCACCTTCTCCTCTTGGATTTCTGAGAAGATTCCTTCTGTTCTTGCAAGCAAAATAGAAATATTTCCAGCTAGTGGGTACTTTGGCAGCATGCCAGAGGTGATATCCTTCTCTTCTGCATCTTTCTCTCCAGAATGACTGCCTGTCAGCAACTTCCTTCCACTCATGACACACTAAGCGACACGCACGGACCACCTGATGTGGAGGCACATTTAGGAATATTTCCTCCAGGATGTCCGGGGGGAAATGGAAGGCCTGCAAAAACACAAAATTATAGAAAATAAAAAACACCAAACTTTATTAACTAACCACCCTCCCATCATCATGTATTGTATCTTTCTTTTAACTATTAATTTACGATCTCAATAAGGTTTTTAGCCGAATGGTTCATTCTTCTACTTGAGCGAAAAACTTTCAGGCCACGTCTAAAATTGTCGGGAAAAGTTATTTTCTACTAGTAATTGGTACTACGGTGCTGACGAAGGAAAATGAAGCAGAAAATAGAATTGGACCGTAAAATGCTTGACTTGCCTTTCTTTTTTCTCTTAAAAAACGTACTGAAATTACAGGCAGTAATCGCTTTTTGCCTATAGTTTCACTTCCGCTTACCCCATTGATTGACTGCACGTCATACTATCGTAACGCGATTACTTACAGCTGTCTTTAAGTGACTCTGGACCTTCAAATGTGCGCTTTGAGGCTGTCCCATTATTTTACAGTTTCTCTTCATGTCTAGAGACTAAAAAAGAATTAAGCTTGTTTTTCCGCTCATGTTTTAGCGTTTTTATCGTAAATAATATCCATCCGTTAATGCGTTCCCAGATGGAGGCAATCGCAGACAATGAGATACAAAGACTAACAGTTCAAAATGTAAACTATTGCATACGCCAATACAATTTATTCTTTACTAAAGGATGGAGTCAGTCGCGTCCGGCTTTGACTCCCAACGTCTTTCGTTTTCGTTAGTTATCTAGGGTTTGTTCGATTGTTGTTACAATGACCCTCAAGTTGGCGGAGCTATTTATTGAAACCATATAATAAAGCCAAAACTATGTTTGTCTATCCTACTGTGAGTTTGAAATGTATATTACCGTTGGAAACTGGAATATGACATACATTCAGGCAAAACTGGCCATGGGCTTTTTTATGCGGTGATCGTAGCAAATTTCGGCGTATGCCGGTGTCAAAAACATTTGCTCACCTATTTCGAGAATTCTCGAAGAGAATGCATTCCGGAAACCCTCGTTCAGTTGGTTGTGGTCATTGACTGAAAATAGAGAACCAGTATTGTTACACAGTCAATAATTGTGATTAAAAAAAGTGAATTTTTTAAAACAAAAAATCGTTTGTTCTTAAATGTCGTTATTTGCAAGAGAAGCCTACTTACTTATTTTTTGTAATTCCCTAAAATATAGAGTTATTCAACTCTTGACTTCTTTATCAATTCATCTGGATAAATGTCTTTGTTTTTCTTGATTTCGTTTTCATGATTTGATTTTATTCATAATTTTAGTCTAATACTATTCTTTACACCATTGTCTTTATAAAAAAATGTCCTTATTTTATTATTATTCATTTATTTATTTTTTCTGCAGCTGCTTAAATTTTGTTCCAACTTTTTTAATTTTATATTGCCTCATGTTTTGGATGTCTATATTCCACATGTCTTATATCCTGAATTTTAGTGTAAACCTTATGTTGAAAATTAATTGTATTATATATTTTAGGTATTTTCTTTATTTAAAAAAAAATAATAAATTAAATATTCTTAGTATCTATTTTTTTTAGATTGATTCAAAATATTAATCAGTGATTAATTAACCTTAATTAGCAGTAATTAATACTCTTTTGTTTGCATTTTAAGAATTCATTTAGTGGTTGAAAATCCTCTATAAAAATTGGTTGTAAACATCCTTCTCCAAATGAATCACTTGTGATTGTTCATACTTAATGCAGACAAAAGATACATTACTATGAATTACATAAATAGATCCACGAGCTATCCATGATTCTAGTAAAATGTAGTATTTTAAAATTAATTTATGAAGTGCTAATAAATGTTTACCTTACAACATACAAAATAAAATTGACATAAGACACAAGTAGCAACAACAACTTAATAGGATATGAAATTTTCAAGAAACCTCAATTTACAACTTAAGTTTAAGAAAGATGTTACAGGGTATCTCGTTGGAATAATCTTCAACCACAAAACAAAAAGGCTACAGATCAGAATACATTTTTTTAATGAAAAAAAAACATGTATTATTCAAAAAATATAAAAAAGAAAGTCAGCTATTTTGTCTATATTGTATAGTTGTGTTCAAACTAAAAAAAATCAACTTTCATTGGTGTACACTATCTGTTGTGTCTTTTTCTGTCCTTGATTAGAGACAGAGCAAAAACATATGTACCAATAGTTTTATTGATGAAGTAAAACTGGCATAAAATACAATTTCCCCCCCCTTTCTGTTACCCTTTAATTGTCACAAAAAATAATAACAAGTTTGTGTGTTGTATTATTTCATTTTTGTAGTTTTATGGGAATTAAAAAGTTTTAGAAAAAAACTCAAACACACACAAAAATCAGTATTATTATTATACTTACGTTCTTTATTTATTCATTAGTGGATAATGTGTTTAGCAATCTTTAAACTTGAATTGAAAGCTTTCACACCTTTGGGTAAAGAGTGCTTTTAATGTAACATTTGCCAGTGCCTACACAATGATTTATTGGTAATAGCATTATGGCAAAGTCCAGCTTAAAAACCCTTGAATGCAAAGCATCACTGAGCACATCTTTCTTGATGTGAAAAATGATTTTCAGTCATTATTTTGGACTAGAGTATAGATCTCAATAATAGTTATGCTTAGACAAGTATTAACCAAAAACATCTCTTACAGTTTGCATAGCCTTAAATACATTCATTTAAACAAAAGGAGTAGCTATAGACAAAACAAACCAAAAATAGATGACAAACAGCAGAGGAATCAGAAAAAAAACTAAAACAGGAATATGATTTTGGTGCTGACACATTACTGTTAACGGTTACATAAACTGATAGATGATGGACGGAATATTTGATCACATTTATTAAAAACATTTGTCAACAAGCTTTTTAAAACGCATATGAATACAGTTGTTTCTCGTCCTACCAGTTAAGTGCAGCGCTGTCCTGACAAGCATTAAAAAGCAATCTCTGATGTAGTAATGAATATTTCAACCAGCAAACTTTTAAACAAGCATTGGACGAATCTCCGAAACCTACGAATCATCAGCTGGACAAATCTCAACACAGCTATCCGTCACTCGAATGCCATACCAGCCTGCCCAGTATTGCGTGTCTTTGCCGCCGTGTGTAAATTTGATGTATCTCACTCCTGGCCCATAATCTTTGAAAACATGAGTCATCTGAAAAATAAAGAGGGATTGAGGAATGTCAAGACACCACAACTACCTCTGAACTTTGTTGTAATTAAGGGGTTGGACTAGCGATGTCCTGATCCGATCAGTAATCTGGCCCAACCATGTAGACTCAATCAAAATTGGATGTTGCATCCCTCTCAGGGATCAGATATCTTCTTATTCTCATTATAATCAGCACTATTTATTTCAAGCTTATTATTACAAATAAACACTCTACTAGAAGTCTGCATAACATGAACACTACATTGTGCTGCCGTAAAATGCAGCAGCATATAGCACTAGTTTGAGCAGGAGGCGCCATTGACTGTATAATAACTAGACGAATCGCATATAATGTCACCCATGTTTCCGGTTCCAACCAAATGAAGTCGATTCACTACCATTTTTCCGCGATATATCCTTCGCCATGTTGGAACCAGTAAACAGTGATTGGTCTGTCTACATCTCTATGGCAACCCTTCTCTCCAATCAGGAATGAACATGTTTGAAAGGCACACCCCTGCTACTAAAAGCTGTTTTATCATTATTCAGTTTACGGAAATCTGTGGTGAGTCAAGATTTTATTGCCAGAAGGTAGACGGTGAGGGAAGTGGGAGGAAGAGATTAATTAGGTTTGTTGGAGATGTAGAGCTGGGTGTCATCCGCATAACAATAAGTGAATCTTGTGTTTACGGAGGATTTGACCGAAAGGTAGAAGATAGATGATAAATAGCAGTCCCAGGACAGAGCCCTGGGGCACACCTGCATAAAATATAAATAGGGGAAAACATGGATGTTTTATTTTGCATTTCCTTGTGTTTTTTTAAAATCTTTTACTAAAGTATTGCATCAGGACTCTGTATCAGCAGATTCTCAAAATGAAATGACACGGATCAGGGCCAAAAAAACCTGATCGGGAAATCCCTAGGTTGGAAGTACCTGATTCCACTGCTGGTCGTTCCATTGAGGAAAGGTAATAGTTTCAGGAGCGAATTCTTGAACAACTTTCTTCTTGACAGTCAGAAGCTTCACAGTGATTATATATTCACTGCCGCAATCCCATCGAGGTGCGTACCTACAAAGCAAAGGTGAGGACTAAAGTCAACCTTTTTTAAAAAGAACAAAAAAACCACATTAAGTTTCTTCATGAGGTATTTTCACAAGGAAACGTATTTTTACAATATAAGATGTCATTTTATAATCTATTTACCAAACTCAACGTTTTTTTAAATAATGTGGTTGATTTTGTTGTGGTGTATAACCTGTCCAGGGCAACAGCTTGTTGCAGCACATGAACTGAGCGTCAGTCACGTGTAGCCCTCTTACCAATCAGATATGCGGATGTGTGGCTGGATTTCATCCATAAATGACGAGTTGTAACCTTCTTTCTTCAAATCAATCAGCTGTGACTTTAAGCACATTCTGAAGACAGAAGAAAAGTTTTTGAGATCTATGAAAAATGATTAGTGCCTTACAATCACTGGGTCCCTGCTGGTGAATACTCACCCATAAGAGGTTATAAAGTTTTTCTGGACTCCTTCATTAGGATGAGATACCATTGGAGCTTCAATTTTCCATTGGTCACCACCATTTTGAACAATGGTCCACCCATTGAATTGTTCTAAATAGGAATATACAAAAACGAAACATTTTCGAGAATGAATTTCCAATCTCAATGTGACACTCTTTAAGATCATACTTCTTCTTTAACCTGTCTAATGACAACCTCCCTTCTGAAGTTTTGGTTGAAAGGTTCCTTCTAATAAAAAGCTAAACAGCTACCAATGAGGCCACTTTTCTCACCTTCTCCTCTTGGATTTCTGAGAAGATTCCTTCTGTTCTTGCTAATAAAATAGAAATGTTTCCAGTTAGTGGGTACTTTGGCAGTATGGCAGAGGTGATATCCTTCTCTTCTGCATCTTTCTCTCCAGAATGACTCCCTGTCAGCAACTTCCTTCCACTCATGACACACTAAGCGACACGCACGGACCACCTGATGTGGAGGCACATTTAGGAATATTTCCTCCAGGATGTCCAGGGGGAAATGGAAGGCCTGCGAAAACAAAAGCACAAGGTAAAACGCAGCACTGGTCAATGGAATTATCTTCCACGGTTTCGTTTCTTGCTTTAAAGTATTAATTTATTATCTCTATATGTATTCTTTCGTCGTTAAACTTTCTAAGACCATGCAAATACCCCTCAATATTTTAGCTAAATGGTTTCTTCCATTTATAAGCTAGAACCAATGCTAGAACGCTATCCTAACCCCTAACGTACTTAGTTCTGAAATCTTTAAAAGTTAATCTATTAATCCATTAATTGGCACTACTGAGTCGAGGTTAATGAAAATGAAAGGCAAAATTTAATATTTTATCCTAAAACGTTTAACTTGCCTTTTTTCTTTGTATTTACTTCACAGTTTCAGTAACCGCTAGCTTGTGGTTTCATATAAGCTTTCCTTGTAAGTTATTATTAGCCTGGCGACACTTCACATGAATACTTACAACTGTCTTTGGGCGATTCTGGGCGTTCAAATCTGCTCTTTGAGTTTCTGCCATTACTTCAAATTTTCTCTTCATATCTTGACCAAAGTCCAAACAAGAAGAACATTTTAACCCGTTTTTCCCACCATGTTTTACAGCATTTTTATCTAAAATATATGCTCATCATTACGTTCCCAGATGGGGACAATCGCAGACAATATGTATATATTTTAAATAAAAATTAGGACACCATCAGTAAAAAAAATACTTCAATACATATTATAAAGGACTAACGGTGGTGTCTGTCAGTCGCCCAACCTCTTCCGCCTTCGAGTCATCGTCAAGGCTTGGTTCGATTTTGTTTGCAGTGCCCCTTAAGTTGGCGGAGCTATTTTTTTTTAACCGTATCAACAACAACTACGTATTTCTATCCTCCGAGAATGATTTTGCAATGTATGCAGTAGTTTTCAGTTTTAAGATTGTATACATACGAACTAAACATACGGTGGAAAACATAAGCCTAAACTACATATGGCTACAAGTCATCAGAGCAAATTACGGTGTATGCCGGTGTATAAAACATTCACACTTTCCGGAGAATCTTCGAAGACAAATGCAAATCCAGACCTTTTTTAACGGAAGTTTGTTTTTATATACATATATATTAGGCAATGTATTTTAAATAAAGACATAACAAAATAAATGCTAATTTAAAAATAAAATTGGACATCAAAAGTTGTATAAAAAACTGTTCAGTGATATAGTTACAACTTCACAATAGTTTATTCATAAATTCAGTTGTAATGTTTCAGAAATACAACAGTATTTGAGAATCTCATTAGACTACCAAAAAGTGTGTTACAAATTTGCACCCTTCATTGTTTTTACAATTTTTAAATACAAAATTGACAGTCTAAGTACACGTTTACAAAAAAAAAAAAAAAAAATAGATTTATTACATGTTTACATTTTCCAAGGCCTGTGTGACTCATACAGCAAATACACACCACCTTCTATACTGACAATGGCCGTATACTTGTATAAGATTGAGTTTGAAAGAAAACTAATCAATATCAAATTAGTCTTTCATAATTTTGTTTTTCAAAGATCCACCTGTTCAGTTTATATCACTTGCTTTGTGAAGTGTTTATCATGATCAAATAAAACTGGTTTTGGAAAGAAATTTGAAAAACAAATCAATATTTAGTTCAATCGAATCCTATCTTGAATTGAATCGTGAGTGTGTAAAGCAAAATTCAATCAATTCCATATTTATGCAATGATACCCAGCTCTGCATGACAGTGGGGAGATGTCAGAAAACAATTGCTTTTATACTGATTGTTTGAAAAAGTTTTCAAATGATTATATGGGAAAACTGTAATATGATAACAAATAAAATGTCAAGCTGCAACAGTCCTTACACACAGGCATGTTATCGTAGCTTGTATGACGGAGCTGTAAGCCTCACCTTTAGCTTTTATTTTAAAGACCCACAACAATGAAAATGTGTTGTTGTTTTTTAACATGTTCTTGTAGCATTTTTTCATATTTATATTCATATATTCTTACCAATCCTAACTTTTAAAATGTTTTTCTCTTTATCACAGTTATTCAAGTTATAAATTAACCAGTCAGATGCCTCAGTGAAAGCATGTGGCCTCAACCTTGAACGGTTGATTTACAGATTCTGCTGAGCCCATTTTTAATGGACGGGGTGTGGACTTTGATCAAGCTTACTTCTGATTGGCAACAGTAGTTGCCATAGAAACGTTGCCTTAGATCAACTCGGAGCAATCACCGTTGTTTGGCTCCAACATGGCGATATCCATATCATGGCAAAATGGCGATTGAATGGGCTTCTTTTGGCTGGAGCTGGAAGTAAGGCATTTTCTATAGGGTGATGTCACACTCAGTCCAGTTCCCGTATACTGTCAATTGTTGTGACGCAGCAATTGAAATGACTTAAAGACTCCTTGCTCCTCCCGATTTTGCATCAATTTGCAGACAAATAGATACATTAATGCCTTAATTTTCCTCGTTGGAGCTGTCCTCTGGCTCAAAACTGTTTGCCTTTTGCCTGCTGTTTTTGTTGCACTGCTAATGTTAGCTTGGGGTTGTGAGGGACTGTAAGCTAGTCGGAAAAGTGTAAACACTGAGATGATGGGATATCACAGAGTTACTTTTGTGCAAACTATTTAATTTGTAATGAACCACTGCTGCTCTGTACAATCTAGGGGCTAAAAAAACAACACAGGTTCTTTGATTTAGGCTAAAAACGACATAATGAGGCATTGTTTCATTTAACTTTGGGGTCTTGAAGTAAAATTCTGACATCTGGGCTGAAAGTCTTCTCTCTGTGATACATTTTAGCTCTCATCCAAATGGCTTCACGAGTCTTAGGGGGTAAAAATAACTATGTAGTAATTATCTGTTCTAGTTCTTAGAAATAACTAACTTTTTGCAAGCAAATGTTTCTCCTTATATTTAGTTTCAGAAAATGGTAATAGCTCCACATCTTGTGCAGAGTATAAAAACAGTACAACATATTGTGTCTTTACAGGAATAAAAATAAAACAGCACTTCTTTATGTTAAAAAAAAAACAACAAACAAAAAAAGAATAGATTATTTTCTATATGTACAAACAAAAGAAAAATAAGCAAAGTAGGGGTTGTCTTTTTTTTTTTTTTTTAAATAACTCCCTTAGAAATGTGAGCAACCTCACAAGATTTTTTAAGTGGTTTCAGCAGCTGCTTTGAGTCTACACTCAAAATTTAACATCACACTCAGTAGTTCTCAGTGACTCACTGAAACAACAATATAGGGTTCGTTATAATAATTTCCAGCTATAATTACTTCAGTCAGTCTTGCAGACAGCCTCATTCAGGATTTGTGTATAGCGGTTTTAATTTTTTCTCTACGGAAGATTTTAACACTTTTATAAAATTGCTACAGGAAACAAGATGTTAGCTCTCATGCACATGTGTGCAGTGCAGAGGAGCCTTCAGGTCAATGATCTTGTGGGAAATACTTGCCTGAACCCAAAAACTTCCTATCTCTTCTTTTTCGTGACTGAAAAACAAAACTTAGAAACTACACTATACAACATACTAACACTTAAACCACCAGCTTATTGAGTGGGACCAAAAGCAAATGTGGTTTTGATGAAAGAAAAGAAGATTCTGAAATCCTTTAATCATAACAGGCAAATCATTGGAGATGCAAATCAAAGGACAAGCAAAAGTTAATGGACTAAAACTTAAATGTGATTGATTCAATTGTTAAAATGCAATATTCAAAAATGTAAATTGTATAACTTATTTAAAAAAAAAAGGATATCAAGAATAAAAAGAACAGCTCTTAATCAGGCTTTTTATTTTGTAAAGGCTTCATCATGGAAGTCACACCCGTACATTGTCAATGGACTTAAATGGCTGATATTCCCTTTTCTCCTTTGTCCCAAGTCTTTAGTTTTTCAGCATCCCCGCTTGTAGCATTAATCAGAAATGTTAACATTTCCCCATCACCTAAAATAACAGCAGCTTAAAAATATATATATATATATATTTTTTTAAATTGCTTGTTAAATCAATTTGAGTCTTTTGAGGAATTAAATCCTCTGATGAAAACAGGTAATCTTCATTAATTTAGTTTGAACCCTACAATTTGTCATCAGTTAAATCACCTCCACTTATAATGAAGGCTTGTTCTTTTGAACATTTATTCTTTTCATTCACTTAACCATGGCAGCTTTGGTCGTCCTCATTAAAGCCAATTTGTTTAGTCAAGGTAAATAAAAGTTGTGTTTTATAAACCAATTTAAACCACATTTTTGCTTCTAGTTTCCCCCCATTCTCTCCTTTTTTTTACTTTCTAAAACACTCATATTTGATTAATAATTACCGGTAAGGCAAATTTTTGACACGATCCAGAGCATCCAGACACGATCCAGAGCATCTTTATACGCCGATCCAGAGCATCCCAAACATGCTCAATGGGTGACATGTCTGGTGAGTATGCTGGCCATGCAAGAACTGGGATGTTTTCAGCTTCCAAGAATTGTGTACAGATCCTTGCAACATGGGGCCGTGCATTATCATGCTGCAACATGAGGTGATGTTGCTGGATGTACGGCACAACAATGGGCCCCAGGATCTCATCACGGTATCTCTGTGCATTCAAAATGCCATCAATGAAATGCACCTGTGTTCTTTGCCCATAACATATGCCTGCCCATACCATAACCCCACCACCACCATGGGCTACTCGATCCACAACATTGACATCAGAAAACCGCTCACCCACACGACGCCACACACGCTGTCTGCCATCTGCCCTGAACAGTGTAAACCGGGATTCATCCGTGAAGAGAACACCTCTCCAACGTGCCAGACGCCACCGCATGTGAGCATTTGCCCACTCAAGTCGGTTACGACGACGAACTGGAGTGAGGTCGAGACCTCGATGAGGACGACGAACATGCAGATGAGCTTCCCTGAGATGGTTTCTGACAGTTTGTGCAGAAATTCTGTGGTTATGCAAACCGATTGTTTCAGCAGCTGTCCGAGTGGCTGGTCTCAGACGATCTTGGAGGAGGACATGCTGGATGTGGAGGTCTTGGGCTGGTGTGGTTACACGTGGTCTGCGGTTGTGAGGCCGGTTGGATGTGCTGCCAAATTCTCGGAAACGCCTTTGGAGACAGCTTATGGTGGAGAAATGGACATTCAATTCCCTAGCGACAGCTCTGGTGGACATTCCTGCTATCAGCATGCCAATTGCACTCTCCCTCAAAACTTGCGACATCTGTGGCATTGTGCTGTGTGATACAACTGAAGATTTCAGAGTGGCCTTTTCTTGTGGCCAGTCTAAGGCACACCTGTGCAATAATCATGCTGTCTAATCAGCATCTTGATATGACACACCAGTGAGGTGGGATGGATTGTCTTGGCTAAGGAGAAGTGCTCACTATCACAGATTTAGACAGATTTGTGAACAATATTTCAGAGAACTGGTTATTTTGTGTATGTGGAAAATGTTTCACATCTTTGAGTTCATACCATAAAAAATGGGAGCAATAACAAAAGTGTTGCGTTTATATTTTTGGTCAGTGTATTTTAAATGACCCAAGTTTTATCTCCAATCACATCATTTCAACACTTTAGGGAGTCAGGTCCATCAACTTAGTGACACCTGTTGCTTTTTTTAAATGTCTTTTCACTTTAGTGCAATTAAATATATTATTAGAATATTTGAATTCTCTTAGTATTAAGTCATAATTTATTTTTTTTAAGTTGAAGTCAAAATCGTTTGGTGTGATGTCTTTGCTTGCTTTACTTCTCCATATGAAAAAGCAGAAGAAATACCCATCAAGAAGACTCATCTCTTTCTAAGCCATTAGTTCTTTTAAACAGGGCAGTACATGCATGTACTTGCAGAATGATATACTTGAATGATGTAGTTTAGTTTAACACAACAAAAAAACTCTGTAAAATACTGGTTTAATTTGATCAACATGAGAGAGATTCTTTAATAATATGGCAAGTTATCAGAGATTTTGTCATATTTTCAATCAAGTAGGCACTGAAGTTTTTGCTCAACACAGAACTCAGTGTGAAACGAACAAAGCCATACCAAAATAAATGGGTGCCACAAAGGCTAGCAGACTCGAATCGCCGTGGTAACCATTCATTTTGCTGTCACATTTGCAGACTCCGGACCCTGTCCCTTGATAATAATCCATTTTTAAATAAACCTAGACTGTGATGAAATTACTTTACTTTGAAAGTTTAAAATGGATATAAAGACAAGCAGTTAAATCTATGGTTTCTGAGTAACAAAGACATAAATCCATCTGGTTTCTAAAACTGAGCGTTCCCATCTTCTGTCCAGCATTGGAGAGATGAGTTTTCTTGGGCAGCAGAGGAACTCCTATGTGTCTGCATCGATCCTGTGAGCTGTTCAGCAAAGATAAAAAAGAAAAACAACAATTGCTTCATTTTAATCTATTCTGAATAAAAAACAAGTCATAAGTAAATGCTAATAAATACTAAGAAAATACTCCTCCTGGATTATTTCTGAGCATCTTACATTGCTTTGGTATCCTGAGTGGTTCTGTGTCTCCTGACAAGACTTGATGCATGACTCCACGGAACTGATACAGCACCTTGAGGCTCTTCTCCTCCCCGACGCAGGGGTCATAGAAGCCAGGGAGTCCCGACTGGAAAGACAAAGCAATGCAGCAAACTAAACCCCAATGCAGCAAGCTGTGAACATCCGTTTCACACTGATGCATTTATCACAGGAAAACAAACTAACTCTACAGCTGTAAAAAAAAAAAAAAAAGAAAAAATCTCCTGCTATTCTTGTCACGAGGCTTTGCTGTTACCTTTGAGGCCTCAGTGAGGATGAGTTTGGAGTCTTTCACCAGACACTGCAGTGGCACAGTCACATCGATGACCTTTGCCCTCTCGTGTTTTCGGCTGTTGTCCGTGACAAATTTACCGTACCATGCGTTCAGAATGATGAGGCCTAGTGGGGAAACAGAAATGACTTTCAAACGATTGAGCCTCTGCTTTGGTGAACATTGATACCATGCAAGCTCAGGACCCCCCCCCCTGCAAAGGAGAGGATGCAGCTGCCCGCCTGACGTTTTCTTGACACATCCGTTACCACACTTCTAATAAAAACTAAACGAATTCATTATAGGGAGTTTGTCTCTCTTCCCAGGAATTTGCTTAAAATAACCTTACGTTTTCAAACAATAAGACATATTTATACAGGTTTTTTTTCTTTAAGATGGTGCCAATTTCCCCCCATTTTTCCTAATGTGCCATAACTTTACATGGCTGCATTTTTAAGTACTATATAATTGAACTTTCCTTACTTTCTAACAAAACAAACAACCTTCAGCCATTTCATCCCAAACAGAAAGGTAGAAACCCCAGACTCTTGGATAACTCTTAGATAACTGTGCCCAGACATGCTCCTCTACTGCATGTTTGGGTACTTTTTTAAAGTCCCTTACCTTCAGTCTGCAACTTCTACTTTCCTTGCCCTTGATGTCCATCTTCATATCAATTTACATATTTTAACAGCCTAAATTCATTCTAAATGATTGCTTCATCTTTTCTCCGTATGTATCTTAAAGACTCACTCCGATGAAGATTGTATTTTGGGTTTTTTTAACATGTTCTTGAGGCATTTCCTCTGATGGTGGAGGACATTTATGAAGAAAAATAAGCAGAAAACTGCTTTTTTGAGAATTCCTTTATTAATGTTGTTGTGAATCGGGAACAGACAAAAAAATGCCGTAAAGAGCCTATTAGTGATGTAGAACATTTCTGACATAAAAAAATACGCTGGATGGGTTCTACAGAAGGAACAGACCTGATAATTCAATTTTTTTTTTTAAGTAGTAAGTAAACTTACAATAAAGTTACAGAAAAACTGAAGCAAACACAAGCATAAATCTTCTGCGATGTCAAAGCTATATCTGCTTTTTGCTGCACCAGAACAGCTTGCATGGTAATTTAACGGAGTGAATATGAAAAATGTTTGGGTCAACCGGCACCGTCTGCTCTCTGCCTGACGGGAGAGGCTGGACTGCTGCGCTGGAGGCATTAAACTCGAGGTGCAATTAAAGTTTGTGTTTTGCTAGAGGTGACATACTTGTCATACGAACCCCAGGAGCGCGTCTCGTTTCACATTACTTCAAAAGCTAGCATGCATTGAAAGGCAAACCAAATGCTGGACTTGTTTTTGTAATGTCCATAAGAATAGTAGAAAGAAAGATGCTTATGCTGTTAGATTCCCCCAGCATGCCGTTTATCCAAGACAAATTGCAGTTACCACACTTTGTCCTTGCCACTAATACGCCGAGGCCTGAATGAAGCCGTTGAAATGATCAATGTTGGTCTAACTGTACTTTTGACAAATTAATGCTGCAAATCGCTGCATAAGGAGGGATTTTGATAAAAATGTGCCGATTTCATCTAAAAACAACACATGAACAGCTCTGAAAGAATCACGTATGGAGTTTTACAATCTGCCCCAATGTTCCTACCCATTCTGGACTCTTCAGCTTCAATGATCCTGCGCACAGACTCCTGCATGAGCAAAACCTTTGGAGATAAAAAGGCACATGGAGAAGGAGACATAAACAACACCATCTTACAGCATTCAACTTCTGTGGATCTTTTTTAAAAATATTTTTTGTGTCTGATCTAACCCCTTCGCCTAACTGAGGATGCGAATAATCTATCTTGATGGTGGAGCATCAGTACCAACACTCACCGCAGCCTCTGCCTCCTGTTTCTTCCTGGCTATATTAGAGGCCGAGCTCTCCCTCTGCTTCTCCAACTCTCTGAAGAATTAAAAGACAAATGGAGGAATAAAACTGGCTCATAAAAATCAGAATATAATGATGCATGGGATTTTATTAAAAAAATCATATTGCTGGCATTAAGCAAGCTATGCAATGACATGGCGTCTTACTGTTCCTTCTGGGCCCGCACATAGGGTCGAATAATAAGCTGCTGCATGGCGAGGTAGAAAACCAAAGGTCCAACTGTGGCGTAAAATACCGCACTAGGCAGGAGCTGGTCCGTTAGGTGGATAGGGAAGAAATAGGTCTGACTGGCTCTGTTCAGTCTGCAAATGGAGGAAAGTCGATGTTATTCTGCAGCCGAAAATGGAAACCATGTAACATCTTTGAGATTGTTTTTATCTCATTAAATCCTAAAAGTAACAATCAAAACATCTGGAAACACGCCAGGAAACCGGAGCACTTACTTGATTTTTAAAGAAACACCTTGAGGCACTCCGACGCTGACAGTCGCCCCGAGCACGCTGTGTCGACTGATCTTCCTCTCAGCTCCATACTCCACTACAGTCCCGAAGAAACCTGACCTGTCAAGCAAGAAGGAGTCATTTTTATGAAGAGGTTTTGCTTGACTCTCCAACTTCCAACAGTTAAATAAACATTGAAATGCAGAAAAATCAAAAGACTATTATACAGCTTTGTTTTGTAGAAGTATCCTCATCAGTGGATAAAGTCAAACCTCTAAACAAATACATCTAGTCCTCAAATGTAGTCTCCTGTGGTTTTACAGCTGGCCATGTGTTGACAGTCACTTGAATCTAAGTTTTGGACTGCGCAGAACGTTGGCAAAGAGTCTACAAATTTCCTTTGTTGAGCGTCAGTATTTTCTACGTCACAAATAAGCTCTTTTTCAGCCAGCATTTTTTTAGTCTGCTCCTTATTCACAATGATTTGAATAAAGAAATACTCAAAAATGCAATTTGTGCTTAGTTTTCTTAAAGGGCCTATACCATGATAAATCAATATATTGAGCTTTTAAGTGTACTATAACACTCATTTCTCACAAAAACGAACCCTAAAGCAGTGTTCTGAGAACCGGCCCATCCTCATCCACAAAAGCGAGTGGGTTCTCACATTGTGACGTAGACAGGTGAGAATAGCCCTTTCCAGGGCAGTCTGCACAGCCCCCAGGCTAACACACACACACACACACTCTGAGGAGCTTACGGTGATCGGTAAAAACGCTTTCCCTTTTACAAGCACAATTTGCACATCCATCCATCCATCCATCATCCATCCATCCATCCATCCATCCATCCATAGCAAAAGTTTGGTTGTGCCTCAGAGATCGAGTTGTCTTACTTACGGGTAGGAAAATGAGCTGCAAAAATAACTCATTTAATTTTTTAAAATTGTTCTTTAGTGTGCTAAAGGTAATATATTACCACATATATATGGATATTTTTTACTATAAAAGATTTAAGAGGGCCCTTAATATGTCCATCATCTGAAAAATGCCACAAGAGCATATAAAAACACAACTTTCCTCCGAGTGGGTCTTTAACCCCTTTAATGTGAGGTTACAATTACAACTTGTACTGCAGTTTGACAGCATACTTTACTGAGCCCTTGATCTTTGTCTGGTCTTCATCCTGGAACTTGTATTGGTAGCTCATCATCATAAATGTGTGTGGAATGCCCAGCTGCAAAGACAAAAGGATCATGAATCAACTAACTAGTGTTAACTTTGCACTGAATGGTCACAAACCTTTGTTAGATCTGCTGAACTAAATGATAACTAAGACTTAGAGTGAACCCCCCCACTGCAGTCCAAATAGGAAGTACCCGCTGAAGCCAAAATCCCATTAACTTTTATTGAGAAATAAACAGCCATTACTCAGTCATTATATTTGTCAGAATCCTCATTCTTGCTCTCTACTATCTGTTTTTAACACATTCTTGCTTGTCGTAATTTCTTTTCATTATATTTTTTATTTAGTGCAAGTTATTCAAGTTATAAACTGAATAATCAGGTGCCTCAATAAAAGTAAATAGTCTCACATTCAAAAATATTTACAGATTTTGTAAAGCCTGCTTTCAAGTGGTAGGGGTGTGGTCTTCCGACAAACTCACTCCTGATTGGCCAGAGTGATTGTCATAGTAACGCACCCCAGACCAACTGCTTCAATGGAGCCGGGAGTAAGCCAATTCTATGTGTGGCATTAGGGCTGCACGACATGACGAAAACTTGCGATTTGCATTATTAGTGATCAATATTGCGATGATGATATAATTTGCGATACATAAACAAATAGAAAAACAACCAAAAACATAATTTCCTTTTCACTGCAACTGTTTCATTCAAATAAGAGTTAACCCTAGTCTACGTAGGAGGAGTACATCTAACAACGTGAAGGCGTCCATCTGATTGGTCAAATGCAAAAATTGATTTTTTCGATTTCTAAATACTTCAAGCAGCCGTAAGATTAATTTGGCACATTTAAGGTAACCATTTATTGCAGTTTTCGCCATCTTTTGGGTATGTATTGGGTACGTATTACGTATTGCACAGCTTGATATTGCGATGACGATAATTTGCTATTTATTGTGCAGGCCTATGTGACATCACACTCACTTAATCCAGTTCTTATATACAGTCAAAGCATTAAGGTATTAGGGTAAAGTCCTGCTACTTTTTTAAAAAAAGTTTCAAAATGAGGGGGTTTGAATGTCTGTTGGAGCCAGATCTGTATCTGCAGGGATACTCATAGCAAAAAGGTTTACAAAAAACGGGGGAAAAAAGGAAAGTTTGAAAAGAAATGCCTCTAGCAGTAATACCTAAATAGCTTTAAAATAAAAAAAAACCCTGAAACTTCAATATGAATTTATTGCAACAAAGAGAAGTTCTAAACCTCCAGCAACAGCCCACGAGGCATCAAGTTGCAGCAGCAAAAGTTGACTCTAAATGACATTTATGTCAGAAAAGTGAAGGAGATTAAAGCTGCAACTTCCCACAATCAAAGACATCGTCTTACATGAGTCATGTGACCACAGGGACATTCCAACGGCAAGGTCGGAAAAAGGTCAGCAGGACTACACCATCTGTATCCCTCATCACCAAACCCCCTTATGAGCCCTTATGCCATCCCAACCCCACGCACCTTTTTACATTAACCAATCACTCATGAGCTGCCAAGTTTAAATGTGGGATTGCTCTCCCTGTTCAGCTATCTCTGCAGAAGTAAAGTCCCAATGTAGCTCCACCACCCACTCATGGATGATTCATCATCCCTTGTAGGCCCGGAGGGATGGTGCATTTCAAGCCGGTGTAGACACCTGGGGTTTCTCTCTGCTAGAACAAAGCTTGATTCTTGCAGAATCTTACTCCCTGTCGGGTCTAAGCATCAGAGTTTCAATTATTTTATGTAAACATTTGGATTTAACACCTAAAATAGGCACGAAAAAAAAAAAACCATGCATTAAAAACATCCTCAACATAAAGCATTCATTCAAAGTCAGTTAAACATACAGCGTGATAAGATATTTTATATAAACCAAGATATCTTGAGCATGTTTACACGCCTGCACGTTTGAATGAACAGCTGAATTATGTGGCTGTTTACTGTAAACTGAAAGCAAGCCGCTAACCTGAAAGGCCAGAGTGAAATGGCTGCTCTTAGTGTCCCTCACTATGCTGGTATTCATGGAAGACTGGATCCCCCAGCGCCACTGAAGATAACCCATAGTGTTCTTGTCGAGGTGACGGGCAAGCACCGTGGTCACTCCAGGACGCACGCCTTGTGATGAAAACTGCAGTCCACATTGAGCAGTCACAAAACTGAAGCAAAGAAAAGAACATTTATGAGCCGTTCATGCTGGTATGATCACATATCTCTCCCTAAATCGTACCAGCGTGGCGTCAAATTGCGAAATATTTTCAATCCGAAGAGAGGTCCGTGAGCGTCCCCAGCTCCTAACTCCACCTGCATAAACGCAAAAAACAATGCTGCTTAAATATCAACGAACGTAGAGGAAGACAGGAAGACAGGTGTTTTGTAACAAACACACCTCGCCCCACCCTCTAGTAGAGGTGACTCTTCTTAGGGCCAAGTTGATGGTTCCACCTCCATTTCCATTGTGGGTGGACAAGGATCCAGACAGAATGGCTGTATCTTTGGTTGTTAGAGGAGCCTGAAGTGGGACACACACATTTGAGTATGAACCACATATGAGGAATATTTCTTTCATAGAGCTAAAAAATAAATAAAATTAAAAAAAAAATGCACAAACTTCTATTGATTGGGATATGTGCATCTTGTTGATTTCTACATATGGAAGTCCACCTCCAACCATATCCTCATAGTCCTCCTCATATCTGTCGAAAAGGTCTGTGGCATCAATGCCAACGCTGATCATTCCCTGCAAAAGAATGAGAACACATTATGCTAATTAAAAAAGAACAAGGAACCTGAATGAGTCCAGATTCAATCGGTTATCGTCCCCCCCCAGCATACTTTTGGGTTGGTCCTTTGCTGAAGCCTTCTCTCCTCTCGCTCCCTCTGGAGCCGCTCATACTCCTCTCGGATTTCTGCTGGGCTTCTTCTCCTCTCCACCACCTGCAGAAAGAAGCAGAACTTGAAGGAGTCACAGGGAACAGGAAGGAAGCAGTGTTTTTGTTCAACTTTAAGGTCAACAGCAAAGTTGGGTTACACATTCAAACAACCGAATCCACTCTGCTTCACAAGTTTGCAATTTGATTTGATTTCTGATTTAATTAGATGCTGAAGTCTGTGTCAAACTTCTATATTTATTTAGCAATTAAAAGAGGTTTCACACAACAGAAAAAGAGGTGGAACTTTGCTTTATAAAGTTATAGCTTCTTACACTAAAGACTGACAAAAATAGTTTTTTTTTGCTTGAAAAGAAAGGGACATTGCTTAAAAAGAGTTTCAATTTCTTTTTCGATTAAAGATGGATTCAATATCAGTTAATCTATTTTGAAGCAGATTTTTAAAAGTACATTTTTAAATGTAAGCTAGAGCCCAGAATTATTCACCTGTAATTGAATCCATAATCTAAGGTTTTGCCGGAGAAGTTGCAACACATTAAAAAGGACCAGGTGAGTCATTTAAGCTTTAATAGCAATAACATGAAAACAGAAGCCAAAAGTTTAGCAGGGTATTTATATTTAGGTGAGAAAAATTCCAAGAAATAGCAAAAAAGATATCAACAAAGAAGTAATTGTAACAAACCAGTCAGACTTTTGGAGGAAACGTTATCAACCATAGTTCTTGACACACTTACCTCCCATCCTTCAACATCAAGTCCTCTCTTGCCATAGATATCATAGATCGCTCGTGTCTGTGGGTCACTAAGAACTAGAAAAATAGATTACATTTATAATATGAATAAACTATACACCAACATGTGAGTAAACAATGCACGAAATCCATTTATATGTAACTACAAGTGAAGTTTGTGATTTATTGTTATCAATTTGTCACGAAGGTGAGGAAGCAAATTCTTCCAAACTTCTGCATATCTTAAATAACCCCCATTGGTATCCGCTGGCAACGCGCTGGTTTATGTCACATCCTTTTCCTAGCTTGTTTCCACCAAAACAATGCTGCACTATGTACAGATGTGCCTGCTGTTAATCAGCTTAGTATTCAAAGGTATCAGCTAATGCAAGACTATTCATGTGATGAAAAGAAAAAGAACATGAAATCAAGTTGATTCACCTTCATAAGCTTCATGTACACTGTTGAAAAGCCGATCTGCTTGGCGCTTTAGCTCGGGATCCCTGTGTTTGTCGGGGTGGTACAGCATGCACAGACGCCTGTATGCCGCCTTCAGCTCCTCCTGTGTGGCCTGAAGCAAACAAATGGATCTGAGAAAATGTTCACCAGGAAAATGAAACAAGTGCTTTCCTTAAACTAACGGAATATCATTAGAACAACTGACCAAAGAGGCTTCCCCCTGTTGCTTTAGAAAAAGAGCTATACAATGCAGTATCCATGTTATCATGAATGATCTAAACTCACTCAAATGCCGCACTTAAGTCTAAGTTTCAGCTCTACACAACAAAACAGACAAAATGCAGAATAAATGGTTTACAACAAAAACGACAGAAAGCTAAGGAGAGATGATCTGCTGGTTTTTAAAAAAAGAGAGCGAGAGTGAGCTGTTAGCCACTATTCTCCATTTCCTGCTCGGGTTTTTTTTTCATTTGCTGTTGCTGCCAAAAGTTGGACCTAACACTGTATATGGATTGAAAGCGGCGGCGATAAGCCAACAGCACCATTTTTCAAAGGATGTGCAATCCACCACAACCAGCAAAATAAACTAATAATAAGTATAGCATTAAGGCTTTTGCACATTAAAATGAAGAGTTTTTAAAAGACCACTTGCCTATTTCACAGTCTCTTTCACACTGGTAAAAGGTGCAGTGAACCCTTACCTGCTGTGAACTACACAGATAAGCCCCCCCCCCCCCCCCCCCTCCTTACACAACCATACTGTATTCCTTTTCAGCCTCCTAATGCTGGTTGTGAGTTGGAAGTCAATGTTGGTGACCCCATTTGTCACGAGCCTTTGGTTCTACCTCACTATAGGCTTGTGATAACCTGGCTCCTTCAAACACAAATTGTGGGATTGAAATTGGAGGAACTCAGCAAAATGAAATTATTTTTGATGAGGCTAATGAGCAAGAATGAGGATTCTGACCAATATAATGACTGAGTTATGGCTGTTTGTTTCTCAATATATATATAAAAAACACCATCTATTGATGTTTACACCTATTGTATTGAATGAATACCTTTCTGTTTTATAATATAGATAGATATAGATCAATATATCATATTAGATAGGAGAAACAAACCAACAGACCACTGATTGGCCTAAACCAACTAGTTAGCCTTTAACCAACCTAGTGGCCTTTGTGTTCGCCCTAAGACTGGAAAGTCATGGGTTCAAACCCACAGTTGAGTTATACCAGAGACTTTAAAAATGGGATCTAACGCCTCCACAGTGCTTGACTCTGGATTGAGGGTTTTAAATGGGTCCTCAGTGCAGCTTTGTTTGCAGGTCACTGCCCCCCCATCCTCCTCCAAAAACTGCTGAAGGTCTTTTTTTTGTCCGATAAGATTGCAATGAAAATTGAAGAAAAAAAAAGTTCTCTCATCGACTTTTACTTGACCCCATTATTTTCTCAATGACATTTTACAGCTCTTTTTCAAGTTGAAACAAATACCCTCAGGTTGGATTTGTAAGAAATATACGAATTTACAAAGTATTTTTAAAGACAGCAATGATCAAGTTAGGAAAATTCTTCTGTGTATAAAAAACGCATAATTTCTGAGTAGAAAAACACATTTTCAAACTGTAATCTATTCAGGAGCATGTGTGAATATCACTGTGAGTTCAGTGGTAGCATTAGCCGGTTAGCACATTCCATTACCTATTAGTTTGACAGACACCATTTCAGAATAACCACAACAACATGTAACAGACTTAACTATGCTGGCAAAACCCATATGAGCTATTCCTTAAAAAGTTTCCAACCAAAAAGTTGATGCACATTATTCAACAGCGAGGGTCACGAGAGATAGCTGCTTAGCTAACATACACATGGGGTCTGCGAGCAATCCTAATACCAAATAACACAAAGATCGTTGACTAATTGATACATGCAACTACACGTTTATCTGTTAGAAGATAGTGGTAGACCATACCTCTCTTCTGACATTTAGAAGGGAATAATAATCTTCATTGGAGATATCTTCCTCATCTAAGGCAGCCGCCATGTTTATGCCCGGTCATCTCTTCTTCGTGTCAAATAGAGCACAAAGCGACTCTTTGTGTACTCTGGCGCCCACCTGTGTTCGGCATACAATACTGCAATATTTTAGCTTTCTTTTTTTAAAAACGGTAAACCATTTACGTGTGTTTGAAATATTATTTCACCATTTTCAGTATTTTATCTTAACAAAGAGAAAAAGTAACATATTTTAAACAAGACAAACAAGCAAATACAAATCAAACTGAGCTTTTAAATCTGTTTAGCAGGCTCAAAGAATGATATTAAGGCAAATGTCCTTCATATCTTTAGAATAATTTAATTTGTATGTAAAGACTGGTGTTTTTTCCCTAATTAGTCTTTACTTCAGAAAAAAAAACGTATTTTAGGAGGACATATTCCATGGGCTGTAAATCCACAGGAACCATTAATTGCATCCACTTGAAGCAGCCAAGGCAAAGGAAAGAACAGCCCCTTCACGCATAAATGTTTTCATTATTGCATCACATATATTTCGTTATTTGTTGAAACTGTAGAAACAACCAACAAGCATCAGATGAGGCGCACATGCTGCAGGCTGCGGGGGAGCTGTTCTTTCAGCACCACCACCTCAAACAGCGCTCTGCCTTCAACGCTGAAGATCAGCTCTGGATTTTTGGTACTTATTTGTGAGCACATGGATTATGATTGATAATTGCTGGCCCTACAGTAGATTTGGTGGTTAATTTGTCCACAAAGATTCGAAATTATTACTGTAGGAAACAATTTTTTTTTAAAGAACAGTCTTAAAGGTCCTAAACTGCCATGTAAATTGACAAACCAATCCACTGCTAAAGCCCTTACAAAACTCAGTGGGACTCCCAGTACCTGGGAAAGATTTTGTGTAGAGCTTGATATTGCATGGAAAGAAACTGGCAAATTGGGTTAAACAGCAGTGCATGGGATGAAACTGCATCAAAAATAACTTTTTAAATTCCCTTTGTTGACGTTGTATATGAAAACGTGTATTTGTAGACTTGCAGCTCATCTGAATACACGAAAAGACGAGAATATGAATAATACTATTGATAGAATAAGTAATGGTTTTGTGGTGCGGAGGTGAGGGGAGTTGTGTTGTTTTTCTTTGCCAGTCTCCTCCTCACAGCCAATAGTAAGTTCGGATCGACTCCTCTCTTCTTTTTTTCCCCTGCTCCTTCGCTCCCTCCTCGTGCTGTCCTCCCCGTGCACGCGCGTGGTACCCACGGTCGTGAGGAGGAGGAGGATGTTGCGCGTGAAGGGGAAATGGCTGCCGAAAACAAGCCGGAAGGTAAGAGAAATATGATGGGATTAATTTAGTGGTGTGAGCGCGGTGCGGTTGTTCGGAAGGTTTTTAAGTGTGCGCACAGGCGAGAGGACAAGTGGAGAAATGTTCGGCGGGGAACGGCTCCGCTGTTCCGAACAGGCAGCTCAAACGTGGAGACATCACTAGCCAGCTAATATTAGCTTCCATTCTAGCCAGCCACTATTCCCACCGTAGCCCACATAAAAAAAAGAAATAAAATAAAATAAAAAAACACGCCACGGGGACACGCATGTCAAAGTCCCGCTTTCCGCCGCTCCACCTGCTCCGGAGCCGCCAAAACCTCCACCTTTTCAAGTAGTTCCCAACAAAGCTAAGTTAATGACAGCATGTCGTCGGCATCGAGTGACCAACTTCTTTCCTTATTGCTCCGCTTTCAAAGGTTCTGCGAGTTTAGTCGCTGCTTTCCTTAACTCAAATGAACCGAAACAATAAGCTGTCAGACATCTTTGATGTGCGTTTTTTTTATTGTTTTGGTGGCGCGTGCGTTTTCTTTGCGACTAGTGTTTACGACTCAGTCAGAAGTGATGTATTTTTTCCCCCCCGCGCGCATGTTTTTTGTTTGTTTTTGTTTCCTTCTTTCCTTCAAATGCCAGCTCGTACTACTTGGCCTATATTTGGGCTGAAACGGGGTCTAATAAAAGCGTTGTAACGCCTGCTGCTGCGCATAACGCGCTCTGAAATGCCATCACACTGGAGGGAAGGGACAGGATGGAGATCAGGGCTTCCAGCAGTCTGTCCATTACTCCACTTTCAGCAGAATCATGACTTCCCCCCTGATTCCATAAGCCCCCCCTCCAAAAATAAAATAAAGATAAATAGACTCCATACTTAATAAATTACCATTTATATTGGAATATTTGTTTACATGTGCTCTGAGGGATCTGTTACCATTCAGAAAAGCCCACGGAAATTTTGAGTGAGCAATCACGCCTGCATTAAAACAAAACAAAAACTAAAATAGTTACTAAAATGAAATTTTCTGTTATCTTACCCATTGGCACATATCCAGTTTTTATTTATCTTACGCTTTCTCCCCAGTTTTGTCACGTTATAACTTTTTTATTTAGCAAAACTGTGCATAACAATGACATTGAATCGTAATAATTTTTCTATTTGCCACACAAACGCCAAATTGGTTCATATTTGACTTAAAAATGCAGCAGAAAGAGGATTTTAGACTTTGAAGACTACCATGAGGAGAGCGTTTAAATTCTTTCTAGGTAAATTGCTTATAAAGTTAGTCTGTTTTCAAACAGTAGTCATTATTCTGTTGCAAGTTTCAAAATTTTGTGTTGCCAACCTTAAAAGCGAGTTTCGTTTGAACGTGTAAGGGTTTTTATGTTCCTTAATTGTCTTTATTATAAGGGAAAATGATCAAACTCAGGGGTTTTAGTTGTTTGCATGTCAGTGTGCCAACAGTTATAGCCAGTGCCACCAGGGGGTGGTATTGAGCTAAATAAGCTCACTGACTAAAAGTCTGGCTCCATAAAAAAAAAAAAAAAGATAAAAAAAGAAGAAAAAAAAGAAGACATCTGGTTTTGTGATGGTAACTATACGCCAACGTGTAGAGTCCTAATATATTCCTTGTCGCAGATGAACTCAAAACATTGGATTTATAGGTGATAACCGACACACAGCGGCGTCACAGAAAACCCTGACTTGAAAGTCCCATTGCTGAGCTGGTCAAGTTATTTTCAGTGTTCCTGGGAGACCGGTCAGTGGGAAAAAAAGGAGGAGGAGGAGAGCGTAGAGAAGGAGATTGCCTCATACCTTTATGTAAATGCCATGTCGCCTTATGCAAACCTAGTCCTCAAAGCGCACACATAGAGCTGTCAGAAGCCTTTGCCCCTGTATGTATTTTTCCTAGCTGTTCATTTATGCAAAGGGGGATTTTTCAGAGACAATGACTTTTTGCGCTTTTTTTTTTTTTTTTTTACATAACGTGTACCTGTGTTTAGCTACCCAGAGAGCTGAGCCTTGCTCCCATCAGCCCTTTGTCCTTGTGGAACGTGGGCAGCGTTGATGGCTGGAGCTTGTTTGGCATGTCTTATGATGGCCCATAACAAGAGAGGCTCACATCTTATGTTAAACCAGGAGGCCGTGACCCCAGACTTACTCTGTCCTGTACAGTTTACATCCTGGGATTTTTTTTTTTTTTGTGTCTCAAGTCTAACCGAATGTCCCAGGCCCTCAGGGTTACCCCCCACCCCCCACCCCTTCACACTCATAAAAAGCTCTGTGTGCGTGTTACTTTAAGCACAAGGCCAGAAGGGCACAGAGAGGACAGGCTTGATATGTCTTACAATGACACTGCTCTGGATAAAACGACAGCCACGGGGTCTTTGAAATCTACTTGAGCAGAATTTTATACAAATATTCGAGCGCTGGAGTCTTATGTGGGGGAAATGAAACAAGGAGATTTTCAACGCCAAGCCTGAGGTTTTTCGATAATGCTTGGAGGTTGAATCATTCTGCATCCGTTTTTTTTGTTTTTCATTTTTCTTTTTAGGGATTTGCACAACTTCCTGGCATATTTGAATGAACACAAAATAAAATAAAATAAAAAAGCTAAAATATTAATGAAGAGATAGTTAACTGATACAAAACCTCCTATAGGAGTGTTAACAAGCAGTTAAATTTCAAGTTGCAACAGAAAAAATCCCCACAGCAGCGTAAAGTGCTCGATTTGCTTGAATTTTTAGGGCTGCGCAGTCCCACAAAGTTTCACAATGTTAATGTTTCACACAAAGTTCAGGGTAAGGAAGCAGATTAAACGTCACTGCAATCAGACTTGTAAAACAAAATGCTTGTGCAGCCATGGTATAAATGCTTGCTATTTTTTAAAGAAGGGCTAAATGTGACCTCACGATATCGACGGTCTTGCTCTCCCTGCGTCTGTGTTCAAAGTGGGCGCTCCGTTTTTAATTGGATCAGTGATACATGGATCAGGTCCGGTCTGTGGCTGCTGATGCCTGCACGTAATAGACCTTTTACACGCCGCTTCGTGCGGCCTCCTCTGATTGATTGTATCAAATCATTCAGTTTACCACCAGAACAATCTGAAACCTCACTGACCTGTATCAAAGCGGGCCGCAGCAGCGGTGACCCTTATTAGCCCACTGTGTGTTCTTTTTCTTGACGGGATAAACATATTCAGTCAGTCAAGCATGTGTGTTAAAGAGCCAACGTTGAATTTTAACCATGATTCTTGTGTGTCATTATTGTGTGTGTTTGAAATGTATGCACTGCTTAGTCTCTGTGGATGTTGCTTGCATGGGGAGTTTGTTAAGTTCTCACACTTTATAGGGGGGTGGATTGTTTCTTTTCTTCTGGATTTGTCTCTACTTTTCTCTTTGCCTCCTGAAGGACTGAAGAAAGTTCGTAATCCGGATCGAATGTACAGATCAGCAGTGTGTTATGCTGGCCACGGTCCACCTAAGAGTATCAGTGATGACACAGAGACGAACAGTAAGAGTCAGTTATTAATACTGCATAGCTGCTCTGAAAAGCCAGTAGCTGGTCAATCTATTATTCATTCATCAATTCATGTATTTAGCTCTTGATTTCATCCGTCCCCATGCCCCCATGTCCCCCCACCCTCCCCTCCTTGTTTTGTTCTCCAACACAACACCTCCTGCGGCTGCTCTGTTGATTGAAGTGTCTGCTTTACAGGATCACGCTGTCAATAACTGAAGTGTTGTCGTTAACTAAGAGTGATTGTTTCAGTTTGAGGCCAGGGGATCAGGACCTGAGCAGACCCTCAGAGGGAAAGCTGGAGTTTAGCCATCAATTACAGCCTAGAACTTGCTTTTTTCCTGTTCTTTTTTTTTCTTCAAACTGTAACTGATGAAAAGAGGACACGGAAAGACAAGTTAAACATGATTAAAACTGTGCATAAAAAAATAATAATAATACATTTTAGGTTGATAAGTAGATACCCTTTCATTGATATGTTTGAGCAAAGATCATTGACTATATATGAGAACTGGACTGGGTGCCCCCTCCCCATTGGCAATGGTTTTTAAATAGGAAGGACCTCCTGGCACAAAGAAGCCAAAATCCCATAGACATCTATAGAGAAATAAACAGCTATCACTCAGTTATTCTGTTTGTCAGAAAAATCATTCTTGTTCTGCTACATGTTTTGCTTGTCTACTTTTTTTTTTTCATATTTCTTCTTTAGTCCAAGTTATTGAAGTTATACTGACCAATCAGGTGCCTCAATAAAAGTAGGTTGTCCCATGTTGAATGTTCACAGCGTTTGATTGGCAGACTCTCCGAAGAGGTAGGAGTGTGGCCTTCCAACAAACTCACTCTTGATTAGTTGCTATAGAAACGTTGACTCAGACCGACTCGGACCAATGAGTGCTTACTGACCATTTCTGGTTCCAACATGGCGACGTCTGTAATCGCAAGAACTTCAACAGAATTGACTTCATTTCATCAGAAGGGGGGAGTTAGGCGTTTTCAATGTGTGATATCACAATCTCTCTGTCTAAACAGTCCAATAGAATAGAATAGATAAACTTTATTTATCCCACAAAGAGGAAATTTTCTTGTCTTTGGGAGCAAAAACAGACATCCACAAATACAAACAGCAAAAAAGTGGCATAAACAGCAGTACTCATATACAGCAAATGACAAAGACACAAACACATCACAGACGTTTTCATGATTTGTCGAAACTTGCATCTGTGGCAGCTGCCTCCTGAAGTTCTGCTCAAACAGTCACTATATATAGGCCAGATTCTTCCTTTATTTAGCTTTAAAACTCTAAAGGATTTATCTAAAGTTTAGCCTCTGTCTTTATCCCACTAAGAAACCCCCCCCCGTAAAGCAGATTGTTTCTCAGCAGTCCCTTTTGCTGTTAATGAATACACAAGTCACTTCACTGCTGGATTCTCCGTTGATCTAGACCAGAGACTGCATAATTAAGTGTGCTCACGTATTGTCATTTCTAAATAAAGGGCCCAAAATCGTCCACAAACCCCTTGTTAGGCTCCTTTCTTCAGCAGCGCTATCTGCCACTGGGAGAGCTCTGCAGCAGCAAATTGTTTGGGGTTTTTTGTGTTTGGAGAGATTTAATGGCAGGGGAGCACTTGTGCAGATCTATGAAACAGGGTTGTAGGCTGTAACAGATACAATGTTGATAGACTTTTGTGTTACCCCCTCATGTGTGACAGCTGTGACTGACAATATGTTTTGCCGGTCTTGCTATTCTCCTTCATGTTATTGCGTGGTATTACACTATCCTGTCCCCATGTCACACACTCTCTGTTTACCGCGCTCCAGCCTTGAGGTTTGTTTTTCTGCGAGGACAGTCTGAATGCAGGGGCTCAAACAGCCGGGCGAACCATTGATCTGAGTAATCGCCTGAGTAATTGTGGTTGTAGTTATGATACAGAAAGACGGGGCTTTTTTGTGTATGTGTGCGTGTGTGTGGGCATTTCTAAGCAAGACAGAGAAAGTAAAAAAAAATGACTAAGAGAGAAGGAGAGGGAGGGAGACCTCACCTCTGCTCTCCTTGAGATGGGATTTTTATGGATGGGTGAGCTTGGTGAGGGCTGAGAACACATAAAGAGTCATTTTCAGTTTGTTGCAGGCAGTTAACCATGTGTGCATGTTTGTTGAACTTACAGTAATAGGACAAAGCTTTTGTGTTTTTTAATCATTTCTTTCCCCGTTTGACTTTTCGACAGTCCTCCCTTTTATTATTTCACGTTTCCTCATATTAGATAAAAGAGCTCAGAGCTGTAATGTGTCCTGTGCTGCTGAAAATGCTGTAATTATAATAAAAAATAAATAAAAAGGTGCCACACTGCATATTTCCTGTTGCTGCAGAAATTAGGCTCAGTGTCCAAAGAGATTCCTAGAGATTTCTCCCAGGCGGGTTGACTCTTCCCATTTTTTCCATAAAAAAAAAAACAAAACAAAAAAAAAAAAACAAGAAAAACCCACCCTTGCATCCTTTACCAGCAGTTGTGTACATTTCAGGTCAAACATTCTTCCCAGAAGCCATTAGGTGTTCTCTTTGTTTTTCTCTGTGGTTAAGTTCACTCAGGTTCGTCTTTTACTTGTGGGCGGATCGTAATTTCCCTCTGTATGTTAGAGATATATTGAACAAGCTATGGGCCAAATGATAAAGATAATTGGGTGCCCAACACCATGCAATTTTAAGTCTATGTCTAGAATGCTATTCTCCATGTTCTCATCTAGAGCCATCAGGCTTTTAGGGAGTCCATTCCCTGGAGGGCAGACGCTGCTGTCATTACCGCCAAGGAAACCGAACATGGTTTAAATTGTCCTGTTGTTGCAGGAGTCCATGCAGAAGTGAAGACTTTAAGAGTCTGATGCTCTTTTCATTAACGCTCAGAGCTGTTACCAGCATTAAAAAACAGACTTTCTTATGAAGATGAAAACTCTTTGGATTCACAAAACATAAATATAGTGGAGGACTCTTTGATTTTGATTTTTACAAAATGTTTGCTACTTGAACAAACATGACTAAAAAAATGAACAAAAGAGAATTTGTTCACCGTATTGTCTGCACTATAAGGGACACTTACAAGCCTCAATTAAAAAAAAACAACAACAACATTATATCAACTGGATGGCTCAGTGGGTTAAGTGCACTGGCAGATGGGAAATCAGGGTTCAATTTTTTTGGGAAAACCCTTCACAAAACCCTTCGCCTGTCTCCAGCCCGGATAAAATGCAAGGATGTGTCGGGAAGCTTAAAAATCTCTGCCAAATCACCTGTGTGTGTGATCTTTGAAGGGATATACAGAAAAGTGATCAACAGCAGTGCACTTTATAATCTCGAGTGTCTTTTATATGGATTAATTCTGCTTGTGCTTACTGTTGTCAAAGGGATTTTGAGAGGTCCATGGCAATCTGTCAAAAGGTTTGGTTGGGTGTTATTGTGAATATGCTAATGTGCAGCGGTGTTGGACTGTGTTTTCACTTACAAGGTTGCGAGTTAGCGTCGACACAGTAACGTTTGTTTTAGCGGTATCAGTCTGGTTTTTTACGTGTTGCAAACAGGGTTGGGAGTTACAAAATGCTAAAGCAGGTAACTCTTCTAACACGGATAACATGAATCGTGTTACAAACAAGTTCTAGAGTTACTGTGAACACAGTTAATAAAGTCTGACTGACTGAATTATCTCTGACCCTTTTGTCTCGCTTAATGTGTCTTATAGTTCATATATGACACAAGTTCCAAATAGATCCTTCATTGAAGGTGTGCCGTATCGTGCCAAAAATGCAGTACACATTTGGATCAAGTCCATAGTCTGATTACGATAATAACCTGAATCCAGCCTTTTCAAAAATACTATTTGATCCTAATAGGTTAATAAGCATATTCTGAATATTACCCTCCTAGTGGCAGATGACGTCCTCAACTAATGCTATTTTTTTTTCTTTTTTATGGCAGCACCTCTTATCCTTGATCCCTCTCGAGTTCGTGCGGTGTACATCCTCCTAGTTATTCTGGGAGTTAGATTTGCTGACAAAACTCACTCTTGCACAGAGCTCAAGAAAATGGCAAGTAGAGCAATGAGGCTTGTTAGAGCGCCATTTATGTCTAAATCCCCCAGCAGTGTTTGGATGAAAGTTTGTCACTATGACAGTTTATGGAAAATATCAAGAAACTATCAGATCCGCCACCATTAAAATGTGCTTCCTTTAATGTGAGTTACTGTTGAGAATAGAGCGTTTTCATGACAGTATGTTTCAAACGAGGTTGAATTTTGGCTTCATGTTGAGCAGGTAGGAAAAATTATTGAAAATAATAGTATTTAATATTTTTTATTTAGTTTTAGTTTTTGCCAATGTGTTACTTAAGTTGATTGTTCTTGTAAAAGTAAAAAAAAACAGTCTGTTTACTTCTCTCTGCCCCTTTTTAATGATTGAGTTGCACTAGTATAGTTTTTATAAAATTTTAGAAAACTTTTCCTGTTTCCTTAAATTTACAATGGAATGATCTAAACAGTCTGGGTTGATTTTCCAAGTATTGACTCATGTAATTAAAACCATGTAAGTGTGTGGGGAAAAAAAATATTAAAGAGTTTTTATGAAAACAAAGCATCCGTCCAACTTTTAAACAAGGAGCGGAAGCCGTGGACTTGCCAAGTGCCAGAAGGAATACCTCTTTGGCAGGGAAATACATTGATTTAATTAAATACCATCAAATTCCCCAAGTAAACACCATTTTATCTGTAAAAGAAAATGTAAAAAACCTGCAGATAAAAAAATGATGTTTTCTACGATGACTTAAAGATCCTCAAAATCCACTGTCATCTGCAGAGGTGACCATGACCAACCTGTCCTCAACTTAAAGACCCACTCCGGTGTAAATTGCTCTTTTGGTGTTTGTAACATGTTCTTGTGGCAATCTTCTGAAGATGGAGGACACCTATTAAGAAATTAAACTCAAAATAGCTTTTCTGAATTTTACATTTTTTTAAATTGTTGTGAATCAGGAGCAGCCAAAATAAAAAAAGGTTTTTTAAAAAAAGATCTTATTTGTGATGTAGAAAATGTGCTGGGCTAGCCAGAAGCTCCGTTTCATTCCGATGCATCCACCTGCAGAATAAATAAATCCCTGTACGTCTTGGTTGTCCGCATCTGAGCTGGCATCTGGCTCAACGACCGGAAAGCTCCAATTTTGCTCGGCATTTTTGTTGGATCTGTAATTTTAGGTTTGGGGGTGTAAGGGGCTGTAAGACAGTGGGAGAGCGTGGACACAGAGGGCTCTCAGAAACGGCAAGGGGAAGGGGGAATGGGGTTGCTCCCCATCAGCGGTCCCATCCACAACTGAACTACTGCCGCTCTGCAGAAACTATATCCTAGAAAATGACACACTTTTTTTTTTTTCCAATTTTGGCTAAAAAAAGCATGATCACAATTAAATGACCACTGAGAATGCTTTTAAAATGGCTCAAAAGATGACCGGAGTGAAGTTGAAATCAATGAGCAGAACACGTAAGAATCTCACAGATTGTCTAAAGACTCAAAGAGCCCTAATTATAAAAGCTGACTAGCTGATATAGGTTACTTTTTTCATTTTAAAATCAGAAAATATGGCAGTTAATAACATAATCCTACCATAACTATAAAATCTATGTCTTTGAATTGAAGTCATACATGTTCAGCAACAATTTTGAACAGGTTTTGTCTCTACAGCAAACTCTAGACAGATTTGGAAGATTAGTTCACTTTTTGCAAACTATTAAAATATGAAGCCCAGCGTGGTGTAAAAAATGCTTTTACATTTCTTCTTCATTCTTTTTACCCCTCACATCCACATTTATTGCTTTCTCAACACCCAGCATGTCATCCACCGACTGCTTCTCCTTGGTTGTCTGAGCCCATCTCTGCTTCCACGGTTTCTTTTCTTCTGCCAACAACTTGTTACTGTTTTACACTTGTTTAGCCACGGTTAAAGCTTCCAGTTCAATTTGTCATTGGACCAGTTTGATGTTTGACTTTCCAAATTCGGTTTTAATTTTGCACAGGACTCAACAACTTCCCTTAGTAGATGTGTCTGTGGATGCAAACATATGTATTATTTTGACATTGCATTAAAACAGGGGTATCCACTCCTTATACAAAAAGAGGAAAATGTGTGATGGCAAACTGTTTAGCCTGTATTCTTTTTATCCTTATAAACATATTAAATGCAAATGAAGTATTTTTATATATATTTTGTAAAGGGATACTTCTTATTTCTCATACATTTGGACTAAAATTAGAGTGAATTTCATATTTAAAGACCAGAAATAAAATAAAATAAGGAAAAAGTCTGTCTGAAAAAAAAAAAAAAACTACTTTTGTCAACATGAAATCAGCATTCATATAAAATGCTGCACATTATTCATCATTGAATGCTTAACTTCGAAATTTAAATCATGTGAACAGGAAAATAACACACACGCTTACATTCTTCAGGAGGAGGGTCTTAAGGACAAGGATACCCAGTTTAGTTTAGCAATCAGCAAGTGTATTTTATAACTTTGTACAATTAAAATTTAAATGAATTAAATATAAACCATTGTAAATTTGATCACAGAAGAAATAAATAAATCTGTTATTCTATTTTGGTACTTAAGGCTCTGAAGGTCAATTAGCCACAGGTTGGTGTCACAAGTTTACAATGGCTTTTAATGTAATTTAGCCAATTGCAACCAAGACATCAGGCACAGTTCTTAGAAAGTGCAGAAGGTCATTTATTATTATTTTTAGGACAGGAGCCTGATGGCTAGTAGAAATTTGGACGAGGGCAGCTTTTGGTCCATGGAGCGGACTTTGGACATGCCTGCATTACAGTAATGTACTGTATTTCTTTAATTGAATTTGTCAGCTTAAAAAGCATTTGTCATGTGATTGTTCTCCCTTCTGTCTAAATATGCTTAAATGCTCAGGTTTTTGTTGTCTTTCTGATGTTAAGAACACTCAAGAGGAATGTCAGATTGTTAATCCCAAATTCAAAATATTTTCAACACAGTGCTATGAAATTACACAAACCCCCCTTTTAAAATTAATTTAAAAAAAGTATAATTTGCATGTAAAAATGCAACATATTTAGGACATGTTTAAAATAAATTAGTAAAATTGCAGTGATGTAAATGACTTAAAAGCCTGTGCTGTAAATATGCAGCATTTCTTTCTCCTGTAGTTCAGACATCCGTTGTTCCTCAGAAACAGGTTTCCTGTGGATGGGTTCTCAACAAACAGAATGACAGCAGACTTAGGCCTAATTCAGTTTCACAGCAGTACTTACTTGACGTTGGAAGCCAAAAGCTTATCCACACAACTGTTTGTTCTAAAGTGATTCACCTCTAGTGCGGTTAGGGTTGCTACAGTTACACTGCTCCTCACATTCATGAGCCTTATTAGCCACTGGGCCGATGTTGAAAGTGTTTGGATTCAAACAGTTACTTTAGATATTCACCGCCAGCAGCGATTTGTTGAATGATCTATAGCCAAAACATTAGCTTGCAATTTCTCCACAATGTGGGCACAGATTAAAAAGAAAAACTGTCACTCCCAGAGCGCTCGGAGACAGAGACGGAAGAGAGAGGGTTTTGCGTTCAGGGCTCAGATATTGATTAAAGATTTGTTTTTGTCAGCCTTTCCAGTCTCATGACCCTGGCTCTCATCTCTAGGGTGGGGCTGGAGCAAGCTAGCATGACGGATACCCTTAAATTCAGCCCAAGTGTTTTGCTTAGCAGCCAGGATCAGTGATAATCCAAACATTAGCGCAGAGAAATTTATATCTCTATAACCATTTAAACGATGGCACCCACAGTTTCTTCTTTGATTGGAACATAAGCCTGCAAGCCTTTTGTATTGAAAAGTGTTTCTCTGCCTGTTTTAGCTGCTTGTGTACGAGCTTTCTCATCAAGAGCTGGAAAGTAATTGGCTGCCATGTGCCAGCTCAGCTCAGCACATCTTCTCATGAAACAAGCTCTTCTGTCAGCCCCTCTTGCTTTTTAGTATTTTACAACCCAATAGTTGTTTTTTTGTGTATCTCTCTTGTGGTTATCAGCAGTCATCGGGATTGCTGTTTAAACTCTACACTTACATAAACATCATGAGTTTATAGCAAACGTAAAATACGTTTTTTTTAAAGTTATTCCATAAATTCACATGGAAGATATGTGTATTTCTAGTTCAGTTTTAGCTGGTTATATAACTGTACAGGTGGATTCTGTGTCTTTGTGGGCAGATCTTTATTTAGCAAGGATCTTCATATGCATGGAAATACCCCATGGAGGGAATCCAAAAGAAAAAAAAAAGTGCACCATCTCAGTTACTGTTCGCATTTCTAAACACAACCTGAAAGAATGAACCTATTCGGAGGGTGCAAAAGCTGTTAGAAGAAGGAGAGCTCAGTTTTGATGAGTTCACTTATGTGTGCATGGAGAGCTTCGTCAGAACTGCTTTGGTGTAAAAACAAGGCCTCTTTCAAGTTAGACAAGTACTCCCAGATTAGAGAAGGCCAACTCTGAACATCTGAAGTGCCACATCTAAAACACATGGTTTATTTAACAGAGAAGAAAATAAAAAAAACAACAGATGGGGGCTGTTCTAGACATATCAGCCTAAAAAAAGGCAATCAACCATATCTGATTCTGGTAAAACCTTCAAAAAGGCATTTTTCTTTACTCTATACATTGATTATCTCTATAACATTCTAATTTATACACCAATATGCATTGCACATATTCTATTAAATCGGAAAAATATTAACTTTATATACATGGATACTTTAACAATGAGTATTTTCTTGCAAACTTTGCTGCCTGTTATTGTTTTGTCTGCTCTGTGAACATTAGCAGATATTTGGCATTCTCTGTGGCGACGCTCTGCCAGGCCTGTACAGCAGACAGCAGCCACTCGGTTCTCGCTTGTTTTGGAGGCTCTTTGCCCTCAATCTTTCCACAGCAAGTGAAACACATGCTCAGTTGGTTTGAGGTCAGCTGACAGATTCGCCCATTCAGAATCACTGCACAGATACTCACTCAATGCTGAAAGTCATTTCAACCAACAGATATGGTTTCATTCTAAGCACATTGTGCCGTCTGCACTGCATTTCAAATTTACATTAGCAAAAACATTTAATCTAATAAAATACATCATTATCAGAAAGTGTTTTTATGGTCATGTACTGCAAATAAGTTTAACTTCATTTGTGATTTATGAATCAGTTATTTTCCTTTAAAGTTGTAGTGTTCATACTGAAGTGCAAAAGAGCTTTATTTTGAACCTTGACGCGTAGATTTATTTTTCTGTCCATGAACACAAGTCCCAACCTCAGACATTAAAATTCCATCTGAACTGATCAACCAGTTAGCAACTTCATCTTGACAGTTGCCAGTCAGAGCACAGTTGTCTAATTTGACTACAAAACATTACATTTTTGTTCACTTTTATTTTTTGTTGTTGTTTTTGCAGATCATTTATGGATGCATTTATTTCCAAAATCAGCTGCTCTGTACTTTTTTTGCCACTCAAGCAAATGTATCATATTTTCATAAACAGTTACGAGTCTACCTCTTCCAGCATTTTTTAAATGTCATTGTATTTTGTTTGGTATTAAATCATAACCACTCAATCGGCATGTATTTAAATGAACAATTTTAAACTGGGTGTTTTTTTTCTGCACCATAGTTAAAAGCATGGCTCAGTAAGATCTGCTATAGGTGTGACAGAGGTGGGACTACACCAAGGATCACCATTGAGCTCCTTCTTGTTTGTGTGGTGATGGACACACAAACAGATGAGGTTAGACAGGAATCTCTCTGGATGATAATGTTTGCAGATGACATTGTGATCTGTACTGAAAGCGGGTAGCAGGTGGAGTAAAATCTAGCAAGGTGGAGGTTTGCTGCAGAAAGGAGAGGAATGAAGGTCAGCTTCAGCATGGCAGAGTATTTGTTTGTAAATGAGAGGGACTGAAGTGGAACAGTGAGGTTACAGGGAGAAGAGGTGAAGAATGTGGAGGACTTCATAGGGTCAACAGAAGAACAGAGAATGTGGGGAAGAAGTGAAGAGATGTGTGCAAAGAGGTTGGAGCAGGTGGAAGAAGGTTTCAGGTTTGATGTGTGATAAAAGAGTGTCAGCAAGAATTAAAGGAAGGGTGTAGAAGACCATGGTGAGAGCAGCCATGATGTTGGTTTAGAGATAGAGGCTCTGAGAAAGAGGCAGAGCTGGAGGTAGCAGAGAAGAAGACATTGAGCTTATTTTTGGTATGGATGAGGATGGATAAAATCAGGAATAAATCCATCAGAGGGACAGATAATGGTAGATGATTTAGAGATCAATGCAGGGATACAGATTGAGATGGTTTGGACACATTCTGAGGAGGGAAATGATTATGTTTGTAAAATGGTGTTAAAGTTGGAGCTACCAGGGTGGAGGTCTAGACTAGAGGAAGAACAAAGAGGTGGTTCATGGATGTGGTGAAGGAAGACACGAGGGTGTTTGGTGTGGGCAAGGAGATAGCAGAGAAGAGGGTCAGATAAAGGCGGATGAATTGCTGTGCCAAACCTTAAAGGGGGTAGGTGAAAGACAAAGCAAAAGAGATGATACAGGGAGATGAAAGAGATTCAGTAATAAAATAACATGGACACACTTTTGGAAGATCTGGCAGCCATTTCTGACATCGCAAGAAGAGCTGTGAGAAATCTAAGATCCAAGTCAGCCACTTCCTTTAAGCTTTTCACTTTTCGTTAAGTACTTTACATTTTGTGCCTTTATCCTACACTGTTGTACAGTTGATTAGATATGTCAGATTGAGTATGGATCTAAACTTGCCTCTTTTTAAAAAGGAAATAAAACATGGATTTTGACACAGAAAATGCTATCTTGTCACATTGACAAAAAAAACTATTTTTTTTAACAGAAACTCTCTCTAATTCTGCATAGTAAACACTTGTGATAATTCCCTTACTGTAAACTAAAGATTTGATTCAATTTGATCTTTGTTGGCACAGTAAGTATGATTAGGAATGGCCAAAACATTTTAAATCAGCTCAAATATTTCTTTAGAATAATTCACAATCAAATGTGGATACTTGATCATTTTGCAAACATGAATGATTTCATATAAAATTTAATACACAAATAAATATCAATATCACTATCATAAATCTTGTTTTGCTGCAATGCCCTAATGTACTGGATGCACACATAGCAAATCATGTACAGTGAAAAATATTTGACAACATATTAAATTGACCCTTTTTTATTGTCCAGTTCATGTTAGTTAGGTTTTGCATTGTAAATGAATAGAATCACAATAGAAATGTTCTTGCGAAAATGAGAAACAAGGAACATAGGAATGATCTGTTATATTTAATCTGGGTAAAATTTTGCATTCTCAATGGTTAGTGAGATGCTGCACTCTGATTGGCTGCTGAAAGAGGGGCAGTTGCTGATTAGTTGATCAGTTCAGATGGAAAATTTATGTCAAAAGTCTGATGTTGTAACTTGATGTTGTGTCACAAATTATCACTTGTGCTTGTGGACGTGCTGTCATGCGTTTTTTCAGTGTGAAGCATCAGTCTTACTGTTCAGCAACTACAATCTGATGTTTTTTATTCTTTTGCAAGAACAAAAATAATAATTTTAGATTCACTTTCCAATTAATAAAGCAAAATGCTGTTTTATATAAAGACAATCTCCTTTAGTTAACTGTCCATTGGTTCAGATTAGTGCTCATTTGCTACCTCCTTTCACAGGAGAGTTGTTCAATTTAGGTAAATAGTTTGCAAAATATGAAACAATTATTATTTATTGACAACCCAAATATTAATAACTCTATAACTTTTTATTTAATTAAAGGAAAAAGTTTATACAAATTATATGATTAATTAGTTAATTATATCATGACATGATTGATTTGTGTTTCTGATTAAATATGTGCAGATCTTTGAAAAGCTTTAGTTTAACCACTTCTAAAAGCCAAGGCTGCTCTGAAAATCCACTTTAAAAATCCGATTATTTCCTAGATCTTCTGCTTTTCACAACTGATCAAAGAAATGTAATTAATTTTGTAAATACAAATACCTTGGGATCCTACTTAATTATTATTTTCTTCATATGTCACTGTTAAAAGAACTAAAATGAAAAAAAAAAAGTTTATTCTTTGATTGAGAATCAAAACTGAAGGTCTCCCACACACAGAGAAGCTTTATTTCAGAACTGTCAGATCTCATATGAATTATTTTGGTATTGTTTGTATGCATTAATCCAATTACATTGGATAGTCTGGCACTAACCAGTGAGGTTTATTACCAAACTTAAAGACACATACTCTAAGTGTGCATTGATTGTTTAAACTGTGTTGTTTTGTGTCATTTTTAAAGAGTCAAGCATTTAATCATGTCAGAAAAAGTTCTTAAATCTTTTTAGCTACAAATATCTTTCCTGAAAATATAGTTTTTAATGAATTTTTAAATCTAATCCATAAAGTCTAAAAATGAAACACCCCGGTTTTCAATCACTGATGATTATTCAACAGTCAAGATTCTGGATTCAGTCAGCAAATTCCTCTGTTCTTCTGTCTCCTGTTTTTGAATCTGTTTGCCTGCCCCAACTCTCGCCTGGATCCTGACTACCCTGCGTCTCCTCTTACAATCATACAATATTATGATTGTGTGCCTGTTATTGACCCCTGCCTGCCTGACCCTGATTTAGCTTTGTGGACTTTAAGCTGAGTTAATAAATCTGCTGCACTTGGATCCAGCTGTCTGCCTGTTCTTGTGACAGTTCTAGTCATAATTGACCACCACATTGTGCCACATGTCAGATTTTGTAGTTTATATAAAATTATGCAAAAAACAAACAAAAATTAAGATTATTTATTGCCCTAAAATCTCCCCCTTTTTAGTTATTTTTACAAAATTTATGTGTACTTTATTTAAAGTTTAAGGTTTTGTGAGATTTTTAGCTTGATTTGATTTGGTCAAGGAAGACAATGTTTAAAAAATCAAAAAATTTGTAATAATACAATTATCATCTTACATTAAATAAATTAAAATTATGATAAAATTATAAAGGTAGAAAACTGTTGAAGCAATAAGCACGTTATAATTTTTAACAGGCAGAGCATTTTTTTTTGTGTACGTTATTTTAAGTGTCTTTCTTTCAAAAATGTCAGTGTACATTTGTAAAGAAAGTGTTTTGCTTCTACTGCAGCTGTATATATTGTGTGTTTTTCTTTGGCGCCTCAGTTGAGTTGAAAGAGGACTAAAGAGAAGCATCAGGTCATTTTTCAGAGCGTAAAAATGACAGACACATTCCATTTCTCCATTTAATATCAAAGACAGTTTGATAAAGTCTTCATGGGATGTAAGATGTAACTTCTTATGATAATGTTTTCTTAATGGTGTCACTGGGACAGAGCTCAGAGACCAACAATCTGAGCTCAGCTTTCTGATCTTTTATCAGTCTTATGAAATATGGAGCCCCTACACTGGCAGAATTCTAAACCACAATAAAAAGGCAGTAATCTTGCAGTTGTGCTGCATGATATGACATATATTGATAGTTTTTAGTGAGACATCTGATAACTATTTAAAGAGGTTTGATGTTGAGACACGCACAAGAGAAAGCCGATGACAATTACCCTGCTGCTCACTTAATTCGACTGTTTTTCCATTTATTGTCCAATTTAAAGGTAAAAAGCTCTATCCTGTTTATCCAGACGTAATGAATTCAACTGTCATTTTTCAGCACTGTGAGATCATCAAAAATTGGTTGTTAAATGACTTAAACAAGCAAAGGGTGCTTTGAAAAATAGAACCTGTACAATTGTTTTGATTGAATTCCAACTTTATTAAGTTTTTCAGATTATTTTAGTTTTTCTTTCAATCAATAATTTTGTTTGCTTATGTTTTTGTGTTTGACTTATTTCATTAAGTTTACTTATCTTAATCTTTATTCTAAATCACTTCATTAAGAATATTCACATCATTCAAGTCACTTGGAATTGGACGGTAAATCATTTCCAGGGAGATTCCATCAGTCATGATCTTGTGTTGGTCTGTCACCTCTGTTCTGCACAGTCATGTTTAATATTTGTCATAAATAACCTCGTACTTCTCTTTTGAAACTTTTTTTTTCCATTTTGTTCAGTGTGATCGTAGTCACTAAAATATTTCCAAATCCATTGTTCAGAACACATTATGATCATATCTGCAAATTCATCATATAAACCTATAGGAAAATGCATTTTTCCACCACCCTAAAAAACACATTTCATGCGACAGTGCACATTGCATGAGTAACTTAAATTGTTAAAGTTTAAAGGACCCCTAAAGTTTGTAACGGGGCATGCTTTACCATTCAGACGTTCTTTTTTTTCTTATTTTAAGGGAAAGTCCTGCTTAAATTAAAAAATTTCACAACACTAGAACACTAAAACAAAACTGAACTTCTGGTTTACATGCATGTCACCTAATTCTTTGCATAAAGTATACCACGACTGGTGTAATTTTAGGGTTATTAAATTGTTGCAGCCTAGTGAGAGATTTTTGCCACACGGGTGGCTCGTTTCCTACTCCAAATATTTAAGTTTGTTGGAAGACTGAATAGACATGTCGTACAGATTTCTGACTATACTCACTGAGCGAGAAAATCCTCAGCATACTTGAGTCTTGTGTCAATTGTGTCAGAAGTGTGCGCGCCAGAGGGAAGCACTGAATCCTCAATAATCTGTGCAGAGACAGGCTTGCCTGCTGCTGCTGCTGCCTTCTGTCAGTTGGAAATCTTCAGAGCACACATTGGAAGGAGATGGCCAGGAACTTACCCACAGGCAGAAACCGGGGGTGGGGGAGGGGGGTGAGGGGAGGTGATAGGGCCTAACCCATCCGCAACCCTCATTACCCTTTGGGAGACAACCAGAGAAATGGAGGTCTGCTAATTGAGTTTGAAAAAGTCCCAATACGTTTTGTCTTTATTTATGCCAACAGAGCTAAACTTAAGATATTATTTCAATCCAGTGTTCATAATATTAGTCAATGTCTGAACATTTCAAATTTAAGTTTTGAGTACAACTAAACATAAATACGTATTACTGTATTTCCTGCACTATAGGGTGCACCGATAAGGCACAACTTTATTGACTTACATATTTTCAAACTTATGTCATACATATACTATACATTTGGTGCACCGAATTATAAGGCGCATTAAGCGAGACAAAATAGTCATAGACAAGTCCATCCATCAGTCAGACTTTATTAACTAAGGTTAGAATAATTCTAGAACTTGTTTGTAACATGCTACAGGTTAGCCATGTTGGCGTATTAACAATACTTAACATTCCAACCTTGTTTTCAACACGTTAAAACAGATTGATACAGCTAAAATGAATGTTACCATGATTACGATAACTAACCTTGTTTGCCAGACGTAAAAAAAGGATAGTCTAATATTGCTACAGGTTAGCCGAGTTAGCGTCTTTACAATAACACGCAACCTTGTTTAAAACACGCAAAAAAAACCCAAAACAGACTGACATTTGGGCAGAAACGCATACCTCTCAAAATCTCTTCAACATCAGTACACACAACTGTACAAGGCGCACAGTCGTTTTTTGAAAAACAAATGAAGCCTTTAAGGTGCGTCTTTTAAGTGCGGAAAATGCACTTAGGCTCTTACAGGGAAAACGGCACGTTCATACGTCCATGTTTTATGTTCATTGCTGCAAACTTTATCTGTCTATCTGTCCTCACTTTTAACCTCCAGTAGAGCGTGGTGATATGTATCAAAGGCACACTGTAGATCAGACAGTGATGGATGATATCACTGCGTTCAAAACATATCATGTGTATGAAAGTTATAATGGTGATATACAGCAGGAAAAAAACAAGAATATTAATCATTATCTCCTTGGTGTTTGCCAGAATCATAACTTCACATCTGTTTAATTCCCCTCCTACATGCTTTGCTCACATATACTGTATAATAATACAGCAGAATTCCCAAGAAAGCTGTTCTCATTTATGTGTTATTCCATTATTCGCATAAAAACCTTGAACTGAAAGTGAAATATTATAGGAAATGCTGCTCATTAAGACGACAGCCTGAAGTCTTTCTCTTTTTTTTTAACAACACATCATCTGACAAATGTCCCCATGCTAGCTGAAGACAAGGGTTTTATGCAGAAAATGAATTGATAAATAGAAATTAGTTTCCAAGCGTAGCTAACTGCTCTGACTTTGAATGTGCCGCTGCCACTCACTGAGCAGACACTGAGGTGGCTGCAGCCGAAATGAAAGAGCCTGAAATTCACAGGGCATGACTGGCAGCTCTTTTATCCTAAAAGAAGCAACTCTTTGTCCAAGACGGCACTGGATTTAATGCCGGGCGCTGTATCTTGTTTTTAAAAAAAAACAAAAACATATATATATCTCAAAAGGACTTTCAAAAAGTTAGTACATTTTTACCCCTGATTTGACTGTGAGTCCACTTCATTTGTTTCCTGCTAATTCCTGTTTTTTCAGGTGATGCTGTGTAATGAATAGTTCCCTGCACGAAAGCGGCTTCTGCTTTTTTCCTTTTGTTCCTCTCTGATCATTCAGCTGCAGCGTGTTCCTCAGTTTAGACAATAAAACTGCTCTGGTAGTACCTCAGAACAGATGCTGTCTGTGATTCTTAATTGGGCAAAGCGAATGATAACGTGCGCGGCTCATATAAAACACCGAATACACGAGGAATTACAGGGACAGACGGATATAGCAGATCCTGTGGATCCACTCTTGCGTTCCTTTGGGGGCGATGACGTCCCATCTTATCGCACTCAGAGGCTTGACGCCAGCTCTGTCTCTGTGGATCAGCTGTGTTGAATTTTCCATATGGATGTTCCTGGGCAGTCAACGCACGCTTTGTATTAAAGAGAGGAAGGCAGCTGCACACATCTGTATATCCTGTGAGGCAGAGCACTCTGGGGTTATTTGTTGAGTTTATGGGGATGATTTGTTTTATTAAACCTTTATTAATTTTTTGAAACGACCTTTTAGGGAATTTTAAAGTCAGGAATTTTCTTTTTTGCCTTTCACTTGATCATTTTTTCCTAACCTAAGGTTGTGTCGACACAGAAGACTGCAGCTCCAGTCTCTGCTTTTTGTTTCCCTAGAAATTATATTTTAAGCTTTTTTGGATGACTGATAAATGAAGTATTTTGGATCACCTGCAGTGAATTTATTTACATTCAATTTGCACTCATTAAAGCATAATAACAGATTCATTTTCACACGTTGGAACATTATCTAGATTAACTAACTCCTCGCCTTAGAGTTGGACAGAAGAAAATGTTTAAAAAAAAGGCTCACTTTCTGAGAATACAGGCTTTTTTGAGGCTTAAAAATATGTTTTTTGTTTCTCCTTTCTCCTTTTTTCAGTCATAGCTGCATCCTCCACCTCCATCCCCTCACCATGACTGACATCCCTACTTCTGAATCCAAAGTCACGTCTTCTGTAGAACTTTCTTTATTTTAGAGCATATGTTGCTTTAATTTCTGCTTTTGTTGTACTGTTTCTCATATTGATCAGTAAAAGCCCTCCAAAGCAAGAAGCAGGGTTCACTATGTTTGCAAATCATTCTTTCTTCCTAAAACAAATATGTGTTCATTCTCCAACCATCTGCATATTTGAGCCCGAAGACAGCAAAGTTATTAAATAAATACTTGAATGCATCACCGCGAGGGGTTTCTATAAACATTGCTGTTCTCTAATTCTTGTGAGCTGATTAAGAAACACAAATTGCAGATTGAAATGCATACATTATGATGTAAGTACTGGGCCTGCTAATTGCAATTATTTCCCTGAATAATGTGCCACGTTCTTTTGTGCAGCACACAGATTTCTGTACTAAAGCTCCATACACCATAAAAATCACTCAAGTGTGTTTATTGTGTATAAATAATGAATAGACACAGGCCTTCTAAGTTGATAGTGAAACATTTCTGCTAAAATCCCCTGACGGATTGCATTTTACCGTAAAACAATTGATCCCACCACAAAATAAAATGTATGCAATTTTCTATTTTTGAATTCATATCCTTATTGGATGGTTATTTTACAGTCAGCATTTTGCTAGAGAGACTTATAGACTGATAAAGAGGCAGATGAGTAAGTCAATACCATATGAAGCCCTGCTTAATATTCTTATTTGTCTTGCTCTTGTTGCAGATGAACATGGACATTTGAAAATATACCTGCCCAAGAAGCTGCTTGAATGTCTACCAAAATGCACGTCGCTGCCAAAGGAGAGACACCGGTGGAACACTAATGAGGTAAGGAATCTGCTGCTCATCATTCCTCTTTCCACTAAATCTGTCTCTTCACAGCGCTATCAGTCCGGCAGATGAGCTGTTCACGCAGGCCCTTTTCAGATAGATTTGTAAGTCGTGTGAACTCTCTCCTGATCAGCCTGTCTGTGAGGCTCCTCAAAGAGGAGGAAAAAAATCTTTCTGCCTGCTGCCATCACCTAAATGTGTAAATATGTCATGTGTTTGAATATATTATAGGCTCAAACAAGGGATCCCTCCTCAGATTACAGGTATCGCAAATGTAATAATCCGTCTCCACATACTTGAATTACATGTACTGCACTACATCACACACACACGTACGTAGATATTATTTCTATATGCGTTTGCGTCTAGTGGATCTTCACTCATTTTTCTAGATTAATGCAATGCTTTTGCTATAATAACCTGCATTTAAACGATTATTACACTTTGACCATGGTCTTCTATTTCCTTTATTTTCTAATATTTAGCTTTATTGCAAAATCGTTGAGTAGATAATTCTTCGCCCTCCTTTCTCTGCATGAATAGTTTTACCTGGAATTGTGATATGGTAAATTTAGGTGTGGAAAGTATAAAAAATTAAAAAATAAAAATGGACTGGATATTTACTGTTTTTATCTGGTTTGAACGTACTATTTAGAGGTCATTTTATAAAGAAGTTTATGCGTAAAGGTTTAAACTCAAGATATTTAGAGTAAATCTTTTTTAGATTTTGCATTATTATGCTGAAAAAAATCTGTTTAATCAATCAAGAAAATAAGTCTATTTAAAAGAAATGTCATTAAGTCTTAGTCTGTGTCTTTAAGATGCGAACACGCAGAGTTTTTTATGTAGTTTTTTTTTAATGCAAATGACTAAAAAAGCATAATGGATGATATTTTAAAATACAACAGAGAATACCTGAATATTACAAAAAGGATCAATAAATGTGCAAGCAATCTTCATGATTGATGAGTTACAGAGTCTTTAATTTGTTTTAAAGCCCAGCAGAAACAACACGCAACTTTTAAAGACGTCACTCTCCATGTAATTTGCAACTTGCCTGGCTTTGCCTGCTCCAAAACTCATTTGTCACCATACTTTCTCAGGGGAAAGGTGGATGAATTTATTGCTTTCAATTCTTCCATTGATAGATTAAAAGGGCTGCTTCATCTTCTCGAAGAAAAAAGTGGTGGTAATTAGACCTAAATACACTCCGTGACAAATCTTAAAGCCAATATGCAAAAATCAACCACCCGTGCTTTGGGATTAACAAATTGTGACCAAATAAATATAGTCATCTGCAGCGATGAAAGTTAATTGAGTGAAAACAACCAGATGATAAGGCACCAGACAAGCTGGTTTTGAAGAAGCAGGATATACAAAAAAGACAATCTGTCTGCGACAAAGAGGGAATTAATATTTTGCTAAGAATTTATGCAACATAAACTGAAAGAATAAACCTAGAGTGGAGAAAGACGAAGCGACAAGGTGATTGATACAGAAAGAAGTATGCTTATGTTTTCTGTGTTTCTCCATCCACTGTTGCTTTCCATCTGTCATGTCTTTGTTCACGCTAGCCCTGCCCTAGTTGTATAAAAAAAAATGTAAAACGCTTGTGTGTTTCTAATTGGCTGTTGTTGTAACTTGTTTGCCTTGTTTGACCTGCATTGTGCTGCCAGCAGTCTGAATTAATTAACACGGCTTTGAAATTGATCTCAAAATGTAAGTCTAAGCATTTGCTGGCTAATGCTGTCGGCCACGGTTGTTAGCACGTCTCCCGGTTTATTACGAGAAGAAATCATTTTTCTGGAAAAGACCACGTTGTGTTAGTCGGGTGCAGATTGTTGCGTGAATGTTTTGGCAGGCTGAGAGGGAACGGGGTGAAAATGAGCAGCGTAGATGCTCGCCCTGCCTGTACGGTCTGCATGCCAAAAGTGTTTGCCAGGGCTGAAGGGAGCAAGGCAACCTTTCCTAACATCAAGGACGTCTCTCTTTTTTTGTGTGCAGACCATGCAAATCGGAGTATTTGTGCCTCATTGGTGGCAGACAGGCAGGAGGGGAGGGATCACATAGGATCACGTCGGTGCAATTGTGTGACTCTTACTGAAAGTGACACCTCATCAATTCTGTGCATATTTCCGGCACAAGACTAGCATGCCTAATGCACTAATTTCCCTCCTTTTCGTGTTTCAGGCATCCGAGTAGTCTGTTAGGTTCACTGGCGATGTTCATCTGAGAAATTATCATCTGATGTATTCCAATTTTTTTTTTTTCCTCAGTCTTGTTTTGTCTTTCGGCACTATATTTAGTCATCTGGTAGGGTTTTTATGAAGCATAGCACATGCAGTCTTTAGCAGATGCATTAGAAACCCAGAATTTGATCAACTGTGTTAAATATTCAGAGCTGTTATGATTTATCAATTAATCCATTGGGAGAAATTATGTGGGAGCTGCTCGATGATTGATGAATTATGTAAGCCGTTTTTCAAGTTAAAGTTCTTTTTAGATTTTTTTTCCTTCAGTTAATCAGATTATTTAGTTGTTAGATGATTGACAAGCGGCCAACCTTGAGCTTTTTTTTATTAGCCAAACAAGTCATCAAGAAAGGTATTTTGGGGCTTATAGGACACTATTGATTTGGTTTGCTTTGTGCGGTAAAAAAAAGCATAAATATATTAAATTTGTGTGACCTGTACAGTTTAGATGTTTTAATATAACGTCATTAACTTCTTCTGACAGGCTATTATTAGCATGTTAAGACGTAATGATGATAGACACTCCACGTTTTATAGCTTTGCAAGCTTTTTTTTAATGCTCCATATGTTATTAACATACATTTACACCTCCAGCCAATCCCCTATAAAGAATTCCTGACATGACTGAAAACCGATTTAAGGCTCCTAAATGAAAGAATATTCATAAAATATTGATTGGTCCTGTCTACTGCTGCCCTCTCTTTACAGCAGTAAGTTTGGTATAACTCTATTTTACTTTATTTTATTGGGACTTGCTATTTTTAGAAGAAGAGAAGGGAGCTGCGGGAGTGTGGTGTTGCTGTTTAGGTGAAGTGAAGCTCATCCACAGCTATTCATTTCTATCATTCTCATGACTCCCCAGTGAAGTCTGATGTTGCTCGGGAATACATTTGAAGCATTTACAGGAAAATTAGATAAACCAGTCGTATCGAAATTCAAGGGAGAGGATGGGAGCTTAGAAGATTGAATGGTGCGCTTGCTGGTGAATTACAAGTAGCGTACAAGGTGGGAGGACTGTGATATTAGCCTTTAAGTTATCAGCGGGCCATGCATTGACTGTATATGAGAACAGGGCTGAGAGTTTGATGTTAGCCATAGAAGATGGCTTATTTCCATCTCCAAAAAAATGAAATCAATTCAGTCGCCTTTTTTTTTTTTTTAACAGTATAGACTTTGCTGTGTTGGAACCAGAGGACGTCAGTGAGCAGCGATTGGTCCAAGTTTGGCTAAGTTAACATTTCTTTGGCAACCACTCTCACCAATCAGCAGTAGGTTTGTTGGAAGTCCAAACTCCTACCACTTGGGAGGATTTGGGAGAATCTGTCAATCAAATGCTTAGTTGTTGACCACACACTTTTATGAAAGCATTTAATTGGCCAGTTTATAACTCAAATAAGTTACACTAAAGAAAAAAATGGATATGAAAAAAATTTGAATGAGCAAGAACATGTTAAATAAAGTTAGCAGAGCAGAAATGGTTATTCTGACTGAGTAATCGCTGTTTATTTCTCTATAGAAGTCAATGAGATTTTGGCTTCTTAGGACCAGCAGGTACTTCCTGTTTGGAACAGGAGGGGGGTGTAGAGTTCTCATGTACAATCAATGGTGCCAGGCAGTGTTTGAAAACAAGGAAGCTTCTACTCAATCGAATAAAAAATGAGGTCATGATTCCAACAAGGTTTTATTTTCCTAACTTCCAATAATCAGTGACATTTTAGTGATTTTTCATTTGTCAAAAAATTGACAGGATAGCTGGCTGTATAGTGAATAAAGTTCCAAAGGAATACTTTCTGTGAATTTGTGGAGTTGCTCTTCCAGCCTTCGATGTTCTCCTGCTTCTCAGGTGAGACACGTGGGAGCAAAGCTTCACAGAATTCTCTTCAGGTTTGTTTCCAGCTGCTATTGTCTGCTCGCTGCTCTGGAAAAACAACCTCTGTTTTGCTAGACATTTCGGCTGAGATTAAAATCTCTTTAAAGGCGGACATCTCACACAGTGAGGCTTTAGGCTTATATCTGTTTGAAGATCAAAACTGAGTCAGCCTGATGTTGGTTGTGCCTCTGTGCCGGTTGCAGGAAAGGATTTATGTCAAAGAAATTGAATTTCAGCAGCCCTAATATAGAAGATTTAAAGTGTTTAATGAATATGCATCAGTCCAATAGCACTTTTTGTGTTAAACACCTTTACTTTATCCCTTTACTGTCAAGTTCTTTTAGCCTATAATTAAATTAACTTGTCACCAGAGTGCTAAGGACAAGAAAAGGTATTATACATCATAACATGCAGGATTAATCCCTTTTTTGTAAATTTGCAAACCTTTAGCAAGATGTTCTTGTGCTCTGAGAAACTTTCCAGTTGTGGAGAAGTGACTACACTCCGAGTTCCTTGGTTTTAAGAGCAGGGGAGTACAGCATGTAGCCTTGGTTGAGGCAGGACATTGGGTCTAAGCTGGTGTGACACCCTTAGCTATTAATGAACGCCACAACGCTCTGAGTCCTGTGAGCTTCCACTCAGCTTAGGGGGAGGCTGCTTCTGAACTGGTGCTGAACCAAAACAGACAAGGGAGCATCAGCTCAGGCCTCCACCGGCCCGCTACACATTTAATGCCCTTGTCGTTAGGAATAATCCTCTCTGCCTCACGCCGCTGCCAGCAGCAGCACAGTACGGTGCCTGCGTGCAATATGTCACCGCTCAGGACAGAGCAGGAGAGCCAGTAGAAAACACTTTGTGGACTCACCGGGCAGCTGGTGTCACAGGGAGGGGAGCTGTGATTAAAAAAAAAATAAAACGCACAACAAACAAAGCGACTGACAAGATTGTATAGATTGTCAGTAACGCTGTAACGTAGCTGCAGTAATGACAACAGAAGCTAGATGCAGTGCAGTGCAATCATTTACTCCTTATCTCTGACTGAAACATAATTTGTGTTAACCCACTGCGTGCCACTGTGTTATCACAAGCCCTTCTGTTTTGATTTTACACATCAATTATTTCCTTTAATGCAACCAGACAGGAAAAATGAATCACTTTCTTCTAAATACATCTGTTCCCTGATAACAGCAGTGTCTCTTTTTAATGCATTTTTAATGAAAACATTTTCACTAAGAGTATAGAGGGATATTAATACAAGAGGCTTACATCTAACCGATGTATTATTGATTTCTTTCCCTCTGAAAGAAGGGTCATTCCAAAGCATTGAAAAACCTAATTAGTATCACCTTTCTTTTGCTTAGCAACACGTCCTTGAGTTACGTGAATGTTGGGTTTGTTGTATGTAGGTTGTGGGTCAGCGAAATTCTTGACCAAAACAAAACTTCAGGATTAATTCAAGGATGCTCATATGTTACTTCTTGAATGGTCAAGTCACGTCTTGTTAATTGAAGGTTAAATGAGCATTCGATTGGAAGTCTCCACGGTGCTGTAAAAAATAAAAATAAAAAAAGGCTTTGGAGACACAAACACATGACTTTGCTATGTCCATTCCAACAAAAATGTAACAGAAACACAAGAAAAATTTGAAACAGATAAAAAAAAAAGTAAAGACAATTGTTCCAAAGTCACAAATTCCAAGTCTTGAATCCTATCTATTTGGCTTCTCTTCTGTTTGGTGGCTATATGTTAACGGGAAGGCAGGTGTGTCTTGCAGTTACCTTGAGGCTCGTATGGACACCTCAAAAATGGAACGTGCAATAGTCGTGTAAGTGGTAAGTCATGAAGCATTTGTAAGGATAATTTAAGTTGTTTGATTTATGACATATGAGTATTGTTGTCGTACAGTGTCCTTAAGCCACACTCTTGTTGTTGGTGAAGTTTTTGCACTGGCTCCTTAGTGACCGCGCACAAAGGCCGCACTTCAGGGTGTGCAGGTGATACTTAAATGCCTGTAGAATGCCCACACAAAGTACACTTCAATTGTCTAATATCTTAAATTCTAACAGTCAGACTGCACGCAAAGAGAACTTGAACTGCAATAATGGATCCCTTGCACATGACGCAGGGTTTGGGGGGGGGGGTTGAAAAAAATGAAAAATCTGTATGACTCACCTGCGTTTCCCCTTCTTCACCGTTCGCTATGACATGTCAATCACAGCATTCCTATAGGAAAAAAATGTACAGAAACATATTTGCTATACAGGCTTACCGGGTGGTCCATGTTGTGCCCCTAACAGGTTTGCCTATTGTTTTTTCTCGCAGACACCTTATATCTAGCCGTAAGGGCTGTTGTAACTAAAGCATTATTCAAGTTTCAGTTTGTTTGTTGTGCGTTACACTTGCAACCTGTCCAGGGGGTACCTTGCCTTTGCCCACTAGTTAGGCTCCAGCAGCATTGTTACCCTGAAAGGGACAAAAACGAGTTTAGAAGATGAATGAATGAATGAATGAATGAATGAATGAATGAATGAATGAATGAATGAATGAATGAATAGATGAATAATTTTTTTACTGCCTGTTTTGAAACATTTCTATCACTCCACTGCCACACCCACACTGACAGCTTTGTTTTTATGGACAGTCACCTCATCGAACACAAGGTCGGCCTTGATTAAATGTTTATCTTCTTTAAAGGTCTTTAGCATGCAGAATTCTCTGTGAGCAGATTAATTAAAATACCCCCCCCCCCATTTGCATGTTTGAAAATATATTCATTAACTGAAGCAATTTTTAGCAATTATAGTCATGTTTACCAATCCATCTTTGTTTGTTCCTTGTTTTTTTGTCTTTCTGTTGCTCTATTATTGTTTTATACTGTTGCTGTTTTTCCATAAACATATATATTTGAGCTAGTTCGATTATAACCTTGAATCCTTGTTTATTTCATATTTAGGGCCCGAGCACGGAGTGCAAGGACCCTATTGTATCTGTTAGGTTTATTAGGGCCCGAGCACGGAGTGCAAGGACCCTATTGTATCTGTTAGGATTATTAGGGCCCGAGCACGGAGTGCAAGGACCCTATTGTATCTGTTAGGATTATTATTATTATTATTATTATTATTCTTTTTCTTCCGACGGAAGAGTCGCCTTTTTGAGGCCTTTAACATACCCCAAAACTCACCAAATTTGGCACACATATCAGGAGTCGCGAAAAATTTCGTATTTTATGAGAAATTGGCATGGGTGCACAAAAACAGCTCGACAGCGCCACCTACAATGACTTTTGTCCCGACGCCCCGCATGTGCTTTAACGTACAAGCTTGATTTTTTCAGGGCATGTTCATCAGATGGAAACCTACAAAAAAGTCTGTAGGTACCAAGCTGTCACTCGCACAGGAAGTCTGATATATTGATGACAATATGTCATTTTTGCTCTATTTTGGACATTTGCAGGCCTCGTTCTAGAACGAACTCCTCCTAGAGATTTGTGAATAATGACTCCAAACTTTGGTTTTGTAAACTAGACACATGTCCGATGTTAAATTGCAAAGCTTTTAAGTTTTTACGGTTGTTTGTGACCGTGGCGGCACGTCAAAAATGGAGATTGTTTCGAAAACACGCCATGAAAAGAAAAATGGCCATTACTCAGCCATGCATAATCCAATCTGATCCAAAATTGATATGCATGATTGTAGTCTGACTCTGAACACATCTGCAGTGAAAGAATCCGGAAAAAGTGTAGCGCCACCTGCTGGCAAGAGGAAATGACATGTTTGACTTGGAGCATCACTGCCCCAAGTAGGATGAGCAGACACACCTGAAAATGATGTCCACCTGTTAAAAAGCCATTGAAGTTTACTCTGACAAAAAACCATAACTTTCTAATCAGGGGTGTGGTCGTGACAGAGCGGCAAATTTGGGCGTCTCGCCATGCACACAAAAGTTGCTCTCACGTGCACATTCCTTGTCCAATCTCACTGAAATTCAATGGATATGATAAAGCTTCCATTCTGAACCCATGGATATGAAAATCTTGGACGAGCTCCATAGCGCCACCTAGTTATTGAAAAACACAGTTTTTGTCGCAATCATCCCTATCTTTTCTCTGCGCTTCGTCCGACGTGCATGAAATTAAAACTGGAGATACTCAGAAGGGTCCTCTCTCATCATCTAACATTTCATGGGTGTACATCTGACGGTGCCTTCTTAAGGCCCCCCCAAACAGGAAGTGGTCAATTGCACGTACTCATAAAACAAAGCTTTATAGCAAATCAGCCGTTTGTCTCAGGAAGCTGAGATTTCAGAATTAGATGCCTTTAATAACCTCCAGCTTTGATATGTAACACAATAGGGTCTGTGAGAAACTTCATCACTTGATTTTTTTAATTAAATTTTGGACTAAACAACTATTATTATAATAACTTCTGTTTGGGTTATCAGTACCAACAATTCCACTTTCATAGGCATTTATGTGCTACTTCTTCCTAAAAAAATTCAGAATAATTGAAGTTACAGGTGACGTCTGAGAGAGCCGTCCATCCAAAAAGGTCCGAAAACGTCTTTTTAGGCAAAACTGCAAACACCTATTTTTTTTCATAACTTATACTTCAAATATCAACACAAAAAAATAGATAACGGTAGGGATCTGTGTTTGCTGCCTTCCATATTTCTTTCAGACTTCTAGGTGAAACAGATGTATTTATTATAAATATTTTACATCACAAAATCTGTGCTTTTTCCGTCTGGACTCCAAACAAGTGTGTTTTATTATAACTTATGTTTCAACTATCCACACCAGATTTTACAAGCATATACCTGAACATGTCTGAGTGGTCCCTGGATATTTTTTACAGATATAAAATGAACTGGTCAGTCCTAAGATTTTTTTAACATCTTACATGTCAAAGCCTCTCTCAGTCTGTTCTGCTGCAGGAGTCGTGTTACAACCCCACCCCCTCCTGCTGCTCCCTGCTCTCATGTAAATCAGCAAGCAGTGAGCAGCAGATGAGGAGTAAGAAAGTGGGCAAAGACAGCCAGTTATACACTGAAAGACTTCTTCTTTTATACATCTTTAGTATTAATCATTGTTTTTTTATTAATCCAACATGCAATTAACTTTAAATTTTATCTTTTTTTTATATAAACAAAACATACCCAACTTCAGTACACTGAAGCAACATAGAATAATAAACATCTCTTTTATCCTTTTTTATCAATGCTGCAACTTTTTTCCCTTTCTATACATCCAATGAAATTTAACTACAACAGCAACAAAAAACACAACTGATAACAAATTTCTCTAAAAAATGATGTGCATATACATAGCACCTTTAAACACCAAACAAATAACAAATCCTCCCAATAAAAGCACAAAAAAATGCAACACAAAATGTAAAACACACACACTCAAATGTTAAGAACACACCTGTTAGCTGCAAAAATGTCCATAAGTCAACATGTACGCAGTACAGATAGTGTTCACACATCCACACTTGTGACTTCAAACCAACTAGTGTGAAATATTTCATTCATTCACACAAACTATTAGTGCAAAGGTGAGCTAGCACCTGTGCTCAGGTGAGTGTTCATGTTCTTCTAAAATGGGTGGTGGAATGTGAAAAGAAGGAGGGAGAGTTACCAGCCACCCCCACACCAAGACCCCCGCTGCAGCAGCCGCGGCAGCCAGAACCCCCCAACACCACAAAATGTCTCTTAGAAATGTTGTGTATATTTGTAGCACCTTAAAAACACCAAACAAATAACAAATGCTTCCCAATTAAAGCACAAAAAATGGAACACAAAATGTAAAACACAAATTAGAAATCAACATTTTGAAAAAGATCATTTTTTTCAGCAGCTTTTTAAAAGAAATCACCGATTCAAACAACTGTTTGGTTGCTTAGAGCTCTAAATATAAAAACAATACTTTTACAGCGGGGAAAATAAGTATTGAACACGTCAACATTTCTCTCAAAAAACATATTTCTAATCGAGCTATTGACATGAAATTTTCACCGGATATCGGCATCAACCCAAGTAATGCACACATAGAAAGAAATCCAAACATTTATGTCCATAAATGAAGTTATGTGTAATAAAGTGAAATGGCACAGGGAATAAGTATTGAACACATGAAGAAAAGGAGGGGTAAAAAGGTCTGGCAAGCCAAGAAAGCAGCTGGACTTTGTCAGTATTCAGAAGGTAACCTGCCCCCTATTAGTGCAAAGTAATATCAGCTGGTATAGTCCTGATGCCTTTTAAAAAGGTTTCTCACCAGCAAGGTGTTAGACAAGAAGCATTGCATGATGGGTAAAAGCAAAGAGCTGTCTAAAGACCTACGCAACCTTATTTTGCAAAAAACACTGAAGGCATTGGTTACAGGCGCATGCAGCTGAGGTTGTCTATGATTTTCACAATAGGAGTCATTATGTGTCCAGAGCCAATCACTTCTGCACATAAGGCCTGCTGGTGAATGAAGCAGCAGTAATGCAGACATTTTGGAAAGTCTGGGTCAGCTTTACAGTGAGTGATGAAACCTGTTTGTCTATTGATCATAGCAGGAGCCCCGTCTGCAGTCACTGCTACCAGCTTTTCTAATGGTACCTTTTTCTGCACACAAACTCCTTTGCTGTGTTATACATTTCATCTTCTCTTTTAGTTGTCTGTTAGGGCAGTTGTGTCAAGAGTTTATCTCTTGATGTTAATATAAACCAACAGCTGCGCTGTACTGCTGCTTTCCACAGACTCATCACACCGGATGCTAGACTACCTGCACTTCGCAATATCCCGGTCCAGCTAATCGGCCAAGTTATCAGACATAGCTGACTCTTGTCTAGACATTGTAGTGGAGATTAGGTCAGTTCCATTTTTCTCATCCTAAGGTACAGTGTTAGTAATTATTATGATTGCTTGATTGACAGCTTCTTAATCTGAATTAATTGAATCTTCTTTTTGATGAGAAAATGAGCAGGTCTAAACAAGGCTTTGGTTGAAGCTTTTTTTTTTCATGCTATATGCAAAAGTCTCAGCCCTTAATGCCAACAGATTACAACCCCCCCCCCCCCCCCCCCCCCCCCTCCACCGACATGCTGCTGTCATGTTAAATGTAGGTTGCAGCTCCAGAATGGAGAAGAAATAACTATGCCAAACGGTTCGAACAAGGCGTGGCTCGCGGGGCGGTCGCCCGTGCCAGGTGGTCGCCCGTGCTCGGGCCCGCTAAATGCTACTTGTAGCTTTAATTATTATTCTTTTTCTTCCGACAAAAGAGTCGCCTTTTTGAGGCCTTTAACATACCCCAAAACTCACCAAATTTTGCACAAACATCAGGAGTCGCGAAAAATTTCGTATTTTATAGGAAATTGGCATGGATGCACAAAAATGGCTCGACAGCGCCACCTACAATGACTTTTGTCCCGAGCCCCCGCATATGCTTCAACCTACAAGCTTGATTTTTTCAGGACATGTTTATCAGATGGAAACCTACAAAAAAGTCTGCTGGTACCAAGCTGTCAGTCGCACAGGAAGTCTGCTATATTGATGTCAATATGTCATTTTTGCTGTATTTTGGACATTTGTAGGCCTCGCTCTAGAACGAACTCCTCCTAGAGATTTATGAGTAATGAGTCCAAACTTTGGTTTTGTAAACTAGACCCATGTCCAATGTTAAATTGCGAAGCTTTTAAGTTTTTACGGATGTTTGTGACCGTGGCGGCGCGTCGAACTTGGAGGTCATTTCAAAAACACGCCATGAAAAGAAAAATTACCATTACTCAGCCATGCAAAATCCAATCTGATCCAAAATTGATGTGCATGATTGTAGTCTGACTCTGAACACATCTGCAGTGAAAGAATCTGGAAAAAGTGTAGCGCCACCTGCTGGCAAGAGGAAATGACATGTTTGACTTGGAGCATCACTGCTCCAAGTAGGATGAGCCGACACACCTGAAAATGACGCCCACCTGTTGAAAAGCCATTGAAGTTTACTCTGACAAAAAACCATAACTTTCTAATCAGGGGTGTGGTCGTGACAGAGCGGCAAAGTTGGGCGTCTCGCCATGCACACAAAAGTTGCTCTCACATGCACATTACTTGTCCAATCTCACTGAAATTCAATGGATATGATGAAGCTTCCATTCTGAACCCACGGATATGACAATTTTGGACGAGCTCCATAGCGCCACCTAGTTATTGAAAAACACAGTTTTTGTCGCATTTATCCCTATCTTTTCTCTGCGCTTCGTCCGACGTATATGAAATTAAAACTGGAGATACTCAGAAGGGTCCTCTCTCATCATCTAAAATTTCATGTGTGTCCATCTGACGGTGCCTTCATAAGGCCCCCCCAAACAGGAAGTGGTCAATTGCACTTACTCATAAAACAAAGCTTCGTAGCAAATCAGCCGTTTGTCTCGGAAAGCTGAGATTTCAGAATTAGATGCCTTTAATAACCTCTAGCTTTGATATGTAACACAATAGGGTCTACGAGAAACTTCATACCTCCATTTTTCCTATGAAATTTTGGACTGAACAAAGATTATTAGCATAAATTCTGTTTAGGTTATCAGCACCAAGAATTCAACTTTAATAGGCATTTATGTGCTACTGCTTCCTAAAAAAATTCAGAATAATTGAAGTTACAGGTGACGTCTGAGAGAGCCTTCCATCCAAAAAGGTCCGAAAACGTCTTTTTAGGCAAAACTGCAAACACCTATTTTTTTTCATAACTTATACTTCAAATATCAACACAAAAAAATAGATAACGGTAGGGATCTGTGTTTGCTGCCTTCCATATTTCTTTCAGACTTCTAGGTGAAACAGATGCATTTTTTTATAAATATTTTACATCACAAAATCTGTGCTTTTTCCGTCTGGACTCCAAACAAGTGTGTTTTATTATAACTTATGTTTCAACTATCCACACCAGGATAATGCCAGGATACACGCATATACCTGAACATGTCTGAGTGGTCCCTGGATATTTTTTATAGATATAAAATGAACTGGTCAGTCCTAAGATTTTTTTAACATCTTACATGTCAAAGCCTCTCTCAGTCTGTCCTGCTGCAGGAGTCGTGTTACAACCCCGCCCCCTCCTGCTGCTCCCTGCTCTCATGTAAATCAGCAAGCAGTGAGCAGCAGATGAGGAGTAAGAAAGTGGGCAAAGACAGCCAGTTATACACTGAAAGACTTCTTTTATACATCTTTGGTATTAATCATTGTTTTTTTTATTAATCCAACATGCAATTAACTTTAAATTTTATCTTTTTTTTTATATAAACAAAACATACCCAACTTCAGTACACTGAAGCAACATAGGATAATAAATATCTCTTTTATCCTTTTTTATCAATGCTGCAACTTTTTTCCCTTTCTATACATCCAATGAAATTTAACTACACAGCAACAAAAAACACAACTGATAATAAATTTCTCTAAAAAATGATGTGCATATACATAGCACCTTTAAACACCAAACAAATAACAAATCCTCCCAATAAAAGCACAAAAAAATGCAACACAAAATGTAAAACACACACACTCAAATGTTAAAAACACACCTGTTAGCTGCAAAAATGTCCACAAGTCAACATGTACGCAATACAGATAGTGTTCACACATCCACACTTGTGATATCAAACCAACTAGTGTGAAATATTTCATTCATTCACAGAAACTATTAGTGCAAAGGTGAGCTAGCACCTGTGCTCAGGTGAGTGTTCATGTTCTTCTAAAATGGATGGTGGAATGTGAAAAGAAGGAGGGAGAGTGACCAGCCACCCCCACACCAAGGCCCCCGCCACAGCAGCCGCGGCAGCCAGAACTCCCCAACACCACACGGCAGCAGGTAGAGAACATCCAAAGTGGAATTCTAACAATTGCCAGTACAACCTTTAACAAAAGAAGCGTCAGCAACTTCTCTGCATTGCAGAACATTTAACAATGCATTGCAAGTGTCTTTGGACACTGACGATGGGTCATCAGAAATACAGGAGCAATGCCCTCATACTTTTCAAAACCACCCTTGTATCCAAAATATCCCACAGAAATTGTGGCTGTGCTGAAACTAATCTATATGCTACAGAGGCAGATTTTAACCATTATTTATGAATACAATAATCATTATGCAAAATGCAATTAACTTTAAATTTTATCTTTTTTTTACAAACACAACAAAAACCAACCTCAGTACACTCCTACATCCAATGAAATTAAACTACAAATCAAGAAACACAACTGATAACAAATGTCTCTTAGAAATGATGTGTATATTTGTAGCACCTTAAAAACACCAAACAAATAACAAATGCTTCCCAATTAAAGCACAAAAAATGGAACACAAAATGTAAAACACAAATTAGAAATCGACATTTTAAAAAGATAATTTTTTTCAGCAGCTTTTTAAAATAAATCACAGATTCAAACAACTGTTTGGTTGCTTAGAGCTCTAAATATAAAAACAATACTTTTACAGCGGGGAAAAAAAGTATTGAAGACGTCAACATTTCTCTCAAAAAACATATTTCTAATCGAGCTATTGACATGAAATTTTCACCGGATATCGGCATCAACCCAAGTAATGCACACATAGAAAGAAATCCAAACATTTATGTCCATAAATGAAGTTATGTGTAATAAAGTGAAATGGCACAGGGAATAAGTATTGAACACATGAAGAAAAGGAGGGGTAAAAAGGTCTGGCAAGCCAAGAAAGCAGCTGGACTTTGTCAGTATTCAGAAGGTAACCTGCCCCCTATTAGTGCAAAGTAATATCAGCTGGTATAGTCCTGATGCCTTTTAAAAAGGTTTCTCACCAGCAAGGTGTTAGACAAGAAGCATTGCATGATGGGTAAAAGCAAAGAGCTGTCTAAAGACCTACGCAACCTTATTTTGCAAAACACACTGAAGGCATTGGTTACAGGCGCATGCAGCTGAGGTTGTCTATGATTTTCACAATAGGAGTCATTATGTGTCCAGAGCCAATCACTTCTGCACATAAGGCCTGCTGGTGAATGAAGCAGCAGTAAAGCAGACATTTTGGAAAGTCTGGGTCAGCTTTACAGTGAGTGATGAAACCTGTTTGTCTATTGATCATAGCAGGAGCCCCGTCTGCAGTCACTGCTACCAGCTTTTCTAATGGTACCTTTTTCTGCACACAAACTCCTTCACCATGTTATACATTTCATCTTCTCTTTTAGTTGTCTGTTTTGGCAGTTGTGTCAAGAGTTTATCTCTTGATGTTAATATAAACCAACAGCTGCGCTGTACTGCTGCTTTCCACAGACTCATCACACCGGATGCTAGACTACCTGCACTTTGCAATATCCCGGTCCAGCTAATCGGCCAAGTTATCAGACATAGCTGACTCTTGTCTAGACATTGTAGTGGAGATTAGGTCAGTTCCATTTTTCTCATCCAAAGGTACAGTGTTAGTAATTATTATGATTGCTTGATTGACAGCTTCCTAATATGAAAATGCCTTCTTTTTGATGAGAAAATGAGCAGGTCTAAACAAGGCTTTGGTTGAAGATTTTTTTTCATGCTATATGCAAACGTCTCAGTCCTTAAAGCCAACAGATTACAACCCCCCCCCCCCCACCCCCCTCCACCGACATGCTGCTGTCATGTTAAATGTAGCTTGCAGCTCCAGAATGGAGAAGAAATAACTATGCCAAACGGTTCGAACAGGGCGTGGCTCGCGGGGCGGTCGCCCGTGCCAGGCGGTCGCCCGTGCTCGGGCCCGCTAAATGCTACTTGTAGCTTTAATTATTATTATTATTTTTCTTCTGCCGGAAGAATCGCATTTTTGAGGTCTTTAACATACCCCAAAACTCACCAAATTTGGCACACACATCAGGAGTCGCGAAAAATTTCGTATTTTATAGGAAATTGGCATTGGCGCACAAAAACAGCTCGACAGCGCCACCTACAATGACTTTTGTCCCGACGCCCCGCATATGCTTTAACGTACAAGCTTGATTTTTTCAGGACATGTTCATCTGATGGAAACCTACAAAAAAGTCTGCTGGTACCAAGCTGTCAGTCGCACAGGAAGTCTGCTATATTGATGTCAATATGTCATTTTTGCTCTATTTTGGACATTTGCAGGCCTCCTTCTAGAACGAACTCCTCCTAAAGATTTATGAATAATGACTCCAAACTTTGGTTTTGTAAACTAGACACATGTCCGATGTTAAATTGCGAAGCTTTTAAGTTTTTACGGATGTTTGTGTCCGTGGCGGCGCGTCGAACTTGGAGGTCATTTCAAAAACACGCCATGAAAAGAAAAATGGCCATTACTCAGCCATGCATAATCCAATCTGATCCAGAGTTGATGTGCATGATTGTAGTCTGACTCTGAACACATCTGCAGTGAAAGAATCCGGAAAAAGTGTAGCGCCACCTGCTGGCAAGAGGAAATGACATGTTTGACTTGTACCATCACTGCTCCAAGTAGGATGAGCAGACACACCTGAAAATGATGTCCACCTGTTAAAAAGCCATTGAAGTTTACTCTGACAAAAAACCATAACTTTCTAATCAGGGGTGTGGTCGTGACAGAGCGGCAAAGTTGGACGTCTCGCCATGCACACAAAAGTTGCTCTCACGTGCACATTCCTTGTCCAATCTCACTGAAATTCAATGGATATGATAAAGCTTCCATTCTGAACCCATGGATATGAAAATCTTGGACGAGCTCCATAGCGCCACCTAGTTATTGAAAAACACAGTTTTTGTCGCATTCGTCCCTATCTTTTCTCTGCGCTTTGTCCGACGTGCATGAAATTAAAACTGGAGATACTCAGAAGGGTCCTCTCTCATCATCTAAAATTTCATGGGTGTCCATCTGACGGTGCCTTCATAAGGCCCCCCCAAACAGGAAGTGGTCAATTGCACTTACTCATAAAACAAAGCTTCATAGCAAATCAGCCGTTTGTCTCAGGAAGCTGAGATTTCAGAATTAGATGCCTTTAATAACCTCCAGCTTTGATATGTAACACAATAGGGTCTATGAGAAACTTCATACCTCTGTTTTTCCTATGAAATTTTGGACTGAACAAATACTTTTAGCATAAATTCTGTTTAAGTTATCAGTACCAACAATTCAACTTTAATAGGCATTTATGTGCTACTGCTTCCTAAAAAAATTCAGAATAATTGAAGTTACAGGTGACGTCTGAGAGAGCCGTCCATCCAAAAAGGTCCGAAAACGTCTTTTTAGGCAAAACTGCAAACACCTATTTTTTTTCATAACTTATACTTCAAATATCAACACAAAAAAATAGAAAACGGTAGGGATCTGTGTTTGCTGCCTTCCATATTTCTTTCAGACTTCTAGGTGAAACAGATGCATTTTTTTATAAATATTTTACATCACAAAATCTGTGCTTTTTCCGTCTGGACTCCAAACAAGTGTGTTTTATTATAACTTATGTTTCAACTATCCACACCAGATTTTACAGGCATATACCTGAACATGTCTGAGTGGTCGCTGGATATTTTTTACAGATATAAAATAAACTGGTCATCTGTAAGATGTATTTTCCTCTAACATGCTCCAGCCGTTTCCTCAGTCTGCTCTGCAGCAGGAGTCAAATTTCACTCCCCCCCTCCCCCCCGCTGCCTGTTCATATGCTAATTACCCAGGACTGTCAAGATGACAAGAGTTTAGCCACACTGAAAGACTGCTTTTTCATTTGTTTTGCATGTCTTTTATACATTTTTACTACTAATCATTGCTTTTTTAGTCATCTAAAATGCAATTAACTCAATATTTTATCTTTTTTTTTTTTTTTACAAACAAAACATATGAATGTGCTCCAAAACAAAACACAACTCTCAGTACAGTTCTACAGATGTAACATAAGACAGTAAATGTCTCTTTTATCCTTTTTTAATCAATGCTGCAACTTATTTCCTTTCTATAAATCCAATAAAATTGAACTACAACAGCAACAAAAAGTACAACTGATAACAAATTTCTCTAAAAAATGATGTGTATATATATACATAGCACCTTTAAACACCAAACAAATAACAAATCCTCCCAATAAAAGCACAAAAAATGGAACACAAAATGTGAAACACACACACTCAAATGTTAAAAACACACCTGTTAGCTGCAAAAATGTCCACAAGTCAACATGTACGCAGTACAGATAGTGTTCACACATCCACACTTGTGACTTCAAACCAGCTAGTGTGAAATATTTCATTCATTCACACAAACTATTAGTGCAAAGGTGAGCTAGCACCTGTGCTCAGGTGAGTGTTTATGTTCTTCTAAAATGGGTGGTGGAATGTGAAAAGGAGGGAGAGTGACCAGCCACCCCCACACCAAGGCCCCCGCTGCAACAGCCGCGGCAGCCAGAACCCCCCAACACCACACGGCAGCAGGTAGAGAACATCCAAAGTGGAATTCTAACAATTGCCAGTACAACTTTAACAAAAGAAGCGTCAGCAACTTCTCTGCATTGCAGAACATTTAACAATGCATTGCAAGTGTCTTTGGACACTGACGATGGGTCATCAGACATACAGGAGCAATGCCCTCATACTTTTCAAAATCATCCTTGTATCCAAAATATCCCACAAAAATTGTGGCTGTGCTGAAACTAATCTATATCCTACAGAGGCAGATCTTAACCATTATTTAGGAATAAAATAATCATTATGCAAAATGCAATTAACTTTAAATTGTATCTTTTTTTTTACAAACAATAAAAACCAACCTCAGTACACTCCTACAGATGTGACATAGGATGATAAATATCTCTTACATCCTTTTTTTATAATCAATGCTGCAACTTCTTTTACTTTTTATACATCCAATGATATTAAACTACAAATCAAGAAACACAACTGATAACAAATGTCTCTTAAAAATGATGTGTATATTTGTAGCACCTTAAAAACACCAAACAAATAACAAATGCTTCCCATTTAAAGCACAAAAAATGGAACACAAAATGTAAAACACAAATTAGAAATCAACATTTTGAAAAAGATCATTTTTTTCAGCAGCTTTTTAAAAGAAATCACCGATTCAAACAACTGTTTGGTTGCTTAGAGCTCTAAATATAAAAACAATGATTTTACAGCAGGGAAAAAAAGTATTGAAGACGTCAACATTTCTCTCAAAAAACATATTTCTAATCGAGCTATTGACATGAAATTTTCACCGGATATCGGCATCAACCCAAGTAATGCACACATAGAAAGAAATCCAAACATTTATGTCCATAAATGAAGTTATGTGTAATAAAGTGAAAGGGCACAGGGAATAAGTATTGAACACATGAAGAAAAGGAGGGGTAAAAAGGTCTGGCAAGCCAAGAAAGCAGCTGGACTTTGTCAGTATTCAGAAGGTAACCTGCCCCCTATTGGTGCAAAGTAATATCAGCTGGTATAGTCCTGATGCCTTTTAAAAAGGTTTCTCACCAGCAAGGTGTTAGACAAGAAGCATTGCATGATGGGTAAAAGCAAAGAGCTGTCCAAAGACCTACGCAACCTTATTTTGCAAAACACACTGAAGGCATTGGTTACAGGCGCATGCAGCTGAGGTTGTCTATGATTTTCACAATAGGAGTCATTATGTGTCCAGAGCCAATCACTTCTGCACATAAGGCCTGCTGGTGAATGAAGCAGCAGTAATGCAGACATTTTGGAAAGTCTGGGTCAGCTTTACAGTGAGTGATGAAACCTGTTTGTCTATTGATCATAGCAGGAGCCCCGTCTGCAGTCACTGCTACCAGCGTTTCTAATGGTACCTTTTTCTGCACAAAAACTCCTTCACCATGTTATACATTTCATCTTCTCTTTTAGTTGTCTGTTAGGGCAGTTGTGTCAAGAGTTTATCTCTTGATGTTAATATAAACCAACAGCTGTGCTGTACTGCTGCTTTCCACAGACTCATCACACCGGATGCTAGACTACCTGCACTTTGCAATATCCCGGTCCAGCTAATCGGCCAAGTTATCAGACATAGCTGACTCTTGTCTAGACATTGTAGTGGAGATTAGGTCAGTTCCATTTTTCTCATCCTAAGGTACAGTGTTAGTAATTATTATGATTGCTTGATTGACAGCTTCTTAACTTGAAAATGCCTTCTTTTTGATGAGAAAATGAGCAGGTCTAAACGAGGCTTTGGTTGAAGATTTTTTTTCATGCTATATGCAAACGTCTCAGTCCTTAAAGCCAACAGATTACAACCCCCACCCACCCACCCCCCCTCCACCGACATGCTGCTGTCATGTTAAATGTAGCTTGCAGCTCCAGAATGGAGAAGAAATAACTATGCCAAACGGTTCGAACAGGGCGTGGCTCGCGGGGCGGTCGCCCGTGCCAGGCGGTCGCCCGTGCTCGGGCCCGCTAAATGCTACTTGTAGCTTTAATTTTAAAGTTTTTTTTGTTAGCAATTCTGTTTTTTATGCACTGACCTGTCACTAAACCTCTTATGAAAGACTTGAAGGGCAACAAACCATCTGCTCACACATTTCCATACCACCGTGTTTTATAATTTCAGTTTTCCACTAAATTGAAATGCTTTTTACAGGAAATCTATTCATGTCTGTGTTGACTTGGTGGGGAGGCGTGTTTTGATCTGCAGCTTTTTACACTCAATTACAGATGACTAAATAATGTATTTGCTGCTGCTTTCGTCATCTCATTTGGCTAGTGAAAATAGGAGACAGAAAAAGAAGGAATCTGTGGAGTATCCACGGTTGGCTGACTTCATAGTAACGTCCTGCGAGCTTGATAGCTTTACTGATTGCCAGTGTTGTCGCGTACTGTGAAGTGTCAATTGCAAGGCGATGGTGTAGTGAGGCAGTTGTAATAGAAACCCACCAGTCAGGTCATTCAGGCGGTTCTGCATGCAGCAGGAACCCTTTGCTTTTTTCCCCTGGATGTGCACATCAAGGCAGGGGTCCTCAGTATCCTCTGAAGACAGGGGTATCCACTCAAAATTGCATGACCTCTATTGTAGCGTATACAGGTCACTCCACCTCCTGTGGGAAGTCTCTAAATTGAACCCAGCTTGTGTCTTCGATTTCTTTCCATCCCACTCTCTTCCTCTGGCTTCTCTCCTTTCTCTTATCTTCCGTCTCTTTCCTTTTTCGCTCATGTGTTCTCGGCCCGGCAAAGCTATTCAGGTAAGGATGGAAATATCTCAGCAGTTCTGTTTTGAATTGCTGGGTCAGGGTTTTTCTGTGCAGAACCATGCTGTAATAGAGTTTTACTTTATTTACAAGATAAAAGAAAATGAGTTCTGCACTTGATGTGCACATCTTCGCTTCAATAAACTATTATTTTGTTCCACATAGGGAAAATGTTCCCGTGAGTGAACAGCCATGTGTCAGCCATGACTGGGGTTGAATGGAAGGAGTATTATCATATTCACTACCGTGACCCTCTTTGTAATCTATTTATCTAATCACAGACCTTTGCAATGCATGGTCATGCATTTTTGCAAACTGAGTCTCTATAAAGGTTTTGAATTTTGAATTCTTTATAGCAGCAATGTGTTTTTCATCTGGTTGCTTTTGCGTTATTCCAAATGTCTCAGTTCTGTACCACTTGCAAGGGTTGCCCAATGCTCTTTTACTATCATGGATATAACTGGGATGGTGATTCATTGTTAATTATCCTCATGAACTGTCCTAAAATGATTTATCTTCCCAGTAATATGAAAAAAGATCCACAAGTAATTCCATTTGTTAAAATGTTTCCCCTGATTTTTTTTCAAATAATTTAATGCCAAAAGAAAAAGATAAATTTAGCATGAAACAATCACATTTCCTTGATTTTTTTATTGCTATATCTCTGGCTGCAGTTAATTTGAAATTAACAGACATCCCTGAATTATTTCAATGGAGAGAAAGCTGGTTGGCTAACAAAAAATCAAACCTCAGCTGCAGCTCACAGCAGAGGTCTGCGAGGGAAAACAAACAATAACGGGGCATTTAGAACCACGTTAACAAGTTTAGACAAATAGGACACAAACAAGAGACTGCAAACAAAATTAATGCCAGCTGTAGTCCTGACATTCTTACCCTGTGGAGAATAAAAAAGGGGGTTGTTATTAGGAAACTTCTGAATACAAAAAGGCCAATGCTGCAAATACTGGAGCATAAAATGACTTTATTCTGAATTATGCATATTCAATCAGATAAAGTATTGTTCATGACCGGGGTGATATTGTTCAGCAAGTGCACTTAATGTTTTCAGGACCACTAACTGAAAAATCCAATTTTGCAAGCCAATCATCATTCTGAAATACAATGTGAATGAGGGAGAGTTTGAAGTTTCATATGTGGGACAGAGCTGTCTGGTGACTCTTTAAAGTCTTTTAAACAGCAATAGGGTAGCAAAAGTATATTCATATTGAAAAATGACACAATGTTCAGTCAAGAGAAATACTTTTTTCTAGTGGTGATGCTAATTTACCTTCTTCTAAAGTAAATTAAAATGAAAAGTTAGTGCAGACACCACAACTGTTTAACTCTCCCTTTTAAAGCTTAACTTCACCTCTTTTGTTTAGTTGAGGCAGATTTTTTCTTTTTAAAAACTTATTTGGCTAAAACTAAATTAAAAGTATCTGGACAAGGTGTGAGATTAACTACAGAGTTCTATAGCAGAATGAAATCATTTTTTCTACTTTTCTAAAAAAATTTCAGCCTTCGCCATTTTTTGACAGGACCATATTCTGTTCTATAGACCAGTCAAGACAAGGTTTTCATGTGCACAGCGGTTTAGCCTGTAACCAAAGTTACACTTGCCAACATGACTACTATTGGATGTGACTGTAGCAAATAGAGAAATTAAATATAATTGTTTTGATGCTAGAAAATTATGAAATGTCTACTCGTGATTTATCACATGCTTTTCTGTGATTAACTATAATTAATCAACTTTTTTTTTCAAAATGTAATAAAGAATTCAAAAGTTTCCATCCATTTTTAAATCTGGTAAATCCAGTTCCTGTGACCTCAAATCCTTTTGAGGTCACAGGGTTCCCAGGAACTGTCAGGTGTAAGCAAGGTACACCCTGGATGATTTGCTAGTCCTTTGGAGGGCCACACAGAGACAGACAACCCCACACACTCACATTCACTCACTATTGACAATTTAAAGTCACCAAGTGACCAACAATACATATTATTGGACAGCGGGAAGAAGTGTGCAGAGAAAACCCACGCAGACATAGGAGGAACATGCAAACTCTACAGAAAGAATCCAACTGGGGTTCAAACCAGATCCTTCTTACTGTAAAGAAAAAGTGCTAACCACTACACCACCATGCAGCCTGATCAGAAAGTATTTGATGTTTAAATTTAGATTTAAAAAGTAGTTTGCTTAAAAAAATAAACAGAGTATAATATTGTTTACCTCAGGATCCAAACCACAATCAAAATTTATTAAAGATTATCAGACTAACAAGATGTTAGCATTAAGAGTCATTTTGATTTAATCAATAACTAGAACCAATAAAGATTTGTTTTTCTTGTGTTGGGAAGCAACAAAACAGCCCATCTTCAGTAATAAGTGTAGCTGTTAGAGGTAAGACAGACTCATCAATAAAAAAACAAATCAGGATTTTCTTGGATTACATTAAACTTTTTTGAGTCTGTTCACCCTTTAAATGTTTTATATAAAAGATTTCAGTCAAAAAAATAAACTACAAAAAAAACCTTTAATGAAGTCAAACAATTACAGGGACAAATACATTATCACATTCCTACAGAGTAACAGGATCTTACTCTTCTGCATCTTGTTGCTGAGACACCCAAGGTTATTGATATATTCAGATGACAAAGAAAACCTCTTCTTCTGTAGAATTTGATCAGCAACAGAAAGCAAACTTAAACCGGTTACAGATGTTCCAGGTGTAGCTTGCATTAAAATTGCATGTGGAATTTAAATTAGACTTTAGACTGAAAGTACTCTGACAAAAAGGCAGTTCAACCTTGCAACCTTGATAGGACCTTAACTTTGGTCCTATCAAATTTGCCTCCTGGAATAATTTAAAATAAAAAAACGTCCATGTAACACTTGGCCTTTCTCCACAATTTTGTTATTACTCGCTTTCTGTTTATGTTCCGGTTTAGTTTTTCGATCAAACTCCCCAAAGGTCAGTCTACCTTTTGATTTGTGTTCCCAACACTCTCCTCAGTATTTAGATGCAGTTAGGGAGATACTTTACATTAAATTTAAAGGTTAGAACAAAAATACACAAAAGTGTTTTCAAATAATTATCAGTGTGAATAAGTTAAGACCTCAATAAGGTACTATTGTCCCCAGCACAATTTTTTGTGTTGTCATTTTGTAGCAAAAATAGTATCTTACTTGCATTTTTACTCTCAGGGATTATTTTTAAAACTACTGTCTGACATTTTAATGAAATTAATTAAAGCCAAAGTGACACTGCCAAAGTTACACTTGTTCAAAACTGACTTTTAAAGTTGATATTAAAGGCTGGTTAAAGAAGAAAACCAGTCTTTTTCCACTGTACGCTTGTTCAGACACCTCAAAGTTTAAAACAAAGCTGTGTTCCTGGCACTGTTCTGAGATTTGATTGGATAATGTTCTTTCGGTGTTATCCATCTGCTGTAGTTTTTGACCACATACATTTTAGACCCAGCCTTTGAGATTGTTCTGATAGAGCACATCCATCAACACAAAGCCCTTGCGGGGATCTCCAATAAACTTGTGCCTTCACTGGACTGAGCCCGTGCTGAGCTCATTTTTCCGAGGATTTTCCTTTCACTTATGTTTCTGCTGTCCATTTTTAGATGTTCTAAGTTGTTTTGTAATGCTTCATGAGTTCAGTATTTGTTCAGCTCTATTACTTGTCCCATTTTGTATTTTCCCAAGGTTAAACAACACAGCCGGTGAACTGAAGCGCACCATGTATCTTTTTTATTTTTGTTGAGCGAGTGAAAGCAGAGAGGCTACTTCAAGTATTCCTCAGAGAAAACTGGATCTTTTTTAGGTTATTGAAGGAGCACGTCATTTCCACACTACAGACTAGAACATGTTTGGATGGGGCTGAGATCGGAAGATGCTTTATCTGGCACCGGATAGAGGAGACTGCCCTGACTCAGAGTGTATGTTTCACAGACATTCTCCAGGAAATCCCTTTGACTGTTCTTTGGAGTCAGTAGGAGGCCTAATCAGTGGAAGGCCACAGGGGTTCTTCTGATTCATGGCATCCTTCCTGCTTATCCTACTCACTTTCTTTGGTCGATCCCTCTGTATCTCTGTCTTCGTCTTGCTGCCTGTCTCATTGTGTGTTTGGTTTTGATCTCTAAAGGTCCTTGAGAACAGGGAACCGGCAACAACAGCAGGCTAGGATTCTCTGTGGGCCTGTTTGGATCCCAGCCCATCATGCATTTTTCTATCTGATTGACAGCTCCAGGCATTGCTGTAGCTCTACACCCCAGCTACATTAGGGCTTCATCTGATTAAACCTTCTCATTGTCAAAGACGGAGGGGTAGAACTAGGGCTAGCATTGACCTTGTTCATATGTAGTAGGGAAAACTAGGAAGATAAACAAATATTTTTCTGCATGTAGCTGTCATTTCAGCTACAAAAATTTGTTGATCATACTTTGTATTTTAATAATGACTTTGAAAAAAAACCTACATTTAGTTGAGTCTCAAGTATCTCATCCAGGCTATTTCATTTTGGCTTTCCAACTGTATGAGTGACATTATGTAAATTTGCAGACAGAAGCGTTTGGCAGACTTCCATAAGTCATGATTAGCCACTGACTGGCTTTCATCAGGCCTTGTCTAAAATGTAGACGTTTAATTTAAAATCTTTGAGTTAGAATATGTTGACTAATATTAAACAAAGTCAATAATACTGTAAAAATAAACAGGTATTTTCCTAACAAATATGTAACTGTTTTTGTACAAATACAGAAAACTACTTGTAAAATATGAGAGTATGACTATCTTTAAAGGACATACAATACAATTATATGCAGTACTCTTTCATAGGTTGTTCTGACTTTTCAGATAATATATTTGTCTTTAATTTGTCAAAGGTTATTTCTTCCAAGTTCACTTTTTTTTTCAAAGCTGTCCATCCAGGCTTCTTGTAGGATCCTGTTCCTGGAGGAATCAGATCCCCCTTTGGTTAGAAGTCCTTGAGTCCTTTGTTAATCGGGGTAATCTGTGAAGTCCCCCTTTTTTCTTTGAGAAGTTTTTCACATCAATACGGCTGTTTAAATTTGAAAAATAAAGCTGACAAAGACATAATGATTAGTCCCACAGGCCATACAACCAGGACTAAATGAGTTTTTAAAAACCCTTTTGAGAACAAATAAAGTTGCACAATGTGTAGGCTCTCTGTGGCTTTACCTTTCAACACTTACCACCATGTTTTTTTTCCCCATGTTTGCCCTTTTTTAGAAGTCAAACTGACAGAATCTTTGTCTTCATGATCTATGTTGCTTCTGTCACCTAAATGTTGGAAAGTTAACTTCTTTCTTTAGGTCTGAGGAAAAAAAATAAAATCCCATTAGCATATATTAAATCAAATTTAAGGACAAAGTAGTCTTGCAGTAAAAAATGAATTATACAACTAACATTTGAAAAAAAATGAGGACTATAAAATTATAAATGATGGCACAGCAAGGGTCTGTATTTTATCACTCAATTTCTTCACTTTATTATATCTTATCTCGGTCTTTTTGGAAAAGGTATTTGGACACATTTTCACTGCAGAGGTTGCAAGTTACTTGGGCTCTGCCTGGACTTTCCCACCATTTGGTTCCTTCTTCTACTCTCACAGTCCCTTCAAATTGATGTAAAAGAGTTTGTGGTTTTAAAAAAAAGAGTGGCGATATGAGTTTTTCATTAGGTACTTCCAGGGCTGAACTTCAAGATATTCAGCTTATTTAATCCCTTGTATGTCAGAGCTTGTAAAGCACTGAACCTGAAACTCCCTGGAATGAATGTGTATTACAGATAGCCAGTGTGTCTCTGGTCCTTTTACATTTTGCAGTGCATTTTTAGAACTTTTTCTGACCAGTTAGCAAAGTCTGAGCGGTTTCTTTTTTTGTTGTTGTTTTTGTTTTTTATTGTTAAGGTAGTGTTTTCTCTTGGTTAGCTAAAAGTCCTGCCTTCATGCTTGGTAAAGTTTACCGATAAGAATGTTTGGAGCTTTATCTTGTGATGCATATCAGATTGTTGTTTGACCTCTGTGTTTTAGCCTCAAAGGTTTGTGTCATGAGCGCCTCTGGAGTCCACACTAACCTGTCCTCCGCCCGTCCCCTTTCTTTAGCTCCCCTAGCCTGTCCTTTAGCAAAACCTTGAAGCACCATTGAAATTCTGCACTGCCTTTTGAAATCTCGGTTGATGAGGCAACGCGGACCCTTAGTGGCTCTGCTGTTCTCCCACTGCAGGGTATTTTTCAAAGTCATGTTTATATACTATAAGTAGAAAGGAGTGAAAGTGCTTTGATGGTATCTAACAATGAAAATGCTTAGAAATCTCCCCTGGACCCTAGGCATGAATGCATCGGTGTGGCTGTTTCCCTCATATGTGCACTTTCTCATGCTTTTCAACTATCCTTTTCTGTTTTATTTCTAGAAGCCACTTTTGCTTGCATTGGTCACTTTGTGTGCAATTATCTGCGTCGAATTTATTCTGAAATAGGCAAATTATTAATTAGTACTTCTCCTGTAAAATAATTCCAGTCCAAAGTTAGCTAAACAACACTATTGCTACTTTTTAAAGTGGTCTAATAAAGTTTGCTTTAAAGTACCATGCAAACATATCTGTATGTTTCCAAAGCAGTACCCCATTTGTCATTTATGTGTGTAGAAATGTGGTCAATATTGCATTAGTAATGCTGTTACATTTGTTGTTAGTGAGGTAAAAAACGCGAATATTGATTCATATAAATACGCCTCATTACTGCTCTGCACACCTGGTAGCTGTAAGACACTCAGTGGACCCCCCCCCCATGGTGTTGATCAACTTCTTAGTACAAAATCACCAGATGCTAGGTTAAGGTTGTTGCCACAGGAGATAGACCCTTTTAATAGAGAAAGAGACCTTTTGTGACCTTGTTGAAGACAATCAATGGCCTTTATCTCCCCTTATGCATAATAAATCCTACAGAGGGGTTGGTCCACACATCCCTGTAATGTATTGACCTGCACCACCAACATTCATCAACTGGACTTCTTGGCTAAATAATTTAGCTTTTGGGCTTTGGCTGTGTTCAATCAGTGACACTCAGAAGAAGTTTGCTCCACCAACTTAGATTTATGTCTTCCGTGTGAAGAAAATAGTGGTAAAACACTTTATTTTTTTAACAAACAGGTAAAAGGAAAGCTCCCTTTCACTCTGATCATATTGAACATTTCAAACTGCAAGGTTAGCAACAGTTTAGGTGTTGCGGTTTAACTTTGCTTCAGATCCTACAGCTGATGAAGCACCTGCACATATTTATACGATGAAAATCAGAATCCAGCTTTCATATTCTGGCATCAAATTGGACTTTTACTTTTCTGATCCAAGCTTATCCTTTAAAGAAAAACAAACACCAAAACTCTTTGACTTGTCAGTATCTTTATAACTTAACGCTTCAGCACTGGACGGAGCTTTAGCACTAGTAGTTTCAAGAACCGTAACTCTTTAACAGTTTACGTAATAAACGTAATCCCAGCCAATTCTGAAGTGGAGAAAAGCAGCCTTGTGCTAATATGTAACACTTTACAGTCGTGAAGTGTTCATGCAATTAACACAAACCAGCTGATTCTGTTGCAGTGAAAAGCGCCTTTGTAAAGACAATGTGCAAAGCCCATTTTATCCAAATCTGAATCAGCAGAGTCATGTTGATCGCATGAACTGTCGAAAAAATTATGTTTAGAGCGTGAGTAATTTTGGTGTCTCTGGGGACATCTCCAATGTCAAAGGGTTACTGGAGCACAGTGATATGTTTACAAAGCAGTGGGTTCATTTATTCTCTCCACAGTTCCTAACTGTATGAGGGTTTTTGTTATGGCTTTTTGATGTCACTGCTAATAAGTACACTTGTTGGCAGAGGAAAACTGCTGTCATCTAAAAGCACAAGCTATAGATTTGTTCTTTGATCCATGTTAAAATCCCCTTAATTTGAAATGATGCCTAAAAAATAAATATGTCCAGTGTCTGGCCTCTTTTTAGAAACATTGGTTTTGTGTTTTTGTACGAATAATAAAAACGTATTTTTATTATTGCACTTATTTGTTTTTCAAAAACCTTTTAAACAAGGTTTCAAGAAAAAAAGGAAAAAAGCTTGAGGTTCTTGGACTACACCTTTTCATTCTTAGTTTTTAAGCTAAGACAGCAAGTTAAAAGTGATATATTTCATTAATAATTATGTATTTTTTTCTTGACTTGTTTTCTTTGAGCTTCTTACTTGCTTTGTTCAAGGTGCACCGGTACCTCTTGGATGTTTGCGCTCTGTATTAATAAGAAATTGATGTTTCCAATAACTTTTCGGAACAAAAAAAAAAACACCAACTTGGTATACTCCCCACGAATACTAAGCAAATAACAGGCTTGCCTTCCGTCACCTAAATCACAATTTCCTGAGATGAAAGTGGAAAATGTTCTGATAGGCTGATCAAAGCAGTGGATCACAGCTCTGTAAAAAACACCTAAAAAAATTAGGAATTATTATGAGCAGTTTAAGCAGTGAGTGATACTTAATGCATTTGTACATAAGTCTGGTTTCTTAACATTTTTGGCTGTTTGACTCTTATTCTGTTGCACTAAACCTTCTTTATTGGGCAGTATCTTTAAATTACGTTAAACATGTATGCTCACTGTTGGATTGTCTGTGACAAAAAATCTACTTAAATATTATGTTTTAATATTATGTTTCTTGAATATAACTTTCATAATAATTAATATTTTTGCCCAAAATAAATGCATCATAACTTAACATTTTATTATAATCTTTGTTTGACAAAAGGTAGATATGTATTATTAACTTTGAGATATTATTTAAAAGCTGCTGTTAGAATAGAACTCATTGAAGGTAAACATCTTTAGATCTTTGGAAGATTACTCTCAATATTGATCATTGGCTTACTTCTTTTAGAGATTGTAGTAGTAGTTTACCACAATCTAAAATCTGAATGGTTAGATATATTTAAATGCTATAATAATTCTGTTATTTATGCTTACCAACCCAATCAGTTAAATCTGAAATCAAAATGTAAACATTTTCCTTAAGACTTATTAGTATTTATAGCATGTCGCAAAACCTCATGTTTGTATAAGATGGTTTAAACATAAAACAGAATTTCATTTACAGATGGACTCTTACTGGTGCACAATAATGCATGAAAAAAGCCCCGTACATTGTCATTTCTGTGATGAACTGCATTCGATTCTTTCAGAGGACCACATCAAACCCGTTAGCACAACATGCTATCTTCTGCCAGTGTGCTGACATGATGGCTTTTCCAGTGAGTGAGCAGGCCTGCCAATAGTGTCTGGGCTTGTGGCGCTGGAAGGATGCAAGAGCGAGCCTCTGTGTGTCTCTATAAAATACTCCTTTCATGCTAATATAAAGCCAAGCCTGCACACTGAAGGGCTGGTGTAGGTGTCGAGGTGTTTTTCACACATGACTTCAGAGGTCCGGGGGGTCCAGAAAGGTCACTTGTACGCTCAATAGCGCATCCACACAAGCAGGTTTGTGCATAGATGTTTATCATAATGGCTGTTGCAGATAAAAGTATCATTAGAATTAATTATCCATGAGATTATAGGATAAGACCATGAAATTGCTGATTTCAACCGCTGTCACCTCTCCACCTAACTAGGTGGGTGCTGCCAGACAATACAATTCTGGTTGAAGCTTTAATTGGAAATTTAAGGCATATATTGTTATAATTTACGACATATCTCATTTGATTTTCAGTACATGATGTGAGTACAGATGAAATAATTTTCCTGCTAGTTTTATTCCAGTTTTCATTAAGTTGACTGCCTTTTGCTTTACTGAAGCTGGCTAAGATTTGTCCAGCAGTTAACCTTTTGAGTCCTGGCGTCGACATGCGTGAACATCGCATTTTGGATTATATTCCCACTGGAGTTAATTCTGCTTAGCTGGGGGGTCTGTGACTACGTGTGTAAAGGGTTAGCTCAAATATTAGCCTGGGTCTTAAGAGGTTAAAGGATTCTTGAAAAAAAATGCAACCAGACATTTGAATGCACGCTATTCCCCATCATAAATACCTTCTTCCCCCTTAGGAAACAGTAGCTTGGTTAGTTTTTAAAAAATAGCAGATGTTTTTTGGGCAAGATCAATGTTTGGAATGCCTATTTTTTTTAGTCCAGAAAACCAGCTCCACCTTCTTCTCTTGTGTGTTCTTTCATGTAAAAATATATTCCTTTTTTGTTATAAGGAGCACTATAAGGTACAATATCAATAAATAGAGAATGTAATGTTTATTTGTATACATAAAGTGCATTGGATTATAAAAAACATGTAAAAAAAAAATTGAGTAAGTTAAAGGATTTTAAGTATTACTTATCGTCCAAAAAATATTGAATCCTTTTTTTCATGTAAACTAAAACAAAAAGGCATTCTTTTTAGGTTTTCAGTTGACAGCAAATAATGATAGTCTCCCATTTTGAACCCCTAACCCTCCAAAAAGGCAGAGCGAGGTGTCCTCGAGGTGTTGCTGTTGGGGATCCCCTGTTTCAAGAAAGCAAACATACCAGCCTTGAGCCCCTGCCACAGCTGCCAATGATGATGAAGTTCCCAGGGAACGGATGATAATCCTGACATGACATCCTCCTGAGTCAGTGAGCCATGCAGTATAGATATGGATGTGATGCTGGCAGATTGGGAGGTAGATTTCCCATTTACACCTCCTGTGGTGGTTGGTGCCTCAGGGGAGCTCCTATGTAAATAATAAATGCCTGTGGGTGTGAAACATGCACAGATAACCTTCAAGACAGCTGCGGATCAGTGCCTTCACATTAGCTGATAGGATTAAGGTTAAAATCTACAGAAACCTCTCCATAAGAAAACACAAATCTTACCCCTGCGAATGGCAGGTTACAGCAGTACGTTGTGTTCACTGATAAGGACAGGTAGAGGTAACCATGTGGGGATGGTAATGGTTCAGCAATCTGGTGATGGAAATGACAGAGCTACACGTCTGTGCATTAGCAGTCAGTACCTTTTGAATCACTTTACAGACTAAAGTCAGCCTTTTTACCCAAATGTAAAAGTCATCAGGTTCATCATTTATTAAACACTGAGAGGCTCATGCATTTAGATGACTAGTCGTCTTTTCCTATAACAAATTATCAACTTTAATGCCAAAGTGATTTGGTTGTTCACATCCTCTGTTGGAATATACATCATCTTACAGAGATCTTCTTTTAGGTCATTGGTGTTGAGAGACAAGATGATGATAGACGAAACTACAAAAGTAACAAAGCTTGTTCCCTCTGTTGTCCCATCTGTCGACAAAGGATTTCGTACACCCAGCAGTGGCCTGCTGCCTTACTTCTCACAAGCCAGCTCTTGCTGTGCAAGCAAAGATATATCACAGTTATCTCATCTTCGTCTTGATGGCTGCCGTCCTTCACAGTGGCTTCAAATTCACAGAGCTAGAGGCTCGGAAGAACAAAGCTAATAAGAAACTGAATGAACCTGAGAAAATGAGCACTTCCTGAATGACCCTCCAATCAAAACGGGATGTTCTTGTTTGGCTGTGATGAACACTTAGATGTTGCTAACTGGAAATTATGGATCTGGAAATAAATGTCCTTGTGTCTTATTATTTGTCTGTGTAAGAGAATTATCACGGTGCAATAACTCATTAAAATGGTATATTGAGCATGAACAGCTGTAACACAATGACCCCTGTTCATCAAATATATTGGATCTTTCATGATTTATAAGTTGCTTCCTCTATTTGTCTGCAGACTCTCTGCATCTCTGTTTATTTCACCACAAACAGCTATAAAAAAACAAACAGAATTGTATTGTGTGCTCGTGTGGCACTGCTTGAAGGGCAGGGACCGATGGTGCCCATCTGTCTTTGATTCTTTCCCTTCCCAGTTCAGTGTTTATGGCCCGAGCTGTAACAGGGAAATAGTGTGTGTACGAGAAGCAATGAGGGGTTTAGGTATCTTTCTTAAGCTGAGCTGCAGGCTTGTCCTGAAGGACAGTTAAACCCAAAGTCCAAACCAAGCTTTGAGAGCAGAGTGGAAGTTAATCCTTCATCCTCAGGCAGGTGTAGCACAAAGGCTAAACATATACATGGGAAGACCGCCGACCAGGGAAGGGAGTTGGCATAATTGAAGTCTGCTAAGAAATGAGCATTTGCACCCTAAGGGGGAGTCAGCTCTGCTTTGTGGTATTACTTCTTAATGTTATCAAGGTATAAGAAATGGGGCTTTCATTTTCCAACCTTTTTTAATATTGTTTGTTGCTACCCAGTTTTGGAACTTAAGGGTGCGTTGATGTGGGAGCCTTTGGTGGATAAACTACATTTTCTCTATATTTACAGGCAGTGCTTGCTAGCAATCAGTGGCAATTAAATTCCATTTTGTTGTTTGCCAAATCAAAAGTTTCGATGTTCCTGTGTTTTCAGATAAAGAGAAAAACATGGTAACGATCTAGGCCTTGAGCGACCAAGGCAGAGGGAGGATGGGCGATCATTTTCTGTTCCACTAGCCTTAATCATTCATGACACCGCCCATTGTCTCTACAAGGTGTCTTTGTCTTTGACTGTCCCGATTCCCCTCAGCAGAAAAACAGCCAAAGTCAAATTGAATCCAGAAAGGAGGATTTTAAACGGAAAGATAAGGGGGCAGATATGCCTTAATCATCATTTGCTCTTGATTAGAAAATCAATGGCCTTTGATGCCAGAGTGCATGTCTGCCTTTGGAGTTAAGAGTGTGACAATGACAATGTGGACTGGAAAATTGGCCTTTTAAACAGCTACTATCTCTTTGTTGTTTGGAACCCCATTCTTTAATGCAGTGAAAAGTCGGCTCTATCACATAATGTCTGCCTGTCGAAGAAATTACTTTTTCTTTCTCTCACTCTTGCGTAAAACTTTGTTAAAGAAATTGTCCAAAGCTCAGAAAGCGCCAGGAATTTCTGGGTTTGAAGTGCTGACTTTGACAGTGTTTCCCCGATTTATGTAGCAGATGAGAAATGAAGTTGTCATTCACTTCTCTGTGGCGGCTTTTAGATATGCCAAAGAGGAGAGAATCTTTGATGGCTTGCTGGGTTTACCTATCCTAAAGGTTTCAAGGTACTGTGTATTCAGTTCATAGAACAGCCAGGCTCCTGCAGTTAAAGAAAGCCTTTGTGCTTATGAACTTTTCAGAGCAACCTTAATATAGCTCTATATTCCAATATATTTTGTGGTATGTAAAGAGGGGAGGTTTTGCATGCTTTCCGGGATCTTTAAAAAAATGAACAGTTGCAGGTCTAGCTCAGCTGCTAAAATGTGGAATAAACACACTCCAAGAGGAATAGTACCTACCATACCTTAACATATACTAACATGAATATTGCATGCTGGCTTTACCTTGAGAGAAAACGACAGGCCCTGTTTTCCCTTTTCATATTAAAAATGCTGTGAGATTTCTATTTAAACCCAGCTTAACAGGCTTCGTGCTTCAGTCCCCTGTCCTCTGTAGTCTTTGCGTTTTGTACCATGCTGTTGGACTTGCTGTGTTTTTACCAGCTCTGCATATCGAACCTGCTTTATCACCAGCCGCTCCCCGTGCAATAAGCCTCCAGGAATATGGATGTGCTGTACTTGGCAGGGGTTGCACTGCTGATTAATCTGCTCTGCATACAGATATGATGAAAATTCAAATTTATATGTATGCATGAAGACTGATCTGTGCATGGAGAACAACCGTGATGGTGGAGGGGGAAGGTCTATGATGTAGTAATAAAGAGGACCCTGGGTTATTTGTGAGTATCCACAAAAACTCGGTACATTCAAGTTTACTTTTCCCTTGTCCATCATGCACACTTTGCACCAGGGCAGACATTATATTGATTCTCATTAAATAGAGAATGATTGCTTTTAATTAGCGCAAAGGTTTAAGCCGTTCCTTTTTGTCAATACATTGTTTTTGGTGTGTTTTTCCAGGTTACAATTACCTTAAGATGTAAGACAATTTAGTTTGAAGTGACAGTGAACTAAAAGGACCAACTCTTAGAATGTGCTGTGTGTGTAATCATCAGACTGCTCTAAAAAGCTGTTAATGTTTAACTTTTTTTTTAAACCATGTTTCTTCATGTGTTTCTTCTTTTTTCGAATTTCCTCTTTTATAATATAAATAAGTTTTCATATTAGAGAAACAGCTAACTTTCATTAGAAGAGGTATATATCATAATAAGAAGTCTATTATAAAGGGTTGATCAGCCAAAGGTGTACTTGGAAAAATAAGGCAAAAGGTTTCGCAGAATCCAGAACAAGTGTCTCACAATCTTTGCAAGTTGACTTTGATGCTGCATTACTGACTCCTGCTGTGTCACTTGCGTGGGACGGATGTGTGGAAATCTTGAGAGTGTGGAAAGTGTCATCAGTAAGCCTTCATAACTATTATCAAAAAAGGTTTTGCAGTCTACATCTTTTCCTTTGCGTTAACTTAAGCACTGACCATGACTGCAAATTAAGAGTTGGAAGATTTTTAGCAGCGAAGGAAGACAAAAAAACCACATATGGATTAATATAAAATAAGATAAAAGTGAATTAATGAGTCTAGCAGTTAGACACAAGATATATATTGGATTTATTGAAATAAAATAGGTATTTTAAAAATATATTTAGATTTTGTTTGTCCTCCTTTAGCTGATTTGAGAGATTCTATGTGTTAATTACATCATACACGAAGGCCTGAAGAATATTTAAAATTACTGACTACTCTGATTCTGACTTTTGTTTTTATGAAAGTGAATTCCAACTAAAACAGAAAAATTTCTAGCATTACCTCTACCCTGATCACGACTGTACTGAAAGAACTCAGAAAAAAATGCAGCAGATATCTGCCTTGGCTGAGAGAGAGAATGCTTTAGTCGATCTGCCCTTGACTTGCCTTAGACAGTTTTGCACTTTATAAAAACATCATTTAAAAAGAATTACGTAGTCATAACAACCGTTTCAGGCTCAGCATTTAGTGTCGTCCACAGATGTTGTAAGTGAAGTAGAGGTTTAATCTCTATGGGTAAAAGCAGCATCAATCAAAGAGCACCATTGCGTCTGCCATTTTTACCTTTAACAGGACTGTTTCCTGCAGAAAACTGATACTTTTTGATCAGATTCCTAATTGAATTGGAAAGAAAATGAGGAAACAAGTTTGTAGAGTATTGATCAAACATAATTTTATTTTAAAACATTTTTGACAGTTGATCTCTCTAATATTGAAATGCTCATTGACTGTGCAACAAGAATGGTTCCCAATTAAAAGTAGTTTTTGCCCTTTATATTTTTTAATCCAATAGTGTGGTTTGTTGTATCAGGAGGAAATGTGCAATGTCCAGTTATAAATGAGGACGTTCTTGCAGGACAGTTAAAGTTATAGTTATTCCTCCACACCCACTGAGTTTGTGTTTCTCTGGAGAAATCCATGCACCTCTCTATTCTAATCTATGCAGCACACTGTGCTCACAGCATGGCTGTGGGCTCTATTGGTGGCAACCCTGCTGTGTGATGGTAATGATTGCAGGTGTGTATGGAAACCACTTGTTGGATGACAAGACGCAAGCTGCTGACAAACAAACATTATGTTATTTACTCTGAATGATGAGTCTGTCACACCCCCCAGAGTGTGATTTTTTTTCTAATACTACCTGCACCGATTCTTTTTTTTACACATGTATTTTTGTCAGGTTCAGAAATAGCTTGATACAAATATGCTGATACCATTCATACATTTGTGCCAATTGTAGTTTTATACATTGTCTGACTTTTTCATTTCCTTATTAAGGCTGTTGGGTGCGTGAAATGGATAGGCTTGGCAAAAGCAATACACACGTCAAAAACACACAGCAAGACACTTTACCTGGTCTTATTTAAGATGACAATGTCTGTATTAAAGCAACCATGTTGGATTCCAACACTGAAATTTAAACAGCAAATGCATTATGCTCCTATTGTGTATCTGAGGTTTCCTTGGCTCTGGTGTTTAATATGAGTACTTCTGTGGCCAGAGATAAGGCTGTTATGGCCATGACAAGGCCTTGTCTTGCTCTGCCATGATGCTTCTATTCCTCCCGGTGCCTGTTTGCTCCCAGGGCCAAAAACAATATGCTGTAAATTGCGCTACGGCCTCTTCAGGTTGATGTGCTGCCTGCGAACGTGATGTGATTGGGTATCGATTCACACCACAACACTAAAATTGCCTGCCTCATGGCCCCAGACACCAATAGTGACAGCTTCAGTACAGGACAAGGGAAAAAAAAAAGTGCCATGGCACTGGTTTGTGTCTGGGACAGGATGCCTTCTTTATGCTCCCTGATTTCAACCCTCAAAGTGTCCTTAGAGAGGAAAAAATTAGAGATTTGAAGCAAGCACAGAGCCCCCCTACTGAGTTTCATATAGATATATCACAGTTACACAAGCAGCGATCTCATATGCTCAAGGAACAAGACGCTTGACTCTTTTGGCATTTTGCAATTCCCATAACAAAAAGAAGTGAAGAAAAACATGTAAACATCTTCCTTTCATTAGAATGTCTGGGATATTTGCACATAGACAGTTTTTTAATCTGTTTGAGCTTTAACATTTGCCATCCTGAAAGACGATGGAGTAGCTTTTTGCTGGCTTTTCATTAGAAAGTAGTGGTGACACAGCACTGTCAATCCACATTCAGCATGATTAAAACATGTTGGGGAATGAATAATGCAGGAGAAATAGCTTGTGTAATGAATAAATGGCAAATATTCCCTCTACAATTAACACCCTCATACATACACTATGCAAAACAGTCATGCTTCATCTACTAGGACAGGGTGTCCGGCTTAGGAAATCTAAAGTAGCCTTGTATTGATGAATAAATATCCTTGAAGTTTCAAATGAATTGAACATACCCTTCCTCTGCTCTGCTGCTTCACTGGGAGACATCATGTTTAAGATTTATGAGGCTGTGTTAGATGTTTTCTAAATGAGGTGGAATTTTGTAAGAAGGGGAAATCAGTGGTTGATTACTTACAAATAAGGAGCTTCCTTGAAAAAAAACACAAAAAAACACGATCCTTGTCATATATTAAACGCTAATTTTGGTCGTTTTAATTACAACAGCTCACTGTACACCGACCGTAATTAAGATCAAAATGCGGATGGCTGTAACATAAAATGAGTATGACTTTTTAACCATGGAATCGTGTAAAGCACTGAGTGCTGAAATTACATGCTGATGTCATAGAAAGTTGATCTTTTAGAGTTTTTTTTGTCTTTGTTGACAAAGTAGAGAAAAAGACTACAAAAAAAAACGGTTGCATATTTATTGCTACTTCTTTTCTTCTGACCAGTTTTTTTGGAGCATGCCTGAAGCGGATTGTGCTGTTTCACTAATATCTGTTTAATTAATACAATTTTCTCATGTTCATCTACATTTCTGCTCAATTTTTAGAAACTTTAATATTTGCAAACCTATCAAAGTGTGGCTAAAACGATTTCAACCTTCAGTGTCACCGGCGACACCTAATTAACGTAACTCTTTGACGATTTACGCGCTCAGTGTGAATCAGCTGATTCTGATGCAGCACGGCACGAAGCCCCTTTTCTCTGCGACAGAATCGGTTCATTTAAGTTGATTGTGTAAACACTTTACTACTTTAAAGTGTTGCATATCAGCGCAAGGCGGCTTTTGTTTGCTTCAGAATTCGCTGGAACACCATTAATTGCGTAAACTATTAAAGAGTTACAGAAGTTGAAAGAATTTAAACTAAAGCTAAAGCTCTGGCATCACAGGGTTAATTCCTCATTTTATTAATATTTTCTGCCTAGTCTTCTTTGGCTAGGTACCAGTCAAAGAAATTCCCCCTTTCCTCCTACATACGTAGTTTTAATCACTTTTTTCCACAGCAACTTAATTAAAAAATAATTTCTGCCATAGGAGTAAAATAATAACAACAAATGCTATAAACAAGACATGTAAATTAGTAGTCTAAAAACATGATTAATAAGAATAATTTGACTTTGTTGTAAGATAACTCAAGTGAAATGGACGAAATTTCATCTGCCACAAAAAGTATTTCAGGTCTCACTGTCATTGGCACCTCCGGCTTTTGAATAATCTAGCTCCAGATTTCTCTTGTCATACATTTTAATGTTCCGCCTCAGGCAGCTCTGGCTCAAGTTGGGGAGCGGCCGTCTTTCAGTTGGATGGTTGGTGTTTCAATTAACCATCCTGTTCGCTTTAAACTGTGTCTTTTGTGAATTGGCTTTGTAATTTGATCGTCATTGCCCCTGTAAACTCTTGGAAAAGTGGACAATTTAGTTAAAGTTAAGATGTTGCGTTTGATGGTTACCAAGGGATTACATTTATAGGCACAAATAAAAAACTTACACACAAAAAGCCAAAAAAGTTTTTTGAGTTTAAACTTCCAGATTACACTATTGGTGTAGTGTTTTTTTTTTTTTGCCCTTTACTGTGACAGAAACTTAAAAATGAGCAGCTATTCTAATTTGTTTTCTGTGTTTAAGCTGCAACCTTTGAGGGAATTCAAAAGACTCAGGTGTAAAATAATCTTTCAACTTCTTGTTAAAGCCTCAGGGCATTTCAGTTGTGGGTGCTGTTGGCTGAAATGTGCTTTAAGTGGGCACCATTTACCAGTTATGTTTGGCCTGTGATTTTCATTGTAATAGTCTGTATTTATTCTAATGAATCCTGATTTCACCTACAAACACTCAAAGCACAAAAAGAATTTAAGGTTAAAACCCAGGAAAATAGCTGTGGAAGACATGCAGCTTTTACAGCTTTTAGGATTCACTTATGATAATATCTTCACTGAACACAGTCATTAAACTTGTAGACCGAATTGGAATTGCTTCCTTTCCAAATGAGACCTAAAATCAGCTTGGACAGTGACCACATTTTAAAATGCATTTATTTGTGTTCTTTATATAACCCTGCTTTAAAAATGTACTTTTAACAGTCATTTAATTTTCAGATTCCAGCTGTGCAATGCACCGGAACTCTCCATCCTTTTCTTTTGGCTCAGTGGGTTTTGATAGCCAAAGCCAAGGCAGTTTTCTTCACACCCAACAGAACAAAGCATGATTTAGGAAAGAGGGAGTGCTGATATAGTGGATGTATGTGTGTTTGACTTCATAGGTGAGAAGAATGATGAATGTATGAAGTCCTCAGCAACCATAATTGCACTCTTGTACCACGGCAGAGGGGAAAGCGGAAGCATGTACTTGAGAGAATAAAAGACAGCCCCTTTCAATCAAGGCTGTCTAAAAGTAAAATTCTTTGCACGATAACCCAGTTGTACTTTGACAATGAGCTTTCCAAGATGCTGCAGGATCACCTTGCGGGTAGTTTAACGTGTCAAGGGGGGCATCAAGGATGTCCAAGTTCCACTAAGGATCTGGAAAATAGAAATCTGTTTACCTGACCACAGCTTCCTCTGACAAAGTATACTGTCATTGGTGGAAGTTTCTGAGAAATGGCAACAATGTAATATCAATGGAGGGACCCTAAAATCCCAGTAACCTGGGTACTTGTAGCCATTTTTCTGTTTTATACATTACTTAAGGTGACATGCTGCTGACACTCTGTAAGCTTTCTGCATCCTAATGTTGGCTATAGTTTTAAGGAAAAGCAGTTTTTGTATGTGTATGTGACAGGGTATGCATGCAAAAGAAGAGATTGCATGTTTGTTTTCCGTCTCTCTGGATGTCTGTAGGTGCAGTTTCCCTGTCAGGTCATTTGTTGCTGGAGCTATCCATCCACCCCAGTCCTCTGCCCCTCTTGTGGACTCTTTAGCTGATATACTTGGCATGTCATTAGCCTGTATGCCTACTCTGCATGTTGGAGAGAAATATTGACATTGGCAAAGTACCAGTCTTTGCGTCTGAACATAAGCCCAGCCTTTTACGTGGTAAGTAAAGGGTGAATTCATCAACATGCTCACACCTCGGTGATGTGGCGATTGTCCTCCCCTTGGACAAAGATGGGAAGAAGAGGCGAAAAAGGGAGCAAGCATGGAGATGCCGGAGCTGACCTAGCCATTTTGATGCATAAGTTGTACTGAAATATTGACCAGCTCTTTAGTCTGTGACTCCCCCAGGGCTGGGCAATTTTCTGTCCAGGTTCCTATTGTTTAAACTAACATTATGGCATTTTTTCCTCTTTAGATAAAAGGAGAAACCTCAGCTGAGCAGCTAGATAAGTCAGTAATCAGAAAGTAGTAGCTTAACGGAAAATTATCTAATCTTTTTTGTTTTCTTCTTAGTTAAAAAATCATTTTGAAGAAGTTGTTACACTCTCTGTACAGTCAGCCTGTGTCCTATAGCAACTTATTATGCTGTGTGCATCGGCGATCTGTTTGCAAATGAGGGGAAGATTATATATGTTAGCTTTTATTACACCTGTATTTTTTATTACATGTTTGCAATTGATGTGCTTAGGATGCATTTAGTATCGACTATTGACTGCATGTTTAGTAAATCACCTCACATCAATAGCATGCTGCACCAGCCGAAGTGCATAATATACGTATGTATAGTCGCAGTAAAAGGTTTGGACGCATCCACTTATTCAAATTGAAAATAAGAGCCATTACATCTGACTCACCAAAAACAGCCACCCAAGGTCTAAAGCAACTAAGCAATCTGCTTTTATTGAGAATTTACTAACTCATGAGGGCCGGAAGTTTTCAATACTACAAAAAAAAAATCATCTGGAATATTTGAAGCATTAACCCATTAACCCTTTAACACCAGAGCTGTGGCTCGTTCTTTGAATTACAGAAAATCTTTGCCCATTTGTTCATTTGACCCCCTGCAACACTTTACAGTAGCAAAGCACTCACGGCAAACCAGCTGATTCTGATGTAGAGAAAATGTGTTTTTGTCCACAACAGAGTCCAATGGAATTATGATAATTGTGCGAACGGTCAAATAGTTACTTACGGTAGTTTTAAGAGGCTCTTTGCTGTCGCCTGTGCCAGCTCAGGTGTTAAAGGGTTAAACTTCCTAGATTTTTGGGGAATGTGTAGAAAATCAATGTTTTTAAATATAAATTTCAGCTTTCCTTGTAAATTATTGAAATTTTCATCATGCTTATAAAAAAAAAGACAAATGACAGAACACACTTAGATATTCAACATATATCGCAGCTGCAGATGCCAGTTATGCACTTGTAAATAGAAATAATAACCTTATAATAAAATGCAGCATCAACAGGGATCCCTGGAACTTTCTAAAGAATCAGCTGATCAGTGAAGTTAACATCAAGGTGAAAATTAAGCTTTTTCATATTGACGTGCTGGGAAAATGGATGCCGAGGAGCCTGACAGTTTAAATACACCTCTACATTTATCTCCAATAGATGCATCAGTGGCAGTGTGGGGGTTTGTTGTCATGCCCAGTAACACATATTATGTGGTGCAGCTTGGGATGACACTTGTAATCTTGTGACTGGAAGAAAGTCTAACAATTGAGCCGCAACTGCCCCTACGAAGGCCACTTTAGAGTGTGGTTAAGCCATCTGTCAAGTTCACACAAGCTCAGTGTAAACTTTTGTGGTGCGAAAATAAGCAAGATAAGTCACTATTCTGATTTAACAGACACACACTACAATTTTTAATAATGGCTACCTAACATTTAACTGCACACTATGAGGATAAATGTGGTTTCATGGAACAAATACATTAGGTATATTCTTTGTCCTTCAGTATCATTTCAGACATAGCAGCTAGGTGTTGCTAATTGAATCCATTTGATTGTCTGCAAGCGTGAGCATTTCTGAAAAAGATTTTCTTGCTCAATTTGAGATCTCAGGTGTCTCTGAAGACGATGCCATAGAGGATATTCATTAGCTGTACTCTCAGAGAATCAGTTACAAAAGAACACGTCAACACTTTCTTTCTCCTTCTGTAATGATCTGCTGTAGTTTTGTCTCTTTTTTTGGACTAGACAGGCTTTTTTCCTGCATGAAACATTTTTACGCATTCAGTTTTCTTTAAAGTGGCTCATGTTTTTCCTTTTATGCAATGGTGGTAATAAAATCTGATCTGAAAGCAGACATTTTCAATTTGTAGATGCAAAATATTGCAATGCTGATCTTTTGATGACTTGCATCTAATTTGTAATTTGCATATCCCAGTGAAGTGTACTGTAATTTGTCTTTGATGATTGGTTCTTCTGGAATAGATGGGGGATTGCTTGAGCTCCCCACTGCCCTCTCTTTTTTTTTTTTTCTCCCTTCCCTCTGATGAGAGGCACACAGAATCTTTGAAATGTGATTTGACCATCAGAGCAGTAAGAAAGCACTAATATTTTACTGACCTGAAATGAAAGGGATTAGGTGCAAAAACCTCCTGCAAAAGGCTTTCTCGATTCACAGGTGATGTTTTGTTTGTTTCTTTTTGCCCCGCTCTGAAATATATAAATAAATAAATAAAGACGGAGCTTGGGATATAATCAGAAGATGTGTTCCAAAGCGTAAATCTCCAGGCTTTGAAGCTTTTCATATGTTTTGTTGGGAGAGAGGCGAGACGCTGGAACAGTATGTCTGCATTCAGAGCAACCGTGAATCCCTGTCATCAGCTCCCCCTCCATCTTCCCTCTGCTCGCTGCTTTTACCACAAAGCAGATACAAACGCCCGGATAATATATGATTGGAGGATAGCAGCAAAAATTACTGTTTCAATTTTACAGCCACAGGCCACTTAGAAAACTTTTATTTTTATTATGGGTTTAGGTTGCAGGAGAATGGGCATTTATTGACTAAATTTGTTGTGATCGGAGTAAAAACGTTTATATTTTGCTCTCAAGAAATTACAGTGTTACATACTGTAGGGGAAACTTTATAAAAGAGTATGGATTCTTTACTCCTAAAAGTGGTGCTTTTCACTGAAGGCAATTATCCCTAAGATCTACCGTTTGATCAAAGTTTTTTTTGCTTATCCACAATAGTCAAGAGTTAATAAGGGATGGAAATCGCTGCGATTAAAGCTCTGTCATAGCGCTAGGCAGTTCTTTTTGCTTTAAAACAGCTATTTCGCCGGCGTTCCGATGACGTTTGATGCTGCTGCGCGTGATTTCTCTTTGTGGAGCTAATCACCCACATGCAGGAAGATCCGAACTGTCTTTTTTTTCTGTTCTATTGCTTTTGTTATACAACAGAAGAACCCAAGCAACGTTTAATTTAAGATGGAGTGCGTGATCTTAGGCTGCTAGATACCTATGAAAGCTACTTGTTTTGAAAGGTATTTCCTTTCCTGTTTTAGTGCTGATATGTTGCCTCGGGGCCTAATATGTACAGAGCTGCTGTCTTACATTTGATATTGCTTCGATTTCATGTTCAAACTGTGCAAAGGATCTTGCAGCATCTTTTTTGAAGAAACACACATTTCTCTGATGTCCTTTTTTCTTGCCATGTGAAGTATCAGCCTAGCCATTTTTTTATTAATGTTTTAGTCGAGGTGGCCCCATTTTCATTGTAAACTAAGCTGTTCACCTTTGTCTCATTTCTTTTCTTTTTGATCACATTTCACAAAACATGTTTGTACGATCAAGATCTTTGTTTATGTTTTTTTTTGGTCTTCCAATAAATTTAACAGATGCTGAGTCATCTGTAACCCTTTCCACAGTTATCAATGGGATCATGTGAGCAGTTTTTTTAAACAGTAGAACTCCAGAAACACTTTCAGAAGCTGGAGATTTTGTTATTTTAGTGCGATTTGCCAAAAAGTCCCAGAGTAGCATATTTGAAATGGTGCATATGCTTTCCACTTTGTACAAACAATATTAAATTAAGGCAAAGCATTTTATTCATAACCAAATGTGCAGACTTAAATAGATGAATACTTTCTGCCTGGCCTGCACAGCTGTTTGTGTAGTTTTTGTTCATTTGGCAAAGAGTAATGCCTCTGTTGTTTCTGCTGCTGGAGCTTTGCAGACCATTTTTTAGTTCCACTATAGAATTTCTTTTACTTTCTTTCTGGTTTTTTTTGGAGTGTAAAACAAAGGGGAAAAATTGACATACTCTTTGTCTTACCAGAGTCGGCTTTGTTGTCGGATCTGAATGTGCGTATAGAATATGTGTGTAACCTTAGAAGAAGAGATAGGTATGAAATCATGACGCATAAATCATGAGTGTGTGTTAGCATTCCATTGGTGTCCTGCTTAGTCCACCTAATTTTGCTGAGAGGTTTGGAAATGAGCAAACTCTAATTTATGGTCTTGACATGGTTATAGGAGGATAAAAAGATGCCCTCCATTGCTTTAAAGGGCTGGAATAAGTGTGTCTTTGATTCAGTAAACTCTGAAATAGCCCAGCACCACTTAAGAAAACTGAGCAGCTCCAGTTGCACTGCTGTGAATCAGTGCTTACTACAGCATTGTGTCACATTAATATTTGAGTGCTACATATTGTCAAGTAGATGTAGGACTTAAACAGCACTTACAGTGAAGTGTACTTACTTCAACTCCTTGTTTATTTCTTCCAGAGACATCCGTGCAGACGCCATATTGGTTTCCGTGTTTATATTGAACTTGACCTCTGACCCCTGACCTCCTGCATACGCTTGGTAATCATTTCATTTTTTATTTGGTGCTTTATGATTGATTTAAACCTTTTTGCCATTATGAAAATCACTCATTTCCATTATCACACTGATTTATGTTGCTGTCTGTTTTGGTTACCTTTTTTTAATTGTTAAAAATTTCTCAAAATTTGATTTTGTTGTTTTTCTGGTTATGTAATTTACTGTATAGAGAACTGGACTGAACAGCCCCTGGTAACCGCTGGTTCCAAGAAGCCAAAATTCCATAGTCTTCTATTGAAAAATAAACAGCTGTATCTCAGTCATTCTGTTTGTCAGAATTTTTCTTGCACTGCCATCTTTATATAGTATGGTCTTGCTCATTCTAATTTTTCATATTTTCTTTCTGTAGTGCAAGTTATTCAATTTATAAACTGGCCAATCAGATGCCTCAATGAAAATATGTGGTCTGTGTTGGATGTTTGAATCATTTGATTAGGATTATCCTGTGTTAAAGCAAGGAAACGGCAAAAACTTGCAGGGACACTGGCCCTCGAGGACCGGAATTGCCCATCCCTGGAATAGAGGGACATTCATATCGCGAAAAAATGCAGACTGAATTGACTTAATTCAGTAAGCCATGGAGTAATCAATTTTCTATGGGTGATGTCACACCCACTCTGTCCAGTTCTCATATACAGTCAATGGTTCATTCATATCTTTTAAATTTCATGCTTCTTCATTTTGTTGCTGTTTACTTTTTTGCCCTCCAGGAATATGTTATTTTTTCTCAACCCACAAGCCAACTGTTACTTTTGTTTGCCGATGTTTTTCATCTTTGCCTTTTACTCTGTCATGTGTTTTCATCATCTTAGCTTGATAAAACATATAACCACATTTTCACACATTTTAAAAAAGTATTACCTCAAATTTCATCTCCCAATTTTAGAAATTGTGTCGCCCTTTTCACCATCTCTCTTTCTCTCTCTTCCTTCCTTTTTTTTTTTTTGGTACCTGCGTGGGTGGAGGTAATGTTTGAAAGTGACAACACAAGGAACCTAAAGACAAAAAGAAAGAAATGTGGCACAGCAGTGTCTTGCAGTCATCACGTCCCCTTGTGTGCATTATGCTATTATCTCCTGAAATAACACCTGAACACCCACCAGGGAGACAGTACGCACTGGATTCATTTCCTTTTATTTATTTATTTTATTTCACCAAGTTTATTGCAAAAAAAAAAAAAAAATCCCAGTTGTGGCTGTGGGAAGGTGTTAAGCAAAAACAGAAAGCCTGTGGGCTGATGGCGTGGCAGGGCCAGGGCTGGACGTTAGAGGAGCTGGCAGCAGGAGGGAGAAGGAAGTCACAAGGTTGCAACCCAGAGCAGTAGACTTGCTTGTCTCAGCAGAGTAAACATCATCCCTCGTCTGAACACAGCAATGACTAACAGCAGACGACGTGCACAGAAATACTATCAGTACTACTGTGCCATACGCATGCCTATCATCAGGCAGCTTCCACATTCCTAAAATCAATTGGAGTACAGCCAGTATGACTAAAATCTTCCCAACGGCCATGCTCAATAAGTCACCGGACCTAATCAGAATAAAAAAAGATAAGTACAACGTTTAGTAACAATCACACTTTGTTGTTGGTGTTATACAGTTGGGTTTTGTGCATTGACCACAGCACACGCTGGCTTATCAGACTCCAATCAGGGGTAGTCAGAAGGCAAAAACAGGAAATTATGAGTGATTGGGAGCATCTTGAGATTTGACCCCAGGTTGTTTGACTGATTTTCTTTTAATTGGTTGCTGTCTCCCACTTGACACCATCAAAGCTTCACGCTGGAGGTGAGGCAGATGAAATGCTTCCGTAATAATATGGCGAGCTTGATAAGACACGCTGCTTTCCAGGCATTTTAAAATGTAATTGCAATCACAAAACAGTGGCTAGATTACTGTCCGAATGTTAATGAAGACATGCTCCGACAGCTTAATTGCACACGCCGAAACTTGTTTTCAAGTCAAATGTTTTACATGATTGCCAAGAGTTTCTGACCTGGTATTTGAATCATTAAAACATGAAGCATACGATAATAAATAAAACAAATGAAACACTTAAAAAAACAAGTTACATAATGGATAGAAGCGTATGGCGGTATCATAATTTGCTGTCATTGGAACTCATCTGAAATTCAGCACTTTTTTATGGTTGAAGTGCAAAGGGATTACATCAGAAGCATCTGCTTTTCTAATCTTCACTTTTCAATTCAGCTTCCAAGGCTTGAACTTTACTGTGCCCAAAGAGAATTTGGTCTCTCAGAACAGATTCAGAAAAAAGCAAAACAAATTCCATTGCTAATTGGCATATATGCCAATAAAAATGAATTATTATGAATCCCTTTTGTGCTTAAATCAAATCTTGCTAAGGTGTCGGTATGAATGGAAATCTGAAGCATCAATTAAAAAGGCTTTTCCAAATAATAGTCTGTTGCAGAACATCAAGGAACACAGAAGGTGTTTTTAAATGGAGTTTTATTTGTCCTTGAGAAGCATTTATTGTAGCCTCTTTAACAAAAGCAACTTGTTCTCCTTTTTATTGTGAGGACATCAATGCTTCTTGAGTGGAGAATTTGTTTGGCAAAGCCATTTAGAGACCATTAGAATGTGTCTCATTGCATTCAACAAACAGAAAAAGCCCATTTGCCAGTTGTTTACAGCTCAAAAATTTATCAAAGTAAAATCCTCTGTGAGGAAGATGCAATGTATCAAGCCACTGATGAACGCAGTTTTATTTTCATACAGCTGCATGGGAAACAGTGATTGGAAAAGGTTGAGGACACACTTGTAATACAAAGTGGGACGGAGGCCGGAAATTTGCATGTTGACGAGAGGCAGCCTGAGACTCTGTGAAGACAAGTGTTTGCTATGCTTAGTGATGTGCGAGACAGAGTTAGCAGAAGATTATTGTTAGCATACTGAGAAAAGATCATGAATTCCAATGATTCCCCAAAGCGCAGGCAGATAATTTACTGGGACTCTGCCTTTACCCCCTCTCTCTATATGTGTCACTCCAGACTGCTGTCACTGCTGATGATTTTAGGTTGAGGGGAGCTGATTGTGTCCCACTGTGTGCTGATTCAACATTAGAAAAGAAGGAGAAAAAATCTCTTTTTAAAAGCTAAAAGCACAAATAATGCTTCGGACCGAAAATAGGAGATGCCCATGCCTTATGCTGCATAAAACATAGTCAAGAAAAGGGAACAAAAGAGATGACTCTGGAAATTTCTTCCTTTAAAGCCTACCTAATATGTGTTGAGGCATAGCTTTTGAGACTTCTCAGCTCCAGTAATATCGGTACATCAAAGACATGCCTCCTCTCCACCCTAGTCTTAAAAATGGCTAGTGATTTGCAATCACACATTCAGCCAAGGATCTTGTGAAGAATTCACCCAAAGTTGCAGTCTCATTAAAAGCAGACTGATTCGGAGAGGAACTTTCAACAACTAATCGCTGTGCTGGGTAGAGGGTTTCAGCTGGAAGTCCTTGTCTCTTGTTGACCTGTTTTGTTAACTCTGCTGCCGTTTTTCACTCCCTGATTGGATGTCACTCAATTAAAAGCACATTTCTAGAGGGAGAGCAGTCTCTTCAGTTGCCATGGATGCTGTGTGAAAGGTGTCCCAGAGCTCCGTAATGAAATATCCACACTCTTGTGGGCGAAACGCACAGAAAACCCAAACTTTCACACCCAATCAATGGAAGATGTGTGGCAGACTTTTTTTTTAGTGCTAAAAAATGATAAAGAATGAGTCTAGCAAGTCCTAGAGGACTCAACCATTTTATAGTCAGCTATGAGCAAGCACTAGGATTAATAGACCTCCCTCTAATATGCATTGCATTGGTGGTCCCTGAACACCCTGATCAGGTAAGGCCCAGCGAAGCAAAGATCATTTATAAGTGGTTCATTATTTTACCTTCAGATTCCTCTGTCTGGCATTGATTTAATAAACACTGATGTATCTCTATGTAGAGGAGAAGTGCCATTTTTCATTTGCCAGATTTGCTATCTTTGTTATCACAGTTATCTGTTGAGCTCTGCCATTTCTGTGGTAATACGCTCCCAAATCTCAGCTGCGTGCGGGAAGTGGGAAAACAGCTTTTCTTTTTTTTCTTTTTCCGCCTGGCACATATGCCTTTTAATGTTTTCAGAGAGAGTCTTGCAAAAGAATGAAAATATTGTTTGTCTTTTATCTCTTTGACTGTGAACATGCACATTCAGACTTTGCATCAAAAAGTGGTCTGTTTAATGAAGTTCCACCAAAGTGCGGCGATTATCTGTAATAGGATTCAACAACGTGTGACATCAACAGTGAGGTACAACAATTAATGATCTATCAGTGTTTTCTGATGATTAATGTATTTGTTTTTGCAGTTTGATGGACCAATAAACTGTGTGAAACAGGCAATGAGCTCTGCCATTGCGTATTCCCTGTGGTGAAAAGAGGCAGCGGAACTGAGGCACACTATAAAAAGCACAGAGAAGCAATAAAAAGAGAAGGAAAAACAGGCTTTTTATCATTAGAGATGACTGTCAGTCAGGATTCTTGCTCCTCCCCTATTGTTTTACTTTTATTTTTTTTGCAACAGAGAAATGTGTTGAGCTTGTCATATTTCCCAACTCAAAGGCTCGTCTGATGTGTTAAAAGCAGTTTGCGGTCAGAATAGATGTGTATTTGTGGCTTTTCAGATCCGGATGAAAATGAATTGGAATGATCAATTTGCACTGCGCTAATCCCTCTTCTCTAGCTGCATCCCTATTGATTTTCTTGTTCAGCATCCCTGGTAACAAGAATCATTTAAAGGTCACATTTTGATGTGTTGTCAAAAAGAAAAGATTCCTAATGCATTGTGATTGGCCTCATGTTTGTCAGAAAGTGCAGGCTAAATCCTAGCCTTTTAGATGGATTACACAGAAAAGAGGCCTAAATTGCTTGAGATGCAACGGTTACATGTTTCTAAAGCAGATATCGTTTTTAATGAACTATTAAAATCCGAAGATCATTTCCAGAAATAGCTTTCATCTTTTAACATGATACATTTCCCTTTAAGGTAATAATTATGATGTATACTGAGATTATTTCCATCCAAGCATACATTTTTAATTCATCAGAGAGTTGCTGACTTTGCGAAGCTCCCTGGCGATGTGTTCCCCTAAAATAACTTGGTGGATGCTATCCTGACGGATGCACAAAAAAAGAGGTAATGACAAGCCTGTGATGACTTGACCTCTGCTCACATAACACAAACATAAAACCTCACTTTTATCTTCAATAGGTTTGCAGATTTGTTGTTGTTTTTTTCTTTTTTTTTTTTTGGAGGGGGGTGTGTCTTGCATGTCAGTGGTAGGCCATGGAGCGCATATGCTTTTGTATTGTGTGATACAATAACCGGTCAGAGATGAGCAGCTCTGCTGGCTTTCACAAACACCCATGGCTGACCTTTTCTAGCTCTAGGATATAGAGCCATGCATCATGGACCACTGCCTCAGGCACTCAGGATTCTGGGTGGAGATGTCTTCAGGGAGACTCTGATCAAACAGAGAGCAAAGAGAGTAATCAAAAAAGGTTCACTTTCGTCTGAGCAATTTTATGCAACAGACAACAATTTTATACTGGTAATTCATGTAAAATGAAATAATTTGAATGACATTTCTATCAACAATTATTCTGATCATGTTTTTAAGTGAAATGACTTGGAATGCAATTCTATTTGAAAATATTTCATAACTCTTTTGGAATGCCCTACAAACCAGGTGTTCCTTGCCATTTTCCCGGCTTTCCTTTTTTGTCCTCTTATTACCTGGGGCACGTACTGTTTCAAAGAAAAGGAGGATTAGGCAGAAGTAATACCTTAATAAGAAACATATTAGCGGGTTTCAGAGGACTATTTTCAGCAGGTGCAGTGGGTGCAGGCTTCAATAATGGCGAATCACATCAGCTTCCCTCACCGTCATTAAAATCAGCAGACAGTTTAATGGGTGGTGGGAGTGGGGAGGGAGGGGGGGGACATCCAGACTGGCTTCCCTAAGGAGAAGAAGAATTTCTCTGGAGGCGCACACTCTCTAAAGCAAAACAGAGACATAAATGTTACAGAAGCCTAGACAAATTCTTACATCAGATGTATGAAAATAACAGCTGTGGCATAGGAGTTAATGTGATTTTAGCTGCTGTCAGGTTATACAAATTATTAGCTGGGATGCACAGAAGGTGTGTAAAAGATTTATTAGGTTGATTAAGGGCTGCAACTTATACATTCTGCTTCTTTTGTCAAAACACATTTCCCCTCAATTCCTGGTTTTAAAGCCAAAACGATACATTTATGTTATTCTTTTATTTCAGCTAAATCCATCAAAGTGTTTTAGTGTTATGTAAAGGAAAAAATGTTAAAAATAAATAAGAAAAAACAAAGGGATTTGGGGGCATTTTTATTAGTACAAACTACAAGCAATACACAAAAGAGTATGTTGTTAATCCATATTGTAATCAGCAAATTCTTGCACAGTCAGGCTAAGAGGTAAAATCATAGTTTGTGTGCTGATAAATTATGTAAAAAAAAAGTTATTTTAAAGTAATCTTTAAGAACCTAAACTTTTTATATATACAACCATTTTGGTTTAATTTAGTGAAGTGATTATAATTAAAGTTCACACCTAAATATTCAAGAAGCTTAACTGCAAAAGTAGAATATTTAATTTCACTATATTCAAAGTTCAGACATCTTATAATTGATTCCATTTAATCTGCTTTATTAAATTCATATCCAGTTTCATTAAGAACAATTCTGTTCAGCACAGTTTGTTATAATTGTATGCATCTAATGCTAATTGATAGGAAGTTGTTTTGGTACAGAATTGTGCAGATCTCATTAAATCTTAACTTTGGCTCAGTATTTAGCATCCGTGACAGAAAAAAGGCAATCCGCCAACAGAAAGTGACTTGCAGCAGAATCAGGCTAAGGGAGCACCAACCTACCCTGACAAAGAGAGAGACGCAAGCCAACATGAAAAAAAAAAGCGAAGCCACGGGTACCTGCTGTGACAAACACAAAACAAACAAATCACAATGAGACGAAGCACGTTGAACTTGGAAGAGCTGATGCACTGAAGAGGTGTGTGCATGCTTTCACTGACTTCAGTTTTTAGAAAATGCTGTCTGAGCTCCAGTGACAACAAGACATGTTGAAAAGCAAGCAGTTTCATGCCAACAAGACGAGGAGAGAAATTGATGTTCCTTGTGCGAAAAAGAACATTATTTAAGTTTAAGTTAACTTCTGACATAAAAAGGAGTGCAGACTGAATGCTTGCCCTGTTATGTGTTTTGCCACAAACTATTTTTTTTCAGAGTGCAGGGAGAGCTGACTGAGTTTAGGAGAAGAGGACCACATAGCCCTTCCACTCAGTGCCAGGGTTACTATAAAACCTCATTACTGGGGTGTCATAGAAAATTTGTGCACTTTCTGCTCCATCTAGCAGCAATTTTGCTGGATAAGCACTGCTCTCGTTTGGCTCATTTTAAGCATTTTCACTAAAGAAAAGCCTGCAAACAGGAAGCCATTGCCTCACCACAGGGGCCCTGGCAGCATACTGTTGCCCCCCCCAGTGCTGGTCCCTCTCTCATATTCCAATGTTGATTTTGTATTCTATAGTTTGCGCATACATGCATACACATTAGGAACACGTCTGTAGCTTCATTGGCTGCATATGTAGCATGATGTGGAGTGTAATGGAAACACCAAATTTCCATCTGTTTCCTCTTTCAAAGCTATGAATTTTGATATCTCGTAAGAATAGGGAAATGCAGCTGTAATAATGGAAGATTTTTCAGGATAAGAATCCAAGGTGAGCACCATTTGTGAAGTCAGCACTGTAAAAGTTAAATGTTTTGCTATTATCTGTCTGTGTTTTTGTTACATTTGGAACATGAAAAACAGCACCCCAAAGCAAAAAAAAAAAAAAAGAGTTTTAATTTACATTGGGCAGCTGGTACTGGCAAGGCATTCATATGTTGTCCCCCCTCCCTCTCAGTCTGTGAAAATTCAGATTTTATGAAAGCAAACAGAATGACATGTTTATAAAAATGAATTCCTGCCTTCTGGACAAACTTCTCATGGCATTTTGGCCTCATCTCTGTACAGAGGAACCTTGCAATTTCAGAGGAGACGGGGAGGGGATTCAAAGAAAAATGATAAAGGATTGAAGTGTCATTGGGCCATCCTGTAAGGGAATTTTTTTCCCCTTTCAGTTTTATTTTTTTTTTTAACTTTGTTTTTTTTTTTTTTTTTTTTTTGCAACAGTAGCAGTGGACATTAGCTGAACAGAACATAACGGAGATCCTGAATAAAACATGATCAGATAAAAGCCAAACATGCAAGCGTGAATAAAACACAAAGGTCAGTAAGAACACTGGCCATAATTATAGCGGGAGAATTTGCCAGGGTTGCACTAATTAAACCACAAACAAATCTCCAATCTCAACCTCCCCTTTTCCCCCTACAGCCCCACAGCAAGCCTACATATTAATCATTGGGGAAGGAAGTGAAGACTTGGCTGCCCAGTGCTGTTGTACTAAAACAGTGTAGTTAAAAACAAACAAACACACACACTCACATTGGTCACATTATACCTGAGACCAAACAAGAAGTGAGGCTGGAGGAAAATACAGATTAGATCAAAGAGTGAAAAGCTGGACCCAGTTGAAGGTTGAGTAGCCTCCTGGTGGAACAAGGACTGCAACCAATCAGTGTCTTTAATCGAAGTGGTGTAAGAAGCCTCTACAATACCGGAACTTCCTAACTGAGACGAAAGGAAACAAAGGCAATCCTGGCAGGCTGTCTTGTCATGAACGTCTCAGACAGCAATGAACAGGTTAAGGTTAAAGCTGGGTCTTGCTGTTTCCCACCTGCAGAGCTTCTTGTTCGCATGTGCGTTTACTTACACCCATGTGTGTGCAGCACCGCCTGTATCACGCTGTTCACCTCCAGTGGTGTGACTGTAGGTGTCTTTCTCGTTAACGCAGGATTGCTGCTGATGATCTGAGTGCTCCCCCTGTACTTTTGTGTTTACAAAAGTGTAGCACATGGTGCCTGTGGGGAGACAGCAGAAGAACAGCAACAATTAATTATCTTGAAATTTACCCAACACCAGTACCAACACAGTGCACGAGTTGCATTTGCAGATGTTCTCTCTTAACAAAAAGAAATGAATTTCAAGTCTATCTTTGACACGGAAAAGGCTTGCCACCTGCTTCCTTCTCTCCCCTGCTCACCTGCTCCTTACAGTCTGATATGAGGGAAAATATTGTACAGTTCCCTGTGATCCAGATGGCTAACTGTACACGACCTCCAGCGCTGAATGATAAATGGCAAAAAAGCACAGTTCATCCATCGCCCTGCTTACCTCTCGGCTGCACACTGATATTGCTGCTGAAAGTGTGGCGAAAAGCACAGTTGGATGTAGGAAATCAGGCTTCACTGGGGAGGGTTTGATATAGAAGGATTCTGTTTCTACAGACACTCTGCTGACATAAGCTACCTGCGCTTTTGTATTCACCGGTGGGGGTTCAACTCTCAAAAGCTAACAGTTGTGGTCAAAATGCTGTCAACAAAGATTTGTAGCTCCTGCGCTTCTCTGGTTTTGAGAAGAGGGGAAACTGGTTGCATTTTGTCCCTCTGCTGTCGGGCAACTTAGTCGTCACCTTCAAAATCCACCGCTTACTCTGGCTTATCCACAAAACTGGTGTGTTCACCTAACTCATCAGAGACATATAGAGCCATGAGCACTGTTTTAGTGTTTTAAAGTGTTAATCCAGAGTTATACTGCAAGGTGTGGTGTGCCCCGTGGAACCTAACCCTCTGGAGATTTAAAATGAGAATATTAAAGCACTGAATCCAGTATCCGAGGCTTGTACTGTTTTCTCTCTTAATGTATACATCAGATCTTCTCTGCTAGGCTCTCCGCTTTGGGAGTGAAGCCTTTAGGGTTCACATGGGCCCAGCAGTCGCCTCTGTCTGGAGGAGCCACAGAAAATGTGTGGCCTTCACAGTTAATCATAACTCCAACTTATTCTTGCCTGATTGTATTGGCGGCTCCAGGGATCTGCCATAATTGGATCCTTGTAAGTGGGATGGAGGAGCTAAACAACCAGATTGCTGTTTGTTTATACCTTTTTCATATATTAGTAACGTGCAGAGACTTCCCAAGCAGTCTGGGACTTCTCTTGCTGTTTGCCGCTCTAATTAGTAATTCATTCTTAACATATGCCTCAATTGTGGCCCCATCCAGCTATTTGTGATTAACTCAACTTTAATTAGAGTTGCTGATGCAGACTTTGGCTCTGCTTGAAAACCACCAGAACTTTGCATGGGTACGCGTCACAAACAGCTGACAGTTTTATTAGCTTGGACGGAAAATGTAAAAGAAGCTATCTTGAACATGTCAGAGAAATTGGTGGGACAGTAATGCAGAGACAAGTTGTTTGATGGTTCTTTGAAAGCAGTGTTTTACAGCTGTCGCTAAATTTCCCCAGCTGTTTGTGTGCACACAAAAATTAAATGTTGCAGTTAATAAAATGCAGAACAACAAAGGCCATGCTTGATTTTGAGGCACAAAAGTACAAACTAGGTATGAAATTGCCACTTCTAGTCCACTGACTCTGTCCTAACGAGATGATTTATTAACTAATATATTGCATGAACTGCTTTTGACAATTTTTTAATTTTATTTTTTCATGTACCAGTGTTTTAGATGACTGTGCTCCATTGTACTGTTCGCTGCAAGTCCTTGACAGCCAAGAGAGACACACACTGAGTTTAATCTAACAATTTCTCACCTCTCAAATACTTGTCACCGCCCACTGGTTTAACAACCTGACTTAATCAACTAGGATTCCATGTTTCCTTTATCGCTTCCTTTGCAGTAATTAAGCAGCACCTTTGTCTGACAGCCCCGATGTCACCTTGGAGAACGTGGACAGGATGAGAGAGTGCCCAACACTTTCATGATAAGGAAGTTTATCGCAATAAAACCGTGTTTAAGGTGTTCAGAAACACTGCAAACATTCATGTTGCTGTGGTGACACTACATTGCAAAAATAAATCATAAATGGCTCTCACATTGGAGTGCGCTATTACCAAACACCAGTAATTAAACGCCGACAGCTTTGCAGATTAATTGCAAAATGGGGTTTGTGGGGAAGCTCATGCAGGGAAGGGGGCATTTAGTCACATGGCTTCGAGTTCCCCCACAGATAAAGCTCATTTTCTCTAGCAGTGGGGTAGAAAGAATGGAGAACACAGCCCATTTGGTTTTAGCCTCACATGGGGCCCACAGGGGTAGCCAGCATTTTATTTAAGGTCACCGGGAATAAATGGGATTCAGGCTGTGTCTGGCAGGTTGCAGTGGACAGGGCCCAGGCTGGGGCCTTCCAGCCCCGCTGCCCCCAGGCACCCTCTCCATCTCTTCTCGCTGGAGAGCACAGGTCTTTTCCTGCATTCAATTTCACTGTCTGAAGCCTGGGCTAAATACCTCACAACTCTCCTACTTCTAATAACAGCACTGTGTCAAAGGGTAATAGCATGTTAAAATCCCCCTCAGGTTGTTCAAAAGGGCGAATACAGAGGGGAAAAAAAAGTTTCCCAGTTGAAAAGCTCTTAATTCTGTTTAGCTCAATAACGAGAAACAAAGAAATGGGGAGGGCTTGCATTAAAACCCAGGCACCCCATGGTAGACCACATCAGATCATCCTCCGTGGGGCAACCCTGTGTTTGAGCCTCTCTAATAAAACCCACAATAAGCCACCTTGGATATGACTGGCCATCACAGTTTAATGGCTTTTCTCTCAGGTGGAGGCAACAGAAAGCTACAGGAATGGATCTGGCTGCTAGTCAGACTTTGTATGAGTGACTGTGCTTTTGAGGAACTATGAGAGGTTGGACCCCCGTCCCATCACAGCATGATTCAGAGTGAAAGGGATTGGAGCTCATGCTGAAGCCAAGCTGCTCTGAAGAGCTGTTAGTGTTTGAGTGGGCCATGTGCTTTTACTGAGGATGGGAGGGGGCGGGGGTGGGGGGTTGAGTGGTTTACCCTCAGAGCAAAGCATGCTATGCTAAACGAGTACAAACATGTTTCTTATGTCTGGCTGCTGAATACATTTTAGTAATTTCACGATTTTGTAACCTGATGTTTTAGAAATCACTGAAAAAAGGGAATAGAAAACTGGAGCTGGAGATAACTGAAAGGTAAATCAGTTGAACTTTGACCAATCAGGGACTCAGATTTGGTAGTGACCAATAACGTCCTTTTTAATACACAAAATTGCCAACTGTTTCAAAAGAGATCATAAGGAATAAATTAATTATTGTGGTCGGATGGAATTATATAAATCGGAATAGAGCTGCAAAAGAAAAAAGCCTGGAGCAAGATTTGCAAGATTCACTCCGTTTTGACATTTTGCACCAAGCCTTTTCTAAATGGTGTTTTTTCCTCATTAATCTATGACTTTTTTTCTCGTAAATTTACGAGATATTAAGTCGTAAATTTACGAGGAAACAAGCTTTTTTTCTTGTAAATTTACGAGAAAAAAAATCTCGTACTTAAAATCTTGTAATTTTACAGTTATGACTTTCTTGTAAATTTACGACTTAAAAGTCGTAATTTAATTTTTTTTGTAAACTGGCCCTAAAACTCTGTCGTATAAAAGACCATGACCATGTTGGAAAATATCACAATGTTTAAGATCGATGGCAGGCAAAATCATTTGACAAAAAAAAAAAAAAAGACATGCTTTTTAGCAGTTTTGATTGGACTAAGCTGTAAAGAGGCTCTGCAACTGAGAAACTACTTTCAACAGCGAGGGCATTGAGTACTTTACTTAATACGTTTTTGTATAAAGGACATCTAGGTTTGTCATATATTTTTTTAACATCCCTGTTTAGATGACAAAAAGACATGAAGGGAAAATGACCCAAGTAGTTTAAAAGTCAAACATTGCTTTCGCCCCTTTTGACCAAAATAGCTAAGAAAGTTTTACATTCCTTCATGTAGAATGAGGTAATAATTTAGTTTAGTTAAAAATGTGAAGGAATTCACAAAAAAACACGATATGTATTCCTATGTTTAAATGATTAGGACAATGATAAAGCTTTTTTTTTTTTTTACTATTTGCATACATTAAAATTCATTTTTTGATACTACAATAAGCTGGTAAAGCAAAAACTCTAAAAAGTATTTAAGACTTCCAAAGTATTTTTTATGCAGTTACCTTGACAAATAAGACCCAAGCAATGACAGTATCTCTCCAATAGAATATTAATTTATTTGTGGGGTTTATTAACCTTTATTAACTTGGAGTAGTTTGGGTCATTATCCCATTCAAAGGTCATCATTTAGTTTGGCTTTAGTTTCCGAATCTCTGTTTGATACAAAGCAGACTTCACAGTTACAATCAATGACTGCATACTGCCAAGCCAAAGCATGTCCATTGTGATTTGTCAGAGCTGGTATGAAGGTCAGACTTTGGAAAAGCTTTCCTTGATTCATTGGTCTGTGCCTTTTGTGTGCAGCCTTTTTCTGCTAAGGAATAAAATAAGATAAAATAAAAGTCCTATTTATTCAGCTCCAAAACCCTCAAAAGGCCTAATTTTTGAGTATAGATGTACGTATCTGCTGTCCTGTCCAATTGTTTCACAGAGAATTCCTATGGTGTTAAATTGCACTTATACCAGATTCCATACCTTTGTTTTTTGCAACCAATCTTAGAGTGTTAAAGTCTTTTAAAGTGGTATGGCTTGTTGTTTTGACAATCCACTACGTATTTACTGCACTGACAGTCTAATTGTCCTTTTACAGTTATAATAACAGGCTAAAGGTGACAAGTATTGCTTAGGGCCCTCAAGGTCTTTACAGACTTTGACACCTCTAATATAGGCCTACCACGCAGTGAGGACATGTGCTCATGGCTGCAACTAATACATGTTCTGATTCAGCATAGATTTTGATCTGGAAAACAAATAAAAAGAAGAACCAATTTTCTAAGCTGTGACAAAATATTTTCATTGAGTAATATACAGGGGAGTACCAGGTGTGTATGTGTGTGCACACCTGTGTGTTGTGTGACAGATGTTTTGATATTCCCTGTCTGTCAGCCTACTGACTGATTGATTTAATCACTGTTTGAGCTCCAATGTGGATATACTCTGCTGTGGTTATTTTATACTAACTAAACCCACACCTAGTTGCACAATATTCACCTCCCTCTTTTTTTTTTTTCCAAACATAAGCATGGAAATTAGGTATGAATGTGATTATGCAGATTGAGAGAGGATTCATGGGTACCAAATGTCAGATGTCAGGTATGCATTTTCAGGCCCTTGTGGGATGGAGATGATTATCATGGTAATTATTCAGCATTTGAACAATCCGTTTTCTGTGCAGAACACTGGGAAGCACATCTGCCCAGGGACCTGATGTTGATGTTTGTTTGCCTGTCTGCCACCATAAACATAAGTGTGTTAGTCAGAGATATAGTGGGGAAACAAGGAGATGAGGCAGAGTGAGGTGATGAAGAGAGTGCAATGTTTGCAGTTCGACTGAGATAAACTTGGGCGCAGGAGGAAAGACTTGCTGTTCCTTTACCTCCTTCCCTGCTATTCGTGGTTTGTTTCAGCGATATAGAGATACTGGGTTGGAGGTTGAGTATACTGTATGTCAGTTTTTATTTTTTTATCTCCCAGCGGGGGTTTTGGCCAGGGCTTTCCTCGTTTTTCCCTTCATTTGCTTTATTATTCATGTTTTGTGAGTATAAATCAAGTCTTATGCCTTATTATGCATGGATATTTTTTTTCTGCGCTAAACCCATTATTACTTGCATTGAACTCCCCCCATCCATGACTCTGTTTCACTGACACGGAAATGCCATGCTATGAATGGCCACCGGGAGAATTAGATGGCCTCCCCCATACTGGTAGTCATTAACCCCGTGACTGGAGAGTGACCCCAACACCTACACAGAAACACACTTCATCCTCATCATAAGGCTTTGTCGCCACTCTTTGATGTCGCTGTCAGTCCTGATGTACTCTGCTGAGCAAACGGCCATGGCTCAGTTCCCTTATGGCTGCCTACTCACACAACTCACTCCGCACAATGCTCTTGCTCTCCACACAGACTCCCATTAACTTCTACAGACATTGGCTAATATAATAGATGATAGATTTGAACTATTTTTGTGAGGTGATTTATCAACATGCAGGCAACGTTTAACTTCATGAAGTTTTTTTGATGGAAAATCTCATAAAGTAATGCACTTACTGGTTGCTGTAATACAGCTGGTTAATATTTCTGCTGCTGCTTTCAAATATAGCATGATTTAAATTGCATACACGCTCACTCGTCCTTGTTGGGGCCACTTGACTTATTCCGATGATTAGGGGTAGCTTTGGCCCGAAAGCTAGATGTTCCACAACTGTGGCACTGTGACCTTGAGCTCCAGTTCTCCAGGAGAAGTGAAACACTGCATGAGGAGGCGGAGATGAAGAGGATACCAGGAACAGACAGCTTAAAAGGGGGTTGAGTGAATGTGTGGAGAGAGCCACAGCACCTACTTGCTCTAAATTCATTATATTCACAGTTAAAGCTGAAAAGTAGAGAAACTTCTACACTAAATTGTCAACTAAGGTTGACCAGGATAATTCAAGCATGTAAACAGCTATTTTTTTAACAATAAACTAGGCTTGTAAGGAGTCAAACTATTATTTTCACTTCTCCCCCATCTATTCTTTTTCATTATATTTGAAAAAGCCTATAAAAAATAATAAATGCATAAATTAACCCAGGAAAGGCTCATTGTTATTATAATATGGCATGTTTAGGAATCTGTCTGTACTTTTTTCACTGGGATTTGAATTAAGCTCTATTGGTAAAACTTTAGGTCTTCATTATGTCTAGATTGTATTACAAAGGTGCTGGACTTTGAGCAGAAATCTAAGGATTTAAAACACACTCACAAAAATAACCCTACACAAAGTATATATCTGTAATTGTTAACATATATTTAATCTGTTATTTTGTAGAAATCTTTAAAGTTTCTCTCCAATCATTTTCTGAGCTATTTCTAAAGCTTTCCCAGTGGTCTTATAATGATGATTAAGTTTTTTATTTTATTTTGTTTTTTTGGTTTTTGCCCTATTTCATTGGCAGTAGTTGATTGGAAATACGACTCCCCTTCTCCTCCCCTTCTCATTGGGGAGGGAGGCAAGGAGGCAGTTGTGGCCCACTCCGCGTATTTTCTCAAATATGCTCTTATTAAACCAGCATTTTTTTCATCTGCTCCTGATTCCTGATGATTTTAATTAAGAAATAATAACCTTCATTTTAATATGTGTCCTCCATCATCAGAAAAAGGCCAGAAGACCATGTTAAAAACACAAAAACACAATTTTCATTGTAGTGGGTCTTTAGTGTGTATGTATTTGGAGTAAAGTAAACAATGTCTTGCATTATATGTTCTTTTTTTTACTTTGAAACATGTTTAGTGTACATATGACACATGTAGACTGTCAAATCTTGTCTTTGTAAAAATATGGGGCAAGATATGAAGCAAGAATAAAAGAATAGTAGTACAAAGGTGCCGTTACTCTGATGTGGCATCCAGTATTGTTTGTTTCTCATCTTAAAAAGTAACTTTGCCAAAGTATGTCTTTCAATTTTACTGTCACATGATAAAAAGCAGTTGCTGGTTCTGAAATGTTGGAGAAAATTGGATAAAGTGGTTTTTGTTACGCTTTTTCTCTTTTAATTTATTCTGTTTGTTCCAGTCAATAAAAAAAAAAAAATTAATAGCATGTATCTGTTGTCTTCTGAAGAAAGACTACAAATAGTAATTGACCACAGTAGTTTGTGGGAATTTGTCTATTTCAGCTCGTTTTGTCAGTGATGTGAACATGATACCCAATTATACCCAATTTAAGGGCTACACTCAATCTTGTCCCGCTTAAACAAATAAAAAAATGCTTTTCCAAGTAAAGCATTTCACATGGAAGCTTTGAAACTGACAGCAGCACTAATCTATGGATACCAGATTACCAGTCTGCACGAAAGCCAGCAGCTAACTCTCTGTCCTGCTGTGTAAGCCTGGCTCATGCTGTTTCATTTCAGCCAAAAATACCAAACCATTTTCCCAGAAAGTCACGCTCACCAGAATTGTATCACTCTCACAGCCTGTAGAACAGTTGAATACTATCTGTCCCTGTTATAGTGGTGTGCAGGTCTGTTCCCAGGAGCAAAAACTGGAATATATATGTGCAGACAGTGGATAACCAGCCTGCCTCCAGCAAGGAGAAAGACTCAATTGCTCACTTAACATGTGTGTAGCCACAATTGAAAAACTTATCTGTATGTCATAGTTGAGGCAAAGAAAAGACATCAAAAACTCTTTTGTATTTTACCAATATGGTGTTATTTCTCTAAGAATAATTCAGACTAAAATTAGAAAAGATTTTTTTTTGTGGAGATTTATTTAATTGATCTTAAATCACAACAGTTACAGAATAATAAAAATTGTGTTTTTGTATGTTGTTTTGGCATTTTTCTCATGATGGACATGTATAAGATAATTAAACTCAAAATGGAATTTCTGAGTATTTCTGTATTCATATAATTGTAAATCAGCAATAGACAAAAAACTGTTTTAAAACAGCTTATTTGTGACATAGAAAATACGCCGCACAAGTTAAAAACTCTGTGCTCCGTGCGGCTGAAAAAAAGCTCAGCACCGGCCGAACATATTCGGAAAATTATGTGTGAATAGTTATTTTCTATATAGCATTTCATTGTATTTGCTGTGCAAGGTAATTCAACAATCTGCATGTGCTAGCTTCAAATCAGTTCTGAGCCACACCCAGTGCTGCTTGCTGGCACAACTTAGCCTAAATTTTACTGTAATTCAAAGCATTTTTCACTAGCTTATAAAAGTTATTTTTCGTTTGTAATTCTATTAAACAGCAGGATATTGTACACATATTTATTTTGGCATCCTGCACATTCTTCAAAAAGTGTTGATTTGGAACCAAAAATATGTCACTTTTCACCGTTTCTTTATTGCTAAAAAATAAACTTTGTGGGATTTTGGTTAAAAACTTCCTAATCATAATTAAAATAACACTGGGAACTTTTTTTTAAATGTCATTGAGGGACTTTTTATAATTTATTTAAACAAAACTTATGTTAATTACACAGCGTGGGCTTAAAGGTCCTTACCATGCAGACGCACAATCTAAAACACAAGCCTCATTCACTGAGGATTGTGTTTTTGTATTCTGAAGTTGTGGAATGAATCCAAATAAAGGTGGGACACCCCAAAGTCACAGAAAGTTGATGAGGGAGGATGTCAAGTATTGTTGCAGTGTTTTTTTTTATTCCTGACTCCGTCCCCCTTCACTGCTCACTCTGCCATCAATAGATCTCATTCAGCTGAGGCTTTTCTTTCACTCTGTGTTGGAGTGTGGTAACAATTGCCTCTTGATGGGGAGAAAAGTGCGGCATGTCAAGGTCAGAATTGTGTGCTAATTAACGTTCACTACTGAACTTCTGGTGCTGACTCCTGTGCCCTTCACCCTTGAAGCCTCCTGGCATTACGTGTGTCTATGCGATGTGGTCTCTATCATTTTCCCATTGCCCTTTCTTTTTGACCGCAAATGCCAGATATCTGAGACTGCCAGTATAACACACAACCTGTCACCTATCAACGCCTCAGACAGGGCAGGCACATATAGCATGCAGTAAAAAGAGGTGGGCGTGGTTGCTGGAGGGTGGTACCGAGGATTAGCATCCCACGACACCACAAAAGCGAGATGTGCCAGTTGAGGTCACACCCACCGAAGAAGAGGGAAAAGAGCATGTAAAAGAGAAGGAAGCTTCCACTCTGTCCAAATCAGGCGGGCAAACTGAAGTTGATACAAACACAAACAAAAGTTCAAAGTTAATGATGCCTGCAAAGGATGCTGTGGCAAAAGTTCAGCTACATCTTCGTGGTTTATTTTCAGCTCTTTGCATGGGAACAGCAATTTCCTGCAGCCTTGAGTATGAGCAATATCACTGTAAAATCACTGAACTAATTCATCACTCTTGACTTCCTCGAGTTTTTGCTGTACTGTTGGGGGGGGGCTGTTCTAATTGCAAGACATGAAATTGTGATCTAAGCTCCAAGTCTGCCTTATCATAGTCCAGTGCGAGCCTGTAGAGTTGCCACAATCAAGTGGTGCTAAACAGAACACTGTTTTGAATAACCATAGACTGGATTATTACATGAGGAGAATTTGCATTTTTCCTTTTTTTAGTGTATTTATTCTGTATCGCACAAAACAAATGTTTTGCATCATGTAGCAACAATTGACCAGATTTATGTATCCAGTTTAGTTTGATCATCACGCCTGGAAGCAGCATTTTCTGCTTTATCATAGTTGTTGCTTATTAAATCCTCCCACAAAGACCTGACTTGTTATCATCAAGTGTGGTCGACATGTTGCCTGGGTGTGTAACGCTTTGCAAGGCGGAAATATGTTAACAAGTCTGAACCACAAGCAGCATCCAAATGGATGTTTCTGCCCTGCTCCAGTCAATGTAGTGGTAACACACAGGCCTCTGAAGCACCATGCATGCACCCTGCACGTGTTTCAGAATTTGTTGTTTATTATGTATTTATGCTGTAAGCCTGAGACTTGCTGTGATCAAATGCATCTGTTTCAGCATGGATCAGTGAATAACTTTGGCACAACACCATTTCTATGGCACCCTGCTTTCCATCTACCCTTTTGCTTTGTTTCCACTTATCAAGCTCAGTCAATTTCACTTCAGGGTGGCTGTGGTGCAGAGGTGAAGCTGTCAAGAACTGATTGGGAGGTCAAAGGTTAGATTCTCAGTTTGCCATTGCCTTGCCTCCGTCTGGCTAGCGCCTTGTATGGCAGCTTTCCCGCCAACAGTGTGTGGGTATGAGTAACTGGAACTTGTAACTGTTAATGTTCTGGACCTTAACCCTTTAATACTAGAGCTTCAGCTCCATAGTTGACATTCTTTTGACTACAGTAATTCTTCAACCGTTTATGCGATTAACATAATTCCGTCTATTTCTGCTGCAGCACTAACAGCCACGCCCATGCAGAGGAGATTTTGGAAACAGAGATGAAATATGGCTTTTTAAGACATTTACGCTCTTGACTTTAAACAGATGTATATTTGTAAGCGCAAACACAGCTGTAACTTAATTAAAGAAAAAAAGGACAGGTGGAAACAATTGGCTATAGTATAAAGCAAATTCAGATCAAAACAAGCAACAGAACAGCATCGTGGATTCTAATTTTTTTTTTTTTAATAATTCTTTAACAAATTCTTGAAGAAATTCTTTTTCAAGGATAAAAAATGTCCTTGTGTGATAAAAAAAAAAAACTTCATAGGGTAAATTGTAAATACAATGAATGAAAATGCTTTTCATTCATTGTATTTCAAAACGCAGAAGACATCTATTAGCTATGCACTGCGTTGGGGACAAATATGTCCTGAGTCTGCTGAATGCCTTCGGAGAATCAGTCTAGCATGAAAATCCCATCAGCTTCTTGGCCCGATGTAAGGGAGACATTTTTTACTCATCATGTCCTAATACCATCCCTTTAATACTCTCGGTGCGTCCCAGGAAAAAGAAAGGTGTGCTCTCTCAGCACTTCTTCCATTACATGCTAGATCACTGGGGAAAATTTCAGGTGCTTTTAGTGGGACTCAGTAATGAGCAAGCCGTAGACATGTAATCCAAGTTGATTGGTCAATAGCCTAAAACGACAGTCAGTGTCATAGCAATGGAAAACATGTTGCTACCCTTTTTCAGCATCTTAAAACCTTTTAAAGGGGAGGTCAACTGAATCAATATTGACCACAGTTTGTTTTGCCCATGCTTTAGGAGCACAGTGTCATCAAATGTATGCTGACATAAAAAAAAAGGCCAGTACAAATAGTCTCAGGTTTTAAGATTACATAAAAATACTAAATAGATTGTTCTCAGTAATATATGCCTACTTTTGTCATAAATTTGAAATGTAGTTAAAAAAAATGCCATTTATCATTTTCAGAGACTGGGTGCTTCAAACAGGTGAGTGAGGTCCTCAAAATGGAGCTACCAGAGTAAGTCTATGGGAAATATCAAAGCCACTCCAGGTTTCAATTACCACTGTCAGAAATGTCAGTAAAAAAAAAATGGCAGTAAAAGGTAACTGTTTGAGACGTGGTGCGGAAGACAAAATGTCCAAATAAAAATCTATACAGTGCACACAAACACCAACAATCCTCATGGGAGAAAGAATACCCTGTCAAAAAAGGAAGTCAATATCTAAAGTCTAATCCAGTTATTTTTATAATAGGTACTCTGAACTCATAAGTTTATTGAACTGTTATTTTTCAATCACAAATAGATAAAATTTAGATCTTTAAAGGTTTTAAAAGGAGCAAAAATACAACCTCAGTTGAACATTGTGTGACTTTGCAGTCTGCTGCGATTATGACAGTCTGTCTGACAGCTGAAATTGGGTCATGCTGCGGAACAGAGCTCCCAAACACACCAACAAATAGGAAAACCGGATTCCTTTAAAAGAAATAGAACCAAGTAGTAAAAGATGATCAGCTAAAGTCTAAGACAGAAGTCTATTGAAATGCTGCTGAAACTGCTTAAGTCAGCAACGTTGCAAGTCCTCCAGAATTATGCATTTGGGTTAACTGTTTTTCACAATGTCAAATTTTTGTTTATCCATATTTCTATGTTTACCAAATGTCACAACCAGAGATACGTTTGCTTTAATATATCACGCAACTCTGTAAATGTTGCCAACATTTTTGGTTTGAGAAAACCGTTTTGCTGAGGCCATTTTTGATATCTTGTCCACATGCTCAGCAAATAGTATGAGGAGCTTAGTGCTTTCTTGTGTTAAACAGTTTAATGCAACAATAGGGGTTTATTACACTATTACTAGGCACTCCAGAGGTGTTTAATCTGGCCCCCTATTGTCTATTTATTTAATCTAATTTTATGGAGGGGGGTAAACTCAGGTCAGACAAAGGAGAAAGATATGATTGGTGGAATTGTAGAATAAAGTGGACTAAGCACAAAAAAGAAAGGAGCAAAAAAAATCTAATAATAGATAAAAATAGACAACTTCTAAACTTTTGTATTTCTTTTTAAATTGAAAGAATCAATTCTTGGTCAGGCAGACACTTATGTTAAATATTTGTTGTGCTTGTATTCTAGTCTGAAAACACAAAGTACTATTTAATAAAGTGTATACATGTATTTGCCTGAGCGTGTGCCTGTTGAAAAAATACTTTCTTCAAAAATTATTAAAGACTGCCTTTGCCATTTCTGGATAATCCCTTCTTACTGTCAACTTTCTTTTTTTAATAAACAGACCATCTCAGTGGAATATTATTATGTCCCTGGGAATTTTAATTACTCCTAGAAATTTGCAGTAATACCTAATTTTAGTTCAGATTAAGAGCAAGAAAACAAAGTTTTTAGTGCTTAGGGAATCAACAACTTAACCAACGTCTTTTAGTAGAGTCAGCAATTGTGGTGCTCTTGAGCTCCACATTTCTTTCTAATCTCTTTGTTAGATGGGATTGAAGCTCTGATTGCTTCCACCCTGCTCATTATTTCAAACAGCTGCTTTTAGGTCTTTTTGGGTTCAGATAATGTGTTTTTTTTTTCTTCTGTAAAGCAAAGTGTACTCTGAAGTAATCTCATCACATTATTAGCAAAGCATTAATTTGTCAAAGTGAAATTAGTGAAACCTCTTTACAAACAGAGGGCTATTTTTTTGTACTATGGCTTTTAAGGAAGTTTGCCCAACAATGTGCACTTTTATGTTTATTTAAAAAACTACATTGATTCCTCTAAGCTCCCTAATGTTCCATAATTATCAGTATGGAGCATCCATACCATTGCTTGTGTTTGTTTTATACTGCTGCTGTTTAGCAGGAAAAAACAGATACTGAAACACACAAAATATTACACCAGAAATAAAATTTTCCTCAAAAATCTATTTCCTGCCAAGTGAACAATCAGGAAATCAGTTCAATTCAATTTGTTTTATTTTAAAGGATTTTCACTGTATTGGGTACCATGCATCAACTGCACAGAGCAAATAGTTAAATTGGCTAAAAATATACTTGTAAAAACAACTGGAGATATTGTGATGTTTTCCTTTGTTGCTAAATATGAAGATATCCCATAGTGTCTCAAAATATGTTTGTAAATGCATTGAATTTCCAATTGCTTGGACACAACTCTGCATTAGACATGTTTTTTAAGAAAATGTATTTTTCATTCTTTACACATTGTAATCATTCAGTTTTATTGTTGCATGCTGATGCATTTAGCAGATAATTTCATCCATAGGCTGGCCAAGACAAGACTTTAAGAACATTTCACTTCGATTCTCACTACAAACAGTGGGGTAGGACAGTCCTACAATACTTTTCACATTTTCCAAATCCTCATGCTTTTCTGCTTTTAGCGTTTATCTCATTGTCTCGACTATTTCAGAACTTTCTCTAGTCTCTCCTCTACCTTGTGTCCCTGCTTGATAATCCTCTCCGCTGTCTCCTCCATCCACTCCCACCAGCAATGTCTTCAATCACTCCGTATCTATACCTGACAGATTCATAGTCCCTCACAACATCATATTTTAGGGATCCAGATATTTGAAGGGAGTGTAACTGTGCTCTATAGTACTGTGATAACATTACAGCAATAATGAAAAATTGTGCAAACGGGTAGTGTGGAAGCTGAGATCCTTGGACCACACAAATATTTGATGCATGATTTAAACTCTTGGGATTTTGAACTATAGCTATATAAGAAAACAGACTCAATAAAATAATCTTGATTAAAGTGAATGCAGTATTTTATTAAATTAATATATAATTACTCTGTCTTTTGATCATAAACAAGTAGATTTAGCATTTATTCTTAAACTATACTGAGTACAAATCCTTTTTTCCATTCTTGATTTCAAATGCATAATGTAATATCCTCAAAACCAAAAATATATTTAAAATAACACAACAGCTTTATTACATTATCAACAAAGCTTTGGGATAAAGTACTACATTATACTCTAAGTGGTATAAAAGGTTTTTAGGTTAAAGCACCAAAATAGAATTAAGCAATTTTAGAGCTAATTTAGAGAATAAAACATGTCCTAATGTTGGTAGGGAACATCACAACATCTGATCATAAGGACAACTCTCTGTCCATATTCAAATTCTGGGTCAAATTAATTAATACTTTGCCTATGCTTACCATGTGTTAAAGGCATATATTTGGGTGCATGTTTTCAGCAAAACAATAAATGTGTGCTTAATCATCAAAAATCGCATCAACTGAATTCTGTGCACTAATAACTTTTAAGGGAGCTTGATATCAGAGTCATGTTGACTTATTTAATGCTCAAAGATTAGAAAGTTCTCCATTTCAAGAGAGGGTTAGCTTCTCTCGTCTAAAATAGATTTTCCCTGCACAAGATTTTTATCCCTATTGTTCATTAGACATCTGAAAGAATAATTAACAAGGCTTTAAAACACAGCTTTTATGGATCACCTGCTGTCCCACCAATATCATTTTTGTGTTTGCGCAGCAGAATACTGAAAGAAGCATTGATGCTAATGTCTGGCACCCAAATGCCTTGCAGGACCAGTAACTCTCCAATTAAAGCAATATCTCTCAGTCTTTTGCCTGGCACAAAAGCACTGAGCTCACCACAGGACTCCTCTATATACTAACACTAGACATCTTTATTATTAGACCTTGGCCCCAAGATAGGAATAAGCAACCCAAATGTACTCGAGCAATGTGCAGATTTTTTCGTGGCACTGAATTGCAATTGCATCGTTAGAAGCAAAGAGCATGTTAAAATAATAGCAGACATGGATGCTATTCATTTGAGAGTGGGAAAAGGGAAGCAAGAACAGAGGCAGATCAAGGTGAGAACATAACCCCTCATCATAGACTGGAGTTGCAGAGAGCATTCGGTCATACCTCTCCTTACCTGACTCCTGGGGCCTCCTCAAAATGCACAAATAAATTTGTCATGTTTGGAGCCTGCAAATCAAGGGGCAAATATTATCATCCAACAAGCAAACAAACAGTCTTTTGTGTGGTAGATAAAGGTGAAGCGTGTGGTGAGGTTAATGGGAGTAGGCTATTAGCATTGTCACTCAGTCTGCCAGGTTTGACAGTGCTGCTCAGTCTGAGGGCCTCTTTCCTCCTCGTCCACCTGCTTATCACCCAGATAAATTAACTTCGGCAGACTGGAAAGGCAGGTGGAGCAGAGTGGTGTGGGTGCAGATCCTCACCTATCACAGGACAGGAACACCAGGCACAGATCATTGCTCTGTTGACTCTAGTTAATAGCATGTGTCCACTGTGGGTATCAGATTTTTGAGGGGTCTGTGCGACTGATGTGCGGGGGCAGCAGAGTAAACACTTGATAATTAAACACAACTGCTTGTTTGTCAGAGGTGATGGTAATGCCTTCAGAAGCTCCCTGTCTTATCACTTAGTTCAAGACCAAGTTAACTAAGTAGAAGTTTCCCCAACCTTGAACAAAATGTGTTATTTTTCTTGAACTTTGCAAATACTATTCAGATCTACAACAGCTTCCCAGTTGTAAGACATTATGGCCTTTTTACTGTTTTTAAACTGCCAAAAAAGAAATTGGTTTTGATCAGTTTTAAGCAAACAAAAGTAGTATTGCCATATTTTCCACACTATAGGGCGCACTGGATTATAAGGGGCACAGTAAATGAATGGTCTGTGTTTGAACGTATGGCCTATGTAAGGCGCATTAAGCAGTCAGACTTTATTAACTGCGTTCACCGCATTAGTGTATTTACAACACTTCTAAACCTGTTTGCAATATGTAAAAAAAATAAAATACAGCCTGATAGAGCTAAAGCATATGTTACTGTGACTGCGCTAACTCTCAACCTTGTTAGTAACATGCATAAAAAAACCAAACATGGTCAGACATGTTAGCCGTGTTGACGTATTTACAAAAACACCCAGACTGGTTTGCAACTCGCACAAAAAACAGACTGACATAGTAACCGAGTGCCGTGTACTTCTCAACCAGAAAATTAAGGCTTCTAAGTGCACCTTAATGCAGAAAATCTGGTAAATGCCACACAATGAAAGAGCCTCTTAGCAAAGCAGCACTGTTTGACCTACTTTTGAGATGTTGCGATGACCATCAGTCTCCTGGGACATTCTGCATCTTAAAACATCAAACACTCAGAACACGCGGTTTCTGTGTGATAGCCAGGAAAACCTCTGCAGTCTTCACTGTATGGCTCTTACAATGGATGAGTAAGATCATATTTAATAGTTTCACAAGTTTCTTTAAAATGAAAAAATAGAATTCATCATCCATTTCCTTCTATTTCAAAGTGACTAGTTGTTTTGGAAGCATTAAAAGAACCCAGCAGGTTGTTTTCAGTAAATTTGGCCAAATTTGCCAGATTTATTTTGCTTCTTCCTGTTTGTCAGTGTAACTCCTGGTAAACTGTCACTCCTGGTCTGGGCCACAGCTGGCAGTGAAATTAGGTCCACAGTTGATGGCTGTTGGTCAGTCAGTTCTGGACCATGCTGCAGTCAGTTGGTCTGTTTTAATTACGTCGGTTCCTAATTGAAGGGCCTCTGCTTTTATTTCATCCAGAGTCCAAACCTGACCTTAACCCTTCAACCAAAATACTATGCAAACATTTGAGCTCACTTTGAATCCCTGTTTAAAAATAATAAGAAGAATATTGCAGCTCATAAAAATTCAAGACATGTGCATTTGTCATATAAAAGAAATCTTTTGTAAGTTTGTTTACTTTTGCTGTGAACATGTTCTACATGAATGGAAACTAAATCGGTTTTACAACATTTACTTGACCAAATTTAAAAGCATTAGCAGTTGCTTTAGCATTGTGTTTAGACACCTGAATACCCCAAACGCCCAAAGCCTTTGCTTTCACAGAAGTGCTCACATTTGCTGATTAGTTTATCAAATCATTTTCTAGCTTCTTCTTTGTTCCACAGAACAAAGAAGAATGTGCTAATTTAGTATTCACTGATTCTGCATTATAGGCTTTTTTTTTTCAGAAACTATGATATTATAAATTTAGTTATATGTTTACACAATAGGAAGACCTCATAAGAAGCCAACTTTTTTTTCACTTACTCCCTGCAGGATTCACCACAGCGAACCACCCTGTGATTAACTCATTAGATTTGGCTCCAGTTTTACCACACATGCCTTTCCTGATCCAACCCTCTGCATTTACCTGGCACATTAGAACACTGGAGTGCGCCCCCTTGTGGTCACACCAGCCTACAGCTGGAAGTCCCAGGATGTCTCCCTACCAAAGACTGACCAATCCAAACACCAATTACCCTCTAAGATAAGACAATATTCAGTCTGTCCAGGAGCAAAATGTTTCTTTTTAATTAAATGATGGACAAAATATTTTTCTTCAATTTCACTAACTGTATACCATAACAAAGTAATTTTATTGTTTTAACCGGCATTAATTTAGGAACTTTTACAGACAACCTCAGTCTTTCTTCTTGTTCAGTGAAGTGTCTTTAGAGTTTTCATCTACCATAGAGTATGGATAAAGTAGTCCTTGTGATGTCCTGTTAGAGCCATCCATTGCTATTTCATTTCAGCTGAATTTCAAGCAGCGACTGTGTTTTTTTACAGAGGGATTTTTTGGGCCTCCTTTAGCTTGTGGGTCCTCTATTTCAGTGATTAAAAAGTACATTGTTATAAACTTACAGTTTATATCTTCCACAGAATGTAATGCAATTAGGTGTAGGTATAGGTAAAGTGAATGCATCCAGATTTGTTTTATAAAAGGTTTTGGTAGCTTTTTATGTAATAAATCATTTTGGTATAAGAGTGTGACACTGGCTGGCCCCCGAAGCATATGACCGGAACAGGAAGATTACAGGCACGGCTAAAAGGGATCAATAATTGAATTCCAGGGATCGTGACGCAAATTACACCAGACCAAGAGACAAGAGAAAGCTTTTTTGCTCGATGAGCGAAACTGGAGGGTAGAGAGAGGTGAGTCCTCTCACTATACAGCCCCTCCCTGTGTTAGTGCCACTCAGCAATGCTGGAGCCATTGCTGTGTTAACAGTTTCTGTTCTCACGGGACGGGAGAGCCCTAACTGTCACCCACCTCTAGTTGGCTGGAAACGGCAAAACCCCTCTGCTGTGTCTAGTTTATATGTTTGATGATTGTCCTGACAAAGATTATCTTTCCTCCCCCTGAACAGTTCATCCAGCTAAACTGTTTGTGTATTGAAAAACTTCATCAAACTACTATAAGCAAACATTTCTTTAACACTGTTCAGGTCATATACTTGAAGCTAAAAAAGCATTTTAGTGTTGATGTGAAGCATTGGAAACTGGATTTTCGAAAAAACAGTAAACACGCTACATAAAGGAGAGACAGAAAAAGACTGCATATGCTAATGCTAGAACAAATGCAAAATGTGAGATATACAGCTTTGTAAAAGAACAACTGCATTTCTATTGCCATGCATTTTTCCTTTATAGCCAAATGCTTGTTTTTATGTTTTGGTTGCACCCATTTTTATTCAAATGACTTTCAGACTTTGTAAAAAAAATAAAAAAAGAGAACCAAAGTAGGAAACTTTCACAAAAAGAGTTTGAAATGAAATATGGCAGAAAAACAATTTAAGAATAATCAGGAAAGTTAAAAAATGCCTTGTTTACAAGTGTTGCATCCTCTAACTTTTAGTGACTTTTGCTTTTATACCGGGATCTTCCAAAAACAAAAAAACAAATCATTGTAGATACTAACCTATGCTGTTGACTCATCTGAAAAAAAAAATGTAATTTGTTTTTTTTATGATCAAATCTGACCTGATAATATTAGACAAACAAAAGCGCAACATGAAGATTGTGAATGTTGTAAATTAAAAATAAGTCAAGTGGCACAGTAGTCCTAGACAGAAATAATCAATCTTGTGTTTTTTTGTTTTATCAGATGCAGTGAAGAGTTATACTACTTTTTTCTGCAAAGTTGGCATGCATTTGGCATTTCTGGAGAACTTGAGATTGCCAGGTAGCTCCCTGGTATCCTTGGTGACATTTACATTCCTGATTAATGCTGATAATGGTCCAAAGCTCCCCCCCCACACACACACACACAAATCACCACATCAAACTCACCTTTGATTACCACAGTCAGAAAGGTAATATGTCATGTCAGTGAAATAAAAGTATTTACAAGTAAAAAAAAAAATCTTTTGTTGGAAAATTAGCATGTGGTGCTATTCAGGGACCAGTTTGCTTTTGCACAACACACAGATACAAATGATTAGTGTGGATGAGACTTTCCTGTTCCTGGGAAAGTTTAAATATTAACAATATTTTGTGGCATTTGAATAATAGAGGTCACGGGGTGCTTGAACTCTCTATGGTGCATGCAGTAACAGTCTCTACATTTAAGAAGAGGAGGATCAAAGAGCCCAAGTTTAAAAGAAGAGGGGCGGTTATTGAGTTTCTCCTGTGTTTGGGAGACATTCAGGTATTTGTGGTGCTTATTGATGTGGAGCACCTTAGCGAGACACGCTTTCCCATCCTTATTTCCTTTTGTCTTGGTGAAGCTAAACGGGCTGTGCTTCAAAAACACTGCTTTATCAGAGAGCCCACTTAAATTGTCTTTCCTTTTTTCTGTGCAGTCCCTCTGTTCTACTGATAAATATTACGCCTCTGTCTGGCAGAGGTGCTGCAGAGAAGCCTTCAGAGAGTGACTGGTTAGAAGTAATCCCAGAGAGAAGTGGGAAAAGGAAAGATGCTGGTTAGCATTTCTTCAGAGATGTGGCTGAGAATCCTGAGCAGAAGTCAGATACTGTTTCAGCATGCATTGAGTGCTTTTTCCCATAGCATTGCTTTGTCTGACCCACAAGGTCTCATAAGAGATGGGGTTCTTTGAAGCCGCTCTACAAATGACTTTGTAGAACTACTTCTGTAGTTCCACCTATGTCCTCCTCTGGCCCGCAAAATAATCCGATCAATGATTGGGTTGTCATTCAAACCAAGAATGTGTGACTCAGATTTACGGCTTCTGGGTGAGGAAAACACCCGCAAAGAAAAAAATAAGCAAAGAACCGAGCAAGTACTCCTACGCTATTGACTATGTGCAACTTCTGTGCATTGAATTCAGGTTAGACCCTGACAAATAACACATTTTTCTGTAACTATTCTTCCGACTGTTAGTCTTTTGTTTCATTGCTTGGAATGCTATAAATGCTTTGCCAAAGCATGACCTTTAATATATAAAGTAAAAAAGGTGACTAAATTCTACACAGACTGATATATTGGAAAAAAAGAAATAAAACCAGAGCATGCATATTGTCTAGTAGAGATTATAATAGTGGTATGATAATGCAGGCTTTCACTCTTATTATGACACAGAGAGAAAGCTTTGCAATTACGGAGTAGCTCTTTTAAGTCAGTGGAGAGGATCAGAAATCCTTAACAACTTTAAGCTATAGTATCAGATTATGTCACGATTAATTAGATGGTGCATAAGAACAGCCCTGTGCTGTGTCGTCTCCTCCTCACATGTAACCAAGGGGGAAAGTAAACTTAGATCAATAATTACCCAAGTCGTAGCCTCTCCCCTGTTCTGTCACCAAGTTTCAAGTTAATTGGCCACACCAGCTGAGAAACCTGGACACATATTTTTATTGAGTCAGGTTATGACTACAAAGTCAGAAGGGACACTTGTATTTACCTTAAGTGGCTACCTCTGAAACTAAGGGTGCCCACATACCAACACAGATGCACGTTGAATGCAAACTACAAGTCTTTACTGTGCTCTAGCAAAGCAGCCATAGTCCAGCATAATTATGTGATATATTCCTGACTAACCAACCATGTATCATTCATCCATCCGTAACCATTTGGCAGTTTCCTTGTGGAAGTTTTGTTTATCTAGATGTCCTCATTTCCCTCTTAATGCTAGCTAATCTTGTCCTGCATATTGATTGAGGAGAGTGAGAGTCCTGGGAGTCTTCGGGTTTCATTTGTATAACATCCTTTGCTTAATTCTCCTGTACAAGTTTAAAAGTGAACACACCGGCCCCTCTTGACAAAATCCTGATAGAGAGAGATGTTGAACCATTGAAACACAGCAGATGAGATGCAACAACACCTAAAAAAGTAAGGAGCACAAAGAGATAATAAAAGGCTCCTGGCTTCCAGCTGTCATGGATTGAGTTGAGAATGCAATCCATGCCCACTGATCTCTGTATCAAATGACACGATGAGGAAGATTTACAAGTGGAAGTAATTGCTTATGTTTGTGCTGCATTTCCTGACATACTAGATGCTGTGTAGCTGCCTTAAGTATGATAATATGCAAACAATTTTTACACAACAGTCATGTTTAAAGAGCATAGTTTCAGCTTTTGTGTTTAAATAAACAAAGCTGCTTTTTTTAAATACCCACTCATGATGTTTTTTTTTTTTTTTACATGTTCTTGTTGTTTTTTTTCCAATGATAGAGGACATATATTGAGAAAATTAAGCTTAAAACAGGATTTTTTTAAATTTCTTTATTCAAATGCAAATCAGGAGCAGACAAATAAAATATTTTTTTCAAACGAGAGTGTATTTGTGATGTAGAAAATACACTGGGTGGGAAAGGTCCCTGCTCTGCTCCATTCCGATGCATCCACTTGTAGACAAGTAGATCCGTGTACATCTTCGTTTTCCTCATCTGGGTCAAACCTGTACTGCTGATTAGCTCCAATATTGCTCCCCATTTCTGTTGCACCAGTAATGTTTGGTTATGAGGGTGTGAGTGGCTGTAAGCTAGCAGGGGAGCATGTTTAATAGCTCCTAGAAAATGAGACAGGTATTTTATTTCAGCTAAAAACAGCATTATCATAATTAAAAAAAAAAAAACACTGGGAACGCTTTAAAAAAAAGATGATTGGAGTGGGACTTTACAGCATTTCTCATCTAGGTGAACTAGAATATCATAATCCTGGTTTTGATTCTACAACACTTTTTTCCGTGATTTAAAATCTCCTGTTACCAGATCCTGGTCAATTCTTCTGCCTTGTTCCCCTCTAACATGTCTTTGATGGAATTTCAAGGATAAGCTTGCCGAGACCAAACTGTTTCCTTGCAAACAGCTCATAGCAACGCACATGCTCTTTCTGTACTTACGATAAATTCCCAGCAGCCAAATTAATGTTCCCTCCAAAAAGTTTCCATTTGGAGAGCTATCAATTTTGACATATTCTGCAAACACTGCATTTCTGTTTGCAAGCTAGTTTTTGATTAGTGGTGGGCAGCACTGACACCTGTAATAGCAGTGACATTTTTTTTTTTTTTAAATCAACGGTGGATCCATACTGTTAAGTGTTTTTTTAAGGTTGGATGAAGTGCTGCTAAAACCATCATCTTCTCCCTGAAGGGACACACCCTCTCAGCGAGGGTGTGAAAGAGAGTGTGATGGTCAGAGCTGTAGCCATCTCCTTCTCTGGCGATGAAATTGAATGTGGTCCAAAGTTTGTAATGGAAAGGCCAAAATGACAGAAAAGTAGATAATAGGTTTGCTGTAACGTCACGCCTCAGTGTGTGTCCACACTAGGGCATTTCGAGAACAGTCCAGTTTCTGACATTCCGATGACAGCCTTCTTCCAATTCCTCTTCCTGCTGCACAGCTGCAGCCCATTTTACTTCTTCGCTTTCAGCTTGGATTGCTCTGTTGCCTATTACTTTGAATGCTGAGCTATCAAAAATGTCTGATTTGTTATTGATAAAGTAATGTTAATATGATCGTAAAAATGAAGCATGGCCCATTTATTTGTTTCCCTAGTAGTTACTCGTTTTATTTCTGCTGCGTTGTTTTATCATTGCAAAGCCCCTGCAGTTCTCAGCACTTAAAACGATAAGTGAACAGTTTTAAAAAAAGAAAGCAATTATTTACTATTGCAAAACTTACATTTCTCCAGACAGGAGTTGTTTCATTCTGGTTCCCTCGTCTCTTTGAGGTTTAATTTCTGGTCTCATCACCATCTCGCTCATGTCTGGCTTGTCTCTAAATCCCCTGCTCTCTCGGTCTGTCTTTCTTTAGAAGTGACCTTGAAAGTATCCCTACTGTGTTTGGTCAGACACACAACTCCTCATTTCTTTTTCTCTCCCTTCCTTTCCTCTGTTTTCATTAGTGAGCTCAGTCAGCCTGCCTAGGGACAGCCCGCTGCTGTGCTCACATTACAGGCCTATTGACTTCGGAAGAGAAAGAAAATACTGTGGACATGATTCATCATCCATGAACCTCATGATACCGGTTTTATCAGTAACTTCTTTTCAATGGGGAGAAGAGCAGATAAACCACACACCATTTTTATCACCTTCACTTTAAGCATGTCAGTAATAAGTTACACAGACAAGATTAATTAATATTTGGAGATACTGCCATGTTATCACACATAGACAGTTCAAAGAAAAAAAAATCAACCTTCAGTTGACACAAACTTTACATATTTTGGATTAAGCTGATAAGGGGTTCAGTGAATTTATTTTTATTATTATTTTTTATTTAAAGTCTCACTCCAAACGTCTTGTGATCTATTTCAACGGCTTTCCCAGTGCTCTTTCAATTGGGAATATGCCATTTTTTAAGGCAAAATCAAAATAGTCTGTTGTTTTCTTGGACATAGTTTCTGCAGAGAAGCAGTAGTTCATCAGAAATGTACCTCTAAGTTGGCTGTTGCCGTGGAGTAAACCCGCCCCTGCTCCCCGACATCCTTCTGTTTACACTCTCTCCTACTAGCTTACAGCCCCTCACAATCCCAACCTAACATTCTTGTGCAACAGAAAGAGCTATATTGAAGCTATCTAACTGAACAGCTTTGAGTCAGATTCCAGCTCAGATGAGGAAAACAAAGACGTTTATGGATCTATTTGTTTGCAAATGGATGCATCAGGATAGATTGGAGCAGGGAGCTTGTTGCCTGCCAATTGTAGCTGCTGCATCACAGCTACAAGCTTTCTCCAACTGCATTTTTTCCTCTGCTCCTAAATCACAATGATTAGACTTAAGAAACACTCAGAAATGCATATATTCTCCAAATCAATTCAGTTGTATTTATATAGCACAAAATTACAACACAGTTGTCTCAATGGGCTTCACTAATTGTACAAAACATGAAATCAGTTTGAAATACAATAGCTGATTGTTAAAGCATACTAAACAGACTAAACTAAACTGGGTGACCCTCCGTCTTGGTAAGGAAAAACTCCTAAAAAACGTATTCCAGGGGGAAAAAAAGAAGAAACCTCAAGGATGTCCACATGAAGGAGGGACCTCTCCCAGGACAGACAGTTGATGTACCAGAACTCTTAGAGAAGAATTAGCTTATCTAACTCTACAACTAGTGTAGCAGCTCATTAAAAACACAAAACACATAATTTTCAGTGGAGTGGGTCTTAAAATGGTCTTTCACATTAAATAACAATGATTATTTTAAAACAGAAAAAAATCTGCTTTTTTATTAGTTTCAGTTCTTTTTTTCTGTTTGTATTATTATCTCAGTTAAAGCATGTTTGGTAAAACTAAATAGGTTTTAACCCTTACTTACAAACCACAAGCCTGGATTGTTACATGCAAGAGATCTCTGCATCTGTATATTGTTTTCAGTCCAAAAAAACATAGAATAATTCCAAGAGGTATTAGCCCTCAGAGGTGAATGGGTGTTTTATCACACGTGTACCCTTGTAATTAACCAAGGCTACCCTAGAATACACAGTCTATTCTTTTGCCTCTCTCCTTCTCCTTCATTTCTCTGCTCTAATGGAAGGATGGAAGCTGTCTCTGTTCATATCTGCAGCTGTGCAATCTTAGCTTTGAACTTCACCATAATGGCCATATGTTAATCGAAAATGGAATGCCTCTTGAAGGCCAGTGTAATGCAGCACTACAATATTCTCTGTACACGCTCAGGTTTTGACCCTGTGATTCTGGAAAGAGCTCGGGGATGAAGTTTGTTGTGTGCTTATCAGTCCACATTTCAGTGGTGATGCACCTGATAGGTTGGCAGCCACACGGCAATCAGTTAAATGACAGACAGACAGGCTTAGAGCGCAGCTGCACAGTGCAGTCTAAGCCAATTGTGCGACAATCAGAGGCTGCTATTTTAGGTTTCCCTCTCCCTACAGAGAACAGATTTTAGTGAATCGGTTGGCCCTCAGGCATTATTATGCAGAAGGCAGAGCAAACAAAAGTTGTTTGTTGCACTTTTGTTTTGGATTTCTTTCTTAAGCATCTATGTAAAGTGGTTCATGTAAAAGAAAAAAAAGCTTCTGTTGAGTATTGGTATTGGACTTGAAAGCAACCTGAAAGTCGTATTAAAATATATGTATTTATAGAAGTATCTGAGATTTTGCAGCACTTTAATATTCAGATTTTTGAAGCTCCCTTTAAGTTATCAGAACATTGTCCTCTGCACAGACTCAAACGTGTGCCAAATGTGTTTTACTTGAAGGAGAGGGATAACCGTTCGCTTTAGCAACATCAGCCTTAAGAAATATTTCATCAGGTATTACATAAAGCTGAAGCAATGCTGCTCACCTGTTGCATGTCCTAAAGCTTTAGTTTGAAGGGCAGCTTAGGTTAATGTTTGCCCACTTTTACTAAAATCCTCGAGGAGGAAAGCGCTAAGGCTGCCGGGCCTTTTATTTTCTTAATCAACTGTCTTCTTTGAGATAAACACAGTTAAACAATTGCAGCTGAGTGCGAAGTCTTTCACACACAATTGCCAGGAAATGTTATACGCCCTGAAATGTGCAGGTTCATGTGACAACACCAAAGTTAATAAAACCAATTAACTTAGATTAACATCTAAAAAGTTATCCAAGCCCTTCAGGTATTTAGGCCAACTGCTGTAAGTAACATAAATCCATCCAGACCTCCAGGATGTGTGAGTTAAGCCTCTGATCGGTCTATCAACACAAAGTGAGAAAAGCTGTTTCACTCCCAGTGCTGCTTTTCCCCCCTCCAGCTGCACAAAGCACAACAAGTGCTCTTTGCACCCATGAAGGTGGAAGACTTATGTGTTAATCCGCAAGCCCCCACCTAAGCCCCTGTAATAAAGCACGCTCTCAATCAGGACCTGTCCTAGCCTTCCAGGCAACTCTGCTTAGGCCTCTGCAATCACTAGGTGATGTGTCCCGGGAAAGCTAATGAGCCTCTTGTCTAGACGTCCAACACCTGCATTCATAACTGTTCTAGCAGGAGATCTCTGGGGTGCAGGCAGACTGCAGGTGGAGATGATGGAGGTCTGCGAAAGGGCAGCAAAGAGCTTCAGCTTGGGGATCATGTAGTGGCAAAGTAGTCAAGCGTATGGTTTTTTTTACCTCAGTACATAAATTGAAGCCTACTTGAAGTTAAGCATTGCAGTTTTTATTATATATTTTTATTGACCTTTTCCATATTTTTTTTTGTCGCTAATCAAATTATGGAACACACTTTCTAAATGTAGTGAGTTTACTTGAAAACATTCAAATCAGAGACTCTTACATCCCTGGTCTTATAGAAGACATTTTAAAAATGAGCCATTCTCAAAAATTCAGTTAACCAACCAACCAACCAAATTTTAGCCATGTACAACAGGACCTCATTAATGCAGTCTATAATTGTCCAAGTTCCAATTACATTCACCCCAGGAACAGATCCACTCTGATTGAGGGACGAACTAAAACACCTCTGTGTCGGTGTTGTGCGTGTTTTCAGAATCTTGTTCAGTAGAGTTGAGCACTTGTGTAAGTGTTTTGTTATTCAGGTTTAATTATGTCCACAGGGCCTGGGAGTGTAGACCAATCTACACCGCGCCTCTTTAGCCTGAGCCACAGTGGACTAGCTTGATGTCTTCCTCTTCTTTCCTCTGCACTGAATGAGCAATTAAAGGTCATATCAATTAGAGCATGTTGTGGTCTCCAGACTCATTCTGAAGCAGCTTGCTCCTGTAATGCTGTCAAGAAGGAATAGGTATACAAATGTACAGCTCAGCCTTTCTGGTTTAAAAGTGATTTTTTTCCCCCTTAAATTTTAAAGCCAACACATGCTTCAGAGTTTTGAGCTTGGGTTGTTACAATTGTAATGAGTTGGTTAGCTTGGACCCCTCTGTCCCCATAAAGTATTCAATGTTTATTTATAGTTCAAAACAGAAAACATATTATATTTTACCCAAACAAATGCAGGGCAGCGAGAAACTGTGTCTGAACCTCACTTTTCAGGCAATCAATGATCAGATATTTTGCAGCCTTGGCACTAGAAGCTGTAAAATCTATCGAGTCTAAATATGGAAGCTCTATATTTTCCATTTCCCCCATGTTGGTGTGCAAACAATTATTCGCATGGTGCCAAATGAGCGACAAAGAATGGTTTTCATTGATGATCCATGAATCCTAATTAGGAAGCATACATAGGGAGACATATTGCCATAGGTGTTACGTGCTGTTACCATAGTGAACCTTTTCTTTGTTTGCTGCCAGATTAAATGCGTTTGTTTGCAAGTGGAAGTGCAAATGGAGGCTCCCTCAAAGTTGTGCTGTAAAAGATGCGAGTGCAGAGGGGGATTCCAGAAGTAGAATTTGATTAATTTCATTTCATCAATCTGTTAACAAAATTAAACAGTTCTGCTGTCTTTGAAGAGACGGAAATGCCCTTGATAATTTAGTCATCACACTTTGTTGTCATTTGCAAAATATCCAAGAAATTGTCTCTCTCCCGTAGACGTAAGGAAAGGAGGAGGAAAGAAGAGAAGTACTATTGCAGGAAGGCATAAACATGATCACAGTTTGACGAGTGGTAGCCTACATTCATGGGGTGACACAGTTTTTCCGTTCATTTTTGTTGATGGTAGGCTGTTTGTGTTGTTGACAGGTGGAGTTCCGTCTGCTGACCTGTTTCGTGCAGAATGGGAAAAAAGTCAGCTGTTTTAATGCAGTAATAGGTTTCGAGCAACTGCAGAAGATCTCAAGGAAATACTAGAGGGAGCTCGAGATGCATAAATTAAGAGATGCCATAACTTACGCTCCATATAACTGTTTTTTGTTTCGTTTTGAACGTGGGACAGTCAGCTTGTCAGGATTGCTGCTTATTATTATAATCAGACTGGAGCAGAATAAGTAGTATTATCAAGAGACGTTCGCCTTCACATCACCCATGGGCAATCAAAGTTCAAGCATCTGTATTTTTAGACTTTATACACTCATGGGTCGTATATAATAACAATTAAAAAAAGTGGTATGATTGTTTACATTAGGATTTTCTTTAATTAAAAACAATGTCATTTTATCCAGCCTGGCTTTTTCAACCCTCTAGCTTTAAACAGGAACAGAAGTGCGCCTCTGATTTATACTGCGGCCAAGAGCGTAGTTGTGGTAAGTGCATGTGTATATCAATACGTGTCAGCAATCCCATACAGTAAATTGTGTTTCTTGATCCAGCCTTCCTCACCGTGTCCGTGGACAGCTTGAGACAAGGTCACATAATCATGATGTATTTTACATAGAAAGTATGAAGGCGCCATATCAAAACAAGCAGAGCCACGGGCCATGTTGTGGGACAGAAACCAATCAACTGTTGTTTCGTCCACAGTCAGCTTAGCTCAAAGTGACACGCCGCTACATTGTGTTGTACAAGGGAACTGCCTGTCACTCATCTCCACATCAAACAGCCGTGTAAGCAGCGGCTTAAAAAGAAAACAAACAACAACAGAGTTGTGCCAAAGAATGAAGCTTCACAGGTTTTCTTTGGTTCAGATGTCTCTTTCCCAGCTAGAAATCTTTTTTTGTGTTCCGTTTCATAATAATAATCAAACACACCACATGTGTCTTCAAATTTACACAAAGCCAAGAAACTAATGATTTTCTTCTTTTTTTTGTTTCCCTCTATATGCACGGATTCTTTGGGGCTGTTGCTGGCATCAACAGGTAAACAGATTATTTTTTTCTACTCTGATGTGTATTGTAGTATACGCAGATGGCGAAATATTCCAGGCACCTGGAACGGTCAGATTATTTTCCTGTCAAACTCCCCTTTGCCTCCCTTGACCAATCATATTTGATGTTTGCCACTGAGTGCCGTTGGGGTCCCCTGCTGTCTAAACAAGCCCCATCCTCCCGACTGTGCAGCCCTTTGCTGCGCGCTGCATTGGAGAGAAAAGGGCAAGAGAACAGCGCTCAGGCGAAACAATAGCACTGTGAGGAGATGTCAGGTGCTGGGAGTTGTAAGGTGGATGATGATATGAGCCCACTGGTGGTGTTGTTTCTCAATCTGCTGAATGCTAACACATGGACCCCCGTGGCTGGGCGTCGACCCACTGTGTGGTCAGCACCCCGGTAGAAGTGGTGGGCAGGTGCAATGAGCCCAGGCTTGGACTGCTGGGTTGTGATGTGTTTGGAGCAGTGTTCTTCTCTCTATATATGTGTGTCTGTGCTTGCACATACAATGAACATGCTGCCATGAAAGCAGAGCTCTCTCCTCCTGTGATTCCTGTTAATATCCAAAGCTGTTGTTGTGTGACTCTGAATTCCTGCAGATGTTTGCCGCTGCCCCCAGACACTGTTAAACTCAAGGCTTCATTTCACTGAAGCCATCTCACTCAAAAAATGTGACACACACATTCTTTACAATGTCGCTACATTTACAAGTGAACGTGTTGCAATGAACACAGTCATGTAAAAGATCAAAATGTTTTTGGTATTTTGATAAACTTATTTTTCTGTTTGTTTTTTTTAAAGTCCTACTCCAATCATTTTAGGTCTTTTAATTATGATTATGCTGTTTTTAGCCAACATCAAAATATCTGTGTCATTTTCTTGAAAATATTTTTGTGCAGAGCGGTGGTTGTTCATTAGAAATTCAACTTTGAATTTTGGGCGGAACCGTTGGCGGGAAGCCTACCTTTATTTACCATCAACCCTTTATTTTACACGCTCTCCTGCTAGCATAAAGCCCCTTACAACCCCCAAGATAACATAAGAGGTGCAACAAAAATGTCAAGCAATATTGGAGCTATCCAGCCGCACAGTTTTGAGCCAGATTCCAGCTCGGTCAAGTGGTGTAAAGTACTTGAGTAAATGGACCTTGTTATTTTAATAAAATATGTTTTTGGCTAATCTGTATGTGTACTGAGTACAAAAAATATAAGCACTTTTACTCTCTACTCGATTATATTTTTGATTGAATATATGTACTCTTTATTCCACTACATTTCAACCGTTACTTACTGTTACTTACCGTCACGCATTTACATTGTGATTGTACGTAACAAGTCCACATGTTTATCTGTGTTACCATGGCTAGTTTTTTGGGCGGATTAGACTATATTGCCATCTGCAGGGAGCTGCAGGTACTGGATGCTACTTATAAGCTAAATCACGTGAATGAGAATTAGCAGCTGTCTTGCCTAATACCAAGCGTAGCGACATGGCTGCAGCCAGTAATGAAGCCGAAGCCAGCAGCACTTCAAGCAGTGCCACTGTCAGCACGGATGACCATCCATGGCCTTATTTAAAAGAAATGTTTTCATTTGCAGATAAACAGAATGGCTCTTACAGGAAGCAGTATCTACTTTGTCACGCACCATGAAAATAAGTGCTTTTAAGAATTCATTCATTCATGGTGAAACTGAATTAGGAAGTTGACTTCACTTCTTTTTAGTTTAGCTTCTCAATCATTTTCCCATCTTTTTATTATTTTAAGGTGAACAAAGAGAGCGACGGATCTCTCTAGGATCCAGAAAGTTTATTTATTTATTTATGCCATCAGTAGATGACGGAGGGAGACATATAGACCACACCAGACAGTGGTGTGTGGATTTTTCCAGATTTATGGGAGGAAGTGAGACTTCATGTGAACGGGGTTGAGTTGAAATGGAAAGCAGAGGATGGAAGGGTGGTGGGCCTGCTTTCAGTGCAGGATTCTGAAAGACTGGAAGCCCCTGGATCCGGGAGGGGGGAGGATTGAGATCCCAGAACAGTGGTGGTATTTTTTGAAATGATTGTTTCATTTCAGCTCTCTTCTCTTGTGTGCTACTGTTCCATCGTCTGCTGAAGAAAGTGTTCATGTCTTCACATTGAATTCCATTCCATCCATTCCAGGACTCACACTTGCCCCACTAATAGTTTGATCGACATTTGTTTAAACCTTTTTATTAAAGAGGTATCCTGTTTTGTTTGGAACCAATCTGGCTTTCTCTAAATATGTAAATTTTTCTTATATGAATGCCTAAAACTCTACTACTGGATACACCGGTAGCTTAAAAAGCTGAGTTCAAATTGTTTTGAGCTGGTCAAAGCACAAAATATGTCAACATTTTTTTACTCAGAAAATATTTATTGGAATAAGAACCATATCTTGGAAAATTCTTATTTATTTTTTAATTACAACTGATGCGTAAAGCTTCAAGGTTGTTTATTCATTGACACGAAACAGCAGCACTAAAGAGTATACTCTTCACATACAGAGAAAAAAAGTTATTCTTTTTTTCCACAGTGAGCCGATTTAATACATTCTTCTTTAAAGAACCCTGTTGTACAAAGCCTGCAAGTTTTCTTGTTATGTAATGGACAATTTGGATAAAACACTAAGATTCAAATAAATAGTATGGAGATGAACAAAAAAAAAGCAAAAAAGCAAAAGCCTCTTGCTTTCTCCAAAAAGTATACATATAGATTCTCCGTGCAGTAGCTGCTGTCCTGAATTTTAAATGCAGTCAACACAACACATAGCTGTGCATGTACACGCAGCATTTTTATCCATGTTCACAAACACTCTCTGTGCTCCTGAGTGGACCAATGGGTTTCTGATAAATGATACCTTTCATCCTTCATCCATTGGTTGGGAATACATGGGGTTTGTTGTATCGGTAAAAATAAATCAATTTTCAAAGGGCTAAAAAACATTGAGCAACCTTTTTTCTCCCTCTCTCTAAACCCTGCATTATTCCACTTCCTTGAATCCTGTGCTATCTTTGGTAACCCTTTTCAGAGCAGCATCCCAGCTTTTAGCCAGTCACAGGGAAGATTCTGTTTGAGTAAACCAAGGTATAATGGAGCATCTATCCGTGGAGGAGTCACGTACCAGTGGTTTTCATTCATTTCATTTGTAAACGTCAGGGGGGAATGGCCCTCTCGAAAAGCCTTGAACGAGGAAGCGCTTCAAAGATTCAGGAATAGAAAAATGCAGCGCAGCAAACAGCTAAAAAGATAACAGTCAGGAAGACAGAACAAGAAGGCAATAATAAAAGAAAAATTCTGCCTAAGTCTGACACTACAGAGAAAAAGAGAGCAACTTCAACAATTTTATTAGAGAAAAAGTTTGATTGGTTTCTCTTGAGTCTTTACTACTCAAAGCTAATCTAAGTCTAACAAGGGCCTCTGTAAACTTTGTGCTATCCTAGGCACTTTAACATTGGGAGCTGGGTCATCTAGACCCACTAGACAGTGCGCTGAACCTTTTTTCTTCAATGATTTGTGATCTTCATTGGTGTCCATGGATTACATGAAATCATCTTCACCTTTATCCACCTTTGTCATGGTAGGGAGAACACTACAATGTAAGGGTGGCGTCACAGGATAGCGCAAGGGTTAACCCTTTTAGCCCTACAGTGTTTACATTCTTTTGAATACCAACCTTTTTCAACAGTTTACGCAATGATTGCAATTCCAGCAGACTTTGAAGCGAAGAAAAGCAGCCTTGCACTGACATGCAACACTGTAGTGAACTGCTTACGCAATTGGCGTAAATCCGCTGATATTGTCGTGGAGTAAAGCGTCTTTATGCCATTATGCAACATTTTACTTTAGTGATGTGTTGCATATTAGTGCAAAGGCAATATGAAGCCACTTTTCTCTGTGTCAGAATCAGCTATTGTACGTTGATCGCATGTGAAGAGTTACGAAGAGCGTGCGCCACTGACACTCTGGTATGAAAGGGGTAAAAAACTTTTACCATCTAGTCCTGTAGACCAGGCTCACCTGCTTACCTTTCCTCACAGCTAAACTGAACTCACGTTTAGGGTCCAAGCCAAGGACCTAATTGTGAAAGTGAGTGTTTTTGACAGTGTGAGTCCCTTGGAAGCTGTCTGATCCGATCTGATCATGGATCACAATGAGATCCAGCTCTCTGCCATTTTGCACAATAGTAACAGAGTGGATTTCAGGAAAAGTGTGTATTGCAGACCATTGGGATTTGGCAGTATGCAGGATGCTTTCCTTGTCACCATCGTGATTAATATACTGACTTCCATCTTACAGGCGCTGTATAGCCTAAACCATTGGGGACGGCATAAGCTGCACACCGATGAGCGAGGGAGAGAAACAAATCACCTCATTCTTTATTACAACATAGATGCCCCAGAGAATAGCAGCTAAAGAAATTAACCAGCAAATAAATAAATGGCATTCATCAGTGTCTGCGGAAGAAGGGGTACAAGGATGAAGATACAACGATGAACAGTAGATAGTTCCTCATGAAGTTTTACATCAAAAGATGTGTGCAGTCCAGCTTTTGCTGCATTTAACGCCTGTGTTGTGATTCCGTTTCTGCAATCCAATTATGACAATCACCGTCTGGATCATCGACAAGCACGAGGCCATCCTAAAACCGTGAATTCAGAAAAAAAAAAAGGAGCTTGATGAGAGAAACGGAATCTTAATTACAAATCTATGAATGGTTAGATCCTAGCCGCCTTAGGTGAGGATATGAGGGGGAAAAGTGATAAAACAAGGCCTGTTTGAAACTTCTACTGCCATCCATTCTTGTTACGTGAGCAAAAAGTTTTTATAGGACCTGCTTGTATCGTTACAGTCCTATCTCAGTGAGAAAACAGCTTGTGCTGTGGAGCGGCACACTGCTTGATGAGCAGAGCTGCTGGTGAGACCAGCTTCCTTGTCAAAGCCCCTTCTGTCACAGCACCTCCCTGTGGCATCTACCTGCACTGACAGCCTTTCAATCTCAGGATGGCGACACCTTCTTGGGTAACAATAATCTTGCCAAACGGATACATCACTTCTTTTTAAAGTCTTGATTTCCCTTCTGTAGACCATTTCAGTGAAATGCTCCTGTCTTTCCTATCCTCTTTCCTCTCACACTCATTCTCCCTCACAGGCAGATTAGCTTTCTTCATAATACCTCCTTCATAACACTGGCCATTTTCAGCCCCCTCTCATTCTCCTTCAAAAAGACACACTCTTGTCTTTTTTTATTTTATTTTTTTTTGCCACATCCCGCCTAACCTCCATGCCCACTTCCTCTCTGGGGATCTGAGGTTGGAGAAAGGGGCAGTCATAGAAGATAAAGATGAAAGCAAACAAAGAAAAGCAAACAAACAAGCAAACAAATAAGACCCCTTAGTGAAGTTGCTTTTTCCATCTCTGTCACAGCAGGAAAGACACTGAGAAGGAGACTTAGAAGAGAATTGAGGTGGTACTGGTGTGTATGCATAGTTGGACACAGAGATTCCAAAGCTTTTCCACCAATTTATCCCCTTGTTTCAAAAGATTCGTATTTCTTGAATGGAACAAATAAGTAGGCTTTTTTGGTAGGTTTTATTATCTGTCTCAGCTTTTTCCCTGTAGTCAACAGTGTGTGATGCTGTCTGGTGGATATGTTGCTTCAGTCAGAAGGACCCTGTAGGATCTAATGAGGCTAGGCTCTGAGCCATCTCTGCAGCCCAGCCTTACTTACTGGAAAGGTCTGGATGAACACAGGGCAGGGGCAGGGAGGTAATTAGGCAGGGAGTGGTGGTCAATGACGGGCGGCCCCGCACCCCAAGCTTCCAGCCTCCAGCTGCTTTGTGCACTGTGCGGCCCACACAAAAGGGCTGATGAGGAGGCAAGCTGACCTTCAGGCCTGGCACACTCTTCCCAGTGTGTGCACGAAAAAAAAGAAAAACCTGCTGAGCCATTGGAGACTCAGCCGTGTACTGTTCTCTTACTTCTTCTCTTACATGTCTTAGCAGCAATGTGTAATGTGCATTCTTAAACTTTAAAAATATCTTGACCACAAAGCTGCTTGGAGGGAATTTTAGAACTTTGGCTTGAATATAAATGAGACCTCAAAGTACCCTTCAGCCACCCTGAGGTTTTCTTTCTTTCATTTCTTCTTCTGTATCTTCTGCAATCCCCAGGAACATGCTTTGGTTAAAAAAAAAACAAAAAAAAAAACGGGAGTGTTAAATTTTCTTTTTGCCTTTGTATTTAATTGTTATTAGCTGTGAACAGAGAGGGATTTGATTGATAAGATTTACCATCCTATTTTCTTCAAAGTGTTTCTGAAAGATATCATGCATCTTTTATTAGTTTAATTAGTTGCATTATTGCTTTGATTATGACATTAGAAAGTTTAATTTAACGTCCACTACAAAACTGGACATAGGTAAATGTGCATTTATTTTAGAAAAATGTTAACCCCAATAAAAGAAATGTTATTAATAAATCCCAATTGTCTGACAATGACCTGGTGGCAAGTTTGGAAAAAGTAGGACAGGTAGATGAAGGGAATACACCTCTACTTATGTCAATCACAGCTTAAAATCTTGTGTTTAATCAGGAGAAGCGATTAACCTCTGTAAAAATGGTGTCACTCCTTCATGGATGGAAAAACATGTCTGATGTGTTCAACAAACCCTGACCCAGTGGTTCCTGCAGGGTTAATGTGAATGGTCAGTCTAAAACTGCAGCTAGATTCAATTCCTTGTGATGTGGATCTGACAATTTCCATTTTCTGAAGGGACTCACTGTTATTTCCAGTAGTGCCTGTTGCCAAAAGTATTCCCTCACCCCTTCCATATAACTGAATTCAAGTGACTACCACAGCCACAGGAGTATTAGACCAAAGTGGAAGCAACTGGGCACAACAGCAACTCAGACACAAAGTGGTAGACTTACAGAGCAGTTGTGCACAGAGGTCACTGACTACAGACCTAAGATTTATTTCTTTTTTTATTGTTGACATTATTTATAGTGTATGTCCCGTTATATGAATATAAATATAGAAATGTTATTGTGCTACTTATTATTTATCGCTACAGTCTGAAAAAGAAAAAAAGGCGACGTTCACAACTGCAGTCACTTTATTTTCTAGTCTAGTCTTGCATATTTCAGCAAGATGGTGCCATTCCACATTCTGAATGGCTACAAGCAAGTATTAGTTGGTTTGCCTTTAGCCAAATACAGTGTAACAAAACAAAAAATACTGGTAAAATATGAATGTGTTGAGTTGACTGTGGGTTTAATACATCCTAAATAATTGCTGCAATGCTACAATTCTAAGGATTTGAAGCAGCTATATTTTGTATTTAGCTGTTTAATTAGTTTTTTATTATTGCTTTACCATCTTATTTGTAATCTGTCATCTAAACAGAAGTGGTGTAAAAATACTCTCACCTGCGTGTGAGGTATGCTCTTTCTGCACTGCAGTCTGGGCCAAACATCATAAAAGCAGCAAACAGGGATTTAGCTAAGCAGGATCTTAGCATCCACCTTTGTTTGTGAAAAGGCAGAAGGGTTATGACAGTCAGAGTCAGGCCCTCTGAGGACGTTATGGAATGTTACAAGAAAACATATTTGAAGGAAAACAGAGGCACACACTAATGCTGTTACAAGCCACATGCATAGTTACTTGTTAGTAAACACAACATAACCATGCATTTTTGTCATTTAACAGCTGGACGCAGATTAAATTGGGTTTATTATGCACCTCCAGTAAATAGATAGGGTGGGTGGAGCAGTAGGAGGGACGACTCAGAGAGACGGGCAGCCAGTGTGTGTCCATTCAAGTGAATGTAATTCATGTTTGCTGCTGAGGTCAGTGTGGAGGAATGTTTTTGCTTCTGTGTGTCTTAATTGGAAGGTGTCCGGACCCTGGAGTTAGCACACCTGCTCATCTATCTGTAGCTCCAGCAGGAGTCTCTTTCTGGGGGAAAAAAAAAAAAAAAAGAAGAAAAGTCAAAATGAGCCTGAAAGCGTGTGTGTACGTATTCAACAACATCAAATTGTAAATATTCAAAACAACTCAGGCAATTTAATTGGGATGGTCGTGTTTGTCTGAGGATCAAAAGACAAGAAAAGATTCTCTGCCATGTCTGATTCTGAAGTGGATAAAAGCCGACATTCACAAAACACAAAACCTTTTAACTGCACAAAAATTTTATTCAGCTATGAGAAGCAAATACTCTTTTACATATTACAGGTCATGTGCAAATAAAAAACATATCTGCATGTGGGAGATAGCAGACACTGAAAATTGAAAAATCTATGGGGAATCTTACTTCAATGTATGAAATAAATCTTTAAATATGTTTAGTGACAGTAAATTCCAATCAAATCAATACATTAACAGTCCTAAACTTGGTTATTTTGCTATGTAATGTCTTTGTTTTTGGTCCTTCTTATCTAGACTTAATATGAAATAAATGAGTATATCAAAGTGATTAGAAGTGCTTTTGCCTTGATTAGTTGAAGTGGGACTGTAGATATATCTTTGACCTGCCCGTCTTTTGTTTTCTTTTTCTGCACAAAATTTCACGCTAATCGGCACGGCGTTAATCATATACGGCAACAGCCTCAACACTGCTCCCTCTAAAGCAATCTCAAGCCAAACATTTGTTAACAGGCTTTCCTTTGAGACTTTAAATACGACTAAATAAATAAATAAGTAAATAATGCCTTGAATAATGAAACAGCACATATTAATTGTTCCATTATAACACTGAGCGCAGCATTGTATGCATAGCTGGACCATTAGGTCTAATGAGGAGCCACTTCATTTCAGTGTCCACAGAATTTAACTGCAACTTCTAAGCAAAAACTGACCCAAAAGTTCACAAGGTCCAAATTTTTGACCCACTGGGGAAAGTCCTTGATGAATTACTTCATACAGTCACCAATGAATCAAGGAGAAGTTACATGTTTGATATATAACTGTCTGCATTAAAAATTAATTTTTATATCTTAACGGCTGGTATATCTCCACCATTTCAATCTCTGTGCATCCATCAATATGCAATTTTAATCAAAAAATTCACAACCTTGTAATTGTGAATAACGGAGCAAAAGCTTAAGAGGAACAAAGTAGTGTCTGTGATAATGATGACACCTCCTTCAGCAAAAAGACTGAAACCACCTTGGGTTGTACGAGATCGATGGTCTTGCAGTTTATCAGCTGCCACTGAACCACTGTCCAAACATCTAATCATGTTTTTGGACCACATATTGTGAATGGAAGCTTTTGATAAAAATATATGTTGCATTATTGACAATTTAAAAGAATATTTTGTTCCAGTGTTGTTTTCGAGATTGATAAATCCCAAGTGTTAAATCAAATCATAGTGCCAAAAACACAATCTGCTGTTTTCGATAGGTGACTATGAGGCTGTGTGCAAAGACAGGCGTTGTGACTCAGACACCTGTGAGGATCAGTGCCTTTAGGCTTTTATTAGTGTTGTAGTTTCTTTTATTTTAATCGAGTTTAGTGTGGTATCTTATGTAAGGTTAGGTTGTTAATTTTTAGTTCCCGTTCTTCAATCAAACTAACTTCAGATTTGGAAATCACCACAAGTGCTTAGTTTTAAGTGTATTTAAAATCACTGCTTCAGTTGTTTAGTGTCAAATCTTCTTCCCTCTTGCTTGTACTGTGTAGGTTTTGGCATGTGTAAGTAACGTCACATTTACACATAATTTATTTTTATGGTTTTTTACAAGTAACATTTTAAATTTTACTCTTTTTAACACTCAATGGTTCCACCCACTTCTCTGCACTTTCCTGTCTTTTGTATTGTGTTCTCCAAAAACTGCACTTCATGCTGCACAACGGGAAAAATTGCACAGTAAAAGTTAAAAAAAAAAAAAGATAGTGCCATGGGAGCGATACAAGTACAACCAATGGTAAACCAATCAATCCACCATCATTTGTAACACCTTAAGTTATAGTTACAACTGCCCTTGCGGGTGGATGCGGGGTGGACACAGCCTTCATTTCTCCAATCCTCCTAAAACAATTCTGCGCTTTGCTCAAGGAGCCTGTGAGTATTGTTCATGTGATAAGTGCATGCTCCTTGGATGCAGCCAGACTCTTAGAAATGGGGAAATAAGACAAACAGAACCTAGTTTGTGTGGCCAAACAGGCACAGGCGTCCTACGGGCACCTACGCATCATGTGCCCGCCCTGTGCGTGCAACATTTGTGTGCAGTCATTAAGGAGCCATTAACCGCTCCTTACTAATGAGCAGAGTGTGGTGTAAGGGTACCTTACGATCCGATTTGCATAAGAGCGAACACCTCGCATTATCCTTACAAATACTTCAAAAGACGTTTGCCACACGCACGATAATCGTACATTCCATTTCCGTGACATCCCTTGAGGCCATTTAGCATCAAGGGAACTGCAAGACACACCTGCGCTCGCTTTAGGATATGGCAGTAATGAATGGCAGACAACTCAAAAACCCGCAGCACCTGTACGGATCAACCCCCCGTAGGGGTTCATGCGCCTATTGCTTGAAGTTGGTGAGGATTTATGCCTTTTTCTTGTTTTTAATGTCAATTTATTTAGGTTATGTTAAGTTGTTAAACTTTCTGTTCCTGAGCTTCTCGTGTTAACATCAGGTTAACTATCAGTGAATTCAGCTGCTGTGTGGTAGTTAATAACCTTCAGTCTACACAATGCTATGTTCGTGATTCACGTCGGCCACCTCAATTTGGACGTGCAGCAAATTCGCTGCTCAACGCCTTTCCAAAAATGTTCTCACAAATGGATGCCCCAGACGCGTGTGAGAGGACCTACCACCTAATGTTTTTATCTGATTGCTACATGGAGCAGCGACTGTGTATATTCAACTTACAATGCATGGAAGACACAGATGATGTTGAGAGATCAGGTGTATTGTTTTTGATGAGCTCTACAAAAGCATTACAGTCCAAGGAGGGAAAACAAAAATAAAAGATTAAAATAATAGGATCTTTTTAATAATTGCCTCTATGCAAATAATAAAAGTATCATAAAGTTCAGGACAAGAACGATCAGCTTCTCCCCCATGTTGATTTTAGACTTGTATCACTGAACATGTCATACGTCAAGTTTAGAATTTTGAATTCTAGACACCCAAATCACGCCACAACACTCATATCAGGCCCCAGGACCTTTGATCATGTCTGTATAATGTCTTAACATTGAAACTTAGTCTTGTTCGATGTGAACACTACGTCAAGAGTTTGATTTTCAGTCTGGGCAGGGTGAGAGGTGGTGTTAAGGAGGCACCATGGGTGTTGCTCTTTGTTGAAGCATATTTGAGCAGCTACACACACTTCAGCATTTCACCTGTCTTCATCGTCAAGCCCCCAAAATATCAAATTTTTTAAAACGACATACTTTTATTTTGGAAAGTCTTTGATGGCTTTCTTTTATTTTGTGCACTCTTAATACAGTGCCGCACAACAGAATCAACATGCTCTGTTATGTCAGCTTTTCCTTTGCAAGTTTAAGGATATTTTGATCCCTCAGCCTCCTCTTTTTGAAAGAAGCTCTATCCTGAAAGATAAAGACTGCCAAACAGTCACCTTTTTCTTTAAAAATGATTTGACATGTCTGTTTTTATGAGCAAAAAAAAAAGGAGGCCAGAGGCACTTAAATTTCAATTTAGGCAGAAAATTCAAAGTGGGTCTTTATATTTTCACTTCTGAGTAGGAAAAAGAAAGTAAAATACTAGCTGATTTTTTTTTTTTATATCAAGCAACAATTGTTCTACTGCCACAGAGAGTTTCTCCCTATGGAACCCCTCTGCGACTATCTTCAAGGATGAGGCTGATATCAAGTTTTGTTTGCATCCTTTTTAGACTGAATTAAATCTACAAAAGCTTGCACTGTCAAGTTGAGCAAAGATATGTGCATCTTGATGCATAATCTTTTAGGGGATGAGATTATGAAGAGTGGAAACAAGATGACATCACACAGAGTACAACAAATTTTTGCATCTGCTCCTTGTATAAATCTTGGTTTACTGCTTGTTTCGTGGCAGGGGTTTGTCATGAGACCGTCTTCTTCTTTTTGAGATGCATAGAGGGGCAGAGAAAGCTTGTGGGCTGACGGAGGCAATTAGGTCTATTATTAGGACGACAGTGGAAGGATTGATGCGCACAATAGTCGGTGTGTAAGCAGAAAGCCTGTGTACGTGAAGGAAATTCTAATAGTGAGAATTTCCGAGATTATATGGGCCTTCATTAACATTTTCACACATGGCTGCTTAACAAATGAGAAAAGAACCCCAGCATACCGGCAGATTTATCACATGCATGCAACAGCCCGGTTTGTTCTGTCTTCCTATTTAAAGTGCAGAACAGTCTGCTCCGCTCTCACACCGGCATCAGCCCTGTGAACTTTGGGTGTCTTTGGCTCTGCTATGACATTTTAACATCTATGGACATCTATTCATTTGTATACCTACCAAGACTGCCTCCTTATCTGCTATGTTTCTCCTAAACAAAGATAAAAGGCCATAAATTCTTGTCTCCAAATATTCTTCTTCTTGTCTCAATTTGGTATGAATTGTCCCTCTTTAGAATTGATACACAGGCAGCCCTCTTGCCTGCAGGGCAGGCCTACTTGAATTAACCGTGTTGCACACTTTACATTCTCTGCTCCCTGACATCTTGAGAAATGTTTCCTGGGATCTTTTTTTCCCACAGAGAGGTTCATTAGAATGACAAATAGCACCCTGCCATAAAGTGGAAAACATCAACACGGCACAACAGAAACTGCGATCTGAGGGAAGTGACATGCAGGGAGGGAAATGAATTAGACTCCATTTGATTCCATGTGATATCAGTAGCTGCAGCTTTCCCATCCCTTTCCTTTAAAGATTCTGCTGACTCACACTCACAGCTTTATTATTTATTTATGTTTTTTTTTTTTTTTTTAGACATTTTGATCTTTCTATAGATTGCAGTTGTAGTGCTTTGTGTTCCTCTGGGGCTTCTTTTCTTTAACTTGAAAGTAACAAATTTGATTTAAGTTGATTGGCTTGAACGAAAGTGAGAACCTCTATTGAGAAAGAATTGAGTCCAGCTATCTCAAAGTGGCCTAATCTCCTCAGTCTTGCAGTAACTCGGGTTTGACGATGGAAAAAAAGCAAACACTGATGCTTTGACTGAGTTTGTTTTGTGGATTATTGCCTGAACGACCTGTTGCTATAAAAAAAAAAGTAAGCAGCTTCAAGAGCTCCTCCTCATAGTTTCCCTGGAAGCCTGCCAGCACGGCCTCCGTTTCAGTAATGAACGTTTTAAAGAACAGCTTAGGCAAGTGCAAACCCACCTAATGTCCTTAAGACAAAAAAGATATTGCCATAGACAGGGGGGCTAGAAATCAATTTCCCATTTGCTGCTTTAATTTCAGCAAGATGGGCGGAGAGATTAGGGCTGAAGGCACCTGTAAGCTCCCCCACTGATGGGCTTTACCTGGGCCTGCAAAACTGGCTGACCTGACCCCTTGGCTAATTAAAGTTCTCAAATTGATCCGCAAACAGCGTGATACAGATCTGTCCTCTGCCACCCTCTGCCTCCCATCTTGCTGTGCGAGTGCCTCATGATGGCCTCATAAAACAACAGTTGTGGTTGTTTTCTTTTTGCTGAGCCAAGCTGCATCGCATGATGTGTTCAGTTGACTGTTACTTTCCCCCAACTTTATTTTTCAATCATGGTTATAGCAACTGTTTGGGGTACTGTCAAAACCTCTGGTAATTATTTTGTACTTCTTATTTTATTTTCAGTTTCATGTTTTGACCTACTAGACTGTTCTGCCTATTCACAGACAACATTTTCGAGTTAAAGGTGCTTTAAATAAATTATTGAAACTCCTCACTCGCTTCTGCAAATATCAAAATTTGTAGTTTTATCGCATGTGAATAAATCTGGCAGCTTCAAAAGAACTCTAATCGCTTTCCCTTTTTTAGGGGGTTTTCCAAAGAAAAAAAGGAAAAAAGAAAATGATCTGCTCTCATTCTCCCAACAGCATGATGTCCTTTTGAGGAGCTCCATGCTGAGGTAACTCCAAGTCGCACAGGCTTTGAATGATCAAAACTCTATTTCCTCTGGCATCTCACGAATGTACGGCAGACTCATTTTTATTGTTTAAAGAAGTTTGTGTATCTTTTTTTTTTTTGCTGATCCCTTTACCTCACAAATGAACACAACTCACGGACTTAAACCTGCTGCGTATTTCTAAGCAAGTAGAATTACATAATTGCCCATCTTAGTAGTCATGTGCTGTGCTTAGAGGAGTTATTTTTAGCAACTTGCATGTTGCCCTTCCTTCTCATACAATGGTTGTCAGCCCCATTGTGGTGAATTTTTAACAAGGGCCTTTTCCTAAGCCCCTCGGAGGAGTTAATTAAAGTGATAGAGGCTAGAGCTGATGAGCCACACCACCCTGACCTTGAGGCTCCGCTTTCACCACCTCCCCACAATTATACCTGCATAATCAGGACACAGATGCACACCCACACACCTTCCCCCAACACACACAGTCATTCATACATGTGTATACACACAAAGAAAATCAACAGAGATTTGAAGACCCCAGGTCACAGTCTCACCAGTGGTGTATAGTCAAAGAATCACAGCGGAGGAGTAACAGTCTTGTCAAATAATAACACACTATAACAAGGGATGGTTGCATTCAAGCAGAGACACTTTTTCCTTTTTTTTTCAGTACGATTGCAAGCACGTTTACAGCCGGTTGAGTATGATATCAAGATTTTTTTGTTTTGTTTGTGCTGGTTCCTTTTCCCCAGTTGAAATTTTACCCCCCTTTTAACCTGCTTTCTGATGTGCCTCCTTCTGTGTCTCCATGTCTTACTGTCTCCACTCTAATGGTAGGGCCTCTGTGGAAAACAGGAGACAGTTTGGTATTTGGTGATGGGGTGCATGCAAATGATCTCTCTGTCAAGGCTGCTTATTCTAATATGACAGCGTTGTGAGTTATCTGGTCTGCTCTATATTGGCAACCAGATCTGCAGCTGCCAGCTAGAGGGTAGCAGATATGTCTGTGTGTGTGTGTGTGTCTGCGTGTGTATGTTTGTGTGTGTAGCATCAAGCCAGACAGATAGAGACAGAGAATAGATGAAGACGTGCAAGAAAGAGAAGCCAGCATAGACAGACATCATCTAAGGAAAAGATGGAAAGATGAGCAGGGGAGGGAAAAGAGGGATGGAGGGAGGGAATGTGTCTCCCCAGCACTGTCCCTTCCTCTCCCCACCCTTCTTTCCCCCAACGTTAGTGCTGTTTAGTAGAACTGTGTCTTTCAAAAACGCCACTGAAACATGAATAAAAGGAAAATGAGGGGGAAAAAAATGTTTTGGCGAAAATGGGATGTCACAGCAGATAAGCATCACAAGCTGCTCCATATTTATTACGTGCAACAATTTGACTAACCAGAGAATTTAGATTAATAACACTGGACCCCGGGAAGTAATTTCCTTTTGCAAAAGTGATTTACATGGCGCATCGCTAAGAGAACAGCTCTTGCAGGCCTTTTTGTTGTGTCAGCTAAAAATAATGACATTTAAAGTACCAACCAAGGTTAATAGGCTTCTTCTATGGTTATGAACTTTTTGTGCATATCCCTCCCTTCTTTCTCCCAATCAATCGACCCACTGCTTTTATAGTTTCAGCATTCACACCAACAGAACACCAGCCATCTCCTCTTTAACATCACCTCACTCGGCCAGTGTTCCGCCCCCAAGCATTAACCAACCCCCTTTAAGGATGAATGTTTCTATTGATTTCAAAGAAGTATAATCCACTCAACCTGTGTGATAACATTTGGCAGACTATTACCTGAGGTGTCGATTTTATTGCTAATCTATGGTCCAGTTAACCAGAGTAACTAATTTTTTGGAATCAAAAAGTTTGTTGTTGTTTGTTATTCAAACTTCTGTCCACATTAAAGCTTTGCCTGTGAAGCACAGTGGTGGAGTCACTCAAAGCTGTGAAGGTTCTTCTGTTCCTCATCCTCGCTCCCCTGACTCAAAGCCCCAAATAACTGTATGGAATGTACTGTACAGGTAGAAGAACTATAAATATACAGGGTACAGTCGTTGCAACTCCTACATCACTTTATGCTGTACTTGCAATAGTGTAGTGGGCAGTTTGGTTCTGGGGGGCCTGCTAAGCTTCGCCATCTCAGACAGTAAAAAGGCTCCTTGGTCCGGACCTTCCCTCTCGCACCTACTGTTTTATTTTGTCTAGATCTATTTTTCATTTGGAGTCCCTCCCCATTTCAGCAGGTGTTTTTAATGAGGTGCCCCCAACATCCCAGGCAGTCGGCAGGAGGGTAGAGTTATTGATAAATGATTAACGCTGGTGGAGGAAGTGTGGAGGAGTTGTAGCTTGCTCTCCTCCGGAGAGCTTTCTTACTCCTGAATATTTTATCGGCACACAGATGTGCTGCTGTCTGTGAAACTGTTCGTGACGTCTCAGCTCTCTGAAATAAAACAGTGCTGAATAGTAGTCCCAACTCCTCACACACAAGACAAATCAAAAGGTTTTATGTAAAAAAAGAAACGTTGCAGCGAACATTTCATCAAAGCACCTGCCTCTTTGGGGCTCTGAACCCCTCCAACACTTGAATGTAAAGAGGGGCAGCTGCCTACAAGACAGGCCCCCTACTAGGTCGAAAGAAAGCAAACAAATCTGTGTCATAACAGAAAGAAGCGTGGTGCAAGGTTCACCCAACCATGGCTTTGCAGCACAGTGTTGAAATTACATTAGACATATCTACTAAGAAGAAGGCAGAAAAATACTTGCTGATTCAGAGAAGAATTGGCTGTGGATTACCTGTTCGCTTTAATATCAGCACTTAGACTTTTTGAATTGTTTCCTGCTATTTGTCTCAACCAGGCAACACTGCCACCTTCTGCCTGGGAGCCTTTGGACACTGAAAGGACTTGACAAACCACTCTGGTTTTTAATAGGGAACCCAACAGAAAGAGAGTTGAATAGAAGGAGTATCATTAATAGAAATAGTTAGAGTAGGACAGGGGAAACAAGGAGGCATGTGGGAACGAGAGAAAGGGAGTTAAAGAGATCTCAGAGCTCACCCAGGCCTGATCAAAGAGCCGTCTCTATAATCCCCCAGATTCAGCAGTCAGCCTGTTTCTGAGCATCTCCAGTTGCAGACGAGCTGTAGGGGAAAACATTTGCGGCTGAATTGCCCTGAAGTGGTGCTATTTTTAATTTTTCACAAAGTAAAAAGTGGGACCCCCCGCTGATGGTGCTCACAACAGCTTGGTGAAATTTGGAAGAACAAAGTACATGAAAGCAGAGCAGAGAAGTATCCTTATAGCGACAAAACAGCCTCAATAAGACACTATAATTTAAACTTAGCAGCATCCAGTTGCATAACATCCACAAGCAGGATGAATCATTTCTCACTAAAGCCAGGTTTTCATCTAAAATTGTGTTGAATCAGAAACAGACAAAAAATGTAAAAGAAAAAAAAAAAAAAAGAATCGGTGGGTGACAAGCTCCCTGATCCACTCCACTCTAATGAATCCAGCATGAGACTAATTGATCCATGTATGTTTTCTTTTAATCATATGAGCTGGCATCCTGCTCCAAACTGCATTGCTGGATAGCTCAGATTTTGCTTGTCATTTTTGTTGCACCAGGGATGTTAGGTTGGGTGTGCTGTAGGTTGGGTGTGCGAGGGACTGTGAGCTTGCAGGGGGGGGGGGACAGATCAGATCAGTGGAAACAGATAGGTAACGGGTAGTGGGGGCAGAGCTGCTCTGCACCAAGCAGTCACCCACAACTCAGAGGTACATTTCCAACAAACTATTGCCATTCTGTAGAAACTATGTCCCAATAAAGAACTTTTTTATGTTTTTTTTATTTTGACAAAAACAGCATAATCATAATTAAAAGACCACTGGGAAGGCTTTTACAAGAGATCAAAAGATGATCAGAGTGGGACTTTAACTTTCAGTTTGTTTTAGATAACATTTCTTAAGCAACAACCTCCCTTTATGTTTACAGCGTTTAATGAACACACAATTAAAAAAAGTTTATCTTGTTTCATTGTAATCTACAAGAAACCAATTCAAGACACTTCAGCACAGTGATTTTCTATAAAGACTATTTAAAAGTGCTGGATAGCTACACTTATGAAACATATGATTGCATCGTTGATGAGGGTAAAACACAAGTTATAGGGGTGTGGTTTAAGTTTGGCTCTTAAAAATGGGAAATTGGTATGAAGGAATAATGAATGCACTGAGCATGAAAAAAAAGTAAGAAATAGTCTGGACAAGAGGTTGAATTTTCAAAGAGGACTTAGGATGGAGGAATAGAGATGAGGTCAGTCAGATGAAGAAAGAAAGCTGGTCAGCAATGCCAGAGGAGGAAAAGCTAAAAATGTGTGGTGAGGTAATGGCAGTGATGAATAGCCTGTGGCTGATCAGTAGAAGCCAGGTTGGAGTTTGAAGATTAGATTTTCTTACAGCACTTGGACTTTTACTTTGATTATGAAATGAATACAGGAAAAAGCTGAACTACAAATGATTTCACACGGCAGAAATGCTTTCATTCAGCGAACTGATTGTCCCTTTTTAACATTATAAACACACATATAGATTACTGTGTTTGGACAATGTTTGTCTGTAACTATTATTACTTGAAAAAAAGCAAGTTCTTATTTTATTAAAGTAAATCCTTCTGAAGGATTGTAAAACCGGTACAGCAGCAGGGACAGGGGCAGGGGCTGGAAGTCATAAAAGAGAAGCAAAAACATTTTTTTGTCCTTTAAACAATATGAGAATTAAGTAAAATTTTAAAATAAACTACTAGTAGATAAATACTCATTTACTGTAGGTGAAAGTGATATAATTGTCATTTTTTATGTAAACAAGTTATTGTCAACATGAGTTTGTTCACTTTATCATAGACTTGAAAGACATCAAAGCAATAAAACACTGGAGGCTATTTATTTTGGCACAATGTGCTGCAGGCATAATCACTGCGAATAAAGTTAAATACAGATGATAATATTTTAAAAATAGACATCCCATAACTTTTATCCCCAGATAAATTCTGAAATTATTAATAATGTTTAATGATATCATAGTGTTGCTGTGAGGATTTTGGGTTTTAGTTCCGTTTTCCAGTGGTGTTTTTCGTCATGTTCTCTCCTGTCAGTCACTCCAGGTTCATGTTAGTTATTCACAGCTGTCTTCATTTCTATTATCTGTCTGCAGTGAGTAGACATGTCTGGTTTTCAGTTCTACCTTGCCAGGTAATCTCTTTTATCAGCTTTTTGTTTCACGGTTTTTGTCCTGTTTAGGTTTATTTTTAAATGTTTACGTTTCTGGAACCAGGCCCAGTTTCCTGCACTTTGGCTCTTATATCTCCACTTCCTGACCGCTGCACCCAGTGTGACTCTTGTCATTGATTTGGATTCACGACTAAATTCTCTTTTTCATCTTATCCTCCAAACTTTTGTTGTGACAGGAAAGATTTTAATACAAAAAGATTGTGAAACTGAATGATACAGAATTTAAAGAGGGCACTTCAAATCAGAAAATATGAAAGAAAACAGATACATTTAGTGTCAGACCCTTTAACTCGCCATAAATACTATTTTGAAATTTCCTGGTGTTTTATTTTAAACTTAGTACCCGACTTCCTGTCCCTGAACAATCCGCTCCGTCTTGAATTGATGCTCCATACACCTCTGGCAAATCTAAAAAGTGTCTCCTTGACTAATATAGAGCGTTTTTCTAAAATATGAACCATATTTAAGCCATTGGATGGCGACTTTTTAGAACAGAACGCTCAGATTTAGGTTGTTTCACTGTCACGTCGTCTCTTCAGTTCCGTGGGACAGCAGTTTCTCTCGCTGTCCTTGGCTGTCCCAAACTCTCTCTGGTGCGTCTGAATCCGAGTGGATTGTGGAGAAGCAGCAGCTCAGAACCCCGTATTACAAAACATGGATTCAATAGAATACTGGGGGTTTTCTTGCCACATTTTTGTCTTGTATCTCTAACAGAAATGTATTAACGTTAATACAAAAAGAAAAAGAAAAACAGAGGGCACTAGGGCACTTTTTCTTACCAGAGAAAAAGATCAGGTGCTCAAGCACACCAACAGCCCAATGAGTGCACGTGCCTGTACATCAGTACTTGATTTTATCTCTTGACTGTTGCGCAGATTTTAAAACAATGAATGATATTTTGCAGATCCACTAAAAAGCCCAGGGAAAAGTTTGCACTTAATACTAACTATTTAGTACTACAAACCTAGTTTTTTTGTTTTAGCTTTAAAGAAGAACCTTTCCATGACAAATGGTCTTGTTATATCACATTGCCTGACTATTTTTTGCTCAGTAAACACTTTAAACACTTTTAAAGTCAAAATAAATCACTATACACACTCGTCCTCACATTCGATGAAATTGTGCCACCATCCTCATCAGTATTTCACTTCCATATTTGTTGATATGCCTTGCAAAAGTTAGATAAAATTGTAGTTAGTGTATAGCTCCAACGTCAATTAGGTATACATTTCCATGCATCGCGTAAATATATATTTATACGCGGCAACAGTACCGATCATCAGCAGTGAAGATTCTGTTGTCTTGTCAGCTAACCTGGTGGCCAATTGGGAGACAAAAATAGTACTCTGTCTGTTGCCAAGGTTACAACATTGACAACATGATGTGGCCATTCATTCTCAATACTGTATCTCCCTGCCCTTCTGTGAGAAAGTGGCTGCTAATCTTAGCCCTCAATCTAACTGCCTGTCAGTGTGAAGTGGGAGCAGCAGAGGTATGGGATGAAGGGAGTTGGGTCAGTACCTTCCCTTCCAATGTGTTCCACTCATTTAAAGTCCCCTCCCCCCACCTGCCGCCACAACACAGCTTCTCTCCAGGTGGCGTGTGTTTCCTCCGCTTGCAGATAAAAGTCATTGGTCTCCTCACTGCTGCCAGTGTGTGATGGGTACAAATCAGACTTTTTTTTTTTTTCAAGGCAGACCCCTTTACTTTTACCCTATGCAGGTACACAGTGGCTTGAGGAGGAGAGACTGGTTGAATGGCAACCAGATGTTATTAACAATAAAACTTTAATTGAAAGATATGTTATCATGCCTTTTTCAAGCTGTGGGAAGTGGTATCAAGAAGACATTCCTGTAAAAAAAAAAAAGAGAGAGAGAGAGAAGAAAAGGAACCTCTTTTAATTAAAAAAACACAGCTTAAAGGGACGACCAAAAGTTGAGACTAGAGGCATGAATAAGTTTTCTCTCTCCTTTGTGTGGTGACACTGACAAATAGAGCTCTGTGTGTGAAAAGGAGACTTATCTATGATGGGTAATAAATTCAAAGTCATGAAGATGAACGTGCTCTTTGAGGTACAGAGGGCTTTAGCCGAAGTCATATTATCTCACACCAACAATTGGAGGCAACACTGTCACATGGTGTCATCCCCTTAACTTGATTTGTCAAAAGGTGAGAGCGTGACGTCTGTCTTGGTACTGGGGTTATTTCTGCGCTATTGTAACAAGCAGTGCATCTGAGGATGATTTTTTCAACTTAGCTTCACAATGGTTTTGGTTATGAAATAGAGTAAGTTGGGAAAAAGCAATCACATGCGGATAGGAAACATATTTTCGTGATCTCAGAATTAAGCTACACTACAGTGGATTTAAGACCATATCTAATTCAGAATCAGTGGCTTAGGACATTTGCAGGCCAATCACATGGACATTTAACTTTTCTTTAACACACCTTTGTGATTCTTATAATATGCATGAACATGTTTTTGGTCAATTGCTCCAAACTGCAGCTTCAAACTGATTTTAAAATGTTGCAGGCCTGGAAGAGGGGGCATGAAGTGAGATGATGGAATGTTTTTTGCTTTCAGTACAGATAAAAATTCAATGCATCTGAATATCAGACTTGACTATTGCCCTGACTACTGCCAGCATATTTTTATTAGCTGCTTGACAGTGCAGCATAATGTTGGTATTACAATCCACAGCTAGTGTAACTCAGAGGTTCCTTACAAATAAACGGTTTCCCAGCCTTCATAGCCCATCTTATCTTTTAAAAGCCTTTGTGAAAATCTATTTTTCCCAGGTAACAGAACAACAGAATTTTGCATCATACATGTTTGCAATTACAATTTTCTTTCTAATCCAAGGGTTCTGCTATCCTAGTATCTTGGGATAATGGCGCTAGTATTCAATGAGTTCTCTATTACAGACACGCTTTGACATTGTTCATACCCTTAATTGAAAAGAAATGTATCCTACCCTCTGAAGTAGTCACACCATATCCCTGCTCCATTCCCTGTGCATCAGTTTGTATTATCTGTGGCTAATTTATGCCACGCTTAATATGCCTTTGATTGTTAATGTCCAGGGTAAGCTGAGTCTTGTCACCATTGTGCTGTTGCATATCTCTAGTCAGATAAAAACGTATTCAACATTTACAAGTTGTATATATTTTTTAATCCACCTGCTTACTTTCCTTGTGAGTAACATCAGATTCAAGGAATACACTGGTTACATCCTTTCATAATGGTTATTGTTGCTGACTGAACTTGCTGTAGAGCGGTTTTCTTTATAAGCACCACTCATGAGTGACAAGCATGAACACATGCGATGGATTTGCTACAATTAAACCTGGTCTTGGCTTGGACTCAGGGAAAGATGCAATAAAGACGACAGTTTATTTTGGATAAACTCCCCATCTCCCGCAAGCTTTACAGGGGGAGCCTCCGCACACTAAATCAGTTGCACGAACATATGAAGGGATAAAGTGGCTCTATTAAATTTGTTGACTCCTAAGATCGCCTCTGAAACTGCAGAGGATTGCATTTGTTGGCTCTCCTATCCCTGCTAGCCCTCTACACAGCTTCTGGGATTGAATCAGACAGTGCCCAGATCCTCACCATTGCATGAGATGAACACTATTGAATTGCTTGGCTTGTAGATCCACAATTCTAACTTCTTTAGACTATATTGAATTTACCTTCCTGGGCAATCAATAATACTAAGTTTTGCAGGCAGTATTGAACTCTATCCACACACATCTACTTGGTGGTTGGTTTCTCTCCAATTGCTTTGGAATCTGCTGGCTGTCACGTAGCCTACAAAAAGACTGATTCAGAGCTGCCTTTTTAAAATAAGGTTCAAAAAGCCAAAGGATTTGTGCAGACTTGGCAACATGCTATAACAAAAGAAGTGTTCAGCCCTGAACATAGAGACAGATGAGAAAAAAAGTCTTGTCTTGTCAAGGTAAGATCGTATACTTTAAGCTTTTTAAGTGCTTTGCAGATGCAAAGAACCATGAAAAAAGATGTTATTTCTCTGTTTTAAATGCTGACTTCCACCTTCGAGTCCATAATCCAAATGACCTTCAGTGTCTAATGAGGCACTGTTCAGAAGATTATTGTGCCCTCTGAAAGCCTGTCCAAGAGAGCAGAGGGCCTGGAGGGCAGCAGCATATCTGTGGAATGCCGTGGCATTCAGTACATTGCAATTCACCATTGGCCCCCTGGGTAATAAAGAGGCCTAATAAATGAATCCATCAGAGTGTCTGTGTGTTGCTATCTGTGTGTATCTGGAATGCGGTCAGTCTCAGACGTGCCCACTCTCCGGGCACATGGAGGAAAGGGATGCCATTGCTGGCAGGTCTGATGAATGGCTGGCATGCCGTGCCTTGACAAAGACGAATGTGACAGCCCCCATCTCCCGAAAGGGGAGGAGGGGGGGGGCGGAGATCAACTACCAAGGGGAGATCATGTGATTGTGACCCCCTCCCCCCTCCCAGTTACATTCCCTACTGGCTGTGGCGGTCGGGGTGGGAGACGGAAAAAACAAACAAAATACATGCATCATCCTATTGAATGACTGCATCATCCTTCTTGCCGCATGTCTTTAAAAATCGTATGCACAAGCTTGACATCAACATTGTGGTGGGGGAGCAGCCTGCAGAGCTTATTTATTTTCCATCAGGCAAATGGTTTGAAATAAGCACTTCTTTAGACTAAAGTGCAGTATTTAATAAAGGCACATGGAAAAAATGACAGGCTATAGCAAACACAAAAGAATTTATCAATAAATCTCCTTCGACCAGAATTGATGTGGTAATCTGTGCATGATGGTAAACAGAAGAAGGCCTAAAGCCCTTTTCGCTTTTCGACATTATCAGAGGCAGGAGGAAATTAAAGACTCCAGATCAATATCAATATTTGTTTTCTATTACTCAGGTGTCCTTTGATTGCCTGCATGAGTGAATGGCTGGAGTCGGATTTTTGGTGTTTTGTGTCAGATAACTTTTACGGTCTATTAAGCGGATCACTTGTATTTAGAGTGAAGATGTTCTTGTACTGTCCGAGCACCCATCAGCAATCGCTCCTGTTTAAAGGGCAGCTTATCATCATCAGGTGAAGGAGAGCAGGGGGATTCTTTCTTTCAATAAACAACCGCATTTTCATTGTAATAAAACATTCAGCGATTCTGTGGTGCTTGCTACTGATTTAAAGTTATCATCCGAATACATCAGTCTCAACAGAAATTATGCTGTAGTGCAGCTGGAAAAACCTCATTGACCTCTCTTTTAAACTCCTCAATAGACCGTCATATTCCTCATGGCAAGGAGGAGATGGGGGGGGGTTGGAGCCGCCTGTTAGCTTCCTTTTTCTGAGAAGGGCCTTCGTTGAGACAGAGAAGGCAGTGAGTCAATGGAAAACTGAGATGATTAAGAGACTTTTGCTGCTAACAGAGGAGTGAGGATTGGTTTCTATTGCACCCTCCTTTTCATGGCCTGGTTTAGTGGACAGGCTGGTGCTATAGTCTGAGCAGAGTCAAGACTTGCCTATTAATAGACTATTGAGTGCTATTGATCCCTGGCTCGTGTGACACATACGATACAATAAGCCATAGATCCCAGTAAAGAGCCGTGTCTTTCTTTTCACTTTACCACAATTGCATATGATTATAGGACTCTGAAGATCAGGGAGACAGGCTTATCTCCTCGGTGACCAGAAGTGCAATAGTAGCCTGGCTAAAAGCTGACTGCAATTTGGAAACCTTTGTCACAAGTACAAAAGCTCTCCAGCAAAATTGCCACAGTGGAGACCTGGATTTGCCTATACTTATTTCTGCTCTTTTATAACATCATGGATAGGTTTTTGTGCAAATCGCCCAAACATGAATACCTTTCAAAAAGTCAAGAATCTTTTTCTTTGCATCCAAGGTGAGAATAACTCCATAAAGCTGTCGTGCAATTACAGATAAATTAGAGGAATAATGATGAGAATGGTGGTTATATCCATAACCACTACTAATGGTCATTTCCAGAATGTTGTCTGCTATGTTTAATGGAGAAGGCAGATGTTTACCTGTCGCTAAAACAGGAAACAAACCTCAAATAGGCAAATTATAATCTAAATAATAGAAGAGTAATTCCAGGATGAGGAAAAAAAAAAGAAAAGACAGCTGCTTGAAATAAAAAAGAGGAAGCCTTGACATGTAATTGTTGAAAATGTATAGTGCCAGGAGTAAAAAAAACAGCATTGAAAAGATGCACAGTTAAATGTGAAAACCCCTTTTACTTTAAGGCACCTAGTGAGGGTTGGAAAAGGCGAAAGTCTTAAAGTATCTCAAACATTGTAAAATTGCTTTTATGATACACATTGAACCATGTATTGATGGATTTGCCATAGCTTTACTCTATGTTCACACTGTTGTAATGATAAAACGTTAAATGTCTGTTATTATGAAAAGAAGGATATTTTCGGGGGGGTTTACACTAAATTGTTATTTATAGCTATCAAAAGATGCAGCAAGTGTGTAGTTTAAACTGTCATTTAAAGTCTGCATAAAAGAGAAATATCTAAAGTGTAATTTATTAATAATTTAAAATGTAAAAGAAAGGAATCTACCAATAATGTATATAAAGTACATCTCTGCAATATAGCTTGTCATGTAAAAAAGTCAGCACGTCCACATGCTTGTCTGACTCACTTTATTATTTATACTTGAGGAAAACAGCTCGGTAGCCTAGTGGCTGGTTGTAGGCGCTAAGACTAGAGCATTGCGTGTTTGAATCCATGATCTGCTCACACCAATGACTTAAAATGAGCCTGAATGCCTCTCTGCTTTTCACTCAGCATTAAGAGTTGGAACCTGGGGGTTAAGCTGCCAAATTGTTCCCGAATGAGCCTGTGACTGCTGCTGACTGCCTCCCCAGCGGATAGATAAATGCAGAAAACAACAGTCCACACACCCAACTGTGTGAAGCCTAATGACACTTTAAATCTCAAAAGAATTTCCTGCTTAGGGTCTGGAGATCCATTCTAACAAGAGTTGGGGATATTTCTTTTTAGCAAACAAGCAGCTTTTTGGGTGAAGGGATGCAACTATTTCATCACCTCAGGCTGCAAGTCAGCAACTACAGTTACCTGGTTACTCCATGGCTAGAACTTATCATTACTATAAAAGTATTTCAGTTCCTGGTTGGGACTCTCGCTTTCCAGTAGTTATTTTTAAATAACGAACAAGTAATAAAAACATGCTTGTTTCTATTTGGCATTTTTTATATTTCTTTTCAACAGTTGACAGATTTTGGAATCAAACAAGCTTAAATAAAATTTAAGGTTCAGTTTTAAAGAGAGGTTCTTGTGTATATTTTCTATTTAAAAAGTAAGGAAAAAGTCAAAGCCAAGTCAAATGTATGTATTTTGCTCTTAACCGAGGATTTTTGGATTTGTCTGGTGGTTGTTTTCTGGGTTTTCTTATATTCTCTTATAACAAGAGCAAGTGAGTGTCTGGCAAAGGTAAAAATAAATAAATAAATAAATAAATAAATAGTTTTTTGTCATAGATTAAGCTTTCTTTAAAGTTTACGGAGTCTGAAATCCTCAAAGAATAATTAAAGTAGTTTATTCTAAATTATTGTCTACTTTGGTGTTACATAATACATTTGCACATTTACAAAAGATGTTGCCTTACAAAAACAAATCATTTGCCCAAAATTTTAATTGAATTATCTAACTGTTAAAACTTTTCTGCTGATACTCTAGTTATGAAAAAAAAGCAAAAAACATATTGTTAAAATGTGGGAATACATAAACTTGCAAGTCCTAGAACTTACACTAACTACAATCCTGATAAGTTGTGGGTTGATAGTTATTTATTATTATTGTTATTAGTTTTTATATTTCCACAGTTTTGCTAACATTGTGTTGTAATTGTGGTACATGGGTGACAGGTGTAGTTGTAGTACAGCTTTTACCTTCAGCATATCATATCAAAAGAGACAGTGTATCTCATCAAGGTTTCAAAGCTGTGAAGAGAGCCTGAGAGGAAGGATTTGTAATAGAGAGACACTGTGATGGGATCTCAACAGCATGCTGGTGAAGATGGCCTGCTGACTTGCCATCTCATACTCACAGATGGACGGTGTGTCAGGGGAATCTCGCACACACTGATCAGAGACTCCCCTCCTTTCCCACAGTGGGAGGAAATGGGACTGAACGAGAGGAGGAAGAGCGAGGAAAGGAGTTAATCACTGCACTAATGCCGCACTTCATCATCGTTTCCTTAGCCCTTCTGCTCACCCTGGCTACAAGTACTTAGCCGTCTAAACAGCGCCCCCTGCTTTTAGGTTTATCCATAGCAATGCTGAGTCTAACTGTTTTCTGACCTCTTGAAAACACTAGTGGTAATCCAAGAACTACATGTCTTCTCCACACGCACACATTCTATGTGTGTGGAAAAAAACAGGCCAAGCACCTAATAAAAAATGCGGATCCTGGAAGGCAACCCAAGTGGACAGTGACAGGTAGAAGATTTGGACAAGCTTGCCTGAACCACATCAGATGTGCATTAAGCACAAAGTGCGTTTCATGCTTTGGAAAAGCCCACATGCGGCGAGCTGACCCTATAATGTTTGTGCACACAGCTTGTGTGACAAGTGTGTGTTTGTGTGCAGTGTATTTTCGAGGGTGCACTTTTTGGTTTTTGCATATGTGCTTGAGTGCCTACAGGAGGCATGCTGTGCGCAGAGATGCATCTGACGCTGACTGTGAAGGTGAGTGAGTGTAAGCAAGCTCCTCCCTCAGGCTCTTGTTCCAGACACAGTTACAAACAGGATCTTAAGAAGTGTTGTGCTGTACTGCCATGCACGGCAGACCATCAGCATGGATTCCAAAAAGCACAAGTCCAAGTTTTGTGTGAATAACTGACAACTACAACTGCTTCACTGCCACAGCAGGTTCTCTTTTAAGCCACATGAACTGCCACACTTTGCAGTATTCCGCTCAATTAAACACTGTGCAATACATTTTCATTTATTTTCATTATTTCCAATGAGATTTGTTCCCTTTCATTTTCTTATTTTGCATGCATTTGAAGGTGATCTTACCGATAATCATTGTGCTAAGTGGGCTTGAGAAAAAAGGATTAGCAGCTATGGACTTCATTCTCAATGATTTTAGAAGAATTTTTTTTGACTGTTCTGAACAAATTTTCGCTTACATTCATGTATGTGTTAGCAATGCCACAGAAAGTTGCACTGATAAGACAAACCTAAGTCAAATATACAAGACAAAGAAAAGATTAGAGAAAAGATTAAACCAGAAAAAATGCTGGCATGGAAAAAGCCTAAGTCATCGCTTTCAGTGAACTTTACAGAGAAGTTGGTGTAAATTAACCAGTATATACAGTGGTAATCAAACCACCCATGTGCTCCTATAAAACAGTGTCATCCTCCTCATCATCATCCCAAATGATTTTACATTTATCTCTTTGCTGGGCTTCTTCAGTATAATCCTTTATAAAGACTGTGCACTGTTCTTACAAAATGTACTCGGGCTACTGCAAAAGTTTACCTTTCTTTTCATTTGCAATACATCTTTGATTATTACAATTAAAGCATTTTTATAAATAACCATCATGCTAAAAAATTGCCTAAATATACTTTAGGGTGAAAATAATCTCAAATATTGTTTTAAAAGTCATCAATCATATTTTACATATCTGCTATTTTAAATAATCCTACAATGGCAAAAAATAAGTAAACATGTTTTAGAGTAACATAAGACTGCATTCTCTTATTTAATCACTGGACCAAATGACTCAAACCTGCTTATCTTTTGTTTATTGTATAATTCTGCACAGCATTGTTACACAGCTTTGAGCTCAGCCTTTGAAAACAGAAATGAACTGCTCTCAAGATACTCTTTCTCTAGTTAAGATGATACATCTTTAAAAAATGTCCTAAAAGCAAAAAAATAACCGATGAGTCACCAGAACCATACAGGATCGAAAGTACGGTTTAAAAAAAACTCTTTTAAATTCACAAACTCTATTTAAATAACGTGGCAGAAAAACATGAAGGCAACTGAGGGAAATACTTGTAAAGGATGAGTGGAGCTCAAACAACAAGCTACCCCTTTAGATGTACTGTTGTCCAGTGTAAAAGGTGATATACACTGTCAGGGGTGAAACTGACCCTGCGGAAATTTTTATTTCTTATCCAAATACAGGATTTCAGAGGCGACAGTTAAGAGAGTAAACAGGTCTAAAGTAACTACAAAACATCTACGCAAAAAGCATTTCTAACAAGCTAAAATCTTAAATTAAGCCCTTTATAGTAAATAATGTCCATCTCATATGATAATATATTACCCTTTGGCACACAAAATAACTTTTTTTTGCAGCTCATTTCAATACCCGGAAGTAAGACAACTTGATCTCTGAGGCACCCGTTTTTGCTTCGTGTTTGTCATTCTATGTTGTATTTATTGACCTATATTTAATAAAATCATCAAACGTATTTGTTGATCTTAAAGACCCACTCCAGTGAAAATATTGTTTTTGGTGTTTTTACCATGTTCTTGTGACATTTTTCTCATGACGGAGGACATATATAAAGAAAAGTGAGTTTAAAATTACATTTTGAGCATTTCTTTCTCAATCTAAATCATGAGCGCATAAAACAAATGTTTAAAAAAAGGTTTATTTGTAATGGTTAAAATATAATGAGTGGACCACAAATTCCTCACTCAGCGCTCTCAACAACGGGGAAGAGAAGGGGGGCGGGATTGCTCTAATGGTCCCGCCCACTACTCTGAAGAACGCTCTGCAGAAGCTATGTAATAGAGAACAACAGCTGATTTTTTTTTCACTAAAAACGACACAATCATGATTAAAAGACCACTGGGAATGCTTTTAAAATAGATCAAAAGATGATCAGAGTGGGATTTTAAAGAAACTTTTTTTCCACAAATGTCACCCAGGTAAATCTGTTCTGACTATGCACTTACCAAGTCAGCAGTACAAATTGCACAGAAAATGCTTCTAAACAATTGCATAAATGCACTGGTGCATAACTTCAAACATTGTTTCTTCTTTTTTAATAGCTTCACAAAATAAATTGCTAATCACAGCGTGTTCTTTAGTCCAAAATGAGAGACAGACAGTTAACAAATTTCAGAATAGTTTTAAACAATACTGAATGGTAAATTTAAGTTTTCTGGCAAGTTTACCCCATTAACTTTCAGATTATGCTGGTTGATTAGCTCAAATTCAAAATGAACTCTTAAAAAATTTAAATTAAGCCAGTTTGAGTTCTCCCAGCAGTATGGAGACAATAATGATTTGAGTACAGTATCAAAGTAAATTGCACTATGATGTATGCTAATCCTGAAATGTACTTGGCTCTTGCATTTATCAATTAAAATGAACTAGCCTGCAGACTTTGTCTAAAGTTATTTTACTAAACTTTTTTATATCCGTAATTTTTTACAGTGATAATGCATCTTCCAGATATATGCCCTTTGAATTTTTAATGCTACCTAGAGAAGCAAGGGAGTAAGAAAAAAAAGGGAAGGAGTTGGCTTTGATATGTATACCTCAGTGGTTTGTTCAACTGTCAGCCAAGTCATTGGTTGCGGGTTCAATGTACACAGTAATTGATTTGTGTCTATTTCTGTTCTTTCGTCTGATCCAACCTAGTCCCAAAAGGTGATTGCTTTTGACACTGGTTCTCTCTGGTTCTAATTTTATCTGTATTCATTGTTTTATTGGTAGCCACTTCCCCAAGGATCCAAATACAAAAAAGATTATTTGGTCTTACAGACACTTTCGGGACCAAACTGGACAATAACAATTGCTAACAATGCAGGATAAAAATATTTTATGACAGTTTTAATTTTGGTTGTTGTTGCATGGTTTGTTGCATTTCTTAATTTTTTTTTTAAACGATGATTCATATTAGAATAGAATAGAATAGAATAGAATAGAATACAAAAGTTATTTTTTTCCTTGAACAAAACATTGAACACCAATTGTAAGAAGCTTGTAAGTTCTGTAAAAAAGTGACTTTTTTGTTTAGTGTAACGCAATGTGCTTACATTCCAAGATTTTTTGTTTGGCCTGTGACTAAGTACTGACTGGAATTTTATGGAACCCTGAAAGGTTGTAAAAATGTCTTCAAACTAAAAATTGTTTCTAGAATGACTGACGGGTGTGTAGACCAGAAAGATGTGTCCCTGTGTTTCTTTTAAAAATTTCTAATAACTTTAGTCAGATTGTGGGAATCTTGTTGAAGCCCTAAAACCAGAACTGACCACCTCTGTCAACTCCCAGTCCAACCTCTGGCTGTTAGCTCTGGTACAGAGCTTTTTGGTGATGGTCTAGTCTGGGGGACTCTCTGTGATAAAGTGACAGCCACATGACAAGACAGAACTGTTATCACAGCTCTGTTGAGGAGACACTGTCGGAAGAGTTTGGCTTGATGGCTGTCACTTTGTCTACATGTCTGCCTTTCTGGTCACACTGTATGTACACATACATCTAAACGCACTAAATGATACATCCATCAGTGCTTAATGGGTTTCTGTTTTTAATACACCTGCTCACATGCACAGTCAACAAACTGGTTGTGGAGATGCTACGCTGCAGTGATTTCAGCTTTGGTTCCACATCACCTCCTACTAATGGTGGTAATTAATTGATGAATGAGGTCAAATCGGAGATATCCAGGCACGTCTCAATTCGGTTACAACCCTACCTCATCCCTGAGCTCACCTCTCTGCCACCCCCCAAGTTGTTTTCTTAATGCGCAGTGCACCACATTCCCTCCGTGCTCATCTGCATAAGACCTTGGGATGAATGTTAACGATGTTTAATTAGACAAGACGTGGGATGGATGAGTGGATGGAAAGAGTGAGGCCAGAGTGGTGCTGCCCCCCGCTGGGGAAAGAAAAGCGTATTAAACACACCTAGGAAGATAGAAGCGTTCACACACACACACTTGTAAACGTACTTAATGAACAATAAATGACCATTTAAAGGGCAAGAGATGAAGCTGAGCATACCCTTACACATGATTGGTATACTCTGACTAGGTGCTATGAGCTCCCTTTTCCATATTTCACCAATATCAAGGGCTAGGAGCCCTTATTGTTAATACAGTGCAAACGAACCATTTTAAATGCAATATATTTGTAGAATATTATGTAGTGTGGAGTGACTGGCCTTGATGGTAAATCTAATTAGCCAAACTTTTATTTCTCACAGCTTTTCCATCTGGAATCAGATTCTTCTTGTAAGATTAATTGGCCCAAACCGAAGACATTCAACATTTATTTAAATTAAATGCTTCTTCCTGGCTCAGGCCCTTCACTGTATATTAAGAGTTTTTGTAGAATTCTACTTCTGCATTAATACAAGTTGAGTGAATGGAGAGCAGCGATTCCATTCACTTATAACCCTACTAGGCATTCCTCTTTTGGACTAATGAAACTCTTGCTAGTTATTTTTCTGGGTTGGCTACTGGTTGACTGCTCATTGTGACTGGGATCAATGCTTGGTGAGTGCATCATGATCCACGCCTAAGGCCAGCACGCAGGCTTCCCATGCTTATCTAAGACACTGGAACAACTTTCTCTTCCTAGTTCACTCCGTATAAACATTTCCACTACACTGATCTGTGAATGCACATCAGGCAGCAGCTCACTGCAGAGTAATCCAGTAAATGATCAGCTTATAGTGTCGCCATCGCAGAGATAAGGGGATGCAGATGTTTCACGCTAGCTGTTCACTAGTGAGGCGGCAAAATCCAAGCTTGGTGTAGGACCTGCTGTTTTTATTCTATCTTCTCAACCAGGTGACTGACTGTGGGCTGGAAATAAAGGCACACTCATGACTGCCTATTGCTTGCTGTCTTGCCCTTCAGACTTGTTCTTATCTTGTGGTCACGGCCAGAAAGAGACACCTGCAAATTCTCTGGATTATCAGGGTGCCTGGGGTAAGGTGTTTAATGCAACCCCTCCCCCCCCTCCTCAAGGGCCCTAGGCTGAAGATGGGCTAACATGATCAGCCGAAGCAAGCTCAGCAGAGGTAACTGATTGTCAAGACTAAGATCAATGACTTTTTAAACACATGAAACATTCAATGAAAGAGACAGTTTAGAGACACGAGTAAACATTCCTGGATTACCACAAAGGAGAGGGGGACGTGTTTGTTCTCCTAGAAGTCCTGCTTTCAAAGCAACAAAGCCGCTTGTTCTTCCTTGTGAGGGAGATGCTATTTTAAATCTCCACTCTTAATTAATTTGGAGAGCGCATTGAGGGAGCGTTTGTCACCCTTGCTCTTGCCTGTTAGTGCTATTTGTCTCTGGGTGACCTTTGATTTCACACTGCATTGGTTTTCTCCTGTTATGGACAAGAGGCGCTTTTTGCTGACAACACAGGAAACCTTATCTTTTAAATAAGTAATTCCTCAAATGCTTGGTGAGTACACCAGCAGCAAAATATTGGGATTGCTGAAAATGCAAGCATAGAAGCTCGCTGGGGAAAATGTCTTCCCTCTCTGTATGCTACAGCACCTTTGTCTAACTCTCATTAAAAGTTCCACTACACATTGTTTGAACAAGGTTTGCTATATAAAAGTATGTATGTCTTTGTGTATGTGAGCAGCTCTTGATTGGATTCTGCTCTGTGTGAGGCCTAAGAGGAGAAAAGGGGAACAACTTTTTGCTTGTTTTATTAAAGGGGTTGGAAGATTCACAAAAAAAATAAAAAATTAAAAAAGCTGCAGCTAGGCCTTTTTGGCAGCAACTGGAACCCAGAGCTTTCAGGTTTTTGGGAAAGGGCCATTGATTGGGGTGATGGCTGGGGTGACTTAGAGGTGGAACGACTGAGGGAATTGCAGAGGGATGTATGTGCTGGCACTTGGCTCTGTGGGTTCTGGCTGGGTGCTGAAGCAGTCTTCAGTAACATTGATGCATGGCCATGAATTATATTATGCCTTGGCAGCTGCTTGCACCAAGATTCATCTCAGCTGTCATTAGGTTTATATTTATTTGTCTAAAAAATTTTCAGAAGATTTTCAATGTATAATCACCAAGCAGTTTATAATATTTAAAAACAATATTTATAAAGTAATTATTAGATGGAGAAGGAGTCTCGAAAATGTGTATCTGCTAAATTTCAATAGAAATTTTGTTTCTGGCATAATATTGTTCGGTAAATGACAGATCAAGTGGAGATTTCCATGTTGGTTTCTCTGAACATTTCTTGCTTGTACAGTCTTGCGGATAACACCTTATTCAGAGGCTGCCTGTGAGCTGGGGCAGCCCAGGTTGGTTAAGACAGAAGTGATGCCTAGAGCCTTTTGTTCAACTCTGACACGGCTGTTCGGATGCCTTTGTCCTGGGAGGAGAGGCCCATTCATGGTGTGCCAGAAGAACAAATTGAATCTAGTGGACAATTAATAGCCATGCGGCATGTTTAATTAAGAGCGTGCAGTCAGCAGGCGACATGAGAGAGAAAAACAGGCGAGAGCTACAGAAAAAGCCAGACTGGGCTCACAAAGGGAACAGGACATTGGAGCATCTGACTGATCGATCGTTGTCGTCTATAAAGAGCTCCCTAACTTTTTGATGGGACTGTAAGATTGATAAAACACACAAAATGGGAGTGTGCAGATAAAGGCAGGAAAGTTGTCTGAAACAAACACCAAATCCATCAAGATTTTCTATTACATGCATAGAAACAATTGGTTGACTCTTCTTGTTAAAAAGTCCTTGAACAGGAATATTACTTGTGTTAAGTGCTCATTGACAGTATCAAACGCGGGTGGTTAATGTTACATAGATGTCTGGAGTTTGGAGACAAAACAGGAACGCCTCAGGTTTGTTGGGCCTTAGGTGTCTGTGACCTTCACAATCCCAGATACCAGTTGTTGTAATGAAAACGCTAAGTGGCATAATACGTTTGACAGCTTCTCTGTTAAGCAAAACAATGGCCATTGATACTTGGGACAAATAGAATCAAATCCACATGTAGTCAAACCTACTTAAATTAAAAAACAGAATTTATCCTGATCTTAAGACCACTTGATTTAATTAGGTTTCAGGTGCTGCAAAAAGATTAGTGCAGTTCATGTCAGGTTTGGTTGATACTACTTGTCCAGCTGAATTTAGAGACATTGTTCATAAATGTGTGCATTGTCAAACAAACAGAAGCAGGATAAGAACAGCAATGGGAACTGCAAGTACTTCTTCCTGTAAGAATGAAATCTCTGTCTTGTGTGTGAATGTGACTGCTGGGCAAACTGGGAAGGGAGAAGCAAAAGCGAGAGAAAGGCATGGATCTGATGGACAAAGGCGGATCCTTTTAGGCTCACGAGTTGTTGGGGAAATATGAGTTTCTGTCAGCTAATTGGCCCGAGCTTGAGATCCAGTCATCTCTTGGGTGAGATTTCAGACTTGTCTTATCTCCATGTCTTTTCTACCTCTCATAAGAGCAGAGCATGTCAATCTCTGTGGAAAAAGAGGACAGCTGAACTCTTTCTTTCTCAATGTTACAACAAATACTGTAGTTGATTAAACACATAACAGTTTTTTTTCGTTTTTGAACAGAAATGTCTTGCTTTTACATGACATGCTGTTTTGTGCATCACAGATCGACAGATCGATAATGGCAAATTCAAAAATATATTTTGGCTATTGATCACTGTTTTTATAATGTAACCGCTGAAAACTCAGAAATAGTTGTGGGACCCAAGGCAATACCTTAATTATTCCTTTATTAATAAAAAAAAATATTGAAGCAAGTGAGCAAAAATATCTACGTTATACTTAAAAATGCATGAATGGCTTAAACTCTGAAACAATAGACTGTGTGAAGAAGGTGGTTTTGGACAGTATTTGTCTTGGATTAAAAGTCAAAGTCAAGTTTCCATGTCTGTGAAATTTCCAGGATAATACAGACATGAAGGGATTTTGGAGTTTAAAGTACATTTACTTTCAGAACCAACTGAATATAAGATTTCCATAAAGTCCTTGAATAATTCCTGCTGGAGGCCTTAAATGACAGCTGGCAGTAGTTGATTAATAAAAAAAAATGATGTCCTGTATTCCACTCTCACTTCAATTCCATATAAAACCATAGCATCCTGACTTAAGTAACATTTTCGTGATAGTTTTATGTTTAGTGCTTAGATTCTTACAGAGTTTCTGGTGAGAGAAACCCTACCTCAATTATGTTTAGGTGACATTTAATGTTTCTCTGTGGATATTTTTCTGTAATATCTTTCTGACACAAAGCAGATGAAGACAACAAATCTAACATTCATGTCTGTACTCTTCAAAATGTGAAAATGCATTAAGAATCAAGAAGACCTGGAGTCTGACGGCTGCACAATCGGACATGACATTTTTAATATCTACTGTCTGCTAAAAAAAATAAAACATGTCAAATAAAAGAAGAATAGTAAAGAATTTAAAAGTATATTCAATGGGAGAGTAATCCCCTCCCCCCATCCCCCATCCAGTAAGTTTGAGTACTCCTGCAGCTTTTTGATTTGGTGAACAGTGGAGAGAGAATAAAAGTTTAGCAGTGGGCTTTGGGAACAGTCTGGAGTCTTAGCAGTGGGGCTGCTGTAAGGTCACCATCATGGGGGTGCCGTCACTCTTCGCTCTCCTTGGCTGGACTGTCAACAGTAGGGAACACACAACCTTTAGCATAGCTAATTAAGTGGATGTGCAGCGTGGACGTCAGAGGTCAGTGAGTGAGCTCGGTTACTTAGCACTATGTCCTGTAGCAGAGCGCTCATATGCAGTTTGCCCCCCTTCTACTAATGCAGTTCTCCACATTTGTGCCAAGCCTCTACGTCTTAGAGTTGTGCTAAAAGAGGAAGTGTAATAGAATCAGCGCACATACAACTCTCAAGGGTACAGCTCCAGGAGGTCCCATATGCACCGTATATGAACACACAGTCATAGCAACAAATGGTTGGTCACAATCCGCCCTAATTAGGACTGACAAAGATAAATGCATTTTATCTGAGTCAACACCATGTCCAATCTTTATTTTGTGTAGCACAAAACGGCTCCATTCTTGCACTTTAAGTTGCAGCACCTTCTTTTAAAATAGTGCTTTTCTATGGTCTTCACTTATTGGTTTCTATGGTCAGGGGTGGCCCATCATTGTAGTCATTCAAAGTCAAACTACTACATTCTCTTTAGTAGTATTCAAGACAGGCCATGCTACTAAAAGGTACAAAGCCCTCCTTATGCCAGCTCAATCAGTCGTGGTTGCATCCTCCTCCTTCTGTCTTGTTTTCCATCACTTTGTGGTTCCAACTTTTTATTCAGAGGATGAGATTGGAGAATCTCATAAAGTTCTTATTTGAAGAACAGAAACGGATGTTCTGCTGATACTGGATCTGACTTTTTTCACTGTTCAAAAACTTTAGCCGGTATTATAAAATACTCAAAATTTCTTAGTCTGATTATGAAACTTCAACCCCCGCACACAAACACAAAAACACATACAAAAAAACAACCCCCATTTGACGTAACCCTGGTCCTCTGCTACTTTAGTCATTTATTGCAAGCTCTTGTACAAAAAATATCTAGCATATAGAAGAGATATAGTAAACAAAACAGAATGCTGGCGGAGCAGCTGCTGTAGGTAACATTGATTTTGGGAGCAGGGAGGCGTTGAGGAGTGAGAGGAGTGTCCCCAAGAGAATGCCTCCTTTTTCAGAACAGTCCTGTGACCAGCATGCCAAGCAGAAATGTGAAGAGAAGCATTGACCAGCTACTGGAAAGCATCACTATCCAAGATCAATGCCAAATTGATCCCAGAACTATGTATAATGTAGGCCAATGAACGTCTTGCCTTGGTCTTTCCAAGTGCTGGATGGAACAAGGACACTGGACTGCAGTAGCTTGAACCGATCCGGTAGATTTTCTGGCTGGACGGTACACCTGTAGGAATGGTTTACCCCCAATTTAAGGTCTATGTTATCAGGTTGATTAAACTGGACATACATGAGGGTTATGGTGCATTTTGGTGCTCTCAGGGTTCTGTTTGATCGATTGCTTTTGCTTTCATATCACTCTGATGCGTATAGATCACTAAACTGCTGGAATGTTTGTTGTCTTTTGCTAGATAGTGGGCAACAAATCTGTTGCCTTTTCACAGTGGAGAAACAAAGTGGACAGAGTGTGCTTTACACCTCTCCCTGTCAGCAGGGAAGCCCCATGCAGATTGTAACGAGCAGCATGCTGGTGAGGGCGTCTTTTAAACCCAGCACAGGGACTCATAGAAAAGCCTTACTCCTCATCAACAGATGCCAAGAGCAGCTGTCAACAGCATATTCTATTGTTGCTTACTTTCACTTTCCAAACTCTTCCTCACTTTTTTCCTGGTCGTCTCTCTTAGTTTGTTCTCCCTTTGCTCCGTTTTGAGCATTCGTTTTAATTGCATGTATGCTGCCTTGTTTTATGAAACACCTTAATTATAATGATAATCTTAAGAGCCAGTTGAAAGTTTAAGCTTGTCAAAACCGGTCCACTTTACCCCACTATTCTCCTTAGCTTAAAGAATAATGTGGCCATATGAGATTATATAAATGCAATGTGTGGTACATTATTCCTGGAGCATTAAGAATTCATGAAGTATAAACAACAATACAAGGAAAACCGGAGAAAAAAAAAAGAATTCAGCCAAGGTGCTTTTGCTTGCAGAATCAAACCCAAGCTCTCCTTTTTTAATCACCATATCTTCACACTTCTACTGTTTTAAATGCATTTCTTATTGTCAAAGGGAGAAAAATATAAAACTTTCTTCCTCGACTCTTATTTTTGATTATCTTCTCCATTTTCAGTGGCTCCCACCTCTCCTCCGCCTTCATCCTCTTTTCCAGTGCTCATCTCCATCTGTGTCTAATTGCATTACTTTTTTTTTGTGCCTGTGTATGTAATCTTGTGATTGCCTGATGCTTCAGCAAACTCCTCTGCCCTCCTGAAGTACACCAGCAGTCCATTTGTGCCTGGCCCTGGTCAGGTTGGTTTTCCTGGGTTGCCCTAAAGGAAATATCAGATGACCTGGCATTCCACAGTATAACCCAGGTCATCAGGGAGGGCTCCTCTCACCATCTCCCTCCTTTGGCTCTCATCTCATCCACTTCCTGCTTTCAATACAGGGCAAGGTCAAAGCTTTGAGGATGTGTTCCCCAGACTTTACCATAAGGCAAGCTGGAGGCACTGTGCTCAGCTCTCAAACCAGACTTAATTTATTTTTTTTCACGTCTTCCTCTCCTCTCATATTCATTTCATTAGCTCAAGCTTTTACTGCAATCAATACTGTTGCTAAACTTAGTTTTTCTAATACAGCTATTCATTAAGTGCATTTTCATTAGTGTCACTAGAGTACCAGTATAACTGGAATAATACTGTAATGGACAAACATGTACAGTAATTTTGAGCTCTTTGTGTCAGCGTGTGTGTTTCAGGGTTGGTGCTGATGTCTGGTTTTGGCAGACATCAGCAGACATCATATGGGGTAGGCTGAGTCATTACTTCAAGGTCCTACATGTCTGGTAAATTGCAGATTTTTAAAATGGGTAACAAATTCCACAATCGGTAATAAACTTGTAGATATATCCATACCGCAGCATATGTGGATGCATTTTTTTTGTATTGTCCTCATAGCTCATTTTATGTCAGCTCAAATGCAGTAATTGGAAAAAAAAATAAGGTATTGAGTTGCTTTGAGGATGTGGAGACGATCTGATCTGTCCTTAGATAATTTAGAAGAACTCAAAAGTTGATGACTGAGAGTCAAAACAGTACAGCGTTTGACACAAATCGACTTAAAGTTATGTCCATCAAACTCTACTGCCATGTTTGACTGAGTTTTGTGGAATTGGGAGTGTGTACAGTTCCAGGGAAATAAATCCGATCATGTCTACACACAGCTTTTGCTGATATCATCACAATACTTGAGACAATTACTGTACACACTGTGGGACTTCCAGTGCATCTACCCTTTTTTTGTTTAAAGTTTTCTGCTCTTGACGCAAATACACAAAGTGGGATGAATATGTTAGTGTCATTTCTGATTTCAAAAAGGTAGACTTCTCAAAAGATGATTCTCTCTCTAGGGAAAATGTTATGCCGTCAGAAAGGAACTAACTTTTGAAAAGCACGACAGTAAAAGCCAGTCATCTCAAAATGAAAATTTTCTCACGATGGCTTTCCTTTTCACCTCAGTGGTTAGGGAGGAGAAAAAAAAAAGACCTATGCAAGTTAGATGAGCGTGTGTGGGGGCTATAAGCAACTAGGAGACACGTTGACGAGTACAGAAGTGACAGCCCCCGAAGTGGATGTTAATAACGTTCCGTGCGTAGACAGGTAACAGTAATCAGACCATCCGATTGTAACATGGCAAGCAGAAACACAAGAACACTCTTGCCTCTCTATCTCTATCGGCCCCACAGACTGATCCGTCATGTTCTGATTGTGGCCTCCTCTACTAACAGAGTGTCACATCTCTTAGAGAAACAAAGGAAACAAACTAGAGGGGTGTTAGAACAAACAGCTCCAGGTTGTTTCTTACCCCAGAAAATGAAGGGCTCCTTTTTTTGTGCCATTTAGAGAAAGCATTGTTCACACTCAGACTCAGCTTTAAAGCAAGCAAATGCTCATTGTTATTTATTTTGCACAGGCTTCTGGGACTTTGCCTTAATTTGAGCTGTGCAGAACACAACACTACAGATTTCAGAAACATATGGAGACAAAACCTGGATCACGTCAGTGGAAAGATGAGGGAAAAAAAGGAGTTAAGTAAGGAAGGAGTGTCTGTAAACCTATGCATTCTGAGAGATAGGACTAAATGTTCCCCCAGTTACACAGAGCGAACCAGAGGCTGTGAGGTCAGCAGATAGTCTTGAGCTCGCTGACGGCAGCTGGCTTGACTTTGATGCACCATCAGTGTTGAGCACATAGCTTAGCCCCCCCATCCCCAACCCACCCCCCTGCCTCTCTCTAACCCTCCAGCGTGTTTGCTCAACCTTAACGCGCTAGCCTCTCATAATGCCGCCCATGCAAACTTTGTCTCCTTGCAGCTGTTTAATGGCTGCACGTCTGTTTTTGTTTGTTTCCTCACCATAAGATTATTGCACCTTTATGGCTGGTCGGGGGCCGGAATAATCCCTAGCATCTGTTCACAAAGGGAGGGGTGAGCAGAGAGCCAGAGATAGAGGCGCCCATCTTTTTTCTTGTTTTGTTTAATTTTTAAAAAAATACGAGACCATGTGGCCCCCTATTTCACCTGCTGCCACTGAGGCGGAGGCTGTTGCTGGATTTTAAAGACAAGTGTGATGAAGGGGCTGTGTGTTAACAGGCACAGAAGTCTCTGAAGGAGCTTCCAGCTGCCGTTTATCCCTCCCAAAATGACTACAGAATAGCAAGGATTAATAGAATAACTGCTAGTGTCCTTTATTTACAAATGCATAATAAAAAATTATGTCCCCATTTGATGAGCAAAGAAAAAGTATTTTATTTCCTTGATCATTTTTCGTCAAGTATTTTTTGTCAGTTTCAATTTAATTTACGTGTACACCTCTGGACATTCTTTACTGTTGTAACAGTTTTTAAAAATATATATGTTTTCGTTTATAACGTTGAAAAAAAGGAGCAGATCTGAGCCTTTCTTGTCAGTCTAATCTTTTCCTTAATTCAAGACTCCACCTTGTTGTGGCTTTAGTGCCTCCGGTCGTTATGGCAGAAGAACAGGAAGTTAATCAACACAGCATTATCTCCCATCCTGCACCTGGAGGCAGCGGTTCCAGTCGTGCTACCACCCCCCTTCCTTTTGGGACCCCTGCCAGCCTGGGAACCCCTCTAATCGCAACACCCTGCAGCATCTCTGTGGGCTATCGCCAGTGTGTAGTGTTTGTGCCAGGTTGCTTCTGTGACACAGCCTCAGAAAAGCCAATGGGTGGCTGTTTGTAGCTGTGAATAGTCAACTGGTCAAAAAAGGAAGAAAGAACAAAACTCAAACAATTTAAAAAGTATATTTTCTTTAAATTGCCATAATAATATGCACCTAGTTCTGTTAAAATATATTTTTAAACATTTGCACAAAATAGAGTTGTGATTGTGGTCTTTTGGAAGTTGACATTAATGCTCCTTAGTTGGATATTTTCTTTCATCTAACTTAAGAGTTTTAGCCAGAGGAACCATTCAACAGAGAAGTATGACTGGCATTGGAAATTATGGGAGATATTAGCAATGATTACGCTGAATGGAATCATGTGATTTTGTGTCGAGAAATTTTGAAGCCTTTTTTTTGTTCTTTTGTCCTAACCATATGGTCATCCACACCAGGCCCTTTAAGAAAATGTCAAATAGCCAGGAAAACAAGACTGACATATGGGAGGATTTGGGTGCCACTTAGTCAAAAGGCCACACCTCAGTTTACAGGGTCAAACCCAAAAGAAACTAATGAGATACAGTAAAATTAACTCTTATTACATTTGTCACCAGTATATATAATTAAAATATATACATTTCTGTTTTGTTCCATGGAGATTACTTGGGTAAAATGAGCTCCAGCAGCTTATGTTTTTTAATGAGCTTCAATCCAAAAATGAAAGTGTTGTCCCTTGGGTCGTGGTCCTTTTAATCATATGTCAGTTAAACCAATATTCACTAAAGTGCGTGTGTTACCACGGCTTGATGAGCTGCATTAAAGAGATTTTTTTTAATTAACTTTTTTCTAAGATATAAATTGAAATGGTTACAAGATGTCTATAACAAACAAATACATAAAAAAATAAAAAACATCTTGACTCACATTGGAGTAAATTTGTTTTCCTTATATGATTTGTGGGTTACCTTTGCCTTTTGTAGATATGATTCACTTGGTATGGAAAAAAGAAATAACAGCATTATCATTTTCACAGTCTAGAGGTTTAACAACCAATGTCCCCTTAACACGTTACAAACCAAGGCTTGGTTTAAAAAACTTTTAGTACCTGAAGGTTTTCTGAGAAAAAAAAAAAAAACTTGAGCTGTGGCTAACATAGAATTTTTTGGTTTTGGCCTTGAAAAAATCTTGAAACATTAAATGAACCATTAAACTTTTAAAATACCATCTCTGCTTTCGTTGGTATCATCATTACAACCATCCTAAAAGGTAAAAAACTGATGAAATAACATGTGCACCGCTCAGAGTAAAATGAGTTGTTCAGTGACGACATGTGATAGAAAATGTGTTGGTGCTTCAAAATGTCAAAACGTACATTCTTAAATAATAGTAATTTCCTCTTTTTATGAGAAATAACATCAAGTTTCATCTTATTTTGTAAGTTTTTTTTCCACTTTTTCCTGTGAAAATAAGTTCCATCTGTCACTTATAATTATTAGGATGTCTTCTAGTGTCCCAAATGCTTTTTTTGCCCACTTATTTGATAATAAAATGGTAGGGTATGAGCTGGCATGATCCCTTTGACATGCTGACAGATGGATACAGTGTGCAGGGTGAGCTTGAGAAACACTAAAATGTTTGAAGCATCTATTTACGCCAGTGGCAGTTAGGTTTTTTTTTTTTCTCTTTTTCTGTGGATCTATTACGTTTCTTTGTACATAGCCCACTCCAAAGGATCTACAGCCTCTTCCAAAGTAGGAGAACGCATGCATGTCAATATTGTGAGAATTGTGTGTAATTATTATTCAAAGGTTAAAGAGAGGATTGATGCTTGGAGGAGTGTCAAGGGCAGATCAAAGGGATTTGGGAGAGGATCGGACCTAAAATGTTAAAAGCTGCTCACTCTCAAACACAGAGACGTCAATCTCTTTGAGAGCACCTTGATGTTCTCAGAGGAGAACTTGATCAAAGCTTTCATAACAAAGATGGTCTCAGAAGATGGTCTGACCTCAGCTGCATCCCACTTCTGCCTTTCATTTCACTTCTACCAGGGTGCGTTTACCTGCCTGAACTCCCAGGCGTTGCCCAGGTCTCCATCTTTGCTGTGTTTGTGCTGCTGGTTAGACTGTCTGAATATCAATTAAGTGATCTCATAAATGTATTACAAACACAGGAGAGCAGTGATTAGAGATGACATATGTAAGCCTGACTCCATCCTTTTCTACTCTTCTCTCTTTTTCACAGGAAATTGCAGCTTACTTGATAACATTTGAAAAGCATGAAGAATGGCTAACGACATCCCCTAAAACAAGGTAAGACTATTGCACTCCAGCCATTTTGAATACACAAGTTAGTTTAGGAGTTATTGCCTTACAAATATTTCACTCAAAAAGCCAAAATTACCATAATTTGTTTTACATATTTATGTAGCACATTTTCCCAAGCAACCTCAAGCTCCAGAGGGGAAAGAAAAGTTCATAGTTTACTGATACATTATAGAATATTAATATTGCCCAACAACTTCCTTTTAGCATGCCAACAAAGCAAAAGACAAAAGAGCACGTTTGCTTTGTATAGCCAGCTAAATTGGTATTATCTGTATTTGCACATTTACCACTCAAAAATGCAGAGCAGATCCCACCCACATGTGGACAGAAATACAAAGAGCTGTTGTGATCTTTTGAAAAGTGCAGTAGTTCCAGCCTTGCATTTAATCTCATCTTGTTTAGGCATGTGGATAGAGATAAATGAAAAACACATCCTATTGATTTTCAAAAAAATGTTTCAGCTGGTTTTGACTTGTAAAAAAGTGTGTATAGAAAGGTGTTTGCACATCTTTGGCATTAAAAGATGACACGTTACATGCAACATTCCTATTCTAAGCTATACATATTTATGCATTTAGACCATTTTATTCTCTGTGAGTTGGACTGGCTATGTTGGCAGTATTTGCAATCCCCATCCATGTGCAAATGGACTCTGGGCTTTCTGACATAGAAGCCACTGCTCCCCCCTACCCTTCTCTTTTCTCATGCCTCAGAGAAACATTGATTATAGTTGTGCATAAAGACACTGCCAATTAGAATATGTTCTCCTGTGTAATTACAGTCTGTAAAAGCTCTATGCTCACCTCTTTTTGTATTTATCTTTTTTCTTTTCTTTTTTATCATCAATGTCCCTTTCCTTTCAAGCACTGGCTCTCCAAACCACCAACTTGAATCTAATGTCAAGCTTATGCAACCATAACATACAGCTGGTTCAGTTAATATTAAAGTCACCTTCATTTGTATCTCTTAAATACATGCTGTCTCGTGGTAATGAGATAAATAAGCTCAATGAATACAATTCAAATCTGTGTAATGAAAAGACCACCTTGTCAGTGTTAAAAATGTTACAGATGTCAGAAATTCTTTATTATTCCACATGAAAACATTAGAATGTGACATAAGAGATGTTTGCCTTTCTCACAAAGATGCTTCTGGCTATAGTTGTCTCCTCTGAAGGTCAGCAATACAATGACCAACATACTGTTCCACCATCTTGGTCTTGTCTTAGTGAAGGTGTTGATATTACCTATGTGTCCCTAGGGAGCATTTCCAAGAGCACACCAACAGACAACACCCCTGACAGCACGACAGCAGATGACAAGTTATAGCAAAGCCTTAAAATCAGGACAAGTGCATGTGCATGTGTCTGCTGGTGTGTGTCTTTCCTCTATGCATGTGTTTGTAGACAAGACAGACGGGGAGAAAGGTTGTGAAGTGTTTGTATTTTTCTAGATGTCAGTGAAAGGGTAGGGTGCAGTGATGGATGTTGGGGGCAAGAAAGGTTGGTAGGAGGTGAAGGGATGTGTGTGATTGATTGGAGCTGATTGATAGTCGGCCTCTACATGAAAAGCTTTCAGTTGAAGGTCACATGTAAGAGGCCACACTTGGGGCACCTGTGGTTAAGTGTTGCCTTATCATTTGTCATCACAAATCTTAAGGTGCGTGTGGGCGGGTCTGACTGTGGCTGTGCCATCACCATCTCTGTTTTGCGGGATGACCCCCGTGGGAACAGGTTGAGGAGGCTAATTCATCCCTAGCCTGCACTGCTGGATTGGGTCAGCAGGGTTATGGTGGGAGGCAAAGATAAGCAGCGGTGTCATGCACAGAGAAGCCCAACGCTGCGAGGATGCACTGCATGCATGTAACATCTTTGACACATGCAGGTCATAAACATGGGAGTGGACCACAGCACAAGCTCAAGAAGCTGACGCCAGCTGTTTGACCAAGGTGACACCCAGTGCAGGACATGCCCTGAAAAGCGATGCCATTCTGTCAACACAAGGGAGAGAAGATTAAGTGAACCAATTGCAAGTGCCCACAGGTGTATTTTTATGAAACTTGTGTTGCTGCACATGGGCAAAACCAATACAGTAACATCTTTCCCTTTTTCTGTTTGTTTATCATTTCCAAATCTGATGCATGCCAGGGGAGAGTGGTGGAATGCTGAGTGATTGATGTGCTTAGCTCTAGTAATACACATTCCCTTTCAGATAGGAAGTGCAACAGTGCTTAAAATCAATACCAGTGTTCTCTCACTGACTGCTCAGACAGCACTACAGCTAATTCAGGCCGCACCTGTCAGAGCTGGGGAAATCTTTCCCCACTCGGGCCTTACACTTTAATCTACACCCACAGCCTCAGTGGCTTCCATTTCCATTAAAGCGAGAGCTTTGCATTATGGCTCTAATGAAGGCCACAGCCAGGCTGTGATTTAAGATGGCCGTTACCTTGCACCTTCACTCCACAGGAGGGGACCCACTTAAAGGCACAATTAGTTTTTTTTTTTTTTTTTCACAGGTTTCTAAACACCTATGCTAGCTATTTTATTGCCCTCTTTAAGTATATTTTAATGGTACTCTGGCTCAAAGAAATCTAAAGGTATCAATAGGAGTTTGGTGGAAACTAAAGGAAGATAAAGGCATTAAATCTAAGTATCAGGAGGGACATGGTCCTCCAGTTGAGAGCAGGCATCCGTTGTCCATTATATTTGACCCAGGTTTCCTCTTGTGGTGCTTTTTTTTTCCAGGACTTTGAATGCAGATGGAGTGACTGTTGGTTTTTTAAAAGATTTAATGGACTCTTGTGTGCTATATATACATATACAGACATACAGACATATACAGACATCCCATTACAACAGTCCGTAACTCATCATTGGATTTCATTAGGGACAGTCAGGCATTAGTGTTTTACAGTTTGTTTTATGGTACTAGTTGGCTGCAAATAATCTCAAACCACAGCAGAAGAGCATTCATCTCCTATGGGACTGACATATGTGTGTACTTCTGTTCACCATCTCAAATCGGGAAGCTTTATTTACTTTTGAAAAGTGAGTTGTGGCCTCTGTTGACATTGACTTTTGCTCAGGTCCCAATGCATACATTTACTCATGTGCATGGAGGCACATGACCACAAAACACACTGTGTCTCCCACACTCTCACACAGATTGTATATTGAAACCATCAAACAATAAGCTTCAGTCCTCAGAGGGCACTACGGCGACACTGAACCTAGCTGCCTCGGTGTCCCAGCACAATAGCCCTCTCTCCTCCCATATTCATATCCACAGCAACGGTAGCAGCGGCAGTGGTGCTCCAAAATGAAACCAAGTCCCTTTAGACAGCTTCTAAAGACAATGCTTTTATTAAAACTTACAGCAGTGGCACCGCCCCAGAGGCGTGAGTACACCAACAACAGAGCAGCACAGAACCGAGAGGCAAGCTAAAATCTGCTAATGACTGTTTGTTTGCCATTGTGCATGGATACAACATCTTTGTAGAGAACTGGTTTGTGTGTGTGTGTGTGTGTGTGTGTACGTGTGTGCATGTGCGTGTGTGCATGTGTGCGTGTGTGTGTATGCCGGTAAAGTAGAAATAGAGAATAGTTTTCACACCTACAGAGATATAACTGGCTGCATAAACAAAGACCAAACCTAAGATATATTAACAATGTATTGCCAATGCATTGATGCATTGCAATGATATAATGACAATGTGATATATTGACAATGATGGCATATATAAGTGTGTGAGTTGAAATATAAACAGGGTGCGTTCCATGCTTAGAGTTAGTACCTCGATGAGTCTGCCACTGTGAAAGAGAACCCTCCACCTTCACCCCTCAAAGCTTAATGTGTTAACTGGATTTCTGTCACCAAGTCTGGCACAAAGTATGGAGACATGCTGAACCCTCTGTTTATGTGTGTGCATGTGTGAGTTGTGCCTTAGACAACTATGTGCTAGTGTCTGGTCCTGATGTGTAGTGGCACTCTCTTGCTGGCAGAGTTTCAGTGCTGTGGAGGAAAGGACAGGAGTACCAGGAGTGACACAGGAATGGAAAAGGCACAAAGAAGGAGGGTAGAAACAGCAACAAAGCAATGAAGGATGAAGAGGGATTCAATAAAACCAGTGCGTTTAAGAAAGAAAGATTTCAGGCAGTGACCCAAGCCTGATTTCAGAAAAAGATCTATTGTATGAACATTTAAAGTGACACTTTGTTAAAGAATCCTATCATTGTTCCTTCCTCTAATTGTCCTTCTATTCTTTTGTACTTTTATCCAAAGCCATCTTGGGTGAAACTTTAGTTTGCTGAATAGGGACACTTGGTTATTCCGACATGTCAGGCCCTGAAGGACACTGTACCCTGCTGCTTCTGCACAGGCAACAGCAGTGACAAGGACAGCAATGCCCACCTGGGGCCATACGAGCTGGGCAAAATACAACACAAGAAGCAAAGCAGAGAGGACAGGGGTGAGGTAAACCCAGGCGGCATGAAGTAAGAGTGAATGAAAGAGAAAATGAAAAATGGTCATTGAAGGAAGAGTGAATTTGATTGAGCGGGAGCAGTTTAGAAAATGGAAACATGTCGATAAGAGAAGCGAACAGACGAGATGGAGATGGGAGGGGTGGTGATGGATAGGGCAAGGGGGAGAAGGAGTAAGGGGGGAACGGATTTACGCAAATAGACACAAGAACAGGAGAGAGATGGAATAGAGCGGGATTGAGCTGACATGAAAAGAAGAAAAAAAGAAAAGAAGAGGGAGTAAACAGTGGATAGGTGTGAAAGGAGGTGAAGATTGAACACACAGAGACAGAGGAGTCCTGTGGTTTTGAGGCACAGGATGGGAACATTTAAATGGTCAATAGATTTCAGCTTACGTTGCCAAGTCCAAGGGCCTTAAACTGCTAGCCAACTTAATAGTGCCTCATGTTTGTCTGTCCTCTAAAGTAATGCCCAATCTGAGTTCAAGGAAGCAGTTTGAGCCTGAGGCAAGTGGAAATGGACATGTGACTGGATGTATGCTGGTTCACATCCCAACTGCTGTATATTATACTGGCCAGTTTGCCCACAAGAGACCATTCAATAGAACATAGAACATCATCCAGCTTTATCGCCTTTATTCCCTCTACTCTCAGAGGGGCTGTTGCTAAAGGCCAAGAAGAGCAGGCTTGGTCCAGCAAATTAACATGTTTTATGATGTGTCCTTTTTTGATGAGAACTATCTAATTTAAGCTGTCCAAGTTGGAGAAATGTACAAAGGCGGCATGGGAAGTACTGATGCCTATAGTCGAACTCTCTATGCCAATTTGGGGGAAGAGGTGGAGGGTGAGCAAGGAAGGCAGCCAGTAGCTGGCCACAGGAGACAGAGGATAAATAAATAGAAGAGGAAGTTGATGTCAAGCAGGTGTTCAAGGAGAAAGTGTCAGCCAAGCGGGCCGAGATGGGGAGAACTGCTGCCTCTGCAACCTGATAATAAAGACTTAATTCAATTAGCGCTTCTGCACTGGTGAGCAGCGTGCAGCATGCTGGCTGTCATGGAGCAGGCCGTAGACACAGCTGAGCTCACTCTCAGCCGCATACTCTCAGAGACAACCAGCTTCGCTCTTCGCTCTGCTCCCTCTATCCCCCTGACTCTCTCTTACTCACACAAAGTAGACTCAACGTATTATTCACACCTGACTCACTGAGTGGTCCAGACACTAAACTCTGCCTACATTGCTCCTACACACACCCTGACACTCACAACCCTCATCTCTGTACATCATCCCGCTCCATCTAACATGCTCACCCCAAATCTTTTTTTCCCTCTTTTTTTTTACTTCATATTTTTTGCCCTCTTCTTGTACCATTCTCTTACACCTCATCGTGTTCTGTCATTGCAACATTTTTGCAAGTTGGCTAAGACAGTATGGAGTGTGACTCTGTATCCATATTTTCAGCCCACTGTGCCCTGGTTCCCTGTAGGGTGCTGTCCTGTGGGCATATGGTGTAACGGTTAGCAGAGCCCTGTCCTTTAGGAAGCCCTAAGGGGCAGTTAGGTAAAGAGCACTGATACAAACACTTCTCCAGGTCACGTAGAATCTGCTGTACCACATTGCTTTTTGGGTGTGGTCAGAGAGGTTATGTTACTAATCACGATCTCATGGAGTCAGGCTGCTGTACAGAACCAAACAGTGAGGTTTTTAGAAGTACGGCACATATAGAATAGTGGGGTGTGGAAGACCAAGAAGTAATCCAGGAACGGAGGTGGAGGAGGAAGGAGGGAAAAAAAGCAGGACAGGACACACAGTTTCAGTGATATTGTCTGCTGTTATGTAAAGAGAAGGAGAAAATAGGTCCTGGATGGCTGCCAGAGAACTGGGTGACTAACCGGCAAAGAACAGGCACAACATGAGTGTGAGGCACAACACACACACAAACACTGGCACACATTCTGTCCCATTTCTTCGCCCCAACTGAGTCTCCCAGTACAGGAAGTACAGCAGATGATAAGTTGCCATGTGGCACCATCAAACGTGCAAAAAACGTGAAATGACAGGACTGACCCTTTGCATTTGTTGTCATTAAGCTCTAAAGACAGTGCAACAACCCAGCTTGCTGTGCACCTTCTGCATAAAGAAGCCTTCAGGTTCACAGGCTCCTTATTTAGATAATGTTTGCCCTTCATCCATCTGGCCAACTTCCACAGTTTGTTTTAAGACCTGTTTGATGTATTACGTTTCTAAGATGTCTTTGTCGCTGAGCTCTTTTGAAGTTGTTCCCTAAACAACTCACTGCCTTATGAGAGGCCACTTGAGGTGCAATTCACTCATCTTTCCTGAAAGTTTGACTGTTGATTCATTATAAACAAATTAGATACCACAGGCCCCTTCACCCCACCCACCTCCCCAGCTTATACTTCACTCAAGGCAGGTCCCATACTACTTTAACTGCTTTATTAAAGGTGGGAGAGGTAAAATTTGCAGGATAGCCATGTATGAATTTTACATTACTGAATTAATCAATTCAAATATAAGACAATTGATAAATTATTCACGTCTTTTTTGTCATGCACATTTGAGAATAGTGCACTGCAGGAGAGGTGAGAACCATCGCAGATTAGAATAATTTATATTCATGTCTTTTTAAACTGAGGTAAGAAAAATAGCTTTCAGCTTGACATCATTTTAGAACACTAGAAACATTTTTAAAAACCCCTTCCTGCAAAAACTGTGGTTTTAAAAAGCTAAAGGAGCATGATTCCACCTGTTATTTTTTTGTCTTTTTCATCACCTTGTTATATTTGGGCTCTAAAGTTTGACTCTGTCATATTTTCAAATCTTCATAGTTTCTGTGAGCAGTCAATCATCTTTATATTTTGTGTTTGTTAGAAGTCAGCTCCCAGGAGAGTTATGGAGGCACACCAGCCAAGTCGTTAAGTCATCCCGCTTCTGCTCCAAAGGAAAGAACTGGATACAGTATTATGATAGGGATATGATTATGTCAGAACGGACATGAAGGCTTTTAATTATTTACAGGTGATGTGCCAATTGAATTGGCAATGAAGTGGCTCGTAAATTATCCCTTCTATCTAATCAAGCGTCTAGCAGAATGATGGAGCAAGAAGTGCAACAGAAGCAGCTCTCTTTCTGTCTCTCCCTGTTTGCAGTATTCATTATTTTTTGGTGTGGGTTGCCTGTACCTGCACAGTGGGGTAATGACACTCTCCAGATGACATTGGTAGAAAGGGAAGAGATGTGCCAGTGAGCACAGGTTTAAAACCCTTTCACTTCATCATTGCTTAGTGCTTTACTGTGCTTTATGTCACCAGACAATGACACAGTGACAGCCAAGCATCAAAATCTGCAGCACCAGCACCAAATGTGCACCCTGGTTTTGTGCTCGTAGGGAGAGGAAAATAGAATAGAGCCGACATTGACATCTGCAATGATTAAGAGAAAGACTAAAGGAAAGACAGGGAAATAAAGGGATGGTGTAATGACTGTCAAGGCTGTGTTCCATTTCAGACCTCCTAACCATAGTGATACTTTTCAGCCAAAACAAAGCCAGAGGCCATTCACTGACTCAAGCATAATCCTTGCAAGACCTGTGAGGCAGAGTTAAATGCTAAATGAAGATTTGGATACCCTGCTGATATCACCAAAAGACCAGGCACGAGTGATGCAAACTAACAATGTATTTTTAGAAAGGTTTTCAGAAATATAAAGAAGAACAAAATGAGGGAAAGAAAATGTCTGAAAGATGTGAATAAAAATTTTATTGCAAGGAAAATTAAGACATCGTGAGTTCTGCTGATATTTTATAAACCTGGTGGTTAACTTTCTTTTCTTGAATGCTCTAAAATAGTCCTAAACTTGGGTCTATAAAACAAAGAGTAGTTTTCTGCTTAGCGTCAGACCTTTATTCATAAAACCAGGTATTATAAAAGCAATAAAGTGTCCTGTCTGCAATGAAAAAGCAGAACTATTATAGCATAAAACCATTTTTAGTTGAGATTTAAGCCTGTTAAATTTATTTAAGGATGAAATTCTATTTATATGTTTTTTTTAATATTTCATCGTAGGTTGTTCTGAAGCTGCACGCAATGAACGTCAAACACAGTGACTTTTTTTTATCAATTTTTCCTGAAGCTTGTTTGAAATTCCCTCTTTTTTAAATTTACCCAAACATGCTACTGACTTGTTGCCAATCAACACAGAGCCCTCAAAATATTCTGGCTTTTTCTCTCGCCTTTCAGACATTTGCCGGAATCTCATTCCTGCATTTCAATTTTTAATGTTTTTCTTGCGTCATGCCTAGAATGCTTCTTTAAAGAAGCCGTCCAAATTCTCATTTTGAATGTTTGTTATTTTGTATTTATACTATTTTAAAGTTGCATTGAACCGTTCACACATCAGTGCAGCAGTACCACATCAGAGAGGTGCTGGTTAGCACTGTCAGTATAGAGAAAACATTTCTAAAAGGTAAAAAACTATAAATGCTTAAAGTTTTTTCTGTCATCTTTTATTTTTTTAAATGTGTCCTGAAAACGTTTTTGTCTGGTCTGTTTTTTTTTTTTTCATATTTATGTTTACCTTCTTTTTTTGCACCAACTAACTGATTGAACAATCTTACACTTTCTCAGCTGTGTTCGGTAATAGTATATTAAACCTATTTTAAGGAAACAAAGGCAGGGATTTGCCTGCTCCACCTACTAGCAATACGATCCATATTTACCTCTAGCAGTGTAGAGTACAGAAAGGGAACAGAGTAAAGAGAAAAATAGAAAAAACTGAGATGGCAAAGTAAAAGAGAACTGAGATCAAAAGTGAAACGCAAGGGAAAAAGAGTACAATTCTATGTTTTGATGTTCTCTAGCTAGGGATTCATACTGAGAAGACAGTGAGGTCCAGTGTTAGTCACAGCCTAAAGCTTTCTTTCTTTTTTCCTAAAGAAGTAAATCAGGAAAGCCTGCACCTACAATTAGGGCATCTAAGGATTAGTGATGAGTGGGATGTTGGTAGGCCTTTTTTTGTTTTGCCTTTAGTATTTCTTAATTTGCATTGCAACTGTGGATCTGTAGCTTTTTTTATTTCAAAACAAAAGCATCACCAACAGTGTAAAGAGGAAAAACACAAGAGAAAAGGAGCACACATTAATAAAGACATTGTTTTTTGTGCCTTCGTATGGGTTTACAGTCCTTAACTTGCATTTCTTCCACTTTTCCCATCACACACTCTGGGAGCCTCTTTACCCTGTGTTCTCCTGTTAATTCCTTTATAGATGACAAATCCCCAGCAGCCCCCAAAATGTCTGAATGTCCCCTGTCTTTGCTTTTATTTCAACTGCGTTTCATTTTCTAACTGGCAAACACATGGCTCACTATGGGAGACAAAGCATTTGGATTATTATGGGTTTAAAGCACTTAAAAGCTTTTGGCTATCCTGACATTAGGTGACTCAAAGGTCCAGGGGAGCGTGAAAGCATTATGTTCCACTTTCAGAAAGAAGCAAGTCCCAGATGTGTTTGGTTGAGTGTTTCAAGTGAACCTGTGTACGGTTCATGTTCCACATGCACACTTGATATATACTGGTTTCAGCCAAAAAAAAAAGCATGCAAACTACGTTTTTCTGTTACAATAAATACTACAAAATTCTGAGATGTAACCTTTTGCTGTGCTTGCTGTATAGGTCACCTCTCAATTAATGTCATGCAAGCCTGTAATCCTGTATTTGGTCTTTTGTAAACCAAGTTGTATGTCGGAACTGAGAGCAAAGTTAAAACCTATTTAGAGCTCATTTTGTTTCTTCTGATCTCTGTGTGGGGTGTGAAACTAAACTTCCCTATGTCCTTTTCAATGTCTTTGTCTTTTTTAAATACACTAACAGAGTTGAATGTAATCCTACATTTAGAGCTGGGTACTTACAAGGTACATTTTCTACATTACATTCACTTGAGGATCATTTTGTAAAACGTGCTATATTTAGGGCAACCTTATTTGATATTGGCAAATAAATGCACAAAAAGGTCATATTCTGCATCGGCCAGTAAAATGATTTCTGGCAATAGATCTTGCTGATATAGATCAGCTTTGACTGCCAACCACCATGAGCACATCAGCAATCCTTCAACAGTTTCAGATAGAAACAGCAAACATCATGTTTGCTTGTTAAGCACCAGTAATTCATGACAAGGTAAAACAATGTTTATTTAACAAAAAATATATATATATGTTTAATTTTTTTAATCATTATTATTGTTAGCATCAGGTTTGAAAATGTCATTTTAGAGAGTATTGTCAATAATCCAACACGGTGCACTTTTATGTTTAATACAAGTGAAAACATTGTTGCCAAAAGGAATATAAACAAGGCTATGTTTATTTTAATTAAATACATTTTTGAAGTTACTTGTTTTTTTATATTAAAAAATAATATAATTTGTGCATTGCCTTTTTTAATTTAATACAATTTAGACTGTAAATCAGGTTTTGAACTATCACTCTGTCCTTAAGTAGTAGTTGTCAGTTACTTTTTTACTTTTACTAAAATAATAATTTTCTTTAAATATATTTTTTTACATTTTTATGAGTTTTTTTTTAGGAATAATTAAATATTATTTCAAAGTAATGCTTCTTTAGCTTATGTACAATTTTCGGAAACTTTCCCTACATATATCGCTTGTAGTTTTTTATAAAGGTTTTTGAGCCCTAATTTATGATTATAGGTCAGTGTATGACTGCTCACATTGTACATAAAGGAAAATAATCTATATTAAAATTATGAAGCTTGAATAGAGGAGTATTTATTGTGAATTTGAAAAGGTGTTGTGGCTTTTACACATTCTAGTTTGAGAAGGTTGTATTTACATAAGTGTGAGACTGCTCTTTCTCCAGGTGATTTGTCTTGTACCTTTTGCACTCCTGAGTCTTGCTCATGGCAGACAATATTTACTCACAAGTCTGCAACCATCAGGCTCTGTATCATAGCCTTTCAGACTGACTCTTTGGAGTTCTCTCCCTTAGGTCACACATGGAATTTGAGAGCTTTTCCGAAGCAAAGAGGTGTGACTCGCCCTGAGACTCCCAGCTTGTCTGTCTCCTCACCCTACTTATTTCTCCTCACTCTTTTCCCCCTGCTTTGCTCTTCCATTCAACAGTCACAAAACGCAAGCTCAGCAGTAAACAAATTTCATTTAGTACGTTTTCCCATTTTTATCCAGTCACAGCCTGCTCAGAGGTTTCAAAAGCTACATGGCAGTGTTACTGGAACCTAATAAAGGACATCTGATCTAATTCAGGTAATTCAAGGGATCACTCGTGATTATGGGTATGACAGGTAACTCATGGCATCCCCTTCTTTGTTCTGCTAGATCAGTGTTAAAGGACCTTGCATTAGTGTTAATATTAATGCACTCCACCTGTTGGACAATGAGGGTGCCAGGCAGGATATTTAAACACACCACCTGTGGCTTCTCTAACTGATAGCCTTAGCTACAGGACCCCGGCACTCAGATGGCTAGCCCCCAGCAGATCAGTGTGTACCCAAAGTCTTCTGCTCTATAATTGCCTTTTGGTTTCTTCGTTGTTCTTTTTTATCTTGCCTTTTGCATACAAAAAGCCGCTGATGCAGATTCCCAGTTTTTCCAAAGGTGTCTCTTAAACATAAAATGCTTGGCGCAGGCTGCTGCACATTTACTGTAAACCCTTGAGACTCTCGGATAAATTTTAGCAAGTCTGGCACTGTGATAATTTCAGTCCGTTCTCACAGGAGGATTGAAACAAATGCTGAGCAGCTTTTTTCTAAGCCCTCCAGTGAGTGACTTGAATGAGAGTGAGAAAGACAACTCCCTGGCATTGTTCTGCACTTTTCAGAAGCACTTCATAGCCAGCCGGGATTGCAATGCTGTATTGAGTTGAGAGGGGGCAGAGGAGCTGAGAGGGACCCGGGTTGGCTGGGGTAACGGATTGCGTGCTGGGAATGTCTAGATGTTCAAGGATAACAGACCAGACATAAGAGAGGGAAGGAGACTGGCTGAGGAGTATGGGCCAGAGGGAGGCCATGTCCAGGCCATGGCTGAATGGGCGCTTTATCTAAAATCACGTCTAGCTGCTTTGGACCAAAGCCTCTGAAGGCTAACGACACTGACAGTTGACAGGAAAAGCAGCCACTTTGTGGCCAAACACACCATCACTCACATGCTCCTAGTCAGTGACATCTCTTTTCTTTTTCTAACTTAGCTGTCTACTTAACTGATTCCATGCTGTGATGCATGAAAGAGAATTTGGTCTTGTTCTTTTTTTAACTTGAAAACTGTCTAGAAGAACACAGATTGCTGTTGAGAAAAGTTGTTTTTTTATTTTAATAAGATAAAATGACAGACAGCATTCATTTATTAATTTAGCAGTTTTATAGGTTTAGCTGCATGACAAGTGCATGTAAAAGTAAGGACTTACCATTATGAAGTATCTTCATTGAGCACATTTAAACAGCATTGAATGTAGTGATTGTTTTCTAAATGAGTCTCTTATACAGTTTCTTATGAAATGTTTTATCCATCATTTCTTTAAAAGTTTTATTAACTAATAAAGTTTTTTTTTTTTTTTTAAACCTACATTACACCTTAGAACCTTCAAAGTAAGATAACTTTTGGAACACTTTTTTTCTGTTTTCTGTGAATCTGCATTTTTATCAACTTTTTTGGGATCCAAATTATTGCAAACTAAGCTTTCAGAGGTCACATATGAATCTAGAACAACTCAAATGCTCAGATGGTCTAAGAGCATTTATTATCAGATTGATTGAGTGACCGATTCCTTTTTTTAATAATAAAAAAAAGAAAAGCAATAAAAAATATGAATTGGTACAAACATGCGTCAACAGAAGTTTAAAAAAGGTGTAGGATAAGGTAAGACATTTATTGAGTCCTACCTTTTTATTTGTAACTCCAAAGGGCCTTGGTCATGTGTTTGTTTACAAAGCCAAAATCATGACCTTTCCACCATCTTGAGTGAAAAATTACATGCTTTGTCTGTCCTGCTATGCTGTGCTTTCATTTCTGCCAAATATGGTATGATTCATGATGACCCAACATTGCCACTTTGGTCTCCTCTGTGAAAAGGACATTGTTCACAAAATTTTTTCTATAGCTGTCTTTAGGGTTAAAGACTGTTTTAATCCTTATCTCCATTCTTAAAGCTATTGTTGAGCAATAGAGCCCTTAACAACCTGAGATTAGGTTGCTTTTTTGTGGATGTATAGTTGTTTTATTTGTTTGTTTTTTTAGGTTTTAAGGTTGATCTACTAAAACAGGGGTCTGCAACCTAAAACATTAAAAGAGCCATTTGGACCAGTTTCTTATTGATCAAAACTCAGCGAGAGCAGTTAATTACCACCTCAACATTTAGAAAAATAAACTCTATTCTTGTTGTTGTGGCCATTAAGCCATTCATTTGTAAAGTGTAGCTTTTAAATATTTTCAATAATTTAATTATAATTTAATTGTAATATTTCTTTGATATGATTTCTTTTGACAGGAACACATACAAGGTCCTATCAAAATAAAATACATCCTGTGTCAAATGAGATCCCACTGCAGTAGATTTCCAATTCTATTTTAGGAATTTTGGCTCTGAACAGCAACCAGACATAATATAATAATATGGGGTTTAAACTTAATCTAAAATAAACCACTCTGACCATAGATCAAACCTTTCACCATCTTTTTGATTAGTTATCTGACATGTTTGCAGGAATGGTAAAATTCTTAAAGCCTCTTAATTTAGTGTTCTGTCAGCAGTGGTCAAAAAAAGACATTTTTAATCATGTCAGATAACCTCAGTTTAAAAATCTTAAAAAACTATTATTTACTCAAATTGGTAGCATTTGTCTTCAAAACCAAAGAGCTTCAAGCGAGGAATAAAAGAGCAGCAAAAAAACAGATATATCAACTCACATTTTTAAATTAGTATTCTTAGATGTTATCACCCCACATTCACAGTGAGGTGTACAAGCTCCAAATCAGCCACAACATTTTTTTTTATAATGCTGATCATGTGACAAAACATTTGTTGCATCTGGTTTCTACTTTTTCATATATCTTATAAAAGGGGAAAATGTTTATTCATAGAGCTAAATGTTCCTTTTCAGAAATCACATTTTAGTTTATAAGAGAAACTATCCTTACTTTTATAAATGTGCTACTTCTTTATTTGTATTTTTAGAAAAACAAAGACATCATACATTTTAATTTGCCCAAGTTTCAGAAACATTTTTTAAACTTTTTAGTAACCAGGTGAATCTCAACTATGTATTTAAAAAAATAGCATGCTGTTTATTTTTGTGACTGCATGTTTGCTTATCAATTATGTCTGCTAAGTTTTTCTGTTGGAAACACTGGTATTCAGGTAACACTTCTTTCTCTATTTTAGCAGTTTTGTGACATTTTATTTAAAAAAAAAAAGCATGTGCAGACTGATGTTTTCGGTGTAGGACTCAGTCCCCCTCTTTTTACCCCTCATTATGCCTGAGCCCTAGGACAGTTAACAGGACGTTGGAGGCATTGTCGCGTTGGCCATATGCTTTCTACAGCTCTTATCTGTCAGGATGTCAGGGCATGGCGGGGGTGCACTTCTCTGCAAAAACAAAGGAGAGGAGCGCAGCACGACAGGAGGGCCTCATTACCGACACACCTCACCAAAAAGAAGCCCAAAGATGGGCGGGAAAACATACTGAGCTATGCGTTTAGAAGCAGAGGGTGAGCCATTTAAAAAGCACTCAACCCAAGCTACTGCCCCTCCCTTCGCTCACAGCTCCATTATCACAGCAGAAAATATGACGCATGATTTTTTTTCTTTTTCTAAGTTGAAGCTTCAACAAATTAACAATGTAATTAAGGCAAACAAATTGACTCCTCTGTGGGGCAATTTCTTAAGTCAACACCCCACGTTTATCTGGACTTTCAAGTGGAAACTTATGTCTCAGCCTGCACTCTCATTTGGGACATTCAAACAAACTCACGATTGACATTTATTCTTTTTTGCTGTAATAGATTGTCTTAAAATGTCAAGGGACACAGAAGTTTAATTTCTTAATGTTAATAGAGTAAGATAATGTCATGTTCACACTAATTACATTTTTTTTCCAAGTTTCTACTTATTCCATATTTATATTTTGAATGAAGCAAAACCGTGTTGAGGCAATTAATTATTCTTAGTAATTATCAGATGAAAATAGAAAAGTCTATCCTGATTTTCAGTGCTTTATCAGAATTGATCAAATACATTTATTTAGGGAATTTTCTCCCAAATTGTCAAGGCAAAAAAATCAAACTTTTACCCTCAACAATCTGTAATCTATACTGTCTGAATTAGGGTGCATTAATGATCTGGTTTCTTCTCGCTCAGGTAGTTGAAACGCTTGGTGGACAGAAGCTCCATTGGAAAAACAGCCAACTTTAAAAGATATTTTCTTTGTGGCTTTTAAAGAAAAAGGATTATGGTCCAGAAAGTTTTCTAGCTTGAAATTTTTTACATCTAAATTCATAACTATGATATAACCAAGCATAATTTTTGTGGGAAATTCAACTTAAATATTTTCAAATGATGGTAGCAAAGGTCTATGCATGATTAATGCATTGCACAGTTTTTCACTGACAAGTCACCCGAATGGTTACAAATATATCAAGGTTAGTGTGCTTTACATCCAGTAGTAATGGGTGTAATTACTTCATTATGGACCATAAGGGTACAGACTGTATAGGAGATATTAATAGGAAGAATTCATTAACACTGTCACTTAATCGTAGAGGGTGGTATAACTCTTAACAAATGGAAACTTGAAGGCTGATAAACACAAGCTGCTCATCTGGATAATTGCATCCATGTTAAGGAGTCGCAACAGCCTTAATGCGTTTTCTGCAAACTCCCAGACTGCATACTTGACAGCACAATTAAGTGTACATTCCAGACATGACCAAGTTTAGGAGGTACGTGTTCTGGATAAAGAGGGTGGGGCTCTGTGTTGTGTCACAAAATGCTTTCCATTGTTCCCTAATTAAATTGCTCAGTTCCTCGTAGTGTGAAAGCTAGCAGCTCGGCAGATGTAGCGCCATGTTAAACTTTATGTTGCTTGAAAATGGCTTCCGCTCCAACTGCATTTGAGTCTGAGATGGTTTGACTGTAAAATGATGTGTTTTATGGCACCGTTATCTAAGCGATATTTTTTAAAGATGCAGCCCAACACACTATTGCATTCTCTGTCTTCAGGAAGGGAGCAAATTGATATGAACGGATCAACAGAGCTATGCCCTTCTGGACGTCCTTGGCACCACACTTGGCCCTGAAATTGATTTCTGTCCGTATCTCCTATGCCAAAAACCTCTCATTCTGAGATTTTATACTCCCTCAGCTGACACATTTTATTCAGGTTTGGAGAGGATGTACTGTCAGAATGTCATTCATTTCCTCCAACATCTTTCCACGCCTAATAGTCTCACATTGTATTTGACTGTGTTTGTCAGTTGTGGGTGTGTATGCGCGCATATATGCATGCCCAAGAGCTCTCTGTGTGTAATTTGCCAACAGAAAAGAGATTGCTTTTGATTTAACGGCAATTTTACTTGACTTGTGTGCGTGTGTGTTCCACAGTATTGGTGCGCAATTTGATTGTTGTAGCAGGCATACTCTCTTTGTGCCACATTTTAGAACACATACAAAAGTTAACCCACACAGAGCTTGTCAGAACTCTGAGGTTGTGTTTATTGGTATGTGCATTTGTGTGTTTCAGGTGAGCCTGCTAACACACCTTTTTGTCTGTATTGTCATAACTTCAAAATTGCATCGGTTGAATAGTAAAAGCTTAGTTTTGTTGTAAGACTTTAAACTTTCCTGTCGACTGTGAGGCTTTGACAGAAGTGTACAACACAAGAGTACAAAAAACTAGTGGAACTGCATCAAAAGTCCTTATGTTAGTGTTGATAAATATGGCAAACTTTGTAAAACTATGAGGAATTTAAAAACAGGAAAAGATTTGTTTTTTTTTTCTCAGCTTCTACAGTGCCTGGATTGAAAAATTTCAACTTTCATACGCCTAAATTCTTCGCTCATGTCCCTTTGCGTTTATTGCAAGTAATATTTGAAATATTGGGGGGGTGGCAAACGATGAGCGAGTTGTACCAATATGTGACAATGTCCAAAATATCCAGAAAAGCCAATTTTATGAACTGGTATTAAAATACCAGTCTATGAATCTGATCCTGCCGGAATATTTCTCTGTTTTCTGTTTCATTATGTTTAAATAATTACCTGGTTTTAAGCAATTATTCACCTTACAGATGCCTTTTTTCTTAAAAGGTGACAGTTTTAAGGACAAATTCATAAATTTGCAAAATATCAGGCTTTAGCATTTGAACTTCAGACAAACCAATTGGCAGATGGCTCCTTAACTTACTGAGTTAAACAGGTGCTTTGTAACTCAGGTTTTTGTTGTTGTTGCCTGGCTATAAAGTCATGTGGTAACTTGGATTGAATAGTTTTTGCATAAATTCATAAAAAAATTTCTGCTTGTGTAAGATTCAATTATTCTCTTTAATTTGCTCTTGGGTTTTTATGATGCTTAGGACAGATTGTGGTGACTAAAGCTTTAAGTGCCACTTCAATCATTCAACAGCAGAATTGATGTGTAATTGTTAACTATCAGTAGTAGAAGCCCTCTTCTTCAAAACCTTTTGTGGTACTTGGAACATTTGTAAGTAATTTGTCATCACAAAAAGAGTGTTTTTCTTTTCTTTTCTAGGGACCAATCCACACATTTATATTTTTGCTGTTTTTTTTGTTTGTTTTTTTTTTGCAATGAAGAATAATTTTGTTTAAAATTTGTTACAGTATTATTTTTTATTCTTGCAAGCATTTCTCTCAAAAACCATTGAGAGATCTATGTTTTACCTTTGCATAGATTTATACAATGTTTTTTCTTTAGCACAAAAGCAGTGGCCATGAAATGTTTCTTTAAATTTTCTGTGTCAGCTGGCTGACATTCTTATTTTAAGTGCCTTTTTCCTTTATAGTATATTTAATTTAGAGTTCCACACAGGTTCTGTTCCAGTTTTGTGGAACCTGAATGTCAATTTTTTATTTAGTCGGATCCTTTTTTTCCTATTTTGTTTTACTTAAATAAGCACATATTATTTAGCATGCAAGCCTACATTTGTATGACATTATGAAAAACCGATAAAGGTTCTCTGGCAGCAGAAAGCTTTTTGATTGCATAATTTTTACGGACTGTTTAATAGTTTTTCTGGAAGTAAACTGTAAACAGCCGCACCTCTTTTTTTTCTATTTTACTTGTTTCATTGTTCAGTCTGACCTCCCAGTTCTGGGAATTTATAGGCACGGTTTCACACCATGCACCTCTTGCAAGGCAAGGTCACTTCTAATAAGTGCTTACAAAATGAACTTCCATGATCATACAAACCTTCTATCTTAATGACACCAGTGCAAAATGTCATCTCAAAGCAGCTTTAGAATATCCCTTCAGTCCACAAATGGCATTCATAATAGTGATTAAGAAGTACCTGACACATGGCTAATGTTGTTGTCACACTGTTCAAACCACTGGGTGACCATTCAAATACTGTTGATGGGGACATCGACATCTTGAAAGCCCAACAAAAAAAAAAGCAATGAGGACAGTTGCACAGAATGTACAGCACAGACTAAAAGTGTGGACACACCTACCCCTTTAAATGAATGGGAAGGTGTGTCCAAACTTTTAGTCTGTATTGTATATGTTTTTTTTTTACTAACAGAACAGAGATGAGCTGGCTTATTAAGAAAAAGGATTAAAGGTAAAAAGCATAGTTTTTTTATGTAAAACTTTTTTTTGTGGAAAATACTTTCTTTTGTCCTTTCTCCACCGACATTGTGCAAATGCAGAATAAACCACCAAAGAGTTCTTTGAAGAACAAAGTGAACCTGTAGTAGATGACTGCAGAGATTGTACGCTTTCGAGACGAGTGAGGGAAAAAAAGCATTTCTAACAACAAAATGATATAAATTACCACTGTTATGGTCTATACGGTTTAATTTAATGTGCTTGTAATGATAAATTATTTTGGTTATGAATCTAAAGTGGACCTGAGAGCAGTTGCAGCAGCAGGACTGTTAGAACAATCGCAGCTGTCTCCTAGGGCTGCGGCCATTAGTCAATAAATTAGAAAGTAATTAGTTTCTGCTTCTGTGGCTCTATTTGAAGCGCTTCACACAGGTGTAATGAAAATTTATTGGAGCTGTTGATCCAGAGGAGAAAAGAAAAGTAGAGGATTTGTAGTGTCTCATTGTAATGTTGGACTTTTATTTGCTTTCTTTTTTTCTTTCTTAAATTGCTTAGTCGTAGTGACACCAAAAACTGTGTTTACCGCCAGGATTTCATATTTTTGTCTTATATGAATATTTTACATATGCACTTTGCTGTAGTTAAATATCACAATTTTGTCCAATAAATTCAGGCAGTTTTATACGTCTAAAAGTTACAAGACTGACAACAAGAGTTAATTACACGCAATTACAGGCCCCTTAGAACCAAATCCTTCAGTTCTGCTAAGTGGAACTCAGGTAGAACAGTCATACTTGTATTACAAACGGAAACAGGGTAGAAGAATTTTCAGCATCATTGTTACTTGTGCTGTAATTAATCAGTGTCAACTAGACTTACAAAAACTTATTCAAGAAAGCTAAATATACCCCTTTGTTTCACAAAAAGTCAGTGTCCTTGGTCCACACTGTTTTTGTGTGTGTCATCTGATGCAAAATCCGTGTTGACAAGCTCGCCTTAAAATGGGAAAGAAAGTTAGACCTAAGCCATGAGCCTCACCTAATTGAACAGCTACACAGTTCTTTCATGCCATTGTGTTTGTGTCAAAGCAGTCACGTAAAGCTTTTTGTTGCCAGACAACATCGTGGCTATTTGTTTTGTCTGGTGGAATGTAAGGTCAACAGGAGAGGGACGACAGACATTGGAAAACACTCGGACGACGACAATGTCAGTGAACGCCGTGAAAGATGGACGGGGGGGGCGGGGAGGGAGCTGCCACAACAGCATATACGTGAAAAGAAAAATTAAAGGTGAAAGATGGAGGAAGAGATGGAGAAACAAGCAGAGGCGTTAAGTTGTGAACACAAAAGAGTAGGGACGAGCAGAGGAAAATGCGGGAGGACGAGGATTGGAACAGAGAAAAGGTGGATAGACTGGATGAGGACAGTCAAGCAGACTAGTCCCATCTCAGATTATATGGCCAATTAGAATAAAATTAGCTGGACCTTGGCAAAGGCTAGGGCGCTGAGTAGGGCTTAAAGGGAAGTGAGGAGAGGACAGGGAGGGACAAAGGGGAAGAATATTCTAATGATTAAAACCAAATGATTAGTGGTGCGAAAGGCAGAGGGGTAGTGAACTGGGGTCACCTGAGCCTGGAGGAAGAAATAAAGGTCTAATAGTAATGAGACCAACCTTCCCTTTCCCCTTCATCACCTTCCCCTTCACACTACCACTTACTGTCTTTTTCTTCAGGCTCAATTTTTCTCTATTTTTCTTGATCTTCTACTTCTTCTCTGTGTGTACAGATCCCCCCATTTTCAGTCAGTCAGTATCTCTTTTCCTTGGTAGCCTTTCTGCTTTCAGTGCCAATCCCTGTTACTGTCCACTGCTGACTCTTCCCTTTTTCCCTTTTGGCCATAAGAACACACTAATGTGATTTCTATGAGATATAATTTAGTTTTTAGGAATAAACAAAAATAAAGGAAAAGTGCATTTGTGGTTTAATTACTCTTAGGGTATGCAGATGGTTATAAAACAGGGTTGTTAAATTAATGTTAAAAGAAAATAAATACATATTCTAGATCATCCAGGAGCTGCCGCTCCAGCTAGAAGCAAGAATGAATGAATCTTTTGAGCCTCCAAAGCAGCTAGGAAATGAAATTCTGTTTTCCGAAGTGTCCCGCAATAATCAAAGGATTCCTCAGTAATGTTTCCCAGTACAGTTGGCTTTGAGGTACCTCATATGAATGAGCCTGATGCAACTCTTAGATCTAGACTAATGGGCATCATTTATACTGCACTGCATGTATTTTGATGCTGTGCACAAATGTAAGCCCCTGTGCATTTGCAAGCATGTCAATTCTTAAGCTTCTTTAATGGCAGATATATGTTAACTGACTATAGTGCAGCCCAAAATGATGTTACCTTTTGAACATCAACAGCGTTTTTCATCTCTATCTCCCCCTCCATTTTAGCAATGATACACTAACATGTTGAAGCACATTTGAGAGAGAGAGAGAAGTAAATGAAAAAATGTATATAGATTAAAACTATTCCATCCTCCTCATTTACAGATTACAGGAAAGAATGTGCACATAAAGTGTGATGTGGCCATTAATCAACATGCATGGTCTGCACAGCAAGACATTTATTTGACGTAAACTACCTTTTTTTTTTTTTTTTCTTTTTTGGAAAAGCCCTGGTTTGATATATAGCCAATATGAAAATGTCTAGGGAGTTAAAACAAATTTACTTAAAACAAGCCAAGATCCAATGTTACCACACTAATCCTTTTTTAGTTATGTTACCTACAAGCCAATCAAATCTAATGATGCACTAACAGCTGGAATCCACCAAACATGATTAGATCCAACTTAATTGTCCTGCATACATTGTTACCATTAAAGATACAGATGAAGGGCAAATCCCATATAGCAATTAATTTTATGATAAGAGGTACCAAAACAGGTGAAACTTTTTCTCAATTTATTTCTTAGTCAACCTTGTTTTTGTTTTTACGTGCTGTAAATTTTCTTAATTTTGATTCCACCTTTTCTCAGTCAAACTTGGTCACTTAGGAGACTGAATTAGGACAGTTAAAAAAATTAAATTTTTATATGATTAACGCCTTGACACCTGAATTTATTTCTAGTTATCCGTTCTGTTCTGTTATCTGTTATCTGTTCTGTTTTTGATTTTATGTAGAGGCTAAATGTAATTTTGGAGCGGAAGTGGTTTGATGCAGAGTTGCTTCAATAGATGTCAAGGTTAAATCACGAACCAAAGTTTGAGCACAACCATATTATATATATTTTTTATATACCTTAATGGTAAATTTTAAAATGAATAGACAGTTACGTGAAATTATTTTAATTTAAACAGATAAACAAGTCATCTAGTCACAGAACTGCATACATCCAAGGGCTGCTTTTTTATTCAATTTTTTTGCAAATTTGGATTCTAGGATCAAATTAAAAGCAAACAAACCAGACCAAGTGATTATTTTTGAAAAACGTTGCTGATCATAAGCATGGGTGGATCAAGCTAAGAATATTTTGAGCCCTTTTTTACAACTTGTTTTGGCTTGCAAAGGCTTTTTAAGGAAAGATTACTACTTATCCCTATGAGGCGTCACATCATTTTATTTACTTTGACCTTTAAACTTTAATAAGATTATTTGAAATCTAGAAAAATGCTGTTTTTAAAGGTAACATGACACTGTGAACACACTTGTGCAGAACATGCAGAAATGAATGACAACTTTTTGCAAGCATCTATGAACTGCGTTTTCTGAGTAACCTCATTACATATTTTTAAAATTCTTCAATTTTCTTGGAAAATGGCAAAGAGCTAATCCTTCTCTCTAGTGTATTGTGTTTATCCTCTCCCTCCTCTTTCCTTTATTCTCTATTCCCTTCAGTTTTTTTTTCTTTTTGCTAGTTTCTTCTATTTCTGCACATTTTGTCTCAGTTTTTTTGAGCATATTTGTCTAAGCAGAGCAAGAGACACCAGCAGATTTTTTTTTTCACTCTGGAGCTCTAAGGGAGATCAGAATACATGTCAGAAGTCTGATGGGTCTTTTCCACATAGACCCTACTCTGTTATGTGGTTTAAACCTATTTAGAAGGCGCAAACACAGGCGTAGGTTCGGGCCACAAGAGTACAGCAACTGAAACCATGGGATAGTCAGACAGACATTCTTGAAGAAAGAGATCTATTCACTGGCTGGACTGGCTCATGAAAGAATTTAATTGTGTATGTGTGTCCCTCCTCAGTTTCAAGAAACATGGACAGCTGCATGCCCGGTGGAAGAAAGAGAGCAAAGGGGAAGTGACAAATAGACAGTGTGCTATATGTGACCATTGTTTGAGTTTCCAAATTGTTCTTTTGTTGGCCAGCTATTATCTTTGCTACAGAACACAATGATGAGTTTTCAGTTTGGACATTAGAAGAAGAAAAGGGGAGCAAATAAAGGCCTTCCCTGTTGGCCATGTGTGATGACTTAGTCGAGCCAGAAAACTTATAGCACACTGACACATAAGGCCTGGGGGGGCTGTATCACTTTGAAACAAGAAAGGGAGAAGCAGAGTAAAACCACTAACAATGCCAACAAAGCCCCCCATGTGTTGTAGTGTTTTACAGTGCCCTGAAATGGCCTCTGGTCGGAGGTTACCAGCTACAGTTTCAGGTGGGCAAAGGGACAGTGAACAGGAGGACAACTCAACTAAACGACAGGGAGGGTCAGAAGTTTCCCGAGGGAGGAAATATCCCAAAGCGTTGTGTGCAGATGGGGTTCAGAATTAGAGAACTCTCAAACAGTTGGATGGCTGTCACCCTCATTTTGCCACCACCAGCAAGCAGGTGGCCTCTCCCTCCTCCTCTCAAGGATCACCTTGGTATGCTCCCCCACGGGTCCCATCCCATCATTAACACACTCTATCTAAACCAATGCTTGATCTAAAACACAAACAAAGCAAGGGTTTTACACAACTCTCCGTCAGCTCCAGCACCTGGGGACTGGGTGTGGACACTCGCTCTCAAGGTGTTTTATTTCCATTGGGACTCTTATCATTTTCACATCCCGCTCAACTACCACCTCCTTGCCTTTGTAGATACTGAGAAGCAAAGAGCCTACTTTATATGTCTCTCCGTGAATTAATTACCTCCCAACTCAGTTCACCCAACATCTTCAAAAGAGGATATTTCATTGATGATTTTTGCCCTACATCATTGCTTTGCTCTTGCCTCGACTCTAAAACCCAATATAGCGTAATTAAACTAACAAAGTGACATCAATAAAGACAGAAGTGCTCTGTAATTACTGTCTGTGCTAGGACATCATAAGCGGGCAGTGTCATCACCCTAACGAAGGAAATAAATCAATGACAGACAGACAAAGCCCTGCTTTACGATCCCCTTCTCCTCTGACACACAAAGCCGACCATAAACACGGGTAAGGCAAGAGTTTAATGGCAATCTTAAACTTGCAGAGGCCACTAGCTTGTCTTTACTGCTCCTGCCCTGCAGTACAATGTGGGTCTTGACACTTTCACCACTCCCTACCCTCCTTCATTAGTTGTGCTTCTTTGTGTTTCCAGCCTTAGTTTGCCTTCACCCTTCTTTCTATATGGTGTCTGGGCTCAGCACCCTCTGGAGACGCACGAGTGACAGGCCTCTCCCCTAATAACTGTGTATACTGGCTCTGAGACATATATAGATAGACAGGCAGACAGACAGACATGTATACAAAAATAAAAGATTACCAAATTACCTTTTACAGTAGAGAACCATGTGGACCACAAGATTAAATATCGTTTGCAGACGAATTAACACCAAAGTCAAAAAAAAATCTCACTACATTGAAATCACTATGGGTTAGAAAAAATAAAATAAATCCACAAGATTGATTTCAGAAGGAGTTTATCATAGCATCAATGTAATCAGATCAATGTCTCATTGTTCTCCACAAATGGTTCAGAGAAGGAGAAAAAAGTCTCGAATCCCACTTAGCTGTCAAAGCTCGTGAGTAGATGGATGCAAAACATTTATAAGAAAGTTTTCACATTCGTGTTGACTTTTTTCTTGGAATAAAACTCATTTTTATCTTCAACGAGTCAAACATGGTTGTATCACTCTTTTTTGTGCTGCCTATTACTCATGAAAACTCAGTCACAAACAGTTCCAGATGGGTGTGAGACACTGGGAATGACTGACTATTTTAAGAAAGGAGATGTCATGCAAATCTGGTTCAGAATTCCCATAACATGAGAAAGAGGTGCTCTGAGGTATTGAATTCATGAATAACACATGTGCTGAGGAGCACGCCTTAGTTTTATCAGCCACAACATGCGATTGAAAACTACCGGCATAAGAAAACTTTGCCTTGACTTCTAGTTTTTGTGTTCTGCACATGTGACAGTGTGTCAGAGAAGATATCATACTGAAAAAAAACCTCCTTCCATTGTCTTTCATATATATATATATATATATATATATAGATTTTTTTTCTTCTTTTTTTTAAAGGGACATGTTTTTACAATACACAGGTTAATTATAACTAATAATTATGATGTGGGACACTATCTCAGGACACTCCTACCAATAATTGTGAATTGGTATTTAGAAAAGAAATGAAATAATGAATGAAATAACTAATTAAAACAAGAAATGTTTCAATGCATTTTTATTTTATAGGTTTGAGGTGACTTCCTCATTTCTGTTGCTTGAAATTTTCAGACACTTTTTTAAGAGATTTATCAAATGGTAATCATTAATCAAGTATTAATATTATTTAATCAGTTCTTAGTAAGTACATACATCTCTTTGAATGTCACAAAAATACACAAGAATTCTGTTTCCTTTATAGGTCTGTCAAAAATATGAATATTTGCAGTTCAGACAAACTTGACTTTTGCTTTTAATTATAGTTTGTTATTTTTTTCTCTGTAGTGGTTAATGGTTAACTGTGATGTCTAATATTTTCATGATGGAAGTTAGAGTTATACTCTGTAAATGAAGACTTGGCAGTTAGAGACAGTGTGTGGGAGCTCTTTTGTCATTGTTATTCTGTAGCCTTGACTCCCCCTACATCCGCTCTTAGGATCGCCTTGTTGAGGTGACTGATGAGCAGACTCACTGGTGTGTTAAATATGTGGGAAATAGTCAATCAACTTGGCCAGTGCGACAGCCTTGCATACTAGTGTGGTTTAAACATGCTCCTGAAGAAAGTGTGAGTGACTCATGCTCCGTGCCTGACATAGGGCAAACTTTATGGTTTTTCAAATTTGATGGTTCACATTTTGTATTAGTCAGTGCTGGGTTCATCGGTTTTTATTATTTTGGTTAGTAAAATTATGATAAAAAAGGGCCGACAATAAAATCTTGCTACTTCCTGTCCCTTTTTGCTACAACACTTTGACAGTTTAGCTTGCAAGAGCATTGCTATATATTTAGCAAATTTTTCACATTTTGGTTTAAAGTTAATTACATTAACAAAACAAACCATTTCCTGACATTTTTGCTTTATTAAGTTAAAGCTATGTGAGGAAAACCTCAAATAAGTGGGTTAAACACTTTTCATCTGGGGTCTAGGTGGAAAAAATCTCTAACAGTTTCAACAAAACAGCAAATATAAGCGAATGAAAACAAGAACAAAAAAATGGCTACTTATATATAAACCAGAACAACTGTTGAATTTATTTTAGTGTGTTTTCACTCCATGGACCAATAAACTTGGAACATCACAAAGCAAGTGTAGTCATGATCGGAATGTGATATTTTTGACTGCTTTATAGTTGGATTTGGATTTAGGCATGTATCTACATGTAGCTGACTCTTGCAATAGTTTTAATCATCAGATAATCAAATGATCAGATGGAAGCAGCAGAAACAGTGTACTATCTACCTTTTCTGTGTCCCAGCAAAGACTTGACTTTGACTCTGGTTTGCACAGACCGACTGTTGGTGTTGGTGCCAGTATTTCCAAAGTCCTGACCCCGTTGAGACATTAAAAGAAGACCAGAGTAATCTCAGATGTGTGTCAGGGTCAGAGTCAAGGGTTGTTATGAAAACATGCACAGAAAAATAATGTTTTAAAGCAATGAAACCTATCAGATCACTTTACTGACAAAGTTGCCACAAGTATAGAAACACAGCTTTTTACTCCTTTCACCATACAGATGATTTTGGGAAAGTAGCACCAAAAACATCAATGCCTGTTTTTCTTTAACACTCATCTTTTAAATACGATCTGTTTAAATAGGATGCATTTTAAGGTCACTACAACTGCAAGTAATATATTTGTGAATGTAAATCGTTTTCGGATAAAATAAAGTATTTAAGCCTTTTTTTTCAGCATAGTGGGTCCATGTTACTTCAGAATTCCTCAAAGGATTCTTAGCAACTGCACAAAAAGTAAAAAAAAAAAGTTATTCGGCTGTGCAAAGACACTCTGAATACCCATCTGCACACTGACACAGCTGCATGCGTTCCCAGCTGGAAGCTTCCCAGAAAAACTACAGTCTGATCTTTTCTGCAGACCGGCGCTTTTATCTGTTTCTTCGAAAGCAGGATCACACTGGTTGTCCCACATGGTGTAGTCCTGCAGCTGCACAAAGGCTAGTCATAGCTCAGTTTGATGATCAGTGAATAAACAGATTGTACTGCAGTTACTGTATTTATGAAACACTGAATACTACTTTTAATTGCCAGCAAACCTGCATGTATTATCCATTGATTTAGCTGTTGCAGAAAATAAATCAAGCTGGCCATACATTCTTGTTGACACTCGGTACACTAGTGCTCACCCTTTTGTACAGTAACTCCAAGATTTAATTCCCTTTGTTTTTCACCGCATTGCTTCCAATAATATTCACAGTTTTCTTCTGAAAGACCAAAGTTGTCACCCTTAATGTACTTAATCATTTTTCTAAACTTTAGGATCAATCAGCATTGAGAAAGAGTTGTGTATTCAGGATTTATGTTGGCCTTAATGCACATATAAAGAACTTTTTTTTTAATAAAACCAGTAGAGCAGAAGGCCAGCATGACCCTTAAATGCTGGAATTAAGTCCAAGCAGTACAGCAGAGGTAGCTTGGTCTTCAATATGTTCAAGAAGTATCAGCTTCGTATTGCCAGTAAAGCCTGAAATTCGATTTGATCTGCATGGCCACCATCATTTAACCAGGAGTGTTGTCTGTTCTTCTCCACCTCTCTCTGCGTTTGCGCTTGAGCTGCCGCCAAACCCTGAGCTCCAATTAAAGCTATGATGCCTGGCTTTGGTTAGTATGGTGGCCATATGGGGCACAAAAAGAGCTGGGATTCCCAGGTGAAAGGTGGGATAGACTTTCTTATTCGCTCCAGCACCCAAATGGAGTAACAACTCAATTTCAGCCTCACACTCTTATTGGTCTATCATCATGAGTGAAAAACAGGACTGGGAAAGGGGAAGAAGAATGGTTTCTTTTTCTTCTCTATTTCCCCTTCTCTCTATCCACTTTCATTCATTCTCCTCTTTATTGGTCTCTCTATTCAACCACTCTACAGCTCTCTGTTGAAGCTTTGCCACAAAGGGCTTTCCGGCTTGGTCAGCTTGTAAAACATCACTTCCTAGTCAGCTTTGTCTCACTTTAGAAAGTTGAGTTTTGTGACCTTTATCCTTCTCTCTTTCCACTTGTTCCTACAGCATGTGCTTTGTTCTTTTACTTTTTTGTGGACAAGGCAGGATTTGTGAATTAATCATAAGTGGTTCAATAGCTGGCCTTTGCTGTGCTCCGTCATTGGTGGATCAATATGGGAAGTTCAGTGGCCCTGACTGCTCCGGGAGAGAGACAAGAAGGGCGACAATGCATTCAGGTGATCCATAACTCTGGTCTGACTAGACCGTGATGTGAGGGGGCAGGTTCTGTTTTTGTTCAGATCTCTGCCACAACACATTTTCTTTTTAGATTCTTTTATTGATTTATTTGAAAGGGAAAATGGATATTATTATATATGATGATATAATATAAGTAGGGATTTATTTTAACTATGATTCGCTTCACATTATAATTTGTGGTTGCTGATACGACTCAATTTGATCATTTTGAACAATCTGATTCACTGACCTATAATTGATCCAGGACATCTTTAGTCAAAACTTCATCCAGTGTGATTTAGAGAGAAATACATAACTACTGAACAGTGCAGGTGAAGTTTTCCAGATTCCTTGTATTTCTTGCAAAAAAAATCAAATGTAAATTAAAAATGTGTCCAAACAAACAAGTAAACAAGAATTAATGGTGAATCCTTTCACATTGCACATCAAAATAATACAAACAGAACCTTACTAGAACATTCTACCACACTGTATGGCTTTGCAAAATTCAAAGTGTTTCCACACATTTGACTAGAATGATGACTTGATCATTTTTTGCTGTCATCATGTGTGTGTTGTCCGCTCTGATGAAATTTTTACGTTACAGTAAAATAAATTAAATAAACCTACTGTTTCTAAATCCAAATGGTATTTTCCAACATCGATATCAATTATTTATTTACCCCTCCTGGATGGGGTAGGCTGTCCCCTGCCTTGCTCCTTCCTGGACCAACCGTGGGCCGGGTGTGTGGCTGCCTGGAGCGCAGAGCGGGTCTCCCTTGGGGGGTCCTGGGGTTAGGGCAGGGGGATGCCCAGAACTCCTGGGTGGTGATGAGGTGCTCGTCTAGGGCTGTGGGCACCCTTCTCGGGTGGGGCCCTGCACTGGGCCCTCCCGGCGTGGCGGGGGGGCTGCTCTCCTGGTTGGGCTGGGGCGGCACTCTCTTTCCCCCCATGCCTCCCTGCTCTCTGGCTCTGGGGGCCTCGCGGCGGTCCTGCTGGCCCTGGCCTGGGTGGCGGATGTGGTTCGCCCGGGGAGCGGTTGTTCTCTGCCTGCTGCCGTGTGGCGTTGGGGGGTTCTGGCTGCCGCTGCTGCTGCGGTGGGGGTCTTGGTGTGGGGATGGCTGGGCACTCTCCCTCCTTCTTTTCACATTCCAACATCCATTTTAGAAGGAACATAAACACTGACCTGAGCACAGGTGTTAGCTCACCTTTACACTAATAGTTTGCGTGATGGAATGAATGAAACATTCCACACCAGTTAGTTTGAAGGCATGGGTGTGTGTGTGTGTGTGAACACTATCTGTTTTGTGTACATGTTTTATGTACATGTTGACAGGTGGACATTTCAGCAGCTAGCAGGTGTGTTGATGGCATTTGAGGGTGTGTGGACAGGCCCCGCCCTTTGAGATTTGTACTGCACTTGAAGCTTACCGTAATGATAAACATCCAGTAAACTCGTTGCCTTATGCTGCTTCATGGTTCTGCCCCCCCCTCCTATTATCACCCTCCTATCCCCCCCCCCCCCCCTCTAACATTCCTCTCTCTTCTTCCCTCCTTTCCTTTTTCGTCCGGTCCAACACCAAAGATTTTCAAATATGATTAAAATTAATAAAGTTCGGCCTCAATTACAAAAGGGGTTTATTCAGACATACCTCTGGTTTGTCTGAAGATTAATAACCCCTGTGAAATATGTCCAACACAAGAGGCCCTCAGTTGTCATCTGTCATCAAAAAAATGAAATAGTGGTACAGGTTGATTTGGTTAAGAACTTGCCTCAGACAGATTTATTTGGTTGGATCGTAGGAATATAAATCGATTCACCAGTTAAGTCGATTAATTGTCATACCCCTAAATATAAGTGTAAACAAACAAGCTTGTTGCTAAGATCTTTCAGTTGCTTCCTGACAATAACAAATACAATGTATAATCAAGAATGAAGGGCTGCACAGTGGGAATGACCTGGAAACAAGAAGGCAGTGGTTCAAATCCTAGCTGAAAGATTTTGTATTGTTTTTTATGTGCATGTGTGGGTTTTCTTGAGGCACTCTTCCTTCTTTCCAGACTCCCAAAACATGCTTTGTGGGTTATTTGGATACTCTAAATTACCTTTGGGTTTGACTGTATGTCTGTGAGTTTGAGGCTCTGCGACAGACTTGAGACTTGTGAAGGGTGTACCCCTCCTTCGCCTAATAGTAGCTGGAACAGCCTCCAGTACCCCTATGATTCTGAAAAGGGATTTAACGGGTTAAAATTATAGATGGATGGATGGATAAATCAAGAAAGAAGATTAATACTTTTAGCATATTAATCAGTTAATTATATCTATTGTCCTTTTTGCAAAACAATTATAAACATGCATATTTAAAACAACTACCTAAGTAAATTTAAAAAAAAATTCTTAGCTTTAACAGATTTGAGTTTGCATCTTCTCTTTGTCCTCTTTAGATTTTATGTTTTACAGAATGTTTTAAAAAAGCTAGTAAGTAGGTGTGAATGGATTTGATCAGTGCTCTAAATAAGGCAGTTGGAACACGACCACTTTATGATTCGCTGGCAGAATTCCCTTGCTTCTTATAGCAAGTGAGGTTGTTTTTGTTAATAATGAAAACCTGGCCTTTTATTGCTGCAGCCTAGTTCATCTTAGATTTAATTGCATTAGTATTTTCTACTGTAAGAGAACATAAGCTGCTAAAACAGCAACTCTGGCCCATGACATAAAAAAAGGCTGAATGCAATTCCCCTGCTGGCCATGCATTATTGAATATACAAAAGCTTCCCCTTTACAAAGTGTCATAATAAGGCAGAACCACAGAACCTAAGTTTGCATTTGCACAATGAACACAGCATGTCGTTTTCTACTAGCGGAGCTGCAGAGAAGCTTCATTTTGACAACATCATTTATTACACACTGAGATGTACCTTGGATGATTTGTGAGGTTTTGCAGCGGATGTGAGGTTTGAATCATCATCTTTGTGAGGCCTTTTTTTTTCCAAAGTAAGCATATGCACACAGATCGAAAACGGTAAAAAGTCTTCAGCACAAATACGATGTGGGAGCCCTTTGAGAAAGCAGATGAAACTCATCAACATTTTGACCCTAACATCATGTGCAGTGGCACACACAAACACACACTGTGACGGTGTGAATTTCAAGAGAATAAGAAATGTCCTCCATTCCAAAACCTTACAAGCACTGACATTCAAAATCTGTGTCACGTAAGCCGTACATCAAAGCTGCACATTAGTCCTTTCTGCTCAGTGTATGCTTTGACATAGAGAATGGGGCGATGAAACTAGTGTATGACATGGCTATTTGTAAATAGCATCCACTGGCAGCAGTTGAGAGCTTTAAGTCAGAGTGGTGATGGCAGCCTCCCTGAAATGTGCATGAAACCAGCTTAGTGCTATCAGCAAAGCATCACCGCCAGTCACCAGCCGCCCTCTCGTTCAGCCTCGCTGCTGTGGACCAGATAAGAGCAGCCGTGCCCTCCTCCCCCACTGCTTCAGTTTGCCTAGCGTTGTCCCCCAACAATTCACCCATCCTCTCACACCAATTCACCCTTATCCTCTTTAAGGTCTCACAGGTGCAGCGATACGGATGTATAGCTAACAACCATAATTTAGACTCTTTGTAAATTGTTTGTAATGTTTTTGTAGCGATAAGTAAAGAAGTTGGGCTGGGGTGAGGGGGACATCTGTTTGCTGCTGCAAGGCAGTGGGAAGGAGCTTCAGTTTCATGGCAATCACAGGAAGTATAGATAGAGAAAATGGTGGAGGCAAATGATCTGTCTTCCTATCCTGAATTACTGCTCCAGGGGCCCAGCTACCCTCCCATCATTATAATGGTAGTTAGTTAAACACTCTTTGTAAACAAACAATGAGCCCCGTCTGTATATCCTTGGAGATCAGTATGTTACACCATGTTTGGCTCACCTAACTTGATTATTCACTTAAGCCTAGCTCATGTTCTTGCTTTTTCACAAAATTGGTTCCTATATGTGTAAAAATGACTTAAGATGCCACAGAACAAGAAGAAACCAGCTAACACGTTTGTGTGAAAGAAAGGATGCGATAATATGAAAACAAAAAAAAACTTATTGCAGCTGACACACCAGACTGCCCTCACACCCTTAATTTTTATACAGTATCATTACTCATTCATAGCTTAGAGCTGAGGGCACTCTATACCAGATCCCAGGGAGCAATGGGCATTACAGTGACCAGGTGCTCAGGCCTCATTTGCAGTCAGAGACGAATCCGACCTGCGGCGTCTTGATGTAAGTGCAGGAGCGGGAGAGCTGGAGGGCTTGAGAGCAGTGCAGACGATGAATCTCAATCCTGGGACCGTGGCAGATTTACATTTAAAGTAGTTTTAGCAAACGCCCCACTTCCTGATGCATGCTTTGGCATGGCTGAAAGGAGCAGCTTATCTGCGAGTCATCAATTGCACGTGATGCGTCTGGATAGGCGCTCTCGCCATAGAGCCAGCACCTTTCTGCTCATGCATCTATAACTCAAAGATGATGTGCCAACTAATAGAGTACCATTTCTTGCAGTGTAATTACATTTCATGTGAAATATCTCCGCTGTGTTTTGACAACCCCAGATGTGTGCATGTATTCCCAAGCACATGTGTGTTTTAACACATGAGATATTTGTTGTACTAGAGATTGACAGCCCCAGAAATGATCAGCATCTCTGTTTTTTTCACTCATTATTGCTATTCTAAGATGAAGCATTTCAGAAGTGTTTCCAGTGGTCTTTTAATTATGATTATGCCATCTTTGGCCAAAATCAAAAAACCTTTGCCGAGCACAGAAGTTCATTTGAAATTTGCTTCTGAATTGTGGGCGGTACCATTGGCAGGGTTTAAGCATGTCCACATTTCCCATCATCCTATCTGTTTAGACTCTCTTTCGCTAGCTTACAGCCCTTCACACCTCCAACCTTACAACTAAAATGTTTACCAATATCAGAGCTTTCAAACCAGACAGTTTTGAGACAGATGCTAGCTCGGACGGGGAAAGCAAAGACTTACATGGATCTAGTCATCTGGAAGTGGATGGAGCAAATAAGGGAGCTTGTGGTTTGCCCATTGTAGCACCTGTATCACAGTTAAAAGCTTTTTCCAACACCATTTTTGTCTGCTCCTGATTTCTGATACTCCTTCCTGTAGTTTTAATTTAGATTTTCTTCATATATGTCCTCCATCGTGAAAAAAAGGCCAAAAGACCAACACCAAAAACACAGTTTTCATTGGAGTAGGTATTTTAAACATTCAGTGTAAGTGGAAATGTGGAAAATACTTCACTGCAAGTCCTCAGGGGCTTGTTTGCCTTTCTGATTGTGGTTTAATTAGACCGGTTTGTGCGTAAAACACAGGTATGGTTAGATGTGTTGAGCTTAGGTGTGAGTGTTGTTGTGAAGAGGTCATGTCTGACTTGTGATCAGTAGTTGGGAACAGCCAGCATTACCTATCTTCCCAACCAGCTCATCCTTTAACATACTTCTCCATTGCCAGCTGAGCCAACCTTAAGAAGATAAGGTTTATATTGGGTTAATACCGTGACTAACATCTAAGAAACAAAATACAGGAATCGTACCACTACTGTCTCATCTGGTGGTTAAAATACATTTTGCATTTCCAGTCTCACAGCTGAAGAGTTCTTTGACAGCTGTAAAGGAAAACCTTTTTCATTCGTTAATAAATGGTGCTCCCTATGTTGAATTTTCTGTCAGTTTGCTTTCTTTTTTGGTTTTTACAATGGTTGCTGTGTATTCTACAAACACATCATTTTCCACATGAAAACCTACAGAAGTTCATTTTAGCATATGTTTGACTTTTTTTGAGCAAACTGAGTCCTTTTTGTTTAAATATATTTTTATTCTTTTTTTCCCATCTATAGTCCAGAGCCCCTTTTCTTTTTGCTTTGTTTTTTCATGCTAAACACGTCACCAGCCTCATTAAACCCCCACCCCCCTCCCCTCTCCGGACTTTTTCAAACGAACAAATCTGATCGAAGGAATGCCATTACCTGGGCAAATGAATGACTCCTAAAGGACCGTACAAGGCCTAACATCGCCCTGAGGATAAAGCTTATTATCACTGCAAACTTGAAAAAAAAGTGATGGGAGGCAGTTGTGGAGCCTGTGTGCACTTGCAAGAAGGCCCATATTTCCATATAAATATGCTACATATACTGTAGGCGTCAGGAAAGAAGTAGGTCTATGCCAACAGAGCTGTTAGCCTTTCCTCTTTTTGTTTAAATATTTGTAATTCTGATAAAATTAATTGAAACACCTAAGTATACAGTGATAGGAAGAGCGAGAGGAAGGAAGAAGAGACAGCAAGAGGGACAGAAGAAGCATTAAGTTGACAAAGGGTGCATTTTAGACCACTATCAGCCTCAGAACCAACCCTTTGAATGGGTCCTTAGGCTTTCCCCTTTGTGTCTAAAGTGCCTTAAATTGAAAATAGCATCCACCAAACAGTCCCACAAAAATAGCTGAGCGAATACGTTTTTGTGCCGTGCCTATAAATACGGCACAGAGCCTCTGACACTGAAGCCTCACCCCAATTTCCAGTGCTCGGGAGGAGATCAGATAGCCCAGTGTCATTTGATTCTTTGCCTTATCTCATCCGTGCCCATCTTCTGGTCTCATGCATAGCTACATTTTAAGAAGTGCACACCGTTGATATCTTTTGAAGGACAAAACTCAGAGTGGTATGAACCAAATAATAGCATCCAACGTTTAGGTTGGGCCACTGGCTATAAGTGCAGATGTGGGCATCAGTTTGGCATGCTAATCATTAAGATTATATGTGACTATTCCACCTCTGCAAAACTTAAACTTATGAGCACACCTTCACTCTGGGTGCGAAGATGTTGTAAACTACAACCGATTTCTTACAGCCATTCCTCTGGCTGACCAATAAAAATGGGGTTTAATCTTTGCAAAGTATGCTAAGCACTTCACAAGAGAGATTGGTAAGTGAGGAGAACACAGCAGGAAGGAGGGAGGAGTGGGAGGGTGGAGGTGAGGGATCCTGAGACAGATGAAACAAGAGGGGAAGAAAAGGAAGAGCTGGAGTCGGTGCAAGGGGGAAGACAAAGACGTCCCCTGGTGCACAGCTTGAGCTGACTGACGGCAAGAAGAGTGGGGCTATGGAGAAAGGAAGGGAAGGGAGGAAGGGAGATCAGTAAAGAGTGAGCATGTCATTGTATGAGTGGCGTCTCTCATTAGAAGGTGCTGTCAGGGGCCACAGACCGGGGACTGTGGGGACCCCACCATCTCCTTCTCCTCCCTCTCCACTGGCCCTTGAGAGCCAGCAAGCAAAAATGATTGATGAGTGATACCAAGATAAACACACGCCTTAGCCCCCAAAGGCAGCCCTGCAAAATGATGCATGCAGCATTATAAATAAACCTTGTGAAAAGAAAATGTAACAATAAACAACAAAACAATGCAAAACAACCGTTGGGTTTTCTTATTTTGGTTTTTGTTGCATAAAGCATAAATCAACCCAGTTTCTTTTTCCCCTCTACTTTGATGTGAGTTTTTCGAGCTTTTTGAGTTTGCAGTTTTTCCCGTCTGTATCAGATGTGTGTGTGGTGTCTGAACAACAAACACAAGACTAACAAGGCTCACCATCTGATTAGATGGTTAAGCTCCATTCAGCCACACTGCATCCTTAGCAGCTTGTTCAGGCAGCTTTCTAACTCTATAACACAAACCTATTCTCGTTTGGGAGAGGGCCAAATCATAGCAGCTGGTTGTACTGTGTCTCTGTGTGTTGGCGGTTGGGTTTGTGCATGCTTTATTCATGTTTTAGAGACATAAATGTGTGTTTACAGTCACATTGTGCAGTCACTTTTGGAGAAAAACAAGCCTTTATTGAGCAAGTCAGGCAGCATTTCTATGTAAAACTTTTGCTGGTGTGTGTGTGTAATTTAGAGGAACCAAAGAAATGTTAAGGAGATTTTTTCAAGATTTTGTTGTAATTGAACAAACATTAGTTTGAATCCGCAAATGTGGAGGTTATGCTTTTCATGTCGTGTATTATCAGGTTCTATTCTAAATCTGATAATCCACGCCTTCTAGCACAGGAAATGCCCTTCCCAGAGTAAGTATGGAGGGTAAAACAGCCTCTTGTATTCCACAAGTATGGAAGAGAAAGGAGTCTTGAAACAAATGAGTAGCTTTGTTTTAGCTTAACCAGGGAACCAGGAAAAGACTGTAGAGACATTCCAGCTCTGAGTTGTGAGTAAACTGTAATGGGGACACATGTATCAGTCGTGTAGTGTGAATATGTTTAACCACCTTTCCAGTTGAGTATGTTGCTTTTGCAAACAGATGATACTTATACTTATCTACACTTTTTGTGTGCATTGGACTTGTGGAAATGTTTCACTTTTTTTGGAAAAGGTTTGAAAAAATTACCAAGAATATTGTGAAATCCTCTGAAACCATATATCAGTGCATCCTAAACAAATAAAAACCAGTAATAAAAAATGTTATAATGACGCCATTTGTAGGTGTTTTTAGTCTGTATTGCGATAAAAAAAAATGCTCAAACTGCTTGATTTTGCATTTGTGACCATTCTGACGCTAAAACTGAACCTTTCTTGTAAGCTGTGGATAGTTTTTCTTCGGGAAAGGTTTTCTACTCTTGTGTTTTGGGATGATGGTGAAGCGTGTGGGCAACTGTGTAGAATTTTAGTATGCACGGATTCATAATGATGATACAACGCCATTCCACACGATACCCGCACAATGCACAAAACTATATCTGCTGCAATACCTAACGTTCTACCTAATTGTTGAAAAAGTCATAAATGTTTCATGCTATACTTTATGTTAATGTTTAACACTGAGTGCCAAATGCCTCTGTTACAAATCTAAGTGGAAAGGGAGATTATTGTCAAATAGTTACATTATATCATTATGAGCCTACAGGCTGTGGTCTGGTGGAGGGAGAATGAATTATGAATGGAGTGTGAGGGAGGATCTTCTCTTCCCTCAAGGGACTTCTAACACTACAACTCATTTAAGTTCAATGAATGAGAGATAAGGAAGGATGCCAACGCTTCCATCCTCCTGCCGCTTGCCTTTCGCATTAGACTTCATATAATTTGTTCTGTGATGAGTGCCACTTTAACACCTCACAGCATACACACTTGTCACTAGAGGAAAAAAAAAGTAAGCTGAGGGGTGCTTAGTTCGTTGTCAAACGGTGCATTTCAATGCTGGGAAACACCGTAAAGAAGTCTTGTCATCTAAGTCACTGGTGCATTTTCTGCCTGGCGCAGACCCATGTCAGACTTCTTTGTACATCTCAGAAATGAGTCCCTGAGCTGAACTGTAGCTTTGCCTAAAATTCCTCTCATCTAATCATCCTCTTTTTTGCTCTCCCTCCGTCTCTGCGGATGCAGGCCTCAGAATGGGTCGATGATACTCTACAATAGGAAGAAGGTGAAGTACAGAAAAGATGGCTACTGCTGGAAGAAAAGAAAAGACGGGAAGACCACGCGGGAGGATCACATGAAGTTGAAAGTGCAGGGAGTTGAGGTGAGTGAACAAACAAAAGTTTGGATTTAGAAGAAGGAAGCTGAGAAAGAGTGTGGAGCGGGGAGTGAGTGCTAGCCTTCATTCTGACACAGACAAACTGAGGTCTACGCCGACTTCTCCCTTGGCTGTAATGGAGACAGTCACATGCTGCAGTAGACACGTGTCTCCAAGGAACCTCACCACGAAACAATGCAGCACAACAATAGTTTTCCCTGAGAAGCTGGTGGAGTGGAACCGATTGTTTGTACCTTATTAAAGCTGTGGTTGTTGCCTTTGCTCCAGAGAGCCTACATTAATCTTGCCGGCTCAAAGCAGCACTGTAGAGCAAGTGCTCCCTAACCTCAGCCCAAGTCACTCCCTGTACCAGCTGCCGCCATAAAAGGCCCAGATGTATCTGTTTTTGGCTCACCTTTAACCTGACTCGGATGCGATACAATCTTCAAACTTTGTGATTTATCAGTTGTCCGGTTAAACACGCTAAAACTTCACTCAGAACTCCCTTAGCCATCAGCGTCAGTATCTGTGCAGGTTTTTGGGTCTGTGTTCTTTTACAGCTGTGGCTAGGAGCAGTGACAGCACAAGCACAAGGGTCGAGACAAAATAAAGTCAAAACGTGTGAGAGTTGGGGACTTTGTCCTCTTGTTTGACACAAGGACATAAACACAGTGTACACCTAACTGTACACCTCAGGGAGAGTTGTTGAGCATCTGTGTCACACAGTGTGACAAAGACAAGGCTGGGGCGTTCTCCCATCAGGGGCTCTGTTCTCTTGTTTGTCTGAGTCTTTTCTGCGTATGTGTCACTCTAAAAAAACAGTGTTGTCATTCACCCAGCTGAATGTGATCATTTCTACAAGTTAAAAACTGCTTTCACATTTTTCTATTTTGCATCTACACTGAGTTTAAAGGCTCCTAACTTGTAGTGGGTCTTGATCATTACAGTGTTATTCTGGGATTTCTGCTGTGAGCATGCAAGTATTATTGCTAAGTTATCTGTATAAAATGTCTTCAAGAAAAATACATGTTTTGGTTGTTTTTTTTTTTGAGAAATCTGTTTTATTCACTATAATCAGGTGGCTGTTCTTTTAATTCACAAGATCTAAATATTAAATATTTGGGATTTTTCCACCTCAGTTCACAAAGAAACGTTGCTGTAGAGTGTTTCTCCTAGTCAAAAGGCTGAAAGGTTTCGGGAAAAATGCTTGCCATGTCAGACACTTCATATTTTGCTGTGATGGTAAAACAGTTTTTTGAGGAGTACAGTGAAAACCACTAGATATTCAATATATTTTACCAGGTTTTAAGTTGTCTTAACTTGTTTTTGCTCTATACCTTTCTGGGCCTTTCTTTTTAAGCAGCACAAGCAGAGAATGTTTGGTCTCATTAAGAGCTAGGATTTAAAGTAAGGAAATTGTGAATGAAATGAATGAAAAACATTTTACTCCTCTTGACAAAAATAAAACTTGATTTAAGACTTAGAAAAACTGAATTGCACTGCAATTTTTGGTTCAATTTATAGGATGTTCTGTCAAAGTTCAATACATATTGACAAGTTGGACTGACATTTTTGCCATTATTTTAGAAATAAAAATATATATCAGTGTTCTAAGATTATGTACTGGTTTTAGATTTTATGAGGATTTTATTGAGATTGAATTTGTGATCTATACTGTACTAAGATCGTATTCTCATTTTGTTCTAAATTAAGTAATTTCCACAAATGACACTAGTTTTGTGTCACTGTAATCAAGGATAACTACAAACAGGTACATAAAAATTCAAACCATTTGCTCAGAACTAGTAAATAAACACTTGTTACTGGGCTGTATAACCTTCAAGTTGAAGTCATTCTAACATTTAGTTTAGTTTTCCCTTTTAGAATGCTTGGAACTTCCTGCTTGTAGATTTTGATATCTTATTATAAGATTTCTTCTTAAGTAAAAATTAACATACTCAGATTACTACTTTGTAGTACTTTTCGTCTTAAGATTAGTGTTCATTTCCTATTTTAGACTGCCTCTTTTTGCTATGTGTTTTTGGGTTTGATCTTCTTTGTTGACAATATTAATTTTCTCTAACAGAAGTTGACTCTGCTTTTAGTATTTGAATTTCAAGAGATATAAATACATTTTAATACACACCAAGGTGAATTTGTCATACAATGTGCATTTGAACATTTGCCAGGTTTGTCAGGGTTGCAGTACACCCTTATTGAATGAGGCAAACGCAGCTGAGCAAAAGCTTATAAAGCTTATAATTAGTTATTGAACTCTGACTCAACACAGCTGTTGATGAGTCTCTATTCCTGTGATAATACGCATGCTTTTAAAAAGGAAAGTCATGCTAATTGTCACACACCTAGGTGGGTACATTTTGTTCTCCACTTTTGACCTGCGCCTTGGGGGAGCATCAGACTACAGTCACTACCCACCCTTAATACTGAGTGTCAAGTAGGGAGCCAGTTTAAAAAGAAATATAAACACAGCCCTAATAACTTCTAGCAGTTATTTGTGGCTTTTGCACATAAGCAACCATATATATATATATATATATATATATATATATATATATGTATATATATGTGTATATATATATATATATATATATATGTGTGTGTGTGTGTGTGTGTGTGTGTGTGTGTGTGTGTGTGTGAATATTGTGCAAATTAATGTATATTGATTACTCTATAGAAAAAGTACAGTGTCTACATTTGACATATTTTTTTTTAACACTGACAAAAAAGAAATGTATCGCCACATCGATGAATTGCAATGATTTAATGGACTTTTAATACACAGAACAGCTTTTTTTTCTCCTTTATTTCTTTGTTAATTATTATTTATTTTATGTTGAAGTTTGCATTCAGCAGGGATGGAAACCAGTAGGATATGCATGCAGATACAGCAGACCTTTCAAATCTATGTACCAATTGGTGATTCATGGTTATTTTTATTAATTTTTTTTTATTTTTCCCTCTTTTTTCAAGGAATAGTTTTGCCCAAAAAAAAATTCTGGTAAACGTGACAACTTTTGTCCAAAAATTACCATATAAATTACCATATTTAATAATAACTGGTGAGATAAGCCTTTTACTTTTTTAATTTGTTATCAGATTTAGTTAAATATCTTCATACCCAACACAGTCAGAACATCGTGGGACATCTGATCTCTTACTGCTTTCTGGTTTGCGATGGACTCCATGACCCATCATGCATAGTGGTGCTGATATTTAACAATTTTTTAAATATAGTAAAAAGATTTAAAGCCTGTCTGATTTTACTAAAGCCTGTACTGTGATCAGTGAAATCCCATTTTTATATCATATCATCACAAGGAATAATGCAAAGAGTCTGCACAGCTTGAGACTAACTTAGCTTTATTATGCAGAGGTTTGTTCATGCTGTGCTTTCATTGCTTTAATTCCCCAGCCACTCAGTGCTTAATAGAGGTTATGTGAATATTGCACAGGCCAGTTTTTGTGCACACTAAGGACAAGTGCTTTGGGTGGGTTAGGCCAGTGATATTCAATAGTTTTGGCTATGACTATGGGGCCTTTTGGGGAACACAGGAAGCAGCCTAGCATGGCAGGAATTGATGTCAGCGTGTGCTTCTACTGCTGTCTGCTGCGCAGTGCTGTCTCAGCAGTCTGTAAACTAAGGCTATATTCTTTTTTCTCTCTATTCTACCTTTTACTATTTTTTTCTGAGACTTTTTTCACTCTCCCAGCTTTTAGTTCATTCACTGGACTTTTCATTATCCTCTACAAATACTTACAGTATCTTTCCCCTTGCTGATTTTGCTGCCCCCTCCCTACACTACCACACAAGTCCAGACAGACAAAACCTTGAGTCGGGCACTCCATGCTCCCTAAAATTGGAGCACGGGGCATGTTGCGGCATTAGCGCTTAACAGGCCGTGAAATAGCAGCCTGCCTTCCTGACGTCTCCCCCATCACTCCAGGTGAGTTGGCCAGACGGCCAGATAAATGAGCAAGCAGCGCCCACATCAACCAGTATGCATTTGGGACACCTTAGGAAAAATGTCTATCAGTAACTATCCCACCTCCCTCCTTTTTCCAGCTTTAGCCGTTCACCTGCTTCTGGCTATGTCCAGCACTACAAAAATGCCGTCTAAATAGGGTCTGATTGGGTTTATTACATAAAAGTGATGTCATCTTTATGTTAGGGTTGAATGTCTTCTAATGTATGTAGCTCTAGCATCCCCTGCCTTCACATTGGGAAATTTCAGAAACATCCACTCTTACTAAAGCCAGCTTATCTGTCCTGCCTCTTTTACTCTTTCCCCCAATGCTACCACATACTGCTAGTTGATTTGCTGCTAATGTGTCTTCAACCTCCATCTACTCTACTCCTCCCTTACTTTAACCTATCTACCCATTATTCCTAAGCTTTAATAAACTCTCTTAAACATGGATCGATTTTCTCCTAAGTGAAGGTGGCAGTGCCTCTGACTTATTTCATTACCGCAGGCTAATTATACCAACTGAAATGAGCCTTTCTTCTCAAGGTGCGCTGTGCTGCTCCGATCCTCCAAGCTCTTGAGATCGTAATGCCAGTGCAGCGCTTTACCAATTCCCAGACTCCCATTCCCACCTCTGCTCCACCCAGCTCTCTGTTCACCCAACCGCCCCACCCTCCACCGCGTAAATAATAAGTTGGCATGTCCTTAGTCCCCGTAACTTGTCATTTTATGTTGGATCCACCCTAATGTGTGATTTCAACTGTGCAACTGTGCCATGAAGGAAGCTAATGGAGCATGCTGGTGGCTCAATCGCGTCTGTTCATTGATAATAATGAAGACAAATGTCAAAACATTAGTTGCTAATGTTGTAATGGAGTGGATGCTACTGGATGCTACACTGCATTGGCTTTCAATATCACATGACCTTCAACACTTAATTTCTCTGTGTACAACTGCTGGCTTTTTACTTTTTTGCAAACCAGGCTGTTTGCTTTTTAGTCCATTTAAATTGTCTTGCACGTAGAATCACAGTCTTGGAATGAAGACGCTACACTAGGGAAGTTGGTAATCTTAGAGGCTTGTAATAACTAGCTCCATATCTGTGAAATAGAGTTCCTTTGGGTTTACAGTTTAAAGATGTGGTGACAGATAACAACAGATGAGGAAGTCAGATGTAAAAGGGCACCAAAAAACTAACCTTTGCATGCTCTTCTCCCTGCCCTTGCTCCAAGTCAGCTGTGAAATTAAGATCCGTTTACTATTCCTCAGAGTCAGACAGCAAAGGGTTTGTATTGTAACATTCATGGACTATTATATGGGGTGGCTGCATTCTCTGCACAGACAGCAGTTTAATCACATTTCTATTTTATTTCATTTTTTCTCCAAAATGAAGTTAACTTTTTCTAAACCTACCTCTTTTTTGTAATTCCTGAGAAGTCCAGGAAGGTCTTTGGACATTTCCCATAACTCAAATTGTTTGCCTTCTCTGGAAAATATGATGCAACTACAGGCTTTAAAAAGTAGTAAATCAAAAATTGCAAATCTGCATTATATGAAAAATGCATGGATACATATCTCATTGTTTTAATTTATTTATTTTTGAATCTCTTGTAAAACTATTATTGTTGTAAAATAGTAAGTCTGTTAATTGTTTTAATTGTTTATGCAGCACAGCTGGTAGTCTAAAAGATTTTGATTATGTAGGTTACCTCGCTTTCATATGAATCTGAACTAATGCTCCCTCAAGAACAGCTTAGCCCCAGCTTTGGAAACTTTCACTTCACTCGAGGTTTTTCTTTGAGCCCTCTGTAATTAGTTTTTGCTCTAACATCTCTCAATTGCTACATCACTCATCACCGCTTTAAACCCTTCAGCCTGCTGTTAATGCTGACCCGACCATCACCATCTAAAGCAAGCAACTCTTACTGATTGGCTAATTTTGAAAAGATGCCTTTGGGGAGAGAAAATACTGAATAAAAAGCTTTGGGAAAAAAAAGGTGCAATAACAACATTTTTTTAATACTCTAATTTACCACTTGTTGGTTGAAGAGTTGTCATCACCCAGGGGGCTTTTCTGTGTTGTAAATATGACTAAGAAAAAGTCCTCTTAGAAATTGAAGCATTTTTTGTTTTTGTTGTTGTATGTATTTAAAGCTTTGTTCCCGTTTTTTAAAATTCAGTTTTTGCTTATGTTTCCCCTCGCAATGCCCCACATCCCTGCCAAGCCTATTGTAATGGCAAAAACTGTCCGCTAGATGCACTTTTGCAGTGCATAGACTTAAAACCTATCCATAGAATAATGGGTTCCCATATTACTTTGAGTAATTTGTAGTCCTCTTTTCGAAATGTATTCTTCAACAGAAAAAGATAAAAGGTCAAAATATTATTTTATCATCTTGCTCCAAATATTGCAACATGTTAACAAAATGTTAAATATTTAATCCACAAGGGAGTAGAAATAAAACTACCTCATATGCAAAGTGGGGACAAGAGATTTATAGAAAGGCAGCAAAAACTTGGTACTTTCTATGTGAGCAGGCTTTTTAAACCCCTCACAGACTCTCTGGTTGGCTCGAGTATGCAAGATCTGACTGTTTAGTCTCAGGGGCCAAACACTGACCTATGGGCAACACACGGCTAGGATTTTTTAATGTTAATAGACACCTTCCACTAAGGCTTCTGCCCTTCTTTTTTTTTAGAGACTCGGGCCAAAACACTCTCCAGAGACTCATATTCCACAGAAAACACTACTGCTTAGTGATATAGCATGCAGTGGTATGAACTTTAGGCCTGCTCTGGTCTAGCTGTCAAATCAGCCTGGGCTGCGGTTGATCCACCTGAATTTGAAGAAAGCAGGGAGTTCAAAGAAAATCGAGTCATTTCTGAATCACTCTTAACTCTCACCTTACCTTACAGTCTTTTGCAAAATATGACTTTAAAGATCTACAATCAGCTTTGGGTTGGCTCCCACATTTCTGATGCCTTTTTTTCATCTGGAATCCAGGATCAAGGAGGTCACTCCATGTCTGAGTCTAAAAGAGAATTAAAGAGTGATTTTGCATCTTGGCTTTTTAACTTCTTATAGGTTTTTCTTTCCCTTCATTTGTATGCATCTGCCTATTTTCTCTCTGTCTTCTTTTGTATTTCCCATCACCATCAGTTTGTGCTTAAACTCAACAGAAGTCTTTTTATAAATACAAAGGTTGTCCTTCAGTGAAAGCCACCCACTATATATTACTTCCTTTACAAAAGAGCCGTGTTTTTATTCCCCACTTGGGTTCATTTAACATCTCCTAGATAGAAAGTGCAACATGATGTGTTGGTGTTTAGTATACTTTTGAGGAGCAGAGGTGCCAAAGGCTTAAAGAAGGCATCAACTAGTGACATTATTTCCTTTTTACTCAAAGCAAATACAGCGTTGCCATTCCAAAACAGCTTTTCTGCCTCCTCTGCAAAAAGATTGTGTCTGTTAACGTTTGCAAGAAGGAAAGATTTGTTACACCAAAGCATCTTTTACTCTAGCGAAAAGTATTTTCACTTGGCCATATTTTGCTGTTGGTTGCTGCACATGACCTATGTATTATTAACCAGCAAAACACTAGTTTAGATGTAATTTTCTGCTCTGCTGCATTTAATAATGGCAAAATCAAAATGTACCAATGCTCGAGCATTCACTCTTCAAAGGAGATTTAATGAGTGGAACTGCAAAGTTCAAAGAGAATTGTAAAGTGATTGTATGGAATTACACAGGCTGAGCAACTGTGTTTCCTCTCAGTGATATTGAACATTTTAGTATTTACATGAAAGAGTGGTTAAGAGGAGTTTAGCACAGTAAACAGGTTAAACCTCAGTGCTTTGAGCAATGGAGGAAAAAGTGAACAGATAAGGTTTTTAGAGAGGCTTTTCTTTGTTTATTTGTTTTTTTTTTTACTGTGTTACTGTTTTTTACTTTAGAATTTCAGTTTTATAACTCAAAGCTTTTGGCTTTTGTCAACAAAATGCCAAGTGCATCTGTTTTATTTTTTTAATTGGAGTTTGAGTTGATCCAAGCATCTGCATGTGTTCCATTTTTGTACTTTTCTTTTTTAAAATATGTGTTTTAATGTCTCACTAAAATGAAAAGCAACCAGGGGACATCAGTGATTTCCTTTTTCCTTTTTTTGCACATTTACATGCTCAGAGAGAATGAATCATTTGTTTAAGCCCAAGGGGGTGCTAAGCTTGTTCTGCATTGTGTGTCAACATCGCTCCTGCCACTGTCACTGTCACCAAACAACGTTGCACACATGTGGAAAACTGCACTGACACAGTAATGCGCACATATGTACTCACTCTGTCATTTTTTTTTTTTTTTTGCACATTAAAAATGTTTTTCATATTTTATTTTAACTAAGACTTTCTACAATTGTATGTTTGGATGCCTTATATGTGAATAAATCTTTACTTTAAATATGCACATCAGTAGATTTAACCAAACCTCCTTTTATAAGTGTAGCCTTTAAGACAGGGAAATTGCTTTTAAAGATACAAAAGAAATCTCCTATGTGATAGATGAAAAAGGGAGATATAAAAATGAATCAAAAAAGACTGAAGACTGTGGAATGTAAAAGACTGATGAAACTGAGAGAAGAAAGCAGGAGCGAGCTAGAGAGACTTGGAACGTGGATGGATGGTAAGGGAGCTCGCAGGGTGGGGAGGGAGGGGCGAGACTTGAGCGAAGAGAAGAGAGAAAGCCGGAATGAACGATATATAGCCGCTGGCAAACAGAAAACAATTGTTACACTGCCTCCCATAACCCACTTCAACCTTAAACAGCAGATTTTTTTTCACTCAATTAATTTCTACACATTGGAGAAAGGGCCTTGGCTGAAGCTGGGCTTTTATGTGCTTTTGCTGCTGGAAGGCCTGTGCACATCTCTGTCTCTCTGTCTGGCTCCCTCCATTTTTTCTTTTCTTCTTTTTTCATTAAAAAATGAACATCCTGCATTAGAATGGATTGGAACACTTTTGTAAGTGTACGTTTTAAAAATAGAACATTAAAATGCAATAGCTATTACTTGAATCTCTTGCAGGACAAGAAATGCCTGTAAATCCTATGAGTATTATTAAATGCAGCCATTAAAATTTGCTATCATCCTTTCAGCTAAATGTGTTCACTAAGATTATTCTCAAAGGAATATTGGAGAGTTTTTTGAACTGGTCTTATGAGAAATACTTATCAGTAGTTAGGCTTACATGTAACATACATAGAGATGTGATAATTCATTTTAACAACTAATTAAATCATTTCATAATTTGTGGTTGCCGTTACAATTCATAGTCGATATTGTTTCATTTTCAATGATCCAATTCAATCCGTTTCAGTTACCTAAAATCCGTCCAGGACATCTTTAGCCAAAGATTCCACCAGTGTGGCTCAGAGAAAAATACTGCAGGTGAAGTTTTCCAGATTCCTTGAATTTCTTGCAAGATAATCAGGTGTAAATTTAATATGTGTACAAATAAAAAAGTAAACAAGAATTATGGCAAATCCATTCACATTCTAGTGTCATCAAGTTCAGCTCACTATTGTTTTCCCACGTTTCAATCCAAATGGTATTTTCCAAGATCATTAGAATCGGTTTATTTCATTTTGAAATAATTTTATAATAGTATAGGTCAATTTGATTAACAACATGCCTCAAACGGATTGATCTGGTTGGATTGTAAGAATTAAAATTGATTCATCGATTAAGTTGATCAATCGTTACACGCCTAGACAGACAGTGTTCACAAATCTCTTATTTTGGAAAACCTGAGAATTTTTCTACAGTACAAAGAGATGACAAAAGTCAAAGATTAGTTTTGATCTCCAACCATATGAAAAAGGGGGAAAGGTAAGATTGCATCTATTACTGTCACTACTACAACTAGTACTCAGAAGTAGTAGCAACGCACTGGAGTAAAGTTTGCATGTGGACCGCAGGTTGACATGCCTGAGGGCAGAGAGAGGAGGCGAGCAGGCAGAGACAGATGGACACATAGATAGGGAAGAGCATGACTGAGCAGTGTCTGTGTGTGGTGAGTGAAGACCAGCCGAAACAACATGAATCATGACTCCAGTTGAGAGAGAAGCAGATCAGATCAATAACTGCCCAGAGGAGGGAGAGACAAGGGAGAGAGAAAGAGCAAGAAGGTGATGGGGGGGGGATGTCATGGGGCGTTCATCACTGGACCACCCTGATTCCCACCATGCTCACTTCTTTCTGGCTGCAGATAGTGAGAAGCTTTCTTTTTTTTTTTTTCTTAAAAACTGAAAAGACACCTTCTTTTTAATTTTAATTTATTTGAAATAGGGGACAGCGCATATTAATAAACATTTCTGTAAATATGACAGAGTTAGCCAAAGGGCTATTTTTCATCTGCAGTCCCTGGGAAGATGTTAAAAATCACCCTAAAAGATCAAAGTAAAATGACATATTTACATAACATTACATACATATATTAAACAATGCATTCAATAAAATTAACCTAAAAACAAATTAGTGGTAAAACAATCCAAAATCAGACAAATGTAAGAACATACGCGCATATAAAAGACATGACAGTAGCGAGGATCAGCGACAGGAAATGTAGTCAGTGTTGACAGCTCTGATTGTCAATGAGCCATTTCTTCAATTGTGTCTTGAATAAATGATATGTGTTTTGATTTCTAATACTAACAGGTGTGAAGTTCCACTCAGTAGCAGCTCTAACAGAAAAAGCATTCTGACCAAAAACGCTTTTTCTGAAGGGACAGACTACTTGCTTATTTGTGGAAATAAGAAAACGCCTTTGACTTCCTTAAAAAACTTCTACATCTTTTGCACCTTATTTCTTTCAAGTGCTGGAATAGTCTGTAGATGTTTTTGCCTTAGAGCAAGAGACAGTCACAGCAGTGGTCCTTCACACCAAGTGGCCCCTGTGTTTGGCCACAAAAGTATGTGTATCTGTGTGTAGAAGAAGCAGCTACAAAAATTGTGTCTAGTGCTCAAGCATCATCCTGAATGTTAATGCATGCTATGCACACCAGCGATATGCACCATGGTACTATTAGCCAGGCAAGTATTTTTTCTCATCACAGTTTTTTCTTTCTTTAAACATAATTTGGTCAATAAAGGTGAAGGACATTTCATTGCTCTTTCTTCATCCTTTCCAACCCCCCCACCCCTTGGACTCTGTTCTGTCTCAGAGTGAAACTCAGACATAAAGCTTTGGCGGTGCTCCATGCTTAATGGAGTTTAATCCCACTGATTCTAGATACAGAGCTGTGAGGTTACTCCTTCACGCCCGTCTTCACTAACATAAAATAGTCATGTGACCAGCTGCTTTTGCTTCTGCTTCTGCTATTGTAAACTAGATCGCTTTCAACTTCTTTGTCAAAACAAATGCATCGACTACTCAGTGACACTCCCTCTTGAAAAGTGAATTTTTGATTTATGTGCAACAGAAAGTCAAATCTTAGACTAAGTTCAAGCCTTGAGAGTAATTTGATAAAGTCTTTTGTCCACAGAGACAGGCCCAGCCGCAACAACAAAATGGACACCTGGGGAGAAACTTTAGATGGGTTGATTAAACAGCTATTGGTAAAATGACATATAAGCATAACTCCTCCTAATTAACCAATGAGCTGAAATTAAGGACTTAAGTGTTTACCTTGGCACTAAAAAAGTCTTGCCAAATACACAAAACTTTGATTTGAAGAAATATGCCAATGCAAACCCGAGGTCTCCCATCTGACCCTTTTATTTTTCTTTCTTTCTCCATTTTCTTTCTTCATGGAATAGCCTTTGCTGACTTCAATATACCCTAAGATATGCTTGTCAAGTCCACTTGACAGAAAGCTTCTCAGTCAATGTGTGAAGTAGTCCATATGGATGATTGCAGAGCAACAGTGGTTGTTATCGGAAGAAAGTGAAAGGAGACAAGAGGGGTACCAAGTATGACTATAAAGGGATTTCAAAACAAAAAGGGTTAGCATACAAATTTTTAAATTGGTTTTAGTATATGCAATGTACCTATCTATCTATGTGTGCATGTTTGGGTGTGTCTACTTTTGAACCAAGCCATCACCTCTGATTTCCTGAAATGGGTTCAAACCAAAAAGGACAAAATGTTACGGTTCAATAAAAGACCACTGGAGACAAGTTGCAAATGGAAGCAAATTCGAAGTCCCTTGAAAAGTCAGATTTGAAACATAAAGAAGAAATATATTCTATTTGTATTATGCTTTGTCATGTTAGCCTTGGGGGTGGGGGGAGGTGTTATTTTTTGACATTAGTTATTTTGATTTTAGTGAAGCTCAAATAAATGCAGACTAAGCGGCATGCTTTTCTTTTATTTGGAGGTGACTTTCTAAATTTACTGTGACTTGCCCAGTAGCCGTTTTTAGGAAGTTCTTTTGGTAGGACTGAGACTCAATTTGATTAGTTAGAATCCTTTGGGTGACAACAGAGATTACCCATTCAATATTTATGGTGTGGACACAGAAATAGTTTATCTATATAGTGTAAAAACAGCTAACTCAGGATGTCAGTCTGAAAATGGAAAGTAAATGACTCTGTTTGCTGTTATTAATGTGCTCATGAGGATTTTTGGCAGGTGAAAGGGCATGCTGTCCTTTATAGTTACACCCTTTCTGGCACTGTCACTTCAAGGTCTCAATCTCTTGCCCTTCTGAACACCATCCACTGCCAACACAGCCCATCCACCCACCTCTGCCACGTCCTCTTCCTCCCTCCGCTGCTGCTCATGTCTCTTCTATTTTACATAATCACACAGGTAATTGTGGAGTAATTGACTGCATTACCTGCTCCTAGGAAGCCCTAGCATTGTTTAATAAACAGCTGGAATATGCACCACATGTTGAAGAGGCAGAGACCGAACATTTTGGAGTGGAGAAGTTTCAGAATTTCAGGAAAAAAACAGTAAAGTTTGGGGGAAAAAACATCTATAATAGAATGTACACATGCCTATTTCACAAACATAGATAAAAAACATCTTTGATATAAATTGTAAATGTTATGTCAGTAAAGTAAATGGAATGTAGTTTGGGAGGAAGAAAATAATTTTAGGAAGAAGATGGATAGATTGAGAGACTCGAAGAGGAGGCAACAGAAAGTGAGTGAGTGAAAGTTTGATGCATGTAGGAATAAGATTGAGGATTGGGGTGCGGTAGTGGTGGTGGGGGCGGGGGTGGGGGGGGTGGGGGGGGGGTAAGCAAGCCTCTCAGGACTAATGACATTAAGGAGGTTTGATGAATCGACACCCACTGAGTGTTATTGACATCCCCCCTGCCTGCCCAGGCACAGCCAACTTCTTAGGCCTGGTATTGGCCAGCCTTGCTCCTCAATTAGACCACCTGATTAGATTCCCTTGGTTGTGCCCCCTTGTGAGATTTTCAAAGTGACATGATGGATGTGATAGGCAGGATTATCAGAAGAGGGTGTCACCCGTGCCCTCTCGGGGGGGCGAGCACCAGACGATGGGTCTGACCAGTTGTCATAGGGGCATGTAGGCGGAGGGCACAAGGCGCTTTGCAAGTCTCTTATTGAGGCTGTCAATCATCGCCGCTTACAAGATAGAGCCTGGGTCTCTGCGCGGAGATGCACAGAAGTAATTACCATTCCATCTCAGTTGGCATCTAGATATATGAGGCTGTTCACAACCACTGACCTCACCAGGTAACCTCTCACAACCTTTGAAATTGTTTGAAAATTCACAATTTACATCCTCTGTCCTTCATTCACTAATCCTGCGCAATAGAACTCTAAACTACACCTACATACAAGGCATTAGTAGTTTTATGTCTGTGTGCTATTTGTAAAGCAAAGACAAATGGATAAAAAAATGTTCAATTTCCCACAATAACATGACCTCGCGTTCGTCTATAAAGTTGACAGCTTTAGCTAAAAGATGTCCTTAACCCTTTTTTCTCCATTTCCTGGTAGTGACAGTTTCATGAATCCATTCATCAACATCTTGGCTCTTGTGGTGCAAAAAATGGGGCAAGTCAGGTAAGTGTCCCAATTCAGCAGTTTGAAAGGCAGTAACTAATGATATCTCTGGAAAGAGGGCTCCTGCTTCCTTGAGAACTTTCCTTCTTGTTCCATTGTGTGTTTGTTTGCCTGGATAGCCAGCTAATGGACTGTCTCTGATAAATTAGGGGGTTTGACACCCAACAAACAGATTTTCCCAAGGTCAAAGAAGATACAGATTACCATATCCAGAGTTGTAATAATCTAATATTCTTAAATTAAATGGAAGACAATTTAGTAAATCAAAAACTAGTTGTGACAGAAGGAACAGATTTTGTGTTGCAGAAAAAAAAAAAGATTTTGAGTGTGAGAAAATGCAGAGAAATGCCAGAAATGTTTTCAACAGAGCCGGCTGAAAAGTAGAGCTTCCCTTTCTGTAAGCACTTAAGACATCCTTGCAGTTGCTCTACCCAGTCAGCTGTGTTATCTTTGATGTTTTAGTCATTTAGACCTCCATGATTCTTACAAACTAGTATTTTAAGAAAGTCACAACAAAGATGCGACTATTACAGCAAAAAATTAATCAGTAACCATTGTGATTTCCAAAAAACTATGTTGTAAACTAGGATGAGCTTTTGTGCTATTGGATATAAATTCAGCATTTTCAGAATAATCAGCTACAAAATTCCCTTTGTTTCTTTTTCAGTTCTAATTGTTGTTAAGATAGATAAATTGTGCTGTTGGGTTGTTTATTTTGAGTGCATTTTAATACATCACCATAAGTGTGACCTGGGTATAAGGGAGTCACCTCAATGTGACGTCTTCCTAAAAGCCAGCTTCAAGACTGTCATTGAAATCTATTTGGTAAACTTCCGGACTTTATTTTTCTGTTTTTTAATCTGTGCTAGATTCAAACCATTTAGACAAATTTCTATTCATTTTTACTTGGTATACATGCAGCACCTTGGATATTCGCAGGAAAGCCTTTAATCAAGATTAAATGTTGATTAATTCTCAGACACATTGGCATTTTTCTTTAGCAATTCTATTTGTACAGAAACGCACGCAACAGCAAGTTATTAGCATAACTTTTTTTTAACACCTGTCGCATATAAAACCACTTATCTTCTATGGTGGCAATTCTGTCTTTTCTTTAGTCCCCAACAACATTTCAAGGCTTCTGAGTATGTCTGCTGTGACATACTGAAAAACATCTATTCTTTACCTAAATACAAACAGCAAAGTAATGTACCTGAAACACCCCACACCCTCAGAACAACTTTGACGTACAACATGATCAAATGTTGAGTTTGTAGGATGATCATGCAATTAAAGATATGATACATTCAACTCTATCTGCACCTTGCTTATTTCATTTTTCCATTTGGTTTCATATCTTGAGAACTAATTAAAACCATTTGTTACCATTTTCCAAGTGAATATTTTAACCTGCCATCTAATATAAGGGTATCCCAACACACCAAAGTGCTTAAAGGATGTGCACTCATATTTTGTGACAAATGAACCAATTGCTTTTCAAATATAGGGAGGATAACATCCTATTAAGTCATGGAGCAAATAGTAAAATAAATCATGCTGATTTATAACTGACTGTGGAAAATATGTCAGCTAGTGCCAGATAAATAGTTCAAACTGTAATTTCTGACTGTAGCTTATATTGTCAGGATTTAGAGAACTCAATTCTCAAAAGTGATCATAAAAAATACTTGAAATTTAAGTTTTGGGAATGGAAATCAAATTAAAGATTTTGACAAAACAACTGATGGCTTCTGAGTGTTTCTCTGGCAGTTGTTTGTTTTTCTACAAGGCGGAACCGGTTAAAACATGTTCTTGAAAACTCATTTACATGCGGAGCAAATCATAAACTCTGTCTTGGATGTGGTCTGAAATACTGTATGTCCTTGACGCTGATAGAACAATCTTCATAACCACAAAGACAAGACATAGTAAGCTCAGGAACACGGAGGCCAGATTGCATTAGGTTGGATCAAAGGTCTGTAGACTGAAAGTAAAGTCAATCTCCATGAAAATGATCATCCTCCATGAAGGAAGCTCATCCAACAAAAACAACACAATGGCTTCCTTTATATCTATCCCAATGATCTTAGGGGTTTTACATAGTTTGACTATGAACAGGACAGTGGAGTTTTAAGTTTAACACATATTAGCAGGACCACAATGTACCTTTAATCGCAACAACCAGAAAGTTTGATTTGTGGAAATTTGTTTAGAAATCTAAATATTACATTAAGTTACAGTAAGGGCAAAAAAGTATTTAATCAGCCACCAATTCTTCTTCTCAAGTTCTCCCACTTAAAAAGATGAAATAGGCCTGTAATTTTCATACCTCAACTATGGCAGAAGAAAAAAAAAATCCAGAAAATCCTACTGTCGGATTTTTTTATGGAACTTATTTGATAATTATGGTCGAAAATAAGTATTTGGTTGCCTACAAACAAACAAGATTTCTGGCTCACACAGACCTGTAAATTCTTCTGTAAGAGGATCCTCTGTCCTTCACTCATTACTGTATTAATGGCACCTGTTTAAACTTGTTTTCTATATAAAAGACACCTGTCCTCAACCTCAAACAGACACGCCCTAAACTCCACTATAGCCCAAAGAGCTGTCTAAGGACACCAGAAACAAAACTGTTGACCTGCACCAGGCTGGAAAGAGTGAATCTGTAATAGGTAAGCAGCTTGGAGTGAAGAAATCAATGGTGGGAGCAATTATTATGAAATGGAAGACATACAAGATCACTGATAATCTCCCTCCATGTGGGGATCCTCACAAGATCTCACCCGTGGGGTCAAAATGATCACAAGAACGGTGAGCAAAAATCCCAGAACCACACGGGGGGACCTAGTGAATGATCTGCAGAGAGCTGGGACCAAAGTAACAAAGGCTACAATCAATCACACACTACGCTGCCATGGACTCAAATCCTGCAGTGCCAGATGTGTCCCCCCGCTAAAGCCAGTACATGTGCAGGCCCGTCTAAAGATTGCAAGAGAGCATTTGAATAATCCAGAAGAGGATTGGGAGAATGTCCTATGGTCAGTTGAAACGAAAATAGAACTTTTGGGTAAGAACTCTATTCATAGTGTTTGGAGTAGAAAGAAATCTGAGTTAGATCCAAAGAACATCATACCTACTGTAAAGCATGGGGGTGGAAACATCATGCTTTGGGGCTGTTTGTCAGCAAAGGGACCAGGATGACTGATCTGTGTAAAGGAAAGAATGAATGGGGTCATGTATTGTCAGATTTTGAGTGAAAACGTCCTTCCATCAGCAAGGGCATTGTAGATGAAACATGGCTGAGTCTTTCAGCATGACAACGATCCCAAACACACTGCATGGGTAACAAAGGAGTGACTTCATAAGAAGCATTTCAAGGTCCTGGAGTGGCTTAGCCAGTCTCCAGATCTCAACCTCATAGAAAATGTTTTGAGGGAGTTTAAAGTTCATGTTATCCAGCAAGAGCCCCAAAAAGTTTTGAGTCAGATGCCAAATCAGACAAGGAAAAACAAAGTCGTACATGGATCTATTTGTCAGCAAGTGAATGCATCGCAATCGAGCAGAGAAGTGAGACTTTGGTCCGCCCATCGCAGTTTCTGCACTTCAACTGAGAGCTTTTTCAAACTGCATTTATTCATTTACTCCTGATTCACCACGATTTTATTAAAGAAATACTCAGGAATGCAATTTTAAGCTTAAATTATTTTATAAATGTCTTCCATTTTGAGAAAAATGCCACAAGAAAACGTTAAAAACCTCAAAAACCTCATTTTAATTGGAGTAGGTTTTTATCATTTTTACTTAGTGGTAAAGATTCAAATATTATTTTCACTGCATGAGCATCTGTCTACCTTTTTTGCCATCTGAAGTTTTTTAAGGTATTTCTAGAATCTGTGGTGTTAATTGTTGTTTATATTGACCTAATCTAGCTACTTTAAGCCTGAGACTTGGCTCATTAACTTGTGTATCTATCACTTCTTTTGAGACTTAATGTGCTGGAACATTACAAGAATGGGAATTTAGTCTGTGGACAAAACATGTTTAAGTAATAAATACGCACATATGGACTCCTATATCTTCCGAGCAGGTACATGTCACAAAACAAAAAGTAATATATTAAGGTGCATCTATCCTTTTTACAGCCATATTCTTCTGTAGGGAACTGGCCAAAATGTCAAGCTATGTGGATAGCTCCCTGTTGTCAAAACGCCTCTCTCCTTATTTCACAGCAACACCTGGTGGTGACAAACAGCACAAAGGAGTAATGCCCCAAGAGAGGAGAGAAAGTCCACATATTCCCCACACAGTAGACCCAGCCCCATCATGCTCTGCCTACCTGTCAATCCAACTCAGAGCTACTTAATTTCACTTTGAATTGACGATGTTGGAGCCCATGCCAAAGTTTGAGGGATTTTAGACGTAGCACCAAAGCCAAGGAGCATAATGAATGAAAAGCCCCTTCCCAAATTGATTTCAAACTAAATCAAACCCTGGTATTCAATTATCTGCCAGAGCAGCCTCTGAGGAACTTTAAAAGTTGTAGCGGCCGGGGGAAGGAGAGGAGGGGTAGGAGTTGGGGTGGGGGGAAGCAAGGGAGGAGAGCGAAAGAAGAGGGTCAGAGCAGAATGCAAATGACTTCATCCCTGCATGGTGTCAGAACAGGTGGCTCAGTGGTAGCGCCGGGGCTGATGAATGAGCTGTTGAAGTGGAGCCCATTGCTACCTCTAGCTAGTGGCAGCTCCAATTCTGCCTAGTTAAGCATTTGGCCTTCTCTGCCAGGAAGGCTTAATTGAAGAAATCATCACACGGACAGGGACAGAGCTGGTGTTACTGGGACCTAATTGTGTGTCTGCCTAAGCAGATTGTAACATTATAATGGTGTGATCCACAAAAAAGAGTGTTTCATTACAAAACATCAGGCAGGACAAGTTCCCTTTTAATTATGCGGTGCATAGCATGAAATTCACATGTCAAAAAAAAGGTAAAGCTTGTTGAAATGTTTGTTTTTTTTACAAATCCAGCACCTACCTGGTTTTAGTCCAAAGCTGCTACTTTTTCCAATGCTTCTGTGGATCACCAGCTCTTAGTACGGTTTAAAAGAATCCATTAAATGCTGCTCACAAAGACATACTGCTTTGACTAATGCAATACATCATGCTGAACAGCATGTGTTTTGTTAGTATTGCTAACAGGCTTTTATCGCCCAGGTAATTACAGCTTTGGTCTTGTCTAAGCTGTATTACACTAAAACTGCTAGCGCAAAAAAAAACACCCTTATGTGAAATGTCTTTTGTTTTTATCTTTATTTTTGAATTTAATTTTTTTTTTGATGGTGAAAACAGGCGGCGATAGGATTTGTTGACAGAAATGCCAACCATGCAGCAGGGAACACAGGGCGTGCACCAGACTGGTTTGTCTAAACTGAGATCAGTGACTATTTTATTGTGTCAGAGTAAGGGTAATTATTGGAAAATTACAAAAACCTGTTCTGTCAGCGGTATCAAGCAGAAACCAATCAAGGCATTGACACCGCATTTGTGTTCCAAAAAAACAAGTAGCCTTTGGCCCTCTGCCGCACCTGCGCAGTGTGGCAAACGTTTAGCCTAATGAACGTCTGAATGCAATTATGATGCACTTTTTCTAAAATCAGGCCTGCCATAGCGTTAATTACATAATTACTGAAGATGTCAGCTGTGTAAGGGAGGGGAGATTGCCTGTAAAAAAAAAAAAATAGTACATCACATAGGGAGGCAGTTTACTTTGCTTTCAGGGATAAACTATAGAAGCTTCTTTGATTCATGATGCTGGCTTTGTGGAAAATATCGCCTTTGCCAAGTTAATTTTGAAAAGGCCAGCATATTTGGGCAGAGACAATCAGCCTGACCTTTTCTGAGAACAACCTCTGTTTTCACTCCTTCACCTCTATTCTCCCTTGCTCTTTCTTCCTTCTGTTTTCGTCCGCAAGTTGCTGACAGTAGCATCTTCTAATAGACGACTAAATTGTTTATCAACATACAGTACATCGCTGATGAACCAGCCTTTCAGCTTCAGTTGGAATATTTGTGCAAAATTTACTGGAGGTTGCTTATATTAGATGAGGGCCTCTGCCGAGAAACAAATTTACTCCTAGTTTAGACCAACAATTGTCTTCTCCTGCTTGTGTTCTTCGGGAATCAAGGGACCACAGATGTGTTTGCCCTTGTTATGTGTGTAGCTATATCATGCAAATGATTGGAATATCAAATGCGTTCCATACTTACAGCCTTGTGGCTAATTTGGGGGGGGTGTATATTAAATATATCATGAGAGTAGAGAGGAATTTTTGCCTCAGAGAGAATATAATAAAACAGAATTTGTCATTTACCATTCATTGTGCACCTCTCTCCAGTGCCAGTTACAGAGAAAACTGAGGCTGTTTCTATTGTGGATGAGAGAGAATGAATGGATGTATAAGTTAGTGTGTTTGTATTAAGAGTGTAATAGCATTTGTTGCACAAATCCAATTCTGCTGAGGTACTAAGTAGAGTAGAGCCAGCATGCAGAAAAAGAAACTGTTGGAATTAAATACTAGAACGCTGAAAAAAATGATTCTGCACTTACCAGATTTTTAGAATTGGATAAATACAATCCACTATTATATTAAGTCATGCTGGTATCTTATTAATTTGTTTATTTCAGTTTAATATATTACCACTTTTGTGAGCATTAACTTAAAATTATTATTTTTACCGGTACGGATTTTTTTCCCACTTTCTAAATCCGTTTTCTCCCTTTCGGGGTCACTGGGCTGCTGGAGCCTATCCCAGCCACTCATGGGCGAAGACAGGGGAACTCCTGGACAGCAGATCCCGGGAAATACCTCCGACATCTCAGTCCAGAAAAGCGCAGTGCTAGGAACAGCTAAGATACTGCACAGGACCCTCAAGCTCCCAGGCCTCTGGTAGAGGACCCGAGCTAGGATGAGAAACCACCCGCGGAGGGTGAGAGGGGTGTTTATGTATATATATTTATATTTGTAAGTATGTTTAATTTGCCAAATCCTTGTGAAAACAAATCTTCAACTCTTTTTTAAAATGCTTTTTCCTTATACGTTTTGTTCATTTCTTTAACGTTTCCAATCCCTTTTTGTTGGATAGTTTTTTAAAAGTGTTTCTGCTTTGCGACATTTGTTCTATTTTTCTGCCTTACTATTTGTGGATGGATGGATGGATGGATGGATGGATGGATGGATGGATGGATGGATGGATGGATGGATGGATGGACTTTAGATTGTCAATGACTATAGTTGACATGACATTGAAACATACATACCTAAAACTCCAAACAAGACATTCTCTTGCTTTCTATTTAACATATAAGAACCCTGACTTATTTTTCCTGAAAAGTTAAATAATGTAGAATACCACAAACCAAGTGGACCACTAAACACATTTCTGATATTTTTCTGTTACACTGATGTCACCATGGTTTCTTATGGATTAAGATTTCCCACCTACTACTCATCAGTTATTCATGCACATTTGGAATAAAGCACAAGCTCCTACTCAACGTCTTATATTCTTGCAGAATCACTGAGAGTATACTGATACTTTTATTCATTTTTTAATGTATATAACTTTGAATGAATATATAAATCTTATATAAAATGGAATGTGTTGTTATTCAGTTGTCCTGCTCAGAGAATATTTTCTGAAATTGAAAAACTACTAAGCCCTAAAAAATAATGGTAGTATCCAGAACTCACACGTTATCTTTGTGTCTGTTCATAGCTAGTTCTGCAGAGCTAACAAAACTAACCCTGAAGATTTTTTTTTCTTTTAGATAATAGTTTACCTCCTCCCGTTATCTATTATACCTCCACCTTCTGCCTCCTGCCTGGATAGTCAGCTGTTTTCACAGGAAATTAGCCAGACGTCCCCTGAGGAGAATCTCGTCTATAGCTAGATATCTGCTTGTCAAGGTGTTCCACGGCTTCTGCATTCATTTGCTGATCGTGTGTCTCTCTCACTCTTTTTTCTTCTTCCTTTACCTCTCCGTATGACCCCTGCAGCTACACTGTCATCTAAGATATTATGAAGACAGTCATCTTAGAGTGTCCGCCTCGTCCATCATAGGGACATCTAAAAACAGTTTTGCCAAGACCTGGCCACTTGACTTGAAACTCTGAACAATTGTACAATTAGTAAAGCCCATTGAGACAACTGTGTTGTAATATTGGGGTATATAAATAAAATTGAATTGAATTTAAATGAATTGAGCTTTAGCCTTTGAACAACACACTAAAACAAAATAATTATGTTTTTCTTTTAAAAAATGCCAAAAATGTAAAAAATGTGTATACACGTGTTCAACCATTAACATATTTTCGAGGCTAAGCACTAATTAGTTAGATGACAAATGTTACAAAACTGCTATAAATTCCTACCTGCTCCCACGGATTTTACTTTCTCTCTGAGTACTGTAACTGTCACCATACAGAGTTTGACGTCACTCGAGAGAGAAATAAATAGTCAGCCGCAATATGGACAGGTAGAGTTCCAGCCCCACCATGAGTATCAGAACTTAAATATTGTTTGGCCAGTGGGTCTGTATTTATCATACTTTGTTTTGTAACTCAATAAAACACTGCCTTCATGAAATTTATACGCTTATGAAAACAATTCTATCCAGACGGGCATTAACTGTTTCAGGGGGACAAACCTGTGTGCTAACCATGTTCTGCCTGAGGCTAGCTTGTAAACCAGTCACACTTCCTCATTCCATTGTTGTTCTGCAAAATTTTTGAGTGCTTCCAGTGAAAATAGTTGTGATAAATGACTTAGAAGCCTAGTATTGACGGAGTGACTGATGACACTTGAACAACCATTCTACATGTGGTTTGCAAACTTGGGAAAAGCACACAACTGCTCCCAGGGGATGACCTGTCATGGGTGCTTTGGGAGGATGAAATGCTGGGCCTCTGCTTTAGTTCAACATACAACAAAAAGAAGCAATCCGTTCACACTACTGACAAAGTTATCAATGAGTCATAATTAACACTGATCCAAACTTCTCACTTGGTCTAATTTCTTACTTACTTAATCTATCATCTTAATCCTTCATCATCTTAATCCTTCATCTAATGCCTCATTTCTCCTCAGTCATAGACCAGTGTGGTTCATTATGGTTTAGATTAGTGGTTAGAGTAGTTGGATAACTGAAGAACCGATTTACAAACTGTTTACACACAAGTTCCTTAAAAAAACAAGAGCACAGTGGAGTGTTCTTTGTTGTGGTATCACTGCCACAGGTTGCCTTTTTTGTAGTGGTAGATTACCTCTCTTTGCCTCACTTAAGTCTTTTAACAACCCAGGTAATGGGGTGGCTCATTAAAATGGGTCAGTTTGTGGCCTATTTTTTTCTCCCCATCTCCATATGAACAGAAGGTGGACGTCATTCACAGTGGGAGTGCTCGGGGAGAAGCATCACCTCTCGGGATCTGTCCCCGGCAAATAATCGCTGACACGAGGAATTCAGTGGCCCAAGACTTTTGCAACATAAAGGACAGTCCTCCTGCTCTGGCACACAGGGGACGCAGTCAGCAAAGTGGCTCTTAAAGCCACTACCAGAGCACTGAAATCATTGTAAGTCTTTTTGCTCTGTTAGAGGCCCTGTTACCCTACTGCTTTTATTTTATTTTGTTCAGCGTCTCCCGACACTTGACGCAGGGGGCAATGAGGGATAGCCTTTTCTTAAATGCCATTTGGGAATGTCTGACACAGCATCTTACTGTCGGCCATTAAAGGTTCATGACTGGCTTAACACAAAAAGCCTGTTATCTAACTTTAGTGCAGTGGGCATCAGACCTGGAGAAATGACAGCTGGGTCTACAGCACTTTAAGATGTGATGAGCCTCAGTTTACAGGAGTGTCTGTGCATTTGTCTGATGTGACGGCAGAAAACACCTTCTCGAGTCCATAACAGGATGTTCTCAAGAGGCCAAAGTGTTAGGGAGTTTGAATATTTAGTAGTACGTAGGTAGGTCATTTTGGCACCATCAGTGGTCTCCTGAACGGTGTGTTGGTCACTCAGCTTTTCTCCTCTATACATTGCATTTTGCAGTGTCAGAAGTGCCAGCCAAAAGCAGCCAAAGCTCAGTCTTTTACACCTATGGAAATAAATATGTGCAGAACTAACATCCAATACTTGGAGAAGAACTGTTTTGAAGCCTGCCAGTACAAGGGAAAAAAGTGACAGGGATTTTGGGGTTTCCCTCGAGCTTACACCTCCTTATTCTGTTGGTTGCCCCATGAAATATTAACAGAATCTGTCTCCCCTCTGAATAAGCCAATGGAGTAGTAAAGGGTGAGGTCTACCGCACATAGTGTTTAATGCATGTCCCTGAGGGCCTTTGCTTGGTATGAGAAATAGGACCTATTCTCTGTAAAACTTGCATTCCTTCTCACTACCTTTTCTCAATTCCTGAATTTATTTACTTTTTCCTGTGTTCTCATCCCTTAATCTTTCTATTTTCTATACCTGGTTAATCCTGTTCAGGGTCACAGGGTGGTATAAAGTCAGTTTCAGATTGGCAAAAAAACAAGGTACTCCCTGGAAAGGTCAAACGTAGATTTTTTTTCCCCCTTTTGTCTGCCTATTATTATATCCGTTTTTATTTCATTCAACATTCATTATGCTTCTCCATATGTTATTCTTTCAAATGGTCAGTGAATTGCCTGTCCTGTATCTTTACATTGGGCTGAAAGGAAGTGGTTGTTGGATGGCAATCTATTTTATGAGGCATGTATGTGCTCTCTCATCTGTTTTACCAGACACCATCACAGCCTTTCTCAGTAATAACACACCAGCTTTTCAAAGGTGACTGTTGCAAAAGAATAAAAATCACAAGAATTAATTAAACACATGAGTTGAAATGTCTTTTTATAGGGTTCTTTGGAAAGTAGGACAGTTTGATTTTTTTTTTCTCTTCTTTAAACGAGTCCTTAATGATTTGTTTCAGTAGAGTTAGGAAAGTCAGCAGCGTTTTGCTGCTCTCATCCATTCAACGTGAAATCAGACACCACTTATTAGCCAATCCACTGCCATCTGGCTGCAGATGAGTGAGAGTTTCATCATGGGATGTTATGATGCATTTACTTGACACCTCAGATAAATCATTTCAATTTAATTGAATCGAAAGAATGTCATTAAGATTTTTGATGATGATTCGTTTCTGAATGATTAAAAACATTTATGAAGTTTGTGGATATTATGATGCGAGTTTGACGTGATGTTATTCAGCTGAACTGTAAAATCCAGATAAACCGATTTCTCTTATCTCAGGCTGCTGAAATCTATTTTATCTGGACTCCTTCTTTGCAAACTTTAGAGTATCAGGTCATTCACTCGGTTCTAAACGTACCATGACTCACTTTCTTATTTTTCTTTTTCAGTATTAGAACAAATGGCAAGTGGAAAATAGGGGGAGAAAAAACAAAAAGAGCCAAAAAGTTGACATTTAGCTTCAATGGAGCACGGGGATGCAGCTGTAACGACGCAGGAGAGACTGCCTTCTTTCTCTTCCCATCCCACTAAAACAAGATTTATGACTTCATGAATACCATCATATTTTAGCAGCTGATGTACACAGTGGGTGGCTTTTCAGGGATTAAGGGCTTTGGTGTTGAACAAATCACTTTGGGGCTTTTATGATGTATGGTGGCAATGTGCAACAAAAAGTAACAAATAGGACATGGCACTTAAATTAATATTTATTCAATTTTTCTTTTTCTCCAAAATAGAACCTGAACTAAAGCAGAGAATTCAATGTCCAACAAAATGACCTATAAATTTCCATGTCTGGTATTGCTTCTTCACACAGGGTTCCTTTTTCTAGAAGAGCTAAGAAGTCATTAAGCATAGAATTTGTTTTTCTGATCATCTACGCCCTGTTGTTTGCTTGCTGTCTGCACAACCTTTTGCCTCTCCTTTGCCACTTTCCTCCAGGGGTGTAATTGACAGACTTTAGCAGTTAACACTTGCAACAACTCTTTCTTCATTTGGAGACACTTTGTCTGTTTTAATCAAGGCTTTAATAGGCTTGCGGGCAGTGACTGAGTGGCACCAAGGACTACAGCACAAAAGGGACACATGCTGGTTTTTCCCCCCTCTTTTTTGTTATTATTTTTATTTTTTCTAACATTCCCTAAGTGATTCCCCGTCATTCTGACTTTTGGATTACCACCAGTTCCATAAACATAAATTCATAAATCCCTATTTACTTTTTTCTGTTTTCCTTTTACACCTTGGTAACTATCTGTCATCCCACACAAACACACCGTGGCACGTAGATAAAATTGTGTACTGATGGCTTTACTGATACAGAAAACATGGAATATTTGCGAACATAACTCATTTCATTCCCTTTATCGCCATCTGTAAGCGTGCATGTGACTGCTCACTAAAACTCTCCTGTGCTCCTGTGTAGGATTTTTAATCTGAGGTGCTTTGTGCAGCTGAATTATTTTTTTTATTTCTTTATAGCAGCTTGTTGGACAGGCCAGTAAGTACTGTGCTTCTGGCAGCAGTGCTGAATCCAGGACACCAGGACTCTTGTCTGTGATTCCTTCCCCCCGCTGAGGTGTTACCAATACCAGGGGACAAACTAGAGCGGATTGAAAAAGAGCAAAAATAGGTGGTGAGAATTGGAGGGGAATAGAGAGACTAAAGAGAGACAAGAAGTCCCAGAATTCCTTGTTGACTATGGTTGGTTATCATAGTCCAGTTTTTCAAACTTGGCCCAGAAGACATACATTTTCTTTCATTTTGATGACACAGAATTTATTGTCACCACAGCAAGCTTTTAAGTGTGCCTCTGTGCTTGTTCAGGCTGCATTATGCTGTTTCTAGACTTTGTGTATTTGTGTCTCGGTGTTGAACTCTAAGCAGTGGATTAAAAAATTCCCTATAATCAACAAGCGTCCTGTGTATTTGCCAGGCCAATTAAGAGTCATTCATTTGCTAATGAAGGCCCTGTCGAGGTCTAAACTGCTCCTAGGGGCACAGAGACATGTAGTCAGAGCGCACACAGCCCTCAGCAAAGCTCAGCGCCACCAACCTAGTCAACAGACTGTGCCCGTTGCTGCGTCTCATGTTGCCCACTCAGCACATCTCACCAGCAGCCGCTAAACACTAAAAAATATAATTGAATTCATTATTTCCTGCTTTATGACTTGTTCCGCTGTGCTTTTAATTTGTCCTGTAAAAGATGAAGCAGGCGAGCAGTTCTCCTGCCTTGAACTCCCTCCAGTTCCCCTTTTTCCCTTGTTCTGCCACAGAGCTCAGGATTTTATGAGGTGGGGCTTTCCTGTGTCGTGGGAGCAGTCTCTACCGCTGATCAACTCCTCAAGGTTGTTATCTTCATGCCATGCAGGAGGAGGTGTAGAGATGTGCTGCCAAATAGTGTGACTAGCTGCTGTTTGACCTTCACGATGACTCCCATCTTGCTAAAGTTCGAGGAGGCGTTAATCTGCGTATTGATTTAGTCATGAGAACGCAATCTAAAAGCATTCCAGTCCGTTTTTTTGTGCTTGGCATCCTGCGGAGTCATGTTTACAGCAAGATTTTTAACAGGATTGTTTTTGAGACCTGTGTTTTAGTTTCTGCTGGCACATACTCTGCAGGCTGTGTTCACAGTCTGTGCCGCTGGCTCTCACTTTGGCCCCAATAACTGAAGGTAACCACTCTACTGCAAGCAACCGCTACCTTATCTGTACCTCCGACCCCAGAGATATTGTGCATTTCCCCTTTTTTCATCATATCATTCTTTTACACCCTCTTTTTTCTGGCTGAACATTCCCTTTGTCTCCAGGCTACTTGGCCTTAAATGGATTCAAAGTATTACTGAACTTTGGACAGAACATGTTATTGTTACTAAAAACAGGTCTTAGTGCTGACACTCTTTGGCAAAGTCAACCTTTACAAATACTTGACTGTCAAAAGATTTAACTGGACAGGACAAGTGAAAAAAAATATTTGACTGAATCACCTAAAAAATAAATACAATCGTAACCTTATTTGTCTGCTCTTGTAAAAAGGAATATTTGTAACAAAACTGTTTTTTCTTCTCCTTTTTTAGAATCAATGTGTTAGCTTTGTTTAGTTTTCAAACAAAACCTTGCCTATTTTCAGATTCCAAGCCATAGAGAAGATAAAATTCATGTATTACCTTTTAGGCAGGTGTCACTGTTTAATTTAATGAAGCCAACATAAAAATAAAATCACATCATAAAGCACTACGGTACTTACACAATTATGAAGAGCCCTGTAAATCAACAGAGTGCACTTCTGGCTCAGATAGAGTCAGATCAGTGATGAATTTTTAGTACACATGCATTTAACATCAGCAATAATGATAATAACAGGCAATGTACCATGTATTCATCTGTTTGTGTTAAGACCTTCATTTAGCTCGGCTGCCAGTAATGCACGATAAAGGTCATACAGGACAGAAAGACCCTTTCTCTGCCGCTGTATAGAAAATGTAGGCCAACTAAGTAGAGCTCCAGTGCCTCAGTTGATGTTTAAAGCCATGAATTTTGTAGAAGGATTTACTTTGGGCAGTCAGGACTGGACACAGAAGTGGTAGGAGGTGCAAAAATTCATGACTGTGGAGAATTTAAGCAAAAAAGTGACTAAAACATTGTTAAAATGTGTCGAAATGCAAAGTTAGAAAAATTAGAAGATATTACGGCAAATGCACCTGCGGCCAGGTTCTTAGTATTTTTTGCCGAGATTTATTAGGAAGAAATTCAATTTGAAAACCAAAAACAAGACAAAACATATGCAATGCACACTTAAGTGGCTAGGATCTGAGAAGAGGGAGGCATTTTGAGCACATGCCTGGCACGTACAACTCAACTGAGCAAAGGAGCTTTGTATCCTCCTCACCGGGGAAATAAAGAGAAGGTGAGACAAAAAAAAAGGAACCTTTTCCAACGCTTCAGGCTACTGTTACCAAGCAGCCGCCAAGGAATTTGAAATATCCTTCTGCCAGTACCTATGTGCATGAGATCTGTTTAAGACACACTTTTCTCACACACATCATACACATAAAGAAGACATCTGCTAGAAAATCTTGGCCTGTTCACATTAGGAGATTATCTTTCCAGCTCTAAATCCAGTCAAGTAGAATAATGTAACATGACCGGTCAAATCATTGCCAGTTACATACCTAATATTACAGGGTAACATGTTGAAAATCAAGGTGCAATATAAAAACAATACATGGCTCGATAGTTTTTAAATACAATATGAGCATCAATAAACTTTATGATGTCATCTAATGTGATTGGGATCCCTATCTTCTTAGTTAATTCCTCTATTGTAAAGAAGAACACAATTTCATTCTAAAACATTTTTGTGGGAGTTTGGTCAACTCAATGATAGTTGAGTGGGCCAACATTATTGCTCCCCCACCACCATGGTTACCTGTTATGAGTTGATGCTTGAGCTTATATGTGTATGGGTTTAACAAAAAGTGACACAGGGCATTAGAGCCAAACGCTGTTTTAAATTTTACTGTTTAACATGCTTGTATTTGCCTGTATTGAATTCTAAAATTTAGTAATATCTGATAAAGTTATACTTTTAGGCCTCCACTCCACTGGTAAGTATCTGCCGTGTTGTTAGCATGCAAACAACATTTTTAATGCTAGGTAGGTTTTCTAAGTTTGTTTTTGTTGACACATCTTTCTTTCCTGTTATTGCCATAGCACACATGAATAATTCAAACCGACAAACTATCTGCATTTGTCTCTTTTTGCACTTGTGCCTGTCTCCTTATTTTTGCATTTTCGATGTATTTGGCCCATGCTTTCTTTCTGTAAGTCTAATGAATGGAACTGTTTTGTGCTCTGTATCTTGTGCACAAAATTGTGCATTTTCAACTAATTAGTAACTTTGGTACTGTCTTGTGTGTCGTTTATCATCTTTTGTTGTATTGTTGATCGTTGATTTGAAGACATATCAAGTGTCAGATATCATCCTTTTTTCATTGTTTTATGCAACATTTCCTATTTGAAGTAGATGTATTAGTATGTAACATTTGAGAATTGCCTAAATGGAATGGAAAAAGTTTTTAAGAACTACATGCTGATTGCAGACAGGAAGAACTCTCAGGACTCTGGAAGCAAGAGGTGGTGGCTTTTGTTTTGCACATTGCCTCTTTGTGTGTCAAAGAAATTATAATGTTAGTTTTTCACTGTCACCTAGGCTGCTTCGTTGACTCCAAGCCATTTGCATAGGCAGCATTATTCCTCTAGGAAATATGGGGCAGCTTCAAGAAAACTCCACTTTGGAGAAGCGGGCGGAGTAAAGGCTGCTGTAGGAGAATAAGTGATAGTGATGGACGGTGTGATATAAATAGAAGTGGTGATGGCAGGATAATGCATGGCTCTTTCTGCCGGGCCGGGGTTCAGGCCTGTCAGTGAGACGAAGAAGAAAAGAGGAGGAGAGGGAGAAAGAGAGAAAGGAGGAGATCACAGGAAAGGAGGACTGGGTGTCTTTTTCAGGTCACTGTTGGCTGCTGGAGTTGTAGGAAGAACCCCTTGATTAATTATGATCATTATTATTACCGTGTTGCATGGGGCATTGATCATGGACATGTCAACGTGAGAAGTGGACACTGGGGGCAGGGGCAGAAGGGAGGATGGGGAAAGAGTCGTGGTACTGGTGGTAAGATAGAAGGACAATACTGGACACAAGTGTTGGCACATTAAACCCACCTCAGTCCCACTGCCCCATGCTTGGGTCAGGTCTTAGCGTCATATGTCCACTTTCTTTTGCATCTATCAAGGAAGGCCTCTAGTCAGCCTGACTTGCTCCCCTTGCTCTGCAGTAAACTGCCTAAATGTCTGGTGATCAATGATAGCTTGTTACTACAACTACATGCCAAAAGGCAGTTGAGTAAAAATTGACTCCAAACACAAAAGTCAGTCAGCAACCCTGCTATGATAAATGATTTAGCTCAAATGAGTTCAAGACTCAGGTTTCCTGATCATATTTCATTTCTCAGTATTCACACATCAATTTAATTTTGGGAAGGTCATAATATAAACCAACATTTGCAGTTGTTAATACCTTCGCCAAAACAATTCCCTGACAGTTTACTTGTATTCACAAGCAAACTTCTGTGGTTCTTTGAAAATTAAAATGAAAACTGTTGAAGTTTTCTGCCTTCTGTGTGAAAACAAAAATACATAAAATTTGTAATAAACTAATTCGTATCTTTTACATTTTTGCCTTTGCTTTGCAGACTCATCACCCACTCTCTTCAGCATGCTGTCTCTTTTTTCTTCTACATCTGTGACACCATCACTTTGTGTTGTACCAAATGATAAACAGTGCCATGCAGCCATGACAACATGAGCTAGGTGATCGTCATCAGCCGCCTGGTGATACTGGCCGCTCCACTCTGTCAAGACATCCCTCTGACATTTATGAATACATGTACACAGCTCCAAGCGGCGGTTGATTTGTCTTTATAAGTCTGCCTGACACATCCGCAGTGGACCCACTTCATTTATTCCACTTGCGTAGATTAAGGCTGGCATTACAAGTAAGGTCACACCATGCATCAATGTAACCTCGACACCACTGCGCTGCTGAGCATGCTCAGGCGTTACCATTTCTCCAGCCCAGTTTCTCCTAAAGAATATGTGTCAATTTTTTATTTTTTGCATCTTACTCTCACTCTTATTTTACTGATTCTCAACCGTCTCTCTTTCCCCATCACAGCGTGTTTCCCTGAGGCTAGGACAGGTGTGAACACTGCTCCAGGAATGGCTTTGAGTCTCACACTATGTCAGAACAGGTGTGCTTTTGGACAGGAAGTGTGAGACAGGTGTTAGATATAGCCTTGGCTCACGAGTGTAACTGTCAGACTGTCTGTGTTTCTCTAACTCTGATGACATGTTAATCCCCTACACCCAAGGTCTGCTGGGAGCTTCAGCACTAGTCTGAGCAAAATACGTGAAGACAAAGAAAAAATGTTCTTTGACTCTGCAAAAAAACAATGAATTACAATTGATTTTTTTTAAAGTATATCCTTATGGGATATCATGCTCATGTTTTCTGCCTGAGTCAAGGTAGTCTATGTTATAAAACATGTTGGATTGCTCTGCTTTCAAATTGGGTTATCTGGAGAAAGTAACGACAAAGTCTTTACTTTAGTTTTGCACAAGAGGAAAAGTCGCACTACAAATGCAACATTGGGTGCATCGAGCTTAGATCCTTTTAACTTTAGCATGGCCTCTTTAAGAACAGGGATTTAGGGACAACATCAGGGACAGTCATTTGTCCTTGCAGGTCTAGGTCCTTGAGAGACAAAAATGAGCTCTTGGCAAAGTTTGTATTTATATCGGCCTTCTTCTTGTCCATCAAGGTCTTAAACTGATTTCCTTGATTCAAAAAAGATTTAAATATTCCTTAAAGCATTAGCTTTACAGAGTAAAGTTTGATTATTTTTCTTGGTTGCTTTTTAACTTAGTTTCTTTCATATCTTGACTGTGAATAAAATGTAAAATTAGTAAACCAAAAAAGTTTAAACTTTCCTTGCAGTTTAATGTCTTTTTGTTGTTGACTTGTTTGATTGCTACATTATCTGGCATGCTGTATGTATGTCAGCTGCCAGTGTCTCAGACGGTTATCTTGTATGAGTCCCCATCACAAGGCTAGGGTTGTATTTTTTTTCAAAGGCTGTAGGGAGGATTTATTCGTCTTTTACTACATCACCGAAACAGACTCGTAACTCATGAATGAACTCCATTCCACTTCAGCACCCTGGCTTGCTGCGCTTCAAGCTCCATCCTTAGCATCTTATAGCCGTCAATCAGGCTAATCTACTCCCTCTCACATCGCCACAAAAGACTCCCGAACATCAAAGACCTGTGTTCTAACTGTTCTCGCCAGCATCTGTTTGGAAGCAAAGGGTCATCGACAACCTCACGGTTCTGGAGCAAGAGTAAAGTTCTGAGTGCAGTGATTTTGAAAGAGACCTAATTTAATTTTCAGTGTTTAGTTTTTTGTTGGCATTGGCTCCCCCATAAGAACTGCTGAGTTTTTATCAATGTTCATTGAAATAGATCTGACACAAGGCACTTACTTTCTAGCTTACCTTGAGATTTTTCTTTGTAATACTATGCTTGGATTGGTTTTAAATGTTTGCAAAGAATGTTTGCTTCATATTTTATTGGCAACATTGATTTTGTTGTCACTAAGCATTTTCTTTTGGTAGTCACTCAGGTGATAAAGATTCTCCGTCCCTAGACTTTTGTGTCTTGATAGTAGGAGGAAGTAAGGTCATCACTGTCAACCCAGTGTATCTAAAAATGACACATAAATAGCTTGATCTTGTAGCGCCGACATTTGAAGTGACACAAACATGTTGCATTAGAGATGCAATGTTTGTGGTACGGAGGTGACCTCCACTGCCTCTCATCTCAGCTCTTATTCTGCCATCTTCACCTTTGCCAAGCACCAGAGCTGTTTGTCATGGGTGATTTGGTAATGAAATGAGAAAGGTGTTGAGTCAGCGACAGAAGTCTCCATTCCACCTGGCCCCCTGTCATCCCACACACACTAAGGGACTCACACAAATGCTGTTTCTGATTCTTTTGCATAAGCCCACTATGTGTGTCCTTTTACTACACATACAGAATCACACACACAGGATGAGGGTATTGTGCGGTGTGTAACTGTATGAACAAAAGCTATCTTAAATCTTTTTTCCCCTCTCTTCCTTTTTGTTTTCTAATCTACCCAATACCAGACTTTTCAAACCCTGAAGTGTAAAGTTTGCCCCAAAGACATTTTGTGCTAGTGATTACAGTATTGTTGAACATTTTAGATGGGCAAAGTTATGGTGTGCAGCATGTTATGTAATGTACAGGTGACTGTGCCAAATAGAGAAATGTTCACTAATACTAAACTGTGTCATGAACGCCCCTTTGCGTACCTCACATTGCCAGGCTGGATCAAATGACTCAGCAAGCCAAATAATTGGTCTAATTAATTGCAAAGAAAGAAGCTGTCAGTCGGTTTTTACCCCCTTTCTTAACCAAATGGACTGTACTTTACCTTCCTTCTAGCTACTATCCCTGCTTCACTGAGAGGACAGCTTTATAATGGAGAACACAAGTTTGATGGGCTCTTCAGAGATTCAGCTGACGCACGAAAGATGCTGAACAGGTTTCTGCAACCTTAAAAATTCATAGTGAAATTTTATAGTGCTTGAATGGCCTATAGAAATTCCATGCAGAAACTTTGAGTAAAGTGCAAATGTAATGTGAACACAGAGGTTACATTACAATTGAATTAAAAGTGCCTCTTTAAATGGTCTTTTTGTGTGTCTTTTTTTATAGTTAAGAAAAAATAGTGAACTATTAATGTTTTGCTTTAGATTCAGTCCAGGCTTGCAATATGCACCTGTTAAGACAAATACATTATGGAGACACGAGTTCTCTCAACTCAGGCTCCTTCTGGGAAGGGACAGGTCATGGAGAAGAGAGCATGGTTCAAAACAAAAAAACACATTTCTTCACATAACTCACACCCCACTTACTCCACACTCTGCTGTCTTACCTCACTGGTGCTCATCTTGTCCAGGCTAACTGAGCAAGTAAACAAGAGTTACCAAGCAGCATTTCCTTGGATGAATATTGTAAACATCTGGTTCGGTTAAGTGTTTTTGTTTATGTCAGGGGGAGCTTTTATGGTGCTTGGTTGGCCTCTTAGTGCAGTTAAGTTTCCACAGCATCCCACTCTGGCTATCAATTTCAGAGCAAGATCGTCTAGGTTTGTTTTTTTCTATTCCTTCTCCTCCCTTCTTCAGTGCTCGGCTGGTGTTGCCTGCCTTTTCCCTCGTCTCTGCTTTCCCATCTCACCTTCCTTCTTTCCAGATGGTGCATTTCACAACCTGCTAGGCACGATCAATCAAGCCCAGATGCAGACTGGGCTATTAAGGTCAGTAATGATCGGCCTTTGAGCGTTATGGGCCCGGCTCCTGTTGTAAAGCCATGCATCAAACTCTCTTCCAGCGCTCAGCTCGCCTGCCCTTAACAAGCCGGCTTAAAATATCGGCCGGAGGATACAAAATGAAAAGGGTACAACCTTATCTCTCCAAAGACAGGCCTCTGTAGCCCCAAGGTGTAATAAAACTACAGAACTTGGCTGTCGCCTAGAGTCATCTCTTTTATAAGCAATATCTTTCAAAGATCAGCTAAGCGGTGGACTACGGGTGCTGAGGAGTGAAAAGTAATGCATCACCCCATGTTCCCGTTCACAGGAAAACCCTATGCTCACTATTCAAACCTCTTCAGGAGAGCTAAGGTCTTCCTACTTGTCTCATAGGCCACATGAGATTTATATTTAATAGTGCGAGAATCCCTAGGCTTGAGAGAGATTTGACAGGATCCTAAACCCCCCCCCATAGCCACTTCTGGCCAGATGCAAATGCATGACAAGCAGCTAAACCAAATCATTCAACAAGAATGGAGACACCTAGAGGGCTTGAGCAAAAGTGTTTTCTTTATGAGACCTGAACATCAAGTTATTATTTACCTTTAAAGACTTTAAATCCTCCTTATTGAGTTACATTCCCATCATTTCCTGTGTTTACTCAAAAAAACAAGGTTTAGGCAATCATTGTCCATGTAATGCATGGATGCATTGATAGCCAAGAGCCAACAACTTTATTTTCACATGGGCAGTCCCGTACGGTGTCCACAGGCTGGTTATTAACTACTTTTTATATAACTCATTAACCTGGTTTAAACAAATCAAATGTCAAGAAAATGTGAAGTTTGCCTGAAATTAAGGGATGTGGCTTTATCTTATTGGCATTATTACATTTACAGAAAGTAGAGTTCTTGCGTCTACACTTTTAAATATACAGGGAGGTAATCCATCCATGGGTGATGTATCCATGGGATACATCACAGATGTTAACAAAAAAAACGTAGATAGTATAGATTTTGTTGCTTTGAATGTCAAAACAGTTATGTTCAGAGCAATTGAAGAAATTCATGAAAAGCCATCATCATTGAAACAAAGACACCTGTTTTCTTTGCCCGTTGCTGTGTGTGATGATTTATTTTTTGTATTCAAGTACAGACGACCGGATGTGCTGCTGGCATGTGTGGAACCCAATGCCACCCTATTTATTTGTGGCTGGGGGCATACGGGTGTTCTGTGGTTGGCTGATGAAGCTTCAGGGTCCTGTGACTGGTTGGCCGGTGGCCTTGATGTCACCCTAGCTACACCACACGCACCAACAGGCAGGGAGTCCAGGTCAGCCCAGCCAGTTAGGCTGGAACCTTTACACAGGCTCATAAAACACAGAAGCACAGAGCAGAAAATTGAAAGCATCATGGAGGTGCCGCGCCTGTGCTGGGGAGGAAGATAAAAGTCTTTGGCCAGAGTTGGAAGCATCATAGCTAGAAATGGAGTCCGGGGGCTATATGACTTAATAACTTAAGACCATGCGTTGTGGGACTGCAAACACACAGCAGTAGTGCACTGTAATAGTTTACAGTTGTATGACAGTACATGGTGAACCTTTATGATTAATAATGTAGTTGTAACACATGACATGGTGTTGTCTTCAATACCTGTTTGGATTTTATTGTTTACTACAGCCTAGTCAAGTCAACTTTATTTATATAAACCAATCTGGGGCAACGGCCAATGACCAAAAGTGCTTACCATTGGGGCAATTGAAAATTAAACTGTCAGAAACACACAAAGCATTCAGGTGTTGTAAATTATTAAAATATTATCAGTAGATGGTTTAAAATTTACTTCACTTTCTGCAATGAAACATTTTTTTTATATTACTTACAAAAATGTCATGAAACTGTCTCACAAGATTCAATAATGCTTGCCCTGAGAGGCATGGATATAAGAGGTGTGACGTTTGGAGGAATTCATCACTGATCCCATTTGATCGCTACAGCCCCTTTGTGGACATCATTGTGACTAAAGCTGTCAAGGAATCGGGGGAAACATAATTTATCCTCAGAGCCGTTCCTTCATACCACCTTTGGTATTCAGCTAAAACATCATGAACTGATGGATTTTCTCCAATTTGAACCAAGTGTGGTTCTTGCTCCTTTTTTGCCTTCCTCTCTTCCCTGCAAATAATTTTGTCATGCCGTGCTGTCCACCACTCAGACTCCACCATATTCCGCAATTCCTGTCATTCTCCATTTTTAACTCTTGTACTTGTAAAGTCGATGTGGATTTTATCAGCGGAATAGCTGAATGTTAGCCTTAGTGCACTGAGCCATTCCTTCCACTCACAGCCTGACAAATGAGTTGTGACCTTGAGTAATATTTGCCCATTATTCAGAAAGCACTCAAGCTGATATTAAAAATAGCTCTCATTTCATGAGCTACAGTGAAAGAGGTGGCAGAGGTTTGCTGATATTAGAGGTCCTTGTCGGTGTGCACAATGTGCATGCAATATGTATGTACTCTGCAAAGGTTTGGGTATAGTACACAGAAGGTGCATATACTTTTAAGAGAATTCCTTACAGTTTGAATTTTCTACTGAACTTTATACAACGTAGCCCAAAGTCAATACATGGCATTATATACTAGAGCTTTTTTTTTAACACCTACCAACATCATTGTTCACACTTACTTTGGTTCTTCAGGGGAAAGACCCCTGTCCCCAGGACATTTAATAGTTATGTGAGGGAGATCCCATGGATCGGTGTGATGTAGTCCATTCAAGACATCCCAGTATTTTTTCGACTTTAAGATGTTTTTCAAATAGATCAATGCCACAGTGTCTTTGGTATGCCATTTTAGACAAATTTAAGCATTTGCTGTAATATAGCAAAGTAAATTCATCAGTTGGTATCTCTTATGGACGTGTATATTTGGTCTGTGAAATATGTCACTTTTTTAATTATAAATGTATTACTAGTACAATTTGGCAAAGTTTAAACAACCATTTTGTTATTAGTATACAAAGGTTTCTCCAAAATAAAAATACATTTTGGGACCTGAGCAGCATAAATCATGGGTTCAACTAATAAACATCTGTACAATTGGTGGTTTGTAATTTTATTAATTTTTTTCAGATGACATTATAATCTAAAAACTGTATTTACCACTTACATTTCTGGAAGAAAAATTGTTCAGAAGCATCTCTAGATGTGTTATAGTGTGCTGGAACTTTTTATGTAGCAATTTCGAATAAAGTGAAAAGTGTGAAATGAAGGTGTGTGCAAAAAAATTACAGTTCATTCAAGTTATTCCATATCTTCAAAGTTGAAAAGGTCTTATAGGTTTTAAAAGTGATATTTAGCTCTAAAATGTTCACAGTTGGAGAAATTAGCCTAACTTTTTCCCAACATCCGGCTAATGGTTCAGTTGAAAACCCTCTAATAGCGTTACACGTTCCAAACTCTAATTCCTCATACCTGCCTACCCAGCCATCCACAGATTGTGTTCCCTCTATCTCCAAGACTCACAGAGAGCTATTTAGCTTTCTCAGGGCCAAATCATGACCGCATGGCCACTTTTCTGAAAGGCATGATGGGTAATAAGCGAATATGGCAGTGATCCGGTTCACCACTTTCTCTTTTCTTCCTCCCCAGCTCATGTCAGTAAAGATGGATCCATCCATGGTTTGACCCCACTCAGAGCTCCTGCTCCATGTCCCTCACCCTCCTCATCTCTAACTCAGATCTCTTAGTCTGACCTTAAAAAGACCACCTAATTCTTTTTTCCAGTTTTACCTTGAAACCTACTTATCTCCTTCTTATCACATATGCTCGCTTGTCCTTCTCTTTCACTTTCCTGTGTAGTTTCATCTACCATTTTCAGTCATGTCAATCAGTTTCCCACTTCCATCTATTTCTTTGGTCATTCTTTTCCTCGTTACCTCCAGCTGATTACCTTGCCTGTCCTGTCCTTCTTTTATATTTTTATCACCCTTCATCTTCTGTTTTCTTTAGGAATTGCACTATAGGTTTCTTCTCCTTGTCATCTCTAAAGCTTTGTTCTTCTTCCCCTTTATGTTTGTACTAGTTTTATCCTATATCCCGCCTCACCCTTTTTGCTCCATGACCCGTTCCTTTCCTCCCTCAAAACCCCCCCTTCACTCTCTGAGCCGGGTGTGCAAGCAGCCTCTGACTGGCAAGGTGACATTGTGTGTCATATCAGCATTCCACGGCAGTCCCCTTTCTCTCCAGAGAGTAATTATTTCTTTCAGAGTGAAAGGTTCAATTTGCTATAAAAGAACAAGAGCCTCAGGTATAGAGGGAGTGAGGGTGGGAGAGGGAAAAGAGGGAGGCGGAAGTGATAGGGTGGCAGAGAGTGAGGGAGCAAAGTAGGGGAGTCGGGAGTATAACAGTATGAGGCAGTGAAGAAGGGAAAAGACGGAAAGTGAAAATAGCAAGTCAGGCAGGACAAACCTGAAAAAAATCTCCCTCTTTGTGTAATAGATATGCTGCCTTCAGAAGAGAGGTTTTATGTGTGTAATATGGAGATGAAAGTGAAGTTTTGTGCGGAGCCAGGTGACATCATAGCCTCCTTTCTTCCTGTCTGGCCAATATTATGTGACCTAGCTGGAACAGAGTGTGGTTTACATCACTGTCTGGCACAGATGCAGGAGGCCAGAGAGCAGAAAGTGTCCAAGAAGAGCTTAAACAACTTCTGAGTACAACCCTTTGGACTGTTACCTTTTTATTTTGTCTTGTTTTTTATTTTGGTAACAATTTTAAAAAATACAGAAGACAAAAAGCAACAAGAAACCAAAAAGAACATACTATTACCTGAAAAGGGTGTAGGTTGTAGCACAGCTTATCAATCCTTTAGAGGCCCACTCCTATGAAAATTGGGTTTTTAGGGTTTTTAACATGTTCTGGCATTTTTTATAGCAAGGTACATTCATCAGTTGGTATCTCCTATGGACGTGTTTATCATATATTAAGAACATTAAGTTTAAAGTTGTATTTCTGAGTATTTTTTATTCAAATCGTTGTGAATCAGGAGCAGACAAAAAATGTAGTTTGAAAAAGCTTGTAAGTGTGGTGTAGGAGCTACTATGGCAGGCCACAAGCTCCCTTTTCCACTCCATTCTGATGCATTCGCTTTTAGACATAGATCCATGTACGTCTACGTTCTCTTTCTCTTAGCTGGTCTAGATGGCTGGATAGCTTTGATGTTGCTTTGTATTTATTTATTTTTTTTTGCACCAATAATGTTAGGTTGGGAGTTTGAGGGGCTGTAAGCCAGTGGGAGAGCATGTAAAATGATGGATTATGGGAAGGGGTGGGAACACGCCGCGCCAACAGTCCTGCCCACAACTCGGAGGCAAATGTCTAATAAAATAAAACCTTAATAAATAAATAAAACTTTTTATTTTATTTTGCCTAAAAACGGCATAATCATAATTAAAAGACCACTAGCAACATCTTTTCTATAAATGAAAATTACATTAGCTATGAAACACCTGGGTGTGCAAAATTTCTTCTCTGCCTTTGACTTATCTGCTAGAGTAGTGAGCTGCAGTCACAGTGGAGCTCACAAGCCATTTGGTGCTTTAACTGCCCCGATCCAACCCCTTTATTGCTGAGGGTCGAACAGGGAGGCCATTTTTAATGTCTTCTGTGTGGACCAATCATGGAAACAAAGCGAGACCACCTGGAAAGAAGGGTCAGAGAGCGGTTGTCCCCTGGGTGTATTCAGACTGAATATTTGTTCTGGGTTATCAGGGGAAACAAAATCTGGTTCACTTTAAGCAAAACAAATGTAACCAATCTGAATACACCCTAAGTCGCAGGAGCCAAAAAATGCATAAGAAGAAGAAACATATATAAGTCGCTCTGGAGTACAGGTTGCACTTTTAAGAGAAAAGTCTAGCATTTATGAACAAAGTCGCCAAGCCCGGCGTAATGCACCGAATGCGATTCATGCGTCAAATTTGCGTGTGCTGTCTCTTTTGACATGGTTAAAATTGAATGCTCAATGCTAGTCCAAAAATGTGTTCATAAACTAAACGCTCCCTTTGTGTGTGGAGAGGCTACTTACTGAGGTTTTTGGCCTCATTTTACATGGAGGCTTTGACTACATATCTTGTTTATAATACACAGAAGATGTTGAGAGATTACATTTATTTATTTTGAAGAGCTCTACAAAAGCATCAATAATCAGTTCAACATGTCTGGGTTCATGAGATCATTCAGTCTTTTTGTGTCTACGCCGATAGTTACCTTCTATACTGCAGGAGTAGCATCTGATTGACGGTGTATGTAGTTGTACTTCTGTCTCCCTGTGACACAGTTTGATGATTTGCTGTTTCTCATTACTCAAGAGAAAAAATAAAAAGCATTATAATAATGTCTAAATGCAAATAAGAAACACATCATAATGTTCTAGAGGAGAACGATCAGATTCTTCTCCATGTTTGTTTTGGACGGTGCATCTTCTTCTATGTTGCTGTCAGCAGCAAAAACTGATACATGCACCTACAGTGCCCTCTTGTGGTTGTTAGTGGGAAACAACCGCTAAAGACCAACTAGTTGTTAGTGGGAAATTAACGAATATTTGAGCCTATTTATGTTTATTGATCACAAAGAAGTCGCTGATTATAAATTGCACCCATCGCCAATCTATGAATAAAAAATATGACTTTACTTTCTCGATCATAACAACTTTTTCTTTCTGAACTAAACTTCCTTCAACTATATAATGACGTTGCAGCTCCTTGTCCACGAACCTTCGACATTGGTCTGAAGATCCCTGTTTGTGTGGCAAGATGTTCATGCAGGTTAACACTTGTTTTAAGCTTCACTACTTGTTTAAGGTTTTTCATAAGAAACTAAAGAAGCATCTATTTAATTTAGCTTTTAATTTGATCTTGTATGTGGGATATGGAATTTTACTCTTATATTTTATATTATTTTTTATCGCATTTATTAGTTTGATGCTTTTTAGTCAAGTTGTATATTTGTACATCTTAACTTATGTGTGTTTTAGGTGTTTTAGACCTTTTTATGCACTTTTGTAATTTATATTTTCATATTTTTGAATAATTTATATTTTCTGTTTTTATATTTTAACTTTTCTATGTATTACTTCTACATTTTAGACTGTTTACGAGTGTCTTTTCACCCTTGGCTGGGGTATTTGTGTTGGGGCACCCAGAGTTTTGGCCCTGCTTGTCCTCTGGCGTCCTCTGGTCCAGGTCCTCCGAGCTGCCAAGCCTGGTGTGCCCACTTTGGGGACATTGGACCCTGTGGTTGGGGGACTGTGGGGAGGGAGGTGCTGGGGATGAGTTGCGCTTGTGCTGCTTAGATGCTGACACCCCAGCCAACAGGAGGACAGGGCAGTCGGCACCTTCTGGGTTCTCACTTCTTTAGCTTTTTTTAATAGACTTTTCTCTTTTATTTGTGTACATTTTTTGGTATGTTATTATAAGGGTTCATTCTTGTTTGTTTTTATGTACAGCACCTTGAGCTGTTCTTTTTTCATGAAAGATGCTATAGACATAAAATTAATTTGAATAATTTGAATTAAAGTTGTCGGTTTTGTTTTTACGGTTAATAAAACGGACAATCACAACAAGCTTTGCTCTGCGATCTTTACGAGGAAGACTGTGGTGAGCGGTAATAACTCTCCTCTCAATGGTGATATTATGGTTTTCAAGGAAAGCAATAACTTGTCTTTCCAAAGTTTGCAGTTCTTCCATCGAGGCATCCTCTCCAGGGTGAGCATTAATTCCAGCCGCCGCCCTCGCATAAGTTATAATTACTTCTTTTCTATGCACGTACTGTTACACATTACCAGTCATTGTGGTAGCTCATCAGTTTGTCTTTTTCTTTGACTTTTTTGTAATTCTTTAATTTAGTGGTTCACGTCAAGCATCACAGCCTATCTAGCCACTTTGCTAAAGCCCCTTTGACATAAAAATTAAAGTTTTTCTAATCTCTTCCAACGCATCTTTAGCGACATTTATGTTTTGTTTTTGTGGATATTTTGTCTGTTATGTTTATTATAGATTTCACCACAGTTTGGGATACCAAGTGTAACACATGCAGCATTTGTTGTCAGATTTTTCTTTTTTTTTTTTTTGCTTTCAGGAAATTTGGTATCTGTTGGTAAGCTGGCTAATGTTCTATTCATGCGCTGTGTACTTCCTTTTTCCACCCCCCACATGCTCTCTACCCTGTATCTGGGCCTGCAGATGAATCCAACCCCCCACAGTTACCTTCTGTAAATTGTTGCAGTCGCTGTGGTGCTGAATGATTTTTTTTTTTTTTACTCCAGTGTTTTCCTCTTGGAAAGTCTCTCACCACTGGGATTACGGAGCCTTTCCAGACAGACTGAGGCGCTTATGTAAAGCAGCACACATGTCATTGGGACTATTTTAAGAAGGAGCTTGAAAGAAATTGCCTCTGCACTCCATCATGATGTTGACTATGAGTTATTATTGCTTGCATCACTTGTGGAAAGCAGTGGAACCAAAAAAAAACACTTACCTCCTTACTCTCACCGGATCCCTTTGCATGTTCAGAATGACTAAACTGAAAAGGGCGGAAGAGGACTCAAACATAAATTTGTTATAGGAGATAATGCAGCCTCTGCTAGATTTTTGTAGCCATTTAATTACTTCCCTTTAAGCTATTATCTTTCAAGTCATTTGACTTAGAGGGACAAAACTGTTCTAAACTGCCACAATGATCATTTAATTTTATGAATTCTTAAAGAGCAATAGTAATGATTGGTTGTAAGAGTCATCCATTGAGCAAGGGATCGCTGCATCATTTCGAAAACTGCAGTGTTCTACACATGCTGAATATTTTCGCTTCTATTTCCACAGTAAGATTATTTAGCAAGATGTGCACCAAACTTTCTCTGCAGAACACTCTGAATCACCCATCAACAGATGAAGCAGGGAATCTTTATGCGTGAAAGAGCTGCTGGGCTGGGCGGAGCAGAGTTTCGCTCTGCTAACTAAAGTCTAAAGTTAACGTCTCATTGACATTTTTGTTTTGCTGCTCATACACCTTTTTCCTCTGGCTTTGTCAGGAGAAGAAGCCCAACTGGCAAAAAAATTAATAAAATTCTTGCAGGTTTTGGTCTCACTTCCACAATTTCCATTTGGAGATGGCAGAGCAAGCGGCATTGATGACAGCTGGGCATATTTGGCTCAACTTACCTACAGTTTTGCTGAATAAGGAGATTTCTAAAAAAAAAAAAAAACTGATTTGACTGCACTGTGTCCTCTCCCTCCCTGCATAAACTTTAAAAGTAGGGATTACGGAGAGTACAGCACAATAAGCAGGAGAGACACAATGACAAAGAGGGGACATAAAATGAATTTGCATACCCCCACAGAGGTGTCTGTTAAAGTGGGAGTGAGGGATGGAAGGAGGTAGAGAGGGGAAATGAGAGGAGGGCGCGAGCAGTGGATGTTTATGAGGGAGCTAAAGCAGCATCTGAAGCCATTGAGCGCAGGCTGTTCTTCTCTCGGAGGCATTAGAGCAAACCACACCACTTCGTCTCTCATACACGCGTGCAACAACATCTCCAAGGTTTTATAAATCACACATATCTTGCTACTGAACCAGCATATCCTGCTCACCACGAACAATTACCACTCCACCCCTAGCTTAGATAACAAAGTATCCTATCTTAATAAGCATCCACCGTGGGGAGCTAATGGTCTCACTGCTCCTTTTAATTTTATTCATACCTAACTATGAGATATTAATAATGAATGCAGAGTAAACAACAATTTAGGATGCTGGCCACGCCATTGTGGACTAATTGGCTCATTAAATGTAACATTAGGTGGGAGAAGGGCCCTTGATTGGGAGTTGTTGGCCCAAGTCAATGCTAACACTCAAAGATCATTGATCTTTACCAAGCCTGCACTGCTCTGATTAAAGAGCAATAAAGATGGGGCTGCTTTCCCTTAGGCTCCATAAAGTTGCCACAATCCCCTAAAAGTGCGTCTGACACAGCCCAAATGTAGACGGATATTTTGTCTTTTATGATTCTCCTGTGAATCACTGTTTGGGGTGGTGCTTCTGCCGGCTGACCACACAGACGCATCTGTGGCCACAGAGCCCAGAGTAACGGAGGTGCTAAACAGCATGAGGAAGAGATCGATGAGAAGAGACTAGCAGCGTCCATCAGGTCCTATAAGCGCTCTGCATTTCACCACACTCCCAGGTCTCAGCGTGACATGTGTGCATGATTGTGTTTTCGAGAGTTTGTCCTGGGTTTCTCTCTAATGCTGCGGCAGGGGTCTCTAAAGGGCTTCTGGTCGGTGTTCTGTTCCCTGCTTTAGAGATTGAAGAATCCCAAAATAAATACTGGTTGGTTCTTAGAGTTCCTCCCGCATCTGCGTGCTCTACCTGCTCTGCCAGAGATGGTAAATCTTTTGTTTGGAAGTTGCTGAATCTGGATCTCGCAGTTGCCTGTTTCTGTGTCCCTTCCCTGACCCCCCAGCACCACAGCGCTCAGAGTAACAGAGGTTCTGAACACCATAAAGAAGAGATTGAGTGCCTGCAAATACATGACAAAAATGCTCAGTTTATGGATTAAATGCTACAGTCTTTTTTTTATTGCACATTGGTGCACATTGCGAACTGTACTATGGGGGGGGGGGGGGGGGGATCTCTCCATTGTGTGCATCCCTCTTAGACATTTTTAGCACAACCTGGTGATGATGGACATTGGGGGGCAGTCATGCTGTGAGCACCTCAGTGGCATCTGGCCTGACTAGGACTTGTGGCCGAGTTGCCTGCCTCCACCGGCCAGCAATGGAGGGCAGTTTTATAGCTGCTCTCTTGCCTGAGCATTGACTCTAGGTCTAATAAACGTCCAATATGTTATCTCACCCTCACACCAGAAGCACAAATGATGCTCTGTAAAAACCCAACAAGGCCTCACATTGGCAGGCCGTAAAAAGCTTTTTACAAACTTTGTGGAACTATATAAATGCCTTACACAGAGTGAACGAAAGCACTCACTAGTCATAGTGGGACTTCAGGTGTTGCTGAGCTAAATTGATGTAAGGCATTTATGCAAGTTCGTTCCCTGGGTTAGATTTGAGCAAGCTTTGCTCTAGTTGTGTTAAATTATGTCATTACTCAGCACGAATTATAGGTCTTTTGTGCGAAGTAAAATGAAGAAAACTACTGTATAATATTGCTCCCATGTATGATGTGTATTTTATCTCCTACAACACAAGGTCAATATGCTGTTATATAAACATAATGATTCATACGGGTGTTTCATCAGGCTGGAAGTGGTGAAAAATGGTCTTGGTTCTGTAAATACTTGAAAGTGGCCATATCTGGTGAGAAAAGGATGTTGTTGTAGTTTCATGTTGTTAGTGGTGTTCAAAATGTTATGATTTATTGAACAAGGCTTTTCACATTTGGGAGGTAATGACTTTACATGTGGTATCTCAATGTTTTTTTTTTTCTATTTGTTTACACAGCAGGCACCTTTTTTAATGTGGAAGTGAATTTTTCTTCGGGGAATATTATTTCCTTGTTGCCTCGGAAGCTCATTTTGATAAATGTGCAGAAAGCCCACTCCTTGAAAGTAAACATCTTTTGCTCTTTATGTAGCTAATCCTTTTGACTTGCAGCTGCCACGTCTGTGTTCACACCCAAGAGCCATTACAATGAGCAGAGTATGTTGAGCAGCGTAGCAAAAAATCAAACCACGATAACAGCTGCCTGGAGCCTGGTTTGAGGCATGGGCTGATATCTTCTGCACACAGCTCTCTTCCTTCCCATCTCTCGTCTACACCCTCTTCCTGCTACAAGCAAGACTGTGCAGCACCCTTCCTTTGCCCTCCACTGCCCCACCTACCTGATCTCATCTGGGGATGGAGCAGGTGCTTTGGAAAGATAGAGGGCAGGCTGAAAAAGGCATCTCCAACCAGCCTAATGACGCTCACTCCGTTTTTTTTTTTTTGCTCCCTGTGCTGAAATTGTTTTCCTGTTAGAGCCAAGTCAAAGCCAAATGAGAGCAGCAAATAGCACAGTTTAGGCTCGATGGGGATGGCTTTGCACACGAGAAAGGGGTTGTTTTAATCATACGAGTTTCCAGAAGCTTCAACATAACTATAACATCTTTTGGTGGTCCAAAAGTGCACAAGGTAACCATGATTTAGTCAACCATTCATCCATCTTTTACTTTCCTAACATTTTATTGTCCTCATTCAGATAAACAATGAACTGAAAAGTTGGTCTTTTTGCTGTGAACTTTGTGCTCACAGACTTTGATATTCCACCAAGGTGAACAGTCATCAGCAGGAAGTCTGGGGAAGGAGCTGGTTGAAAAGTTCAACCAGCATGCATGTGAGCACATATGGTGTTGCTCTACACGAATGTACAAGCACAATCTATGGCACAGACTTTTACAAGGTCAATGCTCTGAAGCAGGAAAACTGCAGGTCACAGCGAGGGGCTCTCATGCTCGAAATGTAAGCTACGCACACCTGGTAATAATAAGATTTTAAAAAATCCAATATAAAATCTAATATGATACTGAGTCACACTGTAGAGTTTTAAAGGGCCACTGTTGAAATATATACACTGAAACTATGAATGATAATTACATCAAACTTGTGTGCTTGCTGTGTGAAGTTTAACTTTTTTAGGTCATTTTGAAATTGTGAGGATGCACACATATTGATACGCACCTACTCACCAAATTATGGATGAAAAAGGATGGTGGGATTAACATATCAGCTCCCAATTTTCCTCTGCCACCCAGCAGTAATCAGATCATCCTACACCTGGCATGAGCCATGAATTCCATTAGGCTTTATTAGCAGTAATTATTCAAGGCTTCCACCTCATGCTGTTTTCTCAGTCTATTTTCTATTTTTTTTTCTGCAGACACAGACATTTCCTTTAACTTTTCTTCAAACTTCCATGATTTGTCGATTCTCATTGTTACTGTGTGCTTCCTGGGCTCTTTCATGACTGTTTCTAGCCTTTGCCTACATGGAAGTAAAACCATATAATTTCGCTGAAGGTCACAGGCTTTCTCACTTGCGTTCATGAACACACATACACATTGAGCTTTTACTCTAAGTAGAGCAAAGGATAAAAAAGGCCATTTCACATGCCCTCAAATAGAACCAAGGGATGTATCAGCCTGCCACCTATCTCTCTTTTTTCTTTTCCCAGACATTTTCGCCTTCTTTAAAGCTGGCCCAGCGATGAGATGGACAATTGCAGGCTCTTTCAGATAGTGTTTTTCGCTAAAGCAGGAAGGAGCATGAGGACTACACAAAAAGCAAAATCCTCCTGAGAGCAGCTTTTTACTCCCAGTTTGTGTTCATTTGTCCCCCCGCTCCCCTCGGCTGCCTCTGGGAGCGAGTCAGCACTTGTTTTATTGGCCGTTACTGTGTGTCACAGAGCAAATCGGTTTTTACTCACAGGTGCGAGTCGAGGACAAGTGTGAGTGTTCCATTACTTTTTGTATCAGGTTAGGATTATCTGGCTGTGAATAGGTTTGTCTATCTTTCCCTGTGTTGTGTTCAAATATGCATATTTATGAAAGCAATCAATGAGTTTGTTTGTCTTTCTGTTTGCACATAAGGAAATATGCATAAAATTATTCATATATAAATACATGGTGTTAAATGTGAAGTTTAGCAAAGATGAAGCCGATTCCCTCCGCGCTGTTTATTATCACATTTGGTGTAATTATATAATTACTGCTAATCACCCACCTGAGGTGGCAGTGCTCTCCGGCAACGCACTATTACAGAACAAACACTGCGACCTCAACACATATCACACTCATTAACATACTCTTCCCTCCTTCATCCTCTCCCCCTCTGCACTCCCTCTCACTCTCATTCGCTTTCTCTCTGCTCATTATCTCTCGTCTTTATTTACATGCATGAAAACACACATGCTTGTGAGCACCTTCTAATGTAATGAGGATCCCAATCAACTGTAATGAGATGAATAGCATTTCAACTGAAGAGAGGAGGAACCGAGAGAGGAAATCCTCCCAGCAGGTATGTTTCTGATGTGAAACAGAAAGAAGACGAAAGCATCCCCAAATCGCATCTGATGTTGCAACCCTTTCGACAGGCAGCTGGGAAAATGGGGTAATAGTGTTGCATCGCCATATACCGTGCATTAGTTAACTGAATGTGCCAGTCTCCAAATGAGAGAGAATTGGGTGGGGATGGGGGTGTGGGGTGCAGAGAGCTATTCAGAGGCAAAAGACAAATCTCACATTTCAGACTTCATTTCAAAGAACATGAAATTCAATATACCACTCCAATCTAGTCCATGCTGTCATTGCTTATGCCAGTAATAACAATCGCAGATATTGTATTCACTCCTCCCAGCCTCCCATTGTCAATTTATGTTTATGTTTGCCAGTAAATATATTAAATGTCATTTAAGCCTTTTCAACGAGCTGATTGTTTTGCTCTTTTTTGTGTTTTTAGTTCTCACTGTTTGTCATCTCGCACATCTTTGCACTGACTTTTTATTAATCTGCCAGCTGGAAAACAGCTCTCACCAGCACTCCCCAATGCCCCATTGTGATCTGGTTGTGTAAATATCCTTACTAAATTAAATTTTACCATGTGCATTGGGCACAAATTGAAAAGACACATAGACAAATAAAGGTATTGTATTTACAGCAGTTGGTTGGAAATTGAGTGGCATTTGTGTCAGCCTTTAGCGTGGACACCTTTTAACTAAAATAGCCACCTTTTTCCTGCTCTTGTATTTTGGCTTTGTAAAACAAATCCAGCAGTGGATGAAAAAGATTCTTTAGATTAGAAGACTGTACGCACACACACGCAAACATTTCAGATAGAGCCAAACTGAGTGTTGCAATAGCTCGGCGCCCACTGGGAGGCATTATGTTAGCTGACAGAGCGACATGATGGCACAGAGAGACCCACAAGCATCTTGCCCACATAACGAGACAGGGCAGGAGCACTGGGGCTTTACGGGAAAGAGGTTGTGGGTTGACAGTGGGTGGAGCTTTTGGAACATGTCAGATCTCAGATTCTCCCAGACCACATGCAAGACCCCTCTGTCACCCAGTCTGTGTGAAGGATGGCAGCTGCGCACAGAGACTGACACACATACTGAAGCTCAAGTGACTCTGTCTGGCAGGAAGAATGAATTTATCACAGCGTAGAGTCAGGCAACACAGCTCAAGCATGATGGAAGGAGAACTTTAATTAAGAGTTTGTGTGTGTGTGTGTGTGTGTGCGTGTGTGTTGATAAAAGCCATCTCTGCTTTTCTTACAGAATGCAGCTGTTTATAGACTTAAAGGTGGCTCAAATTATTTATCGTCTTCCCACAAGTTTACAGTTTCTGTAATGCTGTAATTCTACCTACTTTAGAAAGTGCCGCTGCAGCTCTTTAGGGTCCTCACAGAAGTCTATAGCATTATAGGACAACAGTGCTGGAGGCATGTTTGCAGGTGTACACAGATGTGAGCATCTCCATTCTCGACAAATATCATTAAGGGAAACACCTACATTTTTTGAAGCTAATGGGTTGTTTAACCGCTAGCTGACAAATTCTTTGGATAAAACTTCTGGAATCCCAGTTTATTGCTGCCTTCATCAGCTGGGGGCGGTGATGAAATGCTGGATCAGGAAATCTGCAGTTGGGAAAATGTTAAGCTATGTCTATAACTGTCTTCCACACACATTCTGCGTCTTTCTGAGTTTCCAGCACTCACCTTGGAAAGGGTTGCTGGGTTTAAAAGAATTATTAATAATTTTCATTTAAAGCAAATTTCTTGTATTTTTTCCAGACAAAAAAGTTCATTTTTGTTTTTACAGAAAGAAAGTATAATTTCATATTTATTATGCAAGTTCAATCTTTGTGCAATTTAAATTACCAGTTATTGACATTTTTTATAATCAAAATATATAATAGAAAGAAAATTTGACTAATAAATCTATATTTAATTGACGTGATTTGAAAATTAAAATAAAAACGTGAACTTTTGAATTGGAGTCAAATCAATTTAGCATTTAGAGAGGCAATATCTGCAGGGGGAGGATGAAGTTTCAGCCCAGTCACATTGAAGCAGAACAGGCTGAAGTACCTCCAAGAACTTCCTCTCCGGAGGCATCTGAAGAGCTCTGCCATAGAAGATGTCTATGTCACTTTGCAAAGAAGCAGCATGTGTGCGGCATGGACACCTGATTAACATGAAGGACTCAACTCAGCTAAATTAACACTTGTTAAGAACGGATTTCTTCATAAGTCTCATATCTGCAAACACATAGGTGACATCCCATGACATTTCATGTGATCCATGTTTCATAAAGCCAACATAAAGGTTGACATACAGCTTACTTGGCGATGTATTGGATGTCATAAACATTGATAGCTGTACATAACAAATGATCTTAAATTTTCATTGCCCTGTTGTGACATTGAACAATGTCGTCTCTGCAATCGAAATCCAGAGCTCATTTTCCAAGCAATGACCTAAATCTTACTAATGTCACTTGCACCAACATGTTATGATAGAATTACTCTGTGATCGTACGCTGTTTGTCATAAGAAGTCATTATACAGTATAAATGTCATAATCAAACTGTTATTTTTGAAACCTTGATTCGCAGTACAAGGTCTTTAGAAATAAACATGTTTTGTATGTTTATGATCCACACCCTCTGCATGACTGCTTACCTTTCAGGACAAGGACACAGCACGTTCTTACATTCAGAGTTCAGGGATGTGATAAAATAACTTTTTAAATAGTTTTTAATATGCTTAAAAGGTTTTCAGAGATATAGATTATAGAGGAATTATGGTTAAGGTTTAATTCTAAGTCAATCGATCTTTGTACAATCGATCTGGAACCAGGAAATTAGATGTCAAGTAAAAAAACGTGTTTGTTGTGTACATTTGGTGCTTCTGCATTCGTATCAGTGTAAACATATATGCACATGTAGACATTTAGGGTAAACCAAGGAGACTGGTCCCATCCTATTCACATGCATGACTTGACTTCCTCCAAATCTTTTTTTTTCTGTTTTTAATGATAACTGCTCCATTGTTTACTTAGATGACAGGTCTATTTTTCCCTGATTTATAGTACTGTGGCATTCAAGGAGATACTCTACTTATTACTTTAAATGCAGTATGCAAAAAGAAGTCAAAGAGACAGACAGAAAGAGAGGAAGGGAGGTGTGGATATGAAGGGTCATTGTTGCCCTTTAACTATGGGCGGCACAGCTTTTCTTGTCAAAATTCAGGTATAGAACTTAAAACTGATTGTCTCAAGAGGTCAGTCCTTCCTGTTTATATACCTGCCTTCTTTGGTAGACCTTGGAGTAAAGATGATGGCATATTTAAGTTACCCTCTCATGGAGACAGTTATGGTTTGTTTTTTAGTTGCAGCTTATCCTCCTTTTGGAGGGAGACTCTTTCTTTTTAGTCGTATCCCTTTCACTAATTATAACCTCTACTGTAACAGCTTTGCTGACTCTAAACCTGGAAGAAGGCAAATCACTTTTGATCTTTATAACAATGTGTTTTATGAAGGTGCTGGAAGGTTTACAGGGAAACAAAACGGAAGTAAAGGCAAAGAGAGGGAGGTAGAATGTCAGTCTTTTGACTGATTTAGTTACAGTAGCGCAGAGATCAATTATTCAGCAGAGGCATGCATGGTCGCAGGATTAATGGTGCATGCAGCAGATAAATCAAGCATTGGTCTCAAACCTCTCAGGGAGATCTCAGGGAGAGGGGAAACATAACAAGACAAACACAGAAATGTGTTTGACGTTGGCATTTTAGATCCATCCTTCACTGTTTGTAACCTTGAGGTTTCAAAAGAAAATGGGGATGGGGAGCACATACGCTCACAAATAACCATCCAGATTTGGGGGTTTAATGTCAGAAAATATGTGCATTAAATCATCTTGAATGCCGATTTGGCTCCGAAGGACGGAGGTATCTCTCCGTCCTCAGACTGTGGAAGGATATGAAAAAGGAAGGCTGGAGTTGCTGTTGAGAGATTGAAAGAGTCCTATATATTCCAACCTCCGGAGACCTGTCGGCACTCCAGCTGACTACCTTCACCACCCTCTCTGTCCCTTTCTCTCTTTCATGCTCACAGTAACTTTGCTCCAGGATATTTTTTCAGCCTGATCCACTGCTACATTTCCCATCATATTCCTTATTCGTACGGTGCTTCTATTCATGTTCTTGTCTGTCATGTTGTACATGCATTTGTACTGTACGTATAAGTGAGCGAACATCTCTCTGCCTGATTGACTTTCCTACATTCAGACACTCAGCCCCCTCTCGCCCATCTTTGTCTGCTTTGGCTGCCAGGTTGTACCTGTCTGAAACGTCTATGACTGCATGTGCCCCCCTGTAATTCCCTACCTCTGTTTGTCAGTCTTCTTTATCTTCCTGTCTCCTTTTCTTGTCTGGTTTCTAGCTCCTTTCTCAATTCTTAGAAAAATCCTATAGCCTTCTTTTTTGTGTGTGGTTGCACTCACATATGTGGTCTGGTTTCTACTGGAATAGCAATTTGGTCTGAGTTTCCTTATTATCTTCAATCGTTTTGCAGATGTTGTTAATTTTTCAGACACTTGTTAGGATTCCATTCCATTCAGTGGTTTTATTCATATGTGAGACTGTTGCTCTGCTGTGTACAGAAGTGTTTCTTTGAAGTCAATGTTAACCTTTGCCTCCTAGATTAGAGAAATTGGAGTTAATTAAGAGTGACAAGAGCATGGATGACTTTGGCTGTATCAGAGCAGCCCCAGTACAAAGCCATTGTACATATAAGTGAAGGTGGAGAAGTGAATAAAAGAGGGAGGCAGCAAAAGAGCCATGGTGAAAGTGGGAGGATCAAAGCAGAGGATGGTGGCAGAGCACTGTCCCCTTCTGTGCAGCTCAGATAAAGCCAGGTTAACTCCACAGGTCTTCTCAGTGAGAGGGAGCCAGGCACAAGGCCAGTAGATGCATGAACAAGCCAGCTTACAAACATCTCATAATAACTCAGGCAGAAGAAGCCCCCTGAATTAAAGTGTCACTTTTCATTTGCTTTCCTTTCTCTCATTTTGGCTCACTGGCTGATGTTTCCTTCTCCCTCACTCACTCTTACTCCCTCTCTCTTGTCTTCCTGCCTTACTCCCTTTACCAACCTCCTCCCCCAACTGTGATCTGCACATAATATGGCCTCCTTCAGTTCTGTTCCCCACCATCTTTAACTCAAGGCTGCCTGGGGGCTCTCAGGCTTTCCTATCTGCCTGCTGCGTGTCTGCTTCTCTCCCTGTCTTTCTTTGCATGTTTCTCAGTCTGTTTGTGGCAATCCCTGTCTCTCCAAATCTGTCTCTTGTCTGTGTCTCTTTCTGCAGGGCTCTTGGCACACACATAAAGTCGCAAGTACATTTAAGTACTGACAAACTTGTAGTTTTTTGGAAACATCCTAAGTTAGAACACCGACTGATAAATATTGCACAAAGACAAAGTTTTGCTATCTTCAACAATCATTAAAAGGGCAGCAGCAGAAAACAAGGATGAAAGTTAACTTTGTACCCCGGTGACAATTGTGTCAAAACCAAATGCACCTCACAATGTTTAGTGATCTTGAACTTTTTTCAGCTCTCACATACATCCATCCATCCATGTTCAGAACCCCCTGCATCCCTTTTGGGGTCACTAACATGCTGGAGCAAACCCAGCTCCTGTTGGGTGAAGGCGGGGTACACCCAGAACAGGTCACAGTCTGTTGCAGGACCACACATTCACTTTCACACCAAGAGGCAATTCTGAGACACCAATTAACTTATACATCATGTTTTTGGACTGTGGGAGGAAGACAGAGTTCCCAGAAAACCCCACAAATGCACGAGGAGCACAAGGAAACTCCACACAGAATGGACTCAGCCGGGATTTGAACCAGGACCCTTCTTGCTGTGAGGCAAGAGTGCTATCCACAACAACCCTCACTTGCTCATTATTGTTTTGAGTAACCAACTCTATGACTAATTCCGCTGATGCTGTTGAAGTCACAGGTGTATATAGAGGATTAAAACTCACTGTTTCACTTAACCATCAGAGTCAATCTTGTTGCTGTAGCTGTACCCGAAGATGCTCCAAATCAATTGTTTTGGGTTCTGCTTGGACTTAGGCTGGATCACTTGAGTGTGAACGAAAAATAAGAGCACAAAATGTGGTACAGATTGTTGCCATGTTGTCAAATGGAGAACCGTCTTCTCTGCAATGTAGCGTTTTGGGTGAACGCTGCAGATATCCGTTTTTAATTGGGTACAATGGGTCATAATGAAGCGATCTCAAAGTATGCTGGAACCGAACAAGTGAGAATGAGAGAGAGTTTACAGAGCAATTCAGAAGGCCAGAGAGTGGGTGAACCTAGCGCACTTTAATGCGATGAGTATTGGCAGGTGTCGCTCTGCCTAATTTCACGCCTCTGTGAGCGAATGTGCACCCAGACAATCGCCACTTCCAAGTCCCATCTCGTTCTCTCTCTTTCTGCGACTCTTTCAGTTCCTCTGCTTTAGTGTGTACTGGGTTGCAGGGATGTGTGTGTTCTTTCACATGACTGTGTTATTTGGCCACTACTGAATGTGCACTTCGGTTCCTCTGAAACCTAGAAGTCCAGGCCTGGAAGCTCACTGTCAGGGTGAATGTGCAGGGTAAGCACTAAATTTAAAAATGGTGGCAGTAAGAGATGCACGAGGACCTACCTCGTCCATCTGTCACATCCCCACTATAAAATCGGGGATGATATGGTGCTTGCGCCTTGGATTCTGTCAAACCGTTTTGACTTTAGGCCTGTGGAGACCATGATGACAGCATGTGCGTGTTTGTCTATGTCTCCCAGAGTTTACATAGGGACATCAATGGCAGAAGAAACATTAACAAAGTCCTTTTCTCTGGTTTCTTTTATGATGCTGCAGTCGCCTCTCAAAGCTTCCATCCTCCATGCTCACCCTCTTACCCTTTTCACCTTTCTTCTCTCTTTGGTTCTCATCGTCCACCACCCTATACCCATCCCCACCCTCACCTCCAATCACTGTTCTTCTCTACTCAACCTTCCTCGCCCCTCCTTCCTCTAGTCTGTGTTTGTGTTGAGAAGATTAAGCTGCTCTGACAAAGCTGTGTTTACAAATATGCAGGCAGAGAAACAGGCCAAGCGACGCTGAATAGGAATAGAATACAAATTGCTTTTTTATCTCTCTTAGGGCCAGGGCGAGAGAAAATGTGTTTGCGATTGTTGCTCCTCCGCCTGTGAAGGATAAAGCCTCAGTACTAGGTTTGGGCTCCCTGTTAGCATTCATTCTATTCTCTCCTTTTTCTGTCTCCCTCTCTGTGTCTCTATGTCCTCCCACTCGCTTTCTTTCCCCCATGCTCTTCCTTCTTTTTGTCTACTCCACACACTCTGCCTCTTTCTCCCCAGCAGGTTTTTATTTTTCTTGCTGTTTCCTTGGTAATCATATCTCCTCTCCCCTCCTTTCTTCTTTCCTCCCCAACTCTTTCATGTCTCCTTGATGTGTGCTCCTCACGCCTGTTTGTGCACCGCTGCCTCTCCCTTCACCTCGTTCCCCTCTCCCTTCATGTTTCCATACAAGCTGAATATTTTTCTCTGTAACTCACTCTTTGTTTCTCTCTGCATTTGTCTTTTTTCTTCCTCTTCCTGCACTCAGTAGGTCCTGTCGTGATTTACGGTCCTTCTCAGCTCCTCCTTGCTTACACAGGAGGAATAAGAAAATGTGAATGCCCATAGATCACTGCAAGGGGAGAGGGCATGAGCATCTGCTAATCAGCCCCAACCGAGCTGTGCAGCATTACAAATTTTGAGTTTTACGATTAAGCAGCATCTCTTACTAGAATAATCTGTTGTGGAATGATGTTCAGTAAATCTGAAAGGAGTGTGTATTTTAGGGGGAGAGGTGGGTTAGGTGTTTGCTCTCATTAATGCAAAGGACGTGTCCCCCTTCCCTAAACAGTGCCCCTTTTATCCTTACCTCAGCTAGAAGGTTAATATGCGGTCAGAGAGACTCCCACATCACCGTTGATGTTTAATAAGCAGCACCCGTCTCACTGATGCTCTGATGCTAAGTTGTCATTAAAATGAAAACAAGCATTCCTTTTGTTGAGCTTTTATTGTACCAGGTAAACCACAGTTCCCCCTTTTCCTTGTTTTTCCTAGAGGAACATGAATACATGTTTGAGGCTGACATCTCTTTGGCCACACTCCAGCACATGCATTGGGATTCCACTTAAAGCAATGAAGAGATCAAACCCCGGAAAGTCTTCCCAGACTCAGCTGTTTTACAAAAATGACAGCTAAAAAATCTGACCTCCAGCCCTGCTGTATCTTCATAACCTCTTTGCTGTGCCCATTACTCAACTTTTAATAGAATAAAGTACCCTTCATATTCAACAGTCCTTATCTAGTAATGCAAACAGACAATCAATAGTCTTTTTGCGCATGTGTCCTAGACAGGCAACCAATAGGTCAGTTCAGAGGTTACAGGGCAGTGGTACATTGAAGTAAAGACCTTTTCACAACCAAGTATGTTTAAACAAGAGGTGTACAAGGAACCCCAGAAAACTTTAAACTGAGGTAAACCAAAGTTAAATTGTTTTCATTTTTCATCATCTAATTTGGTCTCAATTATTCCAATAAGGGCAATAAACTCTTCTCTACCAGGATCAAACTTTCAGCAGAATCCGACCCAGTAAGGTCAACCATCTGCCATGACCAGTGAGGGTCAGAGAGGACAGAGAAAACAAACATAAATACTTGAACATCTGTGATTAGACAAAATAGAGTTGGTAATTTCAATAATAACAAGCATTTATGGATTATTAAAAAGGAAGAGAAAGGAAAGGGCACAGCTAAAAAATATGCATATTGCATTCTGGAGCAAACTCAAGCAATCTAGGCCACAGTAGCATAAGCAATGTCATTACTCGGGGTCTTGCAGATTGACCTAGACTTTAAACTGTGTCCCACCTCCCGGAATGAAGCAACACTCCCATTTGGATTTATTAAGATGCCCTTAAATAACTTTTAAAGCATTTCATAAACATGACTGAAGTATTTTGATGCCTGGCCCACTTTGGAGCCTCATTGATCCATACGAAGAAACACCAATCGTGGAGAGACGAAACCAGACGCAGAAAAAGAAAAGTAACATTCTTTAACCATTGTTTGTGTAGGCCTTTTCTCACAGTGTGGGCACTATAGAAACGCGGTTTGACTTTCGAGAGGCTGACAGAAGCGCTGCAAGGTTTACTGAGCTCTCTTTTGTTGACGGGCATCAGTGTGTTGACTGCTGCAGTAGGCTGAGGTCAAGGCGAGACCTCGACACTGTGAAGCATAAAAAAGCAGCCTGACACATTCACTCATCTACAGAAACTCTTTCACCTCTCTTTTTGGGTTAAAGGATTTCAGTATTTTTCCTTGTTCTGGCTTACTTTAGGAGCATTGGCTTCTTTCAATAACACAGTCAGGAAACGTTGCCATACAGTCTAAAAAATAATCAAGGTTTGGAGGTTATCTTTGGTTTTAGATTAATGCATTTGCTCCTCTATGCTCCACTTAATCACCAAAGTTTAAAGGGATTTTAGCAACACAGATGCACAAATTATTTGTTTACAGTTTAGAAAGTTAAAAGGTTATTAATAACAAATATTAATTCTTTTAACCCCTTCTGTCATCATACAGTATGTGTTGCCAAAATTACATTTTTAGTTTCTTGAAGGTATTTTTTAAAGATGTCATTGTTGTTGGACATGCAGGATTGCTGTAAAAGTACACTGCCGTTATTTCACTTTTGTGTATTTCAGTTTTCATGTGTTTGGGTTCGGTGGCTCGCCGTAGGGGCTGTGCCAACCCTCTATCCCATTAGCTGAGCCCAGCCCCTGTCTGTGTCTGCTTTAACCTTGGCCAGCAGGCTGGAGGAGAGGGAGAGTAATTCTAACCTTAAAAACCTGCTGATTAAAGCTAGTTTGGTGGAATTCGATTCCACTTAATGCCTTTGGCCGGGAGCCCAGCTGGCTAGCATTAGCATCAACAGACACTGTGTCTTCAGTCATGGAGACAGACGTGCATGAGCATGTGCATGAGTTTCCTTTGGCATGTGCGAAAGCATGCCTGGGAACCTGTATTCCCACCCCCTCTCTATCTTTCTACCTCTCTGTTTTTTCCTGATGTCCATCCCACTCTCATTTCTGTCTTTGTTCTGTACATTTCTTTTAACTACCTCGCTTCATCAGTTTTCCTCCCTAAAATGTCTTTTGTTTCTTCTGTTTTGAATTACTTGTCTTCTAGAGCCTTTAGAAATGAAGCAAAACCTAGTTATGCTTTTAAATTATTACAAGTGGTTTAAAAAAACATTTTTCTTCTCAAAATGCTCCAGTCGTGATATTGTTTTCCTTTTGAAGTTGATGTGTAACTGCATTTACACGTCCAGCATGGCTAAATAATTCCCCTCCTCGAGGCTTGTAAATCAACTGCTTGTGTTCATTTTTCTATGGGTATTCTATATTTAGAGTTGGTTCTTCACATAATACATTGAGGTTTTGTTTGTAAGAGCTTTATTAGTTTTTCTTTTTTTTATATAGGAATTTAGATTTATTTTCCATTTTTCCACTCATGTCAGGAGCAGCCTGCCAATTCATTTTGTAGCCCGTTCAGATTTGACTGATTTAGAAACTGTAGCTGGTCCAATAGAGAAGAGTGGGGAGATAAATCTAAGCCTCTTTTGATTTATTATGCATAATGTCTCATCAACTGTTGCTTAAGACTTCAGATGTACTGAAAAATTATAGTTACAGCCTTACAAGTTGAGTCTCATTTAAAGGCCTGTGAAGGGAGAATCCTAATAAGGGACACAGTATCTGGGATAAGAGCCACATTCACAATGCCACTGCCATACTAGAGTCACACATCTCTCTCTGAATCAAATGAAACAGATATACTGCATATTATGCGCCGTCTGGGCATAGTGCCACCCTACTAGGCACTATAAATAATTTGATCCCCTCTGAACTATTGGAGGGAGTGGAGCAGAGTGGATGATTGTAAAGACAGCAGGTAAAATACAGAGCATTATGGTATCAGTTGAAAATGAGCTCATCCTCCAAACTGGAAGTGGCACTTTTCAGCCCTAAGTCATCTAATCACATCTGTCTAGAGCCAGAAATCGTTGGCTGATCAATAGTCATCATGAATGCTGCCAATGGCCAACCAAGTTTGATTGTTGCGTGGTCCATGAATCTCTATTGAGTATGGATTTTGCATTCCCTCCACAGATAACATTTGATAGAGCTGGCTGATTGGCTGCTGTGTGAGCTGTGTTTATGCTGCTGTGCCCCAGGCTGTATCACCTGCCCCAGGCATCTGTGTGAACAGACATATGCAAACATGCACACAAAGAGAAGTACACACACACCAAATGATGCGTTGCTTCTAATGAAGCGGTGAACTCGAAGTGACTTAACTTGCTAGGTATTTTTGTGAAACATATCTAAGCAATAATGCAAATGGATTCGTTCAATAAAGTCATAAAGCAGGAAGCTGACGATTTCGTGCGTATGTGGTTTTGTGATGCCGACCAAGAAAGACTTGATAAATGTGCCTGTTTTTAACTGTCCGTGAAGAAGTTTGACACGATAGAAGCTTTACAGTTGCATGGCTGCTTGTAGTCTGTTGCTATAGTGGGCATCTCTGCTTTTCCCCTCTGAGACTGACAATCCAACAACTGCGAACCAGCCTCTGACATCGGAACGTTTTCATCACAGCAGGGAAACAGCAAATTGCCAACATAAACAAGGTGCCATGTGCTGATTAGGACTGTCTTCACACATCATGGTGGCATTATAAGAGAGTTTCTCCTCTCTCAGTCCCCCTAAAACTGTGTGCTTGGTAAGATTGCCTTCACCAACTTTTCGTTTCAAAAACCCATCTCTTGCTGCGCCTGACACCTGTCAACTGTGATGGATGAATGTAAGTGAGGGAGTGTCACCGGGGCAACAGGCAGGCAAGGGGCAGAAGTTGCCTTCAGAGGCAGGGATGAGCAGCAACTGGTGGCTCTGCCTCTATTTCTGATGGCTTTATGTAAGACAAACTGTCTGGCCTGTTTGCCCCATGTGACGTTTGATCTGTCTCTACCCATGATGACACCTGTGAGGAGGAGGAGGGGGCATTTTTAGCCCTGGTAATAATACCTTTTCATTGGGTCATATCGCTGTTTTATTGCCTTGACCGCTTGCTTGAGTGGCAGCATTAAATGAATTTTCTCCATCGCCGTCTGGCTTTGGAGGACACATGTCGCCGTAACTCTTTTTCGCTCTGTCTGCTGTGACAGCTCATGAATACATTATAAGCATGTTTTTGTAAATTATTTGGTTAACAATTCTTTAGCCTCCGTCTGTGTCTCTTTTTGCGTGCGCAAACAGCTAACTAAGAAGACATTTAGGAGCGTGTGGCTGTGTGTGCACATGCACGTGTGAACCTGTGTGTTTGCGTGAACATGTGCATCCACTGTGATTGCAGAAGTGTGCGAAAGCTTTTCAGAATGACACACTGGGAAAGTGCACTTTTTATGAGAGGCTATGTGTGTATAATTATCGTTTAATTGCTTGCCCTGTGATGTGCTGTCATCTGTCACAGCCCATAGACAGCAAATAATGGTTCTTCTGCCGTCACTTTGTCACCCAGACGCTCAGCATGCAGAAAGCAGCAGAAACACCAGTAACTGATATGCGTCTTGAATTACTGATAAGGACTCAAGTGTGATGAGCTTTGCGAATATGGCTGAGCTTGTCTATGCAAAAGCCTTTTGCTCCATTGTGTATTGTTAATGTGTTGGTGGGTTTTTGTGTGTGTGTGCTTGGGAATTCTGTGTCTTGTGTATGTCTATGCTAGAGAGTTAACCAGTGGGATTTTCATGCAGGACTCACAAGCCTATGTGTGAGTGCAAATGTGTTTGATGCCTACTGTATATTGGCACTGACAGGTGCAACAGTTGTGTTATGCTTTAAGCTGCTTGTTTGTCTGGCATGCCGCTTTGTGTGGTTGAGTAATGGAGTAAACAGGAGGAGAGAAGAGCAGCCTGGGGGCTAATGTATTCTCTCCCCAGTCACCCTAGTCACATAGGCCTGTTGCACTGGCACACCTGTCAATCCCAAGGAGCGTGCTATAATGTTGTAGTGTCCGGCTACACGTAGCTCACTCTCAGCAGGTAAAGTGCCTAAGGCTAAAACAATATTATCCATGATAAATTGAGAAATGCTAAGTTATCTGTGAAAACAAGACACATACTTTTTTGACATGGTCATTCTGAGATTCGTTTTATTTATTTGCTTATGTGCATTAGGTTGTGTTTATCCATGTAAATGGTTGGCAGAAATCTGAACAAACTCCAAAGGAAATCACTGCTCTCAGTCTAAATCAAATCCTTTCATTTTATTGTTTTGAATTTTATTTTTCAAAGTCATCACTGTTTGATGCTACATGTTTTTACATAATTATTCACTAGCAGCTGGCTCAGCACATCACAGAGGATCGGCAGCTGTTGTGCACTTATTATCGCCAAAACAGTGTTCACACAGAAAGTGCAAAAGCTTCTGATGTACAAAAAATAATTGTTTTACATAAAATTCTTATAGAAGACAGCAAAAATATTCCCTCAATAAATTAATAAGTACCCCATTCTAAACTATTTAAATCTATGCTGTGTTTTCTGGCATAAAATGATTTTTGAAAAACAATGCAGCCCTTTCTGTTTGAATTAACTGTGGCGAAATATGTAAACACTCCAGTTCTTATAGGTAAGTGTACAGTACTGCATCACTAATCCCTACAAAGCACACAGTATGGGGCACACATACTCTCAAAGTGGCACAGCAGAAATCTATGTGTAGCTGAGCTGTTGTGGCTGACTGTAGTAATGTGATGTTGAATTCACTGTGGCTGTAGGAGGAAGTGTCTGTCCATTCCCAGCGTAGAGTAATGGATGGCAGAGCAATAGGAGTGGGAGGAGGAATGCATCCTACTCCAGACAGCTGTAATGGATGAGAGTACAGCAAAAACATCAGAACAGGAGGCGGTCTGCATGCGCTCACCATCTCAAGCGGTCACAAGCAGAGTTTGTTGGTATTGAAATCTGCTAACAAATAGATGTGAATGGAACAATGGAACACCTGGAGAAACAGAGAGGGCTGATGTGTTTGTCAATTAGGCTCTCTGCATGCCAGTGTGTTGGATACACACAACCAAACACGTGTTTGTGCATCTGCAAGGTTTGATTATTTTTAGAGTCCATGTCCTTTTTGTCCTTGTGCCTTGGCTGTAAAGTTTTACATTTCTCCGGTATAATTATGTAGTTTATGTCTAGACCCAAAATAACTCTGGGGCACAGGATACTTAAGGTGCGCTGTGCATTGCATGGTCCTAAAGGCAATGTAGGCCAGCATCCTTAGACTAAGACACCTCCATCTGTCCCCTCAGCACTGCCTCTTCTTTGACAGCCCCCCAGGAAACCCACCTTATCGTAATGAACACCTACAGCACTTGTTAAATAATAAAGCTTTTGTCCGTCTCTGTGTCTGGAAGCTGAAGAGATGTGGGCGCACCGATGTACATAAACTATAACAGTGCATGTATGATGCCCAGCAGGATTTTCTCCACATTTCTTGTCCAATTTCTTAAACTAAAGAAAGTTTATATTTAACTTAACTTGACCTATCTGCTTTCTTTATTCCAAATACTTCTTCTTTTTTTTTTTTTTAACTACAACTGCACTTTTGTTAAAAACGGAAAAATATTCCATGTTCTAACTGTTAACTAAGAGACAGATGAACACAGAAAACATAGAAAACGACCGAGTAGAAGCACTGAGAAGGGAGGATGGCGGGCCAAGTGTTGTTTTCTGTCAACCCATGCAGCATTGTTGCTGTTTCTGGCTGGTGAGGTACGTCTGGCAGGACCAGGTGCTGCATACCAGAAAGCATTATCAGCCTTGCATTGCTTTTACCACTGTAACGAGCCCCCTAGTGCAGTATTATCTTTTTACGATAAGGATATCAATAACAGTGCACTTTACTTATGTGCTACCTTGCTCCGGGGAGTGTTAAAGAAGGTAAGGGTGAGCAGGTTTCTGATTCGTTCTTTCAAGGAGAGCCACTGATTTGACTTTGTCAGTTTTTTTTTTTTTTTTTTTTTTTTTTTTTTTGCTCATGGATAAACAACTATCAAACTGCATACAGCTGCAAACCGTCTCCAAGTTGATGAGATACGGACAACAACAAGCTTCTTTAGATTCTGTCTGTTTATTGCATCCCCACCCCCATGATGTGTAGCACAGCTCCTGTGTCTCTGTATCTGATCCTCCAAAAATTAGGTGTTGTGTTTTTCATGGTTGAAAGGTTTTTGCAGCTAATGCAAAGTTTGCAGTGAACAAACATTCTCTTTCTTCGTATCTTTAAAAAAACGGAAGGATCAAATTTGCTGTTCTTGACATTACATTTTATTCATTTCCTCCCTTTTAAACAGAAATTGATGTGACCCACTCTGACCTGCTTTCATTTGCATCAGAATAAAACAAAACAAGTTGTCTGCTTGTTAAGGGGAAATTCATTTGAGCAACCATCATCAACCATAACTTAATTCCTGTTTTTTTAGATAAAATTGCTCCTAAAGTAATATGTAATTGTCAGAGAGGTGATAAGGTGTGTTTGGGGGATTGTTCATAAAGAGTTATAGGGATATTTCCAGGTTAACCTCCTTGACTGAATCCTTCCAGGTCATTGTCTTTTTTCTCAAGAACAATTGTTTGACCATCTGCCTACAGCTCCATGAGGGAGTTATGTTATAGAGAAAAAAAGGTCATGAGTTAAAAGGTCACACCTGTCATGATCAGCTGAGAATTCAGGCTGTTTTGTACACTATGCTGTGTTATAATGCCCTCTTTCTGTCCCCTTTTCTCTCCTTCTCTCCTGTCTGCAGTGTCTGTATGGCTGTTACGTCCACTCCTCCATCATCCCCACCTTCCACCGTAGGTGCTACTGGCTGCTCCAGGTAAGAACTCTTTCTTCTTTACACTTTCTTTAGTTTCTCTGGTAACTTTTCCCTATAAACTTTTTCTAAAACATGAATTAGTCACATGATATGGATTTCTATCACACCGATTGGCAGACATCGACCTCTCTCTCTATCACCATGGCCCTTGCCCTCTTCCCTTTTCTTTCCTGGTCTCCATTTCCCTTATCTGTGCCAGTCATTCACTTTTCTCATGGCAGTGCCCATACAAGCTGTCCAGCAGCAGGACAGTATCTCAGTCTACTAAAAGCTTTACCATCTCTCCTGCTTAACAGCTGCAGTGATGGGCAGTAAAAGCATGATGGAAGAGGCTCCCTGCACAGTGCAGTGTGCTTACTGTTCCTACTTAAGTCTGCAGGCTGAGAGCAGTTGTAAATAGTTGTCCTTTAATCACCTACACAATATATCTTATTATTCTCTTTTTGCATGGCAGCCATTACTGTAGGACGGCGCCTGATGCAGCCATTTTCACACAGATTCAAGGATGAAGCTCAACTCCCTGAGAACAGAAGTTTCTAAAACTAAATGTCTTTGTTTTTTAAACAGATAAAATGACAGTATATTGGCATTTTAAGATAATATGAGGGAAAATCTGAGAACATTTTAAGGATATCCTGAAATTTCAGAAGTTTCTGTGTGTATTTTTTCTAAAAATGAAGATTTTTCATCTGTTGAAATGACTAAATGCAATCACAACAAAAGTGACAGAGAGAAAATATTTAACATAGTGTTTTATCCTCAATTGCAAGCTAAAACTGTTTAAAAAAAGTCCTTTAGAGGATATACATCCGTGTATTGTATATAGAAAATAAAGTTTAATTCTTTGTTTGGTTTCTGAAACTTTAAGGCTTTCCTTCCCAGCTTGGATGAGGATAAAGTGCATTGTTGGGCTTTCATGTCTAAATACTTAATGTTTGGATTATTTCCTTATTTGTTTCTTGAATTAGAATGTATCTGGTATTTGAAAATGGCTTTTCTCATTTCAGCATAAATTCTTTCCCTCTCTATTGTTTATATTTGAAAAGACAGTTTAAATTATGTAAAGAAAACATCAGACACTGTTTTGGTTTTTCATTTTACAGCAGCCTCCAACATTTATCTGTCCATAGTACTCATTTTTATTATTATATTCTTCTTTTAAATATTTAAAGAGACACCTTTTATTTATTATAGTTATAGTTCGTCACTATAACTTAAATTGTCTTACTAAAAACTTTACCATGGTGGACTCAGGAAAAACTGACCCTTCTGAAAAAGATAGAATAGAAAAAAGCTGTAATATCAATTGCTAAATGCTGAAAAATATTTAATGGTCTCACCACAAAAATACTTTAGTGGCATTTCTTATCTTCACACTTATTTCCTTATTTGCATTCTTTGTACTAGGCAGTAATAACAGCTAAAGCTGCTAAAAGCCATTTCCCTGCCTATCTCATCTCTGCCAATCTCTTGTAATTTGCATTAACTTGTGTTTTAAACCTATTAAAGGAACAAGATATTTACAAAATGGATTTAGTCTGAATGATCAGGTTTTTACATAGTATTACTAAAAGTTAGTTTTAGGAAAAGTAATCCTAATGCTCCCAAATCTAATTGTATTGACTGCAGGGACACCAACCTATGATTGTGGATACAATGTCCTCTTGTTTTTAAGTCATGTAATGTTATGCTGCTTCTATATATTTTTGCTGCATTTTGTGAAATCTGGAATTTGACTTCAATGCTGCAGGTTCAGAAACTTGGTGTGAAATAGTCCCAAAAATGATTTATAGGAAATAAAACTAAGCTGCAGTTCCAGAAGAAAAATCAGTCCAAAATTACTTTGACAGAAATCTCAGCCCAGGAGCATGTAGATGTTCATAAAAATACATTTGTACACACTTCATAAAGCACAAACAGCATTGGGGTCACTATAGGTTACTTTTTAAAACTGCAAACTTTTTCAGCCTCTCTCTAAGCCTGCTGCAAGAGTCACACATAAACAATCATTAAACTTTGAGGAGTTCACTGACTCAACTTTTCTCTCCTGTTACCATGAAGCATTAGCTAAGAACAACTGTCTAGTGTGAATCCTTGGCCTTCCCTCTGTACACGGCTCAGCAGATCTTCTTACTCAACTCCCGAGGTTCCAAACTGTATATATGCAACTAACAAATCCACCCATTCAAACACAACAGTACCCTCTGCTGCCAAAATACCAACATTTACTCATAAGCTTGTGTTTTCTCATCATTGATTCTTTTTGAATGTCCAGTTTACATCTCTTATAAGTGGTTTATTGACGTTCATGGCCAAACAAAAAAATATTGTCATTTAGAAGCAGGCAAGGAGATTAAACTTTTGATCTGAGATAAACCTTCAGCCTCTCTGTCACTTCCTGCCATTTTCAGAGAGCATGGTTGCAGTCTTTCACACTTACTCCCACCCTTTTTTCTCCCTATACTCCTCCACTCTCTGAACCCTCTATTCCTAAGTCCCTGTGTACCATTTGCTGTGTCCATATGAGATTTGCAGGCAGTAGTCTGTCAACAGCAGAGCAGCAAGGAGACTGGAGCTCCCAGAGCAGCAACAGGGAAAGGTCACCAGTGAGTGAAAAATGTAAATATTCAGCCATCCTGCAGCCACAGTCACAGAGAGACTGAGATGAAAATAACTCCTATTACACAGCCCCCAACAGGCAAGGAACACAGAGGACAGATGGGGTAGAGACCGGGTTGAAATGACAGAAGATAGACCAAACTTTTCTTTTTATTTTTAGCAATAAATACACTCTCTTAGATCGCCAAGATATAAGACTGTTCCAAATATATTATAAGCACATGCATACACTACAATAAATGTGAGAAAATGGATGGAATGTTGCTTGATGTTAGTATTTATGATCAAATGTATGGCAGAGGATAGGAGCCTAAATGAAAGTCAGCTTGAGGGAGGCATCTGACTCTTTATCCACTCCCAATCCTCTCTTTATTGAGTCAAAGCCTGGGTAATGAGACAGGGGACGAGAATAAAGACTCGGGAAGGGGGTCTTCTCTCATCCCATTCACTTTCTTTAAACCCTTTTCACTTCTTTTTCACAATCTGCTAACCCCCTCCACCCTGCCTCCATCTCTTCATGTCATTAGTTCACTTTAGCGTCTGGCCCATCCTGGAAAATGGCTTAGACTAAAGAAAAGTATCACTGCTGTCAACAGTAGCAAACAATACAAATGACAGCTGAGACTGAGAGCAGTTGTCAAAAACACTGTTATAGATCCTGACACAAATGGACAATAAAGTAGCTGATATTTGGCTAATTAAAGTTTTTTAACATTTTTATCAGTTTTTCTTAATCAAAAGCTGAGACTTCAGGTAAAGTGAAAGTCTTTCACATCATCTGTTATAGGGGCACTGATTCCTGTCCCAAAACTCAAGTTCTCAGTTTCTCAAAGAAAAAAAAAGAAAACTTGTCTAAAAAAGGAGTCCGATCCACTGCCAAGCAGCTGCCAAAACAACATGACAGTGCCATTTTTTAAAAAGGAGATTAAAGTTGAATTTTAGCAAACACTGAAATTTCTGAGGCAATTTCTCATAGACAAATGAAGCCAAAGTGGATGCGTTTGGTCCCGATGCACAATGTCAAATTTGGCAAATGCTACACTTAGCATATCAGTATGAATTAATTCAATGCATAACTGTGCCAACTTTTTCACATGTTGCTTCAAAGTTTAATTCACCACAGGTTCTTTCAGTGAAAGCAGCATCCACCTATGGTTGCTCGATTCATAATCCTGCAGCCTCTCACAGTGTCCTGCAGGTGGGGAATTGCATGTTCTGAAGGGCTGTGCCTGGTCAGGCCTCATGGGCAAACATGAAGCACTGACTGCCAAGTCTGTCCCCCGGGCCTCTGTCATGTGGGGGTGGGGGTCCTGTATCCAAATTGTTTGTAGGATTTGTTGCAAGCACACACACTTTTACTGACACAGAGTATCTCGGCTGTCCTGGTGGCACTGATTGATTCCATTCCTCTCTGTCCTCCTTCTCTTGTTTAGCGCTAATCGAATTCCCCGCTTGCACCCCTCAATCAAATCAGACAGTGGAGTTTGTGCTGGCCGGCAGGGCCACAGAGGTGGAGATAATTATGATATTAATAAGGAGGGGGGTCTGAGGGGAAACATAATTTGTCCTGCTGCCTGGCATGAACACAGAGGGGGGGTCAATAGCCATTCCCTTCTTTTCCTGCTTTAAAGAGTAAGAGAGAGGAATGAGATAATAAAATGACTAGTTAGGCAGGAGGGAATGCTGACGACCTTTTTTCTTTAGAGCTATCACTTTTTCCCTCTTACCTCGCTCAGCTTAGACTTCTGTGCTCCAGTCTCTGTCTCACATGAATACATTATTAATATCATAATTCACTGCAGTTACATTTTTCCTATTACATTAGTCCTTCAGAGTATAATGACTTTGGAACTACTTGAATTAGTGTTATGTTGGAAAATGAGTTGTCACTGTAGTCCTAGTGATCATTCCAGCTCTATTAGACAGTATTTCAGTGATTTTAATTTATGGAATAATTCAAAGGTCAGTTAACTGGACAGGCAGAGTGATAACTTTCTGATTGAGGAGAGTTTTTGACACTCTGGGCTCTGCAGCACTATACTCAAATACTTGTTTTGTTTTTGATTTTTCCTTTTTGGTTCTACGGTATATTAAATAAACATACAAGATCGTTTGAACTCCAATGCATTAATACTTCAAGCCAGTGCAGTAAACAGATCATGCGCAGGAGCTAGCCCATGTGCTTGCAGTGCTACTTCACATTTCTGCACCAGCAGAGACAGAGGTCTATCTCAGTCTGGTTAATTGAATAGGAAGTCTTAAGAAGCTCCTTTTGCCATGCTGATCCACGGTTCTATGTGAACGCAGGGCACCGCAGCTCCACAGCAGTCGTGCCTGCAGGCTAAAGGCAGACAGATGGATTCTTTATATCTATCAGAGTTCTCTATTTATTCGAATCAGTTTAGTTGCCTCTGTGTTGAGCACAGGAAGACAGGTGCCAGATTCCGAGAGGTTCAGGTGATATCTGATGACAGAGCAGAGCTGTCAGGTCCAGATGCACATCAGATACGTCCAGACTATGTGAGGCTACGTAATGAATATTTCACTGAGATAAATCATGGATGAGGCTAGGCACCATTCTGTTGATTTCACTGAGAGGGTAGAGAGTCAGGAAAATCTGGTGAGGTTTTAACTGGCTGTCTACAACCTCGGGGCAAACGCAGGCAGCAGAAATATAATTGCCTTTAGCTATGAAGGCTGTTGTTTGTATCAAATGGAAATGCGCCGCTACAAAGCGCAGACTTTTAGAGCGGGACTGCGCTCCTTGACACTACCGTTAAATTCAAAACATCAACACTGGACTGGCAGGAGAACAGGTGGCAATACATGTATTGGGAGTATGTGTCTGCATACCTGTCAGTGCCTGCACATGCTTGTCCTTCTGTGCATGTGTGTGTCTCTGTAGGAGTGCATGTGTCAGATTTTTCCGCTCTGTTGAAACTCTATGTTGGGAGACTGTGGTGCCCTGAGCAGCATGCTGCTGCTGGCAGGCCCTGACTCTCACTACCACGAGGAGAACAGCTGCTTCAGGAGCTTTACAGGGTGTGAGCCATGTCCCTGTGTCCCCAATATGCTCACACACTCTCACCACCTCTATCTTCTCCCTTACTGTTACTTCACTTTGTGAATATGGAAGTCTTAAATTAATACTCTCAAAATGCTACATTCCAACCACTCTCTCTTTAAGTCTTTTTTTTTTGTTGTTGTAAAATTTTACTTGTTCCTCATTTGCATCAACAGGAACAGGGACCCCTGGAGCTTTTTAGCGTGTAAACAAAAAGCTCTATCACCCTGTTGTTTAATTACTGACCCATCTTGGAGCGCGCTCCCACCCACCACACCCCACCACGAACACACAATGCATTAAAAGCAAGTTGAGCAAAACCCCAGTGGTATGCTGAGCAGTCTCTCCTCCTGGAAGACTGATCCATTCCTCAGTGCCTGCGACCTTTTCTATAGGCTCATCGCCTGGCCCACCAGCACGGCCAATTATCACAAATCCCCCGGCACATTTGTCTTGCCATTTTCATTCTGCAGCCAAACAGGCGTGCATGGCCATAGTCTCACGTAGCCTCCATATAGCGGGCTTGGTCCAGACGGAGAAATAGAGGACCACAGCAGGTATGTGATGCTTAAATAATTCAGTTCTCCTGAAAGGTTAAGCCTCTGCCAGTACGGAGAATTGACATTCATCTTGCTCAAGGGTTTTGTGCCTGCTTTTCAGAAAGAGTTGCCATCAAAATGTTTAAATTTTTTGGCTTCAATCTTGTTATTGATACAAATATTTTATGGGGAATTGTGTTTTTACATTCTCTTAAAAGCTCACTCGAGCTTTTCTGAAAATCTCATTGGATTGTGTAAAACACAGGTTCCTGTCTGAGAACAGGTAAGAATTATACCAGCAACTTTAGCAACATGTGTGATATTTTCCTTGGTGTTGTACATTGTAAGCTCTCTATTCAGCTGTCGCGTGCTGATTCCCATCTTAGATAATGAGAGGTCTCTTGGCATTGTGTTATCAGCCTAGCCTTATTTGTGTTTACCACCTGGGTTTGTGTGTTAGAAAGCAGAAGAAATCAATGTATCCAGCGTACAGTAAGCCTAGTCCAGCCAATCTCTTCACATGTCAAGCTATAGTCACCAGTGTCACTTTACAGGCTCTGGCATGATAGCAGAAGTGTGCACGTATCTCCCATCTTTCCAGAGAACACTGGTCACAGCTAATGACCAGAACTGTCTGATTTGTCCTGCCTTGATTACTCCTCTGAGCCCCAATTAGCCGTGGATGAGGGCTGACATCTCGACACAATCACTCGGATGCGTCATACAGGGAAGAATGAGGCAGTGGAAGAAAGGACAGAGGTAAGGGCAGCAGATGAGGAGGAAAGTGGCAGACGGAGACCAGGGAAGAGTTGGTATGAAAGCTCCAGTGTTAGGAAGCCTGTTGTCTGAGTCGCTTATCGATCTCAATTCCCCTTAAAGCAGCAACCACTCATTGACATACAAGCCAGCCGCCCTGATTGCAATTTCTATAATTGGCAATTTTCATTGTGAAAATCTAATTCTCTGAAGGTGTTAGCTGTATCTGGTTTGAAACAGGTCTGTTGCTCTGTGGATTCAGAAGGAGGACAAGTAGGCCTGTTGGTGTAAAGATGGAAGATAAAAAGAAAGCCAATGAGACCTAATCAGTTTAATAGCTGGAGTGAAAAGCAAAATCGAGTTGCCACAACAGTCTTTCATTATGGAGAAATAAAATGTTAAATCTCATTTTTGTGTTGCATAATGGCTCCCTATAATGAGAATTGTTATTTCAGTATTTTCTTTTTAAGTTTGAGTTTTACCACTCTAATCAAACTCTTATTTTTGCATTACCTTAGCATGCACTTGAATCTCCCAGGTTTCAATGGGTGCAGTTGTTTGTAATGCTCCTATTCCCCTTCTGTAACAGACAATTGAAAAGTGACTTGAAGGGCACTTAGTCTTTAGAGTCAGACCAGACCTCATTTAGTCTTTTTTGATGTGAGTCGATGTCAAATAGAACACAAACATCCGCACTCCCTTCAGTGGAATTGCTCTGATCCTGCGGCATCCTTGTCTGCTCTCCATCTCAAAGCACGCCCAAGGAAACCCAGCAGGGAGGAAGGAGGAAAAAATGAGGACGGAGTCAGAGAGAAGGCAGGAAGGGGAGAGAAAAGAAGTGGCAGGAGGGGGAGAAAACAAGAGGTGGCAGGAGTGCTTTGAGAATGGGGATTAAAATTAGAAGATTAGAGGTAGGAGATGATATCATTTGGTGGAGATGAGCAGGAGCAAACGAGCAGTGCAAATCACCTGACGTTAACGAGCTGCCTCATAAATAACTGCAGCCGAGCGTATGCTTGGAGCTGGATCTGGCTGGGACTGCCTTGTGCAAGAGAGGCATAATGCTTGCCTTAACATTATTTACAACCACCTCCCAATTTATATTGGTTTCTCCCCGAACGCCCCAGAGCTGCATATTGGCCTTCTGGATCAACGTCAGAGGACATTTTGCTACCAGACTTGGGATGTTTAAGTCAGCTTGAAAGCTTGTTGAGTGGCAACCTAACCTTCTCATTCTGCAAAAAAGAAGTGAAAGTTCGACGGGCCCCAACAAACAAGAGAAAATATATAAATAAACAATCATCTTCTCCACTGGGCTTTCCGCCAAAAAACCGCTTAGTTAAACTGTTTTCTCGTCTCACTGTTGTTGTTTATGTTTACTTCATTTTACAGATACCAATGCAAGAACAGGGAGTCATTAAAATATATTAAAGCCATGAGTTTCAATTAAGTGCAATTATACTTTTTTCCTGGTCTGCTGAAGTTCTTTTAACCTCCCCAGCCAATTCAATGAAGGCAGGAGCAACAAAGTTAAAAACAAGCAAGGAGGATGTTGTACATTTTCCAGTTTTGAAGAGGCAACTAAAAGAAGGCGTCAGACAGACATACTGGAGGATATACAGTGAGGTCAATAATAAACATTCAGAAATCACGTTGTACGATTTTTTTAAACAATTTATTTGTATATTAGTGTGACAAATAAGTATTTGATCACTTGAGTTAAACAACTTTAATATTTGGTACAGAAGCCTTTGTTAACAATTACAGAGGCCAAACGGTTCCTGTAGCTCTTCACTAGGTTTCTACACACTGCAGCAGGGATTTTGGCCCACTCCTCCATTCAGATCTTCTCTAGATCTGTCAGGGTTTGGGGCTGTCACTGAGCAACACGGAGTTTCAGCTCCCTCCAAAGATTCTCTATTGGATTTAGGTCTGGAGACTGGCTAGGCCACTCCAGAACCTTGATATGCTTCTTACGGAGCCACGCTTTGGTTCTCTTGGCTGTGTGCTTCGGGTCATTGTCATGCTGGAATACCCAGCCACGACCAATCTTCAACGCTCTGACTGAGGTAAGGAAGTTTTTGCCCAATATCTCACAATACAGAGCCCCGCTCATCCTCTCTTTAATACAGTGCAGTCGTCCTGTGCAGAAAAACACCCCCAGAGCATGATGCTTCCACCCCGTGCTTCACTGTAGGTATGGTGTTCTTGGGATGATGCTCCTCCTTCTTCCTCCTCCAAACACGCCGAATGGAGTTAGGATCAAAAAGTTGGGCCTTGACATGGGCTGACTTCAGCAGGGGAACCTTCCGTGCGATGCATGATTGTAAATCATGACATTTTAATGTATTTCTTATAGTAGCCTTGGAAACAGTGGTCCCAGCTCTCTTCAGGTCATTGACCAGCTCCTCCCGTGTAGTCCTGGGCTGATTCTTCACCTTACTTCGCATCACCGATACCCCACGAGGTGAGATGTTGGGAGGGGCCCCAGTCCAAGGGACATTGACAGTCATCATTAGCGTCTTCCATTTTCTGACAATTGCTCCAACAGTTGTTCTTTTCTCACCAAGCTGCTTGGCAATTGCCCCGTAGCCACTTCCAGCTTTGTGAAGGTCTACAATTTTGTCTCTTGTGTCTTTTGACAGCTCTTTGGTTTTGCCCATGTTGGTAGTTAGACTTCTGACTGATTGTGGGGTGCACAGGTGCCTTTATGCACGCTAACGACCTCAAACAGGTGCCACTAAACTAGAATCATGAGCAGAGTGGAGTTGGACTATTTAAAAGCAGAACAGCAGATCTTTGCTGGTCAGAAATCTATCTGATAATCAAGTGATCAAATACTTATTTGTCACAGTAATATACAAATAAATTGTTTAAAAAAATCGTACAACGTGATTTCTGAATGTTTCTTCAGATTCTGTCTCGCACTGTGGAAATGCACCTATGATGAAAATTTTAGACCCCTCCGTGTTTTCTAAGTGGGAGAACTTGCTAAATCACAGGGTGATCAAATACTTATTGACCTCACTGTAAACGTGTGAAAGTTGTGTGTTTTTTGTTTGTTCTTTTATCTTTTGGGTTTTATTGTGACAATGTGGGGTGTCGAAAAAAGGGGAAGCATACAGCTCTATTTTAGCCAGTAGCCCAGCAGCAGGAGAATGACTTTCACTGGCCGCATTTTAAATATTACATGACTTCCTGATGGCGATGTGCTGTCTGAGGCTCTGGCTAGTTCAACCTGTCCAGATAAATCAGCTGTTAACCGAACTACCGAACTCCAAAATTCAATGTCTCCACCCATTTTACCTCATTTTCCCTTTCTTCTTTTTCCCCCTATCTTGTGCACTATTTTAGCTCCTGTGCCACATTCTATAGCCCATCCCTTCTCGTATGTGTACATTTCTGCCATGTGGAGTCACTCTGCGGTCTTCTGCCAAGACTTCTAACGTCATATGCAGCTTGGCAGGTGACAAATAGCTTTTTAATTGCTTGCACCAGGAAAATCATTAGTCTCTTCCCTTTCCTTGGTGGGACCAGGCGGGACGTGTGTCCAATAATAATAGCCTCACTTCTGTTTTCAGTCAGCTATTTTTAGAGCTGCTACTTTCAGGCCTCTTCCTTTATACATGCCTGTGTATTTGTACAAACATGTGTGCCTGTGTGTGTTTATTTGTATGTTTGGAAATGGCTGTGCACACCGGCAAACACGGGCACAGTAAGGGTGGGCTAAATGATCCGGAGTTTTCCTTTCTTTCCCTGTGAGAGATGAAAGTATATTTGTCACTGTGTTCCTGCCTCGTGAGGGTTTTTCTCATTGCTGTTGCAATTCTCTGGCCCCTGGGAGTGGGCCGTTTGTCTCTGTGTGTGTACCTTTTTGTTTTTTGTGCTTGTGAGTTTGTCTACCTGTGTGTCAAGGAGGCTCTGGCTTAGCTGGTTGTGCATTGTAGAGCATCAGTGTAGCAATCCAGGGACACAGTGGCCAGCTAGATGAAGCTGTCGAGTTTATGGAGCAACCTGCAAACTCCAGCTGCTTTTGGTTGGAATTGTGCTTAGTGGTGAGATATAGTATTGATTTTCTCTCCTTGTGCCCTTGCCATCCCTGTGTAGATATGCACCAGTGCTCAGCATCCATTCACTAAAAAAGGGGGAGAGTGAGGAGGGAGGAGAGGTGATGTTTATGTGACGATACTGACCCCATTCGTTCACATGGAAAAAGCTTTAAATGCGAGGTAGCTGGATGGCAGAGGGGAATTGAGTTTGTGAGGCCCAGACTGCAAGATGAACACTGAATTAGATTTTTGTGTTACACAAGCACTTGTTATGGTATATCTCATGGTTCTACGGGTGTTGGTGTGTCTGCATTCCTCTGTAGGTTTATTACAGTCTATGTGGGTTTGTGTGAGATCTAAAAAGATATGTGTGTTTGTGTGTGAAGCTGTGTTAGCAAATTGGATCTGATGTGGTTGGTGTTTACTTGCTTTTTTCGACCTTGCTGTGAATCCCAGCAGGAAGACCTGTTCAGTGCAGCTCAAAGGCCATCCAGACCTTGTCCTCCCTTTACCCCAAATGTTACCATTGTCTTTTCTGAAAACAACACATTGTGTATGCTCCTCCTCACAATTAAAGTCTCCCTCCTATCATCTTTTGATCTGTTATAAAATGTTCCAAGTGATTCTTTAATTTATGATTACAAAATTGTGTCGTTTTTTAAGACATTACTGCAGAGTGGCAGGAGTTTATTAAAAAATATACCTCTGAGTTATGGGCAGGACGGTTGTCGCAGAGCAAGCCTCCCCCTCCATTCAGCTGTTGACACCTTCTCCTAGCTTTTTTGTGAAACACTTTGAACTGTCTTTGTACAAGAAATGTGCTACGCAAATAATCTTGCCTCGCCTTGTCTTGCCATGCCTACAACCCCTCACAACCCCAATCTAACATTACCGGTGCAAAGAAAATGGCGATTAATATTGGCGCTATCTCACCATACAGTTTTTGAACGAAAACTTGCTATGGCAAGGAAAACAAAGGCGTACATGGATCTAGTAATCTACAAGTGGATGCATCAGAATAGCGCGGAACAGGGAGCTTGTGACCCGCCGTTGTAGCTTCTACATCCCACCTGCAAACTTTTTCCAGCATTTTTCAATCTGCTCCTGATTCACAACAATTTACATAAATAAATATTCAGAATTGTATTTTTCAGCTTAATTTTCTTTATATAAGTGCTCCATCTTGAGAAAAATGCCACAAGACCATGTAAAAAACACCAAAAATATAATGGGTTTTTAAACACCCTGTGGTAGTTAGAGCAATATAAACTCCCAAAAGACAACATTAATGATAAAACTCAACAATCTAACATCTTTTCTTTATAAATATAATTTTTTAAAAAGCAGTAATTGAGGAACCAAAATCGAAACTGCCAGTGTTCATTATATTTCTTAGTGTAGTGTGTAGTTCAACACAAATCAGTGTACCTGTATCCACAATACACCTCCTTTTGTCTAAATCATACATATATGCACAGCGCCTTATTCTCTAATACAAAAAAGGTAGAGCAGTTAGGATTTAAAAAATGTTTCTCCTTCAGAATCGTCAGTTCTGAAAAATTTCTTCTCATTGTTATTTTAACCAAGACAGGATTTATTTTTTTCCCAATTGACACAAAAAAATACAGTGGAAAAATCCTAACATTGTCGGATTTTTTCAAAATGTTTTCTACTGTGAATTGTAAGGACCCTTTGCCCGTAGAGTGTTATCATTTTACTGGATTTCAGAAAAAAAGTTGTAAAAGTACATATTTATATTTTTGTATTTTCCTGTTCATGGGTCTGTTTGGGAGCCTAGCAAAAATAAATGATTATTTCACAGGTTTTACCAAAGTTCAATGGAGGTGAAGACCAGCACATCAGGAGATAATGAAAGTATCTCAATTCATACTGCAATTCATCCAACAGCATTTCACAATGAGCAACACTAGAAGAGTAACAATATAGGGGCTCACTGGCCAAACAGCTGAAAACCACTACTGAGTATGTGCATGTGTGTGTTTGTGTGTAATCAGGCTGTGTTATGCCACCCTATGCTGGCAGTGCTGTGAGTGGGGAGACCCGGTCTCTCTCCAGATTCATCGTTCCAGCTTTGTTTGACTAAGTAGTGCCATGGTGTGTGTGTTGGAGAGGGCCTGAGTGCTAACAGCAGCAGCAGTGCAGCGTATGTGTGGGTTGCCTGAGCCAGTGGGGCTTGGCACAGAGAGGCAGCATATGTACATGGCCAGCTTCCTTCCTCCTCTCCAATCTCTCTCTTCAGCGCTCGCCTCCACGCTGCCTTTCACCTCCTCCAGGCAGTGTAGCTCAGAGATCAAAGGCCACTGGGGGTCCCAATATTCCCAAACGGCAACCAACCGTGTCTCACTAATGCCATAGCTTTTTCTTCTGACAGACACAAATGCACGTTTCAGTTCAACTGGTAAAATATTGTGGGACATTTGCCGTGACTTTTCAAGGATTGGTACTCACACTGCGACCTTTTGCTGCCTCACATAGAGTCTGACTAACACTCTACATGTAAAGCACAACCATTTTATTATAAATCTAAAAAATATGGATCACCATCCAGCAGCCTTTAAAAGCGTTAACTCTGTCCCAGATATCCCCAACCAGCTGTTTCAGCCTTTCACACTTTCCTGCAGCCTCTTCTCCTCCTACCCTCTCAAACCAGTAAATGAACACTCATTTGCAAGTTAGATAAATCATTTGAATGTATTATTGATGCAAACAAATTAGCCGGCAGGCCCCAGACAATACCTAATGGAGCCTTGGCTTATGGGTGAGGTAGTTTCCAGTGAGGGCACTGTCGGTGTTCCAGGATTGATGCCTGCTCTTCTGCCCCGTAATTATTTCTCTCACAAATTATTCAGCTGTTCTGATGCAGTGTGCAGTTTAAAGTAGTGCTTCTTATTGCTTCCTATATTGTTCCATGCCTCAGCTTAGCAGCATTCATTAGTTTATTAAGAAAAAAAAGCACACAGGCAATTAGATAACTAGGATAAAGCCACCAAATTGAGGAGATGGATTATTATTCAAGTTCATGCATGCTGCACATCATTTACTATGGTTTCCATCAGTGTTGCTTTTTCTGGGATACTCTCTTATCTTGAATTATTTGTTCAAATATTTACTATAAATCTCTTCAACAAAAATCAGAATAGTAAAAATGGGACACAGCAAGCATTTAGTTGATGCTTGCAAGAAGCAGTAAGTTAGAGAGTTGGAGAAGAAAACTAGAAGAGGAGATGAGAGAAAGAGCAGTCTACCATACTGTCCTCAGTGATTAGGAACCAGTATTGATCAGAGGAGGTAAGGGTAAGGCGAGCTGAGAAGAGGAGGGACAGAACAGACCCTGGAGCCTGGACCCCAACTCTCTGGTGGTCTCTGCTTTGTTCCGCTCCTGTAAGCTTGCCAGGGCCACTGGGAGTATCATCAAAGGATCCCATCCATCTATCTGGCCCAGTTGCAGACACATACATACACATATTAATGCATACATACAAGTTCCTCTGGCCTTTGAAAAGGGGCTCCATTTGATGATATCATTTCCCATTTTGCTCCAGTGATGGCAAACCAAAGCAGAAATGTTAGCAGCAGGAAAGCTGATAAGAGTTCAAGCTGCCTTGTGCAGTGCTAAATGCAAGACATCATCATCATATACCCTCAAACAAAGGCTGAGGTTTCAACAGTTTGGCCTACAAAGCCTTTGTCTGAGTCAGGCCCACTGTTAAGTTATGTTGCATTAAGACTCAAATGCAAGGAAAGGTAGTTTTCTCACAAGAAAGATGTAGAAGCTCCTCCAGATGTCTATCAGATTTAAACAGGAAAGCTAAGTGATAGCATTCAGCAAACTGAAAATGTGATGAGTAAAAACCAGAGTAAAGGTTGGTCTAATAAAACAGATGTGATGGAGTGGTTTGCTCCAATTACGCCAGATCTATGTTTGTTTTCACAGAAACCAATAAAAAATGACTGACCTCCTTCATTTTCCTTAAAATGTTTTGACAAAGGCTGACACTTTGCTTTATTTCTATCTGATAGTTTTTTTCCCTTCAACTAATGCCTTAATTACAACTGCCCTTTGGGTGGATATGGGATATCTGCGCGCAAGTGACCGCAACAAAATATCAAAGTTGCAGATCGCTCTGTGAGCCCTTAGGGCAAAAATGTTCATGCATCTTTTTTTAACGGGCATGCTGCATGTGTCAGATTGTTAGGGTAAGAAGGTAGATGAAAACAGGCATAGTACGTCTTTTTTTTCTAAAACCTCCCCAAAACCTTCGCACTGCGTACGGAGCTCGTTAGTACTGTTTAAATAATAATTGTGTGCCTGTTGCATGTGTCATGCTTGCAGTCTGGCTATTAGAAATGAAGAAATTAGAAAATCAAAGTGTAGTTTGTGTGGGCATCCCACATGCACTTACATATCACATGCACACCTCGTGTTTTTGGCATGTAGTCAGTAAAGAGCCAGTGCGCACATCTTACTAATGACTAATGTGTGGCATAAGGATACTGAACGACATCCATACATCATAAGTGTGTAAAACTTACATCATGCTTACAAATTCTTCACGATACACTTACCACAAGCACAACAATCGTTCCATTTTCACAACATCCCTTAAGGTAGCCACATGAGCCACAAGGGAACTGCAAGACACACCTGGGCTCTTTCGTACAGATCAATCTGATCTGCATTTGACTAAGGCATAATAAAGTAGAAAGCATGCTACTGCTATGTTGGAAAATATGCTGTTTTCCCAGCCACAACACACCAGCACAACACTGCTCACATAAGCAAATTACCCATTTGTGTTTAACAAATGTTAAATGCAGTTCAACATTTTCTGATCTGCACAATTATGTCATTACATTAGTCAAATTAAAGCAATTTCATAGAGATTCTTTCATCCTCGACATGCACATAATAATCATGTACATTTCTAAACCAGACATCATTTGTTGGTGTTTGTCTTCAGTTCTGTTGTGAGGAAATGTCTTAAAAAACACATTTTATTTAAAACATGCATTGAAATAAAAATTTCAAATACTGTAGTTAATTAAAGTTACACAACTACTGTATCAGCTACCAGTGGTGGTTGTGTGTTAGTATAGCATTTCCAGTGTGGTGTTTATAGGAAGTACTTATTACTTTGTGCTCTCCCAGGGACAGAGCAGTGTTAATGCATCTTCTTCTTAAAGTCTATTTTTCCCCTCCCCTCTGTTTTTCAGCTGACTCTGAGCTTTGGCAATCTTATTTGCCTTTTGATCCAGATCAATCTCCGTCTTATCTACAGCTCTAGAATCATAAACATTTCATAAGCTCTACCTTGACACCAGCAGATTCAGAGAGCCAGTTTGGTATAATATGCCGGAAGCGGTTAGTTGATGCTGGACTAAACTTAGTCACAAAAAAACATCATAAACACCAACATCTTTTACAGCTGTTAAACCACTGATAGGCAATCAAACATCTTTATTTAAGTTTATATATATACATTTTTTTTTTCATATTTTGTATCATATCACGAGGTGGTTCTGCTTCGTCTTTACTGATGATTGTGATGTATTATTCGTGGAAAGCCTTCACCAAGACACCAACATCAATTTGGAGACAGTGTGTGTGTGTGTGTGTATTAGGCTCTCCTCTGGTTGATTAACACCCATCCTTGCTGTGTTTTGCCTCACAAATGATTAGGTGTTATAAGAACCATGGCTTCCAATGGAGATAATTTGACAATTTGAGATTTGAATGTCTTTTCAATTACCCTCGCGATTTAGGCACTTTCATAGGCAGCTCAAAAAGTAGGTACTTGTAAAACTACCCACCTTAATGCATTTAAATAGCTGGATTTACTTTTGCACTTTCTTCCACCATCCTTTCATCTGCATTCTTTACAAACCAGCAGTTTAAACTTTTACTCTTTGTGTATGTGCTGGTTTCCACCAGTGGAGCAATCAGCAAAGTGCTGTGTCAGCACCTGTGTTTTAATGATTAATACCATATTGATAGTCTCAATTAATTTCCTGTTACACAACCAGAAGGCTGATGTTGCTCTCCCTCTGTCACGGCCTTGCACTTGCTATTTGGAAGCCTCCTTGTGGCAGCTGCCGGCTGCCGATAGGACGCCTCGCAGTGGCTCCTTACCGCAAATTCTACAAAAAGAGGCAAGCACATATGCAATTGCACACCACTATCTTGGAGACACACACAGCAACTATTACACACTCTTTGGCTCTTTGCATTTTATACGCAGATAAACAAATAAAATGCAGCTCTTTCTTTTTAATATGTTTATTTTACACTTGTCTTGACTTGTCTGTTTAGCATTGGTCATAAGTTTCTAAAAGATAAAAACATCATGTTTCACTACTTTTCAGATTTTTACAGGACTCATTACTTTTTCTGTCATTTCAGCAGCTCAAACCTCTGTGCTTTGCTTTTTAAACTGATGTAAAATGAAGCACACCACTTTCTGGAGCCCAGTGTTTTGATTTGAATATAGCCCCCTTCCCTCCTGTGTCACATGTTTGTAGCAGTGTGTAGCTAATTATTTATTCCTGTGATGATCCCTGTCTAAGCCTTGATTTGACAGCTCGTTCCCATGATCTCAACTGTCCATGGACCTCAGATCAACTCACAGTCAACACTGCCCCTGTTGGGAGGCAAGGGAAATGCCGTTTGTCGATCAGATTGGCAGACCTTTGATGGCGCTTTTTTCCCTCTGTCTTTTTTCATATCCAAATAAAACAGCCTCTTATCTTTGACCACTCTGTACTTCACCCCATGAACCCTTATATCTCTTTCTAATATGTGCTGTTTATCTCAACCTCATTCTTTAATTCTGTCTCACTTGCAGCTGCAGTCTTTTTTTTTCCATATTTCATGTGGAACCAATATACACTATTGGTTGCTAGGAAACCGTTTGAGCTTTTTTTCCCCTGGGGGCAGACGTTTGATTACCCATTTATATAGAGTGTGTGTCAGAGCTGGTGTGTTTCTTCATAGAGAGGTCTTGCAAAGCTGAGTTCAGGGTCTGCTCCATTATTCAAACTTGTAATAATAACAAGCTTCTAAGCAGATTTGACAGAACAAATAATCGCAGCAGACAAGTTTTTATGGCTAAGTTTAATTATTTGTAAGACTTTTTTAAAACATTTTAGTGAGTATTGATCTCCATGTATGTTCTAACAGAAAGTGAAAGGATGAGCTGTCTCTTTCAGCCTCAAATGCTGTTGGTGGTGGTGGTAGCAACTAGTGTTGTCTACTGCTGATGAGCTTTTGGAGAGAAAGAGAGCAGCCAGGTTAGCCTGTCTTGCAGCTGGACACACTTCAGTCCTCGCTGTAAGTCCCTGTTTAAAAATGCACCATCACATCTCACTCTCCTGGATGCCCCTGTGAAGTCCTGATTCACTCACAGGCACATGGACAGAGCCACATAAATATTTTGCCTTGTCCATTGGCACACGGACAAAGACAACACACATAAACAAATTAGAATCTGCACTGGTATGAAAGGGAACAAGAACAGAAGATGGAGAGATGAGAGAGATGGCATTAGCTGTGGTTCTTCATCCAAATGAATTGCACTGTGCCCCAAGAGAAAGAGATGAAAATGAGAGAACAAGCATCTGGAAAAGACTCATGGAGAGCCCGAGGTTGGAAGGTTATCGTGAGGCGAAAACAAACAAAACCAAAGAAAAAACATGAAGGGACAGCAGAGGAATGAATCCTTCCTGCATTTAGAAGAGCTCAACAACTACCTTTTCTTCTTCCTACTCATCTGTGACTCTGGGTCACCTGCATGGCCGGTGAGTATCAGGATCAGTGCCACTGGCGCTGTTGAGGTCATTATGGCAGCCGTATGAGCTCCTGATGTCCCTTTCTCAACCCCTCCGGGCAGCCTGGCCTCTCACTTGGGACCACCACAAGTAATGGAGAGGGTAGTGTGCTCTGTAAGGGCCTTAGGATGAATAAGTAGGCTGTAAACTGTGAGTTGACTTGTGGCAGCTAAAGGGCCTTCAACGCTTGACTGCCCGGCTTACCGCCTGACTTACTGCCTGCCCGCCTGCTTGGCATCCAAAACGCTCCTCCATATTCAGGCACTGAAAACTGGCCTTTTGCACTTGCATTGTAATGCATGCAGACGCTTGGCACAGCAACAGATGAACTCCACCTTTAAAAGTGGTGCACCGCACAAATACATTTCAAAGTTGGGAGGAGCCATGCTCAAAAATAGCGAAGCACTCTCTCATGCTAACTCGCAGACACGTAGAATTGCAAAACGCACTCATATATTAACACAGTCACACACACAGCTCGTACAGCTCATGCTCTCACACATACACGTTGACTTGCATTCCCCCACACAGAGTGAAGCAGTTCTGCCCCTCTAAGCTGAGTTATTTAAAGCCCCACTCTCAACTCCATCGGAGTGATTATGTGCTACTGAATTAAACATCACAGGCCTCAGCCCCTGGCTTCCTCTGAAACAAGCTCAAACATGCTGGCCTCTTCCTGTTCCTCAAAAGTTCCGAGTTATGCCTTTCATATTTCACAGCCTCTACACGAGGTAGTGGAGGTAAAGAGGTGGAGTAAGAATCTTCCCTGAATCAGAATCTCTGGTTGTGGCTCTTGTTTTCCATCCTCCATACAGCTCTTGGATGGAAACAGTTTAGGTGATACAGATTAAAAGAAAATGGTTCCCAAACTGCCTCTAGGGCTGTGACATATCGTGATGCACTATTTTCTGCAATAAAAAAGTCTAAAGTTGTCATATTAAGAATATAAAAAGGCCATGACGTGTCACACATTTATGTACACACATACACGGTATAGATGTGAGAATAGTGCTACAGGTTTACTAAAGTCTTACTTCCTGTAAGAGGAGATGCTTAGATACTGTAGTATGAGAAACCAGGTCACGCGAACCATAATAAGAAAAAATGTGCCGCAATTGTTGCAGCTAAATTAGTTTTATCACTTGAAGTAAACATATTGTGAATACAGGGTGGGAGGAAGCACAGGCTGTGGGTGGGGAACATCTTAGAAGTCAAGACATCATTCAAACGAGCACCACTTTAAACTGTGTACAAGACTGTTTGAAAAGCTGAATACAAGGTAGAACATATCATGTGGGGGGAAAAAGTTTAGAGTCATAAAGTTCAGTCTTTTCATCACTGAGTGGAGAATATCACTAGAAAACTCCCAGTAGCTTTTCCTATGGGCCAGCAACACCTAACTGGTCAAATTACAGAATCCGATATCAGCTTAATCATGCACTACATCAAAAACAATTCAAAGTTGCAGTAATATTGCTTTAGCCCAACCTTCCATCTATAAAACTGTCAACATCAGTGCAAGCGCTAGGAGTTACTTAACTCATAGCTTTTAAAGAGCTCAGCAGGTGTAACTACAGACGGGGAGGTGAATGCTGTTAAAGCTCTAATTAAGTAAATCAGACGGGTGTGCTTTAAACAGCACACATTGATAAAAAAAAAAAAAAAAAAGCATTGTGTTGTTAACTTTAATGAAGAAATTGCAACGATCTCCTGAAAAACTAATAAGAAAAGAAAAACGATTACTTCCATCAGGCTAATTTCTCCTCAGACTAATATGCACTCGTCAGAAATATTGCACATTATTTTAACGTATTGGTATGTTAAAATTGTTCAAACAGGAAAAGACTTGAAAAATACAGCAGATAAACTACTACCTGCAAGAATAAGCCTGTCATGTGCTGTCTCGAACCTTAAAATAGGATATTGTTTTTTATTTTGCTTTGGTCACATTACACCTAATTGCCTCTTAGTATTGGATTGATGCCCGCCCCAGGTATACATTTTTTTGCTCAGCATAAAAACTGTATTGCATTGGAGGAGAACAGGGTGCAGCAGCAGACTATAAAGTCTATCAGTTACGTTAAGTATTGACTCCAGACACCCAAATTAGGATGTTTTTTTAAACTGGGAACATTTAAATAAAGAGCTTGTCACAGACTTCCCGGAGAGAAGCAGGATCAAACAGGGGTTTGCTCTTCCTCCTCAATAGGAGTTGTGGGTTTTTGTTGTTTTTTTCAAGGCTGGTTTGAGATTTTTTTTTTTTTTTACCTCAGTGTATGTGAGGCTGTGTGCTCATGCACTGCGTGTGCTTCTGTGTGCCGGCACGAGGCAAGGCACCAGCCAACCACCCCCACGTTCCGAAACACACCCTTTGGCAGTGAGTGATAAAGGTTCCAAACAAAGCAAGAAGTCTTGTGACTCGCGGAGGTGAACTTGCAGCACCACAGAGGCAGTTGACCTTGAAATAAGCAGTGGTGTTTGGGGACAGGCGAGGGAGGGCAGTGTTTAAGAGTGCAACCTCAGTGCCAGAGGCCAGGAGGCTGCCTAATGACTGGCACGCCATGCTATCCATCACAGTGCCACTGCCAGGGCACCTGCCCCCGCAAACCCACGTGTGCAAGGCTTTAATCACCCGTGCAACCTTTTCAGTGTGTACAAGATGTGCAACCCATAGATCCAATGCAAAGGTGCTTTCATATGAAGATAAAACCACAGAGACATGCAAAAAGATGCATACAGTGAAATGTAATATGCGTTCCTCACTAAACCAACATGAATATGCAGCCGGCGCACTCAGACTCACAGCTCATTGCACTCATTGTGCGTGCATACTGATGAAGGTACAGAAACTAACGTGCAGAAATCTGCCTCTTGACGCTCATTCACAGGCTATTTATATTTGAATGTGGGCAGACTGAAACACAAACAAAAAACATACACCGCCATACATTCATCACCCTCTTCATTTACGGCTTCCCGCAAATGTTTGCAACCAAACAATTGTCTGCTCCAACTTTCAGCATATTTTTCATTGATATGAATGTCCCCAAAGCCTGCTTGTTCAATTCTTCTATGAAGAAATGTTTTATTTAATCCCTGCTTTTCTGATTTTTCCCATTCCTTTGTTAGAATTGAGGTGGAAAGTCAGCCTTTGCTCATACCTGAGACCCTGTCTGCTCTGTACTGAAGAGATTTGAAGCCAACCCTCTACAAAATGCTTTTTTTTTTATCACTGTGGAACAAGGTTTCCCCCTACACGCTCTGGCTCATCCATGTTTGAAGTGGCATCCCCTCTCAATTATGATCCTTTCATGTTAATGGTGTTCTTATCACTTCTGTGCACAAGTTTCGAGGCCGGATCGAGTAAAACCACAGAGCAAAGCTGCCTGAATGACTGAGTGTACATCTCCTTATTTCTGTATTTTTTTTTTCTTTACAGATTTCTGGTTTGCTTTCCATATCATTAATGGTTGGCTGTTGGGGTAACAGTAACATAAAAGAGGGGAGTGGCAGATTTTTGGCAGGGTCACAGAGACTTAATGAGGGTATGCACACACTGGCAAAGCTCTAATAGTAGATCTTTCCGATTGCTGTGGTTCATGCTGAAGTCTCATTTAGTCATATTTTTTCAGCTCAGCACGTGGGCTCACTGTCACTGTCTTTATTCAACATAAAGTAGAAGGTCACTGTATCCATCCCTACCAACATCTGACGAGTCCTTGTCTTTAGCTTCATTAGCAATTGTTTCGTCTTCCTCTCCCTCCTTGTCTTTAGGAGTAGAACAGGGTGTTATGACTTCAGGACGAGCCAGGCAGTCACTGAGAGATCGTAGGAGCACGGGCTGCCTTAAAATGCGTGGGTGCCAGAAAAACCTGTTGCCAGGCTACAACAGCACCTTTATCCTTCGGTTGCGATGGCGATGTCTTGCATATGCCTGTGTGTTCAAACGTGCAAAGCGTTCCCACACCAGCTTTGTCCTAGAGGTCTTGTGCATTTTGCAACAAACTGAATTTCCGAATGTGCGATATCTCACATGTGCCCACATGCCATGTAATGTTTGTGAATTTGGTAGTATTTGTAAGCAAGAAGGGTGAACAGAGGGGCATCATGGTGCTAGACCACCCACTCAGCAAGCCTTCCGCCCCCGTGGCTGACTCCCCAAGACTCTGCTAGTAATTAGCTCAACATCCATCCATCTGTTCAAGGGAGGCGCAGCAAACATTAACACAACACAGCAACATCAAAACATTGGCAAGAGACAGGCCTGCTTGATAATTCATTCTCTAATACATGTGAATAGTTGGCACGCATGTCCTTGTGAATCTAAAAACAAGCAAAATTCATGCAAACAGTCAGAAACGTGCAGTAATTGTTGGTACTCGTAGGAATGTGAAGATATGGTCAAAAACAATGAAATTATTTTTTATCAATCAGCTTTTGCAACTTCATCAGGCATATCTGTTGCATATAGTTGCGCCTCTCTCTAATTTTACAATTACTTGATAGTTTTAGAGCAACGCTGTTTAGATAGGTGTGATTTGTGGAATCCGAAATAAAAACGAGAAGCCTCTAAAATCATTGCACACCTAAAATTTCTATCCCAGTCCTCCCCAGCAATGTGGAAATGAGGCTGGAAGGCTGCCCTGAGACCCGCATGGGAAATGAGAGAAAAAACAACCAAAAGACTACATTACACAATTAATCAATAAGTTAATGAGATCTCATTTTCTCTGAAAAAGACCATCCAGGCAAAAAGTTCCCCCTCAGCCTTTTCCCTCTTCTCTGAACAAACTCCTGATATTACACAGTGGAAAAAGAAAGCAGCCAGCAGGAAATTAAATTAAATTACCATCCTGATAGATTTATGTGGCGCTTTACATTTTCATTGTGTTGTTTTCCCTCTCTGAGTGGAGGTAAGCCTGAGCTGGGAGAAAACTGTTAAATATGTTGTAAAGTAGACGGAGAAAAGGAAGTAAAACAGGACTGGGGAAGGAGAGTGAAAAGTTTTGGTCGTTGTTTGCCTCTAGCTCCCTCCTCTGTTGACAACACATAACAGATTTCCAATTGTAGAACATGGTGACACACACACACAAAAATTCCTTTTCTAGGAAAAACTTCAAGATTGCCACATGAATTTACACCAAGCGTTCAAGTGTGTGCAAAAAGTTAGAGAAACCAGTGGGAGTTGAATGGAGGAGTGTTCATACCTACATGCGCAACTGTTCCCTGTGAGCCATTGTGTGTCTCGCAACTATATGCTCTGTCTGTTAACACTATGCTAATGAGTTTGTCCTTCCTCAATCTGTTTTTGTGCATGTGTCTGCGCGTTCTCCCTCCCACCTGCACTCGCGCATCTCCATGCATTCATGTGCGCTCATAATTGAATGAAGCTGTCTACATTCAGTGCTCTCATTCCAAGTAAAGATTGAGGGCATCTCTTGGCTATTGACACAGCTGGTGATGCCATCTGGGGGCAACACAAACTGCCTGTGCCTTCTCCATCTAAACAAGGCGTCAGTCATCTAATGTCTGTGCCGCTGACAGGAAAGCAATGAGATAAAGTTACTGCAATGTCCATCTAAAGTTTGTGGTTGAAGGAGCGGCGAGAGTTCATCTGTCTTCCTGAGAACGCCTGACAGTGATGACGCAGCTACGGTTGTTTTGTAGATCTGTGATGTTTATTGTTGCATTTGCGGATCTGCATACTGAAAGCTACACCCCTGTTTGATGTAACGAAGTAGTGAAGATGGGGAGGGTGTACTCTCAGATTAATGGTTCACATTGAGAGGGAGCACAGGTCTACAGTAGCAGCACCTTGATTTATTTGCCACTTAGCACTGATGAAGCTTCCTACTGCAGTCACGCACATGTGTTGTCACGGCATTTTTCTCAATCAGTGTCGAAGTTTGTTTGTCTGTTCTCGCATCTTGTTTAGATGCACGCTCCTGGGTTTGGTTGCTGCTTTTAAACTACTTGGACACAAACATTGGAGTTCACTCTTTTCCTCCAAAGCAACGAAGACATTAGCAATCTGAGTTGGACCTAGAAGATTTGAAAGTCTAAAAGATTTGGAGTTTTACTTGGAGTAGTCAGTATGGGTGTGACTGGCTCATTTGTTTCAGTTTGGGGCAATTAGATATATTTTGTTAATGGTAACAATTGGAAGTGGAGCATTTTATAATAAAATCCGTACATAGTGACAAAAAATTACCATATATCCACACCTGCACAACTAATCTTTTAATGCTGCCTATTATTAATAAGCTGTCAATTTAGAGAATTTGCAAAGGTAACCCAGTGGCAATCTGCATTCAGTAAATTGTTAAGTTTCGATGTGGTAAACGCAGGCTGAGCTAATGGAGGGCATTGTCTCACTGTGTGGGAGGATTTGACAAAATGCCATAAGTGTGTTATGTGAGCACACGTTGTAATTAACACAAATGCACATAGTGGCATCCAAGTAAATGAGCTTACCAAACCAATCACACACACACATTTAAAGATGCAGAGATACAGACAGTCATATAATGAGCGAGATTATTGCTGCATTCTGATCCCAGATTTGTTCAGCTGCATGGCAGTGTTTGTTGTTGCACGCTCACTCCTCTGTTCTCCTGTGCGTGAGACTGACCATGCAGCAATTTAGCTTCATTCACAAAACCTTGGTATTTTTTTCCTACTATAAAGCACTTGTGTGTGAGTGCCACAGCGCGTGGCAACAGCTCTTCCTGTTGTGCACTTCCTGAAGTGATCCATCCTATCATCTCTCCTAACCCTCTTCATGCTCTGCTTTCTTTGCAGAACCCTGATATCGTCCTTGTTCACTATTTGAATGTTCCAGCCATTGAGGATTGTGGGAAACCATGCGGGCCGATACTGTGCTCCATCAACACCGACAAGAAAGAATGGGCCAAGTGGACCAAGGAGGAGCTGATTGGCCAGCTCAAGCCAATGTGTGAGTATTTAAAACACCACCTTAGAATCTTAGACATTTCATATAGTTTTAGCCTTTGCATTTGCTCCTTGCATTTTACTTTTATAGCTAACGTCTCACGGAAGTATACTCTGCAGGTCTACATTTTGGTAGGTTGCCAAGGATGGGAGATTTAGCCCCTCCATCCTCATTGTAGAGGGCTCACACTTCATTCCAGTATGCATTTCTTTCCAGTATTCCTACAATGTTTTATCTCCTCTTCCCGGAGCTACGTTCCACTCTTGGGCAAAGTTCAGCTCTTCCCCTTGACCTCTGACACCATTCTGGGCTGAGTGCGAGTGCAGCTCCCTTTTGTCTGAACCATAGAGACCATCGAGACAGAGGAGGGCAGCAGGCTGGTTATTGATTCATGTTAGCGGATGAGAGCAGGAATATTTGACTCACCTGAAATTCCCATACCTCCACTTCCCCTCCCTGGTTCTTTTCTGTCTCCATCTTTCTCAAATAGACCATTTGCTGTTGTTATTAGCTTTAATAACTTTTATTTAGGTGGACTGCAGGTTTTTATCAGCATTACATCTGAGCTAAGACTTTGAAGAAGGGGAGTGTTTTTATTTGATGATAATAGCTACAAAGGGGACTTTGTGGGACATTAAAATAGTGCTGTTACAATACTCTTAAATACCAGAGTGTGGCTTTCAGGAGCTAGCATAGCTGAATCTGATGGCCAATTATTAGTGATGTGGCCAGGTGAAGAGAAAAGTGTCAGCGACTTTACAAACACACACACACACACAAATACTAGCTGCTTAACAAGCAGTCAAAAGCCCTCATCACCAAAATGTAGGCTACATCTTTACCCTCATCACTGCACTAGTTTTAGGACATTTGAACATGAAGCATCACCTCAGGGCGGCCACTGAGCAACAAAGGCCTACTGTATTCATTTCATCTGTGGGCTTAATGTAAAAATCAAGCACCATTTGCTGTAATGTGTGAAGTCATTAGCTGTGGTAGTTGTTGGGACAAAAAGGGTGAGTGTGTGATGCCTTCTAGCTGCCATGCAACATGAAGGGGCTACATAAAGAGCAAGTATTCCCTCTTCTGCTTTCTATCTTTGCTTTCTGTCTTTCTTCTATGATATTTTCTTTTTTTCTCTTTTTCCGGGAGCGTTATGCACGTTGGCTCACAGTGGTGGAGCAACATTGCCCTCTAGTGGTCCTGAGAAAAGGCAGCATTTACCAATGGAGTCAAAGTGTTTTTGTCTGATTTTAAAACTAAAATCAGTACAAACCATACTGTACATATTTATGCACTCAGTTTGATGTTTTCAGTTTTAACAATATGTCAAACATTTGACATTCCTATTAGGCTGTTTAGATGCTGGCAACATGTTTACTTTATTTTCTAATCCCCACTTTGCAGAATTATAAACCCCATAGTTTAGGTTTTGAATATAAATTGCAAATTTTCAGAAACTATTTTTGTATTCCGCTAATGTTTCATGAGTGTTTTTTCCAACAAACCCCAGCTTTCATGTTCAATTGGCATTTTAACACAACACTGCCTACTTCAGCAAAGTAATAACCCTCTTTGATCTTTTCGTTTCCTTTTATGATTCCTTGTTTGATATTTTGCCACACAAACCATTTAACACCTCTAATGTAGAAAAACAACAACAAAGGAGATTGTGGAGATTTCACGGATCACATCAAGTTATTCTGTCTCACGATGATGAAAACCCCACATAAACTCCTTCGCAGACACAGATACTTCCATGTGTAAGTTCTGAAACATGACCTTGCTTCACCTCATCTTCTCTAACGGCTCGTGGCATTTGTAAGATGGAGGAGAAGCAAGGGGGCATCACTGCTCGGGCACGCAACAGTTTCATAGACGAGGCAGCCGTCTTGATTCACTCCTTTCCTGTAATGCACTAAATCAGAGCATTAGAATTCCACAACTGTGTCCTTGGTGTACTGACAGCATGGGCAGCTTTGAGAAACACTCAGATGGACAGTAGACTGGTTTCCAGGCCAGAAAAGAGCAGAGCAGTTCAAGCGGACAGCTGCGCTCCATTCTCCCACATTGTGCCAAGTTGAGCAGAGGCAGTCAGGTGCCTCACAGATCAGCTGTGTTTGTCATTGGGGCAACATCATGCTGTTCATGCAATTATTAGAATTATCATGGGAGCTGGTTGCTGTTTGGCACCTCAGCTGCAGCTGCCTGAGATTAAAACCTAGCGGTGCTGCTCCTGTCATGTCCGCTTTAGAGTAGAAGCCTTGGTGAGAGGAGCAGACAGGCAGACACAGCGGTAACTGTAAATCAACCACCCAGAGCCTCCAGGGGCCCTGACATCATCTAGACATTTGTCTAGAAGAGGAAGGCTGCAGCGGTCTGGCATGAGGGATTAGTGCAGATAGGAGACAAGATTGTTTGGACAAATAGGCACAGCTCTGCTTGCTGGATGTAAGTTGTTGTTTTAAGCACTCACTTTTAGTTTGTTGGACTGTTGGGAGTCACTCCACCGTCCTGTAGCCTTCTCGCTGGCTTTGCCGCAAAACAGGATTCGTGACAGTTTTTTTTTTATTTCATTCACCAGCTTTCTCATTATCTCTTTATTAGTAATGCTGGCATCATCTCACTTGTGTTGTTTGCATTACGTCTGTCAGAAGGTTAATGGTGACTGAAGCTGCACCGTTTAGTGGAATCTCTAGACACAAACAATTATTTGCGCAGTAATTAAATTGACATTAGAAAAAAGCTTCCCTGTTACACTAACTGTTCTTTTTTTCAGCTCCTTTATTGTAGATAAAAGGCTGAATAAATCTGACTTTGCTGCATCAACAGCAAGTTGTCTGGGGAGCGTATGATCTTGGCTTGATCACAGCAGCTCTACTGACGTCTGCTGGTGACCAGCCTGTAATCTGCCAGAGGATCTTAACGCTTTCAAGTTAGATCCTCATCACAGTCATCTAATTATGTTTCCCCAGCTTTTCTCGCCTCATTTTAACTAGCTGTATCTTTAATCTGCAGTACGCTCAACCTCTTCCACTGTTTCCATTTCCTTTTATCTCAAGTGCAAACAGACAGGCGCTAAGCAAATTCTCAGTGTTTTTCTTACAAGCTGTAAGCCTCACTGTCTTTACGGGGAGCATTTCTCTTTTGTATATATGAAGCTAAAGAAGTACTAAAGTGAAAAGCACTTTAATTAAAGCTGGTTCGAGTTTGTTTGATATCCTAAGTATGCTTCTGGACTTAAATACTTTTTTTTTTGCCTTTGAAATTCTACTTGTAGCTCTCAGTAGTCTTTCTTGCTACCTTCAAACTATAAAAAACACCAGCTGTCTTATCAGAAGTGGGGCCTGCTTGGCATGTAAAGCATCAGCGTGGAGTCGGGGATCCAAGTGAAGGGACGGAAGTAAACTTTTTAGGGAAAAGCTTGTTGTTGCTTAATGCTAATGTTTTTCCCATGAGACTTCTCAGAATGTAACTGCAGTTCAGAATAATGAATGTAGAGGTCAAGCTTTCTGCCAACTTCACCAACACACAAGATAAGGCAAAGTAACAACAAAGGTTTCAACGTGGGAGGGAAAGAAGCAAAACAGAGATAAGGAGGTATAACAGGAGGTTTCATAAGGAGACTGTTCAATGGATCCAGATTCAAGACTTAATATTGTTCAAGGTCACAGGAGGGGCTGTCTTAAGGTTAGGGTCAGGGTTCCAAGCTGGACTGGTTGGAAATTTATTGTTAGTTAGAGAAATTTAGAGAACGGAAAGTTCACAAAGCTGGAGCAGGAAAAAGAAATAATTTATGATATAGTGTGGTGATGAAATCAAAGAGAATGAATCATGAGTTACATTTACCCACGCTTTGAGGAGTGCAGTTATTTTATTTTTATTTTTTTGAGGAAAACAAAACGCACTCTTCTTGGTTTTTGTACTAACTTCCCACTGGCTGGTAGACGGCGATGGAAGTGGGTAGGGCTGGAGGTTGGCATGGCTGGTGGTCTGTTGAGCTGGCTGAAATCTCTGTCTCCTCCTCTCTCCTGGCAGTTCATGGCATCAAGTGGACTTGCAGCAATGGGAACAGCAGCTCTGGCTTCTCAGTGGAGCAGCTAGTGCAACAGATTCTGGACAGCCACCAAACTAAGCCACCTCCCCGGACTCACAACTGCCTCTGCACTGGTACCCTGGGTAAGGGCTAGGGGCTGGAACGGATAATCCTGTCAGGACAGAATAGAAAACCTAAGCGAAAGAGAGAAGATGGGAATATATTCTTCTTTAGCATGGCAGATTAGATACAGTGTCAGAAGTCTTTTACAGGAATATTATTCATGGTGAAACCAAGTGTAAAGCACCAAGGCCTTGTAATCTATGTTAGGGTCAGTCATCATTCATTCTCGTCTGTTATGTCTCTTTTGTCCCTTTGTCACTGAGAATAAAAAGCCTTTAATAATAAAATAACATGGATCTAAGAGTCACTTTATCAGAGGTTGGGTCCTAACTAAACTGCTGTTATGAACATCTATTAATGAGCTGTCAGATTTGTGCTTTGTTGGCTTTTTAGTTTGGCACATTTTATAAGAACTGCTGTCCGCACCAAAATATAATCAATATGCACTTTGATGAACTGAGAGAGACAGAAGTTAAATTTTATCTCATGTCAAGAAAACACTAGCAACTCCAAGTTTACTTTTACTCATTTTTCAATGTAGGCAGGAATAAATATTGAAAAAAACAAGTAACTTGAACAATGGATCCTTAGAAAGCCCAGGTCATGAAGGAAAATAGCCACTATGGTACTTGTTTTTTACTTCTTTCTTTTTAAGTGTAAGAATAAATGATGTCTTAAAATTTGGACAACATACCTTTTTAAATAAAACAGTAAAGAAAAGCACAATTTATTTAAAAAGTAGTGTTATAGATTCTATATTGGTACAGCAAAATAGTCCTTTCCTTTTTTTTTTAGATTAAACATGTTTAAATGTTTGCCTAAATCCACTGCATGTGGACTTTCAAATGAGAAACAAATGTGCATTTATGTTAGTACTGTAGGCTATTACTGCACACAGATAATAAAAAGCTGTATAAAGTTGCATTTTTATTGTTACACCTCTTCATTCTATTTTTATTTTACATTCCGACATTATAATAAATATTACTATCACACTGTCAATATTTTATGGTAGTCATGTCTTGTTTGGCACATTTATATTCTGAATAAATTAAAATTATTTCCCATATTGACACCTTTTTAGATTAGCTTCTGTTCAGTGTCTGTTCTGTTCAGTTTAAAAACCTCTACTAAGTCAAAAAAAACATGATAAAATTCATAATAAACAAACTTGTCATTTAATAAAGCAAATACCAGCTTAATGGTACTTATTCAGAATCGTCTTACTTTTTTTGGTTCTCCTTTCTGTGTTTAAAATGTTAAAAAAATATTCCCTGAGAGTTTTTTGGGGTCATCACTGTGCTTGATAATCTTCATAATTCCTATTTGTCCCTTACTATGTTAAAGGTATTATCCCTCATTCATCCCTTTGGCCTAACATTTAAGATATTATATTATAGTCTTCACCTTCCACCAAACTGAAATGTGCTGATTGATTCATTAATTCATTCCAAAATTGATTCATATTTTTCTGTTCCTTCCTAAAGTATTAATTCCTCTTTTGACTTACCCACTTAACTATCCCATATCCAGCAACATCTGCAATTCTCAGCTTTTTTCCTTCTTCTTTTTTTTTTTTTTTTGCTCTCATGCAGGTGCTGGGAGCAGCGTACACCACAAATGTAACAGCGCCAAACACCGCATCATCTCTCCAAAAGTGGACGCCCGTTCTGGAGGCTACAGCAATGCACACTCTGAGGTCCAAAACAATGACGTGTCAGAGGGGAAGACCGAGCACAATGCCCATGGTGGAAGCAAAAGCTCTGGGAGTGGAGGTGGAGGGGGCAGCGCCAGGGAGAAACGCAATGGCAAAGTCCATAAGCCTGTCCTGCTGCATCAGAACAGCACAGAGGTGTCATCCACCAACCAGGTGGAGGTCCCGGACACCACGCAGAACTCCCCTGTCTCCATCAGCAGTGGCCTCAACAGTGATCCAGATATGGCAGACAGCCCTGTGGTAACAGGAATGAGTCATGTGGCCTCAGTCATGTCCAGCCTATCCCAAAGTGTGTTTATGTCTGAGGTCCCTGGAGACCCTGTCTACAGCATGTCTCCTACTGGGGGTCCCAATCCTCACCTGATGGGTCCTGATGCAACTTCACAGGGCTTGGTGCTGTCTGTGAACGCTGATCGTCACAAATTTGCCTTCCCTGGTGGAGGAGGAGTAGGGGAACCCGGAACAACCACGGCAGGAAATAATCTGTCCATGTTGTCCACAGCTGGGGTGTCGGAGGAACTGGTGCTAAGCAGCAGTCTGGACTCTGGAACCATAAAGATCCCAGAGACTAGCATGAACTTTGACCCCGACTGCTTTCTAAACAATCCCAAACAGGGCCAGACATACGGGGGCAGTGCATTGAAGACAGAGAGCAACGCCTCCTCAGCCTCTTCTGGGGGAAGCAGTAATACCAATGGCAATCTGCAGCGCTCCCCCACCATGTCGGACAATGGCTACACTTTCAGCTCAGCTCTCGTGAAGAACATCAAGACAGAAGATACTTCCTTTGAGCAGCATCTGGCCAAAGAGAGTGGCTACCAGGTGGGTGGAGTGGTAAACTGTGGAAGTGGAGTCTCTGTGTCATCTGGTGGAACCTCAGGCCAAGGCAACCTTGGTTTAACTGCAGCAGGTTCCTTGCTTCCCTCTGGCGGGGCTCTTAGTCCCAGCACTACCTTAGAGCAGATGGATTTCAGTGCCATTGATGCCAAGCAAGACTATACATCTGGTGCTACCACAGTGACCTACGGTCAGGCCCTGCCCAGTCCTCACATGCAACACCAAAATCGTTCACCCAGCTTCTTCCTCCAGGATGCTTCTCAAGCCAACCAGAATCAACAAGGGAGGCCTGGCATGGGACAGAAAACACACATGATGGAGCACAACTCCCACGACTCTGGAGCTTATATGGGGCTGCAGGTGGTGAAATCCGACTCTACCGGCACCAATGGACATCTTCATCACCACCATCAGGCTCATCAGGCCCAGCACAGAACCAACTGTAATGGAGGCTCGCCCACAGAAGGGCCTGGTCAGGCTGGCTCCCTGCAGCTATTGCAGTACCAGGGCAGCTTTCCAGGACTGGGCTCTGAGCATGAGGAGGTGGTTGGTTTAGAGCAGCCTGGCAGTGTGGGTTCAGGTCAAGCTGGAGCCTCAGAGAGTGGAGCTGAGAATCTGCTCAAGCCAGCAGATCATATTCAAACCTGTGGAGCTGGAAATGGAGAGGGAGGAGGAGCAGAGCATTACCTGCAACAAGCTTCAGACAGTGGAGGGGTGGGGACAGGAAATACAGGTGAAGGAGTAGCTATTCATAATGGAAACAACAACAGTGATGGCAGCAACCGCACCCAGCAGCAACAACAGCTACAGCCTCTACTTCAAGGCACAAGCATGGTACAAGGACTGTATAACGCAGTAGGAACCCACCAAAGCTTGAGTGGAGCAGCCAGTAATGGAGGAGCAGGAGGAACAGGCATGGAGATCAGTCTGGACCATTTTGACATATCGTTTGGAAACCAGTTCTCTGACCTGATTAATGACTTCATCTCAGTGGACGGTAGTGGAACTGCCATGTCAACTGCAGGGGCCCTATATGCTCACCAGCTGGTCACATCCCACAGCTCAGAAAATCAGAGCACAGCAGGCGGACCCCCCCAGCAGGGCCAAGAGGATGGAGGCGCTAGAGGATCTGGCTATAGCCCCTCAGATCTCTGCCTCCAACCCTGCTGCAGTCCCCAGTCTTTGGGTGGAAGGGCTGGGGCAGAAGGGAACACGGGGGAAGCAGGCTCGCTGTCCTACATGAATGTCGCAGAGGTGGTTTCTGCAGCTGTTGCCCAGGGGGCTCTGGGGATGCTGCAGGCCACGGGGCGCCTCTTCATGGTCACCGACTACTCCCCTGAGTGGTCCTATCCTGAGGTAAGAAGCTGCACTCTCTTACCTTCATGTCTCTTATTGAAAAATTTAGGTTTGTGCTCCATAAATGAAAACAATATCTGTAGCATTACTGTTTGTTCTTAGGCCCATTTAAAGAAAAAGTACTGATTTGAAATTAAAACAATTTTTGGAAGACTATTTTAATGTCATGCATTGATCACATCATAAATTGGAATCGGTTTATTTCAATCAATCAAAACAAAAACTTGAATAAGACAAACAAAAGAAATGTATATCTATACATAGACATATCAGACTTGACCCGAGGAACCCAACAGTTGTAGCCACTGACTGTATATGAGAACTGGACTGAGTGATTCCTTCCCCTTTGTGTTTGAGTCAGGCACTACCTGCTGGCTCCAAGAAGCCAAAACCCATAGGCTTCTATTGAGGAATAAACAGCTATTACTAATTGTATTTTTTAGAATCACCATTCGTGCTCTGATACATATTTTAAACATGTTTTGGATTAGATTGGAAAGGGTTCATTTCAAGTAATTAAAACAAAAATAATCCTTGCTAATCCAATTTTTTAATTTTTTTTTTCTTTATCGCACAGTATTAAAGTTATAAACTGACCAATGAGATGCCTCAATAAAAGCATGTGGTACCTGCTGCCCCCCACCTCAAGGTCTGATTGACAGATTCTTTTGAGCCGCTTTCAGTGGAAAGGGTGTGGACTTCAAACAAGCTTACTCCTGATTGGTGACAGTAGTTCCCATAGAAGCGTTGACTCAGACTGACTCAGACCAATCACTGTCGTCTCGCTCCATGGAAAAAGGGCAACAGAATTGACTTCATTTCACTGGAGCCAGAAGTAAGGCATTTTCTATGGGTGACATCCCACTCACTCAGTCTAGTTCTCTTACAAAGTCAATAGTTGTTGCCCATCTCCTGAATTTGTCTGAATGTGGTGGATTTTGAAGTTTTTCCTCCACCTCATTCCACTCTGTCTGCAGCTTCTTGAATCGTGTCCTTAAAATAATCCGCTAAAGTCCAAACCCCCTCTTTTGCTGGTGCATCTTCTTTTGATACATTTTGCCCTTCCATTTGTATTTCCACTGATCTGCTTTGGACACAGCGCTCTGTGAACAGCCAGCCTTCTTAGCCAAGAACTTTTGTGGCTTACCCAGACTATGGAGGGGATCAATGATGGTCTTCTGGGTAGCTGTCAAGTCTGAAGTTTTCCCCACATTGAGTCAAACTGAGACAATAGAACCAAACTGATCAAATTCAATGACATGTGGGGAACCTGTACATGTGCCTTGAGTGTAGTAGATGATTATTTGGTGAAACTCAGTTTAAAACATTCATTCCCAGCAATTTTGGTCAAATTTCTTCTTTGTATTTACATTTTTTTCAAATCCTGTTTTTTAATTACGTAATTATGTAAAAAATAAGCAAATACATTTCTTAAATCGGTTAAACAGTTGGCCCTGAATCTATATTCTATGAAAGTTTCGTTATTTGAATGGAATCATGGAGATGTCTATGATACACTGCTGGAAAGGGTGTGTGTGTAAACATGCCATTGAATTTACTCTCAATCATAAGGTGTGTGTCCACCTCTACACACAGTACATGACACCCTGAATCCATTACATATTATGTTTGCCAAATGCAATTTGATTAATTGTTTGAAAGTGAGTGGAAGGAACTGAATGTATATAATACCACCCCCCATTAGATTAACAGTAGTTTTGTTTATGTACAGAATCTGGTAAAGTTGCCAAATCAACATAAAGAACAGATATAAATGCTGTATAAATTTTATCCTAGTGGAACACCAGTTTTTAGAAACCTGTAAATTAAAGTAAGAGCCAAAAGGGATTCTGTGAGCTTAATTGCATGTTAACCCCTCATTTCCCAGAACCATCTGTCCGTTTATGCTTGAAATAACACAGCTGCATAAATAAAATTATTTTCTGTCCACTAAAAATAAAGATTCAGCATTAATAGAAAATATTCAGTTTTGGTTTTGTCCGCAAAACAAATGTCATCCAGTGAAAAAAACATAAATGGCAACATAAGGATACATTTTTTCTGTAAAACATTTTTAAGTCCAATTTTGTTCTTTTCGAGTGTATTGTGTGATTATGATTTTTCTTACAAACTTGTCATTCCCTTTTGGTTATGGAATGGACATATATTATATGATTTAGCAAGAACTTTGATGAACACATGCTTCGTTGCTTTCTGGAACAAGCTCTGTGATGGTGACTTCACTTCTCAAGTTTCATACAGTGACCTTTTCCCTGATCTCTGCAGCTATAAAATACACAGGAGTGTTTAAAAAATAAAAAAAATAAAAACACTGATACTCCATGATGAAGCCAAAAGACAATCAATAAACCATCAAAATTAATACTTACAACATTTTCCATTGTATTATTTGGCTTAGCTTTTCTTAAATAAGGAACTGCAAATACATTAATTTAAAATAATTTAAATGAGCAAGTCCTTCACACATAATAAGTTTTGTTGTTGATTTAAAAATTTGATTAAAATAGTTGCAAAACAGGTTAAAATAGTTTTTTTAAATCAATTACCTTTTTTGAAATTGTTATTAATTACATTTATATTTGAAATATAAAAAAATATTTAAAACACTCTTACACCAACAGTCACAAAAACCACAGGAGATATTTGAAAAACAAAAAATGCAGATAGTAGCTTAAAGAAAAAAGACAATTTCCGCATCAAAAAGTGCCATAGGTATAACAGTTGATTTGCAAAATTACACCTAAGAATTTACACTAATATTTTTTTCTGAATCCCAAATAACATTAACAAAGCTACTTTTTAGGCCTTTTATTTTTTGAACATTTAACTAAATTAAACCAATTATATTGTAGTTTGTATGATGTGTTGTAGATTGTGTGATGATTTGTGTTATTTGTAATTAATATAAAATGATATAGCCAAATACTTTTGTAATCAAATTCTCAAAATATAACATAAAGGCAAAAATGATATACTATGATATTAATTACTCTTATTTATTGGTGGCCTGTAAGGATGGTGTAGTGCACAGCGGCAGTACGCTCCTTTTGCCTCAAGAGGGCAGCACAACATCGAAACTTAATGTCAGTGTTTCGACAAATTGTGTGAAGTGAAATTACTTTAAATCTCCTGAAGGTGGCAGCAGAGGTCAAAGTAAACGTTTAACAGCGTCCTGTCACATTTGTCTTTGCTCTTTGGCAGCGTAATCGTCACGTATGTGTGGTCAGTCTAATGTTCACACAGATTTGTTTTTGTTCACTGATCATATTTTTAGGGTGGAGTGAAGGTGCTGATCACTGGTCCCTGGCAAGAAGCCAGCTCAAACTACAGCTGCTTGTTTGACCAGATCTCAGTCCCAGCATCTCTCATTCAGCCAGGGGTGCTGCGTTGCTACTGCCCAGGTAAGAGTGGGGAAAGCTCATATAAGGGTAAAAAATGACGATTTTTTTTTTTAAGTTATTGTTTTTTGTTTGTTTGTTTGCTCTATCAGATTTAATTTGTATCTAACCGGTCCTGCTCATATGTAATTTTCTTTACAGATTATTTATCTGGGAATATATATATTTGTGTTTGAGCATTGTTATAGAAGTTTAAATCCATTTACATAATGTAAGCTTTACCTTGTTCTTTTATAAATCAAGGTCAGTGTCATGAAAGACAAGGACCGAGACTTATAGACTTTTCCACATGATTAATAATTTTTCACATTTATCTTCTTTAGCTCATGACACCGGCCTGGTGACACTGCAGGTGGCTATCAGTAACCAGATCATATCCAACTCGGTGGTGTTTGAGTACAAGGCTCGTGCTCTTCCATCACTGCCGTCATCTCAGCACGACTGGCTTTCTCTGGATGGTATGTCTGCTCTTTGTTTATTTTTAATATTTTGTTGTTGTTTTTTTGGCTTGTTTTTTGCAGTGTTGGGTTTTGTGAATTTGCTTTTTTATGTTGTTCTTGTTCTTATTTGACCTTTTTATTATTCTCAGTTCCTGTCTATAGTTTTCCGTCTGTTACCTTGGCACCTCTTATAGCTGCTGGTTTGGTCTTTCTGGTCCTTTTATTTCTGTACTTCTGTACTTTCTGTACTCACATTTTTGGGAAACATCTTCAGATATTTCACTCTTAAAGGTTCTGACTAAGTTAATCTGGCCTTTTGTTAAAGAATGCTTTGCAGAGATTTGTTTTTTGGATAGCTATATTAATTTTAGTAACTCATTTTTTACCTGTGTTACCATGTTCACAGTCCCAGGTTGTCACAGCTGATTTACTGATTTATATGCGTGACACAGAAAAAGGTTTGTGTCCTCCATTCACAAAATACTGTTCTTAGGTACTTTGTGTCTTGGTGTAAATAAAATTAAGAGCATTTATTTAGTAAAAGTCACTGAAGACATTAATTCTGGTGAAACTAAATCTTTAAGAACAATTCAGGTGACTTTCAAAACATGCTGCTTCTTACAAAAAGTAGAGACTTTTAACATATCTTTATCCACATTTTGTTATTCTTTCTAGCGTTCTCTCACAGTGCAAATGTAAAAGTTAGTTACTAAAATACTTTAGAAATAAAAGTTACTTCATGATACTGAATTAGCAGTAGTATAGTTTATCATGTTTTACCTGTATGTTTTTAATAACTGCTATATTCACCACAAGCACCACAAAGGATTAAACTGCTCTCTGTGTTTTTGAAAAACTTCAAATGTTTGGTATTGATTCTGCTAATTGTTGAGGTTGCAATTTGAGTAGATAAGTTAACTTTGTGATTTTGAAAACATGCGTTTTTGCTAGATTTTACTGTGATTTGTACACGTGAATCACTTTATTAGTCATATGTTGGTTACACTTGAATACCATTAAAGTCTGCTACTACGACTACAGTACTACTGCATTGATTGCATTTTGGTCTATAATGGTACAATTAGATTACTCAAGCTAAATTAAAAAGGTAACTGTAGTTACCTTTTCATTATAATGAAAAGTATTGAGTAATAATTTGATTATAACTGTTTTTTAGACAAAAATGTATAGAAGTGTTTCGAATTCATTCATAGTACTTGACTACACAGCAGAAGTGTTCTTAAAAAATAAAAGAAAAACCTTAAATAAATAAAAAGTCTATTACAATCATTAAAGTAGTTCTAAATAAATCAGATATGTTAAAATCCAGCTCAGACCAGATTCTTTCATTAAGAACCACTCAGACCAGTAATAAAAATGCATTTACAAGCGCTAGTATTTCTAAGAAGGCTTTTTTGTAGAATTCTGGCAACAACAAAGTCAGGAGAGTGATATTGTTTCATTGCAAGTCTACTCATGTAAAAGGAAAAAGTGTGATGCAGTACAACTACTTCTACAATGTTTGCTAAAAGTTTCTTGAATAAATGTAACTTGGTACTATCTACTGCCGCATTTCAAACATGTATCAAAGGTCCTCTGGTGGACCGAACTCTGATGAGTGGAACTTCTGGATTATAGTAAACTAATTTTATGCTCAAGAAACCAGTTTGTGATGCTTTATTATTTGCTATGGTGCATTGTCATCAGATTATGGGTAAGATATGGTCAACCTCTGATTGGAAGATCGCAGGTTTGTTTCAAAGTGTCGAAGTGTCCTTGGGCAAGACACTGAACCCCACATTGCTTCTGGTGTTTGTAGGTTGTTGCCGGGGTTTGACAGCGGAGCTGCCATCAGTGTGTTAATGTGTGAGTGCCTGGGTGAATAGGACTGTGACTGTAAAACCCTTTTGGGCATTCAAGGCAGATAGTAAAGTAGTAAAGTTCTGTCAAAATCAGCAACCCTGAGGTTGACATAAGAACCTTATGTGTGTTGGTCATATTGCCCCCATCTCATTATACCAACAACAACCTGAACTGTTACAAGGCAAGATGGATCCATGATTCCAAATGCAACAAATATTTCTAATGCTGCCATCTGAATGCTGGAGGTAAAATAAAGAGTTATTAGTCCATGCAGCATTTTTCCAGTCCTCTATGTTTCACATTTAGCAAACGTGTGATTGAAGCTTAAGTTCATGCTGTTTGCTAAAAACAAAAGCAATTCTTGTGTCCTTTCAATGTTACAACCACATTTGTCTATGACTTCAAGTGTTGTACATTTAGGGATGGCAACATTATACACATGATACTGTATGAATGGCAGTTTAAAGCAGCAGAATGACATTTGTAAAAATACTTAGGTTTAGGCTGCAGTTACATGTGAAACTATTCCAGCTTTATGAACCCTGCAAGCAGTTTAACATAAAACTGTGGTTAGTTACATAGGTTGAAGATTTGTGTTGCTTTTTTGCTACCTGCAACTTATTAAGATTGTTTTATTTAAAAACTTTGGCTTAATAGATGCACAAAAAACTGTGGTTCAGTGCCAAACTGCTGCTCCCATGTTTGTAAGGAATTGATGTTATTTAGATTCTAACTTCCAAGTGTCTATACTATCTATATGTTAAACAACACAAACTAAATCAAATCATTTATTTATTGGCACTTTTCATACCAAAGGTAACACAAAGTGCACACACTTACACCCTAAACCAGGAATCTGAAGCCACGTACAGCTCTTTTATCCCCTCCATTGTGGCTCTCTGGCTTTAAGAACAAATACAAATGCTTTGAAAATATATTTAGTTAGTTAGTTATTTGACACAGGGTGTATTTTATTTTGAAAAGAACTTGTATGTGCTGCTGTCTAAAGTAAAATAAATTAAAATCGCTATACATATAGGAAGCTATAACACTTTTATAATTCAATTATTGTAGATATTTAAAAACTACATTCATTAAAAAAAAGCCTTACTGGCCTCAAAAATAAAAAGATTATTTATCCAAACGGTAAGGTGGGACTTTGTGGCTCTCATTGGGTTTTGGTCAGTAAGAAACTGGACCAAATGGCTCTTTTAGCATCAAAGATTGCAGATCCTTAAACACTTTAAAAGCAGTTTTAAAGAAGGATATACCTTCTTTATTTACAGATGTTTCCTACATAATGTGGCACCAATTCAATTACATTTTATTTATAGAGCCTCATATTACAACAATAGTCATCTCAATGGGCTTCCTGCCAGTAATTGTATAATGTACATTAGATCACATTGAACATGAACTCGTAGAATTCAGTAGGGAATTACCAAACTAATGGCTAATCTAAACTAAACGGACTAGGCTAAGCTGGGCATCCCTGCCCTTAGACCCTCCTTCTTGGTAAGGAAAAACGATTAAGGGAAAAAAAAAAGAAGAAACCTCAGGGATGTCTACAAGGAGGGATCCCCCAGGACAGACAGGCGATGTACCAGAACTCTTCAAGAAGAATTAACTTGTTTAACTCTACAACTACATGTTTAAATAGTCCAGCAGATGGGCTTTATCCACGTGGATGGGGGGACGGCTGGGAGCGCGAGACGAGCCAGAGGCAGGGTCGACGGCCAAGAACAGGAGCACTGGGATTAACTGGAATACTGGAATCACTCCCGCTCCCTTGGAGGGGAGTGGGAAAGAGGGACAACACCTAAATCACACAGCACCAAACAGAGGCATGGAGAACTAAATGATAACTAATCGATCAAGAATAGAGGAGAGGAGGAGAGAAGAAGTAGATGAGAGTAGAGGACAGAACCCCAGTGCACCATACTTTCCCCAGCTATTAACTTCTAGCAGCCTACTAACGACTAATTAAGATTAGGGATGGGTACCGTGCCCCGATATTGCATGAGCCCCGGGGCCACATTCTTGAAGACCGCAGTATCGTTAAGATCTGACCTGAGCGGTTCTGCTATCGGTACTGGAGAATTTACTTTTTCTTTTTTTTGTGTGTGTCCCACAAGATATAAGCGTTATCTGCCATATTTAACTCACCAAGTCAGTCAATTTTCCATTAATTAATGATGATAATAATTTCAGTATTCTCGTTCAAGAGGTGAGCTCTGTCTGTCTATTTGTGTGCAGGGGGGGCGGGACAGTTGTTCAGACAGCACGCGCCGCCCGCGCACACACACAAGACAAGGCAGCGCACACACAGTCAGTGGTGATCTTGTAGGGGACACGTGAGCGCCCTAGACTAAGAACAGCCGTTTCTGCGTTAAATTAATTACGTTTTTAGCCCCTACCATGCTGTCACCTTGCTACTACGATGACCGTATGTTGCGCTGTTTGTGTAGAACACTGCGGGGGGGGGCACGCGGAGCAAACAACAAACAGGTAGAGAGGCCGGGCTTAGATTCACCGTTTATGATTCCAGACCCGCGCGACAAATTATCAGCTGCTTCCTAATACTTAATAATAGTTCATAACTAATAATAGTTGTCATCCATAAAATTGATGTAATTTATTGGGTTTACTGGATTTAAAGAAAAATAAATAAATAGAAAGGAGTCTGCATCAAAGTGAATTCGTTTCCATAATCTCACTTAACTTAACTTAACTTAGCTCTGGTGTTTGACAGAAAAGTCTATTCAAGGTTGTGGAAAATGGACAAAAGATCAGAGGAAACATTACGCTCATAAAGAATAAAAATAATTACATTAAATAATTAAATAAATATCCCATCTGGAACATTCTCATGTGTAAAGTAAAATGTTTTGTTAAAAAAAACAATGTTGTTGCATAATGACGAAATAAAACACTTTATGTTCTTAATTTGTTATTTATTTATTTATTTTTCGTCCTCAAAAAGTATCGATAAGAGTATCGTTACAATACCGGATCGATAAGCAGTATCGATAAGAGTAGTAGTACCGTTAAAACCTTAACGATACCCATCCCTAATTAAGATTGTTATTCAATTTAATTCAATCATATTAATAGTAAATTGCATGCACTATGGTACTTATAGCGCATGGTAATAATATTTGAAAATCTGCATTTTTAGGAAATCAATAGTAATACAATATAGTATTAATCTAAGCAGGGAAAATAGGGTGCCCTGGCCTAGTTTATAGAACAATCTTCCCTCTACAGAGAAATATGTATAATGGATGTAATGAAAATTGTAATTATTCCCCCAAACTTTATTACAGTAGTTGAGGTAGGGGGAGCAATAAGTCAAATATTTGCTGATTACTAGCTACACTGGCAATAAGACAGTCCAAAGAGGAATGTTTTAAGCCTAACTTTGAATATAGAAACTGTCGGCCCCTCTAACATAAGCTGGGAGCTTATTCCGTATACGTATTTTCTGGACTATAAGTCGCCCTTTTTTTTCATAGTTTGGCAAGGGGTGCGACTTATACTCCGCAGCGACTTATATTAGAAATAAATTGAAATAAATACATTGTTAACCCTCCTGTTATGTTCATTTGTGAGGAACAGAGATGATGTTCCTGGGTCAATTTATGTTAAGTGTTAAGAGTATGTTAAGTGACTCAGAGAATGAGCAAACTTTTTTTTACAGTAAGATCTTGAAGGCTAACAACATAATATTTTATTTTCTAATAATTTCATAGATTCAGAAATGCAATAAAAATGACAACTGTTTCTACAAATACAGGATGAAAACAGAGTATTAGTTGGCCAATGATGTTTCATGAAAGGAATAAATAAGTATGAGAAAGAATTACTGTAAAATTATAAGATAAACAGTCTGCTATGATTGTGTTATATGAGGTTGTGCAAGTTATTAGTACTTGGTCTCAGATTTTGTCAAATAAATTTCCCGTCTAAATGCGACTTATAGTCCAGTGCGACTTATCTGTGTTTTTTTCTACTTTATAATGCATTTTTGGGCTGGTGCGACTGATACTCCGGAGTGACTTATAGTCCGGAAAATACGGTAACAAGAGCTTGGTGGCTAAAGGCTCTACCTCCAACTGTGCTTTTACAAATTCTGGGAACCACAAGCAGTCCTGCATTTTGTGAGCGAAGAGTTCTGTTGGGTGGTAAGGGCCTATGAGGTATTCAATGTAGGATGGGGTCATACCACGTAAGGCCTTATAGATTAACAAGAGGATTTTGAACTTGACTCTAGAATCAACTGGGAGCCAGTGATGTGAAACAAACACAGGAGTGATGTGATCTTTTCTGCTGGTTCCTGCAAACAATCTAGCTGCTGCGTTCTGAACAAGCTAGAGACTTCTTAAGGAACTTTTAGGACATGCTGCTAATCCAGCCTAGACGTAACAAATGCATGGATGAGTTTTTCAGCATCACTTTTAGATAGTATATTTCTGATCTTAGCTATATTGTGCAGGTGAAAAAATGCAGGTTTAGAAGCCTGTGATATGTGAACCTTAAATGATCAATCCTGGTCAAATAAAACCCCTAGGTTTCTACTGTGGAATTGAAGGCTATATTTACACCATCTAGGGAGACTATCTGATCCGACAAAGCATCTCTCAGGTTTTTAGGATCTAGTATAATTATCTCATTTTTTTCTTGGTTTAGGAGGAATTATTGAAATTAATAGTCATCCAGGTCTTGATGTCTTTGATGCAGACATTAGTTAACAAGTTAACAAAACATTGAAGTTACTATTCATGAAAATAATCATGCACAGAAGCCTGGTCTATTTTCTCTGGGTTAATGCTGAGATAACTAATGCTGTCTGTTATATTCCAACAACCCCTCAAGACTGCTTGTTTTACCCAAGTCCTTACATTTCATTTACAGATTTAAATATTGCCGGGAAGTACCAACTGTTGCAGTTTCTTATAAGACCACTGTGGGTTGGTGGCAAATAAAAATACTACTGAATGTGATTCTAAAAGTGTGATTTTTCACCCAAAATTAATGTATGTACTGTCCAGTGTCAAAAACCTTCAGAATATTTATTTCCTGTTGTTGATGACTGTGGGGGAGGGGAGTTGCTCTGATTTTATTGGAGCTTAAATTTGTGTGCTATTGGAATCTTATGGGTGATGTCAGAGTTGATCTGTTCCATATGGGCTTAAAACCGTTCAAGATTTCCTGACATTGACATTAGAGCTTTAGAGTATGCTTCTGGAACACATTTCAAATTGAAATGATTATTTCAGGCAATCACTGTAATGTCATTCCTGAAAGTACAATAAATTACCTTCAAATCCTTTTTGTTACTGTGAAATTTTTGAAAGATAGTAATTAAGTAACATGAAATGACCTGGTATTAACATTGAGGAAATATTTCAACCAGAGAGTGAGCTTGTTTGCTGTCTAAATTGGAATATTTGTTGAAATATAGGTTAAGCTGTGAGGTGGAGGTATGTACAATAAGATTCATCTTAGGCTGACAAGAATCCTTAGATTTGTTGTCTGCATTCTTCCTTTGTCCATGTGTGGGCTTTCTCATGTCTCTGCTTCTTCCCACAGTCAAAAAGCATTCATGTTATGTTCACTGTTGCTTCATCGCTGTCAGTAGGAGTAAGTGTGAGCAAGCAGGATTGTTTGTTGTTTGCCTTTGTGCAGTCCAGTGACTGTCTCACAACCTACGGAGGAAGGTGTACACACGTTTACTCTTAATAACAGTGGGAATTGATCTCTGTCTGTGTGGAAAATGAATCAATATTGCGAGATTGGTAAATGTATTCTTTGCTAATGACTCTGAGTCAAGCAACCAACAGTAAGTATGTTCTCCAGAATGTGACTATCATGTAGGAATGTGTTTATACTGTCACTGTGTGTGTTTCTGTTGCTCGGGAAAGCGCTGCTGCAGTGTTTGAGCACTGACAGGATAAAGTAGGGCACTGTGAAGCGCGGGCTCGCAGGACAACTGCATTGCAGACGGTCCTTTAGGGAGTGGGAGTGAGTAATGGAGACCTTCATGGCAGCTCCCATACATGACAACACCAGTGGCCTCTGCTACCTCTGCCATTCATACCTTACTGCCTCTCTGGTCCATTCACAGAAGCAGTTGAGGAGGAGGTGACTGTTTCAGAGAAAACACAACCCACCCTATTACCTTACTTATATTAACTCTTTGCCTGCTGTATCTTGAAATTTCGTTTTCTATACAATTATATGTTTACTTTCTCTTATTTTGTGACTAAATAAAGTGACAAATTAACAATAAGAACAGTTGCAGTGAGATTTATTCAACTGCACTTCATATAACTGGTATTTTTCAGAAGAAATGCTGTTGAAAGGATTTTTGTAATAATATTTTGGTACCTATTTGACTGCAGCAGACTATAATATCACAATTCGTGACCTGTATGAATTAAAACAATTTAACAAAAGCACCAAAATGAGATAGTTTTAACACAATGTTGTTAGATAGAGTTTCAGCACCACATGCTGTGGACAGCGCCTTACAGAGTGCGCATGCAAATCCCGGATAGGTTCGTTAGTTTCACATTTTAATTGTACATCTTTTGGAATAACAGACCATTGACCCTCATAAATAGAAGTTCCACCTTCTTTGACTGACTTGTCAAACGCGCAGCTTGGTACCACGGACGGGCTTTTGTCTTTATAGGCATGCCTCCTCAACATTTTCCCTGAGTCTGCAGCGGCGCGCAGCTCAGCTCCCTGAGTTTGCCCTCCCGTGGAAGACTAAACTGTGCTATGATGTGCTAATGGCACCGCTGCCTGCCTTGATTTGTCATAATGCAGAGTGGGGGAAGGGGGCGCTTTTCTCTGCAGTGCTGCAGGTACGGAGCCATAGGCAGGACAGAAAAGCTGTTAGAGCTGCAGAGCGCGATCGTTGCCCCCACCGAGTCCCCGCGAGCTCACATCTCTCGGCCAAAGACGGTGCGCAGGGAGCCGCCAATTTTGCAGCGCCTGAGCCCGCCAGAGAGAACGGGGGGGCAGACTGAGCCTCCGTGCGTGGCAAACAGTAGAGCGCGTGCACACAATAAAGGCGCGGAGGAAATGGGCGTGTTTGGGCAAAGCTGGTTAACTCAAGCGCGCAGAGTTTTTCTGGAGACGAGCGCGCTCCAAGTACCCCAGTAAAGGAGCACAGAAGGGCGGTCACTGTGGACGAAAAATGACAGCAAGCACGGTAACACGAGCAGAGAGCGGGGGTCTTTAGGGGAGAGGAAAGCGCGGCTCGTGAACGTGGGGGGGGGGGGGGGGGGAAATAACAATGTGGATTCGTGGCTCTGTTTACCGGCTGCACGTGTGCGCAACGGTTCCTGTTTTTTTTTTTTTTTTTTTTTCTGGTTGCTGCAGACTCGGGCAGCAGCGACCGACACCAGGGCACTGTGCAGTGAATGTGTACGAAGTGAAACAAGAGAAGAAGAGGAGGGGGCTATTAGATGAGGAAGAGAATGAAGGTTCTTCCTCTCCCTCTTGCCTCACGTCGCTCTCTCCCCTCACTTTGTTCTACTGTTGACGAGTGCTCTGTGGAGATTGCCATCCAAATCAAGGATATATATATTTATATGCATATAGCCTTTTTTCTTCATTTTCTCCGCATAATACTATGTTTTAGCCTGTCGGGGCAAAATCACACATTGTGGGAAATGCAGTTTTGTTTGGACCTCTGTGGGTCAGGATGCCAATGAATGACACCTGCATTTCCTGACAGACAAAGAGGCTGTATACTTTTTTTGGCTTTGAGGTGGAGTCTACCAATGGAAAATAAAATAGAAGGTTAGAAGTGTTAATCTTTGTGTTGTATGGTGGCTGTGCTGTCTATTGAGCTGCTTGTTGTGTGTGTTTTTTTCCATGTATGCCTAAAGTTCCGCGTTTCTTCCAATGACGGCGCATGCAGAGCTTTTGTGTCTTTACTGTAGCAGAGTTGTAAAGAAACGTTGCGACTCCACCGCTGCAGCCCAGCTCTCGAATCACGACTTTACCCTTTTTAACACCCATAACATTCAACTATTTCATGTTCTTTTTTTAATTGCAAGTTAACTTCAACCATTGAATATTTCTCGCGCTGAAGTTCTGGGTCAGCGTGACCCATGGCTGCTGCAAGAGCAAAGCTGCACGTGTTATTGTAGCTTTAGACTTGTCGCATCCTTCGGTGCCGCTGAGGTTACTAACCCACGTCGCGTGGAAATCTACCGCGCTGCACAGTTCAGATCGCAGTCAGCTGCCACGAATTCGTGACAAACGATGCTCCTTTGCTGGGATGTTAGAGACGCTCACATGCTGGAGACTTGTTTTTCCCAAAGCGACTCAATGCATGCTTTTATCTACCTGTTGCTCATCTGTGAAGTTTTTTAAATGGTAACAAGCATCCTTTGAATGTATTTTAGCTGTCCTTAAAAGCAAACTCCTGTTAAGTTTGCTGGTAAAACACTCTAAATGATCAGCTGTGGTCTTTTTTATCACATAAAATGCTTAAGTTGAATCTAAAGTTGTATGATAGCAGCAGTTTTGCTGTTAGAATAAAGCATCATGAAGTTGTAGCAGTATTTACTGGCAGTGCAGCAGTAGCAGTGTCGTGAGAATCCTTACTCCAGGATAAACTCCAGGAAAGTTTTCCTGATAGAGTCTGGCTTATGTTTTCTACAGCTTTAACACATTTGAATAAACGTCTTCAGTAATTAGAAATATTTGAAAGTAATGTGGTTTTATTATATTTAGTGCTAGAGATACTTTAGTTTCTTTTGTACCATACTTTATAACCTGATGATCCCCTTCACCTTTTAAATCTAAAGCGAGTCTATAGATTCTGCCTGTGTGGGGCTGCTGGGTTCTTTAAATAGAAGTCTCACTGCTGCGTTGAAGTAAATCATTTAGTAGCTATAATGCATATCAGTAAAAACACAGTCTTTACTATGTAGTGAGTGATTTTACTTTAGTCTTCTGTTTCCTTTTTTCTCGTCTAATAGATTTTTATGATTTATGCCTTTATGTCTCATTTATGGATGTTATCTCATTGGCTGTTGATTAGCAAGTTGATAATCAGCAACTTCATTTGTTTAAATCAGAGCATATCAAACAGTCCTAGTCTCTAAGCCATAATGAGCTGTTAATATTTCAAATATGTCTTTGTGGCCATCTGCTCACTCTCATGTCTAAAGAGTTAGGATAAATCAAGTTGAAATTTAGATTATATAACCAAATATTTGACTGTGATTTGTGGTTCTGTTTTGAAAGGATTTTAGAGTCAGTCTGGTTTTGAACAAGAATGTATTTGGATCCTTTAGCCTAGCTTGATCTTAAGGACTTTGGAGTTTTATGTTAGATCTAGTTTTCTCTAAAAAATCCATTTATCAGTGATTTGTGCATTTGCCTGCAGGATGTGACAGGCAGCACTAGATGTAGAATGCAGATACAAGGCTAATGAAATGTTCTTGTAACGACATAAGCAGAGTTTCCGAGTTTAAAAAAATCAAACCTCTCGTCTTTCCAAGACAAAAAAAAAGTCAATATGTGTGTTACTCAATTAGTGTGATAGCAGGTGACAGTAAATCCCTACAGTGTCCCCTCCTGGCATTTTAACTTCAGTGTGACAGAATGCATCTTCTCCTGCACTAGAATTGACCTATAGGGTGGACAAATGCCAGCAGAGAAAAAAGTGTGGATTTTTGTTGAACTTTGCCATTGTTGGGTTTTATACTTGTGGCTTAAGCTGCCTAATAAGGTTTAGATCAAATACTTTTCTGCATACTTGCTTTTGTTTTGTAGCAATTAATTTTTTTTACCTGACTTTATTTATTTCTATGTATTTTTGTTGTATCACTAAATGCATATTGCAGAACCATCCATCCAAAATTCCAGAAAGACGTACCTGTAAATTTTAATGCATTTGTCTCTGTATTAAAAAAAAAAAAAAACTAATAGTAAAGATGTGTCTTTGGTCAACACCAACAAATTCCAGCTGTGAGGACAGCCGCCATGAGGCCTGACCCCTTCCTCTGATGTCCACAAATAACAGTCCCTGTCAATCACCACACAAAGACCCAGAGGGAAGCTGGCCTCTTGTTTTGTTCCTACAGGAAGACACGTGAAAAAATAAGCTAGCTACTTAAAGATAACAGTCACTAAGTTAAACAAAATTTTACCCTTGCCTGTGAGGTTAAGTTTTAAACCTAAAGATAAGGAACTGAACAATTCTGTTTTTCTTCATCGCGAGTTATCACTTATAATCTGTACATGATGTTATGTGTGGTCTACTGTTTTTACTCCTTGTTTATTTTGTAATATATATAATTTCCACTACCTTTGTATAAGATGGGCTTTATTTTATTACTCTTCTGCCATGTAATTCCATCCATCCATCCATTATTGTTTTTATGTGACACAATTTTACACAACAGGTGTTGTTGAGTTCTCTGGGGTTTATGAGTTGAAGGTTTCATAGGTTGCCTGTCAGTGTGTTCACACCCTCTGTGATAGCGCTATTCTTCACATTTATGATTAAGGATTACTATATTCACATTGGCGACCCGTAGCATTTCCTGTAGTTCCTCCACTTTTGCCCCCTTCATTTTTAACAGCTCTCCATCATTCTCTTTTAGGCCCTCCCGTCCTCGCTTCACCCTTGACTTCCCATTTTTATCCTGACTGTTGTGCTGTCTTCCTTGTCCCTGCAACCAATTCTAAATTTGATCCACTTTGTCTTAGTGTCCTTCCTTTTTTATCCCTATCATCCTTTCTCATGAAGAGTCGCTGCCCTATTCCAGAGGTGAGACCAATCCACTGAAGCAGGCTTTTGTGGATTAAAGTCTTTTGCCGATTTGAAAAACCCCTAACTCTTTGTTTCTCTCTAAGGATGTGCAAGGAAGGAATAGAAAGTAAGAAAAGAGCCTCTGTGCGACGTAACAGTTATTACAATTTATATGGACCATCTCTGGGTCTACATTAATTAGCCATGAGGTGCTTTACAACACCCCTGCTGTGACGCTTATGGAGATAAAGAGATTTCAAACAACTGTCTTGTGACTTTATGGGTAGAAGTCTTTAGATTATATAAAACAGGCTTTAGATTATTGCTCATCCAGGAACAAAGACATCCATCTGTTCCATTTTTACACGCTCTTCATCCTGGGAAGGGTCAAGTCAGCCATTAAAAACTGTTATCAAGTGAGAGAAGGGCTCCTTGTTTTTTTGAGAACACTCTTGAGTTGATTCTAACAACATAATCCAGTCCACAAAACCTTTAGTGGCATTTCAAGCGCAGTGCCAAATTATTTTGTTGGGGTTTCCGTGGATGATTGTATATTTAATTGTTTTTGAGAAGATCCAACTCCACTAAAACGCACGTATTTCAGGTTTTGCGAGTCAGATCTGAAAGGGCAAAAAAGTCAAATAAATAAAGAAAGGAAATCAAGTCATGTCATCATTTCACAACAAAATGTTTTAAAGGCAGAAAAGAAAACTTCCAAACATGTTATTAAAATAAAAGAGCTTTTGAGAAAAAAAGAATCAGGATTTTTTTTTAGTTTGATTTTAGAAGTGATGAGATAGGTTCTCTTCACAGTCATACCGGGTTCACATTTCCAGTTGGTTTATGCAACTAGCAAAGCTTTAAAGTACTTTTATTACGTTTTAATAAACTGACAGTCACATTATGATTTTTATAGTTCAGCCTCTGTCTGATTTTTTCCCTTGCTTCTTTTAAAAGTGCCCATTCTAGCCCTCTAAAACAAACAGAATCTGTATTTTGTTAAATGTTTTTTGGTGCCTGTTATTTTTTTAAGTAATGTCTGCCACCACACACTGTCACAAGGCAGAGAGGAGGAGGGTGTTAAAACGTCACGGTGTTGTTACGGTACTGTTTGGCTGCTCACCTTCCCTGTCTCCTCCCACTCGTCTCAACCCCCATCCTCCCTCTGCAGTGGACGTGCATCGCATTTGGAGCAGCAGGCAGCAGGTGGAGATGACATCATCTGCACTGCAGCACACTGCAGTATTGGGTCTGAACAAAGACATGTCAGCCTAATGTTAGCAACCCCCCCCCCTTTCCATCTTTCTGTCTGTTACTCTTCCCCCCGTATCAGACGGAGGGAAAGGAAGAGCGCAGCTTTGTGTCAAGGCAGGTTTCTTGGGCTGCGACTTATCTCAACCCACTGACTCCCCTCCCTGACGCATGCACTCAATCTAGAGTAGGCTGGCAACTCTTCACCTCTTAGCCTCCTCAAGCCACCGTGTTGAGAGGTGAAGATGGATCCTCCATAATAACAGACAGTGCAAACACCGAGCAGCTTCCCTCATTAATATGAGAGTAATCAGCTGATCTACCAGCATGCTCACTTCAGGAGTCCAAAACCCACAAAACGATCCAAGACCTCATTGTTGTTCTTCCTGTCCCCCTTTCAAAGTGGAAAATGCTGTTAACCCAAGCATCCATTTGCCTGAAGTCGACATTATCTCCTTTTTCAAGTGGTGGAAACAACTGGACCTTTTATTTTTCATCGCCTTATTTATGAAGCCTTAATTTGTGAGCAATCTTAAAAAGCCAATGTCACTAGGTTGTAAAGATTCCCCTCTTCTTGTCATTAAGTCCTTACACTGGGTCATTGACAGTGAAAAGAGGCCATGCACACGGGCAAAGATTTATAGATTTTGTTTTCATTGTTTGCCTGTCTACATTTTTTCCCTTGTATACTAGCCTCTTCTCCTCCCCTTCATCAATAAGCCAATAGGATGCAGGCTCACAAGCTATGTTCCTGTCGCCTAGTTACCGCTCGGCAGCAGGTTGCCACAGAAACGGCCCCATAGTAGCTAAATGGGGAATGCTAATGCAGTCTTCGATACTCCTTGCTGCAGTGGGCCCTCCATGCCCATCCCAATCTACTGTCTGTACACAGCACACACAGGTGCTGTTTGGATGTGGTGGTTTATTTAATCTCACATTAAGTCATGTGCCTTGTGCCGCAACACCAGATATTAGTGCTTGTCCTGAATGTTTTCGTTTTCATTTTTGTGCACTCAAATGATTGATACAGTATCCATTAACATAAATGTTAACTTTATTTTAGCCAAATAAATCTGGATATGTAAAGCTTTTTTTAATATATATATTATAAAGAGATGCATATTTATTCTCTACTGTCAACCTTTTGGCAGTTCTCCTATTCATATCAATATAAACATTGTGTTATTAATCAGCTGCAGCAGGCCTTCAATCGTCCACTCCCCCCACAAGTGTCTGAAGAGCTCTAGACATTTTTAACATGCTCCAGCTGTCTTTCAACCTTTATTAGTCTACTGAAGCTCTTTAAAAGTGCTTTGAGAAAGACGTTTAATGATGGGAGTCATTAGTGGAGGTCTGATAAGCTTTAGAGGATTATTTTAGAGAAGGTTCTCTTTCTAAAGTCGCTAATTGATGCTGTTGTCCCTCCGATAATCTTTAGAAAAAATAGTGATCATAGATTTTTTGTGTGTGTTAAAGCTGAACGTAATTAACTGTCCTTCAGCGTTGCTGTATTTCAAAAATAGACTTGTGAATTTGTTCTCAGTGGTTGATTGTATGCCTTGTGACGTTTAGCCCCCGAGTCACTGCGACAGTCTCAAATCAAATCTCCTCAGAGCAACATATTGATGCAGCTTGTGGTGCACACTCTGTAAGAATTTGTCTTGTCAGGGTTGTTAGTGTAAGTGTGAAAAAGAGGCGGCTTTTGTTTTTTTTGCCCCACATATGATGCTACTTATGTGTTGACGTGTTTCTTCCTCTGTGTCCCCCCCTTGCTTTTGCACAGACAACCAGTTTAGAATGTCTATCCTGGAGCGCTTGGAGCAGATGGAGAGGAGGATGGCAGAGATGGCCAGCCACCAGCAGTCGAGCAGTGCAGGGAGTGGTGGAGCTGGGGGAGGAACAGGAGGAGGAGGCAGTGGGGGAGGAGGTGGTGGGGGAGGAAACAACAGTCAGTCACAGGTAAAAAAAAAAATGTATATACATCTTGCAGTGTGTAGCTCAAAGAACACCACTTACTGTGCCATATTTGCACAAATCAATTGCACAAATGGTAGCAATGATTAATTTCATTTTTTTAAAGGAGAAAAAAATGTGCTTTTTTGTTTTTTAAAGTGTATATCTGGCCAAATTCAGGCCAGCAGTTCCTTTGAGAGCCGTGTTGTGGTGGTCTGTGAGAAGATGATGAGCAGAGCTTGCTGGGCCAAGTCCAAACATTTAATCCACTCCAAGACCTTTAGAGGCATGACACTCCTTCACCTCGCTGCTGGCCAGGGCTACGCCACCCTCATTCAGACACTTATCAAGTGGCGGTAAGTATAAAATGATCTGCATGCTCCCTGCTGGTGCTATGCCCTGTGATTGTACACTAAAACATGACTTATGTGTTCTGTTTCTTGTTTTGCATGTAGCACAAAGCATGCTGATAGTATTGATCTAGAGCTGGAAGTGGACCCCCTTAATGTGGATCACTTTTCCTGCACACCCTTGGTAAGAAAGTTGTTGGTGGAAGAAAAAAATCATAAAGTCCTGCTTCAATCGTGCATTCAGTCTACCTAAACCTACGTGTGGTCCTTCTGTTTTCCATGCAGATGTGGGCATGTGCTCTGGGTCACCTGGAGGCAGCAGTGGTGTTGTATAAATGGGACAGGCGTGCCCTAGCTATCCCGGACTCCCTGGGTCGCTTACCCTTGTCAATTGCTCGCTCTCGCGGGCATACTAAATTGGCTGAATGTCTGGAGCAGCTACAGAGGGAAGAGCAGCAACCCCCGGGCCCTCTGCCCCCCACTACACGCATGTCTTTTTCTCCAGCCCCTGATTCAGCCACCACAGACAGCTGGATGGCAAGCTGGGCGAGTGACAGTATCGTAGCGCCAAGTGGCAAGAAAGGAGCTCCAACCACCACAACAACCATGTCCAGTACCACCAGCCTAAACCCAGGTCATGCATCTAAAGAAAAAAACATTGTTTGCATGGAAGATCACAGTATTTTCAAATGTATACAACCAACAAACTGTGTCCATTTTCAGCTAATTGTCGGTGGGTTTCTTCTGTTTTTTATGTTTTTGACAGACTTGAGAAGGCCCAGGTCAGAGCCCTCAAACTACTACAGCAGTGAGGGTCAAAGAGACCTCCCACTAGCCAAAAAACACAAACCCAACCCAGAGTTGTTTCACACCCGGCCCGACAAGGCTGCGTCTGTTCCTCTGAGTCTGGAGCAACAACAACTCAACAAGCTGTCCCCTTCCACAAAGAGCCTGTCCACAGAAGGCCTGAGTGCAGACAAAGGTCATCCCACAGGAGGCAGCATCGGAACATCTAGGTGGCCCTCCAGAGAGAGCTTTTCCTGTAACAACTTGGGGAGGAAGGTGCTGGGGATCAGTGGAGGCAGTAGCTTGGGAAGGGAGAAACTGGCCAATCGTCTGCGGCAGCGGGATCAGCTGGGCATGCTGGTGATGACGGACAGAGAAATGGCTGATTCTGAACTTCTTTCGTATCGAGAGGATCTAGAAAACCAGGCTTGTCTCACACAGATGGATGACCTGCAGGTGAGCATGAGTGTCATCTCTGTGAGTCAGAGATCATCTCTGCGCAACAAAGTTTCCATTGATCCTTTTCGATAGCCAAGGCAACTTTCCAGCAATCCATATCAGTATAACCATAGTTTAAAGAGATGTAGTGCTGGATTAAGAATTACATCCTCCAGCAAAACCACTTAAATCACTATTATCCTCGGCACTGCCATTAAAGCCAGCATTTTTGTCACAGAGCCAAGCAATTAAACTTGCATAAGCGGCCCTGCGTATATACTACCATACTGTTGATCATTTACTCAGGGAGTGCTCACCTCAGTTGTCTTTGTCTTTCTAAACTAAACAGGCAAATATGATGACCCTGGCAGAGCACATCATTGAAGCAACGCCTGAGAGAATCAAAAGAGAGAACTTTCCCTCAACAGAGTCCGTGCCCTTAGATCCATCAGGGGTCAGTAACACCATGAGCTGGCTGGCAAACTACCTGGGAAATGTGGAGCAGTTGCCAAGCATTGTTCACCTACGGTAAGGAACAGTATGGAGAGGGTTAACAAACTAGGATGATGCAGTTGTGCTTGATTTTATATTTCACCTTCCTGCTACACAGATGATTTATTTTAAACTTTTAAAAGTAGAAAGATCAAATAGTTTCTACTTAACTCAGATTGATTGTGTCAGAACATGTCAAAAATGTAATTACATGCTCTTTGCTGAGTTTTCAAAATAAAAAATACATGCAAGATCAGAAAAAGCCCAAATCTAAAAGCAGTGTCTTCTAAAGTGAAGCCAGATGCTTCATATTAAATGCATCTACCAGTTATTTGACTGAAGCAATCATTCACTGAAGTTTAACTAAAAACATAGCTGCTGCTCTTCGGTCTAGAAAGATTTCAAAGCACAGCATTTCAAATGTTCATGAAAGTACAAATAACTGCTAAATTATGACTTTTTTGCTAAAGACATATCTACATCAACCTTCATTTATGGACACTACATTTTACCTTATGCTTGAAATAAAAACCTCCACATCTTTTCTTGTAAAAACCAAACACAGAAGGTCAGTGGAAACATTTAAAGTAAACAGAAAGACGCTGTGTTGACACCATATCCCTAGAATTCCAAAGTCAAAATTGAGTCTGTGTACTTAACATCTTAGGCAGAACTTAGAGTGAATGATGCAAAAAGACTTTTTATGAAATATCAGAATGAATGCTAGTGTTTAAGAAACTCAAAGCAGTGGGGTGCTGTAGAGGTTTTGATTCTAGCCTGACTTCAATGTGCTGCAACAGGAAGTGAGGAAACCAGTTATAAATGAAAACCTGCAACCTACATCAAATACATGTAATTTTCAAAGAATATGCTACTTTGTAATCAGAGACTTAAACCATCAGACAGAGAAGAAGTACTGCACATTTTAGTTGTATCCGAATTTAAATGGTAAATAGTGTATACTTACGTAGAATATTTCCACCTCCGCCTCGTTCACACTGCAGGCTGAAACGACCCAATTCCGAATTTTTTGCCCCTAAGTGGCCCAATTCCGATCTTTTCATGACAGTGTGAATGACACAGATCCGCTCTTTTCAAATGCGACCCAGGCCCCGTGGGTTTGCCGGCCTGATTCTGATACGTATCCGATCTTTTCAATTGCGACCGCCGTCTGACCGGACAGGCGACTTGATTCTGAACCGTACGTCATCGACATGCAACAAACGTCATCATTTTGCGTTGAAGTAGGCGGGAACGAGAACATAAACAACAACCGTGGCAGACGATGCTGCTGAGATCAGTCAGTGGAAGGGAAGCGAGGTCCCTGATTGGATTAATATTTGGGTAATCGCTCTATTCAGGCCAAACTCCAGGGCTCTTATCACAACCGGGCGGTTTTTGAAAAAAAATTCCAGCTAAATGGCCGAGCGTGGTGTTGAACCTTTCCCGCGATGACTTTTTTTTTCTTTCTCCCCTTTCCGACCGTGCTCAGAAGCGCGGGGGACCCGAGGCGATCCTCCTCCTCCCTGTTCTGATCCTTAGATTCTCCAGGATTCTCCAGAACGGCTTAATAAAGAGTCCATAGCATTTATTCTGGGGGAAACCTTCGTTTTTTACCGTTCTCCATCCTCTGTAACACACAACATGAATGCGCGCCCACACTGCCCCCCCCCCCCCTTTCTCTATCGCGGCACGTGCTTGCACACGCGGGCGCGCGGCTCCAACGCACACACATTCCTATTCCACAACAGTGGGTACAGACGATCCCGACTCCATTGCCTTCTTAAAATGAGAAGATTGTAATTGTGCTGCTCCTTCATGAAAATAAATTTAATATTACAAGAGCTCCGCTGTTGACAACACTGTTGTTGACATCCATTGTTAAAGGTGGCTCCGCAAACAACGAGTGACGTCATTCATTCACCGTTGAGTATTCTTCTGGCTTCTGCGCATGCAGGTCTCGTTTGGGTCGTGTCACGGTCACACTGGAGACCACAAAAGTTCGGATTTACTTGGAAATGTGAACTGTCTTTCAAAAAAATCGGATTTTTTCAAAAAATCTGAATTGAGCATTAAGCCCTGCAGTGTGAACGTAGCTTTAGAAGGCCCAAAGTGTTTTACAGTCACAGTCCCATTCACCCATGGACACACACATTCACACCTGAAAAACTGAAACAAACACCAAAAAACCCATGTAAAAGATTATGTTAAGTTCAATAGGAGAAAGGGTTAATGTGAAATTAATTTCCAAAAAGTGACTGAACCATTGTTTTTTTTATTCATACATTGTTTATGCTGTTTACTTCAGAAGTGCTGCATGCTAAAGAATAGGACCTAAGCTCCATGGATGCTGTAATCTGCTATTTTCTTTTGTCAGGCCTCTGTATAATGAGCCTCTGACTCCGTCCTCCAATCCAAGCTTGAGTCCCGGGGGTTCCCCATTGGGAGAAGGGACTCTGGACAGATCGGCGGTCCCTTCTCCAGCAGACTGGAGTGAATTCATCAATGCCTCCAACAGCAAGGTGGAACGAGACCTGGCCCAGTTGACTTTGTCTGACCCAGAGCAGAGAGAGCTGTATGAGGCTGCCCGGCTAGTTCAAACTGCCTTCCGCAAGTACAAGGTACAGGCCCACTTCCAGCCGTGACCTGGAGTCTACACTAAAAAAGCTGCAGGTTTAGGATTTGTCATTTTTGTAAAGATTTTTGTGTCATGTTTTGGTCTTATGCTCATATTCACACAACAAAATCAAGAAAGGTTACATGAAAATGTTCCTGTGGTTTCCGCATGGCAAGAGTGGCTTGAGCAGAGCATGGGCTTGCTTGGAGGATCTGCACTTTCCCCATATTCTTGCTGCAATTTGATATACTTAAGATCCTGTACTCGCACTTTAACTCTTTCGTCCTCTGCAAGGAGTAAGTCAGCTTCTTCTGCCTGCTTTTCAAAAATCTGTCTATGAACCAATCGTCTTTGCCCTCCCCAGTCCCTTTCCTTAACCCCCTCTTCAATGGCTTTTATTGAATGTTCAAGTGACAAATTCTTTATTGTCGTTCACACTTGTCTTTTGTGCCCAGCTGACACTGATGTGGCTCCCTGTTGGGCAGCAGCATACTTCTTCCATTCTTTCTCGGGTGGCTGCTCCACAACATGTGTGCTCTTATTCCAGGGTGGATTCATGTGCTACCCACCGGGAAACCTCAGGAAGACCACTGATATCCTTTTGTGGTGAGACGTCTATGTGTCCTCTCACCTTTCCCACTCTACTCTCCAACAGGGGCGGCCCCTCAGAGAGCAACAGGAAGTGGCAGCCGCTGTGATACAACGGTGTTACAAGAAGTATAAACAGGTAGGCACCACCCAAGTGTGTTCAATACGAATAATTGTTTTTCTGCAGAATATTACTTATGTTTTACATTTCCTGTTCACAAGCTAACATGGATAGCCTTGAAGGTAACTTGATGGTTGTGTTTTTCCGTGGCGTTTAACAAAAATAATGTCCACAGATGGTTAAGCCTGATACTTGGTTCTTTCCCTGTCTGCAGTATGCACTTTATAAGAAGATGACGCAGGCCGCCATCCTTATCCAGAGTAAATTCCGCAGCTACCACGAGCAGAAGAAGTTCCAGCAGAGCAAGAGGGCTGCTGTACTCATTCAGCAATACTACCGCAGCTATAAAGAGTTTGGCCGGCTGAAGCCGCGCCACCACGGGGCCGCTGCCACCCTGGTGCAGCACAAACTGAGGTAGATGCTCCTGCACACATTGATTTGTATCATTGAATCCTGCCACAGAGAGTAAGATCCAGAAAGGAACTTATCTAAAAAAAAAAGCAGAAAATTGTCGCACGCTAGCCATTTATAAAAATTTATTTGATAGATTTTTATAATATTCTATTTCCCTATTCTGGGCAATAAGATGATTTTATTGTATTTCTCTGCAACAGAGGTAGTCTGCTCACAAAGAGGCAGGATCAGGCTGCCAGGAAGATCATGAGATTCCTGCGACGTTGCCGCCATAGGTAGGCTCCAACACTGACTCACACTCCTGCATGCAGCTTTGATGCAAAGCTGCATGCTTGCTGCAAACACCGGTCCTTATTCTGCAATTATTAAATTAATCAGCAGCACTTAGTTGAAACAAAACAAACCGGAGTATGGCCCAGTGCGGCTACATGTATGTAGGTTGAACCTTTCTGTAACAGCATTAGCTCTTTGTCACTATATATACCAAATAACTTTATCTGTGTTTGTAGCTGTAAATGACAACTTATCTTTTCTAAGATAGTAGATGATGCAAAACTAGTTAATAACATGCCAAAAAAATCAATTATTTCAAATCAGATTGAGTTCCTAATGTTACATAATGTTAATTAACAAAGTGAGTTTCTAATTCTAACAACAGAGTATGCAGCTGCGATTAAAAAACTTGTTGATGATAACGGATCCATTTGCACTCACCAAAATAAAAGCTGGCATGATGACTTCAGGTCTCTATCATGTTTAAGATTCAGAGCACACAGGACTCTAAAGATTCAAATCATTTTGTCATTTTGTAATGGAAATAACCTAAACTTGTAGTTTTTATGATTAAAAATAATCAGTTTTCACTTTTTTAACCACTGGAGTCATTAAGGTTAAAAACACATCCATTTGGTTGCTCTTTGTGCTGAATGTACCTATCAGTCCCATAATTAGGTTTTTATTTATCTATATTAAATCAGACAGCTGGTGCTCTGGATGTATTTAATAGAATTTTATAAAAGACAATTATTATTTACAAATGTCAAGCCCCACCTCCCTCCCTCCCCCAACACAATATTTGGCCCTCACCTGTCCTTGCCCCCCTTCCTCCACAGTGTCTACTGTGTGCTAATAGCTGTCTGGTATTGTTTTGCTGTTTATGCCAAGCCCCTTGATGGACCATAGACTGTTCAAGCGGGTGAGTGCAGCCTCAGCAACTCAGTTCGTGCCTCCCGCGCTCTCCGTCTCTTCTTTACCTTTTTATTCTCCCTCTTCCTGTCCTTTAATCCCTACTATGTCCTAATCTCTCTCTCTCTTGAATAATGCGATAATCTCCTCCTGAAGCCTCAGCTGTGGCATTCCGTCTCTCCGTTTCTGTCTTGCTGTTTCTCTCCGTCACCTCCCTGGCCACCTCTCCCCATTCTTCATTACTGTTGCTTGATGCCTGCTTGCATGTAGTCTGCTGACCAGAGCCACTGGTGAACTGAGAAGCTCAGATTTAGGAGCCGATTTTACCCTTGAACTAACAAAATGCTCATGAGTGACTTCACTGCGACACTTACAGATGCTTATCCAACTGTCCTTCCTCCCTTTAGGGAGTCCGATTTGTTTATGTTGTTTTTTTCTTTTGTTTATTCAGCATTGTGTGTGTGCTGAAAGCCAGTTTGAGAACACTGGGTTGGGTAGGGAGCTTCTTCTCAATTATCTTTAATCTGCTGCATGTGGTCAAATCAGGATGCCTTGCTCTTCTCCATAGAGGCATGCTATGAAACTGCTGTTTCTTAAACAAATGTCTCTCTGGCTGCCTGGCTGCCTGTGTGCTCTGTTTCTAGCCACTCGACAGGTTGGAAGACTTTTTAGATGGTTGTCATTGACAAATGCAAGACTAACCTTTGATTCAACTCCAACAAGTTAGCTGCAATTATTTAATGAAGAATGCAGAAAAGGAGTTTGGAACATGCAGTCTTTTCTAAAACAAGTGTGCTATCTTTTTAATCCTATATTTTGTGTAGGGCAAGATATGAAAACATAAAACACTTGGCTGTCAAAAGTTATCATTTTTAGGCAAATGCAACCTTGGATGATTAATAACGTGCAAGGAAAAAATAAAAAAAAACAAGATACAAGGAGTGGCCTGAGAGGGTTATTATTTATTTTTACCAAAGGACTCTAAAGCAAAGTTTGAATAATTATACATGTTTTAAATCAAAAGTATCAAAGACAAAAACTTATCTTCCAAAATTCAACATTGAAAACTTACAATTTATCTCAATTTCCATTTTGAAGCATAAAAAAAGTTAGAATCAATTGCTCTTACTCAGAACACAAATGATAAAAGTCAATCACCCCTAGAAATACATTGACTTCTGGAAGAATGCCTAATGACAATTGACATAAAATTTGAAGGCCTTGTACCATTTTTGAAACTCAACATGTTGCAGGGAAAACGTAGTGTTTAGACAACAATGGAGGGATAATCATTTGGGTTTCTTTTTCAGGCACAGTTCTTGACCCCTTTTGGAGCAAATTCTTAGTCTTAGTCTTGATTCATTGTTATCATGTAAAACATTTTATGTGTAAAATCTAACTTTTCTTTCCCGTTTTTTTTTCACTTTTTAATGTTGGGTTATAGGGCCTGTCTTACAAATAACATATTACCAGAAATGTAATTAAAGGATATTATCTTGTGATTTGATATGAAATGTGATCATCTTTCTCCTTTTTCTTTTGCTAAATTTGACCAAATAAACTTCAGAACATTATTAGAATGTTTCAAAGTACCATCATGTAACCATTCCTTTAATGGTGTTCCCCTTTTATTACTTTGTCACAGATGCTTTTTTTTTTATTGTATACCTTATATGTCATAGGCTGATATTGATGCATTTAACATGTAATTTTATTCACAGACCAGCTCCTGATCGTATGCTCTGACTTAACTCTTTTTTTTGTCTTTTAACAGTTTAGGCTGAACGGTATGACGCAGTTAGGCCTGCATGTGTGGTGTCTGGTAGAACGTGTTCTTGTGCGTGTTTTGCATTCATAGACACGTGTCTGTCTCTGTGTTCCAGGGTGAAAGAATTGAAAAGGGCCAGGGAACATGAGACCCCTCAGAAGAGCCCCCTTGCGATGTGACATCACTCTCCTAACTACTCTTTCCCTTTTTTTTGTTTCAATCCAAGACATTTTACAAGAGAACAGAAAAAAACATCAATGCAAACACTGTAATTACTACTTCTATAGCAGTGTTACTGGTTCGGCTAATATTACATCTTCATGTTTTTTTTTCTACTTCTGTTTTTTCCATGTTTTTCTTCCTTCCACTGACTTGATTTTGCTGGGAGAGTGGCAACGTCTTCTACTGGATAACAAACTGAAACGATAGGGGAGGGGGGACATTTGCTTGGTGGCATTTTTTGCACTTTTTTTCATGGATTGCTTTGCTCTTTTTGGATAAAAAAAAACGGTCTGGACTTTGCAGAAAAGCGACACAGAACAGGGTGGTCTGTCAGATGGGAGGACCTCAAGGGACTGCAGCAGAAGATCTCAGAGGACACACATACCATGCAGAAACATTCTGGGCTCTAACTGTGTTTTCATGAGTACTTTTTTTTAAAGTGACAAACCATTTCATTAAAAAAACAAAACAAAAAAAGACTTTTTTTGAGCCAATATATTGATAACTCCCACGCCGACTGCTGTCAACTGCTCTAGACTGTACGATATTCGGTTTAGCTCCTTTAGCTCCGCCTGTCCTCCTGTGCGCCCCACCAGTCTGCCCACACGAGTGGAGCTACAATTGAATGTAGTGGGGTTGAAACACGCAGAGGCAAACTTTGGATGAAATATTTAGGTTTTAACATTTCTTGAGAGAATAAGAATATGCTTTATTGTATATAAATATTGTCACTTTACTTGAATTTGTTCCATATTGTTCAATGTATTTCTCCCATCATGTCCGATGTATTGGTGATCTGTATCTTCAGGCTATATGTTGTTAAATTCTACAAAGAAAAAAAATGCATGACTTGTTGTCAAGAAAAGTCTTTGCTTGTGTACTTATGGTCTAGTCTCTCAGCCTATCCTTTTTTCGTTTCTTACTTTAGTGGCTCATGTTTCCATGGTCTCCTGTGTAAGAGCCTGTTTCATTCTTCTAAGGAAGCTTTTCTGTGTTGGTTTTATTTAACCCTGTTCTTAGCCAATGCCCCCCTCCACCCTACTCAAACACGACAAAAGAACTTGCCAATTTTGTGTTCGGGTCATCCAGGTTTTTTTTTATTTTGCTCTTTTTCTTTCTTCTTTTACATGAACTTCAGAGCCTTGTGCTGGCTTTTGAGGGGAAGATCACATACATTGCCTTGACGTCTTAGAGATTCTTTGAGGGGTCCCTAAGCTTGTCCCAAAATAGGGGATTGACAAATCCATATTTTTGACAATTGAGTGATTTCTGTATATAGCGAAGGCTGAAAGTACGTAGGTAAAAACATGCTCCTTACAGGGACTGTATTTTAGAAATATTTTATTTTATTCATTAAAAATGGGTCAAAAACAGGTATGAGACAAAAACAGAATATTTGTATAGTTTTGTTTGAATGCCGAAGAAGTATGGTTGTATTGTTTGTATATAGTGTAAATATCTGGGATCAAAATGAGCTATGTGCATGAAAAGTATGAACAGAGTAAAAATTTGAGGGAGGGGGGAGAAAAAAAAACAACAAAAGCAGTAGTGGCTATGCTCTGTAAAATGAAAAACTATTTCACTATTGGAGTATTTTACTTTATTTTGTTTGTCTGTCGGACAACATTTTGCTAAAGCATGATATTATTGCAATATTTAAAAAAAATTTAAAATACTGTATTTAGCATTAGGAAGGGTCTTCAAAATTATCTTAATAAAAAAATATCTTTTTTTCTTTTCCTTTTTTTTGGGGGGGCTCCCAAGAAACTTTTGCCAATGGTGCCAAGGTATGAGAATGCTATATACCTGGGAAAGATAGCGTAGTAGATTTTTTGCAGAACAGATAATCATACAGTACAACACACAGTAGTTCAGATGACTATAATGGCTAACAATAGCAGAAACAACAGAGGATACACAGTTCCCTAAATCAAACAAAATCGCATTTATCTTTGTCTCCTGCATCTCTGCAGATCTGTGGAGCATTTATTCATAACTGAATTTAGCATATCAAAGTTTTTCCTTTTTTGTTGTCAATGAAAACAGAATGTGATCTGAAGTTGTCTGAGCTTAAAGATTGTAAATGGCAGCCTTGCCCAATGGATCACTACGAAGCCCTCCCCATCATTATGGTCTAAAACAGTGTTGTTTATTGCTATTAACGAACATCCTCTTGCATCCAGTTTTGATATATGGTTTAACAGAGAAACCCTCCGTTGCAAACTGGTTGCAGGGTTTCTTAAATACATTATGCTTCTTGAGAAATGTCCTTGATCAAGGCTGCCAGTGTCTAAAAAGACGTTGTATTCTATGTGGAGCAAAATAATTCACCCTGGAAAGTGTGTGAAAAACTGTTTTAACTGTGTTGCTTTTCTTTATTATTCTTATTATTTTTTTTTTTCTTATGCAATTTAGCGCACATTTGCTAACATGAACCATTCTCACTGTCAAAGGTGCTAAGAGGATTTTAGCCAGGAAGCCAGGACTGCACATGAGATAAAAGGACTGCAGGATATATTCTAGAAAACCATCTATGAAACATGAGATGTTATTTTACATCAGACTTAACAGAAAAACAGTTGCCAATTTCTACAATATTTAACTCCCGTATAGTGTTTTTTTTTCCCCTGTCAGATATTTATAAACATAAATTGGTATTTCTAGGGTTCACTGACCTTGTTTTTTTACTCACATAATAACTGGGACCTCTTTGGTTTATGTAGAAAGTGCCTATTCATATTCTCTTAGCAGCAGTCCAGTTTTGTGATGTGTTTAATGCACCTGAAGAGAATGCTTATGGTCACACGCACATCTAGTGCCGTATCATTATCAACCAACATGATTGCCAGTTTTGCTCTAACACTCACCAAAGGTACATTTTGCTGCTAAGGACAAGCAGCAGTATAAACATAGTTCTCCAGCTTTCATCCTCATTTCCTCCCTCATGCCTTTGTATCCACTTTCCAACAGAACAGCTTTTTTTATTTCGAAATGCCACTACTGGGGTTTGTTGCATCCATCCACCCTTTAGTCTGTGGTTAGAATGCATAGCAGAATGCAATGTTGTGGCAAAAAAGGCAAAGGATTTATTATGCTTGCATGGGTTAAAATAGTTAACTGGGTGACCAAGCTGCACCTATAGCATGCTTACTTTCCTTGAATCGGTAGTCGGATAGTCAAAAGACATAGCTGTTCTGTAAAGCGATGAACATTGGTTTGATGTGTCACAGAACTCAGAAAGACAGAGGGCATGTGACCAGAGGAAAAACCTGGACTGAAACCAATGATCAACACTCAGCAACTACCGAGGCTTTCATGACAAAGCACGAGGACAGGATAGTTTTTAGAGCGAGCCCTGACTTTTTTAGGACTTTTTTCATTTTCTTTGAATTATTCATTGATATTGTTACCAGTGTACTCCCCCCGATTCTCACAAACGGACAACGGCGGAGACATTGGGACATTGCAAACGAACTTACCTGTGCACACAACTACACGCACCACACACACACACTTAGGTTTGTCAGTCTCACTCGAGATTTGAGTGGTGACAGCAGCTTTGCTCTTTTTCCAGGCTGAGGGACTGGTTCACCTCCCTTCTGTATTTTACTCAGGGTGCCAAAAATGGGGAGGAGGAAACAGAGCGGGACATGATTCACAGCAGAGGAAGCAAAGACTGAACTGGAAAACAAAACAAAAAATTCATGGAATAAGTACAAAATCAGATTAAAACTAAAAAAGTAAAACAGCTAAAAAATAGCATATTCATTTCTTCTCAGCAACCTTGAGCATAGCAGACACAAGTGAATCCCTGGAATAGAGTCAATTTACACATATAAATCTATACAAAGCTCTTCAGGAGAAATGATTTGACAATTTTTTCAACAGAAACCTGTCAAGTCATTGTATAATAATTCTGGCCACTTATTTGGGCCTTTGATTTATCTTGAGTGTCAAAGCATAGAGGGTAATTAGGATTAAGAATGTAGTTGCACCTGCAAATCTTGTTTTACTGCCATTTATGTGTGGGATGACAGGCTAGTTGATAGGCACTCTTCTTAGCATCAATCAGTTTCACGATGTTCTGTGAACTGGCCTGGGAATCTGCCTTTCCTCCTCTTCTATTTCCGAAGCACCCAAACTAGAGAAAGGTAGGCGCATCAGGACAACAGAACTGAGCAGTTTTACAGCGTTATTCCACTTGTTGACACAGAGCAATAAAGAACTATTTTGTGGAGACATATAGACCTAGCAGAGTTCAAAAATGATTGGACACATGTAGTCGACTTACTCTTATGCAAATGCCAGTATTGCAAGACAAGCATTCAGTAGTTTATGGACAGCAATTATATGGCACCCTTTATCGAATTGCACGTTTTCATTGAATCCAAACGGAAAAGAAGAAAAAAAAAGACCCTGCTTTGATAGAAAGTTAGGGGTCCTCACTTTGCATGTGAACTAGTGTTAGATCTCTTTTCCTCTCCTCTATAGCTGTCTTTCTCTCTGTCTTTCCCTGTTATGTGACCCAACTTTTCTCTGCTCCCAAACCTTAGAAGTTTCATCTCCTCTTGGTTCTCCTCATGTGTTTTTTTTCCTCCTTTTTTTTAATTCCCATCCCTTGTTTGTAAGTTTTATTTTTGTAATTGTGCATGTAAAAGCGTCACTGAATCGATGGATATGTTAAAAAATGAAAAAAAAAAAAAGATTTCAGCTGCTGAAGCCATGCAAAACATTTTGAATTGCCCTTAAAATATGGAAGATGTTTTCTGAATGCTTTATATTCTTTCTGCTGTAAAATAATAAAAAAAGGAAATAATGAAGAAAACCTGAGAACCAACTTTGCTACTTTTGCTTCCTCTTTTATGAATGCTAGGATGCTTTCATGGTTTCTTATGGAATGATAAAAACCGTCAGCGACAAAAGGTTTTTTTTACAGATCTTTATTTCTTTTTGGCACTACATAGTGTTTAACTTTCAGCTTTCATTCACAGGACAAACTGAAGAAAAAAGACAACGAAACATCAATAACTGCTAAGTTTTTCCTCAGTAGGTTTCAGTCACACATAAGGCGTTTCATTTTTGCAGGAAAACTGACTATAGTCCACTTTGTTTAGTCTGCAAAAAACAGGTTTAGGTATGATATATATTTATTTTTTAGTGCAGTCTCTGCCTTTTTGTTGACAACAATGATTTTTTTTCAAACGCAATATTTCCAGAAGCACTCAGAATTCCCAGATCTCTTCCTGAAATCTTTCTGGATGCCTAGAATATGGCCGAAGGGGTTTAGAAGATTCTGCTTCTCCAGAAGAAACTAAAAGAAAAACCAAACAAATATGTTTTAATAGATGTAATATTACTTTTGTGTTTAATTTAAAATTTATTCAAAACTTACGTCTTTTTTCATCCCTCTGGGCAGCAATCCAGTTCTGACACCTGGGAAAGCAAATCCAGGAAAATTTGTTGGGTTTTTTTCCACTATAAAATTAGGTTATAAATATATAGATTATATATATATACAAATGAAAAACTGTTTGAATGAAATTTTGAGCCACATTGTGGTCAAAAAGTGTGTGTACATTTTTTACCATCTCTGTTGATATTCCCGGATATCAATGTGGAATATCTGAGACCAGCACCATCCTGTGAGGGGAAAGTCTGCTCAGAGAAGGACAGATCATCCAGAGCGCTGATTCCTTGCTCCTCCACGGATGCTGGAGCCCATCATGTAAAGTTAAATGAAGCAAGTTCAGACCAAGAATCCCTTAAACTTACACCGTATTTGAACTGTGAAGAAAAATTGACTTGAACGTTGGTGGAGCAGTCTCCCTTAGATCTGGGAGTACTCAAGTAATTGCTCCAAAGCCCCAGGCCGGGGGGGGGGGGGGGGGGGGGTCATTTAAAAGATAATGCAAATCAGCCAACTAAACTGACAAATTATTTTGCATAATGGCTATTACTAAGGTATTGTCTTACTCACCGGGTCCTGAATAGGGCATCTCAGCTGAATCCATAATGGGGTGGGCCAACAGTGGGCCAGAGGCCATAAGCACAAATGCCCAGGAGAGGAAATGATTGCACTTCATCACTGCCGGAGGTTGTTGCTGGAAGTGGGTCTGATTGGCACAGAGGTCCTCAGGTGAAGGCGTCTGGATGCCCTGCACGTCCCATCCGGGTTATATACATGCAGCAGGAGACACACACCACTTCTTGCCACAAGAGCCATCATAGATCCACATCCTCTTGTGTGGATAAATCAAGCAGCAGTCCGAGGTGAATTATAGACTCAATAAAGAGGCGGAAGCAGCAGGCCACACTGCAAGGACACAGTCGTGTTTTTCGAGCTCTTTGCCTTGATTAACTGGTTTTACTGACTTTGTAAATGCAGTCAAAGCAGGTGCTTTGATTGTCATGTCAAGAACGTCCCAGGGGAGCAGATGTTGGAGAAGCCAGCCAGACAAATGACCCCCATCTTTATGGCACTAATTCATTAAAGTCATTTGGCCATTTGAATCCCCTTGACTTAAGATTCACAACATACGAAGCAAAGAGCGGAGAGCTTATTGATAAGCAGAGAGTCAGAACGTCTTAAAATGTTCACAACCTTGTTGCCGAAGAGCCATCTGACATTTGCAGTCAGTTTTAAAGGGCAGGACATTTTCTGCAGGTCACTGAATAAAATTGATTGATGCACATTATTTAGAAAGCTGGCTGGTGGAAGATGCATTTGTGGTTTTGCTTCTTCTTATTTACGCAGTGAAAAACTTTATGAGTTTGTTCAACATCAGCAGTAGGTGTGAGCGCAGCTTTGTCATTGATTAGAATAAGGGCCTTTTGCAAAGTTACATGCTGCACCTGTGCATGTACTTAAAATGTTTATTAGGGAATCACGTCAGCGTTGTAAAAGCAGATGAACAAAAAAAGCCATTTGATTTTATGGTTGGAAAAACACGGTTTATATTTGGTTTGACTCAACTCCCACCAGGCAATTACAAAGCCTCCAAAATTAGTATTGACCTTTGCATGTGGCTGGATCACCTGTCAATGTTCACACTTGGGCTTTGATTTCTTTTCATCTTGAAAAATAAAATTTCTGTACTTTTTGTCAATATTTGTGAAGTGAGAAATACTGCTGTGACAGCCCTAATACAGGAGATAATTAAATGGTTTTCCATTTAATTAGGAGAATTTCAAATTATTATTATTATTATTATTATTATTATTATTATTATTATTATTATTATTATTATTATTATTATTATTATCATCATCATCACTTTTTAACACACAGAGTGTAGAGTGTGGAAAAGCTACAATTTTTAGTTAAAATTAACACACACAAAAACAAAGCTGATGTATTCAGTAACAACTTAATTTTAGCAATGTAAGGGCTTTATGGATTGGTTTCAATGTAATATAGATTAATTTTTTTTTTGGTTTTGTATTATTGTTAAAGGTGCAAGCATTTCTAAGGCCATGATGTTTTATTTTGAGGACAAAAAATCACAAAAGTCATCCTTTTCTGGCTTATTCAATAACTATTAAATTTGTATTATGTACTTCATTCTATCTGTTTTTGTTTTAGATTCTTGTGTGGATGAAATGGCTAAAGAGTTATTAGGCTGTAAATTTAGTTAAAACTATAGAATAAACATTGAGTTGGATTTTATTTTACCCTCACAAACCAATAAACCTTGACACCAACCAATCAGCAAAGACTGATCAGTGATGATACAAGTCTAAAAAGGCTAAAAAGATTGCGAACTGGGACTTTGGCAGAGCACAAGACTGATTAGTAAATGATGATCATCAATATTTATCCTGACAGATCCATTTGTTTGATATGAGAGCAATTCCCCTTCTGTCAGGTCAGAGGGTTGATCTAATCAGTGAGATGCGATTACCGTAGATAGTGAAACATAAAAAATGATAGTCATGGTTTTATATTATAATATGTCCAATCCAAAAGTTAAAGAATGAAAGAAAATGACAATGATGCATATTATTTGAGTGATGATAAATAAAAATAGCTAAAAAAAAACAGAGGGCCTGCATTTTAATCTGCTTTTCCTCAGTCCTCACTTCCATTTTTGCTTTTATTTTTTCAGAGAATAATGTAAACAACTACAATCTTTCGATTTCTGCATCACCAATATAACTTTAAAAGATTATAGCGATTTGATCATCTCTAATCATCTAATATTTTTGGTACATGTAATTTTACCTGGTTGTTGTCATTGTTTGGTCTCTAGTTCCCACTTAAGTGGTGTCAGTGCAAATTATGGAAGCATTTTGTAGACAAACAGATCATAATTTTGATGAAACATGTTAAATTACTTGAATCTGTTCTTGTTTTATCACCTGTTTCAGTTCTCCTATTTACCAGAAAAGCACGAACAAAATTTGCACCAAACTCATAAACAAGATCATTCATTTTTTAAAAGAACTAGTTTTTCTCTCTCTTATTTAAAATGTGCAGAGGAAAACTTACTTTGGCCTAAACACGGGTTTTGTTGTGGCAGCAAGGGTGGAAATGGCAGTGCAACGACGAGGGCGTAATTTGATCCTTTCTTTTCAACTAAAGTAATCTAATACATCTGCAGCTTATGTAAATTATATAGTACAATAGCAGAGAGGGAGATAAGTTTATAACATCATTGGCCTCACAGTGTAAAGGCAGGATCAAAAAACAAAACATAAAACATTTTAAAGATGCAAATTTTAAAATGCAACATGTTATAAAGCAATCTCTTTATAGTGGAGTTATAAATATGTATGTGCTTTGTAACAGAGCTCTGACTGCATTTTTTTTTTTTTTACTAATACCGGTACTTCCTTCTACTGGTTCCATTTGTTGAGCTTTGTGATCAAAAACATCCTCAATTCTGTTGACGTTCATCAACACAACCACTAGAGGGCAACCTTACATTTAGAAAATGTAACTGAGGAGCTTTTTACGCCATGAGCTTTGAAATGAATGGAGATTTCTGCCAAGTTAGACAACTTTTCATTTATTTATCCATGGTTATTTATACAGAAACATTTAAGAAACAGTGTTCCTAAATTTTTATTTAACAATGTAAAACACTTATACAACTGTATTGCTTTGTCAACATAATAAAGGGTTATTATATGTTTTGTTTCTTTTAAAAAAAGTATCATGCCCATTTAATGTGTTAATAAACATTATATCGTCAAAAATAATAAGGCAAAAGTGAATAAACAGTCAGCTGCAGACCTATCCGGAGATTATCACAACTACCATGAAAATTGGGCTGTGTGCTGCTTTCAAGGCCTCATGGAAATGTTTGCATTTATTCAAAGAACATGTTTCATGAGTATTAAGTAGTATTTTTCTTTCTTTCTTTTTTTTTACCAGTAAATGGTTGATCCTGGAGAATCGCCATTGTTGATTTTTTTCTTTATATCATATAGGAATCCAAACTATGGCAACATAGTTTACATTTTAACGGAAAAGTTGTGGCACGGATGGCACTACGTTTGAGCTTTGAATGTGTCCGTGAACGCAGCATAGTTGCCCGCCCCCGCTGTTGATGCTCCCGAGCAGGATTCGTGAAGAAGGAGCAGCTGAAGCGTCAGTCTGTGGGCTAACTTTGACTTCCCACCACGCGCTGACGGCTCTTTGTTTCTGTTGTGGTAAAAACACGACCGCTTCGTGTAGTTTTACTCGTAAAAGGGAAACTCGTCTGAAGTGGGAATCGCGTTTGCGGTATTTTGGATAGTTAGCAAAGAAGCAAATTAGCAACTAGAATAAGTGCACTTTTTGGAGGTTTGTTTGTTTGAATTTTGCGCGTGGACGCCTAAAACAGTGCAGCGAGTCAGGAACAGGTTGGTAATTGTACTTCAGTCGATTATACCTGCTTCACGTTGATGTTACGAGCCTCAATGGCTGCAGTCCCATAACTAAACTTCTGGTTTAAGTTTAAGTTAGTGCTGATGTCAGACAGATAACCCTTTAAAGCCGCTTCTCAGACTTTCCTGGCTCTGAAAACCCATTTCCGTGTTTGAACAGCCCCGCTTCTGTTGTGTCCGGGTCTTCTGAAACCATGAAGCAGTGAGTCCAGCAGGCGCAGAGATGGCAGAACTGGAGATCGACCAATCCAACCTTCCACGTGTCCACGAGGGTAAGTTGTCCTGCAGACCCTCACGTGCACGGAAACTGTGCGTAATGGTGTGTTCTGCAAGGAGGGTGTCAGCAAGAAGATGCAATAAAAATAAAAACGGTTAAATCGCATAAGCATCATAGGAGGTTTGTGTTTTTAATTTTGCACCTGCAGCAGCAGCAGCAGAGTCTGGATCTGCGCATGGAGGAGTTGGGACATGCAGGTACAGGACAGCTGAGGAGGGAGGGAATTTTCCACACTCGGCCTTTGTTTTTCAGCTGTACACAGTTATCATTGACACGACTGGTATGCTGAGGGCAGATAAAGCTGGGATGGCTGGGAAAATGTGCCATCAGGCTGCAGCTGCAAGACAATTACAATAGCAAACTTTTTTTTTTTTATTAAATCTCATTTCTTCATGCCAACAAAATGATTTATTGCAGTAGAAAAGTACAATATTTATGTATGTTGCTTACTTAGTTTATATGCAGCTCTGATCTAGTCCCCCCTCCCCATGTGTGAAGTGGAAAACATTCATAAGTGAGGAATTTCTAAGGAATGTCCTGAATTTAGATGCTGAACTCAGCCTTTGAGCCCCCACTAATGAATGTGGTGGAAGTGGGTCTGCATGGGCCCTTTTTTTTTTTTTTTTTTTTTTTTTTTTTAAATCAGGAGAGATAACTCAACGATCCACTCTTGTTTGCACACACAAAGGGAACTCTGTGCTGCATTTCATTTTCACGCCTTATCGAGCAGGGGCCAATGCACAAACAAAGCAATTAATGACGTCTATAAATATGTCGATGAAGCAGAATAAATATGAAAAGTGTCGGGCCTGAAAGATGCTTTACTTCTGTTTTTCTATCATGCCTGGAAACGGCAGATTTTTTTTGTTTCGGTGAACATTGTAGCTGCGACTAAAGTTTCCTCAGGGGTTTGTCCTTCTTTGCTGTTCATCGAAGAGTCGGGCGCTAAATGAACTCCCTTTGTTTTCGTTGCCCTCTTATCTGTTCCTGTTTTGGCTTTGCTGTGGCTCCTCCTGATATAAGCCAGCGTGCAGAGGGAAGGCAGCTCTCTGAGGAATTCATCCCCCCAACCTCCAACTTCTTCCCAGTGTCATTGACGGCATTTCATTACCGCTCACTTCTCTTTGCCCTCCCCCCCAAAAAAAACGTATGTCCAGTTTGTACGCACTTTATCCCAATAAGATGAATTTATGTTCCAACACACCAATCTGTTGGATGAGTTCAAGTTCCCTAAAAAAAGCTTATGAGGAACAGAACAGGCCACAGGAGGAAGCCAGCCGGAGAGCATGTGGGCGTTCAGTGGGAGATTTTATTTCCTGAAAATAGAAGCACTTGTCATCCTCTCCTTTTGCCTTTTATTTTCTCCGTTGGAAACCACTTGACACTTCTGCTGTCCAGAAAGCTGTGAAGATCTTTGATCTTGTTCCTTCTCTCTGCCAGAATATGCTCGTCTTCCCTTGTTTTGCTGTCAGTTCTCCAAAGTTTGTTTTAGCTGTTGTTCTGTTCCGCCTTATCCATCGCCTCTTCTGCAACAATGGTATAAAATCATCCTTCTACATGTTTATATTGACCTCGGGTGATGGACTCTTTGTCAGTTGAAGCTTTAAGTTACTATCCTCTTAGGAAGAAGACTCAGGTTTGTTTGGGGCCTGTTAATTAGAAGCTTAGAGGAGGTTTCCCTGGATTTACAGTGAACATATGTTTTTAGTGTTAGCCTGCACGGCCTCACGCCCTTTCCCTTAAAGACCCACTCCAATGGAAATGGTGTTTTTGGTCTTTTTAACATGCTTCTGATGATGGATACATATACTTATACTAAGAAAACTCATCTTAATGTTGTCTTTCTGAGTATTTCTTTATTTAAATTGCTGTGAATATGAGGCAGATGAGAAATGCTGTAGGAAAAAAGCTTGTAGCTGTGATGCAGGACCAACATCAGCAGTCCACAGTCTCCCTGCTCCGCTCCATTCTGATGCATTCACTAATAGATCCATGTGTTTTCATTGTCTGAGCTGGTATCTGGCTCAAAACTGTACGGCTGGATAGCTTCAGTATTGCTCGCCTTTTGTGTTGCACTGGTAATGTTAGGGTGGGGTGAGATGGGCTGTAAGCTACTGGGAGAGAGTGTAAACTGATGGGTGACGGGATGTGGGGGCGGGCTTAATCTACGCCAACTGTCACAGCCTCAGAAATTAGTGAACTTCTAAGTTCTAAGTGCCGGTCTGCACAAACTGTCTTAAAAAGTGACTTTTTTTTAAATTTTGGCTAAAAAGAAGGCATAATCATAATTAAAAGATCACTGGAGATGGTTTTAAAATAAAAGTGTCCCTTTAATCTATTTTGCCGCCACAGTATACTTTTCTTTTCTTTTGTTTTGTTTGTCTTCGCCCACTGCGATCAAATCTAAAAGGAGAAAAACAAGTTAGCCCACAGTGCAGACACACCCACACACACACACACACACACACACATGCTAATTTGCTTCAGGAAGTACTGTCATTTCTTCTTTCTTACTGTCGGATCATCGCTTTTGTTCATGTTGGACATAAAGACTGTTTAGAGCGGTCACTTTGTCCTGACAGGGAAAAAAAAATCCAGGCTTTAACTCGTCTGGCCCCAACGCTGACAGGCTGGATCCTCAAGAACAGGTTGGAGATCCACTGAGCGGATATTCAGTTAAGCTCCACAACAGGTGTAAGTGACTGTCGCGGCCTGAAAGTTACTAGATTATGTGTATGGTATCCTCATTGCTTTTATAGCTTCATGCTGTCTTGGTGATTTCTGTAAACATTAGAGGACTGTAAACCCTAAAATAGTTTTTAACTGCAAGGTTCAGTTTGGGGTTTTAGGGAGAAAAAACCTTCTGGCTGTGTTTCTTTAGTGCAGGCTGCTGTCTGGCATTTTCTCTCCCTTCTTATTTACAGTTCAAGACAATGCAGCCGCCTCCCCACTTTTGTATGTTTGTGTCTTCAATTTTCCCTCCTGTAAAACTAGAAGCATTTATAAATAGCATTTCAGCAACGGGAAAGTGCAGTACGTTAGAGTGGGGAGGAATAAAAACCCAGATGTCAGCTTATTAGTTTATGGTGGTCCAAAACTCAAACCAGATGAAAAATGAAAGGCTGTAGGAAGAACTTTAAAAAATCGTTTTTTTTATTCTTTTTGTTTTGTTTACTAAGTTACCGGTAAGCGTTTAGTTTAGTTTAAAAATGTGTTTCTTATAACTGCCGTCTCCGGTGAGAGTTCATTTGTTTTCTTTTTGGTGTGGTGGTTTTTAAACTTAGGCCTCAACACGATTCGATGTCTAAATGAAAAAAATGTTTCCATCTTTTTGCGAGCAGCAAAGACCATTGGGAGTTCAGTGAAATCAGCTGATTAAGCTGCCTGCTTTTGTCTTTGTCAGCCAGTCAACAATAAGTTGCTGTGCTTAAACATATTCATAAACCAACCCCACACTTAAAAAAAAAAAATCCTCAAAAGCATTTGAGTTCTGTAGGATCTGGTTGTGATTTTGTACCCAGTGAGTTGGAACCACTAGAAACCCCATCCTTGTGATTTCTCAATTAGTCAGCATTTCTGACTAACTCTGAGAAATATTTCTTATCAGAATGGCATGAAAGAATGTATGTCAGGAGGACTTCCTGTGTGGTTTTTCAGAATAAAGTACATCCACATGCCCTGTGTTGAGGAGCACTCCTCTTAAAGACACTCGGATAAAAAAATGCTTTTAGCATTTTTCTGACAATGGAGGGCCTTTATAAAGAAAAATGAAGCATAACATTACATTTCTGAGTATTTGTTTATTCCAATCGTTGTGAATCAGGACCAGATGAAGAATTGCTGTTCAAAAAAGTTAGTCATTGTAACATAGAAACTACAGTCGCCAGGTTTCAACCTCACTGCTCTGCTCCATTTTGATGCTACCTCCTGTAGATAATGTGATCCATGTACGTTTGGTCTGGCATCTGGATCTAAACTGAACAGCTGCATAGCTCCAATATTGTTTTGTTGCATTGCTAATGTTTGGTTGGTGTTGAGAGTGGCTGTAAGCTAACAGGAGAGAGTGTAAACAGATGGTTGATGGGAAGTGGGGGGGGGGCTTACTCCACGCCAATGGTCCTGCCTTTTAACACTTGTTCTGTCCAACAACTTAGCAAACAGATTAGAGCTGCAGGCCTTTTGTGTTGGACAGGTTTTACCATCACAGAAAGAGGTTATAGAACTTTAGAAGCCAGAGTGTAGATTTGAATTAACCCCTTTTTGTTGTATTATTTATTTCTTTATTTGTTGCATTTAGTGTGTGTGGGGAGGAAGAGGGAAAAAATGTGTGTGTGTGTGTGTGGGGGGGGGGGGGGTGTGGAAGAGAGTAAAGGGAAGAAAGGTTAAAAAAAAAAAGGGGGGGGGATACAAGCACTGATTTGGATAAGTTATTCTTTTAAGCTGTAACAATTATACTAGATCTGCTGGAAAGAGACAATATTACATCATGGGTAAAATTCTGACACAAAGATGAGTGGAAAATATCTGTCCATCAATACACTGTAGGTTAAGAGGAGGGATGAAGCGTGGAGGTGAATTTCTAATGAACTACTGCCACTCTGCAGAAACTGTCCTAGAAAACAACACCGGGTTTTTCTTTTCAATTTTGCCTAAAAACTGAATAATCGTAACTAAAAGACTGTCTGGATCGCTTTACAACAGATCAAAAGATGATCAGAGCAGGTCTTTAAACTGAAATCTTGAGCCTCCTCTTCCTCACCTTGATGGATGTTCTGTGTAAACAGTCATTGCCTCCACATTACCCCTGGCTGCTGATGGGCTCGGGGAAAGGATTAGCTTAAATGCAGGTGTTTCAGTTGTAGCTCCCTCCTGCTCAGCACGGAGGCTTTTCAGCAGCAATAAAGACACTTCTGAAACACTGTCATCAGCTCTTAACCTGAAAACCGTCCCTGCAGGTAAAGAAAGCCACTCCCAGATTCCACTATGGTGATCTGAAGGCTTGTCTGATCACTGTAGGCTGCTATAGTACATTTTTTTTGTCATGAACGGAGAACTTGATGTTCTCAAATCAGAAAGATGACAGATTTTGTGATCAATGAATGTGAGATGCTCCTAAAAGTCGTTGTGTATTTCTAAATATTGTAGACTCTTGGATGTGTCCAACAGCTAATGTAGACCGAGTGGAATATGGCTGCTTTTATTTTTTTAATGCAGGTCATCCAGTGTGGTGGGTCTCTATTGCAAACGTCACAAGTCGGACTGCTGCCCGGTTCTTTAGATGTGTCTTTACTATTTTACTCACTTTCCTTCCATCCAGTATGGGATGATGTTTCTGTTTGTGCTCTGCTGAAATGTTGCCTTCATCTGTTCTTTTAGTGTGCCAGACGTTTGCTGTGCTGGAGGATGGAGCTTTGGCACACAACCTTCAGGAGCAGGAGAGTAAGTACGGGGATGATATACTATTTAAAACCAGTGGAAAAAGACAAGAGGAGAAAACTATTCATTGTAATAAAAAAAAAACAAACAGCTGATGCTGCAGGGAGGCTTTGTCTTGTGAATGCTGAGGCGTACTGTTCAGCAGTGCTAGATAGAAACAGGTGATGGGGAAAATGGTAAAAACATGTAGAAATGTAGGATCCAGATGATGCTTTTTCCTGATCTGACTGTTGATCAGGCCCTTATCCTCCTGTACTACAGTATAAATCTTTCCATGATGAAGAGTGATTCTCCCCTGTAATTGGAACATGCTTGCTGGTCCACTTTCTATTGTAATCTGTTCTGGATTCTCTGGGCATGGAGTTGTCACAAGGTTTTGAAAATCCTTCATGTGAATCTTGAAAATGTCCAACCTTTGTGTGGTTCCTAAGAGTTGTCAGTGTGAGGGAAGCAGCCCTGTAGGCCCCAGTTTTCCTGATATGGAATGGCTCTTTAGCAGAAGACCAGCATAAAGTCGGACACTCAGACACGTATTGGAGCATATCCCACAAATGTCAGCCTGTAGGGTTACCAGAAGTTCCAAACAGGAGTCAACAACAACAGCAAAAGATCTGTGTGGCAGTAGCACAGAATATTTTACAAATCCTTTGTGGTTTCTGCTCTTCTTCCCACAATTGAATGTTTACTACAAGCGTGGCTAGAACAGGAAAAACCTTTTCAGCTGCACAGTCACTGCTGAGACGAACCGTTACAATGAAAAGCAATCTAAGTTTACAGAAGATCCAGTCTCCTTTTGTCTCATCTTGCTCTTGTCTGCCTTGCCGTTGTAGTCGAGCAGTATTACAGCACCAATGTGCAGAAGAACCAGCTTGTGCAGAATGACTATCCGTTTGGCCAAGAGGATGCAAGATGAAGAAGAGGAGCAGCAGGCGCAGCAGAGCGCCCTCCTCAGGCAGGCCTCCCGACAAATGTATGCCGCTCTCTACATGGATATCAATACTACAAATTCATGTTATTTATGCAACATCGTTTTATTTTTGCAACGTGTATGCCGCCTCTTTGCATTAAAATCAGGAAGTGTTTTCTTTCCTTGCTGTTGTTAGAGAGGAGCAGGACCTGGAGTACGCTCGAGTGGTTCAAGAAGAGCTCCAGCGCAGTGCGGAGGAGGTGCGCAGGAGGGAGCAGCACGACGCCGTAAGCACCAGCTCTTTTTCAGTCTTCTTCATCTTCTGAAGGCTTGTTTCAAATCAGTCTGGATGTTGTCCTCAGTGTACAAATGCTGTAGAAAGAAGCTTAAAAATAAACTGAAAGTTGTATTTGAGAGTTTATGAAAACAGTTAAAAGCTCTTCAAGGTTTGACTGCTCACTTCATAAACGCTTAAAACTGGAACATCTTAGACTCCATCTCTCAGATGTAAATCTATTGTTTGCTTGTGGTTTCCTTCACAAATACAGGTTCTTCAATTCATGACAAGTTAAAACTGAGTAGCAAGCATTTATATTTGGTGGTAGAGGTCGTAAATAGGAAGTCCATGTTTGTCAAAGGATCTTGTCTGGTGGTTTCAGATCCTGCCAAATATTGTGCGGTTAAATTATATCTACATTCCTTTTTATTGTCCTGGGTTTGCTGGTTTCTTGATTACACGTTTAAAAAAACATCGAGTTTAAGCGAGTTTGCCTCTCACATGAGAGTGTGCGGGTGAAGTTCATGCCAGACAAACGCTTGTGACTCACACTGCTGGTGAACTTTTTTCTGTCATCATTTGGTTTGACTCCTGTTTGCTGTGTGTGCTTTGGAGCTTAAGGAGACTCGCTGCTCGATCGTGTCCATTTAACAGTGGCTTGAGTCTCTATTAGTCTCGGATAATGCATGACTCATGCAGCTTTGAAGGGCGGTGGCTCCATTCATCCCCCTGAAAGCAGCAGCCTGTGGAAAAGGAAGCTCAGAACTGATCCTGTATTTTGACCAAACGTGTTCCTTAAGACCACGTCAGCTGGAACGGTTTCTTCTATCATGTTCTTGTGTGTTGGTCCTACTAAACTGTGAATTCATGTAAAACCTTCTGATTCCTTGATTGAAGCTTCATATTACATTGACCTCCAGGGTTTAGACTCGACTCGAATATATTTTTAGTTTCCATACGTGTTGCCTGGAAATAGCGGGGCAGCTGTCCAGCAAGGATCGCAGCATTGTTGGACGCTCTTCCTCTCAAGAACCCACTTTCAACCTCAGTAGTTACAGCAGGAAAATGCTCAAACTAGTAGAAACACAGGCTGAAACTGATCGACTGCTTCTGCAGTTTGGGCCTCAAGTAGTTTTTAATAGAAGCTGCCTATTGAAGCTCCTTATTTTAGAGGCTGTGAGGTTCTTTTGTCAGCACTGGAAACAATTATTTACAGTTGTCTTCACACTTTAATGCTAAAACCATCTTCACTTTTTAGGTGTGACGCTTTTTCTCAGTTTAGTTCCACAGAAGTCCCGTGAAGCGTCAGCTTCTGCTGTCGAACCTCTAAACTGTGTCTGCAAGTTTATGGTGTTAATGAAAAATGTCCGTCCCTGTAGATTGCCTTTTTAATGAAGTAAAAACAAAATCATTGAACTGTGCAGTTTTAAATGCCAGATCCCTGTGGCTCTAAACTCCTAACCCAGCACAGACGCTGCTAATTGTGTGCTGATCCTGGCAAAGCGGCTCCCCATCCACCCAACGGCAGACACAAGGAGCTGGGCTTGCTTTTTGGTGTGATTTATGATGTGAATTAATGATGTGAAATGTGACTCTTCTGTTGTGGAAGTTGTCAGCATAATAGGTTTGTGCTTTTATTAGAAAAGTAGCACTAAGATGCGATCATGCCCCCCCCCCCCTCACATTCCTGTCCTTTTTAGAGAGCAGAGACTAAACTGCTCTTGTCACAAGGTGCTGCTTCACCTGAAAAAGAAAAAAATTCTGAGATCGATTGAAGGTTTTCTGCTTTTTTCTGGTGCTCTTTTATAGATCAAATCAAAGGAGGATGATGAGATTTTAACCACAAAAATGTAATGAGAATTTTAAAAAAAGCAGTATCACTGTTACAGAGCAAAAGCTAACCCACATTTGAACCCTTGTGCTATCCTATGACCCCACCCTTACATTGACGTGTTCTCCCTACCATGACAAAGGGGGATAAAGGTGGAGAGGATTTCATGTAATCCATGGACACCAGTGAAGATCACAAATCATTGAAGAAAAAAGGTTCAGCGCACTGTCTAGTGGGTCTAGATGACCCAGCTCCCAATGTCAAAGTGCCTAGGATAGCACAAGGGTTAATCTGAAAATGACTCCTTTATAAAATAACAGACCCAGGCTGTTTTCCTGCTAAGATGTGCTGCCATCTGCTGGTTGAAAACCCTCCAGTTTTTTGTCAGCTAATGCAGCCTAAAGATAGATATCATTTATTCCAGACTCATGGTCCAATCAGTAAAAAGGAGTACACGAACCAACTACATTAAAATACAGTGACAAGAATACACAAGTTGAGGTACAATAAGTAGTTAATAAAAAATTAATTAACTAAAAAGGATGAGAATAAATACCAAGATAAAAACATTATTTTTACATACCACACCATAAAAACAATTTGTTTCAAACTTATTTTTTTAAATTAAAAAGAAGAAAATATTTCTACCCAATGTAGCCTGATGTTGAATTAATATTTACTTTAAAAAAAGTGGAAAAAAAAATAATAATTTTAGAGAAACCTGTTCACCTGCTTCATCTTTCCTTTTAAAAGTAGCCCTTTACAGCTCAATCAGCCTAAATGTTTGTTTTGACCAGACACAGAGGTCTTCACGAGGACTGTTAGGCACTTTATGCGTCAAATGTCAAACATAACTCGACCTGGAATCGGAGCAAGTACTCTTACTAGCAAGTACTCATTGTGCTTCACACAAAACGCATATCTAACAAGATGGTTGTATTCTCACAGGAAATAGCGAAACGGCTGCAGGAAGAAGAGGAGCAGTGGATGAGGAGGAGCAGCAGAGGACACGACGGCTACGCTGAAGGTGTCGTTAAAATAGTTTTCATTTGGTTTAATTAATTTGTTGTTCTGTTTTGCTTTTGTTTTAAAAGGGTTTGAAAATTTTCATTACCACTGTGACATTTTTTACAATGTTTACAGAACTTGGATTCTGGTGTCATTCAATTACTCATTGTAGAATTTTAGTATGGAATTATTCCTAACTCTTTTATTATGCTGTTTACCTCTGTGCTGTTTCTTCACTTTAGCATCATGTAACAAATGACTGTCTAAAAAGTCTTAGTTTATGCATGAAACGCGCTCACCAGCAGCTTGTGTTATTACTGTTCTGTTCCATTAAGTGCACTTTTGTTGTAGCAGCCTCTAACAGACTCACGCACCCTTCCTGCTTTTTCGTTTGCATGTTTTAAATGTAAAAGGCAGAGCCGCTGAGCCTGACCGGCTCCCCTCTCACCTGCATGCGGTTCCAGAGGAGCAGTGTTCATCTGACGCCATCAGGGGGCGCTGCTTTACCTCCCACAGAGGTTCAGAGGTTCACGATCATGGCTCCCCAAGGAGAGTGGGTTCACACAACAACAGAACTTCATGGTCAAATCACAGACAAACAGGACCTGATGGACAAATGAGAAATGAAGTTAGTGAGGAGTCAGAGGACTCCGACACTGCTTTTAACCAGCAGCTCTCTCTTTGGTCCAAACGGCTGTATGAAAGACTCAGCACAGCACCTCCTCGACAGAGGACATCTGTGTATCAGCCACATTTTAGAAGCAACAGGACTTTTTCTCATGGCAACTTCCCAGACTCATTTGACGACTTTGAGGAGGAAACTGAGGACTGGGATGAGGACTATAGAGTATCCAGTTATCAGGATCGAGAAAGGAGGCCCAAAAAGGAAGATGATCGTCACAGGAGCAGGAATGAGGAGTCGCTCAGCGGGTTAGCTGGGGTTGGAGAACGGCGACGTAGCCGCAGTGAGTCAGTGAGGATATATGACAGACGTGACCACAGAAGCAAAGTCTTGGCAAGGACCTGGAGCTGCAAGGACAACCCAGAAAAACGGGTCAGTTTTCAGGATGACGACAGGAGCTCTTACAGCAAGCAGCGTGAAAACAGCCAGGTGTGGGAGATGCTCGGCCACATTCTCAGAGAGAGGGGCGTGCCTGTAAAGATCGGCGGCAGCGGGGCACCATTACAAATAAAGCCTCAAAGCAGAGACAGCCAGGGGCTTTATGGGAGTGAGGTCTCCTACGGTGACTTCCAACCACATCAGAGGGTCTTCCAGAGAACTGCCACTGTGAGGCACAGTTTCCATGGAGACATCAGGGAGAGGAGGAGGTTGTCGTATCGGGAGAACAGTAGCAGAGATCACAGGGAGACCCCGGACAGGTGCTATGAAAATGGAGAGGTTCCTAAGATTTGCAGAGGAGACTCTTTCAACAGTCAGAGACGAGGCAGCAGAAGGCAGAAGGAGCTAAAACACACAAACGGCGACAAGAATGGAGAAAGGATGCTAGACAACTGCGGAGTCAGGAGAGCAACAAGTGAACGTGGGCGTTGGCACAGGATCGCAGAAGAAAGATTCAGCGCTGAGGAGGAAGAGGGAGAGCAGGAGGTGGAGAGGAGAGTGGAGCGACCCAAGCGACGACCGTTGCTGCGAAGCCTAAGCCTCCGCATCAGCAAAGCTTCAACCAGGCATAGATTGAAGCCCATGTCAGGAGGTAACACCCAGACCTGAAGAGAGGGAAAACTTGAATTCTGTGCCCCTTTCCTCTCTTCATCTTCTGCCTGAACTTCCCTGAATCATGGTGTCATCTGAAAATGGGCTTTGGTTGCATCTTTAGTCTCTTACAGGAGTGTGGCTCTTTTCTGCTTCATGTGTCCAGTTTCAGTAGTTTGGAGTCTTTGGCTTTTACTCTCTGTGTGTGGTTTTTTTTCATTCTTTTATTTTTAAATGATAATTTTGCAAAAACAATTTCCAAAATACTATTACATCCTACATCCTCTGCTCTCTTGGTGTTATCCTGAATATCAGACTGGCTCTAAGACTCTTTGCATATTTCTGTCATGATTGAACTTCGATTGATTTTATTAATTTTTTTAATCAAATTATTTCAACCCCAAAATAATGTTTTGAAATGACTATAAATTCATTGTAAAACCCCATCTTTGTAGGAGCTTCTCTTCAACCAGAGCCAAAGAAGTCCAGTCTTGACTTGGGGGAACTGCACCAGGTCCTACGTGATGAAGAACTGGCCCGAAAGCTTCAGAAGGAAGAGGAAAAGCTGTTGAGCAGGGTATGGAATTCCCAGATGTAGTTTTGCTTTGAATGTGTCAGGCACAGTGTTTGCATGTGGTGTCTCTTGACAGAACTCCAGACAATCTTCAGGAAGCACTTATCCAGAGGGGGACTTCAGAGTAGCACAAGTGGCACAAGACGAGGTACGCCTGACAGAACGTTTGCCCTTTTATTTTGCTTTGAATGTTCCTTTGACCTCATTTTGTGTTTTGTTTTTTCTTTTTGGATAGGAAATAGCACGTTATATGCAAAAGCAAGAAATCAAATCAAAGCGACGATCTCGTGAGCTGGAAGGACCAGCATCATGGCGTGAACACAGACTGATGATCAGTCATCATGACAGACAGGCTACCAGAGAAAGACAGGTGGACTCCACAAACAATAGAAAACTTCCCAACTTGGGTGGTTTGGTGGTTTTGCCTGAATAGCACATTCTTTGAGAAACGAACTGTTTTATGCTTTGTTGTATAAACCGGAACTGTCTGTTCCACAGGTCCGACGAGAGAGGCTCGACTCTGAAGGCCTTCCCTCCCCCACAGAAGACTGCTCTCCTGAGGATCAGCCACCCAGCCCCATAGCCACTACACCGTAATATATCCATCTCTGTATTCATCGCACAATCTATCGTGAACCTCAAACTGACTGAAACCAGTTCTATTGCAGAAAAGACCCACAGATCAGAAACGTTGCAGAGGCGCTAGACCCAACGTTTCAGGCCGGGAGACACGATGTGAGAGGCCCAGTTGGACAATCAGGTACTTTCCACGGGAAAGGCCACTGTCGAGGTCACACTCCTGAAACAATAGCTGTACACATCTGTCTTTGCTGCAGGTCCAGTCAGCGGGTCACCCCCGGTGTCCAGCTTCCACGATTTCCTGGAAGAGCCCACTTTCATTCCCCCAATGAAGCGACAGGCAGAAAAATCCGACATAAAGAAACAAAAACCGAAGAAGGAGACTTGCAAGCAGCAATAATAACCTGCACGCCGTCCTTTTTTTCTTTTTTTTTTTTTCTTTTTTGCAAGGGGCCGCATATAAATAACTTTTTTTTTTTAGTTCTCATTGTGAAACACATCAGCTCAATCGCACTTTGAAGCAGTGGAACGAAATATCAAAGTGCAACATGACCTCATATTTGTACCTCTGCTAATTAAAGGGATTTTTTTTTTCATTTGCATTTGCTGCGTTATATTTCTCGTATTTTGTTTAATCTTTATTTTAAGTCCATTTAAATATCACCCTGTTTTTTTTTTTCAACCCAACTTGTATCACAGAAGCACTAAGCGACGTCAAAGCAAGTATTCTTCTGCAGTGTCATTAGCACTTTGAGAAATCTTCCACTAGCTTAAACTATGCTGCCCTTTAATTCAACTAAGAAGGGGAAAAAAGAGGGAAGTAAAAGCACTTTGATAAACCTGAAGGACATGTTTCCAGTTAACTTTTGAAGTATGTGCCAGCTTTTCTTTTCTTTTTTTAAAATGTTTTTCTTTGTTAAAAAATTGCAGTGACAATCGTGACCCCATTTGACATGACAAATGAAGCTGAAACATGCTGTTAACTGTTTTTGTGTAGTAAAATGCTGACACTGAGATGCAATAGAGAGATAGAATGTTATGCAATGATTTCCCTTTAGAAACTGTAATATTGAAAGCTCTGCTGTTTACAAAGATGAAACCCCAACACTTCAGTGTCCCAGTTCTACAGGCAGCAGCAGGTTCTGAGGAGCCAGCTTGAGCAACTTTAGGTATTTCTCGTTTGTGTTTTTTGTGTTATTCTCATTTGTTTTTGTAAATTGAATAAGACACTACATACTGAAACCAGTGTATGATGATACTCTATACTGAAGCAAAAAAATAAATAAAAATAAAAAGATTTATTTGATGGTAAAAGTTTGAAAAGTGTGTAAACAGAGCTTTGTGATTCAGAATCCTTAGACAACACATTACATTATTACATGAAAATATATTAGTACGTAAAAAATAAAAAAAAATATCAAATGCATTATACAAAACATATTGAATATAATGCTGATGTTTTACCTCACGAAAAATAACACTTTGAGGCCTCGAGACGGCTAAGATGACTCATTTACGATACGCACTCGACACACTCACACAAGAGAATGACATTTTCACCCACAAACCCACACAGTATCTTTCACATTTTCCATTTCTCAAGCACACCCGCTACAGTTCTGAAAACGTATGCAGCCCTGACAAATCAACTTACGGACTGCTGCCCACCTTACTGTAGCGAAGGACAAAAGATTCACATACGTGAGTGGGGATTTCCACTGAACCCCACTGGGATCTTCTCACAGTTGTGCAAGAAGACCTCCCACATGACGCACCTTGGAGATATTGTAGTTATCTCGACATAGTTTTTTTTCAGTGTAAAGGTCCTTGGGATATCCGTTGCCTGAGAGGCATGTCTCAGCCTGCTCTGGGTTATCAAAAAAAGTTCCTTAGGAGTCTGTCAGCAGCTTTTTGGCTGTGTCCACTTTAGGCCTGTGTACTGCAAAATTACCTATTTACAAACAAGGGGAATTCCCTGCTGTGTGGACTTTTTTTTCGAATTCTTCAAGCTATAGTAGGAAAGTCCAAGCATTTCCTGGCGATAAGTACAATGAACGGAAGCACATTGTTACTTCCTTAACTGAGTGGGCTGAACAATGAAGACATGATGGCAGTTGACATTTGGGGGGGGGTCAGGGTTAAGACCCACTAAAAAGCTGTCTGAACACCCACAGCACTGGACTTTCAATGTGAGCAACTGGACTGCTCCACACTTCTTAGCACGTCAAAGTGTTTTATCTTATATAAAATGTCATTTATAAACCCTCCACATCCACAAATATACAGACCGAAAGTCTGTTATTTACTTAATAAAGAGAGAATATTAAATCCCCCACCCAGAATGTCCCTCTTTTCCCCTGTGAATCTTTTTGACATACTTAAATGCTTGTAAGCAATGTTGTGGCTGGAGCTCAGTTTTTCTTGCACTAACTGTCTGTTGCCTCGCTTGTTTCCCCTGTTAGGACTTACATCTCCAGCTGCCGCTCTGTTTCACCAACTCTTATTCATTATTTTATAGACCACCTTATTACTATATTGGATCTTCCCAATAACCAAGCAGTCTCTTGATTGCCAAGTGGCGAGCTCCTCTGTGGGATTACTTGGAAATCAATGACTCTGTGCTGGTCCCTTGCTCCTGCTGAGCTTCATGGAAACTACATTCGATTGCAATTAATGTCCTGGGTTCATCTGCAGGGAGAAAAGAGATTCAACATAAAGATTGTGTTTTTAATTTCGCTATTTTGGAGTACAAAGCCTACTGGGATCACACATTTCCATGATGTTAAAAGTAAATTACCTGTTGGGGTTCTGATGATGGGAAATTGGGGGTTTTGCATTTTTGCTTTTTTGCCTTTTTTTTGGATTATAACAGCTGCAGCGATGAAGAAAGTGATGAAGATGGTCATCAGAATTGCACCCACGATCAAAGCTGGGAAGACGGTCCATGTATTTTCTGTAGGAGCAGCAAGAAAAATAGGTTAGTTTAAGGTCTTAGATAATAAAAGAGTAAAATGGTTAAATTGACAACAGTGAAAAATAATCCTGCTTTACCGGGTGGTCTTGTAATTACTTGATCAACAGGAACTTCTGTGGTATCTGAGAACAGAGCAAAAAAAAGCATGCATTTTTAAATCAAACCTGAATAAAAACAGTTTAAGGACATAATCATCTTAGTCTTTACTAGGTGGTAAATTTGACACACACTGAATGTCAGATGAGTGTGTGCAGAAGTATATGCGAGTGTTGCATTTTTAATTTCAGCTCACCATTGTCCAAAGGCTTAGAAGTAGTTTCGTTTTTTTTCTGACACCTGGAACATTCACTGTCTTCACAGTAGTAACCCTCAATGCATTTGCAAACCGTGTCTGCTCTGGCTGTGCAGTCCTTTTCATGGACGTGTGCACCTGTAAGAAGAAAGTGGTCCAAGTATTGGGATCAGACAACACTAACAAAGTGTCTGGCAGTAAGGTTTTAGAAAGCCATGACAAAAACATACCGATACATTCACTGCACAGGTAGCATCTATAGTCCAGGGGATTTACTGTAAAAGTACCAGGCTCACAAGGTTTGCACAGGTCTGCAGGTCTTAGTCCACACCTTTCAACAAGGCGGTTTCCTTGAAAAACATGCAAACACATAGGTTTCAGACTCAACACACACACCAGTGGTTGCACAGTGATCCTGGGAAAACAGACTTTGGTGAAAATGCTCTTTTGAAAAATAGTATTGTCTGGGAATGCTACACAATTTACGTTTTTGTGATAAAAGATCCCCGCTTTTGTTGTGGTGTGAAACCACTGAAACTTGAATGGGTGCATGCAGCTACCGCAAAGGAACTCCAAGAGAGGAAACATTTCCTCCACATTACTGAAACAGCACGAGCCAATATTTTGGAATTTCACTCACCTGCATGGCATTCGTTACAGCAAACTCCGTTTTCTTTTTTTTCCCAGCTCTTGCAGCCCACTTGAATGTCCCCAAGGCTGCATTGGCTGCCCTGTATGAGCAAAGCGAGAGCCATCAGCCGGAGGAGTACAGCCATCCTAATGTCGGTGTGAAAAATCAACTTTTCTTCTTTAATCCTGTGTTCTGCAGCTTACTGTTCCCAGTAACATCAGTGTTCAGACATACTACTCACTTCACACTCGTCTGAGTATTGCCTATATATACTCATGCCTCCTCCCACGGCATAAAAGGGGCGTGGTACCAGATGATTGGAGCTGTTCAGTCATTGTGAAAAAGTCTGTGAAACAGTTTCTTTTAATTTGATCTAAAGAATTTATTCGTATCATTGCTTTTTATAGGTTATCCTTTCAGAATTTGACCTTGTTAAAGTTCTGCCCATTAAGGAGATAAAACAACAAACATGGTTTTATCTGGCTTTAATCTCAGTTCCACATGTTTGCTTTTTTCACTTTTATTAAATAACCTAATAAGTTGACAATAAAAAGATTTAAATAGAAAACAACCTTTGTCTTAAAACTTTGGAAATTAAATGTATTTACACTCAAGTTGTCTTTGTTCTTAAAGCAGAGTTTTCAGACGACAGATGTTTTTTGTAGGTTGTGACAAAACTTTACTGCCATTTCCAAATATGTTTGACTGTGAAGAAGTTTGAGAATGCATCCGGAAAGAATCCGATCTGATCAATGGTATGACCACAAAGGCTTTGTCCATCCATCCTTGTTCCGTGCCTGCTTATTCCTGTTTAGTGTCACAGAGATGCTGGAGCCATCGGACAAAGGCACAGCAAGCAAGCAAAATGGATTCTGACATTACAGGGTGGAGACCAAGTACCATTCCAAAAGTTCAAGGAGGCAAAGACACACAGAAAGAGGATGTGAGCTCAGAGATCCACAAAAATCCGGTCCAAACTGAAATGAAAAGCATCAGGAATGATATTACTATCATTTTAGAGGAGATAGATGACTTACATCTTCTGCTCTGCTCGTTTTTCAGCTTTTCCTGCATTACTACCTGGTGATTAACTGGATTATCACGTGATTCAGTGTTTGAAATGACTCAGAAGACCTTGTCTAAGTTTTTAACTGGGCACAGCTAGCTGAGTAACAAGCAGGATGGTACAGTAAATTCAGAGAAACAGGCTGGGCAGCCTTGATGACTGTGATGTTTGCTCATTATTTAGATTATTTTAAAATCATTATAAAGTATTGAACTGGCTCGATATTTCGAGAAGGTACAAACAGTTTGAAAGAACGCTAAACTAAACATTTTACAGTTCTTTACAGTCTAACAAAAAGGGAAACTAAAACAACAAGCAAAAAAGAAAAAACGTTTTTTATTATCAACCATGTTGGGACATCCAACAGTGACTTTGCTTAATCCCCAACCTGTGATCAGTTTACAAGTGCTTTATGTGTCACCAGTTAGGTAAAGTTAAAAACATTTCACTCATGCTGGTCATCTGGTATTGAAATCCTCAAAGCAAAAACCACAGAGTTTTTATTTTGGTTTTAGTTTTTTATTTAGACAATGAGACTACAGTCAAACTCTATTCGCTATCTATATGTCATACTCTTGTAATGATAAGAAAACTGAAAACAAAAGTGTAAAAACTTGTCTATAGTTGTCTGGGGAAAAATTAAGAAATTCACCTCTAACTGGAAACTGTGTTTATCCTTAGGGTTTGTTAATTAACTTCTGGAATTTAGTTTGGGAATTTTACCAAGTATCTTTTGAAAACAGAAAAGGAGTTAAATAAGTTCATTGTAATGTGTAAAAGAAGTGTCATCCTCACAAGACCTTCTCCTGAGTCATGCCTATGTCTCATCATGTGACCCTGTGACCTTTGGGTGATTTGACATTTTAATAAATTAACAGGATCTTTCTGTAAGAGTGTAGGCGTCCTACGTAAAAATGTGACATCAGTAATAAGCGCCTCTTCTCTCAGTACAGCTCTGGCTAAGAAACGCCTCTCACACTTACTCCTCAGCCCACCCCCCCAAAAAACACACTATGTTAAACCCCAGCAGCTGAATTACCATACTGAAATGGGACTTTTCAAGTGTTCGGTAAACATTACAGCAGCAATTCTAAGTCTGCTGGTAAGTTTGTAGCGTATGCATGTAGGCTGACGTAGGCCCTAGATATATTCAGTGTGCAAATGCCTACAGATAGTGCATTGTTGTTCACTTCTAATGTTTCAGAAGTATTATTGCAGCAGTGACTTTGCAAAGCGGGTGTGACGTCACTTCCTTCCTGGCGGCGTTCCGTCACGTGTCGGAGCGAGGTGGGTTATATACAGCAGACTGGGGGGTCGTGCTTGTTATGTAGAGCATTTTGAAATTAATCTCTGCCCACTCGGAAAGCGCTTACAGAAATGCTTCTGCTGGAAGTTCCACTCAGGGGTGTTAACCATAAAGTGTCTTAAGAACTAGGGGTGTATTTTGACTGGAGGTGATACTTCACCTACATTTCTGGTGACGTCAGTAGCCGCCCAGGCTAAATCGAGTCGCTTTAGTAAAAAAAACTGCTCTTGTTTTATGTAGTTTATTATTTTCTAAAACTTGTAGTCTCAAAGTAATAGACACATATTAAAATAATTTTTTAAAATAATACACTGTGAAGTTTAAAGTGGATAGAGGAAGCAAAATGTCTCCATCTAGTGGCCAGAGGTAAAATAATTATTTTGTCAGTAAAAACTTCAGTTTTTCTTAATGTATGCGCTATGTCTTTATTAAAAGAGGACACATTTTTAACATATAGATTTTTATTTATATATAATAAATTTTTATGTACAATTCATTTATCTTTTGTAACGAAACAAGGTTAAAAGAGAAAGCTGTAATTGCAAACAGTGTTTCATACTAAAGGGAGGGAGAGACAATGAAAAAGTGCTCTTAAAACTAGAGTGTGTGAGTGCTGTGCTGTAACTGAATTTAAGGTAGAAACAACAGAGGTTTTGCAAGAAGAGCATCATCCTGTGGGCAAGGATTCTCCTTGAAGTCACTTGAAAAAGAAAAAAAAATGTGCCTGATGATAATCACAGAGACGAAGGGCATCACAGGCGGCATTGATGTTATGATAAGATATTACAATGTTTGCTTTTTAACACACAGACTTTTATCTAAGCTCACACTTGCTTACCAAAATAAAATAAAAAGGTCTGGTGCTCTCAGCAATCTCGACTTTTTTTTTGAGTCCTTCTGACGTATGTGACGCATGTCTGCTGCCTGCAGTGTTTTTGATTGAAGATACTTTTGTGAATGTCAGCATTTGAGCCACTAACCCTAACGATGAAACATTTTTCCAACGCTCGGTGGAAATTGGCCGCTGACTAATAAAGGGTGAAGCCTGATTGTCAGTCAACCATAAAAGACAAAGTATGACATCGTCAATGCGACAAAAACACATAAATAACAGCACAAAAATCATCCAGTGTACGGATCCATCCTTTAAAACATTGGCAAGAAGTAACGTTCCTCCTCAAATAATCTTATTACATTAAAAAATCAATTTCATAAAATCTATTTAAAGCAGTTGAGACAGTCATGCACTATGCAGCCTTGTTAAACAAATGGCTGTCTAAAGGCCCCCTCATCCCCTTCTCATGAAGTCAGCAGGGCCTTGTTGGTGTTAGTTGGCAAATTAGAACTGAAAGCAGCCGATGAGGCCATTTGTTTGGTGTAAGTTACACAATGACACTTGTGGGGACCAGAGGGACTGGGCCCACCAAGCTCCCACCATGGCGATCCTTCTGGGAGACGGAGATCCAGATCCACTCTGATTAAAGGTCTCACAAAGCAGAACATATCCCAGGTCCACCCTCCTGAGAATGTCTGCTTGTCAGCTTTGAAAGACGTCACCACACGGAATACCACTCACGTTTAACAAACTGTACATAATACAAAACAGGAGGAGGTGTGCTTGTGTGTAAGAGGACCCCCTCCTTTGTGCTCCTTCAGCCTTCATTCCTTTGTGTGGACTTCAAAAACATGGGGGTTATGGTATTGGGGAGTAGCGTTTTGTGCTCACTGTGTGAAGGCACTGTCCAGTCACATGATGTCCACAAAGAACTCACAGGGATTGCCCATAGCATGCTGGAACGACTGCCGGCTAGCAGTCAGCTCAGGGGGAACGGCTGCTAACTCTCTCCCAGGGGGGGCTCCAGGGGGTGTGCTACTGCTGACTGAGGTCTTGGGGGCCAGACGGGCCAAACAATAAGGAGGGGGTAAGCCTGGGGGTCCGTAGGAGGAGGCGTGGCTTCTCTCGCTCTGGGCACAGGAGCCTGGCCCCACCTGAGTGAAGGGGGCGTGGCTGAAGGTGAAGGAGGGGTGGTTGCTATGTGTGAGCGTGTGGCTCCTGTGCGAATGGCTCTGGCTGAGGCTCGATCGGGCGTGACTGTGGCTGGACACCGTATGGCTGTGATGGCTCATTTGGCTGGCGGACCTGTCGTTGCGCCTCCCGCCGCGGACGCCCGGCTCTGACTCGCTGCATGCTGTCCTTTGACTCTGCTCCTGCGGGGAGGAGTGTCGTCCTTTGTCTGCACTGGGGTTGGATCCACTGCTTCGGCTTCCTGTTTAAAAAACAAATAAGAAAAATAAGAGGAGGTCGGTTCAGTTGAGAGTTTTGCCGTGTTTGCACTGTAATCCAGAGAAACTGTTGCTCAGCTGCTGCAGCTGACTCACACAAAGCTCGTGGAGCAAAAGGTCACAGATCCTCAGCGTCGCTCTGATAAAGTTCTTAATGCACGACAACCTATTCCCTATGCAGTCTTCAAAAGTCAGCAGTAAGAGGAAACATGATTATCAAAAGGAGATGCCCACATTCACCACTACTCTGAACTCTATCTGAAGTTCTTACAAACACTGAAACATTCACAGATCATAAAAACCCAACATGATACACCAGCATCAGAGGTCTGATTACCTCGTAATGGAGGTTTTCTGGATGATGCGCAGATAATGATGGCACATTGTGGCGTCAAACTGATGGAGGTGTACCACACGGTTGGAAAGTCAAACGATCCACTCCCCCACCACCCTCCGTTCAATACAAGCCCAATAGCACTGGTGGTGCATGATTACCCCCTAACAGCACGGGCCTCAGAGTGATCATCCTGCATCATGCACCTCCCAGCACAGTACAAATGCATGCCCCGAGGAGCAGAGAGGGAGAATCAACTCTCAGGAGAGTCAAAGATAGGATGCACAGGAACCACAAGAAAAAAAAAACATGAAGCTGGCAGACGAGGGGAGATTTATAAAAAAAAAAAAAATGTTAGGAGCTGCAGTATGATAGGTGGAGAATGCTGAGCACAGGAGAAAGAGAGGAGGCATGACTGAAGACAAGAGAGCGGCAGGAGAAGAGAGGGGGTTAGCAGGCTTACCGGTTCCCCCAGTGTCCTGGGACTACCTCCTCCTTCAGTCTACCGTTGCCCAGCAGAAACAGAGGGAACAACAGAATTACACACACCACCCAGCCCAGACGTTCCCATGACTAGAACACCCGCTAACCCTGGTACCTAAACTAATATTTTTTAAGGTTTTGGTCATTTTTTTATCACGTAAACGTAAACTCCCCAAAAATGCAGACATGCACTCCGTGAAGGACAGAAGCAGATCATCACATGATGATGATCCTAATTACCCATGAATACTTTGAAAGAAAGACCTAACTATGACTGCTTTTTCCATCACTGCCCTAAATGCAGCAGACAAATCAGGGGAAAGAATGGCTGAAAGCAAGATGTGAGGATGTTATGAATGAATCACTCCCAGCATGAAGATCAAAGCAATCATTTACCACTTTTTTTTCTGCTTGAGACAAACACAAGGGCACTATTAAGGCCAACTAAATATGCACCCCCGCCCCGGGATCTCCTCTCTTCCTTAAAGCAGAAATCAAAAAGCCATGCAACACCATCACATTTGGATTCCAAATGAGAACAAAGAATCGATCAAGCACTCATGAATCGAGGTGGACTTGCGGGTGATGTGTAATCACAAAGTCGATCACGGATTTCTTTTAGTTTTGCCGTGTACACACCCAGTACTGCAGAGCTGTCCGCTGCATGACTCAAGATGCTCATGATTGACCTTGACAACACAGGACGAGTTTTAGAATACACAAATGTCATCAAGAAAATTTGAATGTCAACTTCCTGCTCAAAAAGCCAAAAAAACTAACATCAGTGGGTTGTTAATATCGCTGTCATGTGCCAGAGACAGTTCACTTAACGTCATCTTGCATGTTGAGTCAAGGTTATCTTCCATTAATGAGGAAAAAAGCTGATGGAAAACCAATAAGGCTCACCCTCGCTGTGCTGGCTGCCTGCACTCCCGCTGTGGAAACTGTGGCACGTGTCCGAGTATCCTGGTGGAAAGCTGGGAGGTGCGGAGGGAAAAGGAGGGTAGGGGAATGGCTGTCCGCCCAGAGGCCAGGGGTTGGTGGTGGGAGGTAGCGGTGCCAAAGTGTCCTGCTCAGAGCCTCCACCACTGGATCCCTCATTTAAATTGAGTGACGCCATATCTGGATAAAAAGAAACGGATTTTAGAACGATACTCTGCAGGGACCAAACACAGGAGCTGCTTTGGAAGAGGCCTTACTTTGGCAGAGGTCCCCAAAAGTGTAGTAGCACTGTTCAGAGAAGGTGATTTTGTTGACCGTGTGTCTCAGGTAGCCATGTTTCAGTAAACTGCTGGCATATTTCCGTGCATCCCGTCGATCTTTAAACCCCTCTACCCTGGAGTAAAGCCAGTCCACCACATCTGCACCTAACAGCGGTAAACACAAGAATACTACTGACACACAGCAATGAAGAAGGCGGACGGTCTGAATGGTTCAACGTGGATCACAGTCATGAGAGTTTGCCTGCCTCATCTCTTCAGTTCTACTTACCGATGACTGCGTTGGCGATGGTGATCTTCAACCACATCCTGTCCCGTATCTCCAGACCTGAATCTGGCAGCTGCATCACTTTGACGATGGTTGCCATGTCTGTTTTACTTGCTGATAGAGGCAAGTCATCAAACTCTGACATGAGGGGACAAAAAAGAAAAAAAACAATCAACCAGGTTTGTTAGATTATAGAAAAAAAACTATTAAACGATGTTAGTCTTTACCGTAGTGGGGGTAAGGTCCTGTCAGAGCAGTAGTATGGGAAATCCAAGCTGCAGGGTCTATGGGTCTAACAGGCTCCGCTGAACAACAAAAGGTGAACAAAGTCTTAGCGTTAGAAGAACGACACGTTAAATAAAAAAAATGTGCCAATTAAAGTCATTCTTAAAACTGCCCAATATTACCGCGAGGGATGGTGAAGTAGCTTCGTGGAGATGGATCCCAGCATTTGGCAACAGTTAGACTAATAGGCCTGAAGGGCAAAAGAAAAAAAAGAGGACATAAAAAGAGTCAATTTAAGGGATATATTGAAATCCAAAAGAACATATTTTTTTTTTATCTAACTAGTCAAAGAAGAAATTGTGTGGCCATCGCACAACAGTAACATTTGCTTTAACCATCAAAAGTGTAAACAGATTTTTAATTTTGATAGTTTTGAACTCTCAGCTGAAAGAGAACAAAAGTGTTTTTGACCAGAAATGTTCTCACAATGATTACTACAAATCCTGTAAAACCACTGTGATCAAAGACTGCTTCTGGTCTGAAATAAACAGAAACTAGCTGTCTTTTATAAAAAGTCTTGTATAAAAAGTCACCCAACCCAGTAACATGTGCTGCATTAAAACCACTCAAAATCTTTGTCAACAGGATTACTCCATTTCTTCAAAGGCTCTGAATATCTATGCGGCAGCCTGTCTGCTTTGCAGTACAACACTGCACCTCTCAAATGTAAAGTTGTGTGAATATTGTCCACAGCAGGGGGTGAGATTGTCCTCAGAAGCTGGAGTTTCATGTTCTCACCCTGTTTTGGAAACAATCTCCCTCAGGATCCTCACCGCGTCGTCGTTGCTCATGTTCTCAAAGTTTACATCGTTCACCTGGTTGACAAACAAGACATGCCATTATATCAAATTGCACGCTTTCCTGACTAAAATGTTAATCTGCAGCTCTGGGGAGGACTCAGATGTGTTTATGCACTTATGCTTTGAGCACACAATAATCTCTGCTGAACTCTCAGGCCTTCAAATTCCTGCAAATCCTAAGCTGCTTCAATGCAATCCACACGAGGTCACTGCAATCCACACGAGGTCAATGCATGCAGGGCGATGTGGCAAAAGTTAAAAACAGGAAGTGACTGTAACAATAACAATCGACCAAGGATGTGACATGGTGGTTGTCATGTCATACTGGAGTACAGATGATCTCTGTATGTGTCAGCTTTGATGGGGGAACAACGAAACAGCAGAGAGGAGTGGTCATTCCAGCTCGATGTTCATCAGGAATGAGCTTAAATGTGATGTGTAGACGCTGACGCGCACCTGCAGCAGCATGTCTCCGGGTTCTATTCTTCCGTCGGCCGCTACAGCTCCTCCCTTCATGATAGAGCCGATGTAAATGCCGCCATCCCCCCGGTCGTTACTCTGCCCCACAATACTGATCCCCAGGAAGTTGTATTTCTCTGTGGTCAAGAAAGCATTGAATAAATGGGAATGCACACGCCAGGAAGAGTAGATTTTATGAATCAAATTCATGTAAAAAAAAAAAAATCCAACAGTAAATTGTGAATTACCCATGTTGAGAGTGACAGTGATGATGTTGAGGCTCATGGTGGAGTCTGTCATACTACTGAAGGACGAGGACTGAAATGGCAGGAGAATAGAGATCAGCTGTGAGAACGTTGTAAATCAAAACAGGCACCAAGTCTCCATCCATCAGTTCTCTCATCTGTTTCTGGCACTCAGCATCAGCATCAATTTTAAGCCAAGGCGGTGATGCGCCTTAGAGGTGCGTACCCGATCTATCTTGGACACTTTGTGTCTCCGTCGGCGCCTCTTGTGTCTGCGCATGAGGTGGGACAAAGAGCTCTGTTCTGTGGAACTGCTGAGCCTGAACAACAAGAAAAGAGGGGGATTGATGGCACACATAGGAAAAGTGCAAACCAAAAAAGTGCTTATTGGATCAAAGGAAGGATGCCAGGTTTCTCTTTATGCAGAGAAGATGTAACATTAGTGTTTACAATCCTAGACAATACAACCGTGCATCACAATTGCAATCTGATATTATAATTTTACAATTTATAATTTTATTGGGGTGTAATTTCAATTTATTGCATTTTCATTACTTGTTTAGCTTTTTATGCAGAAATTTTCCTTAAGATGTTATGCAACATCTTTGTATTTCATCTACTTTTAAACCTTAATTCACATGAATAATAAAACAGTGAAACATATTTTTTTATGCTTAAAAGAAAACAAAGCAATCTCTGTTTTTTTGCTTTTAGAAACTGCTTAGTAAGAAATGTTTGGCTTAAAGGCACTGGAGCAGCAAGGTACCTGCTGGCATCCTCATCCTCCTCACTGTCAACAAAAGAGCTAGACTCCAGCTCGCTGCTCATGACCGAGGCGCTGTCGTAACCCATGGCCGAGTCCCTGGCTGTGCGCTCTGATTTAGAGTGACCGTTGACGCGAGGGACTGCAGAGAGAAAGAGAGAGGAGAGGCAGTGAGTCGGACGGAAGGGAGATCATGTTTTCTTGTTTTGGAGTCGGATCGGAGGAGCAACAAACTCAGGGGGAGGGAGGAATCAGAGATGGTGACACTACAAAAAAAAAAAAATAATAAAGTTGGAAATAATAAATTCCAAAAAAAGTAATATCATCCTCCCTCCATTCATACGTACACAGCCTGCGTGGAGGTGCTGCCTCAGGGTAACAGCGGATTGGCTGGAAAGGTCTCATCAGCCGAAGAGGGCGTGGTCGCCAACGTGTTCGCCTTGAGCAAGCAAAACATTCCAACAGTGCAGGCCTTTCCATTCCCAGCTCTACCCAAAATGTGCTTTCAAGAAATCCGGACTACTGCAGCCACACACCAAATCAGAGTCCACTATCAGGATTCACTCACACATATTTCCTTCCACACCTTTCTAATGAGTCCCGCCAGAGTAAACACACACACACACACACAAAAAGGCAAAGGGTCACAGAGGCAGCCTGCTAATTTGTGTCTTTATGGCCTCCTCCGTCTGTTCCAGTCGCTCTTTAAAAGCCTCAGATGGCCTCAAGACACCAGCTGGCTGCTCGTAGCCTTCAAAGCTTATCTACAACAGAAAGTGGCAATGGTGAAGCACGAGCCTGAAGGGTTCTGGAGTGACAAACATAACAGCAAAAGTCCACTTTTTGACTCAAACCTTTAAAAAAACAACATTTTTAGACCCTTTGCGGCAAACTGGTTAAAAACAATTGTATAGTTAAATCTATGCTGAATGAGAAGCATCCCTATAAAAAAAAGTTACTTTCACAAGTTATGCTGGAAAAAAAGACAATTTTCCTCCACACTGAAACTACAAACTACACTAAACAGACAGCAAAAGGAAATCTCCATTATCGAGTGACAAATCCAAATGTCAAATATCCCTATCGAACCCAACGCTAAATCCTCACCCACAGCCGACGGTGTGCGCTCATCCGATGCAAAGACAAAGTAATCTATGAGAGAGTAGAAAGTCTAGCCTCCTCCCTCCCTGCCATGGCATGCAACCCCTCAGTAGAATGACTACTAATCTGCTTTGGACCAATCAGATGCAGGGATTCTCCAAAACACGCAGCGATAATGTGGGATTTGAGAAAATGTTGTGTCCTCTCCGCTCTCCTCCTCATGTGAGAACTCCAACAGGCTGTTAAAAGTGCAATTTGTGTTCTTGGCTGCTCCGCTAAAGTGAGACATTAAGACACCTCAGATAATAGAGCGCGGTTTAAGGTCAACAGCTGGTTTTTCTATTTTGTGTGAAGACTTGATTGTGAGCACGACTGCTCTGGCTTAGTGATATCTTCTCTGACCCAAATCCCAACTACTCCAAGCAGCACATTTAGTCCAGCATTAACGCTTGCGTTTCCGTCTTTTGGCGCCATCTGACATGAGCCGTAGAATACAAGATGCAGAGAAATGTTAGACTGCCCTCCAGGTCATACACCTGTTCCCCCTCCTGAAATGTGCCCCTGCTGGGTTATTCATCCTCCCACTGCACCGACATTGACAGAGGATAAGAAGGGTTATGTTTTCAGGCTTCAACACTCCACTGTACAACAGATTGCACACACACACACACACACACACAAGGGGGAAGGGGTGGTTGCTTGAAGCACATGTATAAGGTGACAGGGGAATTCCTGCAGCTGATGATGCTGCAGGCAGCGAGGCATGAGAGCACAAAGACGGGGGCTCAAGGCTCCTTCCTCGTACGTCTTCACATACCATCAGACGGAGCCAAATTGAATTACACTTTTCCCAGAGCCCCCTGATTTATGGGCCCCAAAACTGCTGGTGGAGCAGGAGGAGCTCCGGACAGCCCCCCAGAGTGGTTCCCCCTAGTTAGTGGACGGTAACAAACCGTGGAGACAAACCATCAGGCAATGAGAGGTGACGCGAGAGAGCGAAGAGCTGCATGTCTTGCGAGGTGACCTTTAAAATACAGTAGTGCTCTTTTTTCTAATGAGTTAACAAGGTAACAAGGGATTACCATAACCAACAGTGATAAGTCAGGATCAACCTTATATGATGCAACAGAGAGAAGTCAGCTACAGAATAATTAAATGCGCTCCCAGCTCGCTAAAGAGTTTGAGCCTCTCTTACAACCCCCACCTGATACTGTCTTACTAATTGCGGTGCACAAATTAATGAGTATTCGGTTAATGATCCAGGAGAGCAGCAGGCAAAGAAGCGGGCACGCTGTGAGCAGAAGACTGAGGAACAGACACAGAGGAAGAAGACGAGCTGCTTTTGGAGTAAACAAAAAAAACAAGAGAAAAGAGTGCAAGCAGGGGAATCTACTCCCTTCCTGTGATCTCAAATCAATACATTTTGTCCTCATCTGCTTTTCAATCTCTTTTTTTGTCTTGCAGATGGAGTGAGGTGTAGGGCCTCTATCTATGTTTTAACAGGCTTTTCCCTGACATTTAAAAACAACATGTTTCTGATTGACAGGCTATAATAATCCAGAAGGCTGGAGTGTGACTGGCACTCTCCACACAGAGCCACAGATAACTGGGCAGGACAGTAAATTATTAAAACCTTGGCAAGCTGTTAAAGTTGTGAAGATGTTAGAAAAAGTTTAACGTGCTCCACTCAATCTGCTCTCTTTTCTTAGGATGTGTTTACCATGTTTTTTTGTGCAGAAAATTGGAGTTAAATGAAGATGTAGTGAAATCTAATAATGACAAAATGACAAGATAATTGGATTTTTCTCCCTCCTTCCATCCATCTGTGCCTGGCTGATAATACTCACGCTCGGTTTCTCGTGCTCTCCTGCGAGCGCGCTCCCTCTCGCGTTCTCTGCGATGGCTCAGCAGAGACTCAGTCCCCGTCTCTGTGTCCAGGCCGTCGCGGCTGCTCACTGCATTGGCACTGCAACCGGAAGACTTCAATTAGATTCATAATGGAGTGAAAACACGTCTCCATTTTTGTCAGGGTCAAACTCCTTCTGGATTTGAGATACTTTTCTGTCTGCTAGAATATCTGCCCGGCTGCCCTTCAGCCTGAAATCCATATCACGTCTGTTTCAGATGAAGTCCCTCTGGCCAAAATAGCAGTTTCATTGTTCTGTGGTATGTGATGTGTTTTCCACTAAGTGTCATTAATGACCAGACATCTTGGGAGGGGAGGCATTCTGGACAATACTGGCATTAATGAGGTCTATTGAAAGTCCACATAGTGCCTGAAGCGTGACTGCAAGAGGAGCAGAGACGGGACTGACAAATGGTATAAAAACAGGGAAGTGGTAGATCAGGTGTGGGCTTAGCATTAAGTCGGCCGCTGTTGAGGTCTGGGGTTAGCAGACTGAGGACTGCGGAGGGGCTTGGTAACTTTGTCAGGCGGCTGGAAACCTAGTCGCCTAAGGCAGCGGGGTTTAGGGACTCAAACTGCCACCGGGCTCGCAGGAAACCTGAAGCCGGTGAGAACTCTGCTCACTCCTGTCAGTCTGTCAAACTCACTTTCCACCTCCATGACTAATCGCTCCTGAATTCATGCATATGCACCCGGATGCACTTAAAAAAAAAGAAAAAGAATGCTTGCACGTGCACTCGGATTTATAGCGCTTAAACGGAACAAAAAGAGGTGCAACAGTAACAAGTAAATAAACATCAATCAGCTGTGTTCAAACACAGTGGCTGCACAACGGTGTGTGGAGGACGCATGCTAATTAAATCTCTAAAAGCAGACTGGATGCTGGGGCCGCTGTGTTCACTCAGCGGGATAAATTGCTCAATGGGTCATGCTCACATGCTACATACAGCAGATGGGTGCACCTGAGCACGACTTCTGGAGCACAGGTCACTGCATGTATGCAAATATGTCTGAAGATGCGTGCTTTAGATGCTTTTTTTTTATTGTTTGGACAGCAAAGTGGGGACAGCTACGGCTGCTTGTCTGTCAGGCTGCTGATAGCTGCTGGTAAGAAGGGAGATTTATCCAGCAGCTGGGAACAAATTCTGTCTATTTTCTATAGAGCCCCCCTCCCATCCCCTCCACCTTCCCCTCCCCTACTGGTGCCAATCGTCTGCCTTTTCCTCTTGGGAAATAGAGATGCGTACTTTAATCCGGATTACCAGGCAGAGGCACATCAGTTGGGTTCATTCTAAACCCAGAACACCTATTCTTCAAACACCGCCATTCACGCTGTGGAATACATGCAACGCATGAATAGAGCACAAAGAGAAAATGAAGTGGTAATAGCATTCTGGCTATTTACAGAGAGGTAAAGCCGGAGGACGGGCTTCCTTTCAGACAGAAGGAGAGAGGAGGTTTGCTGTAGGGAATACACCACACCGCTTCCCTGAGAGAAAAGCTCGTCTGTCGGACTCGAGGAGAGACGGCGAGGGAGGGTGGGGGTGGAGGGAAATGACGTGGGGTGAGCGCAGTGCGTTTTGCCTGCACGAGGTGGCAGCACTGAGAAATGGAGGGGAACAATAAAATCATCAAGACGGCTGACAGCCACATGGCGGGGAGCGTCCCATAGAGGGCAAAAGAGAGCTGGGATGTCAAACGCTGGATAAAGAGATACACTGAGACATGACAGATTGCACGCTCTCAATATAGAGCTTCAGCAGTACTGCCCCAATATTATGACTGAAACAGCCCCAGCCCACACCCCCCTCCTGGCTATATTTAGCAAGGCGCTTCTCTTTTGTTGGAGCTGTGATATTTTCAAATTTGACAGTTTTACGCCAAAATCGGCGCCGAGGTGGCCCGGCCGACGCTCAGGGGAATCTCCTCTTCTGACCTTTAAAGCACCAATTTGTTCTTGGAGGCGTTCTGCCTTTATTAGTCGATTATGCTCGGAGTGACTGAACACAACGAGTCCCACTCAGTGCCAGTATTTGCCTGAAGATTTTTGCGCCGCAAAGGCTATTTCGAGAATCAGCAGTGGAGTACCCATCATGTTTACACAGAGGGGTGGACGAGCACCTCGCTCCAACGCTTGCACGAGTGGAAATGAACCCACAAAGACAGCCGTGCGTATTCTGACACTCCAGCTTCAGCAGACTTTATCTTCACACGTCGCCTAATCAGGCACCTACACTTTCCATACAAGCTGCTGCTGTAGCTGATGATGATGAGGATGATGATGAGGATGAGTCTCCCGTGAACTATCCACTTCTTAATTAGCACATATGGTATGCTGCATAAAAAAAATGGCACACTGAGTGCCGAGAGCTGTGCCTGACAGCATCTGACAGTACACCTGTAGTACAAATGCGCAGCAAAGTACTTACTGAAACGAGGGGGGGCGCGAGTCTCCGATGCCTCCTGTCCTCTCGAGGGGAGGGGGCAGCTCGGGGTGGCTCTCCGTGCACTGAGATCCTCCATCGGAGTGCGCGCTCTCTGCCAGGACCAACTGAGGAAGAGGAGAGCATGCTGGTGAAGAACAGTTGAGAAACACGGAGCAAACGAGTCGGATTTTTGTGTCATTAAAATCTGCAAACAGAGCGTAAGAAAACACACAGAGGTAAACACACAGGGGGATGTTTGTGTGCCGTGGAAACAGAAACTCGCTGTGTGCATGGATAAATGAGGAAAGGCTATAAATTGAGAAGCCTAGCCATGGCTAAACAACTCGGGCAGACGGTAAACAGCACAGAAACTTGAAAGAGTGTCCAGCTTTTTACCCAGCAATGTCTCCATTCAAATGATGCAAAAGGAGCCCATCCTTTCATCTAAGCCGTAAATGAGAATGTTACCCGTGCACAGGCCGTCAGCGGTGGGCGCCATGATTGCTTTTTATTCAACCTGAGTTCATAGGTGTGTTGTTGTGGTACAGGAGCAGTCTGCTTTTATAACTGCTCTTTTTCAGGAAGCTGGGTCCTCATTTATGTGAAGATTGAGAATTGTAATAACTATTTCATGTTCATGAAGATTAGCTAATGGCGTTATTGTTTTAAGTTTTATTTTTGATGATTCACACAAAAAACCAAGAGAATAGCTTGATGCCAACTCTCTTAAACAGCTTTTAAGTGCTTATAAGACATTAGCCTCTAATTTTTAGAAGCCTTCTTTGCAGTAAGAATATTTTAACAAATATATCCGTGATCTCTTACTTTTTCACCCATCTTTTTCAGGCTTGCGCAATAAATCGCAAATTTCTCGTCGCGATATCAAGCTGTGCAATACACATATCGTAAATTAAAAAAAAAAAGAAAATCGCAATAAATGGTTACTTTAAATGTGCTAAAACAATCTTATGGCAGCTTGAACTATTTAGTGAATCACATAAATCCATTTATGCATTTGACCAATTGGATGAACCCATTTTATGTCAGATCCTCGCCTCCCATTTAGACTAGTTTCATTTGGAGTATAATTTAAGATATGTTGATTCTTATTTAAATTAAACTGCAGTGAAATGGAAAGGATGTTTATGGTTGTTTTGCTATTTGTTATATCGCCATCACAATATTGATCATTAATCGCATCTTGCCAGTTTTCTTTATATCGTGCAGCCCTAATCTTCATCTTTTTACACACGTTCCTTTTGCCTTTCTTTGTACCTTGATGCCTGATCTCCAGAGTTGTTGTGACACTTAAATTTCCCCACGGCAGGATCAATGAAGTTTACTTATCTGATCTCATCCTTTATAAAAGCAGCTTAAACATCTTTTTTAGCAGACTTTAGAAGTTTCCCCCTAAATGCCCCTAAAATCGATAAACTGCAACACAACATTTAAGAACACATTTAGTTTGTAATAATTCTGTATCACAACCCAAGAATCATAACTTTTCCATTCACAGTTTTAACATTTCCTTTAAAGACCTCCAGATGAAAGTTATTTGGTGGTGTTTTTAACATGTTCTTGTGGCATTTTTCTCTTGATGGAGAACATAAATAAAGAAAATAAAGTTCAAAATTGCATTCAGGAGCAGGTGAAAGATGCGGTTTGAAAAAGCTTGTAGTTGTGACGTAGAAGCTACAGTCGGCGGGCCACAAGCTCCCCGCTCCGCTCCATTCTGACTAACAGATCCATACACAGCTTTGATTTTATCATCTGAGCTGGCATCTGTACGCCTGGTTAACTCCAATATTGCTCACCATTGTTGTTGAACCAGTAATGTAAGGTTGGAGGTGTGAAAGCTTTTAAGGTAGCAGTGGATGGTTTAAACATATAGATGATGGGAATTGGGTATCTCAACAGCTCACAACAACTCAGAGACGAATTTCTGATGAACTACTGCTGCTCTGCAGAAACTGTGCTCTTGAAAACCACACAGGTTTTTTTTTATTTTGGCTAAAAACCACATGATCATAATTATGAAAAAAAAAAAAAAACACTGATCAAAAGATGAACATAGTGGTTATTTAAACCAGGAAGAATTGTGTTTTATTGGTGAAGGAAGTCATTGGTGGACTTAATGGTTGCCGTCTGCAGCACAGGTTTATAAGACAGTTATGAGACATACCATTTTAAAAGAAGCAGAAACCTGCAGGTGGCCTAAAGCTCTTATTTTGAGAGGAATCTGAGAACAGGGTTTGTACACTTTATTAGCAATGGTTTTCCATAACTTTTCCATACCTTTTCACAGAATTTCCAAAACCAAAAATAAAAACATTTCAGTCAGACTGTTGTAGTCGGTTCTGCTAAATCAGACCAAGACACATATTGATACATCCAAGTTTGTCTGCCTTGCCGTTCAAATTGCAGCCATCGTATCAATGGCCGTTTCTGTTAGTATGGAAGAAACTGAAGTAATGTATGGAGGCGTACCGCATTCAATTAAAAAAAAAAAAAAAAAAGAAGGGGGGGCAATCTTTGTTCAAAATTTTTTGGGTGACTTTCACGATATTTTTAAGAGCTCACTGATTCTTGAGAGTTGGGATACAATACCTTCAGAAAAACGGAATCTGTTCCATTTACTGTTCAAAAAATGTGTTTTGATTTTCATGATATTTATTGTTTTAGACATTTTTAACCCCCAAATTTAATTTGATATAAATGTTTGTAAAGACTTAAGATTTTTCAATGCTGGTTACTATTGTGACCTAATGCCGTGGACAAGAGAAATAACATAGGGCTACTATCTTTAAAAAAGTAATTATCTACTATTCACAATTCCTTTAGATCTAACATTGTGAGTAATTCAATCCATTTTAAAATAATGATTTTTATTCATTTAAAATGGACTTTTATGTGGGACGTGTTTTGTCCCCTGAACTACAAAAGCGAAGAACTACAAACTAATAAACCCATAAGATGAGCTGCAATTAAAAGCTGAAAAGCCACAATGTGTGCATGTCCTAGACATGATCTGTTTTGTTCATGTGCTCGTCATGATATCGCCTGTTTTGGTCTTCCTACAGACTTTATCCCCTAATATTACAGAGCTCATCTTATTAGATTTCATGAGCAGGTAAAGTTAGTGCCCAGCCCCTTTGTAGTTCCTAAAAATATTAGAACGAAAATGACGGAAAAATTTAGAACGTAGATCACCAGTTCTTTTTTTTTTTTTTTTTTTATTGAATGCAATACGCTTCCATAGTAACGCCATCATTACCCGCTTTTCTTTTTTTTTTTAATTCTCTGATCAGCCCCGCTTCTCTCATGCTGCTGATGTCGACGGACTTGGAGCAAAGTCTGCATTTTGCGCATTTCTGGTGGAAAATGTGTTTCAGGGTCTTTCGGTGGGAACGGTTGATGCCTCTCCTTGAAAAACCAGTCATGGTTAAAGCTAAATTTCCCGGCATTTCGTAGTATTTCACTGTAGCAAGTTAAACGTGCCATGCGCTGAACTGACAACAACTCAAACTGCTTTATGTTCACACAAACTCCCATCACCGATGGCGTGAGGTTGAACTTCTGCCACAATTAAAAGTTGAATCTCATAAACTATTTTGTCTTATCATGTTTTTTTTATTCAAAATATTACATTGCTATGACTTTTCCAAAAATTTACTGAAGATTTTGTTTTTCACACATTTTTCAAGGACCTAGAAATTGCATTTTCAATTTCCGAAACGTTTCCAGGTTTTGCATGACTGTACAAACCCTGTGAGAAGCTGAAGCAGTAAATGTGGGCTTTTGCTTGAAGTTTGATGTAAAAGACAATGAGCTGAAATGTATGGGTTGATGACACTAATATAACAAAGTTAGGACATAATAAACAAGCCGAGGCTTAGAGCTTTGCCCCCAGTATCAACACTAATTAAGTGTTTCTGAGAAAGAGAGCTCTAACAAGTGCACAACCAACATTCTGTGGTGATTCTAACCCCTGACCTTCGGATTCAGGGAGGAATAATGAGTCTCCCTTCAGAGATCAATAATGTAAAACATCAAGGACTGTTGAAAAAAAGCCATCAAGCTGATTGAATACACGTCCTATCAAACGAAATTGCATATCCTTTTTATTAGTTTTAGCTCAATATTTCTAGGAAGCTCTAACCTGATTCCTTTGTCCTGGTTGACAAAACAAATTGATGAAGACGTAAATCCTGCTCTAACAAAGCAAAACTGTTAAAATAAACCTTCTTTATTCTTCCCAAAGGGAAACTTGCTTTCACAATGTTGTTTACTGTGTGTAATAAAACCACTCAGGAGCTAAATGATTCCACAGATAAACTGACTAATTTCAGCCTTAGTGGTCCATCCACAGCTCTACATGATTGACTTTTGTAGCCGTGGTTCAGTGATGGGATCAGTCACACATTTTCACTTCAGTTGAAGAGTGCGAGTTAGGGTTTCCCTCCTGTGGGGGTGTTACATGTGTTTGTGTGCCACATTTCTGTGGCTGCAGCTGTGGATTCAGAAGAGCAGAGAAGATCAGAACAGCAAGGCTGTAGGATGCGTCTTCCTTACCCAGGACACGACTCTGCCATTGAAGCACGGCAGCTTGGCGTTGTCATCGGAAATCTCCTCTTTGACAACCCTGGGAAGCAAGAACAGAGGTAGAGTCAAGACTAAGCAACCAGGAGAAGAAGGCAGCACCATGCAATGACATGGAGAGACCGTTCCCCTAAATGCAGGTGGAGGTGTTTACTTTTTGCACCAGTGAAGAACAATATGGTTCGAACTCCTCGACCTGCCAGAAACAACACAAATCTGAGATGAAAACCTGTCCAGGTGTGCAAGCCATAACATGTGGACCTGTTGAGCAACCCACAGAGAGAAGGTTTGATCAGAAAGGACGTTTCATTGGACTGCTGTCCTGCTTCCATCACAAGAACATGGCGAGGAACAAAAGGGCGTTTTCACACCAATGAAACTCGAAATGTCTGCTTCTTTGAATCAGATCAAGTGGGAACTTTCGGTTTGATTTATATTCTTTATGCAATTTTTGCAAATGCAATAAAACGTGTAAAGGGAAACATGTGAGTGATGATCACCAATACTCTTAGCCAAGTATCAAGAGGGTGGACAAACACAAATGTAGGAAAACACAGGAAGGGCATCCAGCATAAAAACCATCTACCTGTGGGAATCAATTGAAAGCTGAATCGGTAGGTGTGTAACGATTAATCAACTGAGGCTAGTTGTTAATTGAATCGACTCATTTCGTTATAAAATTGTTCCAAAATGAAATATATGACTAATAATCAATGTTGGCAAATACCATTTGGATTGAGGTACAGTAGGTTTATTTTAATAGAACGTAAAAACAACCAAGTGTAACCACAGCAGACAACACGTATGTGATGTCAGCAAAAAATGATCAAGCCGTCATTTTAGACCAATGTGAGGAAAAACTCAGAATTTAGCAAAAACACGTATATATAGTGTGTGGTAGAATGTTCTAGTGATATTCCCTTTGGATTGTTTTGATGTGGAAAAACAACAGCGAGGTGAACTTTATAAAACTAAAATGTGAATGGATTTGTCATAAATACTTGTTTGTTTGTTCAAATATTTAATTTTCACTTGATTATCTTACCAAAAAACACCAGGAATTTGGAAAACTTCACCTGCAGTACCCAGATATTTACCTCTAAGCCACACTGGTAGGATTTTGGCTAAATATGTCCAGGATCAATTTTAGGTCAGGGAATCGAATCGAAAAACAAACAAAAAAAAAATCTGTGAAAAACGTATAATATCTTTGTTTTGAATTCAGGAGTGTGTCTCAGAAAGTAAAATGCTGCTGGTTCCCATTAGCAGTAGATCTGCCGAGTAGATCTATAGGTCTGTCTGATTGCTTTTAGGTGTGTAAATAGAAAACAGCTTCAGAACGTGACAACAACGTGTCAAAGAGAAGGAACGTGTATTAATAGTCATCCAGAGTGAAAGGAGCCTCCCTCTGAGTGTTCATCTTCGGCTGTAAATTCTCAACAAAAATACCTCACAGTTAGCCTTTGACCTGCTGGGACACAGTTCAGATGCAACCCGTCACCACACCTGCTGGGCCCGTGTCACACAGATCATGTCTGGAGCCAGCGGGGGAAAACACCTTGCACACGGACAGAGTCACGCGCTGGAAACAGCCACATATATTTGCCAGTTACTCCTTTCACTAACCGCATGCATTCGTAAATGCAGACTTCTTTGTGGATGGGCATTTATCCTGAATTGATATCTACTTCTAAAACGCTGTAGCCTCTTGGCTTTGAACATGGTACAGGAAAAAGGAGAGCCCCCCCCCACTTGAGAGAAGCAGGAAATCATAAGAAGATTTTGTGCAGGGGTGTCTCTCTCTGGCAGCGACTTTCCAGATTCTTTTTCCTCAATTTCTTCTTGGCAGAACTTCCCAGCTCATGAAATGATTAGCCAGGCGAGCGGCGTGTTTGTGTGCCGCTGCTGTGGGAACCGTATTGCAGGGAGTGGGGGACAGAGATAACGCAGTTCTGTGGCTAGAACAGACGACCGCAGAGTCTGCCGCTGCGGCCTGGTCCACCTCAGGGAGGAAAAGGGAGGGGAGGTGAGGGCCCGACTCTGCTGGTTAGGTAGGAAGTGTTTGCATCCTCTCTGTCGGGTTGCACGGCCAGCTGTAAGGTGACTTGTGAGGATGTGGGAGTGGCCTACAAATAATACAGCAGCTATCCGGAATGAGGTGGTCTGCTCCCCGTGTCTCAATGCAGCTGCTTTTCTCTGACTTTTGGAAGAAATGGCCAAAGCGCTTCAGTCCAGTCTTGTTTTCAACATGTGGACTCTTAATCTTGCACAAACTAAAAAAAAATGGAAAAAAAACCTGTGCGTTTGTGATCTGTCGCACAGCTGGCGTCTTGCAACGGACATCTTTAAGCGTTCTTAACAGCTTTCAGAGGATAATGACATGGGATCTAACCCGATGTGATCGCGGAATATTATGCTGCTGGAGATATTTGTGTGGCTGGGAAAGATTAGATGTGTTTATTTACTCTATTTACTTGGAAAGACAGGAGAAGGATGGGCAGACTGAAACCAGAACCCAACAGCTGGTGAAAGCAGCACCGCTCCTACCAGCACTCAAAGAACATTGATAGACTGACGCTAATGATATCATAAAAGCTTAATATTAGTAGTCAAATAGGATTATGGCTACATATGACTAAATCATCTGATTAATAAGGCTTAACCCCCCCTAAAAGTATGCTGTTTATAGAGTGGTAATATAGTAGGATACTCAAAAAGTTTGGAGTAGCAGTTACTCATTACTTTTCACAATTTCTGCGATAAGTAAGTTGCTCCTGACCAGTATGTAGATCAACCTTTAAATCTGTCACAACCAAGCACCCCTTTCTCAGCGGAAGAAACATTCCCCATCTCCCAGCTGCCCCCACCCCACGTTTCTGAGGAACAAACAGGCCCGTTTCTTTCACAACTTCAGCTTGGCTGCTTCCTGAGCTCCGGAGTGCCTCTGTGACTTGCATTGCAGTGAGCTCTCAAACCCGCTCACCTCCAGAGGCAACATCGCATTGAAGTCTCCCCGAAAAGCAGAAGAAGTTCAAACCAAGGCCTGTTTAGTTTCCGCTTTATGAATATTGATGAATAAACAAACACTACTGTAGTTTAGAAATGTGTACAAGGAATTTTCATTGTTTAATTTGCTGCTCTGATTTTTTTTTTTTTTTTTTTTGAATGAGAATGTCACAATTTATTGTTACATTATTTAAAAAAAAAACAACACGATTGCCGTGGCAAGCCGTGGTGTTTTTCTGCACCGCCAAACCGTTTATGGAATTGGTGTGGCCACCGCTTTAAGAGCTGATATGGCCAGCACAAATGCAGCACAGCAATCCCCAAAGAAAATATCTTTTTTTTTTTCCCCTTCCACCGCACAACAGGGGGTATACTACAGAGGACAGAGCGCTGACTGCTCATTTACATTTCAAACACAAGACTATAACTGCAAGGGATTTGATGTTTTCCCTCTCTCTGCTCAGCAGTCTTATTCCTCAGCTGCTAATTCTTCCAACAGCCATAATGTTGTCTGTATGCAGCAGAGCCAGCATGGCTACCACAAAGCGCCTATGCCTTTGACAGGGTTTGCTTAAAGGCCATGCCAGTACCACACGGCGTGCACGGTGTCTAGAAATTCACCCATCAGCTCAACTGTGGCGATGGTTCCTCCGCCGCCTTTTGTGTTCAGCGTTTAACGGCCCTGTGGAGACATAGTTGCTTTAAAATCCACTTGAATGTGTTTTGCTGATGCATATGCAGCAACAGCTGCTTGGTCTGGCAATCTGCTCGGCAACCTGAAGCCTCCATGTGGGGAGAGCAAATATGCTTTGTTTGTTTCCATAATCTGCTTGTCGATCACCTGAGGCCCGGTTGGAAGCCGCCCCGGCAGACAGGAAGCCAGGGCCCGGGGACCACCGAGCCCAGACAACCACCACCACACCAGGAAGAGCTCTAGCTTCCCCTCGCAGCGCCACAACTGCTGTGGAAATGTGCACCGGTCTCCCGCCCAGCTGTGCATTTTATTCCCTCCAATTGGGACTACGGTGCAAAATAATCACGCTCCGTGGCCCAACTATGACTCTTCCAACCAGAATGAGAACAGACACTGACACAAATATTTCATCTTCAACACAAACGCCACACGGGAAGACCGTTTGTCTTCGTTTGTTTGACTTGCTGAGAATCAGGGTGGGCTTCCAGAGAAAGGAATAAAAAAACAAACAAACAAAAGAAAAAGGGTCTGGAAACGGGGTGGAAAATATTTCTGCTACTTGGAATGAGCACGATCCACCACAGAGGAAGCTCCCGCCATCACTTCCTGCTGTAGACTACCAGAAACAGAAGTTAACTGACATTTCCCCACCCTTCAACAGTGTCTCTGCATTCTGAATAGTATCTAAATATGCCCAGAAAACATTACAACACACATTAGGTTAGAACTGAATTGACTGAAATGATTGCTGCTTTTTTTTTTTTTTTTTTTTACACAATCAAAATAGCAGTGTGACAACCAATAAAAGAGAACTATTGAAGATGGGGCATGGTTTTGAGGGATAAATCTGTCTCAGAGGCAATTTAAAAAGGGCCTACAGGGTCATCAGTGTCATGTGCGTCCACACACTCCCTCAGGATCCACTCTGCATTTATTGTGCACCGAGATCCACACACAACTTCCTCTATGCCACCAGAGAAAGTGAAACAAACCCAAATATTGTGAAACCTGAGAGGGTGGACACGCGTCAAAGGCGGCTCGCGCCGCACATGGCTATGACCCTGATAGGAGGAGAGGGGGTCTGGCTGTGCAGGGTTAATGCATGCGGGGCTGCATCGTCGGGGGCTCTGGTGTCACTTCAAACGCTCCCCAAGCCTCTTCTTCTTCCTCCTCCTCCTCCGCGCGCGCGCAGGGCAGATAATGAGCAGGTGCCAGGCAGGGGCAGGAAAACACAGACATGCTACTCCAGTTTGCACACATGTAACGAGGCTGCAGCCTTTCGTTTGATGTTGCCCAGCAGGGCCCGGACGGCCAAAAAGAAGGCTTACCCAAAATCCTGGTCCATCGATTTGAAGAAGAATTTGTAGCTGTTGACCGGTCTGTTGTTGAGGACATTTTTAAAATCCGCTAAGGTGACTTTCTCCGGAGACACGGACAGTTTGACCAGATAAGGAGTCTCCTCCTCGTCTATGTGATATATTATTTTAGTCTCCGCCATGAGAGTGAGGAGAGGACAATCATTGACAGGAAAGCAACACACGGGAAAGCGGCGCAATAAACAGGCCTGCTATGATACCAGCGACCCGGACAACCGCAACCGCATTCCCCGCTAATACTTCCCACCGTTCAGCCCGCGGGGGGAAACGCAGCTCCGTGTCGTGGACGAACACAGAGGAAATCCACACATAATCGCGCTGTGAGCGTCTGTATTCCAGCTCCTGTGTGAGCCGCTACGGTGGCTCTCTCGGTACTAAAACAGGAAGGGACCGTCCACATCCTTGTGATATGGAGCTGGGAATATTTGCTATTTTGCTCGTTGGTGAGACAGTGCTGCCACCTAGTGGTGTGTTTGAGCAGTGCAACAACACGCGCGCGCACAGTCCGCTGTCAGACGAAACAAAGGGAAAGGAGGTTTGATATAGTGTAAATGGCATCCCATATTTTTTTATTTATAGCATAGTTATTATTCATTTCGGTTGTATAATTATTTTTGTATTAAAATATTATATTATATTATGTATCATGTTACTTTTAGTTAGGTTTTGTTATTAATAAACTACTATCTATCTGTCTGTCTGTTGCAGTTTAACACAGTTTATGAAAAAGGTAATGATATAAAAAAAACAGCTTGCTTTCTTACTAATTTTTATTCTTTTTTTTCCATACTCATCTAGTCACTAAATCACAGGGGAATCGTGACAAAGACGAGGTACATTTTTTATGTTGGAGACACAAAACACCCATAACAGAATTACAGCTATACAGGTTTGTAGCAAGAATGCAGTTTTGGAAGGGAATATTGTATAAAAATTCAGTGTCAAATTAACGTTAGTTTCAATGTTCTACATAGTTAATTGAGGCCATTTTCATATTGTGAATGATTAAAATATGTTTCCTGAGCTTCTGCAGATACAGTGATCAGTTCATTAACACCTGAAAAATACCTGTAGGTAAAAAGGTTTTTTTAAAGTTCATGTCTTGTAAATGTGATGCTTTATTAATAGGAACAAATATGCAAAAAGAAAAAGATTATTTTGCAATACCAGAAATAAGCAAAAAACAGATTTTGGTTACAAATATCCTGAAAATGTTAACATACAGTAAATAAACCTCTGAAAAATGCCTTTTGCTGATTACAGTACAATGAAACAAGGAAAAAAGGAAATGGGGGGGGGGGGGGAATTAGCTTGCTACCCTGGGAGTGTTTTTTCAAAGCTAAATGAAATAGTGTGAGCATCATAAAGTAAAAGTAAATGGAAGATTCAAAAATAATGTCTTTTTAACATCAAAATGAATGCAAAAACAAATTATATATCAAAGCATGTTGTTATGCTATCATAAATGTGCAATTAAAAAAAAGAACCTTGGCAATGCAATTTAAAGAAAAACAGTCTTGTCGTTGGATTACAGCAGAGGGAGCATTCCTCCTGTCCTGTCATGGATTGCCTTTTATTTCCTGGTGTTCCTTTCATTTTTTCCTTCATCGTCATTTTCTCCTCTGGTTTTTGCTCTGGACCTGCCAGCAGCATCTTAGAAATAGTGCACTCATTTCCACATCGTCCCATCAAAATCTGAATGAAAAAAACAGGAGAATGAAACACAGTCAGATGGTATGCGTCTCTGCATGGTTTACAGCAGAGCGTCTCACCCTTATTGAAGTCTTTGGCCATGTCTTTTTCTTTCAGTAAGTTGTTTTTGTAGTCTGTGAATAAACACACACACACACATACATGTTATAAAACAGTAGAAATCAGTTTAAGTTAACACATTTCAAGGATGCTTGCTGCATGGATTCACTCACCTGAATTCATGGGATCTTGATTGCAGCTCTTCGGCTCTGAGTAGTCTAAAGCTATTTCCCCTCCTGTGGTCACACTCCCTCTGCTCGGAGCAGAGTTCTACTTTAGTTTTGATTGAAATGAAGGAGATAATTACATTTAAAGGTAGTTTGTTCTCACCTTACAGCTCTAGCCAGTTCATACTCCAGCTCTGTCACAAATGAAAGTTAACACAGTTTTGTAAGGAGAAATTATTGTGCAGTACATTAATAAAGGGAGATAAACTCATAAACACAGCACAGTACCTCTCTTTTTGCGTCGCCTGGTCAGCACAATGATAATGACAACGATGAAAATCAAAAGCAAGAATGTTGCCAAGATGTATCCCAAATACTGCACAAAGTGACCTTGATGTTCAGGCAGGAAAACGTTGAGGACATGTGGACTCTCTCTGCGTTGCAACACCTCTTCCGTGCCTGAAGGCAGAAAAGAGACTGAAAAAAAGGAGAAAAAAACACAGAATGTCAGAGACAGCAGGATTTTTTCACATATTCGAACAGCTCGTGCATTAAACCATTAAAAAAATCAAGTGGGACGTGAAGTTCTGCAAACATTACTTCTTTCTTGAATGTGCACATGTTCCTAAAGGTAAGGGACAGCTGGAGGCAGAGCAGAGAGTTAAGCTTTGGAAAGCTGGCCAGCAGTAATGACTTCCAGACCTGATGTCATGCAGCTGTTATTTTTTTTCTCCGCAGAAAAACACAGAATGACCAGGAAAAAAAAGAAAAGGCGTGAGGAAACAGCCGAATTCTGTAATGTGGTCTGTCTGTGTGTCTGGATTAGTTTTCCATTTAAGACTTCTGGAGTCTTTTCACAAACACAGAAGTCTGCTTCCTGCATTCATGAAAAATAAATCTGAACTCGATCTGCACACAATCAGTAATGGTTGACTGTGAATGTTTACATAAAGAGGGGACTCATAAAAAATCCAGCCAATTAGCAGAAGAAAAAAATTCTCCCATTATTGCCCACCTTCTCAGTTGGAGCTTGGTCCCTAATTATCGGCTGTCATTGTATAATGTGATATGCATAAAAATACAAGGACATGTATAAGGTCAGACTCCAGAGCAGAACTGGCCAGATGAGTGCCAGAGCCATACTGTGGCTTTTACACATGATGCAAATAGATTTAAAAAATTGTATCTCAGTGGGACACTGATCATTTGCAAGTCAATGAACTTAAAAAAAAATCTCATTATAATAAATAAAGATTTCAGCTGAATTGCAGACAGGTCAAAAATGTTATCTTTGGGATAACAAAGAAGTAATGTGTTTCTTCTGGGACTGAGTGATGGCAGCATTACAGCGAATAGCTCCACCATGGGAAAATGCAAGCATTTTGCTTTCAATCCAACGCTGGTAATCAGTGATGCACGAAGACTTCGAGCTGAAGTTGATTCAAAGCAAGTGTATGCCTACAACCCATGTGTGCATTTCTTCTTGGCTAAATTTGCAGGACTTTTAGGGTGCATTCTTTAACTTAGGAAGGAGGACACGTGGTCTAACACATAACTTCGTCCCCTCTCCCACCTTTTTGCTCTTTCATGTTACATCTAACCCAGATGTTGAACAGATGTAGCAGACTTCCTCTGACTCCTACCAAACACGCCTCTGCAAGAAGATAACAGAACTTCAAGGAAACAAAGCAGAGGCTGTCAGAGGAACCTAATCAAGAACATACTATTAGTACAGACACACTTTAAAATTAGGATGAGAAAGTTAAGATTAGGAGGAAAAGAAAAGAAAAAAGTAACACTAGTTATGATCTTTCTGCGCCTAAAAATGTTGTTGCTTCCTAGTTTAGTAAGAGGAGATCCATAATGTTGCCATGTTCTTGAGCTAAATGTCTTTCTGTGTATTTATCCATCTACAATAAATATAGTCTAAAGGTCAAAACCTAAGGTTTTTTTTTCTCAGCTTGACTTTTTTCTTCCTTGAAACCTAATTTTGATTTGACAAGTTTCTTTATGAGAGCCTTCTGGACTCTTAAAGGCAGGACATCTGTGATAAACCATGTGACCCACAGGGTGACGGTAAAGCAGCACAAAGCCCAGTTGGTTGTCGCTGTTCCATCACTGAAGGGTTTTATGTATACCTGCTGTATTGCTTAGAAGGAGTAACAGCACAAATGCAAGAAGTTTGTTTTTAGCTGTGCAGCAGTGGATGCAATTTATCTTCTATTGACAGAAACACTGCTATTTGTTGGTTAGTGCCATTTCACAGACTCTTTCACAAATAACATGCAGTATGAAGCTGGATTTTGAATGGGGGACTTCCAGTGATGTGTACCAGGAGCTGCTGTAAAATAATTTTACATAAAGCTAGAGAAAAAGGAGCAGTTTAATATAGATTAGATTGTTAAACATATTAGCTTTTTCCGCCAATTTAAAGTTGAAGGGTATTATTATGGTATATGAAGTAGCAAAACTTGCATTGCATAGCAACTTTAAGGTCTTTGCAGAAAAACAAAATAAACTTGAAGATGAAACACAGTCATAGCAGATCACGCCATCTGTTTACTTTAGACAAATTCTTGAGCAAATTCTTTAAACAGATGAATTGCCCTTTTAAACTAAAATGAGACTCAAACAGACTTTCTCCCAACTTTCTTCTTTTCTTTTACTCAGATGGCCTCTGCATTCCTTCAGCGCCGCCTCCTCCCTTCTCAGCTCAAATATAAAAGTAGGGCAGTCTGAGGAGAAAATTGGCACCAGGAGGAAACTGATTCAACTGACCAACTATGCCTGTAAATATAACAAACAAGAGCAGTCAACTCCCTTCATGCAGTTTTCCCTTCAAACAATACTATGCGGGGAATTTCTGGACAGTTCTGGGAAATCACACCACTGCCAACATGGTTTTTCTTACTTGGTTCAATGTTGTTTTTCTGGAAAACGTCTGGTTCTTCAGTTGGGTTAAGAGGAAGGGGAGGCCCAACGGAGAGTCTGAAGATGCGCCTCTCGTGCAGACCACAGTAGTGGTGGTGCAGGTGGCAGGAATAAAGACCTTTGTCCATAGGCTTCAAGTCCGAGATTTGCAGTGAAAAGTCCCCTAAGGTGAAAGCATCTTCAGACACACTCATCTTCTGTGAAAAGAGAGGTCCGTAATCCCTTCGCTCCCCGGAGCCGTACAGATCGACCAGTCGGTCAGCTCTGTCAGGGCGCACACCAGGTGGCTGGAAATCCCAGTGGGCCACCTGCTGCTGGTCCTCCAGCAGGCCCTCTCTCCACAGCGGGCGGCGGTTTACACAAGGAAGGACTACAGAGCTGCCCAACAAGACCACAAAAACCGTCTTCTCACCATCATAGTAACGCTTCTCCTTCCGAGCTGGAGAAAATAGGACATTTAAAAGACACCTTTACTTAATAAGCTGTATGGAAGAACACGTCACAGCATGAGGAAATCTTACCGGACTTGGTGACGTTGAGATGGATTTGAACGGACTGATGAATTTGGCAGTAATGGTGATGCAAATTGCAAGTGTAAACTCCTTTGTCGGTTGGTATCACATCTGGATGTAGAAGAAAAGCCACAAAAAACATGACATAATATTCTGAGTGTCTATGGTGTGTGTTTGTAGTGTTGCAGAAACAAAAGAATTCTCACTGTTAATGACAAGTGAGAAATTTCCATCACTGAAGGCAGAGTCTGGGATAGAAACGCGGCCCTTGTTGAAGCTGTTGTAGACCCTCAAGCGAGCTCCTGGTGACATGTCCAGGATTCGCTCCACAGAATATTCTGGGATGCTTTGAAACAAGTCCCAGTGCACAACCCTCTGACGGTCCTTGAGCCTGTCCTGTGTCCATATCATGCGTGTGCTGTGGCAGGGAAGGACAGCCTTAGATCCGGCTGGGAGAGTGATGTTCTTGGCCTCCACCACAACACCAAGCCTGCTGCTGCTGCTGCTGCTTTGAGCCCATGCTGACACAATAGAAGAACACACACATCAACAGGGTGCACTTCAAAAGAAACTAATCTATTATATATATTCACTGCATAAGAGTCTTACCTCCCGGCAGGAAGAACACGGCAAGAACTGAAACAGATCAAAGCATAGATAATTAGCTTCAAATGCTTGTAATTCACTCTTCCTTGTTGCCACAATGGTCTAAATTGCATTTAGAAAGGCAAGGTGAAAAACAGATCAAGATTTGAGGAACAGTGCCAATCCTCCCACCCACTGATGAGATCTGAGCAAATGGATAAATGTTTTTGATGACAGTTAAAGGAAACTCTGGAAATGAAAAAAAAGTTTTCAGGGAACAGACCAACTATTAAAGTCTAGAAAAGCATGAAGCAAATAGAAGCGGTGTATCCTTACAGTTTAATTTCTTTTTAATGTTCCATTTTTTCAGTTTTCTTTTTTCTTTAGTGTCCTAGCTGTTTTTAGTGCATTTTCCCATGGAGCTATTTTGTTGTCTGTTTACTGAGGGGGCAGCGGAGATGCATGCTGCCAAAGCATACAGAGCCTTTATTCATCTTGGCTGCTGATGGCTTGCTGTGGGGCCGTGATCCTGAAGGGACGAAGAACCAGGCTCTTTTTTTTGGCTCACTTTAGATTCACTGCTTGGCTTCAGAAGTCCAGGAAAATGAACACCTGTAGATTTCTAGTGGGCTGTTCATTTATTGGGAACCTAAATGTTTATATAGGGAGAAAATAAACCAATAATGGTATGTTTTACGTTTGTCACTGTAGTTTATTTAAAGCCTTTCATCATTATTATTAATATCTGTTTTATGAGATCTACTTAAAATGTATTATAAAATATATTAATTCCCTAAAAAATGGAATTAATATATGTTGCTCAATGGAAAATACCAACTTAGAGTAGCACTGAAAAGAAAGATCACTGTGACTGTTCTTTTTTCTTCACTTCTTTGTGTCTATTTATCTTTATAGATGATCAATTTCCTTTTAACTTAGGTTAAAAATAAGTTGAGTTATCTACAATAAGAAGTTGACTATATTTTTTCATTATATTATTCAAGCTTAAGCTCTATTGGCATATTTTGGCCCCAGCATAGACACCTGATGTTGGAAAAAGTCAGCCGTTTCCTTTACTGAAGGGCATAAACGTGGCTGCAGATGGTAAAGCATAGTGTCTCTGCCCCTGTAATTGTCTCTCATTAGACACACAGAAGCTGTTGACTCATCAGGCTGGTTTAAGACTTAACAATGTGGTTGTAAATTAACAGGGATAAAAACAGGAATTTGGCAAATGAGCTGAAAAATACCCCCCTGATTCTTTTTTTTTTTAGAACCCCAGTCAACACAGAGAAGATTGTGGAGGAGAACACAGCTAAGGGAGAAAAACTGTATTTACAATTTGCAAAACAATCAATGTTACCAACAGAGTTTGTTTTTTGTAATTGGGTACGCTTTGTGGATGTATTTAGTTAAAAACTGAGATTAACTGGGGTCTGCAGCCTGTGGCTTCAGAGTGACACGTGGCTCTTTTGCCTTTCCATTGTAGCTCTCTGGCTGAAGAAAATAAAATGATCGTTGGTTTAAATTTAGTTTGTAAGATTTATGAATGTATGGCAAAGACGCTCTTATACCAGTAAGAAAAACTTTGTAAAAAAGAAAAATGTCACTGCTGTTGACATTATATTAAATTAAGCAGCCTTGTATTCGCTCTCGAATGCACAAATTTCAAAAACTGAACCAAATATTGTTAAAACTCTGTTAATTATTAGGATAAATTTAAAGCAGATTATTTTAATAATGTTTAGTTGCTGTCCAAAGGGGAGAAGAAAAACATATGTATTTGTATATAGCCCACTTTTTTTAAATTGGATGTTAAACAAATTAAGTCATATTTATATTCAAGTTAACATTAGTGAGTAAAGAAAAGGACTGCAGTCCACCAAAGTAGATCTATAAATAATAAAGAAATGCTTTTCTTGATTTACATTACATAACATTTTAGGTTGAAATATATTTACTGCAGCAACTGTAGCACCGGATGTCTTATTTTTTTAAAGTGTGTGCCTTTCTCCAGAGTAAAGAACAAACGCATCTGTAGAATAAAACTCTATCTTCTCTTTATTTTATTTTAATAATGGCTAAATATTAAGAGTTCAGTTTTGTACTGTATATCATAAAGAAGGTTAATACAAAGGGGAGTTAAATTTCTCTATAGGTAAAACAAGACTTGTAGCTCCTACCAAGTTCTGTTTAATGAGAGACTGGCCTGAATGGCTCTTTCAGTGTTGAACATTGCAGAGCCATTGACTTCTTAAACCAATCACGCCATTTCCACCCCCAACTAAACATGTGTGGTACCTTTTTGTAATACAAAAATAATCTGTAAAATATTAGTTCATACTTATGGGTCATATTTATGTGGTAAACTTAATGAGCAACTCTATTTTTCTATATGATAACCACAACTATGCAATTTATGTGCAAGCAATACATCAACGATCTCATTCAAAATGTCATAACTGCTACATTTATGTTCTTGGGGGTCTTGTCTCAGTAGGTGGGCCCCTTCCCACAGGGCAAAGTGTACCCAAAAGTCTACAGGGTCTTTCCCGAATCTAAACTAACTATCTTGATATGAACCTTGTAATTTGGTCTCAAAAGGTAGAAATATGTCCATATGTTTGTTCTCCCACAAACATCAGTTCTTACCTCCTCCATGCCCTGTTGTTGGTGGCTGTTCATTAAAACAGAGCCAAAGATCATAAACATGGTCGCAGTAAATCCCCCTCCTCCTCCTCCTGCTCCTCCATGCAGCCCAGACTCAAACCGACCCACTCATGGTAAAACACTCATTACTGACACATATAATGACTGGCTGCTGGATTGTGCTGACTCCTTCTCTCAGACCGCATTTAACTGGAAACATATTGGACTAAAGCCACTGAAGACTGGATCGACAGAAAAGACCCAATCACAGCCATGGGGCTTTTACTGAAGCTCGCCATCTATGGACCTGAATTCAGAAAACAACTAAGCATCCACAAACTTAACTAACTTGTATACAGTGGAGCATTTCAGCCATAATTTTATTATGAATACTAGAATGATTTCAGTGTTTACCGAAAAATGTTAACCAAAGTGAGCATAAGAAAAGGTCAGGGATTAAATTATCCTCAAGTAATAAGCATCTATTTCTGCGAAACTAAAAAACAGAGTACAACATTTTATCATTATTAAAGATCTAAACTTTTAGTTTACAGTTCAAAAAGAGGTTTTATTGCCTTGAAAATATAGGTGCAGAATGCTTTTCTTGGCTAAATACATTCTATTAGTTATTTTTCACCTCTTTATTCATCATATATTGTCAGAATGAAGAGCAACACTTGTATTTATTTGTTTGATTTAAAAGCAGAGTGTCATTAATGTAGCAAAACACTCATCGTGTCTGTTTAGCTGTCATTAAAAGTGTGTCACTCAGATAAATTGTGGTTTATAGTCATAATTTAACATCAAGTGAGCACCATCATTTTTATGACCCTGTTACAGATGCAAATTGGATTTTTGCACAAAGTAATCACAAAGGACATTCCGCCTTTAAGCTAAAGCTGAGAAGCAGACAGATTTGTCTAAAAACCAAGAGGGCAGAGTGAAACAAACAGTAAGATTCCCGATGACTAACCTGGATCCAATTATAGCACAAAGACAGATGCCTAGATCTTTCTCTTTAAGGAAAACAAAGGAAAAAGGAGACAAAAAAATTGAAGAAATACTTACTCTGAAGTACAATTATACATGGTAACATCTTCTTCTTCATGCTGGTAGCAGAGGTGGTGCACTTAGTTTAACTCAAGAACCAGATGAGCAGTTTAAAAGTTCATGAAGCTGCAGCAGCAGCTCAGTGTTTTTATGCTCTGTAAGTCTGGAGTCTTCACATGCTCCACCTCCAAAAGTCCATGAAACCTAATACTGCAGCAGTTTGGAGCTGCTGCTCTCCTCACAAACATGCACAGTAACTTCCAAAGACTTTAGCATAGAAAAGGTCAACAAACTATGGGATAAAAATGTGGTCAGGACAGCCATCAACATGCCTAATTATAGGGAAGCACAGGTTTAACCTGTCTTTCAAAAAAAGGAATTTCAAGACCGAAAAAAGCCTTTCAAATGATGGTATTTTTCAAGGAATTTTGGTGTACAAAATCTTCATTTTTCTGCTTTTTTTTTTTTTTGTTAAAAAAAGATTTCACAGCATTTTCCAGGAAACAGTTCTCTGTTAGGCCCCAACACACACATTTTGAAAGGTCGTTTCATCTTTGAGTTTTCCAACCAACCATAAATCACCCAAACCCTTTTCCATTCTTAACCCTTGATGCCTATGGATGCAAATTTGCATCAAACCATTTCAGCTCTAAAGTGACCAATAATTCAGCAAAAACATTAGATTTTTTTTTCATAGCTGGGAATAAATGTAAGCGTCAAAGCATGTAACTGTATCTAGTGAAAGGCTTTTTAACCCTTCTGACCACTGGGCAGCTCCCCTGGGTGAGTTGAGAGTAATCATATCAGGGTACTGATGGGGCAAATACTACTGCTCCCGAGACTTCCAGTTGAAAATCCATGAAACCAGGCACCCATGTGTTTTCATAAAGATAATGTTTTAGTATACAAAAAAAAACTTTAGAACCACTTTAAAGTTGTTGTTTTTTTAATTAAATATAGTGGTTTACAATAACTCCCCTGATAGACAAATGGTTCACTATCCATTAACTATCGTAGTTCAACCCCAATAAATAAAGTTTACTCTTGCAAACACTGAGCTATTAAGTTTGATTCAGTGCGTATGTACACTTTTCAACATGGCTAAATAAAATTTTCCCAATCAGTAAAAACCTGATTGTGTTTATGTTTCAGCTGTGCTATCATCCCATTAAGATCCATATGTCTATAAACTTACCACAGTTACCACCAATCAGTTGATTCACCACACGAACAGTTACAATATCTGAACTCGTATAGCTTAATACAGAACCCCAATCTGGTGCATGTGAAGCTTCAGAATCCTTCACAAATTTCTTATTTTCCAAATTCCTACAACCTGAACACCAAAAATGCTAATACTATTATTAACAGCTGCACTTCAGTCCACAGAACTTTTTTAAACAAAATCTCCAAACTGCCCTCTGTTAACGTTTGTAACATTTTTGCAATTGTATTTGTTGATATAGATTCTACATTTAAATGCAGTAAATAATTGAAGCTCTGCAGATGTTACATCATTAACATTGAGCATTTGTCCAATACTGCCATCTACAGTGAGGATATGGAAAAATGTTCACAGTACTGCTTGAATCAGCTTTTGAGAGCTTAGAAGTAAAGAGGAACAATATGCACGTGAGAAGTGTCTTTATTTGATTACACACAGACTTTGACTACACACACTAGCAAAAGTTGGCCTCATTTTTGTTTTCTATAGAAAACAATGACATAGATGTCAACTCGGTTGGGTATGTGTAGGTCAGCCAATGAGAATGATTGTGATAAACTGTTTGCGTTTCTCAGTTCCTTCTGTTTCCGTGCTGTTTGATGAAGATCTTTGGCGCAGTCCAACCCTCTGGGGGCTTCTTGAGTCCAGCTCGCATCCAGATCCTCTGAAGATCCTCCTCAAATCTTTTCTGAGCACGACAACAAAAATTGCTCACTTTAATGTGCTTCTTTTTTTTTTTTTTAACATATACCATATATGGCATTTAACGGAACTTAGGATGAGTCCAGTTAAACTTACCTGTTTTTTCCTCCCCCTGCCTTCCATCACTCTCCTCCTTAGGAATTTTGTTCGCTTTTGAAGCTTCTTGTACTTATGCCTATTCATCTTCCTTCGTCGGATCTCCAGAACATTTTTGCACTTCATGGGAGTTGCAGGGCTCTCCCCATCGTCCAAAGAAGGGACAGAAATGGGTGGCAGCACTTTTTCATTCAGCAGCTCTACATCTCCCTGTGGCTGAGAGGACTCCAGCAGGGGAGGAAGGGAGTAGCGGAGTGAGAGCCAGCTCTCCAGAGGACTCACTGACAGTTTACGTGGAACCAGGGCTTCGTCCAGTTCCGGCTCAAGTTGGATCCATCGTGGGGGAGATGTGTTGTCTGCTGCTGTTGAGTAATTTTCATATTTTTGTAGTATTGAGGAGCTCGAAGGAGGAAGAGCCTTCTGTAGAAATCCATTAAAACTTGGTTTGTGGGCTTGAAGTGTACCTGGACATGTGACAAGATGAAAAGTTGAAGACCTTGAAAATCTCTCATCCCATTTACAAGAGACAACAGGGACAAGAGAGAATCTGAAATTGTTTTTGACATCAAAAACAAACTATCAGTATTTAGTACTGGTTCCAAATAGGAAAAAAAATACTGTGAGTAAAAGGATGAGGGAGTAAAAAATGAGAAAAATTAACAGTGCAAGAATAAAATTTAAGGCTAAAAAATAAAATAAAAAGCACTGTCACTCTATGTGGAATGAGAGCATTAATTCACAGTTCCAAATCTGTTGAACTTACCGCCCTCTGGCAGACGCTAGTGGTCCACAAGTAAAACCTCCAGACTGAAGTAAAGCTTTTCCCCGCAGTCACATTAACTTAACGCCCATTAACACACCATACTCAATATCCCAGACTCTGTATCCCTGTCGGAAATTGGACTTCTTACTTATTACTGCTCTTTACTGTTTTTATTGTTATACATTGCCTCTAACCTCTTCAAGTACTGCCTTTTTGCACTGTTACATCCTTGCACAACTGCATGTTTGCACACGGACTACCTGTCATTGTTGCATAATTGATATCCTCTCTTGTTACAATTTACAAATGTAATGTCAATAAACGATTTGAGATAAACCAAAGAAAAACATTTAAGGCTTAATTCTTTATATATTTAATGTGTCCAAATCTTTAACGAGGTTTTGTTTTGAATAGTTTTAACATCAGTTTATGTATCAAAAAATGTCAAAAACGTGTACTAGCATCACCACTACCACCCCCCAAAATGTTAAAAAAGCAGCCATCATCAAAAGAAAGAATCTGTACAGTAATACAAGTAGAAACAATGTAGAAATGTTTAACACTTACATATTGTTCTCTGTAAAAAACCAACCCCAGGGACAAGCCTTGAAACAAACATCATCAACTGGAAAAGATCAACCTTGTGTCATTAGGAATGAATTGGATGATCACTGCTCCTGAGGACATAAAAAATACTGATTTAGTTAACTGCTTGACTTTTTTCCTTTTCAATATGTTAAACATAATGACCCAGATATCAGTTTTCGCCACAATTCTATTAAAAACAAAGATAAAATACGAAAGTACGAAATACATTATCGTGGTTTTTTGTTAGCGAAAACACGGACGGAGAGCTTTTCTCAGAGCCTTGCTCTGTGTAGACGCATTACAATTTGTATTTATCAAAACAACATGCAATGCTCTCCCTTAAAAACTATGTTATTACGTCATTTTTCTTTTTAAATAAACAAATGTAACTTAGAGAAACTTGGGTTTGGGTTAACCAATCTAAACTACAGACACACAACAACAAGCGTGCTAACAAACAGCAACATTGCTTTGTGGGCACATAAAAGGTTAAAAACAGCTTGCAAATTAATTTTTCGTCAAAAGAGTTGTGTTGCCATCTAAACACGATCACGATCTATAAAACTTAACTTAAGGAAAAGCGCTATTTATTACCAAAAATTGCGTCGACCGGCGTTTAATCTTCAATGTGACTTAGGAGCACCGACTTCCGGTCTGTGCGTCCGAACCTTTTTATTCCGCGTTTTGTTTCTCTGAAGAGAAGGTTCCGCTGTCACAAATAAAGTAAAATCTCTTTCTCTCTCTCTCGAACTAAAACTGAAAACAACAACATCCGGCATAACCGAACTCTTGATAAACATAAGAAGTGAAAACTGAATTATTTAAAAGCAGTAGCAATTGAAGCACTAAAAAATGTCTCAGTTTAAAAGGATAATAAGTAGATTTAGCTTTTTTAAGTGAACAGGAGTTGGTGCAGTCTATCTGCCTTCAACATGTTGATGTGTGCCTACAGAATGGAAAGCCGAATAGCACCTTCCAACCAAAAATCCCACCACAATTCTTGCCTGTTACTGCTCACAGGGAGAACCGGATGTTCCCCTGCAGCTCTCACCAAAATATTACAGGCAATAGCCATGAAACCATACTCTGCATATTCAAAAATAAAATAAAATGCAGAGACAGGAAGGCAGTACGGTAAACAGTGGTGTGTGATATCTGTTCTATTTTGGCTCATTAGAAATTAAATGTTGAATAAAATGAGCTGGATTTTATATGATCTATAGAGGTGATCATGGGCTGTGCTGGCTTGCTGAAAATGCAAATCAGTGTGAAAACCAGGACATGACAAGTGTCTTGACAAAGAGTTGGGTTGGATAAACTGAAAGTTTAAGTCTGATCTTCATTAGGTTTAGAGGAAAGATTTGCGTGTCAGTAGTCAGCAGAGATTTTATCAGTTAAATTAAGATATATGGGAACAATGATTCACAACTTTTTTTGCAGAAATTTGGGGATTGGCTATTGAAGATCCTAAGATGAAAAGGAAGATGCGCTGTCCTGAAGTGATGACAAGAGATATCAAGACTTTTGTCTATAAAACACATTTTGAAGAGAGTTTAAGATTAAACCTTCTTGTCTAAGCCAAAGTGACTGTAACACCCGTGTCATTTGATGAAAAAAAAAAAAGGAGAGCTCATCACATTGATTTAATTTTGATTCACATCATGATTTGCTTTAAGCTTGTATTTTTTATAATCTTATGGAAAAGAAAAAGCCAATAAAATGTAAAAAATAAATAAATAAAAAACAGATCAGATATGGAACTTTCATTTCTAAATGGAAATTTTTACAATAACAAAAAATCAGTTAATTTTCCTGACAAAATACAAAAAAATGCTTTTAATAAAAAATAATTCATGCATTTAATGAATATTCTATTTTCCAAATGAAGCTTGATACAATTTCATTTAATACAACTTTCTTTGTCACAAGCAAAGAAATTGTAAAAAAAAAAAAAAAAAAAAATTAAACATAACTCAGCTGTATGTATATGGCAATTTCAAAAATAAAACAGCTCAAATAAAGTTCTGAACACAAAACACAAAAAACCCACAACACTAAAACAAGGTGAAAACACAAGATAACAAGACAATAAAGTCAATTAAAACAATAAGGCAATAAAATAACAATGAAACAGCAGGAGTCTCATGTTGCATTAAAAGCCAGGGCATAAAAGTGTGTCAGAAGATTAAAAGTGGACAGTGACTGTGCTTCCCTGATGCGCAAAGGTGAAGAATTCCAGCAGCAAAGGCTCTGTCCCCTCTGAGCTTCTGCCTGGTCCTCGGTGTCTCCAGAAGAAGCTAATCTGAGGCCAGCGAATAAGGAGAAAGACCATTTAAATGTTTAAAAACAAATAAAAGAATCTTAAATAAACTCTACCACTGTATGCACAGGCAGCCAGTGGAGCGATGCTAAATAGGTGTAATGTGCTCTCTCTTACATCCTCCAACCAAGAAAGCTACATGAATCACCTCCAGCCCCTAGTGAGCCCAGTGCTTGACCCCCTGCAGTTTGCATATCAACCTGGCATCGGAGCGGATGACGCTGTCATCTACTTGATGCACAGAACTCTGCTACACCTAGAGGAACCTGGAAGTACTGTCAGAATCATGTTCTTCGACTTCTCCAGCGCTTTCAACACAATTCAACCATCACTGCTAAGGGGAAAACTGGAAGGTGCGGGGGTTGACAACCAGCTGACATCGTGGATTGTTGACTACCTCACCAACAGACCACAGTATGTGAGGCTCCAGGACTGTGTGTCTGCTCAGGTAGTCTGCAGCACAGGGGCACCACAAGGGACAGTGCTCTCTCCTTTTCTCTTCACCCTCTACACATCTGACTTCCACCATGACTCGAACAGCTGCCACATCCAGAAGTTCTCCGATGACACAGCCATCGTTGGACGCGTGTCAGAGGGAAACGAACTGGAATACAAGAAGGTAATCAAGGACTTTGGGGACTGGTGTGAACTCAATCACCTTCACATCAATGCCACCAAAACGAAAGAGATGGTGGTTGACTTCCGGAAAAAGGCTTCTCAGCCTCCCCCCGTGGTCATTCAGGGACTTGACATCGAGAGGGTGGATGTGTACAAATATCTGGGTGTGTACATCAACAACAAACTGGACTGGTCAGAGAACACAAAGGTCCTGCACAAGAAGGGCCAGAGTCGCCTCCACCTCCTGAGGAGACTGAGGTCCTTTGGTGTGTGCAGGCCACTACTCAAGACCTTCTATGAGACTGTTGTTGCATCAGCAACTTTCTACGCTGCGGTCTGCTGGTGTGGAGGCATTAGTGAAAGGGACAAAAGGAAACTGGACAAGCTGGTCAGGAGAGCTAGCTCTGTCCTGGGCTGTCCCCTGGACTCAGTAGACTCTGTAGGTGAGAGGAGGATGCTGACCAAGCTGTCCAGCATCCGGAACAACCCCTCCCACCCCCTGTATGCGACGGTGAGGACTATGAGGAGCTCATTCAGCCAGAGACTGCTGCACCCACAGTGCAAAAAAGAGAGATACCGGAGGTCCTTCATCCCAACAGCAGTCAGACTATACAATAACACGGTCTAGGACTGTTGAAAACCGCTGCTGCTATCTATTGCCTTATTTAAACCGTTATTTATGACCTGTAATTTTGCTTCCACCTTGTATTATTTTTTTTATCCTTTACTCATTGCTACTCTGTTTGTCGTGCTTTCCAACTGCTATTTTGTTTTCTTGTTTTTTGGCTGCTGTGACAACCCAATTTCCCCCCGGGGATCAATAAAGTCCTATCTTATCTTATCTTATCTTATCTTATGTTGGACATGTTGGAGACTTGAGAGAGACGACTGGCTAAGTCCAAAATAAAGAGAAATGCAGTAATCCAGCTGAGACATGATGAAGGCAAAAATCAAAAAGTTCATCTCCTCTATAGCTCAACTGTTAAAAAAATAAATGAAATGTCAGCACATTGATGCTCTAACAAAGAGTGCGCATTCATCTTATGCTGCTTTTCACCATACTTCACTTGGAGCAAAATATTTATATGTGAAAAGAAAGCATATTGTGCAAGAATTGTCACATAACAGACCTTTAAAGTTCTCAAGTTCTTTATTTACAATAAAAACAAGCAAGTAAAACATTCATTTCATTGTAAATCCTGCTGAGAATGAACTATTTGCTTTTTCAGCTTCACATACACCATCAGTGTGTGACATAAGGCAACTGAAACCATCAGCTGGATGCACTGTCCTGCAATAGCTTCCCTTTCGCAGAACAGTCCGGACATCTTCCAAAAATGGATCTTCAAATAAAATAATATGTAATATTAAGAGTACAAGAAATAATGGCAGTCATTTTCAGATGTCAGTCATATTTAAAAAAAAAGGTCTTTACATTATACACTATATTACTAACTATATTTACAATATCAGTAGTTGTAAATTGAGATATTTAGCCTCTTTCAAAGCAAATAAATATACATCAGTTTGTCATTTTTGCATTACAAACTGTACCGCACAAAATAAAGATCTGACCCCTGAAACATAAAGAGCTTTACAGGTGCTATTATTATATTTTATGCCAAAAGCAACACATACAACACATCGTGAATGTGGTAAACACAGAGATGCGGTATAGATACGTGCCATCAATGTCACCTACAGGGAACAAGTCAATAAATAAAAAAATACTGAGCACCAGACAGAAATTTGAAAAAAGTCAAAAAACATCAACTCAGATTATGATGGGACTGGGTTACGCTCCAACAGACAACAAGGACAAAACTGTTAATCACCCAGAATAGACGATATTCACATGCTAGCAGACTGTAGAGGCAGTGGCACAGTGTGGTTAATAAATATTGCCATGTTTATGACACTTTTTTGATAGTCTCATTCAGATTTGCTTTCTGGCTTTCTCTGTTAGTGTTGTCCCAAAACCTGCAAACATGTGAATAAAGTAAAGAATGGATCCAAAGTAAAATAGTTTTCAAATTTAAGGCCATTTGAGTTTGTTATAGTACCGGTACTTTTGCTGTTGATTTTAGTGCTACTATTTAGCATTATAGAGTCCTTTTATTTCTATTTTTCCACCAAATAACCTCATCTTTTCTTTTCTTTTTCTTTATTGTATCATATTGTCTCTGATTTTATGTGATTTTATGTACTTTGGTTGCTTCTGCTTAAAAGGTGCTATACAAACAATAAATTGATTGATTGATTGACTGATTGATCTTTTTATTTTTGTTGCTTGAGTTTGTAAATTTATCTTCATTGTCCTCACAGTTCCATAGAGAAGTCTGTCTTCACCTTATAGATCTAAGAAACCATAACTTTACCATGATAGTTTGCTTAGGATAACTAATTTTTTTTTTTTTTAAGTAGAAAGTAAAGTAGAAAAATACACATGGAGCTTGGCAACAGACGACAAGAGGAAACAAAAGGAGTGGAAGCAAAAAGAGTGTGCAACGTGTGCAAAACTGGCCCCTCTTTGTGAATGGCCTTTTCTAGTGTCTTTCAGGCATCTGGGTAAGCTCTGACCCAATCGCCGCAGGCACCCGGCTCCACCTGCTGTTTCTCTTCATCATCTTCAAGGCAAGGGCCTGAATGTCTTTCATCTCCCAGAGAGAGAAAACGAATGGGGGTTGCTTTAAGTAAAAGACAAAAAGTTGTGTTAAACCTCAACAACCTGAAAGATTATAGTTTCAATGAGGGAATAAAGAGGGAAGTCTTACTTGAAGATAGGGATCCTGGATAAAACCAGAGGGTGACCTAACAGTTCTGCACAAAATGACAAAGAAAGAAAACAGCATGACATTATTTAAGAGCTGCAGAGAAGAGCAGCAAATGTTTGCAAAAAGGTCATTGTGAAAGCACAAAATGTTTAATAACAAAGCAAATTGAGATTTAGAGAAAATTTGACTTAGCTGTCCAATAATATCAGCTAGACGCAGATTATATACATTTTCATGTGCACACTGAAGGTCTCAAGTAATTGCAAATTTAACCTCTGCTTTGTTTGGAGAAGCCAGTCTCCACAAATGTAGCATTCTGCAAGAGGGTCCACGTTTAGAGGGTGGTTTTTGTGTCACATACACAAATCTCAATCATTTCAAACTTCAATTAACATTGATTTATTACTTATTGAGAACTGTTATGTTCTCAATCTCCTTTCATTCATTTTATATTTATTGTATCAACAGAAACTACATTTTAGCCCTCACATTGCTATTTTATGAATGAAAAAATATCAACAAATAATTCTTGGCATGAACTGTATCCTAGTGATCTCCAACTATCAGTTTTGTACAATCTTTGAATAAGTTGTATGGTTTTTATTTGTCAGTTTTTCTTTATGGATTTCTGTCATACTTAACTGTGGTTGTGAGATTTCCAATCCAGAGCTAATCTGACACAAGAGGGAATATGTTATTGTTCCTGTAAAGTAACTCACTAACTAACTAAATACTAAAAGTAATGAAAATGTGAAAACAGTTGGGAAAAAACTTGAGTTGATTGTTTTGTTTTTTTTAACCATACCTCCTAACTGTATGACCAGAGAAGTACAGACAAAGCTTGAACCAAAAGCTTTGGAGTCATCCCCCTGGTCTTCTGAAAAAAAAGTCTTTCCAACAGTGACTTTGGTGTCAAACTGTTGAAAGACTTGGTCATACGGGTCTTTTTAGGAGTGAGGTCAAACTTTTCTTACTGAGGATTGATGATCATGTGATCGGTCCAGCTTGATACGGATATCAGTTGCCTTCACTCGGTCAGGTTTACCATGACCTGAAGAAAGAGTTAAGTGTTAAACCAGCAACAATAAATAACTTAAAGCCTAATTTTCAACGATTCTGTCAGCGTTTTTCATTGATGTTGAGGATGTTAAATGCTGAATCTTATTTATGGAGAGTAAACATTCAATAATAATAAACAAAATAAGGAATGCAATAAAAAAGTCTTCAGAACATCTTATAAAAGTTGTCACTGTTTTAGAACATCATATGGGAAGTTGATTGTAAAAGTTCAGCAAATAAGAATTGGAAGATAGTTTGTCAGATTTAGCAAACTTTTCGGATATTTACAACATTTTTATTATTTTTATGTCAAAATGTACTACTGACAAATGTGCTACATGTGTTATTTGAAAGCATGCTGATTTAAATAGTTAATGAGTAAACATCCATGCTAAATATAACTATTACATCTTACATTTAACATTTAGATTGTACGTTTATATTATAGTTCTGGATACTCGTAGAAGCCATAAAGCTGCTGTCATAAAGTAAAGTAAAATATAGGAAACAGATTTGATTTTATAGTTTTAAAGCTGCAGTTGTTCAGTCTTTTTTGAGCAGGTATAAGTGATCCCCAGTGATTTTTAGAGATTCATTTCTGCTACAGCTCTATAAGATTATGTAGCATATTTTCAGACTTTAGAAGACATTGTTGTGATCCAGCTTTCACTGGTGTGAAGTAAAGCCTGTTTTCTCAGAAAGTCTCTCAGGTAAACTTTATTGACTCACTGGTCAATGATGTTTTTTTGTCAAGTAAGATCTTTAGTACTCTGTGCCTGAAAGCCCTTTTCGTTAAATGTTCTCCACTGAAACTTTGCTCAAGTCTTGATTTCTGATAGTAGATCAGCTCCTTTTTTGTCCATACTAAGCTCCATGTTCTTGTTTTGCTGTCTTTTAAATTCCTGTCTCCCTCCTTATTGTTTTGTACTGCTCTTATTGTTTAATTTTTCTAAAAAAAAAAACCAAGCATTTATTGAATAAAATGTAAACAAAATAAAAAAGGTGTTTATGTGTCACATTAGGGAGTTGTTATTCATTCATTCATTTTCTTATCCGTTTTTTCCCTTTCGGGGTCACGGGGCTGCCGGAGCCTATCCCGGCCACTCATGAGCGAAGGCAGGGGACACCCTGAACAGGTCGCTAGTCTGTTGCAGGGAGGGAGTTGTTACATTTTTACAAAAAAATAAAGAAAAAGGTGCAAAAAGTTTTTACATTTGCTGGTTTTTGCAAAATTTTTGAATTTTGCTTTTTTACCTGGTGAGCTTCCACGGCTGTTGGAACTGGAGTAACTAATGCTGTCCTCCAACCAAGTGCTGTAGGTGAAAGAGTCTCTCTTATGGGGGGTTCCAGCTGACGATAAACTCTCCTGTGGTTACATGGAAGGAGCAGTGGAAAGAAAAACATGCCTTAAAACTTAAATGCAAACTGTGTCAGCTTAGCCGCGGTTGATCAAAGGACTTGATCCTCACTCACCATGCCAGTGTCATAGTCTTCTGTGGCCTCGTTCTCATTCTCCTCCACCACACTGGCAAAGCTGCTGGCATTGGAGGAGGACCGGGAGAGGTCATGGGCCTCAGGAATTGATGGAGTCCTGCCACAGAAGTAAGAACTGTACCCTGGGTTATCTTTTTCACAGCCAAACAGTTTTAACTAAAATACTGAAAACAGTGAAACATTTTGTTTCTGCCAACAACCAAATCTTTTGACACACCTGCTTTTGGCTGTGGTGAGCACCTCTGGAGAGCTCTGATCTGAGTTGTCAGACTTAGGATCTTGGGAAACATGGCCGCTGTCAGGTGTCTTTTGGGTATTTGGGGAGGTATCTCTACTGCTAAATCATAAAATAAAATTGATTATTAAATAAAAATCTCTCACAGAATTCAACTATTTCTAGCACAAAATCCCTAAAAACTAGTCCAGGAGTCTCGGCTCACCTTTTCTCCTGAACTTCTTGAATATTTTCAATGCCGATGGCGCTGCTTCGCCTGGAGCTGAAAGGTCCAGACTTTTTCCTGGTCGGGCTTTTTCCAGGTATAATCAGAGACTGTCAAGGAGTCAACACAACTTTAAGTTAAATAAAGAAGCTATTTAAAAAACAATAATAATTTGTTCATTTGATTATCCCTGAAGAGGAAAATGTATTTATTCATGTGACAGCTTCACAATTAAGAAATTTGATCAAAATAAATTGAAATTAAGTAAACAGAATTTCCAGAGTGATGCTGTTTTCTTCCAGTTAAAAGAAAAAGCGACTGAATAAGATGTTGCCGATAGTCTTTCTGCCAGAGCAGTTGTGCTATATCTATATTTATATAAAGATATGCATATGTATATTTATATATATATATATATATATATATATTTGCAACTGGAGTCTTAAACTAGATTTGACTGAAATAAAGTAATTACATTTCAATTAGCATAAAAGACATTAGAAGGTACTTTGAAAGCATGAAAACAGCAGAGGAGGACCAACACTATTTAGTGTTTTCATGCAAATCTTAATGGAACAGTGTTTCTAGTTTTTCTTAAAGTTGCATGACACACTTCACCCTCTCTGTAGCACTGCAAAGGACTGAAACCGAATTGCACAACTGAACCCCAAAAAGCTTAAAATGTTGCTGATTGTATGATGCAGTAGAGCCATGCAGTTACAAAAAAAAAGCAACAGAGGAAAAGGAAGAAGTTAGAGAGGAGTTAGAATTAGATATGAACCTCTTCTACTGTTCCTATTCCTATGGCACTGCCTCGCCGTCCATATTTACTGGGACTTTTGCCTGGGACAAGCAATGACTGAGTAAAGCAGGAAGAAAAGGCAAAAAAGAGACAATTATAGAGACAAAAAGACAGAAAAACAGACAGAGTGAGACACAGAGAGTGGTGATGACAGGTGACAAAAGAGAGAGAAGAGAAAACATGAGATTTACACAGGTATATATGAGATTTCATGCAGTCAGTCATGTTAGGTCAAACCAAATGCAAAGCACATGTAAAGTATAGATGGAGGAAGTTTAGCTTCATGAGTACAACAAATTTTGCTGAATGGGAGAGGCACGGTGAACCAGTTGTGTTTGGTTGTAAGCCTGTAAAGAGGAGGGTTACAAATAGCAGAGACAGTAATCAAAACATGTGCTAAGACCTTTTTATTTAAAAAATACTTAGATTTGTGTTTAATCCAACAAATCCGCAAAGAAGACTCAATGCATACTTCTGCTTTTCGGATCCAATGATTCAGAAAATGTGAACAATTGACATGGGGGCTCAGACTGTTCCTCATGAATCTAATTTTATGTTTCCCATGTTATTAACATTTATCAATAAAAGTGCACATGCTTCACAAACACTCATTCTCACAAATAAAACCCAACCAACACTTCCAGTGAGCACACATGTACAATGCAGATGCACAAAAATCAGCTCAGTTGTTTGAGTTTCTCTGTCTTTTAGACATTTTGAGAACTTGAAAGCGCTTGAGACCAAAGCTTCCTGTAATTGCTCTCCTTGCCTGACCGTGTGGCACACCTTGTGGGAAGTTAGTGCAGCAGACAAGTGAGGAAGAGGGGGTATTAATGCGTCAGAACTGCAGAAGGAAGCAAACAAAGCCAGGTTTGCTTTACTTCAGAGGATTCAGACTGTACTTACTGTCCCCATGATTTTGGGGTTCTCAGGTGAGTTGTGGTTAAAGGGGCCACTCGGGCTAGAGGAGAGTGTGTATGGCTTCTTGAAACCTAGACCCATGGTGTCCATAGAGTGGCTCCTACTGCGGATCACCCGCTATAAAAGAGACGAGGAGGGGGAAACACATTGAGATGGTGTTGCCTTGTGTGACCTCGGTATCGCTGTTATAGGCTGAGAGGAGCCTGAGGGCTGTCCCTGATCACTGACCGCTACAGGCAGAATCCACGGGTATGATGCTAATCCTGACAGAAAAGGAAGCGGCAGAGAATGCTGCTAAGCTTTAGTACCCAGAGGGTGCTTAAGATGAATCATTATGTTTAGGTTGGCAGGCAGAGGAAGAGAAGAAGTAGAAAGGGCCAAGCCAGAAGAACCTTTTTCGAATGAAGCAAAGTGACAGAAATCCACCATTTTCCCCTTGACATCATGACAAACTAAAAGGCCGAAAGCATATTAATGTGCAGCCAGTTGTTGAGCACCTCGTCAAAGTAAGACCACTTGAAGAGGAAAAGCTGTGAAGCAAGGGAGCAAGGATTTCCAGCAAGGAAGAGCTTCTCTTCATAGAGATTTAAAACAAGTGCAGAAGTGCTGATGGAACTGCTGCAGCCCAACTCACATGTGAAGAAAAGACCCTAACATTCTGCCATGGAGAAAAGGGAGAAATCTGACGACATGCAAGGAAAAAAATAAAAGCCTCACATCTTCATGACAGTGTTTAAATACTAAGACAGATGATTTTTGTAAAAGGCAAAGCATCTCAAAGGGTAAAAATTACTGCTTCTCCAGCAAGTAAATCAAATCCTTCACTCTGAGATCCATCTATTTCAGCTAGAAGGTCACCCCTCATGGTTTTCCAGTCATTAAACTGAACATCAATCAGATTTATGCTCCTAATCCCTGCACCTCATTTTTCAGTTACCTTGAAGGACTCAAAGAAGCCCCCCCCTCCTGCGCTCCCATTCTCAAGTTTGTCATCCTCTCCCCCAACACCCATTATGGCCTGGCTGTTCACATGGAGCTCTTCGTAAAGGGTCTCCAGCAGTGCTGATCTTGTTCGCTCCTTTCAGACAAAAAGACGGTAAAATGGAGGGAAAAGTAAATTAGCCAGACATGTAGGATAATAATGTTTTTCCAAAAAACTTACCTCCAATTTAGCAAACTTTTCAGCTTTGTAGCAGGCATACTCTGCATTAATTAACTTAGTAAAAAGGAATTCTTGGAATTCAGGGCCCTAAGACCAAAAATAAAAAGACAAGAATAGACAAAGAAAACTTGATGAAAGCAGTCAAACACACATTTTTGAATTTTGTGGATAAAAGTGCAGCTGTTTTTCTTACTTTTTTAAAGATAGCAGGATTAGGGAGGGCTGGGCCAAAAAAAGGAACATCATCCCGTGCTGTCACCGACACCTACAAAGTGCCAAATATGCTAACATTGTTCAGTTTTGCAAGAAATTGAAGATTTTGACAGAAAACAGGACAAAGGGGAGGCAGGTTACCTTATAGAGAACATTGTCAGAGCAGGGGTTGACCACCTGGACCACAATATAGGCATGGAGAAAGTTTGATGCTATCATGTCTGGTACAAAGGGAGTGTTTTCTTCTTGAAACACGATGGCAACAATGTCATTCCCTATGTGTCTCTTCCTCTGCAGCTGCAACACAACGGCCCCATCCCAAGTAAGAGGTTATTTCTTTGACTGAAACAATCCCAAGATAATTCCAACAGGGCAATAATAATTGTCAAGCTTAGAATTAGATTTGTGTCTTCATTGGTTCTTATTGATTTTAAGTGACAAAGTTTGTAAACAAATTTTGTAATTATCCTATTCTGAGGTTTTGGTTTCCAGGAGCTGCCAGTAGGCATTAGTAATGAATATATAATTAAAGAGTTCATTTAAAAAATGGACAAATGACACATGATTTGAATAATGAGGTTCTCCAGAAGTAAGGCAGTCTCAGCTGATGTCCTGGAATTTTTAAATTTTGATTACAGTAAATCCAGGAAGCCTACAAAGGCAGACATTTTTTCACTGCAGCCAAACGGCTCAGAAATCTGCTAGAGGTCACAAGGTGGTGCTGTTTATCTTTAATGGCAACAACAAAGCTGATTTTTATGCAAATATACAATTTCAAGCTTTAAGATTTAAGATCTATTTGTTGTCAAATGTGCAATGTACGTAACAATATGGCACAGAGGAAATTACTGTCCTCACAGACCCCGGTCCAAAGATGCAGAAAAATAAACAACAATAAAAAGACACAAATAGAAAAATAAATGAAAAAACAATAAAATATATATATATATATATATATATATATATATATATATATATATATATATATATATATATTAGTACTATTTTTTGTAATACAGAAGGGGTTTCTGTGGACTCTAGAGGCTTTAGGTTTTTATATGTGCTGCTGTTTTCTGCACAATAGGGGAGTAATTGCAGCATATGGTGCAATGACACCTACAGGGAACTCTCAACTGATTTTTATGAATCATGAAGAGTGTGCTAGACTGCTGTTGTACTGTATTACCTGCTGAGTGTCCCCCTCTGTGTAAGGCAGCTTTGTGGACACATGGAACATGACCTCTTTGTTGCGGTAGTTGCAGTAGACAGATTCTGTGCCAGTCTGTCCATGAGTCACATCTAGCCCTCCCCTGAAGCTGGGAGCACACAAAGTCATACACAACTGTGATTTTCTACTAATCATTGCCAGCCTTCTACTCGTCTGTGGCATAAGATGCAAACTGCATTATGTTGTTGTATTCTTACCCTTTAAAGTTGTGAAGCTCAATCTTTTCTCCCAAAAACTCCAGGAACTCTACAAAAGCTGGACTCTCTTTGCTGTTACCAAACAACTCCTCTTCAGAAGTCTGCAACCAGCAAAAGAGTCAGGAATGAAGCAAGTTAATGAAATTGTTAATTATGATGTGAGCCATGACAAAAATGCGGCAGCAAAGATACAAATATTTTAGGAAATTAACAGGATTTGCGAAAACATTAAAACCTGCAGCTCACATTTTCACCCTGGATGTTGGCTGTGGGCTCGGTCAATTCCAGATATGACACTATTGTCAGTAAGTAGATGGAAAAAGGTTTAGGATAAATTTTGATAAATGTATTATTGGTTTAAGGGTCTTGGGTTTTTCTATTTACTGAAGAGAGCCCTTAAATTTAAAATGCACTTTTGCTCACAGTTTCAAAAACCAAAACCCACTAAACACTGTAAAGACAGGTACACAACGGGCATTTGACGCACGTTCTTTCCATGATGTTCACACTGGACATGCAGGGAGGGGCTTCTTCTTCTTTTTCTACTGTTTACTAGCACATGTCCACCACCTACAGTTGGAAGAGGATTGGTGGAAAATGTCAAAGCAGTGCAAATCTCGCAATTGGGGCACAAAACAGAAGTGGTTTGGTTCATTGGTAGCCTCCTTGCAGTTATACAAAGGGGAATCGCCTTTGTTCATCTTTTTTTTTTTAAGAAAACTCAGATGTCATCAGGCTCGTTGCAGTCTCTGGGTTCATCAGGTAAACCAGTTATGCTCTAAGTTTGATTTAAAGGGTGTTTTCAAATTTGAGTTTTCAAATTTCATGGTTGGCACCTCCGTTAATTGAAAAGAACGTCATCCGTGAGTCACTACCGAAGTTCGGTCTGGTTTAGCTGGCAAAGCACATTCACTGTTCACGCTTCTTATACATAGAACCCAAAAATGGTCATAAAAACTTGCGTAGGAGCGTGTGAACGCAAGCATTTTAAACGCGCAGGCCTAAAATGTGCATTACATGCGTTTATGACTTCTCGTTAAAAGTGGCCGCTTGAACAAGCGTTGCAAAGGAAGGTGTGTGTATTCTTAGCCCCATCTGTGGAATTTTTTGTTGAAAAAAAAAGGCTTTTATTAAGTCAAGAATTATACTAAATGATGTTTCCTACATCTTATTTTTATGCTATAATTTTACTCTTATTTTCTTCCTGATATCCAGAAATTCTCATCTCCTGTGTGGCTCTTCTCTTTGTTAGTGAAAAGCTAAAACCCTGACAATGTGAATCTGAGTTTTAGAAATGATTTTATTCTTAATACTAAGTTTACAATAATATTAAGTTTTATATTCTCACTGAAAAGTATATTTTTGCATAAACAGATGAAATATTTCACATACCACCTGTTTATCTTAAATTCCACTGCATTTTCTGGGTTCTTTCTAATAGCATTTGTTTTAATTGTTTATTATATTTATGTGCATGAGTGTAAATGTTCAACATTTTTGTGGATATATAGCTTTCAAATTAATTCCCTTTTTTCAATGGGTTTCTTGTGAAAACATTTGTGCTGCAGTGATCTGCATATCAAGTAACCTTTGAATTTGATGTACAAAACAAAAGCACAAATACAAGGAATTTGCTGTCATTTTTCATTATTTATAATGTATGTCTAATAAGCCTGCATGACAATCATGCCTCTCTCTTCTTTTCACTTCTGCAGAATGCAAAATGAGCAAAAGGCATCCTGCAATTCATCAGATATCTCCTCAGGCAGGTTTCCATGGATTTCACAAGGTGGTCAAGACAGTATTTTCTTTAAGAGAGAAACTGCACATAGTTCTGAATGTATATATGTATATATACCCCTGGAAAACACAGAACTGCTCATTTTGCCCTCCCACCTTCCTATAGGAGTGCACAAAAGAGCTGATTGCCTCAGATAATAAGAGGGTGAGTTGAAGTCAGCTGCAATGACTGAGCTTGAGTGAGAGCTGTAATTAAGACGGGGGACTGAACACTTGGGAAAATCAAAAAGTCAGAAAGATTTTTTTTTTTTTTTTTTTTTGAGGGCGTGAGGCTTTTCTGCACATCCAGGATCTGCAGCTCACCTGTCCAAACTTTTGATAGATGACTCCAAACTTGAAATTGTTGCTCATCACGTGTTCATCAAATGTCACAATGAGCCTGGATGCCTGTGAAAAGACACATTTTAGAAAAAAAAATAACACATACATACAGTGTAATTTACTGTTCCCTCACTTCAGGAAAAAGTTCTTTTGCGTCCTCAAAAAACATTTGTAATTTTCTCTGACCAGGATCAATAATCCTTTTATAAATATCATTAATTGTTCCATATCTGCTTTGTTTAAGTCAGTAGTGTTTGTGAACTATTGATGTTATGGTACAGTGAAGACAGCACCGTTGTAATGCCCTAAAGGTTGGATTATTGCAACTCTCTGTACTTTGGTTTTATCTAGTATCTGCTGTTTGCAGCTGGAACAACACCCTGCAGCCTGACTCATAACCATCAAAAAGACATAGCCTTGCTGTTGTGGTGGCTTCCATTCAAGAACAGGATGGATTTCTAGATTGTTCTGTTTTTTTCTGGAGTAACATCTGAGGGTAAACATCTATGCTTCCAAAATGAGTCTTTCATTGCTTTGTATTGTTAATAAAATAGAGTAACATTGTAGTGAAATGTAATTTCATTATTTTAAACTCTGAATTGTAATTTGAATAACAAACGTGGCTACGATGTCTTAATTTGAGAAAATTTTGTTTGCAAAATTGTTCAAAAGGAGCTAAACTTCAAAGACTGAAACTGAGGTTTACTTTAATTTTTAAATGCATCATATGTTTTCTTGCAAATCAATACTATGACATATGGACACTTTCAAATTTGCAAATCCAGAGTATTTTTACAATTAGGAAAGGAAGTAAATGGATTCAACATTAATTTGCATCTTTCTTTTCTCTAATGATGCTGAGCAGCTGCAGCGCTTAAATGAGATATTATAGTGAATACCCCAACCTTTCAAGACCCACTCTGATGAAAACTGTGTTGTTTTAATTATGTTCTTATGGCATTTTTCTTATGATGAAAGACATCTATGAAAAAAGTAGGCTCTAAATTGCAGTTTTGAATATTTCTTTATTCAAATCGTTGTGAATCGGGAGCAAACAAAAAAGATTGTTGTTTCAAAAAGCTTGTGCTAGTTGTGGATCAGGACCTACAACGGCAAGAAACAAGCTCCCTGTTCTGCTCCATTCTGATGAATCAACTTTTATATAATGCATCTTCTTTATTTTCCTTGTCCGAGCTGGCATCTGGTTCAAAACTGGATTGCTCCAATTTTGCTCAAAATGTTTGTTGCAATGTTAGGTTAAGGTTGTAAGGGGCTGTAAACAAAGGGGTGATAGGAAATGGGGGCAGGCTAACGGTCCTGCCTACAACTCAAGGCTGAATTTCTGATTAACTACAGCCACCTTGCAGAAACTATGTACTAGAACATGGCACCATTTTTTTTTTATTTTTATTTTGTCTTAAAATGGCATAATTATAATGAAAAGACCACTGGGAACGCTTTTAAAATCAATCAACATATGATTGGAGTGGGACTTTAAGATATCACATTTTAAGAAAAAGAAGTTTTATAATACGTAACTTACTTTTGGATAAAGAACAGGGATAAAAGCGGTCCACGTTGACTTCTTCACATACAAGCTTTAATAGGAAATAAAGCATAAAACAATGTCAGCATCAATCTAACCATAGTCCTATTAGTCTGCATAAAACTCTTCCAACCTTGGCCATTTGGACCACATTAGGAAACTCTGTCAGACAGGAAATGGGGATAACATCGTGGTAGGTTCTCAGCTTGGTTCTGAGGAAGATCACAAAAGAATCAGGGCAGACCATCAAAGCCACACAAGACAAGATCAAATCCAGTAGGAAGGATCCGGTTGGTACCATTATCAGACCCCCCCCCCCCCCCCCCCCCGCCGCCTTTCTTTTCCTTTACCTTTTCTTCCTCTCTCCTTCTCTGCCCACTTGCTTTCCTACATAGTCCATCTGTCACTTTTCCGTGGAAATGACAGCTCTGTTGACACTATCTATAGCTACATTACATATCTGATAACAGTAATGTGTACCTTTAGTCAACATTGGGTTAACACACACAAATGACTGTGTTACGCACACTTTCACTTTTTCGAGGAGAGTAGGAAGTTTTTAATTTTTTTTTAGTTAATTCTGCACTTTTCCTGCCCAACCTGTTGATGTGTGTCACACAGACTGCATGCATGCATATTGAATGTTACCTGAGCATCAGTCGGAGATGTTCCTGGTCGCCAATCACATCATATTTTACAGAGAAGACCAGATGTCCAAGGGTGCTGTCCATTGAATAGTAATTAAAGTGCTCCTGAGGGCACAATGCAAGCAGAGCACTATTAGCATCTGTCATAAACAGACAAGCGCATGAAAGGCACACATAGACACCCAACACCTTTCCAGCTCTACAATGTTACAACAGGTGGTAAAGTCAAACAAATTTTTATAAGATTTGGGTTCGTTTGAGGTGTCAAACTATGGCTGTTTGCTTTAACCTGTAAGTTCTGTTGGGACTTTATGTTTTTATTCAAAATCATAAAACACAAATAGGGCAAATGCACTTTTTTAAACATTACCCAGTGACAAAAGTCTCTTTCAAAGACAAAAATACCATGCAAACAAAAAACAGAAAACAGACTTAAAGCAAATATATAATCCTTTAGCTTGAAAAATAAAATAAAAATGAATCCAGTTAACTGACCGCTTTAGACTTTAGAAATACTTTATTTACTTAAACTTTCTTTTTAAAATTAAGGAAGAAATAGAATACAATCAAATTAAATTGCTACTGACCATCTAGTCCCAAAAAACTCACATGAACTTATAAAAAAAATTACTGACAGTCAACTGGCTTCAGAACAAACCCATATGTGTTTATAAATATGTCAGTTTCCATTACAACAAAAGCTTTAGTTTTGGTTCAACCTACATTGGATTTACAGAGATAGCAATTGGCCAAGCAGAAACTACTATGATCAATTGGGTCAATTTGCAAGAAAATCTATTATTTTAAAGGTCACGGCATAAAGAAATGATGAACTCTGGGTCCTGGTATTCATAGTTTACTGTAAACAGGTAGAGTCATCACAAGAACACACTTTGAAAACCGCTCCTAAAAAGACTCTCTGTTGTGGGAAATATGCAATAACCAATACAAATGACCAACAAAAAAAGTTGCACAGGCTCAGTGAGAACTTAACATCAAAATCAGTAAAAGTAATTCATTAAAAAATGTCTTATAGTATTTCAAAATTGTTTTTGTCAAAACAAATTAATAAGGATTAAAGCATTTATTAAAGAGAGGAGGAGAATGTGCCAAAAACCAAAAAAATCCAATGATGTGTTGAGAACAAACTTTTCTTACACTCTATGACACCTTAATCACTATTTTGTTTAAATACATTCCAGATTCTTTCCTTGTGGCACATTTTCAAAAAACCTTATCCATGAGCTTGTTAGTAAAATTTATGATGAAGCAGAACATACTGTATGTTCATACAACATGTGACTGACCTTTCCAAGGAAGTGTTTCCGGAAAAGCGTAGCTATCGTGTTACATTCCAACTTGGTGCGGCTGTTCGGGGACGGAGGCCTATGCTGCTCTAGCTCTCCTGAGTCGCCTAGCTCATGGGTGGTTCCCTCAATCCAATAGCCACCAAACTGTGGCAGCAGAATGAGAGGAAACGGGCTTTTTCTCCCCAAAACCTGCAGAAAGTGGAACATCAGTGGCACGACAAGATGATGAATAATAGACGATTTAGGAACATTTATAAAATAGAAAGCAGTTGTGATGACTCGTGTTGGTCTAAAATGACTTCCTACCTCATGGACACTTGGATATGGAATGTAGTCTTCCTCAGTCTGAAAAAAAAAAATTTAAAAACATGTTTCCACATCAAAGAATAAAAGACAGCCACAATGTCCAACTAGAATCCCAAAGGATGCAGTTTCAAAGTAGTTGCATAACTGTTATGCAACTGCAATCTGTTCAGCGGTGACATTAGAAATAGTTATCAATGTAAGTCTTCAAAGGTTTTTTTTATTGTTTGTTAACCTAATGTTTTAAATTGCACCACTGCAGCAATGCTGTATGTTGTAACATGCTTTGCTATCATTTTAAGCCTGCAAAAGTCTGCACAGACACTCAGAAGATTTTGTTGCTGAAGGGTGTTTCAGTGCAGAACAAAAGTGAAGTGCTTTGTAGCATGACATGGCAACAGCTGTCTTAGTGTGAGCAAAACAATAGATATAAATTTAAAAAGAGGACAGAAAAAAATCACTTTTTCCATCCACGGTGGGGTGATGGAGGACTACTGCTGTGGGGAATGAAGTGGCAATGAGCTTTTCTGCCAGAACCCACAATATTCTACAAAAGGCCTGGCCAATCCTGGTCCTCAAGAGCCACAACCTTGCCTGTATTCAATTACTCCCTGTACAGCTCGGTCCTGATCACCTAATTTAATAATAATAGTAATAATACATTTTATTTTAAGCGCCTTTCAGGTCACCCAAGGTCATTGTACCAGAAAAACCAGAGTAAAAAATCAATAAGAAATTAACAGGATAAAACATAAAGATCAATATACAACATCAATAAGACATAATAAAAACAGGATAGAAAAACAACAGACAAAATGAAGTTGTGTTAACTGAATGGATTAGTTTAGGTGATTCCGCATCCAGATTGACTCAACACATCTGGAAAACTGGAAAACAGGAAATGCTGTGGGTCTTGAGGATCAGGATTGGCCGACCCTGCTCTACAAAATTCAATTTGGACTCTGGAAAGCATAGAGAACTGGCGATAAACCGCAGTTATAAAGTGGATCAAAATAATTCAATATTTAACAACTAAGGGAAAAACGAAAAGCTTAAAATTTCCGCAAAAATGAGCAATGTCCGCATAAAGTTAAAACGTTGAAATTGGCCAAAGTTTCAAGAAACAACAATCGCTGTCTTAAGTAAAAAATAAAATGGTGACTTGTTTGTCCTTGTAGTTGTTTTGATAACATTTGCATCTATGTGCTAATCTGAAAACTCTGGCAGTTGCACCTACTTTTTTTCATATTTACTCCCCTGGCAGTACAGCTGGGAAAGAGCCTGAACTGAAAAGGCATGGCTGCAGCAGCATTGGATGGAACTCAAACAATCTAAAGAATAAATCCTCGTAGTGGCATAACAGGTATTCCGCAATAAAACATTTTCACTTAAGATCAAATCTTATTTTCTAAATCAGAACTTGAATGTGTTTCTGTAGAGTGTGGCAAATAGAAACCCAAGACTGACAAGGATTTTCAGGGGCAAAATATTGGGATTTTTTTCTTACTTGCTTTTTTTTTAGCTAATTGTTTTTTTAAATTCAATTTTACTTTTTCTTTACGTGGACTGCCATATTAATCTCACTATACATGGCAACAAGTTGATTCCTAACTCTTTCCATGTAACCTCACCCCATGTCATCTCTTTTTGTCTTATCTTGTGCTATATGGCCTGATTTCATGGATATTATCTCATGTCATCTCATCTTATCTTATTTATCCTATCTTATCTAATGTTATCTTACCTTACCATGTCCTGTTTCATCTCATCTAATCTTGTGTCTTGCAAATTCTGATCCTTTTGTGTAAATTACTGCATCTCTAGAGGAAAGTCATACCTTGAGCGGCGGGGGAAAGGAACACCTCTGCTCATCCATCCTGTTGCCCTGTTCAAGAAGAGAACCAAAGGACAAAAAGTCCTAAAAGAAGTGCTAATGTTGAACAAAAAACTCAAAGATTAAAAAAACATGTTGTTAGTGCAGCGAGATAAGCATGACCTAAAAAAAGCAGAGAAAATGATCAAACTTGTTACGTAACATCCCAGATTTCTCATAAGGTATTCTGCCCACAACAAAGCAAAGTCAACATGGGACAGCTCAAAAAGCCTACACAGGGGGGGGGGAGGGCATATAAACAACAAAGAGCATACAGTCAGTGACAAAAAAGTATTAGAGCATGGAGATTGCGATTATGTAGATTTTAGTTGAACCTTTTCCTAGCTTCTTCACCTGAGGTGTGTTTGTGTGACAGAAAAAGCTAAATAAAGCAAAGCAGAGAAAGAGATGCAGTGATGTTTGGACTGAGCCAGATGATGGTGCCTGCCTTCAAGGAAGATGGAACATCTCATCAATGCAAAGTGTGAAAATTTAGTCCATCACAGAAAAATATTTCTTTTTTCATAAACATTGTCTTATGATGTTCTGTTGAGACCCATTCCACTGTAGGATATGAGAGACGTTGAAACCACCGAAAGTTTTCCTGCAATGATTTTGATCATTTGGAAAACATTGACTAAATGTGCCATCAGTTCATCTCAAACTGCAAACACAGAGGCGCGTGCACATGTGCTTTGATAAGCTGCATCATTCTCAGAGAAAACTCTTAGCTTCTTATGTGAGGGATTAAATAAAACATCCTTCCAGAGTCTTCAGAAACCAAGAGATGGCTTTTGAAGTGAGATAATAAGCTTACAGTGCTGTCAGCCTGTGTTTTGAACACAACATCAGGAGAGGCACTAAAAAACGGATTGCTCTGGCATCACGCCTGTGAAACGACAAGACTCAATATCCTTCTAAAGTACACACAGATAAGAAATATTGCAGCTGAGGAAAGGTGCTGCAGAATTGGAAAGAGATGCCAAGTGGTTAGTGAGGCGAGACAATAAAACAAAAATCGATGCATCATCTTACCTGCATCTTTTCAATCATTTCAAATAATTCTGTGGTCTGAGGAGAGGAGATGACATTTTCTGAGTTCATTTGATGAGTGTAAAGGCTCGCTTATTTCTGTAGGAGTCACTGAGCTTTGTCAACATGTCTGGGTAGCATTAAACTCAATCCAGTGACAGAAAAAAAAAAACATATTTGGTCCTCCAAACATTGTCCTCATTTTCTTCCTACGTGGGTGTGAACATGTCGATCATTTTAGCAGAAAATGTGAAAAAAGATGTCTACATAAAGAGGACATCCCGCATCTGCAATGCACTAATTCACATGCAAGTCTTTCAAATAAAAAAATGTATTTCATGTAACTGAATCAACAATGTTACACACAAAGGTAAGCTAAAAAATAAACGTGTTCACCCATTAACAAGGGTCCACACAGTTTTCCTCGAAGTATTGTTGGACAAATCCACCTGAGATGAGGCACCCGACAACATTTCCCAGCCATATTTAATACCTTTAGCCATTTCAGCTACATTTAAGGTGTGAAACACTATAGATCTCAGCTTATTAATTATCTTAAATCTTTCCTTACAATCGGATTAAATAATCAATGAATAATATCTGAATGCTTGTTTTCCTTTATCAAGTATTTAATCTGAAAATTACTTTAAATTAAACCCCAACTACAGCATGACTCTTTTTAAGTGATTGGATAAAACGTTGAATTCATCGGCAAAGCCCAACTTTTGCAAAAACAGCAGAAAATCGAGGATGACAAACAGTTTGTGGTCGTATCTGTCCGAGGTATAGTTAGGCGAGAACTGAAAGGTTCAGCCAGTAAAGCCTGAAACAAACACTTTGTGTACACAGCAATCATGTCTTAGCTCTCTGTGTGAGTATGAGTAAAGTCCTCCACCATGAGCAAACAATAGTCTGCCACAAACCCTAAAAGTAAATAAGCCAAGCTCTGACCAAAGGATGGGAAAAAAAAAAGCTTTGTATCATCTTTGCGTTCACATTGCATTCAGTATTTTAAAATCTGTATAATTTAAAGAATAGAGTTGTTACATAAAACATCATGTAGCTCAAAGTTATAAATTGCAGTTTTTTCAATGTTTTTTAACTGTGTGTCTATATAAAGGTACTTACAGTCCTGGGTTTCTTCCAGTGAGTCTTTGTGGATGCTGGAGCAGAATGCTGTTTGACAAGATGTTTAGCCATAGTTAACTTTTTGGAAATAAAAATCCTGCAATTTTAAAGCTCTTCACATGTGACGCATTTTACAGGGTTTAGATTCAAATCTCCATGACTGCTGAGTTTTTCCTGCAGCGACAGACAAGTGGAACAAAGCTACATCCTAGTTATCTACAACCTTTCCAAAAAAACAAAAAGGAGATGGAGGCAAGATCCAGGCTCTCTCATCGCACGCTGCAAGCACACGGTTATCAGAAAGCGTGTGTCTCAGGTTGCAATGCAAAGCCGGCTGTTCTAGCTTGAAGGTGAGAGGTGTCTTCTTTTGATGAGCCCTCCTCTATCACTCTCTTTACTGCAGGAGGAAATACATGCAAGTCAGCCTCCTATCTCACAGTCACTACACGCTGCTTGTCTCAGGCTAAAGTTGACTCTTCTAGTCTCTTGCACCTGTGCAAAAGCACTCATCTTCAAATGACATTCAAACGTAATGCTCAAATATGAACAGAAAAATTGAAACAAAAAGAAATAAGCAATTTTCTTCTTATTTTGCACAGAGTTGACAGTGGAAGAAGCGTGGAGATCCCCAGAGAGCATGATTAGCACGAAGAGCAGGTGCTGGTGCTGAGACCTTTCATTATGAGAGCTAATAGGACGGTCATTATGACAACAGACAAATTAAATGAACAGCACCTCCTCTGCACTCCAGACCTGTCAGCTGATAACTTTGGTCCTCAAACTTTTTATAAAGAACGAGCAGCTTGGTGACGTAAATCCAATAAATATTTTTTTCATTTGCACTGTTGGTGTGGTTTAGCATATTAATGCTAATTTTGTTTCTTTTTTTGGGACAAAAAAACAGCAAAGGTCTGCATAAAATATTTCACTCAGGGGAAACCACTCAGTAAAATAAGCTGATTTTACAACAAACATATTTTGCATGACTGTAGCATTCAAGATTCACAAAAAGTGGATGGTATCAAAGTATTTGTCTGATATTTTTTGTTAGCTTTTGCATAAACTGCTCATCAAACTTTAAAAATCATTACATGCTAGCAAAGATTTCTCAGAAAAGTGCAAGAATATAAGCTTACCGTAACTGCTTAACCATTTTATCTGGTTGGGTAAATTGGAGATTAGCTTGTATTTTACAAAGACTGAATTTAAGAGATAACCTTTTTTGTTCACCACACTTTCCCTTAGGGCAGGGGTCTGTTACCTAAGGCTCCGGAGCCACGTGTGGCTTTTTGACCCCTCTTTTGACCCCTGGCTAAAGAGGAAAAAATATTTTTCATCTTATAAAGCTTTTGGTCTGTACTGTATATATATATATATATATATATATATATATATATATCTATATATATATATATATATATATATATATATATATATATATATATATATTTCTTTTTTTTTTTTCCTAAAGAGAGTCATATGAACCTCTATCAAAAATTCTAAAAAAAATTCTAAACTTTTTCATACCATTTTCTCTTTATGCTTATGTTTTACTTATGGTCAAAAAACAAGTCATAATATTAATAACATAAATGCAAAACTGTGTTTTACTTCTCTAAAGGGTAAACCAAGATTTTGTGGCTCCTATTGGGTTGTCCGTGAGAAATTGGTCCAAATGGCTCTTGAATTGTTGAGGGTTGCAGACCCCTACTCTAGGGGGTCACATCCATTACAACTAATTTATTACAAGAAAACAAAATTACTTTAGTTTTTTTTTTCTGTGTGAGATTTATGATGCACTATCAATGTGTACTGGAATAATCTTTTCTAGAAACTAGCAGGTGCAAGGCACCTACAGCTGTTGCAGGGCCCAGGAGTGACGGTTAAACAGCCCTGCCTCTACATTTCCTCTCCCTTAATCCCTTCTACTACCTCTGCCATCCACAGATTAAGCCAGGTTGGGAGAAATGTAAGCTTATTCCAAAGTGTGAGAGTGTGTATGAAACCAGTCTGACACAAGAGAGATTGTTGGAGCTTTTGATCACCACAGAGCTTAAATCTGTTCCATTTCTATGTTCCTAAAATATCCTTGGCAGGTTTCACATCAATACCCGTTTAAAGACACACACAAAACTAAGCATGAGGATTTGAAAAGTGTGTTAGATTAGCTTGGAGCTGTGATGCTGAAAATAGATTTATTCTTTCTCCTGCTCTTGTTGTCTGATTTGTGACCTTCTTGGGATTTCAGGTCATTTTAAGGATCAAATTTTCTTGAATTTTAATGAAATTTTGAAGCCCAACAGTCGTCACATTTAACATTTTGAGTCTTTTCTAAATCCCCAAACAGTACATTTGTGAGGGTGGAAAAAAAATTGAACCTAATCATTTTAAGTCTATTGTTGTAAAACATTGATGAAACAGTTGAAGGGGGCTGCTTTTGTAATCTGAAAAGGCCAAAAACTGAGTCAAGCTGGAATGTGTCTGCTTCATTGAAGATCCACTTGTCAGTCTCAGCTTTAAAAAGTTGTCAAAATCAGAATGACTACATCCTGGCAAAAATAGACTTGTATTAATTGAATCAGTCAGACATGATAATTCCAGTGACTGAGCTTTGTGCGTCCTAATTACTCAACTAAAACAATAGGAAAAGAACAAAATGTGAAGCAATACTGCAGGCAGACCGAATGAGTCTAATAATTCCTGACATAAAAAACGATAGCAAGTGTGTCAAGAGATAAGCGGAAGAGATAGAATGAGGAGGGGAGTTCCTCAAAGATCTCAGGGAAAATGGCTGCACAATTATCAGACAATGAAAAGGAGGGGGGCAAATTTTGTGCTCCAGTTTCTCTTCCCACCTTGTGGAACGGTGAGCTGCTGTGGTTGGGTGTTGGCTGGAGTGGTGGAGCCTCTAGTAGCGGAGAGACTCGGGTGTCACTTCCATCTTGCTTCCTACAATCAGACAAATGCAGGAGAGGATTCAGCCAGAAAAGGTCACAGTTTGCGATTGAGCAGGAAGACAGCAAAAGGTAATGCCACAGGGAAGGTAAGTGGTCTTTTGGTTCACCAAGAAGAAAAAAATGCATTTGTGTTGACTCTTGTCCACAGCACTGCAAGGGGCTGATGTAGTGTTCTTTAATTCAAGCACACTCTAACTCGACCTTTCATTTATTATGAAAGTCCCACAAAAATCCAGTTTTAATCAGGGTAATATGCTCAAGGTCTGCAGCTTTCCATGACTTTTAACCATATCTGAATAGCATCCATTGAAGTCGGCCTCTCTGATACAAATATCATTGTTTCTTTGCTATTTTCATTTAAAAATACTTTCTCAAATGATTGTAAAGCATATTTATTTATGGCATGTCTGTAATTATTTAAATATATGGAGCAATGACTCAAACACTTAAGAAAAAAAGGGTCATATTCACCAAAAGACAAAGATTCTGGCTTGTTTTTTAATCTGCTGTTGAGCATTTTTTGCTTTAAACTCAGAAATCTCAGAAAGATTTTTAAAATCACTGATTGTTGCATGTTTGACAAAGAGGCAACATGTGTGTGCTTTCTCAATTTAATCTTTGGCTTTATTTATTGTTAAATAAAAGTTGCAATTCAACAAATCCTTCATGAATTTTAGCATCCCATGTGAAGTATGAGGCATTGAGGCAGCCAAAAAGTATCATAAGTTGTGAATTTAGTCCAAACCAAGAAGCTAAAAAAAATTAACCAATAGTTAGGCATACAGTAGCATCACTTTAGGAGGAAAAGTCAAGCTGCTGCCTGGGCTGCAGATAAGAGAATGCTCAAGAAGGACATCAACCAAGATGTAAATCTGTGTCTGCCGAGTGCACTCAGACACAAATGTAGGTGAAAAAGAGAGAGAGCATGAATCATTAACATACAGAGCCGCCTCATAGCTATTACACAACCAATGAATTTCCAATCAAGACACGCCTGCAGTGCCCAAATGAAAAGAGGAACAATTCTGAAAATGAGGCATTTTTTGACTAGTCGAGCACTTCCAGCAGCAGCTCTCCCTCAAGACAACAAAACACAACTGGGCATCAGCTGCCCTAACTCTCAATTAGAGCTGATGCTCCACAGACGGATGCAGAACTAAGACGCTCATGCACACGCATGAAAGATGCAGCAAAGTGGAATGAAATGCTTTCATCTGTAACAGTTGGCTCCAAGAAAATTTGAGCTCCTTGGTTTGTGTTGAGAGAATTGCCGAAATAAAATCACAGTAATTACATCTTGACAGAGAAGTAACACTTATGTATCAAAAATAAAATTTGCATCAGAGTTGGGAAATGCTCCGTTTTACACACATACATATAATACAACACACACACCTGTCCTGACGTTAAAACTCAAGCCCTCACATAGATCAGCTTGTAGAAAGCCACAGCTTCATCCCAACGCCACAACAAATTACATAACACAGCTCAGCTGGTTAGAAGTGTACCACAACAATCTGCAGGATGAAGAAACTGCATCAATGCATCAGTTCAGCCAGATGTTCAGCCTGGAGTTGAATAGAAAACTTACTTCCACAGCGTAAACTGGGCTCTCCCTGGGAAGTCCGGAAAGCGACCTGTTCTGAGGTTCCTGCAGATGACTCACAGTCTGCTCTTCCCCTCCCTTCACTCACTTATCTCCTCTGCCTCTCCAGCAGCTCCACTCTGCTCACTCGCTGCTCCTCATCTGTCGTTCACCTGCTGGCCTCACTCTCAGCTCTTCCAACTGCAGCACATTTCCAGTGAGCATCCTCTCTGATTCCCCTCCCTAAACCTCCTCCCACTCTATTGCTCCCTTTCTCTCTCCCTCATATGTATACTATTAAGTTGTCACTTCCTCTGTTTCCTTCCTCTTTGTGCTCTCTGTAGCTTTACATGCCTTGAATCTGAAACTCCACACCATCCCTAACCCCCTCTTCACCAACATCTCCATCACCTTTAACCCCTCTTGAAAGCAGAACAACCTGCCCCCCTCCTCTTTTAACAAAGGCCACCGCCCTGACAGAGAAAGCAGGGATTATTAGGGCAAAGGGAGCCGTCCACAATCCCTACAATCTCTCAAACAGCTAGGGCTGTTGCTGTGGCAACTGGCATCAGCTACTCACTTACATACAAGAGAAAAGACGCACATTCATGTTCATGACAACACGACCTGAACAAGGTGATTATGTCCAACACCAGGCTACAACGCTTGTTCATAATGCTCATTTTGCGGGATGAGAAAGGAGGAGTAGAAAGGTTTTTAATTACTGTAATGTGTCTCATCAAATCCCCTGTGAATGCGTTGTGCTTCCTTCACTAATCTGACATCCACAATTCCCAGCAGACCCCTGACTCATATCACCAGCGGTGCCTTTCCTTGCTAAACCCACACTTGTAGTCAGGACCTGCACTGTGTATGTGCGTCAAACACAAGGAGATAACAAGGGATTACACCACAAGTCCATATTTTCGATTAAGAGTGGTCCATTAAAAACAAACAATCCATCCATTATCCAACTTATAAAAAATAAATTAGGATAGAAAAACTGAAGCTAACTTTAGAATTGTCCAAAGATTTGTCCACTGGTTGCATTCAACAATAATCTCCTTTTTTGTTAAAAGGTTAAAATCTTTGATTCTTTACCATTTTTTCATGAGGATTTTTTTGTCAATGATCAACAGTTGAAATTGACAAACATCAAGCAAAAGTAAAAAAAAAAAAGTTAGTCTGAGCAGACTTATGAAAACAGACGTCAAGCTTTATGTTTGCCTGGTGGTTTTGAAGTGATAGCCTCCTCTCTGCATCAGTGTCCTCTGGACAATCCTGAAGTTAATCCCTTCCGGTTAACCCCATCGCCAGGGATTCCCATCCCGTTAGCCTGCAGTAATGACGTCTGGACTCTCTGCTCTCTCGCCTAAACACCTTGTCCTCTGAACATTTCTACTTTCTGGAAATTTCCTCCACATCATCCTCCTTCTTTTTTTCACCTCTGACTTTCAGTTTTTGTGTAGCTATTTCCCAGTTTAAAAACTGCCAGATAATAATCTAGCATCCTTTGAGATTTAAGATTAAATGATGCTAAAGCTTGCTGGATCCCATAATTCCAAAAGGATTTGAGCTAGGCAATAGAGAAAGCAATGACAGTGTACAGTGTTTATTAAGTTTAGTTGATGGCATTGTAAACAAAACAAAAAATGTCAGCTGAATGTGGAGCACATATCTTCCACACAAGCAAAATAATTAATTCATGAAAAACCAGTGCGCATATTCCAAAGGGTGAAACATAATTAGTAGTGCTTGGTCTCCAGGGGCTAAAAGCTAGACTGTAAATAAATGTGTCAGTCCAGCAGAATCTTCTGTCTGTGCTTTTCGCATGGACAAACCTTGAACCCTTCTGCCTTTGCTCTGAAGCGCGTAGATGATGTTTAATCAGGTCATTTGCAAAGCAAAAAGGAGTGCCAGAAACATGTGAGCATGCTTGGGAACTTTGCATTCCTGCTTTGATTTCTGTGTGGCACACCTGAGCCGTGCTGAGACTGATTTTAATTGAGTTTTATATTCACACTATGTTTTTCTAATTTGCAATCAGTTTGTGTAGGGAACGGACAAAAGGCAAACATAAAAAGAGAGCAGAGTAATGTTAGAATCATTAAAAATTGAGTTGTTAAACACAGCAGCAAAAAGGAAAAGCAGAGGTGTGCATTTGGTTACCATTTATTCTTTACTTGATTACAAACAGGATATGAGTAAAAGGTTACACTTTCAGACGCCTAAAAATAAAGATTGATTTACAATATTTTTGGAAAAAAAATTAACTTTTAGCCTATTAGCAAATATCATTTTTCTAATCCCTGTTCCACTTGAATCTACTGAAATGGTTTCGCTAATTTCATAAAAGATCTTTTTTCTGTGTCATGAAACCTGTGCAGGAAGTCATTTGCAAACTTCTAAAGTTCTAAACTGATTATCTTGTGATTTATTTTCAAAGGCTTTCCAGCGTTATTACGATTATGTCATGAGCCAAAATCCAAAAACCTGTGTCATTTTATAGAAATTTGCCTCTGAGTTGTGTTCGCGACCGTTGGCATGGAGCAACCCCACCCCCCTTCCCCTCCCTTTTGCTTTTTGGGTGACAAATGAAAAATAGCATCTATATACCTCTTCTTAGAATTGTAACAAGCTTCAACACATAGGTGTTGTTTCTGGATCATCTCTCAAGTCTTCACGCACACGAGAGCATGAGGCATGAGCGGGCTGGGGGGGGGCAGTGGAGTGGGGAAGAGATCTTATGGTGCACCCAGCGTATTTTCTACGTCATAAATAAGTTCTTCTTTTAGCTGCTCCTGATTCACTACGTTTGAAAAAAGAAATTTTAATAAAATGCAATTTTGAGAATAGTTTTCTTAATATATATCCTCCATCATGAGAAAAATGCCACAGGAACATGTTATTAACACCAAATGAACTAATTTAATTGGAGAGGGTCTTTAAGGCTGAACTTTGTTTTGATATGTTTTGTTTAGAGGTGTACATTTACAAAAGTACAGAAAAGAAGAGTCTAGCATTTTCATATAAGTCCTACGTAGCATCATCCGTAGTAAACTAGAAATGACAAAGGTGGACAGGCTTTGAAATCTTCATACCCTGAACTTTTTTTAATGGTGAGTGACTGACCAAAGTAATCCTAAAAAATTATTCTATTTGAAATCTTGGCAGTATATCTGAAAGGCATATATCTTTAGACTAGTGAGAAGAGCTACCACTTTGCTTTTCTCAAAATTTCAGAAATATGTTTTTAACTATCTTAAGAAAAATTAATGTTGTGCTTACAGAAACTGTTGCAACATCATGATCCAACTAGTTATAACATGTCTATTTTTAATCTGAAAAAAGCAATTTTGTCAATGTAATGGCAAAAGAGGAAAGAAGTGCACTTTTCAAATGTGAGCCGTGTCTCTGCAGGCTGCTTTGGATCGTTGTTTTATGCTAATCTGGTCTTCAGTGCAGAACAGGCTGACTTTGAGCCTTTAACAGATTGCTGCCTCTGGAGGCCAGAAAGTTAATTAATAAAAACTTTCTACAATCAATAAATCCCCTCCAACATAGTATGTTCTGAGATTTTGCTGCTCTGCATCCTCATTTACACTCAAATCCTGGAGGAGCAGAGCCACCTGCTCCCTTGCCTGAAGCAACAGTTCTGCAATCACAAATAAATAACAACTTTGGAATGAATTGTTCCAAAATGAACTCTCCGTCGGCACTGGTCTCAAGGCCATCCCTCCATGCTCCTCACCCTGACCTGAAGCACTCAAACAAATGAAAAGATGATTACCTCTCTTGGGAAACCATTTTTCTGAGCAGTGTCTGAATCTGTGGCTGAGCACAGCGCCTGCAATTTTAGCCTCAGCACCAATTTTTCCACAGATAAAACTGTCCACTGTTCTTTCAGAAATTTGGAAGGTCAGGACATCTGATGTCCTCTGACAATTTTAAGAAGACATCTAAACTTTTAGCAAGAAATAAAAAAGCATCTAATATGCAAAACAACTTGAATTTTCTTCTGATTTGATTCTGCATACAAAAAATTATGAATTTAACAATTTATATGAAAAGATAAAACCATACAAACATTAACAAGAAAGAAAACCAAGGGATATGTTAAGTGAAAAATCTAATGTTTCAAAAGGGGGCTTGTCTTTTATGTAAAAAGTTCAAAGTAAAAGTGCATTCAGGGTTTATGATGAAAGAACTGAAGTGAGCTTTAGAGCACAGGATGATAAAATCCTGGTGGAAATAAAATGTAATAAAAAGGTCCGTAGCAGCTTTTTGCTGCATCCCCCTGAGCCCAATTCCTTCCAGACGGGCAGTCGTACTTTGTGTGTATTTAGCATCCTGGAATAGCTGGCGTTCTGGAATAAAGCAGGTTGATGTAACCAGTAGGTTCCAGTTTACAGCTTGCTTTGTTTTGGTTTTGTTTTGACCAATGTCATTGTGCATACTTCTTTAGACATAACCCCTGGGAAATCACCCTTTCACAGATGTTCCTATTCAGCAACAGAAGGTCACCATAGTATGACTTTGTGTTCATTTGTGCTCGAGTTAAAGGCTATGAGTGATATTCAGAGGTTGGTTCCCTGCAGTGCAGTGGCCTCCTGCCAGTCGAGACAAATTATGTTATTTTTCTGCAAGATTTTCATGTTTTGATGGGAATCCCCACCCCCCACCCCAACTTGTCTCGTATAACTATTGCTTGGAACAATTGTTTAAAAAATATTTTAAAACAGAAAAGATTACCGCCCAAACAAAGTATGGGAGTTATTAGATGTTGGTATTTTTTGGACGTGCTGGGCGATGGATGTTAAGATTTGGGTTACTGAGTTGGGCAGAACCAGCGGCAAGCTTGTCCAGCTTGTGCTATATTTGGTCTGACAGCAGGAGACTCACAGAGAGCCAGCACAGTCTGATCTGGCTTGACAGCTTGTTCCCCTACAATGTCCATAATTCTGGACAACTTCAGCTTGATGTACACAGATGAGCATGCACAAGCAAACCGGTAATCAGGTTGGCTGATTGTCAGTCTGATCCTCCCCCCTACATGCACATGCATGCAGGGGGGAGGGTCATGATGCAGGACGTTTCTCATGGGAAATCAGCAAATCAAAAAGGAGTGTTTGGGGTTACACTTTGGACATATCTGCAAGGCAGGGATTGGAATTAAAAAGGAACTAAAACATAAAAACACAGCAAGTTTTAGATCTCAAAAAGAGCTAATGAAGCACAGCACTGAATTCAATTTGTAGAATTCTAGATTACAAGATGTGGAGATGTAAAAGATGTAACAGCCTATTAAAAGGTACTTTGATATGGAATCACCTGGAAGAAGTACTTAGCTTTTTAAGAGAGATTTCCATTAAATGTTTTTGTGATTTCTGTAACAATTCACAGAACAAGTTCCTCAGCTTCTTTAAAGTCTGCTCTAAATTCTTCCATCCTAGCAAAAGAAGCACCTGTGGGTGGTTCAAACGTTCACCCTCCTCCTGCCTGCGGTCATGCTGAAGCACTGATAAAACAGTAGGATCAGCAGCTGGGTTGTGTGAAAGGATGGCCAGAGAGTTACACGACAGACAGCCCACTACAATAATCCATCATGCTCCGGGGACAAGGAGCAAGAGTGCACTTAGTGTCTGGATGTCTGTTCATATGCGGGTGGCTGAGAGAGACACGGAGGCTCAACCACATCATCTCAGTATAACCATTATCCAGAGTAACCCTCCTCTCCCATTTCTTCCCATCAGGGAGCTTAGCAAGACAGGCTTACAACCAATTACAGGCCTCCCTGGAGAGCTTGGAAGCAGGGCTTGTGGATCATCTATTTATTGTGTATGACCCACCAGATGGAGGGTGGTCATTTAACATTGAATCAAGTGCAGTAACTGAAGGATCAGATCTGAGCAATCCTTGACATTTAATATATGCAGCTGATTATGAGTCAGTAGGAGCAAGGCAACAAGTCAATGCTACCTTTGGAAAGTTATTTAAAAAGCGCAATCTAGATCATTCTACAATGCTCAGCTTTGACTGACGGACAAAAACGATTTCATATTTGTGAGAAGTTTCTTTGAATGAAAATAAAAATTGTTTTTTGTGTTTTTAACATGTTCTTGTAGCATTTTTCTCATTACGGAGGACATATAAAATGGAAATTAAGAATAAAACTGCATTTCTGAGAATTTTTTTATTCAAATTGTTGGGAATCAGGAGCAGATGAAAAAAATCCTGTTCTAAAAAAGCTTGAAGTGTGATGCAAAATCTACAATCGGCTAGCCATAAGCTCCCTGCTCCACTCCTTTCTGATGAATCCACTTGTAGATGACTAGATCCATGTACGTCTTTGTTTTGCTAGTCTGAACTGACATCTGCCTCAGAACTGTACAGCTGAATAGCTCCAATGGTGCTTGCTGTTTTTGTTGCACTGGTAATGTTAGGTTGGGGGGTGTGAGGGGCTGAAAGCTAGCGGGAGAGAGTGTAAACATAGGGAGGATGACAAATGAAGCAAGCTTATTCTGCACCAACAGAACTGGTCCATAACTCAGAGGGGAATTTCTACTAAACTCCTGCCGCTCTGCAGAAACTGTGTCCTAGAAAACCACACAGGTTTTCTTGATTTAGGATAAAAACAGTAAGATCATAATTAAAAGACCACTGGGAATAATTTTTAATCTTAAATTTAATCTTAAATTTTAATCTTAAATTTTTAAAAAGGTCTAAAGATGATTGGAGTGGGACCTGAAGTTCCTCTTTAAAGAACTGCACTGTGTTCAGCTGTAGTCTGCATTCTCCAGGTCTGATTCTTAATGAACATCGTGAGACATATGTGATGACGCTCACTGTAGCTCTCTTCCAACACCGCAGGTCATTGCTGAATTTTGACGACAAGGCCGAGTGTGACTCTGATTATCCCACTTTGCCACATTGATATAAAACAGACATGGCCATCAAATTCTTCAAGCATTCCCACCCACCATCTTTAAAACACAATTTCTCTATTTTGACTACAGTTTGAGTCCTCCTTACATCCTCCTCCGCATCTTTTTTTTTTCAACTCCAGTATTTATTGTCTTCTTTGCAAAAAGACACAATTATTGTGTGAGTCAGAGTTATAGTGTGTGCATAAACTAGGCCAGGTGTTAAGTAGCTCTTGCTTGTCTGCTTGGAGTACACTCCTGTGTTTTTATTCCAGCACAAAGGTGGGGTGGCACTGTGTGAAGCAATGTTTAATCTACCATCATTAGATATCTGGCCACTCATGCCTTCTCTCCTTAAGCTTTGACAAAGGCGTGCTTCCTCTGGCAGGAGGTGTGGATGCTTACACCCCTGCCTGCCTGCCTACATGTGCCACTCACAGCAGCAGGCAGAGCTTGCCAACATCTTTTCTTTTATCTATCTGTGTGTCATTGCAGTGGTGCCCATCTGTTCTTCCTTTCACTGCCTCATTCATCTGGCTTACATTTGCGTTGGTGAACTGACCCACACATATAAATGTCACAGGCAAGTCTGAGTCACTGACATTAAATCATTTTTTGGTTTTGTTTCAAAATATATATATATACTTAAAATACGATAAATGATTTTAATTTTAGGATTTTCCATCATAAAAAACACTCACCATATGCCTCTCGCTTTGGAGAATGTCTTGTCCACTCTGGAAAAAAAAGCACAAAACAAGTTATTGATTATATTCACCAACCAAACAGGTAGATTTATTGAAATATCTTTTTGAATACCAATTCCAACTTATTACCATCTAAATACCAAAGTCAAAAGCTTATCAGTAGCTCATGCTGGCAAATCAATAAATGAGTAAAAGTCTCCACACTTTTGTCAAGCAAATAGTTGGTCACCCTTTTTTGTCATAAAAGTCCATAGAGAGAGTGGATTGTGCTGAGCTACCCTGAAATAACTTTTGCCATCTGTTGGAGTAGCTCTTCCAGGGATGAAAGGATGATTACTTGTCTGTTTCTTCTTTTTTTCTTGTGAGACAAAATGAATCTTATCTTTCTCCAAATCTTCGCTGTGAGGTTCATTACTCAATGTCAGTCAAGAATAACCTATCAGCTGTTCCTGAATCAGACCTTAATTCTTACTGATTACTTTTTGCACTCGCCATGGCTTCTTGCCCCCTTTTGTATGTCTTCTGAAGATTGTATGTGCCGATACGTGATTTGAGATCCTCGGACAGAGGTCTTTTGCCTTTCCCTGAGGGGGTACAGAACATTTGAAGCCAAGACCCTGAGGTTGTGGAATAATTTGCTTGATGAAATCAGGTCAGATGAGTCAATGTCCTCCTTTAAGTCCCTACTTAAAACATATTTATATCAGGGAGACTGTCCTGATTTCATTTGAGTTTCATGTTGTCATTTATATCCCAAATTTTCACTGTGGATGCTTCATAAGAAATATTAATTAAAAAATAGGTGCTTTATTTATCTTTGTAGATTTTTAACATGTTTAAATGCAAAAGTTGAACCTCTTTAACGCAGTGCCTTCCGTCCTCTGTTTTGACCTTGTAAGCAAACATTTTCCCATTTTGGTTTCAGGAATTTTGATGATGCATCTCAGTTGTCTTTATAGATACACCCCTGACGCAGTGAATCTTTTTATTCTAAATTTGGATGCTTTATTTTTGAGCTGCAGTCTCTCACAAAGGTGAACTTCTCAGCCTGCTTTTCTTCTGAAAAACTAATATTTTAGATTGTTTTTTTACTGCAACAATTAAACTACGTAGAGAAATAAATAAATATGTAAAATAAAAATAATTATTTTACTTAAATACATACAATACAGAGCTGAAGGCGTATTAAATGTGTTCTAAATTGTTTCCATTATTTGTGTTAGGGCTTTATTTTATTTATTATTATTTAGGCTTTAAATGATTGTTTTACCTGGTACATGTTTTTCTCTTTTATGCTTTTTAACTTGTGGCTTCTGTTCTATGAAAGGTGCTATATAAATAAAACAAACTTTACTTAAAACAAAATGTCTTTGTAAGTCAAAAAATGTATCATTTGTAGTTTGGTATGGCTGTATAAGTTTGCATAGATTTTTTATTTAGCTTTGACACAGTAATTATATAATTTACGCAGGTTTAAAGTTTTGATTTGAATTCTTTGTGAAGCCTGTTGCATTTAAATAAATACTACTTCAATAAATATGTAATAAATAGACTCAGTCATAATAATTGTTAATCATAGTAAACAAAGGTCCCTTGAAAAATAATGTAGAGATCAATTTTGGCCAATAGATGGCGCTGTGTGTGCAAAAGAAATACAACCTTCATGCAGGGGGCAAAGTAACTATCCCTCAACTCTAGTTTTGAAAAAATATATGAAACCTCAAAAAATATACTAAAATAAAAATGTATACTATAAACTACTTACAGTTGCTTAAAGGATGCAGCTTTATAGGCTTTATGAAAGCAGGATTGTTCAGTTTGATCCTGTGAGTCATGATTTTAGGACTTGTCATAACTGGCAGCGGCGGCTGACACACTGATTGGATGCTGTGAGTTTTACTGGCTTCACCATTTGACTTTTCTGTATCTAACATTTTCCTCTATAATTGATACAGAGGAAAGTTCAAAAAAGAAGATGGACAAAACAAACCACATCCTGACTGGAAGATGGATTTCTCTTTTCCGGCTTCTCTTTCACCTCAAAGCCGGAATTTTTAAAGGAGCTCTTACTGATCTGGTTGTGAACATAAAGCACCGCATGAAATCTGGATAGGACAATTTGGAGAATAGGCTCCTCATCATGGAACCAAATTAGTGCAAAGAAAAACATGAAATATGCTAATTTAGAAATATATCAAATGTTTTTAAGAAGAAAAGACCTCAGCAAAGATGTTGAAAGTCTCTGGTCTGTCAACCAGGTACTTGTGCATTAATTTGTGTCTTGCAAATGGAGTTAGCATCCCACAGCCATATGTGTCTGCCAGCTTTTGTTTACACTGCCCTTATTATCTTGACTGCAAATTCTTCTCACTATTTGAAAACAATGTTTGGGAAAATATATGTCAACACTGACCCTGAACAATAGCAGTGCAAACTAATGTATACATTTCTATTAGCAGGACACCAAGACTGTGCAGTATGCTAATGCATATTGTCAATCCCGCCATAATTTAAAAAGCCAGTTTCCAAACAACTTATATATCCCCATATAATAAGATTTACTATTTGCTATTAGTAAACTTTTAAAACAGTTTGTGGTTTTGGCAATTGTGGATGTTCCAGCTGGTTTGTCCTGACCATGCTCAGAAAAAACAAAATAAATCTCATCTTAAACACTAAAGGGCTCAGTCCAGTAATGTTAAAACCATACCCAAGAGTAAGGCTGCACAGTTTTGGGTTCCTTAGAAGGATAGCCCCCAGCTTATCCTTTTTTTTTGTCATGAAATTGCTTTGAAAAGTTTTTCAGAATGTTTCTAAGCCAATATGAAAGAGGCAATTCATGAAGACAGCATGAGAGGAGATAAGTTCTTCCCTTGGTTTTATTTTAATTCTTTTTGTGTTTTTGTTGTCTTGTTGAAGTTCTGTTCTGTCCAGAGTCATGATCACACCTGGGTTAAATCAATTATCACTCTGCTGTCTTATGTTCTAAATTGCATTTAGTATTTTTACGTTTTTTTGGCAGCATTTTCAGGTCTTCAAGTTGATTTACAAAACTATTTAGGTTTCCATTTCTGGTCGCTCTCAGGCCTTCTGCAAATGAGTCCTTCACAACCATCTTGATAACTAAATGAACCCAAACACAGCAGCAAATCTGCAACAGAAAGCTGAAAACTGGAGAACATAAAAATGGTGGGTGTTATAATTGCCCATTAAAAGTCCAGACTTGAACCGGGCTGAAATGCCACGAGGGGAGCAGAGAAAAATCTGTGCATAAATGAATGCCTAAAAACCTTAATGAACTGCAGCAACACTGTGAGAAAGAGTGCACCAAAATTCCTCTACAGCAACACGAGAGACTGATAAGGTCATAAAAAATGATTAATTCATTTTATAGCTGCTGAAGGTGCAGGCTTTGAAATAAAAAAGTGCTCTCAGACTTTAGACGCAGTCTTTCTTGCATAAACAATAACTGAAGATTAAAATTGGGGTTCTTCTATGGATTTTTCATAGCATGGAAACACTTGATTTTCACATAATAAATATGATGTCTGCTAGTATTTGATCACAACGTGTTTTTACCAAAGGGAAGGGTAAGATCTGAATATCACAAAAGCTAATAGAGAAATTTAACTGGAACTAAAACTTGTTTATGTGAAGGAAAGCAACATTTAACCTTGATAAATATAAACAATTGCTCATGATTGCTGCAGAAATATTCTGTAGTGGACAAAAAGGAGTAGACTGACTCTTCCCAAAAGTAAAACCTCACTAGCAAACCCAAACTGCACGTTAAAGATGACAAAAAAGTTAAACAAATGAGCACAGACAACTTCATTATTAGCAAGAACTTCCCAACAAACAGAACCAGAAGTAAAAATGTTAGTGATTCCTTTTTTTATGTAAAAAATAGTCTAAAGAAAAGTGAAAGCCAGAATCTTCCTCTTTATGAGAAAAAGTGTAATTGTGATTTAGAGGAAAGGGGCTCTGGCTGACATCAGTTCACTGCACTTGTGTTGTTACAGGAGGTTGTCGCTCTTATCCCCTCTGCATGAAAACATCCCTCATCATTTTCAGCCCCAGGCCTCCATGTGACACATTATGACACTCAGATGGAATTCATGCTGATGTTCTATCTTAGACTAGGGAGGATTTCAGTGAGTCCGACAGACACACGGGGTGTGATGAATCAGCACTCCACTATGGGTGGAATGCACAGTGGTCCCAGTGGGAACGCCGGAATAATTTTGGGGTGTTGTTTCTGCTGCTGCACAGCTGAGAGTAAGGGCGGCACACCTGTTTTCATACGGTTCCACCCTTTCATTCTCAGGTTTCAAGGAATTCCCAGAAAATTAAAGTCAATGTTTTCTGGTCACCATCAAATGAAGAGTCTGAAATAAAATGCAAAAACATTTGCAAAACTTTTAAAAACACAACTCTGGCAAAATAACAAAAAAAATCTTACATTTAAAGGAGTTCCTGTCAACCTTTTAAGACAAAAAGCAATGCATCAATCATACCCAAATTAATGTGTTGATGAAATATGTGCAGCTAATTTAGTAAAACTATGTTTTTTGTATTAAGCTTTAGAAAAATGAAAGTCACAAGGATAGGGAGGTAGTAAACCCTTGCTATTAGCTACCTAACTGGTAGTCAGGGAAACTTCCAAGTGGGATAAGACGGCTCTGGATTGGCCCCAGAAACCAGCTACTGTGTCAGCAGCTGTGTCACTTAACAAGAAGTTAATTCATCTTAAGCTGGCTTTAAAGCTTGTAATTTTCTCCTCCTTCCTCCAAACTTTCTCAAATATTTTTGGCACTTTTAAAAAGAAACTGCAGCTACTATCATGAATGAAGTTTGCAGCTTTTCTAATGGCAAGTAGGTCAGCAGAGAGGAACAACTCAGTTGGGCGCAAATCCAGCTTAAAGCCAACAAGTTTGTCATTCAGCCACAAATCTGCCGCTACAACATGTTCTTGCAGTAATTCTACCACTAAAATTTAAGAAGCATGGCAAATTTGGTAAAGTCCAAACCAACACAATCTGACCAAATCACCCTGTGAGTACTTTAGCGAAGAATTCCAGTACGGTAATTTACTTTTTTGTATAAAGCTATACAACCAGGGACAGTTTCAAACTTTTAAGATAAAAAACAAAAATAGAAAAAAATAGTAAATAAAAATATGAAGCTGTTTACATATCTTATGACTATTTTTTTTTTGATGACCTCAAATCATTATTGGTTCAGAGCATTTTCAGTATTCTAGAAGTAAACTCCTCAGATTTTTTCCTAAATCCTATGCTTTTTTTAGGGGTTTTTCCTTAAGGAGGGTCTAAGGGCAGGGATGCCCAGTTTAACTTAGTCTGTTTATTTTAGTTTAGAAATGACCAATTGTATTTTATGCCTGCATTTCATGTTCTCATACAATTACTGGTATGAAGCCTATTTGGACAAATATTGTTGTAATATTAACTGTACAAATAAAACTGAATTAATTTAAACAAAGGATCCAAATTACTCCTCAAGCTCTGGTTTGACATTACAATCTAATCTCCCATCAAATGTCAAAAAGAAAAACACAAAGAGGAACAAAAGACAAAATCAAAACTGTCAGATTCCTGACACATTTAAAAAAAAAAACTATCCCATTACACTCTTTAGCAATGAGACTAAGTAAATAAAATAACAGTGCATGCCAATGCCAGCATTTGATTCGGCACATCATGCAAAACCATTTCTTAAGTTCACCAACGGACCAAAAAGTAATGGCAACCAACCATCCTTGAGCTTGATGGACCGATAAGGAAACTCCCAGGAGGTAAAACACCCACTAAAAAAACAGCTCACACCTGTCCACTATAGTCTGAAGCCCTGTTATCGAAATGCCTTTAGCACTGATCTATTTCTTATAAATACCACAGCAAGAATTACATTGTCAAATAACAAAGTTGAACTGAGAGAGTCGGCTGACTGTCGCGGCTCTGTGTGGGCTTGAATGGGCCCATTGACATGGAGTTATTCAGCTAACGTAAATGAGCAAAAAGCCGTTGAATGTCCTCATTATTTATGGTACAGTAGGATACAGTGTATGTGGAGCCACACACATTAGTACCTCGGCTTAGGCTGACTTTTGCATGCACGTATTCATTCCATGCACAAACCAAAACACATGACAGTGTTTTTTCTTCTTTTTTTAGTTGGATCTGAAGTGCTCTTTCTTATTCTAATGGCCCCTAATAGGGATGGAATTGATTATGGTTGTTCTTCTGGCGTTTCAACCTAATTTCACCCACTTATCTTGAGTGTTTATGTAAAACCAAAGATAAATTGTGTATTCTTCTATTGTTGTAGTTTAGAAAGACTTTAATTTGCTTATTCTAATGAAAGATTTGAGAAAAAATGAGACAAAAACACTGACAGTTAAAAAAGAAAGATTGACGGGCTTTCATTGACAAACCAGCATTTTCTTTCTAGGTGTTGTTTACATAATTGTGTCATGTTCAGCATTTTTTTGTCTTATCATTCGCCGAAGCATTTCTCACAAAGAAAAAAAAGCAACCAACTGTAACTTCCTGTAAGGATTATGCCCACATTTCAGCAGGAAAAAGGTATTTGCAAGTCTTCAGAAACAGTTTCTTAATAGTTCATGAGGAGAGTCATAAAGCTACTATAATGGTGGATATGTTGCAATATAAATTTAGCATTCAGAATTTGACAACTTTATATGAAAGTGAAGAAAAAAGTTCCTGTCAAAGAATTTTCCGTTAAGCCATGAAGCAGAATTTTTTTGAAAAAAGATTAAAAGTTACATGAGTTAAGTAATTACACCGTGACTCCAGGGCCAGATTTTAAAATCAATGAGTGTTTTTCTGCTTTTGTCAGAGTGAAGAAAAAAAAAAGAAGAAAAGATCAGTGGCACTGTCAGCTCATCCAATGCCTTTCCTCCCCATTGTTCTCTGCAGATGGCCTGCTGTTGTGGTTATGAATGTGGATGTGAATGTCAAAGTAAATATGCAAGGTGGGACCTAGAGCGCAGACACTGAAGAGCCCTCAGGCTGCCCTGCAACTCCTGTTTGCTTTGCCACTGCCCTTGGAAAGGTACTTGAAAGTGCTCCCTTTCTGAAGTAGCATAATCTTTTTGAAATTAATGTTTTTGTGTGCTACCATTTTTGTCTAGGGTACAACTCGTGGTGCATCAGATGCCAGATCAGCTAAACTGAGAGCAGAAACATCATTTGTGTATTGATACAGCATTCTGTTTAACTGCTGATTTTATCTTTAAAAGTCATGTCAGACCTCGAATTCTGTTGAAACCACAAAGTTACAGTGAAGCAAACTCGCTGCTAATCTTAACCCCGTTGACACAGCATAGACGTAAACTGGAACATTTTGTTTGACGCTGAGGAGCCATTTTATTCTGTGGAGTTGTTTACATGGCGAAATTACATTTTTTAGCGAGGAATACAAATTTCAACTGAAGCCATCTCAGATTTCAAAACAGTCTCTTTTTTTCCGCTCAACTGCCTCTAAACAGGCCTGACAAGCATTCTTCCACTTTTTCTATTCAGCGCTACAACAACATCATTGTTTTGGTTGCCTGAAGGTCATTTTTACCGAGGTTTGCCCTCACTTCATTGACAGTGCGTGGCTCCATATGTTTATGTCAGGATTACAAGATTATTTGGGAAGCAGTGAGCTCACATAGCCACAGGATTGTGTCATGTTCCAACCGAAATGAAACTAGAGATGGGAAATCTGTTTTGCAGAATTATGACCCAACTCACTTGTCAACATTTCTGAAGATAGCAACAATATTTAGCAAAAAAAAGAAGAGGCAGCTAATAAAAAAATACCAAAAAGTCTGAAATTAAGTGGCAGCTCCATTAAAATACAAAGCTGTATGTGTCAAAGAAAAGCTGTTTATTCTTTTCAGTGCATTATATTAGGAAGCATTGGGCAGAGTGGATCCCAGATCACCTGTTGATGCATCAAACAGACAAAGCTAAATGTCAAACTAAAGGCCATTCCAGGTCAACTGCTGAACAGAAAGGCGGTGTGCCTCTCATAGAAAACACATCCTTTTCCGACACCATCTCTGTTGTACCACCACAAAGATGAAACAAGCAGGGGATAATGACTCTAAACAAAGCAGCCCATTAAAACTCCCAGCAGCAACATCAACAAACCTTAGGTTTAAGATCACAACAACTGCAATGGTTTATTAATTTTAACAGTCAGATAAGTTCTGGTAACCTGGATATAGTTGTGCTTAATACGCCAACGTGCATGTGCTTGCATTGTACACTGGACTGATTGGTCTGTTTGTCTACTAAGATAGTTTGGCTGGTGTGGCAGGCGAAAAGTTAATCAGAAGTCTGGTGCAGGCCAAAAAAACACACTGTTCTGTGCCTGTAAATGAGGGTCTCTGTTTGCCTGTAAGTAAACCTGGTATAGTTCATCAACAGTGAGCATGCAGACAGATGGCTGATGAAGACCTGAAGTGAACTGAGGAGATTAAAGGGCACATTCACACTGGACCAATTTGGTCCACACCAGGGTTTGTTTCCATTGCCCACTTGAGAGCATGGATTTTGAGGATCCAATAACAACCAAACTTTGAAGCAATGCAAAGGGAGCAAATGACGTAAGCTTTGTTCAGTAGGAGAAAGGAATAAACAAACAGCTCACAATGTAAATCTTAAGTAGTGAAAACCTTGAGTGATTGGGAAATGTCCTCTAAGTAAACGGGTGTAACTAAAGAGGTACTCTTATTAAACGATAGTTACGGACTAGCAGGCTAGGCTACTAGCCAGTTTTGTTTTTCCTGGGTTTTTTTTTTTCCTGGTCAGAGCTCAATTTGTTTAATAACTTTTCAAATGAAGTTTCAAACTATGTAATTTAAAATGCGTTTTAGTTCCCTAAAAGTATTTTCTTAAGTTCTGTTGTGAGGCAGCAAACCAAACGACATGAAGGTGTAAGAATCATATTTCCATGCTGATTAGAAACAAATCTGCAGAACAACCACGAGTAGAAGCACTTCAAGTGACATGAACACCATGCATTTAGATTGGAAAAGAAAACAGCCCGAAGTACAGATTCTGTATTTTGGAAAGGCAGGAAAATGAACATGGTGTAGTGCACTTATCAATAACAGTTAGAGGACTACATCATCCAGACTTCTTTGGTGTAAAAGTACAGTAGGAGTCAATACTTCTTCTGCAAAGTTTCTATTCCTCTCAATTGTAAGCTTGAGTTTTTCAAACTTTTTCTCAGATCTCTTTTATACAACCCCCTTCCCAACAACCTGTCTATAGGACTTCTGGTTACATTTTAAGGTGATCCCAAGATCCCACAAAAAAAATCAAACAATTTATTTTAATAAAGAATTATAACATACATTAATTTATTTCTACACTCATTTTTTTCTTTTGTCAGGGAGGAGCAAAAACATAGAAGTTTATGTCATAAATAATCTATTTTAATAAACAAATCACACGTATTTAGGATAAAGCGATTATTTCCAGTAATTTTCGGTACTGCTGTTGTGGTATGCACTTTTTATGTACTGTAAAAAAAACAATATAAACGGATATTGTTACTAAAAGATCTGCAATGATCTTTCTGGCCCCAATAAGACGTCTGAGGTGGAACCCAGTTACCTGAGGACACTGATGTAAATCAAGCTTTCCCATGAGGGAACTGTGATGTGAACCTTTTATCTGTCATTTTATCTGCTGTGACTTTTGACTGGGCTTTATGACAGAAATGTGATAGCAGAGAGCAAAAATCCAAAATATGAGCAGCCCGAGTAAAAGAAAAAAAACTCAAACTAGAACTGAGGCCAGATTGCAGGTCTGGATAGTTAAATCTTGATCTGTGACGTAGGGTTTTTTTTTTTGTACTTTAGCAAGATTTCAACTGCTGAAACTAGAATACTTTAGCTGGTTTAGCTTTTTTAAGGTTTATTTGTAGAACTCAAACTTTTGGTTCAGTCCTAACTTTGGGAGGATAAATCAAGGTCTTTCAGGCTCATCCTCTTTAACATCATATATGAAACCTACTTTTTTCTAAGTTGATTTGCTTTCTTATTGATGCAAAGAAGAGTCATCATCAATAACACTTGTATGCGGCAAATATTAAAAATGTTTATTTTGTTATTTGTCAAGGTAAATTACCTTTTTTACTGGCTTCAGTGTTGCTGATATACCAAGGCAGCGTCATGTTTTAGTAGCTCTAGCTTTGGAATTTTATCTGCCATTCTTAACATTCAGTAAATCTACATTCCAAAGATGTACTTTCTGGTTCACATCCTCTCTCGTTTCCCCTTTGCCCCATCAAATCTCCAATGTTTTTTGCTGTATGGATGCATCTCATGGAAAACCTTGCTTGCAAAGTTCATGAAAGAAAGAGAGGCTGCAGACAAATGCTGGCTCTGACTCTCCAGGCATTCTCTTTCTGACAAACTGGGAGTGAGAATGAGCTGGCAGCAGAGTGTCACAATGTCACTATTTCACAGCAAAAAAACCTTCTTCAGAAGAAAAGGAAAAACAATGTTGAGACCTTTCCAGAGCATTCTATTCATTTTTAGGGAATTAAAGGCCTTCGCAACATTTTGCCAACCAATCTGAAATCCTCTTCAGAGCAGCAAATCAATAAGCCTTCCTAAATTAGTTAAGGCTTTTAGTAGATGTTTCTTCTGTCATGAAAGATCCTCATCACACAACAAACCCATGTATGTGCATTGATACTTAACTACAAACAAAAAGTGACATTTTTAGAGACATAAACAGTATAAATCTGAAGTCCTGGTTCTCAACCAACAGACCACTGTCATAAGGGTCTTAGTAAGAAGTAAATGCCTTTCTTAAAAAAACATGATTTTTCTGGATATCCAAAGAGTTCAATATTTGCAAAAGCAAACCTGCTCGTCTTACTTGTAGTTCCGACCATAACACTTTATTATGTGTAAGCATTGTCACCAGGATTTGTTTGTGGTGGAGGAACCATATATGGCCCACATAAAGACAGGGATTACATACAACTCATTTAACAAAACTGAAAGCACAGCAAGCAAAGAACAGAAATACAAAACCCAAAACGGAACAGAAAACACACATAAAACAAGTCACATGATCAAGACACACGATAAGAATGTGACTGTAAATAAAGTAAACTGAAGACTGACAGCAATCCTGAATAACAAGATGCGGTTTTGAAAGAACGGATTCAAAGAAAATGGACACAATTTAAAATGAAACACATGCATAAAGGAGAATCTGACTGGTAAAGCTAGAAATGACACTGTTGTTCACCTATCAGCATATTCCTTTAGGGGTCGCTACAGCGAATCAGCTTTCACTGATTCGCACAGGTGATTTGGCAGATATTTTTATGCCCGACGCCCTTCCTGACACAACCCTTTATATCCAGGCCGGGGACCGGCACAGGGGGACCCAAACTTGGTTTTCATCGCACCAGTCCTAACTGCAGCCAACTGAGCCATCCAGCCACTAGAAATGACACTGAACTATAGATTTAAATGAAAAACAATATCAGTATGTAGGCAGAACATTAAAAACAACCAATTACGAATACTTTTAAAGCTACTGGCTTAGTGGCGCCACATAATCTAAAATTTATTTCTCATTTGGGTAATTCAGATTAGTTGGGTTTTACTCATATTTTTCAACTTTTGTGTACACAATGAAAGAGCTCCTTATTGACTAACGTTTTGGTAAGGTATTCAATATGGCTCTCTTTATTGTTTCGCTATGATAACAATGCAACGTGTGCAAACTGTAGTAGGAAGGCAGTGGTAGATGGCATGTGGATGGTTGGAAAGCATGCTTTATGAATGGACTAATTGGTGCTGTGAGCAATACAGCTGTGGATGCATGGCCCAATTCAACCGAAAAGAAACCTGCCAGCTGCTACAGCACAGACCAGAAACTTGGTGAGTATACGGCTAGCTGAATACATATAAGCGCGTATGGTGTTCTGACATGGAACAAGAACACTCAGGCTGACATGAATTATATTTTTGTGTTAAAACACAACTTTAAGTAAGACAGATTGAACTGTACAGCCTGATTTAGGGCAGGAAAAATCTAGCTTTTCCAAAGATGTGATCATTTCAGAATGCAGGACAGCGTAGGCAAATTATTTACCACCTTTCAGCAATACATAGTGTTTTATATGTGAAGCAAATTATAAGGTAAGTAGGTTTTTGTGTCACAAAGAGTTTAAAAGGGATACTGGAAGTGTAAAAACTGTAAAAATGTATATAGTGATTATAAAAAATTGCCAAAGTCAATTTCAATGTTACTTTTATTGCTTTTTCATCCGAAAAGTTTAACTGGACTGTAATCAGCTGGGTTAATGGATATACTAACAAGCAGACAAAGGTAGGAAATAATGCTTTGGTCAGAGTAGCCAAAAGTTCTACTTAAGGGCACTTAAAAACATTATTACTTAATTTTGCCTTTCTGAATATTTGTAGTTGTAAACAGTTTCTGAAAATCAGCATGACCATGTATAGTTTTACCGGTCACAGTAAAATGATCACCTATAAGTTGAATGAATGGTGAAAAAAATAAGAGGAAATGAGACCAAAAAAATCCCAATGTGACAAATTCTGCATCATAGCTCTACTCAGTTATGATCCAGCAGAGACAACTTTTTAGATTGTTTCTAGTTACATTTTACTCCCCTGTGATCAGCATTCATGAACAATTACAGGTACTTTCCTGCAGACCACCTGCTGTTCTGTTCATGTACACAGTTGGTTTTCCAGGCAAAGTTCTATCTGACTGGGACAACTACCGTAATTACTCTAATGTGGACATTTATATGCTACAGGTCAGCAGTAACCCGAAGTAAACAGCTTGACATGGCTGTGCCTATTAATGGTAGAACTAATTCTCAAGACTCATGAAAACAACTTCAACACAGACAAACACTAGTTTCAACATGAGGCATACACACTGTCTGCGAGGCTGTATGAGGCATGCATTCTGATTATTTAAAAATCTTTAGCTAGTCCTATATGTTCTGCATCACATGGAAAAAAGGATTTTCCTTTTTCTCTAAATGAATCAGAAACAAGAAATTCTCATTCAATAAAAACTAATACAAGTTCATTACATGTTCACCCATAATCAGACATAAAAGGTTGATGTGAATCCTCTGTACTTTCTTTAAACTTAAACCTTCGCAATTGTCTTTATTTCATTTTGATCTCATTTAATGTCTTTCCTAAAGCTCAAGAGTGACCATTAGGATGCAATTTAATGACTATGATATTGATTTATAATGATAAGGTGTAGAAATTATAAAAAAAATAAAAATGATGTCTGCATGGAAATGAAAGAATATGGAGCCAAATCAGGACAAAAATACAAAAAAAATAGATCCACAGAATCATTAAACCAGATGTAAGAAGCAGACAAGCCCATCCTCACAATGAAACACCGAACAGAAAATAGGATGGTACTGAAGAGGATTTTCAGTCTTACCCTCCATAGGCTCCAAAAGTGAAACTCCTCTTCCTCTGCGGCATACCGGCTAAAGGACAGCAGTGAGCCAGGCAACTCACTGCTCAGTCGAGCCGGTGCTTGTGTCACTTACGCTGACTGAGTGTGTTTGAGTGTGCGCCTGTGTACACGCTTGTGTGGTTTGCCTTCCGTCTAGCCTCCACTCCCCAAGCCCTGCCTGCCCTGCCTCTTCCTTGCTCACACGCCTCCTTCACACACAACGGAGGAGCAGCACGAGGATGAGGACAATAGGGTGGGGGCTGGAGGGAGGGCTGCTGACCATGCCAATCTGCCTGGGAACCATGGGAGCAAGCACCAGTCTTTATCCCACACACCATTTCTGTTTCTCTCACTTCAAAACCACAAAAAATACGTATGTTTTACTGTATACGATTGTTTGTATTTGAACACACAACATCAACACATTAAGTCCCACGACATTTCTTCTTGGATACTTGATAGTGTTGAAACTAAATAGGAGTTCTTAACTCTGTGGGAGTTGGCTTAAGGCAATTCTAGTAACACTAGTTTTCCTCCTGATGTCACCTCGGCACAGCTGGTCAAACAAGCTGGAGACACCAGACGAACCATTCCTTTAAAACGCCTCAGTCACAGAGCGGTGCGAGGCTGAACAGCTCCACTCCCTGATATGACACTGTTAGTGATGACCTCTGAATGACTCACTTATCTGTTTTTTATCTCACTTCAACGTCTTTCGTATGCCTACAGTATAAACACAGTTAATGCAGCAAAGAGTTTCCTCAGCTGTACTTCAACTGTTGATGCATTGATTAAATGTTATCTTCTAATGGACACTCTCCTTGAGCTAGCTGTCACCTCTGATAAACTATGACAAGGATCCATTAATGCCTTAGTGGATTATGGCATACAGAGGGATTGTGGTCTAAACCTGGGATCTGATAGACCTTTACTTCCGGATCTCAGAGTCGCACACAGCTTCCTCCTGTTTTCTTAGCCTGAAACAACAGGAACCTTTTGAGAGAAAGGAAAGAAACTTCCTTTCTCTCTTAAGATCCATTCATAGAAACACACTGGGCAAAAGTCCAGCTGATGTCTTCATCAGAGTAACTGTAAATGACTCACAGGATCCCTGCAGACAAGTACGTCAATTAATATAAACAGATGGAAGTCATGCTAACAAAAAGTGAGATCATCTCTCAGCTGTTGCATCATAAGACTGTCTAAAAAGTGTTTTAGCTCAGACCTTGGCTGACTTTGTTGTTAATGGTCTCCACTCTGCTGGTGGGCCATGTATAATTAAACTGCACATATTTTTGGCACAGACCCTCCTGCCTTTGGGTTTTTGTTGGGCTTGCCTTTAGTGTGACACAGCAGATTTTCTTAACTGTAGTTATAATGGCTTTAGTTATTTCATTTCAGTTTTGATGAGTGCATAAACATTTAGCAACTATATTTTTTATCTCAAATAAGTAAATGATCCTTCTGACAAATAATAGCATGACTGGAAATAAAAAGGAGGACTTTCCACTTACACACTATATAGTGCACTTATACATCATAATTGGATTAAATCATAAAAGTATTCAATCGTATAATAGATTCTTTTAACTTATGTGCCATGTTTATTGTAAAAGAAGTGGACCCTAAAATTAGCTGCTGGTTTGTGAACTTTCTGTTTGGAGTCTTAACCTCTGCATTCAGCTGTTACTGTGTCAGTCTTTATGAAGCCATAGGTAACCACTTTTGGAAAAGAGGGTAGAGCTGAAAAGCAGTATTTGAATGACTCTTGGGTTTCCAATTTCAGTAGAACAATCTTTACAATGAAGTTTATTAAAAATTAATCTAGCTAACACTTGAATGCTAACTTTCCAACACCAGTTAATCTATCTTTTGTGCACAGTCTGTATGTCGCAGACTACATACAATTAAAGGGTATTTAGTTTTAACCTTTTTTTAATATAAACGTGTGCAGATGTGCTTTTAATGTGCATTCCATGGCTTAACAGCTGTACAAAAGCAAAAACGTCAGCCTTTTTGTCAGGGTTTTGACAGTTACTTGCAAATTTTCAGGCTGTGGTGCAATCTAAGATTCTGCTTCAAAAGGGATGTGCTCTTTGACAGAAAGGTGAGTCACAAATGAATTTGAGAAAACGTTTACATGAAGCTTCCAGAGCATCTGAAAAACATAGGTTTTTCAGGGGTCCTCTACTTTAGGTGAATCTACTTTATCATTAAATCCAAGATTAAAAAAAAATTCATACAAGACCAATTTAAATGGTTACTTTTTTGTGATTATTGAGGAAGCAATCTTTAATAGTTCAGTTGGTATAGTTCTTCAAGATTCCATATTTTATCACCGGACGTGGCTCTCTCTAGTTCCCCCTGTTGGTCATATGTGGTCCCTGCATGTTTTAAAACCAGCAAGATCAGCCTAAAGTACCTTTTAAATAAATCCCAAATAAATCTTTCAAATAAATGATTTTAAGTTAAATCAATAAAACACGAAAGCCCACAGAAAAGGTCAGTGTAGTCTTATCTAACCATGTCTCTTATAATTTTTTTTAATTTTTCTGATAGTTCATCCAAAAAGCTTTTAGCTTTTACTGGTGCTGCATCACATTGAAATAAGAAGTACTATAAATTGATAAAAAGAACAAATAGATTATTTCAAAAAGTTGATGACAAAATAAAAGAAACAATTTTAAGTTTAGAACTTGCAGGGTTACAAACCTCTTAGCCTACTTTTATAGAATAAAGTGACAACCAGCAGTGCTTGATCATTAGAAACTATGACTATTGATGGGCCAGTCTTTATTTGTTATTTTATCTGTTTAAGATAATTTGCAATCTTCACAGACAAATGAAATAGTCCCCTTAAATGTGTGCAGCCATGCCCTGAAGACATATTTCTGTTTCCTGGTACTGGCACAGCTCGACTTTATTTAAGTACCACTCTGTTGGTCTGGCACGTCCATCTCGCTGTTACCTTTAGTCCTGTCTGCTTTCCTGACAATTCAATTAACTAAAGCAGCTGTGATGTGCCTGAGCGTGCCGCCCAGACAGAAGCCTTTAATCACATCACTTCAGAAACAAGGCCCAATGCCACAAGCAGTTCTGCCTCCTCTTTTATCCCAAAGGAAGACTCACACCAGTCAAAAATTGAGGTTCTTGCCTGGAAGGCATGTCTTCATTGATAATATTACAATAAAAAGAAAAAAATCACACATTTCCTTTGTTTCTAAAATGAGAATGACTTGCAATTCATAAACCCAAGCTAGGAGAGGATGTTAAAAAGGAGGAAAAAACAAGACAAAAATGCATGCACATGTATGGTATCTCCACCCATTTGCATTTTATGAATTAGAAAATACAGCCACATGAAGTCAGTCATTTATCTCCCTTCCTGGAAACTAAAATCATAGCAGCAGTGGAATGAGGGGAGACACTGCAGCTGAAAGGCTGTGTTATTTGTCAGTGAGAGATGAGGAGGACTGGAAACAGCAGATGTAGAAATCACTCATTCATTTTCTGCACTGTTTTTATGGATTTATATATATATATATATATATATATATATATATATATATATATATATATATATATATATAAAGGTGTGGTGCAATCTAAGATTCTGCTTCAATGCCAAGGATCCATCAATATATATATATATATATAGTGGCTGGATGCACAATGTGATTAATAAACACACATTTGTCAAAAAATCTCAATACATTTTTTGTGTGCATTCAGAAGCGTGACACCAGTTTTAGTGTATAAATGTAAAAAAAAATCTGTAATACTGATTCATGTCCCTGTTTTTTCTCTCTTGGGTCTTCAAGACAACATTAAGGATTTGCTCTGAATGTTGAGCTATCCTGAGGATTGGAGGGTTATGACAGTGCTCTTTATGCCCTGAAGTTTCTCCAGATTACCTGAATAATTTAAAGTTAATATGCAATGCAGAGAGAGAAGTATGCAAATCCCTTCCATCTTTTTCTGGTTAGAATTGTTTTTTACTATATACTGCATTTGGTATTTTGTAGAGCTGTCCGAATACAATTCCAAAATCAAGTGCCCTAGAAATTTTCCAGAAGTGTCTGCAAAGTGCGCCAGTGTGCATTGATGCTCACTAAATTAGGGAAAATAGACCACAATGCACTGGGTATATATACATTCCAAAAATGAATAAAATAGTTTATTTTGTTTTTTACAAATTATTCAAATGGATTCATAAATAATCTTTCGTGTAGTCAGAGATTTCGTATTTGCCTTTTTTTTTAAAGTTGTGAACTTCTGGGAAATTTCTAGAGCACTCAATTTTGGAATTGTACAGACAGATCTACAAAATGACAAACACACTATATAGTGCACTGCACTAAGTAGTAAGTGGGGAATTTGGACAAAACCCAAGACTCCCACCAAGCAACATGGGACATGAACCAACCATTCTGACATTCTCTGGGTCGTAAACTTTTGCATCTGCTCATGTGACATCTAGTTATTTAACTTTTTGCCACACCTCTGAAGTAGTCAGAAAACAAATAACCTGAATTCTCCATCTGCAGTTTGTGCGAAACAAGCTACACTTGTAGTGAAAGGTATTTATGATCAACCTTCAAAGTACAGTTGCCCTAGAGAAGAGCTCTCCTTCACTTGTATTTTAGGACACAAATAGAATAATTAGAAGAATGAATGTTTGTGAGTTTGCAATCATTCACAAAATGTTTCCCTTCACTACAGTCAAAATAAATTTACTACTTGAATGCAAATTTTGACATAACACAAGATTGTTCCATATTTCATTAATGTCTTATATGTCATCAGGGAACTTTTTTATTTTCCTCCAATCTTTAGATGTTATAATCTTCAGATTTAAGGGTTGCAGCAGTTCCTGCATTTTATTTGGACTGACAACCCCTTATCCAGTCCACAGTGTTTATGCTGCATTCGTGCGCAAACTAACTACCTATGGCCACTATGTAAATTATAAATATTTTCATGGTATTACACAAGGACACACATACATCTCGATATTTGGAGAGGGAAAGTTTGAAGAGGAAGGGGTGCCGTGCAAATATTTGAAGGGACTGAAAATTCTGAGAGGAATTGTGCTTCAAAGCGTGAGGAAATGAGTTGAGCTTTAGCTCTGACAGAGTTGCATTTTTTAGGCTTCACTAGAGTACTCAGAGCAAGAAGACTCGTGCAAAGGCAAAATATCTGAAGCTACTTGTTTTGTTAAATGCTTGAAGTTACCTGCTAACAGAGGAGGGGCCCACAACATGCAAACACTGTCAGGGATTTGACAATATCAAATTTAGCTTGTTGCGCAGCATATTCTCTCACGTCTTCTGTTTCACATCCTCTGTTGGGTCTCCAACCAGCATTTGAGCAGACTCCACCAGCAGACAGCTGAAAATAACCTGCACTCTAACAGGGTTGGTGACTGTTTGACTGGAAGGGACTGAGGTTGCACTCTGAGCTCCCCTCCTCCTGCTGGGCTCATAAGCCCCCTCAAGGTTTTGGGCAACAAACAGGCTCACCCTCACAGTGTGGCTTTTCATAGTCTCTTCGCTGAAGACTAAGATTTCATGGCAGACAATGCTGAAATGGTATTCTTTTAAATAAAAAAAGCAGACTTTATTTCCTATAAGACATATTATCCTTTTGCATATTTCAAACAGCAAATCCTGAAAATTCTCAGCAGCCATAAATAACTTGATAATCAAGCCGTTCTATGTTGCATTGATTAGAAGATCAATTAATGATGACAAGCTGTGCTTCTCACACAAATCCGGTCCCAACAGCTACAGTGGCATGTTATCTATTGATCGTTGCAGAGGAAGATCTATTTCAGTTCTAATGGATCTTCATGGCCAACTATCTTTCCTTAGCAGCTCTGTGATGGATGCTTTGCTGTGACTGTATGGGGGGACTTTGTCTTTAAGCCTGCTAATCAATAGGTCATTTGCCACAGCAGAGACAGACTCAGCCCCTCTACACTCCGCTTTAAATCCCACAGCTTTTAGAGAAACGTCAAATGTCTAAATTTATTTGCAAGACAAACAAATTTCAAACAGATGTCTAATCAAAAGTTTAAATGGAAGTAGTTGAATAAACTTTTGTAGTTGTACAATTAGGACATAATTGTCATTGATGTCTCTGGCAGGAAGGGGAGACACCGCCCTCCGCTGGCCAAAGAAAGCACGGAGGCTACAGTATGCATTTGAAAAATGAATAAACTGTTTTAGCAAATATGGATTATTTTAGATTAGAACATAATCAATATAAAAACTAATAACTTATGAGAATTGTTCATTTTTTTATTTATTAAAATTGTTTTGAAAGCACATTTTTATTTCTCACTTTTTAATGTAAATATTTCTTATTTTAAGTTACATTCTCTTAATTGTAAAGTCAATATATTGATGAAAATATTAACAGCAAGAAAACAAGAAAACCTCCTAAATAACTTTAAATAATTGGCACAAAAAACAAACTGTTACTAATGTAACATGTTACATGTTGTTGAATGTTACTAATGTAACATGTTACTAGCATGTTAGTAAATCATATTATTCAAATCACACCAGCTTTGACATCTGTCATTAATGTAAAAAAAAACCTTAATGGGAGTGTGTTAGAGGCTGAGGAAGCTCCAGTAAAACAGCTCACAATGAAGGGGAAGTTCTGCATTTGATACACAGAAAACAGAAGACACAACTGTCAGGGAGGTCAGAAGGGCTGTTGATGAGTCAGGAAACATGCCGTTAAATGTCCTGCAACAGACAGTCTCTGAGAGACGCCATGCTAATCCACATCAGCAACATAGATGCGCTGACATTAGCAATGCGGACCAACAGGGTGACATTTCAGAACGTTGTTATTGGGTTTTTTTTTAAACTTTTCATATGCTGTTACCTTCACAGGTCAGTAGCATAAAAATAAAGTTAGCATGAAACAAAAAACAGTGTCAGATGCAAGAAGAGCTTTGTTTTTACTCATCACTATATTTGAGTGTTGATGGGTCTATCAAAACCAATGAGCAAACAATACAATTCAAACTGCAATAAGTGTCAGAAATCTGTGTTTTTGGATCTAAAATATAGGGGGCTTTGAGGCAGATGCTTAAAACTTAAATTAACTCAAAGGATAAAAAAAAGCAAAATGGGAAACGACAAGAACCAAGAAAACAACTGAAAACAAACCAAACCAAAGGCCACCATCCTCACAGTAAAAGCTCAACATTAAGATGTGAGTCTCTCATAAACTGCAGAACAATCCAATTTCAAACCAGATTAGAAAACAAGCACAAAGTTAGAAGAATGTTATTAACCTTTACTAAATTTACACTGTTCTCAATTTTATCAAGCGTACCTAATGTTTATATCAAAACCTTTTTTTTTGTACCTACAGTTTATAGAAAACCCAGTTCACCTTCACACTGAGAAATGGTTTATATTTATTTGCATTTTTTTGTGTCTAGTAATATGAAAGGAGCAGTGTACAATAAATTACAATGATTGCAAATATACTTCATTTGCAGATTTAAATACAAAAAAGGGATTTTACATATATTAGAGCAAACAGAATTGCCTGTTATTTTTTATTGAGTTCATTGATATCCTCATAGATAAAAAGCGGGTGTGAGCACCACTGCTACATGGTTGAAAAAGTTCAAATAAAGAACTATGTGTCATAAGGATTACATGTACTGATTTCCTTATGTGAAATTCATTCAGCCTTTCAGTTTTTATTACTAATTCTGCAAACACTGACATCCAGTTTGTCTGACCTTTGAAAACTGATGTGCAGCAAAATAAAAAATACAAATGGTCAGAACCAGGAAGGAAGAACAGTCAACTAGATATCATATCAGTTCAAGCAGAGACAGAATGTCTGCTTTTACTGTGCTCTGCACCTCTTGAATGTGCCTATTGATCAGTAAATTGATCAGTAAATTATCTAACAAGAAATTACTTCCTGCCTCCTGTCAAATTTCACACACAATGTATATTTAAGTCACAGGGATATAACTGGTGCATCAATTTACCTCATGTGATTAAAGGTCACTAAAAAGTGAGTTCTGGCTTGATGGTACTTTTACAGGAGCTCCTTATGACCAACTTGATGATGCTTCTCTTCTCTTTCCAGTGCGTCAATGACCACAGTATGAACGTTAACAAATCTGACATCAAAGGGAAAACATGTGAAAAATGCCACAAGGTAAGTACATTTAAACAAACTGAATTAGCCAACCCTTCTCCAGCACAGCTACAGATTATAAAAGAATTGAATATGTAACAGAAAAAAAAGCATATTACAAAAAAAAAACCAATATAAATATAGCATCTCAACACAGATGGTGACTCATTCAAAGATCATCAAAGAGATACGCACGCTTTTAGTCTAATAAGCTGCCTCTTCTCTGTGAAGACTGATCAAAAATGCAATCGGAGGATGAGTAGTTCAACAAGGAGGAAAAATGATGCGTGTGAATTTTCCTAAGAAAAGAAAGAATTATTGTGGAGCTTTAAATAGTTGTTTGTGACTCCTAAGTGACTTCCAATGAAGGTAACGTGGGCAGAAAAGTGAGATTAAAGACAAAAAAGTCTGCAAAGGGTTTTTTGGCTCACGTTGTCATTAAAGTTACACATTAAACCTCTGTGAAACAGGCTCATACATTGCACCGGAGCTGAAATCCCAGCAAAGGCTTCAATATCAGACATCAAACTGCAGCATTAAAAGGCAGGAACGTAAGAGAGCTAATTGACCCGGGAGGTAGAGCATCTTATGAGAGCTGCTTCTTCAACGCAGTGACAAAAGGGCATTTTAAATTGTACCCATGATGAAAGAGTGCCTCATTCCCGGGCAGCCAAATATCACAAATGGCTGCATAAGTAAACCACGTCAAATCCTGCAACACTTATGTGGAAGCTGACAACACAACAAGAAGAAAAAAACAGACAGGAAACAGGGGGCTTCAAAGGCAAAACGAAATGAATCAAATGCCCAGACATTCTGAAGAATGGGGAAATGACCACAGGTTCCACGGTTCACCTTCAAGACTCACCTCAAAGAGACGGGCGCTTTTTCTGTTTGATTTAACTTATTGATGCAGCAGTCCAGCAGAAGGAAAGAACTGTAGCTCCTACATGCGGAATTGCACAAACCAATTTGTGCAAATGTACCTTACATGTACAGTACTTTTCAGATTTTACTTCAAAAATATTGAAAGTAATTGGCTTTAGATTTTTAACAACCTTTTCTCATTGATAAGAAGGAAATACTTTCACATGTTTAACGCCTTAAATATAGTTTTCAGAAAGAGTGTGGTGATCATGAAGATTAAACATTATTTGATCTCACTCACCACAAGGAATTTTAAGCAACCCCACCTTGCCTCTCACATCCTCTGATATTATCCATAACTATATAAGCTTCACTCGTCTGTGCATTCATCAGTTGTTTGCAGGAATGTTTCCCTCCTGGACCTAAAAACACGCTTTAGGTTTTAAGTTGCTTTTGAAGAATATCTTGTATGTTTTTTTCTCTCTCTCTGGGGCATCTCTCTGTTTTGCAGACAGAATATCATGTGCAAAAGGAAAAGTCTTCTTCTGCTGAGCTCCTATGCTGTGAAGGGACAGATCCTGTTACATTTAATAATAGAAAAGCCTGCTGCACGCCAGGAGAGGCCGTCTGAGCACGCAAAAACAGATCACGCAGCCCTACTCAGCTGCTGTGGTGAGCTGAGAATGGAAGGAGCTAACTGGAAGGATACAACCTTAAAATGAAGGGATGATGTAAGAGGGTGGAGGCAATGAAGGATAAAAGACTGGAGGGGAAAGGTGGGAGCAAAGCTCACTGGCAAAAGTAATCTGCACACAAATTTCTTCCTGAAGAGATTTATGTGTCTGATGAATCAAATCTACAATGCAGAAGAGTAACAGCGTTTATGAAATGCAATCATTTATGGTCATTCATTGCTCTATGGGGGGAGGCTTTATGCTTGTTGCTAAAAACGGTGTTGTGTAGAAGGGGCTAGCTGACATGAAAGAGGTATTCTATGATGCTCAGGTGCGAACTGAAAGCACAAAACCATGAAATATGAGGAAAGACAAAAAAAAAGCCTGCAGAAATATGGATGCACAAGATTTTACTAAACAAAATAGAGCCTTAACAAAAATCCCATCACTTTATGACATGTTACCTTTTAAAATGTTAAATGTCTGGATTAAAGTGGCATACAATTTACATTTTAAAAAAAAACCTACAGTTGATGCACAGAATTTTTTTTTAATATATAGTGTGACAGCTGTTTTTGACACTGATACCAAACAACAACTTTTATGACCTGTAAGAATAAAAGAACTTGAAATCATTGAGGCCAGTAGATTTATATTCTGTGTGATTTTAGGCAAAAACAAAGTGAAGAAAATGTTTCATCCAAAAAATGCATGAACGCTGCATGCCAACTGGCAGGCAGCCTCAAGAGGCACAGATGTGCAGGAGGATGCAGTCTATTACTCATGCTGGTGGGTCAAAAGACACGCATGCTCAGGCAGGATGGAGTAAGGAAGGACACGAGAGATGACCACAAATAGAAAAATGCTATCCTGCTTAACGTAAGCTTAAAACAGATGTTTTACTCCGTGTGTGTCGTCAGTAGTTTAGACTGAAACAAAGCTAAAACATAATGTAACATAATGTTAAAACGTAATTAGAGCATTCTAATTACACCTTAATTAAACCAATTTAGAAATTGTATTGGAAAATAATCACATTACCATCAATTCTTTAACAAATCTGAAATGTTTTATACATACTTTTTAATAGTTTATTATTACAAATTTGGTGGTGGAGCCAAACTGGCACAAAGTGCAACCCCACAACAGAACAGCTCCCAAAGGTTAAGGTTTTTAAACTGGCTTTTAATCGGACAGCCCCTTGGTCAAACATTGTTGTTTGTATGGTCTCAATTTTTTTATTATTTTTTTTATTTAGGATTCAAACTGTTTCCTTTTGTTTTCTATTTTTTTTAACTATTTCCTCATTTAACAATCCATCATGTAACAAGCCTCTTTTGTACAATAATATTAAAGGATTCTGATTCTGGTTTTTGTATATATTTTTTCTTAGTTTGTTTTACTCTATAAAGCAACCTTACTCAACATTATTTGATCTAAAACATAAATAAGAGCTTTTTAAAGAAATAAAATGCTGAGAAAGCTTCCAATCCAATAGAAGATAACTACATAAATATGGGACATTATGACAGCATTTTAAAATGTAAAGGAACAACTAAGGGTAACAATACAGTAATTTGGACAACTTTGATAAAAATAAACCATAAAATACACAGTATTTTTTTAATCCATAAGAACCCATAGTAACATCAGAGTAAAAGAAAAAAAGCATCAGAAATGTGCTCTGTTGTCAAGTTAGTCTATGGTGAATCCCACATCATTTCCCTTTTTAGAAAAAATGGGTCTGGGTTCTTATGGTTAAAATGTTGCCTCTGACATCGATAATTTAGGGAGGAAAATGGTGAAATAATAAAAGAAAAAAAAAATCCACCAGGTGAGTTTAATTGTTTTTATTTACAATTATCATAAAAAGGGCACTGCACAAGCTTACTTTGCCTTACAATATTGTTAAGTAACAGCAAGTACATTCCTGGACAGACAGAATAACAAAATGGGAACAAATGAACCTCTGCAGTTTTTATTTCTGTCTAAATCCAGATGAACGTTCCTAAAGATTCATCACACTAAAAGAGGCACACATTATTATTATTATTTTTTAACCTAAATTGTAGGAAAGCAGAGTACGGTACCTTTGCTGTTGTCTTCCTTCGACAGCTGCAAGTAATGAATTCTTGATTCAGACTACATTAGATATGAATGGATGATACTCTGCCTAGCAACCAAATGGCCAATGAAAAATCAACCCAAATCATAATCCATACAGATCAAGATTTACATTTAACTATGTATTAGATTCATCAGAGGTTAGTTTCACTTACAAGTAGAACTTATTCTAGGAGGTAACTTGCATAACTGCACCTTTTATTACATAAAAAGTGTACAATAATAAACACGTTAGTAAAAAAAAAAAAAAGTTTGTTTTTGTTTAAATTGTGCGACTGTAGCTCAGATATTCCAACATTTCCACAAATTGCTTCAACTGGAAACAAATGTCAGTCAGTTTTGTGTCAAAATATTGACATGCTTTCTGTTCATCACCTACCATAGCTCTAAAGCGCCCCCCAGTGGTCTCCAGCGAGGAATCTTTCCCTTTGACTGGAAGTGATATGTAACCCGTGGATGGGTTTTGCAGCGACTTCCTGTACACTAAGAAACCCTGTTAAAGGAACTATTTCCCTCAAGTGTCCGCCAGAACAAAAACCTAGAAGTCTTGCCCGTCTGTTTGGAGAGCACAGCCCTCATCGGATGTTAGCCATGTCCTCCAGGTGAGGGGTCTTCATGCAGCCGGTGCAGAGCTGATCCATCCACAGGGGAGCTTCGTGCTGAAGAGGGGTGCGCCGCGGGTAGAAGGTGTACGACAGATCATAATTCAGAAGGCAGCTCAGAGAGGCCATGTAGATGTCTGAGAAACGATTTAGACGCCTAGAAAAATAGGTGGGGTTGTGTAATGTTCTGAAGATGCTGCCGAACTGAGGGTTGAACAGGTTCTTGGTCATCACCCTGAGGTAAAAAAAAAAAAACATTTAAAACACCCAAAAAAATATTTTAGCATTTTGTATATGATAATGTTTATGTTTTTGTTTATGTTTTTTTTCCTTCCAATTTTACTTTTTCTATATTTTCTACTTCTAAGTAGTACAATTAAATAAAAATCTCTTTTTTATTTGAATACATTTTTAGGGCACTTTGCGTTCTCTTCATACACAGAGAAGTAGACGTATAGCAAAAAAATCAGGCTCTGCTTCTCCCGCTGTTGAGAGTCAATGAGGAACATAGAACAGAGCGTCCAGGTTCACCAGGTTCACTGAGGGCAACCACGTGTTGGCTGGATTTACCTCAGTTCTTCTCTTTCCTTCTGCCACTCCAGAAAAACATCTCTGGACTCGGCATCCCGGTGGATCTGAAATATTGGAGGAAAAATTGGTTTGTGTTTAGATCTTATGGCAAACCAACGTATCAGAAATTGCCCCCTCTCTAATCATACAGGAAGCAAAAATTTCTCAGTTACTTAATCCTAAAATAGAAACATGAACAAATATTTTTTTTAATCTGGTTTAAATGTATTTAGAGCTGCTTTTTTAAATGCACATTACAACAGCAGCAGCAGCTGTTGGTAAATAGTTGTTATGTGCGTGACTTTTTTTTCTTCTGTTTGGTCAGGTCACAGAGGTCACTCACATGAGGAGGCTCATAAATGAGTGTAGTGTGACTCTGCCTCTGAATGTGGCATAGCCCTATGGAGGACATATGGAATTCTTTACATGGCTTCACTTATCCGCCTGCAGCAGGTCACATGTATTTTCTTGAAAAAGAGGTAAACAATGTGTATATATGTGAACGCAAGAGATCTAAAGGAAAGTTAATTTTCAAAACTGACACTTTCATGAAATGCTTCTGCAAAATTCACGTATTGGCTAATCCTCTTCTTAATGCACAAGTTATGTGCCCCCAGAATGCATCTCTATTTGGACTCAAAAGGAGTTCAAAAACAAGGACAGTGTTTCAGCAAAGCTACAACTTCAACAATAAAAGAAGATCTTCTTCTCACCTGGAGACGCTCCATGAGACCAGTTAAAGCCTGCAGCCAGGTGAGGTTCACAGCATACCTGTGAGCACTCACGACTTTGGTTTCGTGCTCCAGCTCAGGGACGATGGCAGCGGTACGCCAGCCGTGGCGCAACATGAGGTCCTGCAACAAACGCCAAAAGAGGTTGGGTCACTTTGCAGCAATGGCAGCAAAGAGTGTAAACGTAATCCAATTTATAAGAGAAATTGCAAAACACAGTTAACCCTGCTATCTTAGATGACCCCACCCTTACTTTGGCGTGTTCTCCCTACCATGACAAAGGTGGATAAAGGTGGAAACATTTCATGTAATCCATTGAACCAGTGAAGATCACAAATCATTGAAAAAAAAGGTTCAGCGCTCTGTCTAGTGGGTCTAAATGACCCAACTCCCAACGGTAAAGTGCCTAGGATAGCACAAGGGTTAATATGTCTATGAAAAACACAAACTGAACCCAGATTTTTCACAATAAAGCTTTTTTTTTTAAAACAGGGGTTTTAAGGTGCTAATTTTAAAATAGTACAACAAAAACAGCTATTTTAGAGAAACGTTACTGTTCAACAATCAATTTGATTTTACATCAAATTATTCACAAGTGGCAAATATTCACATTAGTCATTTCTTTGAAGTTAATTTTAAAATTGGACCCAATATAACAAAAGCCAAACGAGTTACATCACTGACTCTACATGCCTCACTTCGCAGGTTCTTTAAAGCTGCCTAATTATAATATCAGGAAGGTTAAGAGAAAGTCTGACTAACAACAAAGCTCAGATCCTCACCACCTCATTAAATGATGAAAAATAAACCTTCAGCACAAATTATCACAAAGCACTTGTGAGACATGGTGGTGGAGGCATTAATATTTGGGCTTGCATTGCAGTCATAACCCAAAAACATTACATTTGAACTGTAATTTGTATAGAAAAAGATTTTTTAGGGTCAAATGAAAAATAATTCATGTGTCATTGAAATCTTGGCTGTCAATTCAGCTCAACCAAAGAGAAATACCTAAATGTTCTGAATACTGTTTCTGCTTTTTTTTTTTTTTTTATTAAACAGAAGGTGTACATTTGATGTTGCTCTTTAGAGATTAAACCAAATGTAGACCTTACTTTTTTATATTTCATCATGTAAAACTATTAAAATCAAAAAGAGATTCTTGGTAGTCTTTGCATGAGCTACAACAGACTTTTAATAGTAGGAGTGCCTGATGGGAAGTTTGTTTAAATGACCTTTTCCCCAAAGGTCAACACAATTGTCAACATTCTGCAACTGTAACTGTGCAGGGACACCCCAAGCAAGATCTTAAAAAAATACAGATATCTTACTGCATAATGTCCAGAAGCCAGCAGGCATGCAAAACGCAGGACGACAAACTCAAATCCACAACTGTTCACTCAAATTCTGACATTGACTGTGATCCTTTACTACATACTTACAGCTAAGTCACTGTAAAGATGGTCTCCAAAGTAAAGGACCTTAGATCCCCTCCAGCCTGTCAGCCTGAGAAAGTCAAACAAGTTTCCCTGAAACACAAAAACACATAAATTCACCTAAGCAACTTATATCCACAACTGCTTTGAAAGCTAATGTCTGTGTCATTTGGAGTTTTGGATGAAATCTTAAGTTTGATCTGCAGACATCAATAGTTCTAAGCAAATACTTAGCACTGGCACCATATGTGAAGTGGGCCACAGACAGAGCAAATATCCAGTAAAGCGTTTGAAGGGGAGAAGTTGGTGAGTGATATGGCTGCTAAAGAGTTGCAGGCAATGAGAAAAAAAGAAGAAAAAAAACAGCACAGGGAGAATCATAAAAGACAGTCGGTACTCCATTTTAGACAAAGTCCCTTGAAGCATTCCCAGTGGTCTTTAATTATAACGATGCCGTTTTTTTTTACCTAAATTAAAAACCTATGTCGTTTTTTATGTCATTTTCTGCAGAGCAGCAGGAGTTCATTAGAAATTCGCCTCTAAGTTGTGGCTGGGAATGTTGGTGTGGTGCAAGCCCGCCCCCACTTCCCATCACCCAATTGTTTGCATGTTCTCCCACTAGCTTACAGCCACTCACATCCGCAACCTATATAACAAGTGGAACAAAAATGGTGAGAAATATCGGAGCTATATAGTCATATACAAGTGGATGCATCAGAATGGAGCGGAGCACGGAGCTTGTGGGCCACCAATTGTAGCACCTACGTCACAACTGCAAGCTTTTCCAACTGCATTTTCAAACTGCTCCTGATTCTTGAATAAAGAAATTATCAGAAATCCAATTTTAAGCTTAATTTTCTTTATACATGTCCTCCATTATCCAAAATAAATGCCACAAGAACATGTTAAAAAAAACACCAAAAACACTATTTTCATCAGAGCAGGTCTTTAAATAGGTGGAAAGTATGGAATTATGTTTCTAAAAGTTCAAATCACAGGACATATTTTGTAGTGGGAAAAGTGAGATACCATAAATTTGCAACAATAAAAGTTCATCTTGAGTGAGAAACAACCACCGCTAACCTGAAGTAACTCCTCACACAGCAGCTTCAGTAAGAATGACTCACCTGCTTGTAAATCTGTCCTTTTTCCAAACTGGTTATCTTCTCCCACCGCAGGTCTCCATTACCATCCAAGCGCCTGAAAGGTCTGTAACCATTTTTGAAAAAGCTCTGCTGAGATGGGTCTCTGGATCTAGAATTACTCAGTTACCACAGAAACAAGTCAACTTACTTGATGCAGTCGGTGAAGAAGTGGGGCTTGTCTGCCTGTACGATGACAACATCAAAGAAGTCACGCCAGTTTTCCCCCGCCATGTGCGTCATTCCTTTATCCCTGCTCACAGGAAAAAAAAAACTTTTTTTTAGCACAGCAGCTTGTTGTGAGTCAGACGGTAAAGCTACCGCAGCCACATCATTGTGTTTATACTTACACAAAACTGAACGGACTGTTGGTGATGAGGAAAAGCTTCTTTCCATGACTGGCCAGTTTATGCAAAACAGCATCCGTCTCATCTCCTCTCAGGATGAACTTATCTTAAGGGTGAAAACAACGGAGTTTCACAATGTTTCCTTGGATGTTTTTTCTGCATTTCAATCATTTAAAAAAAAAAAAGAGAAATATTCCTACCAAGATCTTGCATGATCCACTTGTACATATAGCCTTTGATGTGAACCATGCCAATGGCCTCCTGTTTTTTAAACAAAAGATATACTATTTCACATTATACTGTTTTCATCACAAACTAATCACCGTTTTTGAGCAAGATTGTCCACATTGTCAAAGCAGTGGGTGTTCACTGTGAATCAAAGTTCAGGAAAGACAGGAAATTCAGTCATTGTTTTCTGCTCCCTTTAAGAGAGCCCACTGCTCTGAAAGCAGCTGCAGACCGAGGGTCACGGCGCCCTCCTGACTGCGAGCTACAGGCAGCAGAGCCAGAACTGAACAAAACTCAAGCTACACTCACAGAAACATCCTTGAAGAGATGCACTGGATCATATTCGATGTCATTGGTGATGAAAAAGTCGTTGGCCACAGCCATGAGAGTCATCTCTGGAATGGAGAAAATGTCCATGAACTGCTTCACCTTCGGCCCCTGTGTGCAGAGAGGAGACGAATGTTTATGTGCCTCTTTTGACTCACACACAAACGACATTCGCTTTTTTGTGCTTAGAGAACCAGCACAAAGGCCAAAAAAAAACCCCAAATGCATTTTTTCAGGAGTGGGTGGATTATAACAGAGCAAAAAACATAATTCCCTTCTGCATAGAGGCTGGCGAAAAATGGTCTGAAGTTGAACTTCAAAACATCAGAGTCCAAATTGCCCTTAATTGCAAACATTTAAGCAACAGGGAGGCTAACCGGAAACTTCTGCAGCTCACGACTGAATGAGTCTGACATGCAGAAAAAACTAAACAAAATCCTCTGGACACCGAGTTCCCAAAGTGAGTTTTTCCTGGACAATCCAGCTGATATTCACGGGGTCTTTTGAGTGCAAGAGTTGACTAAAATCCCTATGTAGAGTCGTGTCTTTATCTGCAATATATCAGAACAGCAGCAGATTGCACCCTGACCTTGTTTTGAAAGTGACCAGATGAGATTATAATATTTTGCTAAGGCAGCAGTGTAGAGAGGGCTGCGCTCATGTCTGTGCCAAAGCAAGCACATTCCACACAGAAGACACACTGAAACCAAATTTGGAATAAAAGTCAGGCAGCGCCGCTTAAAGATCACACGTCTCAGTCAAAATGTACAAAGTAGAAGACAAATCACTTTATATAGGATAAAAAAATGATGAAAAATGTGCTCCTTGCCTTTCCATAGAAGCCACTGTCCTGCTGCAATGGAACATGGAAGGTCCCACCATAAAGATCAAGGACCTCTTCATCTGGCAGTGGAGTCAGGCCCCTAAACGCAGCATAAAAACCACTTATGTATGGAACATATTTGGTCTTTGACATAAGCAAAAGGAAAAATGAATTCAACTCTATTTATATCTATTATATAATGTTTTATTTGGAGACAAATCTAGTCTGAATAGGTTTATGACACAATTTTGGACGGCTTCACCAAAAACGATCTGAATTTAAGAGCTATAGCTAGTCAATTTAAAGAGAACTAAACAATTAGAAAAAGCTTCCAGTTAAAAAAATAACATTTTTATTTAAAAAAAATATACAAAAGAACAACAAGTTTTTCTCTGTGGTTTTCTCACCGATACACTGTTCCTGGCTGGATGTAATGAAACGCATCAATTTTCATCAGGAGACCCTGCAAACAGAATAATGAGTCTGATTGTTAAAAAAATGGTCTAAACTCATTCAATGAGCTTTTATTTCCCTTCAGTAATAAACTTGTGTACCTTTTGAATATCATAGTGAAGACCACGGACGGCAAAGTTGGGAAGATAATCATATTTCTTGATTTCTTCAGGGTACTGTGAAGCACAAAGAACAAAAAGTCTGAGAGAAGAGCTTCAAAAGTCACCGTACTTGAACCAGCTTGTAAGACACACCTTGAAATGTTCCACTAGGAAATCCCTTGCAGTGCTGTAGATGAGTGTGTTGAGTGCGTTGGAGTACTGAGCCAAGGTGTAGTCATAGTCGAAGCCATAGATGTCCACTTCGGCCAGGTCGACTTCGTTGTTGGCATAGATGACTGAGGAGTTGAGGCTTTTACACGCCCCTGGAGGGATGAGGTCTGATCCAGAAGGAGAACCAAAAGTCACGTTTAAACCATGACTCAGGCAGATCGCGCAATGAAAAAAGACAAAGCATGGTAGAAGGGACAAATGAACAACTTAGACATAAAGGTTGTTTTCTGCAGGTTGATTTTTTTTTCCACTTCTGCAGAAAAGAAAAACTCTGCTGCTGTTTTCATTTCAGAGGGACTGGCAAGTGAACCGGAGGTTGAGCAACATGAGGTTCTCACATGTTAACGGACTGTTGACTAAACCACGACAACCAAAAAAGAACATTCTGTACATGACCACTCTACCTACATAGGTGCTGAAAATGGACCGTTGTATGTTTTGGCTTTAGTTCTGGTTTCTTCTTGCAGTTTTTCCAGTATAATTCATTTGAGTTTACAGGAAAAACAAATGCAAACAGATTTAATGATTTGCAATGAGTTACTGGAGCAGATGGGAAATAATCTGTCTAGAAAACGCACAGCAGGCTATGCCACTGTCGATCTTACAGGAGAAAGTAGGCCATGACCTTTCACCCTGAGACAGGTCAGCAAGTGCTGCAGCTGTGCAATGAAAATGCATGTCCAGCGCTTTTAGCAGGTTCCCCTGCAGCCTTTCCGCCTCTGTTTTTAATGAAGCCACTCCTTTAAAGACACTAGCTGTGAAATTGGCGACTCTAAACAGACAGAATGTGTGGCTAGCTTTCAGGAAAAGCCTCTCTGTGCAGAATTTGTAGGCAGGAGGGAGTTCCTGAAAGAAAAGTTTCTAAGTCAACGAGAACACAGTGGACAAGGAGGTTAAACCTTTGAAATGAAACGAATGGAGCTGCCAAGCTTTTAAAGTTGTTCATTTAACCAAATATTGTTATTATTTTTATTAACTTTACCTTCATAATATATAGTGTTTAAAAAAAGGGGGGCTCTTATTATAAAGATGTTAATTTATATCACCAAGAGTTTAAAAGTGCAATTCAAATTAGACTTTGCTGCATTGTTGTTTTTCCTATGTTTAAGTGTTGAAATCACATCAAATGTAAACGTGTCCTTTGTGTCTCACAGGAGCAGAAATGTTGCATGTGTTGTTGCCTCCATTGTTGCCATCTCGCCCTGTCAGTGTTTTTCCAAACTTCCCCTGCAGCCTGAGTGGAGAGCGTGCAGTATGGCCCGAGTCTGAAGGTAAACAACTGCGAAAAACACGTATTGTTGCACGAACACAACGATCGCTGACAATTGCGCGCCTTTTAACGCCCCCCTCATGCGTGCGGACGGTCATGCACGGAATAGGAGCAGCCGGGGTGGACGTGGCGTGGATGTGAAGCCATAAACACCAACCATCTCCCCACGCGCGTCGGCTGCAGCTTTGCAAAGTGTGAGGCGCACCAGGCGCAGTGTTTACAATGTCTGGATCGATCTCAGAAATGCAAAGCGAGCGTGCTCTGGTCGTGCTTTATTTATCTTTCCTGCTGGCGTTTGCAATCTTTACGAAAAACGGTGTGCAGAGTCGACAACAGTAATCTAGCACCAAAGAGGGGAAGCTGATGGGGGTTCCCTCTCACGTACAAAATGTTCTAAAGATAAAGATCTCGGATGGGCCGGTGACGTGGACTGCTACTTGCTCTGAGGAGGGGGGCCTCAGGAGGGGGGGGGGGTATTCTTACCGTAAACCAGCCGTTTCAAGTCGTTGTAACGCGTCCAGAGATAGGACCGCTGGTCCATCGGAGCTGCATTGGAGGTGAAGGACCGTCTCCTCACGCCAGTGACACCGGGACCACGCATGGAGTCCTTGGGTCTCTTGCTGTCCCCAGATGCACATTTGTGTGGATGCTCACCGGGGGGCGATGCCTCGCCACTTGGCCTGTCCGAATCCGACCTGCAACTTTGGTGTGTGGGCTTCTCGCCATGATTTGTTCCTCCAAGCACCCCGCATGTGGTGGAAAGTCTGTTAACTTTCGGGTTTCGGGATAGCGGGGGTGTCCTGTTTCCTCTGGACCACAACGTACGTGTCAGAGCTGTACCTACTGTCTTGAGCGACATGTTGACGGAGCAGAACGTGCTTCCTTTCGCCTGAGACTGGAGGGCTGGGACGAAAACACAGCCTTGCTTTCATGTAAACCACGCCCACTTCAATTAGCCCCGCCCCAATTAAAGCGACAGGCTCGCTCCCGCGAGTAGCTTATCGCACAACCAGACGGCTATCTGCGAAGGCATCGTCAGGAAACCGTTTTTAGACTGATTGCAGTGGAATTTTACAGATACCTTCAGGAAATCCAGTTAAAGGCTTTGAGTAGTTTATCTACTGGTGTGGAAACAGCAAATGAGCCTTAATCACCTGTTTTCAAAGCACTCCATTAAGGCACCTCAAAATGGCGATTTCAAAGTAATTTATTTTTCTTTTGTTATTATTATTTGGACTGAGCTTTCTGGGCTTCCGTCGAATGTTTGTTACGTATTACACTGAAATTTATGCTGATAGACACACTAATGCAGTGACTTTGAAGCTTTAAAATACACATTCAGTAGAAACAGAATTAAAAATGTATTAAACTTAAGAGGTGATATGATTTGAGTCTACTCTACATTATTTGAAACTTACTGAAACAATCAACCTTCTTTATTTTTACACACAATTCTTTTTTCAATATTAAGAGATGTAAAAATTTTATTTAAGAAGCAATACTTGGCCTGTTTTTAAATTTAATTATTTCAGTAGTCTCATGCTGGCTGAGTAAGGGTTTTTACTGCACATAATCTTGTTGATCTTCTGTTTGTTTTGAATCTTTCAGCTGCAGGCACACCCTTTAAGCACATGTGGTTCTTTTTCTATTGAGTTGGAACTGGAACGTGCAGAATGGAGATTGTTTGTTGAGAAAGGAACAAATGCTTTATTTTGAAAGCGTGTTGTCTATGTAAAAGCATCTGTTGCTCATCTCAAGTGCCCATTAATGCCCCAACCAACACATATGTTCTTAGTGTTCCTGTACACACGGAAGGATTTTCTCAGCAGAGTAGTGAGGCTTTAATGCAGCAGTGACCTGAGAGTAAAAATCAGCTTGTTTTAGTCATTCCCTCTGGACTGTTCCAAGCATTAAAGAAAAACATATTGTTCTAGCTCTAGATATTAAGAATGGCGTTTTGCATTTATCTCTAAATGTATCAGTTCTTTTTGTTCAAAAGTTTCAAAGCAGTCTCTACTTGATTTGGGGTTTTTTCTGACCACTTGCCAAATTTTGCTTTGAACTGTTCTGTCTGTTGTGTTTTTGTCTGCCTCATGTGGTCCGTATGTGGGATTTTTTCCCCTTACTCCCAAAATAAAACATGGCCTAATTTAAGAATCTTCATATTTCTATTCATTCTTCAGTTATAACTTTGTATTTACATTTTTGAATAGTTTTATTTTGGTGTCAAGAAACACTAACAACTGCATTTTTTAATTAAAAGAGCATTACACAAGTTTATACTTGTAGGGACCTTGTCATTTTTGTAGAAATCAAGTTGGAGAGGGCACCTTGGTGTGTGATTCAAATGTACTCCTACATGTAATTACAAAAACTGTGACGTCAAGCATATTTTTATGCACAAGATTGCCTTTTCAGAAATGTAGAATGAGGGATTTAAAAAAAAAACTGGTAAGGAATTTAAAAAATAAGATATGTAATGCCTGGAGAAAAATAGTAAAAAAAAAAATAGGTTCAGCAAAGCCAGTTTGGTAATTCTTACCTTTGTGTGAAGAGACTTGAAACAGACAAGCTTTCACTTTACATTAGTCACTGAACTCAAGTAAATAAATTAAAAGAGGTGGCCTTGGTGGCTTCTAAGACCCCCAAAATTTCCTCCAGCCTGACCAAGATGATGCCATCTCCATAGCCCTTCCATAATGTCCTTAGCCATTTTGAAAAGGCTCAAACTGTTGACCTAACTCTATCAACCCTCTGATTGACAAACTGCAGAAACTGCGATATGAAAGCTCTCCCTTTATGTGGATCAAACATTTTCTCACTGGCACCTCCTCCACCCAATATTTTTAATGCTGGGGTTCCTCACATCTGTGCCCTAGTCTGCACTCACCTTAAACTGACCAAATTACTCCTGTTTTCTGTGATTAACTAAAAATTAACTAAAAAACAACCACATGCAGGCGTGTTTCAAATCTGAAAAACTGCACACAGATCTTTGTTGTAATTATTTTATTTGAGGCTCTCATGTGCCTCCCCCTAACTCATTCTCTGCAATGCTCCATCAAAGCCTGTTAGCTAATAGAAGTCGACATCCAGCCTATTACTACTCTATAGACTCCATAGGCTGCAGCAGTTCTAACTTCCCCACCCCCACAACCGAGTCTGTAAGCTCTCCTTGTCTTTCCCCACATGGTCAGCTGCTGCCACTAGAGACAAAAACTTGCTGCAGTCTGTCATTGGCTGCTATCGCTGCATAAACTACACACCTCATGCACTCTGAGCCAAGCAAAATAGCTGCCCCCCCCATAAGTAACTCAACTTTTTGCAACTTTCTTCAGCCCCACGACCTAAAGGTTACTGGCAACAAACAGCATTTTGTCCTGGGTTGCTCTCCTGACTTGCAAACTGCAATTCAGACTTTATGTGCTCTTAAGCAGGTGGGCTTGGCATTTATGGATTTTTGTGACCAATGACAACTAAAAAATCTGTTTTTTTAAACCACAGAAGTTGAGTTTTCTGGATGAAAGGTATAAAACTGTCATGAATTTTCAGATATGTGACTAAATTACAGGTAGGCAAAATCAAAGTGGACTATTGGGTTTACAAAAACACAAAGGAACCACATTTATAAAAAAATAAAATATTTTTTTTAATATTGAATGATTGGGACTTGGGACAAGTCAAAAGTTTCCTCACAATCCTTTTGTCTGAAAACTGTCAACATGCAGCACGACTTGTAGAAGTAAATTAAACAAAACTTTGTGTTGATATATTTTCAAACTTTTGAGTAATATAGGAAAATGTGAAAAGAAGAACAAAAAAAACAGAGAAAAGTCAGGAACCTTTTTCTGCAAACATGCATGACTGGTTTAAGAGTCTGGAGTTGGGGCTGAACATAAGACAGAAGTCATGCAACAGACAGTTTAACTTTGCTCCACACTTAAACCATTATGTTTTCATTTTGACCGGTTTTCCCCCAGCAGAACAGGAATGTTCTGAAGCAGACCTGGTGGTGCTCAAACTTGCACTGCAAGCTGACCTAAAAAGCAAAAAAAGCTGCAGCGATGAATCCCAAACTAGAATTTCTGCAACAAAAAATGTGACCGCTGCAATCAGGAAATAATCCACAGAAGATTAAGGAGCTTTAGCCCTAAGTAGTTTTGGGAACTTTCATTTTGGGCTTTAATCTGTGAGAACACACGAGAACAGAACTTGGGGTTTTTTAGGGATACTGAAGTAAAGTTTCATTCCTATGCCCTTTACATATTGGTTTTTTATTGTTTTTTAAACTATTTTTAATTTACCTTTTTTGGGGGAACAAATTGCTATTCACAATAGGATTATTATTTTCTGAGACAACTGCAGATACTGTTGCTATTCATTAAAAATCAAAAAAGGTTTTTTTTTTCATCCTTATATGTTTATTTGTACTTGCAAACTAATAAATTATGTTTTAGGAAGGATTTAAATGATCACCAAGCAGTCTCAAATTGAAATTCTGCAGCTGAAACTGAAAATACATCCATCCTGTTATATAGACATTACAAGTAGTCACAAGGGGGCCCAAGTCTGGGTCCCCCTGTGCTGGACTGGTCCCCAGGCTGGATAAAAAATACAGGATTGTCTGAAGAAGGGCATTGGGCAGAAAAAATCTACCAAACCAACGAATCAATGAAAGCAATTTGCTGTGATGGCCCCTGAAGACATACGCAGAAAAGGTGAACAACAACAACTTTACTAAGCAGGAAACAAGACAAAGAAGAAGTATTTCCATCTCAACTGGAAAAATCCTTAACCATTACTGTTGATCTTTGACAGCGGTTGTTTATGTAAAAACTGATTTGTATTGAATACATCACAATCTTATCACAGGGAGCAGAACAAAATGCACTGCTAAGCTGTTGTGGGCCATTTGAACAGATTTTGAAAAAAGTATTTGTTGTTCAGAATATGGGAATTGTGCAGAGTTGAGGCAACTACAGAGGAATAAAGCTGATGAGCCATACAATTACTTTACTGGAAATAGTATGGTAGTTGAAGCTAGACTAAAAGTTCTTCAGATGCAAAATTTGATTTGAGGATGTTGATAAAAGATGTACAGAGAAGGTCAGTGAGAGCTACAATGTGTCCACAATGTGTCTGCTGCTTTAGTACCAAAAAATAGACCATATCAGTTCAGTTCTGAGGTCTTGACTCTAGCTGCCGTCTGCCAGAAGATGAACTTTAAAGTTTTGTCGCTGGTTTATAAAGCTTTGACTGGTTTAGCACCAGAATACGGTTGACTACCCGACCCAGGTACCAGCCAGACTTTCCTGCTCATCTGGTCCAGTCTTTTGTCAGTTCCTACAGTCAAAACCAAACATGGAGAAGCAGCATAGATCTGAAACAGACTTCCAGAAGGCCTCAGATCATCTGAAACAGTTTATTTACAGTGGGGCAAAAAAGTATTTAATCAGCCACCATTCTGCAGGTTCTCCCACTTAAAAAGACGAGAGGTTCCCTTAATTTTTACCAACTATATGAGAGGCAAAATGAGAAAAAAAAAATCCTTAAAATCACATTATCTGATTTTTACAGGGAAAAGAATTATTTGTAAATGATGGTGGAGAAGAAGTATTTGGTTGCTTACAAACAAACAAGATTTCTGGCTTTCACAGACCTTTAACTTCTTCTGTAAGAGGATCCTCTGTCCTTCACTCATTACTGTATTAATGGCACCTGTTAGAACTTGTTATCTATTAAAAGACACCTGTCCTCAACCTCAAACAGTCACACTCCAATCTCCACTATGGCCAAGACCAAAGAGCTGTCTAAGGACACCAGAAACAAAACTGTTGACCTGCACCAGGCTGGAAAGACTGAATCTGCAATAGGTTAGCAGCTTGGTGTGAAGAAATCAATGGTGGGAGCAATTATTATGAAACAGAAGACGTACAAGACCACTGATAATCTCCTTCGATCTGGGGCTCCCCTCAAGATCTCACCCTTGAGTTCAAAATGATCACAAGAATGGTGAGCAAAAACCCCAGAACCACATGGGGGGACCTAGTGAATGATCTGCAGAGAGCTGGGACCAAAGTAACAAAGGCTACAATCAATCACACACTACGCTGCCATGGACTCAAATCCTGCAGTGTCCCCCCATCAACGTGTCCCCCCGCCAAAGCCAGTACATGTGCAGGCCCTTCTAAAGTTTGCTAGAGAGCATTTGGATGATCCAGAAGTGGTATTGGAGAATGTCCTATGGTCAGTTGAAACCAAAATAGAACTTTTGGGTAAGAACTCTATTCGTAGTGTTTGGAGGAGAAAGAATGCTGAATTGCATTCAAAGAATACCATACCTGCTGTAAAGCACGGGGGTGGAAACTGTTTTATGGTAAGGATTGAATCTTCAGATCTGGAGTTAAAACCTCCGTCCATCACCAAAGGCATTGAAGATAAAACGTGGCTGGGTCTTTCAGAATGACAACGATCCCAAACACCCTGTCCGGGTACCGAAGGAGTGACTTCGTAAGAAGCATTTCAAGCTCCTGGAGTGGCCTAACCAGTCTCCAGATCTCAACCCCATAGAAAATCTTTGGAGTTGAAAGTCCATGTTGCCCAGCAACAGCCCAAAAACATTACTGCTCTAGAGGAGATCTGCACGGAGGAATGGGCCAAAATACTGGCAACGGTTTGTAAAAACCTTGTGAAGACTTACAGAAAATGTTTGACTGCTGTCACTGCTAAAGAAGGGTATATAACAAAGTATTGAGTTGAAATTTCATAATTGACCAAATACTTATTTCCCACCATAATTTACAAAGAAATTCTTTAGAAATCAGATGATGTGATTTTCTGGATATTTTTTTTCTCGGTTCATCTCTCATAGTTAAGGTATATCTATGATGACAATTACGGACCTCTCTCATCTTTTTAAGTGGGATAACTTGGACTTTTGGCTGCTGACTGTAGTAAATACTGTAACAGTCCAGCCAGACCATCACTTAAGCGGGGTAGCGATAGCCAGGCTGCTATTTAGATGTTTTAGTTGGAGAGCTGACCGTGTTCCATACAATGTACGACCCCAGTCAGTCTTAGGATGGAATTAGCAGGAAGACAGGCAAATATTTCTTTGGAACAAATGCCCATTTATTCCAGCACACACACAACCCAAACAGCATGGACGGTGACTTCAGCCTCCAGCCCGCTGACTCAAGGTTTCACCTAAACCTCCCCACTTCCCATGAGCCTTTGGGGCTGAAAGCAGGGCTAACCCCCAGGCGCTACAATACTTTGTTTGCCCCACTGTAAATCCACGTTAAAGAAGACCCAACTGTTCTCAGCTGCATTTGATTAGATTTGATTCAAAAATGTACATCCCCCCACTGTTACTTAAAGTTTACTTTAAATTTTAGTCTAAATGATCACACCTTTTTACAACTTCTTTTAATGTTTTTATGTAAAGCACTTTGAATCGTCTTTGTACACAAAATACACTCTACAAACTTGCTTTGCCTATAACTCTGGAGTTGATCTTCTGCGACAGAAAATCACTCAGGATATTTGAACTACCATAACTGTTTACGTAATAAACGTAACTCTAAAGGATTCTGAAGCAGAGAAAAGCAGCTTTGTCCTGCTATGCAACAGCCAAATGTATTTAGAAGTTCTCATCTTTTCTCCCAACAATATGTTTATTGATTTTGGGGTTTATTTTGCATTACAACACACACTTACAAACAAGCAAGAATTTAGAAATAAAAATGTAAAACTTTTTTTTTTCTCAGACCCCGTAAGTTGTTTGTCTTATAAAATACTCAATATGAGTTAGAACATTTAAACACAAAACCTTGATATACTTTCTGCATAGACTTTTTTTTGTTCTTCAAAAAATGAGTAGAGATACAGCATACACATCAGTTCAAATATCATCCCTGTCAGACAGATCCATGCCTTCAACAAATACTATAAATGGTCTCTAAACAGCTTCAAACAAGTTCATTTTTCCTCTTAACAAAAATGTTATATGTTCCATCGGCAGTACAGTTAACATCAGTTTAGTCCATTGTTTTAGTGTTTGTCCTGTGCAGTTTTTCCAGCTAATTGCTATTGACCTTTTAGCCTGCAATAAACACATCTATAAGTGATTTTTCTGATCTAGTATATCTATTACTTTTGGGATAGATTCCCACAATAAATAAGACTGGTTCCATTATTATTTCTTTTGAGGTCATTTGTTTGATAGTTTCTCTGATTACAGACCAGAACTGTTTTATTATTCTACCCATATACAGTGAAAAAATATTCCTTTTTCTCATTGCATTTTGAGCAAATATCTGGAATGTTGACATTGAATTTATTTAATTTATCAGGCGTAATGTAAACTCAGATCAACCCCTACTGTAAAAGCCTCAATCTTGAGTAGTTTTTACTTTTGTGCAGGCTACTCGCCAGTCTTCTACTGATATGTCTGTCCCTCGGTCTTTTCTCCATGCATCAAGTTCCATATTTGCATTTTCTTTTCAGTTTGTAACAAATGATAAAATTCTGAAATAGTTCTCCCCCTTCTGTCTTTGATAACCAGTTCTTCTAGTTTAGACTTTTGTGGTTTTAAGAGATTTTTGTTCTGTTCTAATAAAGTTTCTTAATTGTAGGTATTTGTAAAAGTGTTTTCTAGTAATGTAATATTTTGATTGTAGCATTTCGAATGACATCATGTCTGAGGCTCCTACTGGATACAGATCTTGAATTTTTGTCAAACCATTCATTGCCCATTCTTAGTTCTTATCTTTGAGTATATCAAGAGTAAAATAATCAGAATTTTTTTGTCTTTTCCAGAAAACCCACTCCCAAAAATAACAAACAAACAAACTGAGTTTGGTAGAGTGTTGGCTTTTTATTTTGTGGTTGGAGGTCGGCTTGCATACATACACATATAGTGTATGACTCTGAAACAAGGAACACAGAGTGTGCATGGAAGCTAAATTAATTTACATCAGATGCAGCTCACATAAATTATCATACAACAATGGGAATTACAATTATACACATCTGCACATAATGAATTCAATAGAATAAGAAGAGCATTCACATCCTTCACTGTAATGTGACATTAGAGTAAAACATGTTCACCTTTCAGTCAAAACGTCAAAACAAAGGTTTATAAAACTGGTGAGCTTTAAAATGATCCTATTCTTGACTTTAATTAAAAGTAATTGTTTTTACAATAAATATAATGGTGCCCACCGGTATGCAGGAGTGCTGACAAGTCCTCATAATTTAATCTCATAAAATTATTCTGGCTAAAAAGTGACAATATTTTAACAGAATGAAACATCACAGTAATCAGTGCCAACATCGCTTAAGGAGCTTCTCCAAAAGCAAAAGACAAAATATATTTAACAAAAATGACAGAAACTGAAACCTACAGTGTTGAGGAGTGATAGAAAAATGTCTTAACCAAGGCACAAACAGTTAAAGAAAGAGGAGAAAGGGGCGTGGCTTCTTCAGGAAAACCAGATTAGTAAACAGTAACATAATCCATCAAAGGGGCCTTTCAAACTTTCTTTATTAAGAATTATTTTAGATTGACTATTTTTTAAATATAACATGTGGCCAAGTGCTTTGATAATAAGGGATAAAGTTAAGGTTTCAGAACAAAAGTTTCATTTCATTCTGTAATCAAATCACAGTCTAAAAATCCTCCCACTTTTATTAATCCCTGCAGCTGTATAAATACATCTGTGAGCATTCCCATGGTTTTGCTTTGTAATAACTGTTCAACCAGCAAAGCAAAGCCGTACTTATTCAGCATCGTCATCCTTCAAAATAAAAGCAGCATCTTGGTTTCATCTTGTTCTACTGGCAGTTGAATCTAAAACAGAAAAGGATACTTCCACATAGACTGGGCTCATGATGGTTTTCATATGTAGGTAACAGACACACATGTGATGTCAACGAACTATAATCCATAGAAGCAGTTAAAAAGGATCCGTTATTCACAAAAAAAGGAGTGTTGAACACGTTATTAAGCGTTTTTAAAGGACAATCAAGCAAATTCAGGATTTGTGAGCTCTCAACTCAAGAGGAAATGTATTTTTGTTTTGTAAGACGCTAATGTTAATGTTCAGCGACCTCAGAACGGCTAAACATTTTTGCTGCCCTATAGCTTTGATTAGTCTCCTGCTCTCCCAGCCTTAGTCTGTAAAGTACTTCCATCAAAAGGTTTTCCTAAACCCTGCATCTGAATCCTCGTGGTTTCACCTGAGGTGGTGAATATATGGCTGATCTATTTCCATACAGACTGTCATGTTAAAGGGTGAAGCTTACAGGCCAGAGTCACAGATAGAGAAACACCACAGGATAAAAAGGGGAAGATAACCGCAGTAACTGCAGAGTAAAACAAAGTGACAACAGCAGGTTCTACTTCTCCTGACCTATAAAAACAACGACCAGGACCGTGAGAGACGACACTAAAAAACACCAGGGAGGTCTGACCAGGATGACAGGTTAAAAGGCAGAGTGTGAAGACGCTCCGTCTTCAGAGAACAGATCACAGCCTGAGGATAGTTAATGCTGTCCACTAGAAAGTCTGGAGCTCTGGAAAAAATACTGTTCTGGGCTCAGCATAACACAAAAAAAACCAGATGACAGTTGGACACAGGAATGAGCAGCACATCCGTCTTCTTCTCCAGGGTGCATGCAGGTTTCTCCACTCCAAGGACACAGGAACAGCAGGGTGGAATGACAGGCAGTTTTTTTTTTTTGTGTTAAATACTTTTCAGTCCACATTTTTGAAGGGTGGAGAGGAGGATGCAGAGTCAGATCATGGATGGACAGGATGTTCCACATCAGGAGAGGAGGAGAATGGGAGTGAACACCAAGTCAGGTCCTTATGTGGAAGGAGGGGGGTTAGGGGAGGAGTGATTCAGCGCTACAAAAACAGGGTGAGACAAAGAAAAGAAACATTTAGATCAACTCCACTTTGAAAAAAGCACAAGAAGATAACACTTATCTAATAAAAACACTGTTACTCATCATTTACTTTCAACAAAAAAGCTATTAAAAAACAATTGAAAGTGGGATATTGTAAGAATTCATTCAACTTCCAGGCTTTTTAGCGCCTGCGCGTTGACTTTAACTCAGAGCTTCGAGTCCTGCATGCTGAGACTCGGCTTTTGCCGCTAGAAATGTTTACAAACTCTCGGTTCTGCTGCTCTGTGGTTTTATTCGGCCTAAATCCAGACTCTCTATGAGTCCCCACATTCTTAAATGGGAGCGATGAACTCGCCTGAGCTCCTGAACACTTTGCGTTCCTCTGTGGAGCTACAGACGCTCTCTCACCTGCGTAACTGCATGGCGCCTGCACAGACTGAGACCTGGGGGGCACATGGTTTCTCCCAACAGAAACATCTACATGTGGTTGTCGATCATTTCCACCCCATGCTGTAAAGGTGTTAGAATATACTCGCAAAGCTTGAGAAGAGGTTAGATTAGCAGTGGAAGAGGCAGGCGCCAGACGAGTTGTGACGAAAGTGTCCTGACGGACCGGAAACAAAGCCCTGCAACCCGATTCACCCTTTTTTGAATCCCTGCTGTTCTTTTTCCCAGCTGCCTCACAGACTGAAGAGCACGTCAAGCCCCTGTGTGTTGGAGAGGACCCACAAACCGAAACATCGCTGGTGCTATGGCTTCTAATAAAGGTGGCGTCTCGCGGGAGAACCCTGCCTCGACGGCCGACTGTCTGAGAGGATGTGTCAGGAGAAATGCGAGAAGAGGTTCTTACAGGGCTTGTGTGGAGACTCCGCGTGAGAGATCGCAAGTGGTGGGTGGCGGAGGCAGGAACGCTGCTGCCCAGGACGGGGCTGGCCCTCGGGCTGCTCCTCAGCGGGGTGCGAGCGGGACTGTTTCGGGGGCTCCGAGGCGCCCGGCCCGATTTATTGGCGAGCTCTTTGGCCCGGGAGCGGCGGGGACTGCTGTTCAAGCTGTGAGGAGACAGAGGGGCCTCCAGGTCCTCCAGGCGTTGAGTGAGAGCCAGCTTCTGCTGGATGGCCATGCGCAGGAGCGAATTCAGGGTCTTCTTCTCATCTTCTGCAGCTGCGAGCTGCCTCTGCATCTCATCCAGCTGAGTGACATACTGGTCACATCTGAAAAAGGTCATCGTGCAACATGCATGAGCAGCCAGAAGCTTGTTAAAACACTCAAAAACTCATGCTTAACACAGCTTATATTCAGTTAGTATTTTATATGTTATCTTTAGTCTCTGCTTTAGCAATCAAATAACATAGAAAATAAAAATCAATAGAAATTCCTCAAATAAAGACATTTATTGTGGTGAAGTGCAGGTACTCCAGATCTCCACTAGATGGCAGTGTGAACAAACACTTTCACAAAGTTGTCACAATTTGCCTGCTGAGAGACCACAGTCCTTGACCTCTGTCTGTGCTCACATCCTTCTTAGATATTAAATGCCATCTCAAAGGTGTCACTGCTGCAGAAGACTGATGCACACTGGTCCAATGATAAAAAAATAAGAAAACCTAGTTTGTTTTTAATGCTTTTTTTTTTTTTCCTCTTATCGAGCCTCTATCTAATATTTCACCTATTCTGGGAAAACTTTAACCTCCTGCGTCTTCAAGCTGACCTTGCCTAAGGAGACATATCTGTCCTTGTCTGCTCCTCGAGTCAGCACGAGGCAAAGCATGTGGTTTATAATCTTCACGTGAACCCTTGGATTGTCCAAAGGCATAGTTAGCAAGGCTGGCTTTTTAACCAGTCACAGATGCACAACAAGGAGCATTACTACAGAAGTGGTGAAGCAAAACCAAATAAAAAAAAAAAAAGGCTCATTCAACTTTCCTTAAACAGGAGCTCTTACCGGCTGGCAAACATGACCCGGAGTGAGGAGAAGGTGGCTGCGTCCTCCTTCAGCGCCTTTAGCTCGTTCCGCAACTTCATCATGGTCTCAGTCACCATGCTCTTCTCCGTCTCATACTTGGCTTTCAGATTAGACAAGGCCAACTCAGCGGTCTGTAAAGACAGAAAAACATTATAGCTCCTTTTTTTTTTTTTTTTTTTACCATGGCTTAGACAAAATCTATGAGGGGGAAAAATCCAGACTTCCAAATGCAATAATTAGTGCTTCATTGAAGTTTATGTCACTTATCATTTTTCAGGCAGAAGCCAAATGCTTGAAACATTTTGTTTCAAAGAATGGATTCGGTCCTTTCTGCAGACACAATAAATGCTGTCCTCCCCGTGTTAATACTGTAAACATGTTACATCAGAGCCATGGATTAGGAGGTCACACTGCTACAGGAATTAGACTTGACAGTCTGTCAAATAGATCACCTTGAGAGAATTAGTGTGTGTGTGTGTGTGTGTGTGTGTGTGTGTGACGGTTTGTTGTTCTTCAACCATCAGTATGAACCATTGACTGTATATGAAAACTGGACGAAGTCACCCCTCCCCTCTTGCATTCCAAATAAGTACCGCTGGTCCCAAGAAGCCAAAATCCCATAGATTAAAAAATGAACCAATAACATTAGAACTAACAACTATTCTTGCTCTGCTTATATTTTTTTAAATCTTCTTGCTAATCCTCAGTTTTTTTCATATTTTATCTGTTGTGCAAGTTATTCAAGTTATCAACTGACCATTCAGATGCCTGAATAAAAAGTATATGGTCTCACGGCAAATGCTCAAAGACAGATTCATCCGAGCACGCTTTCAAGTGGAAGGGGTGTGGACTTCCATCAAGCTAACTTCTGATTGGCAAGAGTGGTTGCCATAGAGACGATGACTCAGACCGACTATGACCAATCATAGCTTACTGATGTCGTCTTGATCCTATATGACGACGTGCGTATCGCGAAAAAATGGAGACTTAATTGACTGTTTGGTTGGAGCCACAACCAATTCCTTTCCCAAGTTCTCCTTTAAGGTCAACGGCATCAAATTGTCTTGATGCCAGCATGAAGACACAAACACACTCAGATTGTCACACTGTTGGATTGCAGTGCGTATGTGTGCTAGAACAAGGAGGTGGAAAAATTGCAACTGACCCATTTATTGTTGCTGTGGAGTTATTATAAAGAATAGGCTCCGCCTCCATCACAAAAACAAGATCTTCCTGTGTCGCAGAGGCTGGCTCTGTTCAGTTTAAATCAACAGTTCTGCAAAAGTATTTATTAATATGTCTAATTATCCAAAGTTTGATTAGTTATTGTACGAATGTATAACTGATGATTGTATTGTTTTTTGTGTATTACTCCTATTTGATTGCTTGAAATAAACCATTTCAAATCAAAATCAAATCAAAAGTGTATTTCATAACTAAATATTATTTCTTTGGAATGAAAAATGGAACATATGGAAAAATTCACTGATGGATTTTTACTCAAATAAAAGAACAATTGGAAACATGAACCTGGAAGAAAGCGAATGGATTGAGCATTTTGACAGCGACACCCAGCCCTGACTAACCAGAGGATTACATTTCAGAAAAAGTGCTTTGAGCAAACCTAATTAAATGTACATTTCACTGGTGTAAAATAACTGCAATTATAACTAAACAGAATTATCCCTGCTTTTTTGAGGTATTTTGATCAATTAAAAGCATTTTAGAGGCTTTCTGAAGGTTCGAGTGTTTCCTCTTTGTTGAACTCAAAACAATCAGCTAGTAGGTGACGGCCCACCATCATGTTATGACCTCACTGCCACGTAACAGTTCAATAAAGCCCACTTCACTCCTCAAGAGCATGAACAGGAGGTACAAAGTGTGAAACAACACTCCTGTCTGGACTAACAAGGGAGGAATGGAGCAAACATGAAGCCTGACATCTATGAAGTGTTAAAGTACAACTGAGATTCTGTCAAAATGTCAGCAGAGAACAGACAAGGTCTAAACAAAAAAATAAAATGACGGCAAAGATCTGGATGAGTTATAACTTTCACTTCCCAAATTTCAAGTTAAAAGACGAAGGATTGGGTAGAAATGTCATTTTTTAATCTCATATATTTTTAAAAACAGTGAGAACAGCTTAATCTTAACAATTTCAGCTGACCTTTTCTTTTATGTGACACTGGTTGTAAACTTCTCAACTGAAACTAGTGAATTCTGAATAATTGAGCGGATAGCATCAAGTTTGTAGGGCTCTACAACTCTTAATAATAAAAGCTCAAATTGTCAGTGTGTTAAAGTGAACTAATGCGAAGTGATCGCTCTAATGTCATCAGAAGAGTTTTGAAAATGGAGGGAAAAAGTAGATCCATCTGAGGAGGTTTTAGCGCAGCTAAGGCTCTGCACCCGCGCTCCTGACCGCCGTGGCTCACCTGTTTGTTAGCCTTGAGGACAGTTCGGAGCGTGGCGATCTGTTCTTTCTTGGTGCTGAGGAGAGATTTGAGCTTTAAGACTTCCTCCAAGAGGTTTTCAGCATCCCGCTCTGTCTCGCCGCTGCTGCTGAGCCCCGAGTAAGGCATGGCACCCCGCTGACGACACAAGTCCACGGCCACCTAGGGGACAACAACCATTTTTTTGTTTTAATATAATATATTCCTACTGGTTTGGAAATGTTCCCAGAGTTTGGTAATACTTGCTGAAATCATTATTTAAAAATTTTAACAAACAGTTTCTGTCTTTTGTGATCCTTTAAACATATATCTTGCCTGTAATCTAGACAATATACATCGTACTCTAAGGAATCGCACACGTTTGACCTCTGACAGTCTAATCCATTCCAAACCAGCACATGTGCACGTGGCAAGGCAGGCGAGGGATTTGTGCAGACAAGGCTGCAGCTTACAGCCGTCTAAGCAGAGTGTTGGGTTTGGAGAAAACTTTGTAAATGGAGGAAAGCTTGTTACCGTCTGGATCACAGAATGATGGTTTTGCAACGATGATTATTTTAGAAATACTGAATGAGCGTCGTGAAAGCCAGCCATCATACCCGCAGGTGCTTGATTTGGCAGCGGATGACGGCCACCAAGTTGCGAACGTTGGAGGGGTCCCTGAAGTCCAAGGTGGGGGATCCGGGGCAGGTGGGGGACTCTCCACCGGCTCCAGCGCTGTCCATCTCCCCCATGAACTGCAGCGCCGCAGCCTTGGAGATGAACATGTCGCTGGCTCGTGGCTTCTTCTGGGCAGCGTGCTGTGGGTTGAAGTGGTGGGACCTCCGGGCGCTGCTAGCCCTGGCACCGTCCCGGTAATAGTCCAGGGTGACGCGCTTGGGTGTCAGATTGTTGCACACGCAGATGTGGTGGTACAGGTTGGACAGCTCCTCTGAGAAAGCTAGCAGCTCTTCCTGGGCGACGCTCAAGTGCCCTTCCGAATCCGTCGCTACTTTCCGTGTGGCTCCAATCTCTTTCTCCAGCTCGCTGATCCGCTCCTGGTCCTGCTTGCTGGACTTGATGCACTGACGGATTTTGTCGGCCAGGTCCTGGGCCTCTCCCCGCCAGCGATCCTTCTCCTGCTTGTACTTCTGTTCGAGGGTGTTGTATCGAGCTCCCGCCTGAGACAGTTCATCCCGCAGCTTCAGAAGCTCCTCACTAGCCGCACGCATCCGCGCCTCCAGCACCTCCTTGCTCTTGGTGTCTACTTCATAGTCAAAGTCGGCATTTCCATCCCCACCACCTTCTTTCTCATTCTCTCCACTCTTCTCCGTGTCCTGGGTTGGATGCTGACTACTCTGCACAGCATCCAGCTGCTGCATGAGCGAGCCGACCTTGTCTTGCTGCTGACTGAGAGCCTGTTTGGACATCATCAGCTGCATTTGCAATTCTTCCACCTTGCTGGCCAAGCTGGATTTGTCTCGTTCAGCCTAAAAAATACAAACACACATAAAATAATCTCAGATTAGGGCTGGATGCCATGGCCAAAAAATAAACTCTCCAACTTTTTCACATCAAATTCGATTTCCAATCTATTTCTTTTGTTCTTTCCCTTAATTTTTTTAAACAAAAAATTACAAATGACAGAATACTTAACAGATATTCTTTTATTTTAACATGTCCTTTGGAAGTTGGCCTGAACACAAAGTGCAACAAAATACAATCTGTAAAAATGTTTGTAAAACAATGCAGTTTTGTGAGCTACCACTAGCTTGAGCATCTCGTAAAGGGAAAACACTTTCAGGTGTTGAAACAAATTCATCGTACACCTTCTTTTGCTAGCAACAGCCTTCAAACCGATTTGGCAGCATGAGGTTTGTTGCTCCAACTCTGAAGTTGCAAAACCCAAACAGTTTCATAGATCTTAAGAAACTATTCCCGTTTTCGAAACATGCTCTTCTTTGCAAGTTGCCAGAAAGCAGAGTGCTAGGAGAATAAAAATAAACTCCCAATTTTCCCCAAAATAAATGTACTTAAACAATTAATACAAATAGATGAATAAAACCGATTTTTCGCACTGCCCTGTCTTAGACCGATCGAATTTCCTTTCAAAGCAAACTTTATATTTTCTTTCCTTTTTTTAAAAGCTGCTTGTAACACAAATCTTTCCCTCACTCCTTTTACACTTCATGCATTTTTAATGAAACCTCATTCAGAGTCCAAACATCTGTTAAGTAGGAGTTTCCTAACCCAACCCCCACCTTAAGTGTACCATAAATAATGTATCATCTTCATCAGGGACTGGCTAAGGGCTGTTCTCACTAACCCTAGTTAACAGATTAAACTACAAGTTAACCAGGTTTGAAAATAATATGAATGTTAGCCTAAACGGAAAAAATATCTACTCCACTCAACTCTCAACTGTTACTGAGAAAGACGATAGTTTGACGTGAAGGTCATAAAGAATGGTTCAAGCTCAAGTTTCATATTTCTCACCACCCATGTGAGGCGTGAAGCTGTTTACCGTTAGTCAATAGTGGCCGTGGCGATGAAGACCTACCTGCAGGAGCTGCTGTTTTAGCTTCTGACTGTCAGAGAAGTGCAACTCGCTCAGCAGGTCAGACACCAGCCCCGAGGCCGGAGCCCGCAGGAACTTGTCACTGTTGCGTGGAGTGGAGTAGCGGTGCACAACGCCATTGCTTTTAGATCCACCTGAGGGCGGAGCCGACCCAGAGTCGGGGTTATAACCACTGTCCTGGTTGTCTTCTTCACCCTCGCCACCCTGACCCTCTTCGTGGCTGTCATCCAGATGGTCCAAGTGGAGCTCCAGGTTCCCCACGGATTCGAAGGGGTTCAAGGTCAAAGCAGAGAGCTCCCGGCGCAAACTGTTTTTCTGCTCCCTCTCCTCTTTCAGCGCATCCAGAGCTTCCTCCAGCTGCCTCTCTGCAATCTCCCTCAGCCGGGCTGCCTCCTCCAGCTGGCCCCGCAGGTCCTCCTGCTCCTCATTCTTTTGGGTCAGCTCGAGCTTTATCGACTCAAATTCAACCTGAAAGCATAACAGAAGGTTCAAGTCGGATCATCTTTTGATTTAATGTAAAAGCGTTCCAAGAAGCCTTAATTTTGATTTTGCCGCTATCACCCAAAATCAATCAACCTGGGTCATTTTCTAGGAAGTAGTTTCTGCAGAGCGGCAGTAGTTCAACAGAAATTGCTTCTGAGTTGTGGGCAGGACTTCAGAACAAAGACCAAGCTCAAAGCCATCAACAAACAGATGCACACAGAGACATGGTAAAAAAGGACTCATGGGAAATGGCCTATGTCTAATTAATCCAGAAACTTTATCTTATTCTTTAACAAAAAAAAAAAAAAAATTAGCTAAAGAGGCCCGTGAGCCTTCATAATTCCATTTGTATGTTTACTTTCACAAAACTGACCAATTCAAATCAAATTCTACATTTGATTGCTTTTTTTTCTTATAGAATGCAAACAAAAGATGACTGAAAATAGGAAACACGATTACAGTCTCAGTTTCTAAGCGGAAGAACATCTGCCAGGGGTTGTAGAAAACCTTTTCAATTTCACATCTTATGGAAAAAAAGCCCTACTGCCATCCTGCTCTGCGCTGCTTTCCAAATACTTCCTGAGCACCTCTGGACAACATTTAAGAACCACAAAGCTACTTTTTTTTTTCTATAATTGGCTTTTGTATTTATTCGTTCATTTAGAATCCTTCTACAAATGTACAACTTGGTGATGCAGTGAATGAGGTTGGACATAACCGACCTGGTTTTCCTTGAGCCCGGACACCTGCTTCTGCAGAGAAATGTTCTCCTCTTCCAGCTCACTGTTGTCCTGCAGCTGCCGCAGCTCGCGTACTTTGTACTCCTTTATTTCATCTCTCAGGTGGCCTTTCTCTGCTTCCAGGCACTCGCACTCCTTCAGAAAAAGGTGACCCATACACATCAACATTTAGAAATGTAAAATTACCTGTTAAAATGTAGATCTAGGTTATTTCTTAAGGAAAAGGCCGACAAAATGACTATGGTGAGGATTCACAAGTGTATTGACCGAATAAATGTTACCTTCTTTAGTTGGGTGGAGAGAACCGCCAATCTTTCGATTTCTGCATGGGTGTTGCTCAGAGCGAGGCGCGTTTGTTTGAGCTCTGCCTGAACTTCCTCCATGCGGGTTGCCATGGCAGCCTCCTTGCTCGCAGTCTCCTGCAGCAGGTTTTCCTCCCGGCACTCTCCATCAGCAGCTGCGCGCTTCTGGCTGCTCACAGAATCTGCAAAAGCCTTTACACAAACAAACAGCCATGAGTGAAAAAGTCCTGAATCAGGTTTCTACCAAGACAGGGGTTGTAGACACTCAAAAAAATAAAAAGATAAAAGGTGTGGTGTATTTTAAAAGTCACATTAAGCACTGAAAGAGGTTTTTTATACAGAGTAGGGGAAATTTGACCCTTTAGTGGCAACCATCTCCTGAAACCTGGTATGAGGCGGAAAGCTGAGTGAGAGGATCTTTAGGTAGAAAAGTCTCTTCCAGAATGTTTCTGACTCTACATGACAACCAGGCAGCAGCAGCTTCTCACATTTTTTCCTGCTTCTAGCCACAAATCTGGCATATATTTTGCATCTGTTTCCGTTTCAAACATAGAAAAATGAATTTCTGCAGATGGTGATGTAATGAGCTCAATGCTCCACACTCAGTTTTGTTTAAATCTGGCTAAGTACAGAGTGAGTGTTAATCTAAGAAATGAGATCTAAGCTGATATAAAATATGACGTAAAAATGGCTGCAGTCAATAAATAAATGACATTTATACGACGACATTTTTATGTCTACCAGATTGTATTTTTTAAAACCATCATCTGAATTTCTGCTAAACTGAAAACGTGGCAAAATTACCTTCCGACATAAAAACATCTTAAAAACCCACTCCAATGAAAATTGTGTTTTGGGTGTTTTTACCATACTCTGGTTGCATTTTTCTCATGATAGAGGACATCTATAAAGAAAATTAAGATAAAAATTGCATTTCTGAGTATTTCTTTCTTTAAATCGATGTAAATCAAGAGCAGACGAAAAAATGACATCAAAAAACGTATTTGTGACATTGAAAATACGCTGTGCAGACCATAAGCTTCCTGCTCCGCTCCATTTTGATGCATCCAGTTGTAGATAAATAGATCCATGTATGTCTTTGTTTTCCTTGTCTGAGCTGGAATCTGTCTTTGGTGTATTCAGACTAGGAAAACCGTTGGTTCCAGGCCCAATCTGCTTACTTTGTTTGATCGAGTCCTGAACCTTGCGTTTGGTCTATATTCAGACTTATTCAGACTGATCCTGGTTCCAGACCAGGGTCGGCTTAGGTGTATTCAGACTGAAAATTTGTTCCGGATTATCGGGGGAAACAAACTCTGGTTCACTTTAAGCGAACCAAATGTGTCCAGTCTGAATACACCCTTAAAATTGTACAGCTGGATCGATTCGATTGGAGTGGGTCTTTAAAAACTTAGCTATAACACCTTAAGTCCCTACCAACCCTGTTACTCAAAAGCAGTGGTTCCCAAACTGTGGGGGGTGCATGTGAGGAGGATCAGTTCATTGAAATCACGCCAGACTCCACCCTGAGGAGGAGGTTTACGGCACAGACATTCAATGAATTCTGGCTGGGTGTGGAGAGGGAGCATCCACTCATGGGGCAGAAGGCTGTGGACGTTCTGCTTCCATTCTACGTCCTATCTTTGTAAGATGGGCTTTTCTGCTTTTGCCACTTTAAAAACAGAGAACAGTTAGGCTCACCATTGAGCATGACTTGAGAGTTGCAACAACAAACCTGCAACCTCGTTCTGAAAAGATGTGCAGCACAAAGCAGTCACATTGCAGCCATTAACACAACTTGTCTTTTCTTTTTGCTCATAGGTTCAATGTCATTGTTCTCACAAAGTGAATGACCCTTTATTTATTTTTTTCTAGTCTCTAGCAGCAGGAATGTTAAAGATTTTGATATGGTATAAAAAGTTTAACATATTTGGCTTATTTTGTCACAGTAGTTTTTTCGTGGTGGGTGTGTGTGTGTGGGGGGGGGGGGGGACATTTTCCCTCCTTCAAAGGAGGGAACATGAGAAAAAGTTTAAGACCCACTGCTCTAAAGCATCAAAACATGGCTTTAATGTCAATAAAAATGTAAAAAAAAAAAAAAAAAGATTAAAACTAAACTTCTTGTATAATGTCTGTATTGTTGTCTATGTCCTTTGTTGTCTGTGTTTTTATCATGATTGACTAATGTTACAGTCTTGACTATATTAGACCAATTTTAGTCCATCCTGGACAATTTACTATGAAAGTATGAAGTAAAAAAAAATGTGTAAGGTGGTAAAAAGTTACCAACAATAAAGCGGTCAAAAGGAATGTCTAAGAAAGTATTTAGAAGTCCACATGCCTGATATTAAAAGCAAGGAAAAACCTGGTGTATAATCGCAAAGCACAAAACTGATAACCGTTTGACCATAGCTGTAAATGTAGAGGCAGAATACAGAATGATTAAAATGCAAATAAAGAAATTACAGTCAAATACGTGTCACTCATCAGGCAAGCACAGAAAGGAAACCATCCCTTTTATTCAAATTAAAATGAAAACAACTGTTGTTCCTTATGATGTCTTGTTTCTACAGGACAGCATTTAGACAGTCTTGCAAAAACACTACAAAGGGTTGGTATGAAATAAAATTCTCTCCTAGTAATTTTACTCAGGTCATTAGAGAAAATTACAGAACACTATTGACAAACTAGCACAGAAACTCTGGGTATGTACGCAGGATGACCAAGATGTTCCTACCTCTCTGAGCTGCTGTAGCTCCAGCTTCAAGGTTTCATGCTCTTCTTCCAGCTGACTGTGTTTCTTCTTGAGGGCAGCACTTTCCTCCAGCATTGCCAGGCCATAGCGCGCAGCCTGGAGTTTTTCTTCCGTGGCCTCTTGGAGCTCAAGAGTCAACCGCATGACCTCAGTCTCCAAGTTCCTGTTCCCCATGTCTTCCTCCTCTTCCTCCTCAACTGCAGCACCTGCTTGGTCATCAGCTTCAAGCATCTTTGCTTGCCGTCTCTCAAGTCTTCCAATCTTCTGCGTTCACTCCTCCGCCTTCATTACACCAAACTGTCAATGTAACAAGCAGACCGGGTAGTTTGATTATAGACACATTGATGTTTGGCATTGCGTCTCCATTGGACTTCAACAAATGTATCGATTAGTAGAGGCAATGAATGTTGCGATAGGATGCAAGACTAAAATCAAGCAGCTTCATTTTCATCTCCAAACTATGAACTCAAGTCAGGAAACGGCTTCCTAGCACTAACTGGAAGGTCATCTGTTTGATTTCCTCCACAAGTATTTACAGGGTGGGGCTGATTCTCCCCCCATCCACACGTGTTTCCCCCTTGTGCCCGAAAATGGACACAACAGTAGCCGGTTGTTTGGAATAGTAATGTAGCTAAGTATCCAGAGAGTATCTGCCATCTATCGAGCTATACACAAATTGGGTGTCAAATCAACAGCGACTAAATGTACAGATACTGCCAAACTAAATATCTGATCAAGAAAACAAGCACTAGCTCTGACTGGGATACACAAATCGAACATGACATCGGATAGGAAACCAGACACGATCTGACAGCTAGCATCGTTAGCTTCAAAGCCTAAACGTTTACGTATGTGAATACATGCACACAACTCACTTACCAGCTATATTATTTTAAATATTGTGTCTTTTATTCTCTTGAGTTTGTAGTTTAGCTCAGGTTTATAGCTCAGCTCGGGCCTCTCCGGTTTGCAATTCAAATTCAGTCTTCAAGCTTGGGTCACTCAAGCTAGGTAGCTGGACTCCCAGCCGTCATTCAGTCTGCGCACTCACCCTGCGCTGCTGCTGTCTCACGGATGAAGAAGCTTCCCGATTCCTGTCAAACGTCGCTCCTACTTCAAGACAACGCCTGGCTTCTAATCGCCTCAGTAAACCAATGGTACCAGAACGGGTTAACGGCCAGCCTCCCACCCGCTTCTCCAGTTCCACAGCAGGATCGAGTGTCAAATGCGCGCCGAAAATCTAAAGGCACAATGGCGCCCTCTAGACGTACGACGGGGCATAGCATGCTACAATAACGACAACTCTAAATGTTTTATTCAATATATTTTAGAACACCTACATAACAAGATTTAAATTAATTTAGTGCAATTGCTACGAATGTAAAATAAATAAAATAAATGTAAAAAAGACTTTGACATAAACTTCCGCTGGCTCCAGTATCAACTTCCGGTTCTTGCATGAATTTAGCTGCATGCGTTTTATGCCGTGTTTCCTGCGATTTCACATTATGAAGATAGTTACCTGGAACATAAATGGAATTAGGACTTTTAAAGGGGGCATCAAACGTGCCCTCGATTTACTAGATGCAGATATTATATGTGTACAGGAAACCAAAGTCACCAGTAAGTATTTAGCAGCTTTAGCCAAATAGCTTTAAAAAAGCGCCGGGCCGTCACAGTAAGTAACAGTTCAGTGTCTTGTCAACACAAACATGTCGGTCTCGTTTGTATTTGTCAGGAGACTTGCTCGATGAAGGATCTGCCATCGTTGACGGTTACAACTCCTATTTCAGCTACAGTCGAGGACGCAGCGGTTACTCAGGTTTAAACTTTGATAAGTTGAAATATGTTTTAATTGTTGTCTTATGCGCTGATTATTTCCTCTGAATCTGATTAATCGCATTTAGAGTCTTCAGTTACAAAAACCAAACGTTCTTTTACAAAAACCTAAATGTAGGACTGTATTCTTTCAAGAGCACCTTGATCAAGTCTTTCCAAACTTGATGTTTAGATGCTAATGGGGTCTGTAAACTGTATATTGTCCCATATCTGTAATGCAGGCGTTGCAACTTACTGCAGAGACAGTGCTACTCCGCTGGCAGCAGAGGAGGGGCTCACCGGCCTGCTGACCAACCATGACGGTGCTGTGGGTTGCTATGGAGACCAAACTGGGTTTTCAAGCGAGGAGCTGCAGCTTTTGGACAATGAAGGACGAGCCATGATCACAAAGCACAGAATCATGTGAGAGATTTTTTTTGGGGTGATTAATTATTAAGATCTGTAACTAAATAATCAAATCTATTTTTATATATAACCTAATCATTCATGTGAAGAGCCTTATTTTGAGGTAATTTAATTTAAATTCGTGACATTGTGACTTAATAAAAGGCCAAAATACATCTTAAAAAGAGGCTTTATTTATTTATTTATTTTAATTGTAACAGATTTCCAACCTTTACTTTTACACCACCAAAAGTTTTTTTCAGTGTCATACAGACAAAACAAACATCAAGTCCAGAGTGCTCTAATTTAACCATAAAAAAAACTTCTGAGCAATCCAAGAAATATTGACCACAAACGTCTTAATATCATAACACATAGGTTGACATATGTTATTCCACAGTTTATCACAACAGCAAGACAGTAGAAAAAACATGAGTCTATAGATCCTTTCACCTGTTTGGGAAATTTTATTCTTTATAAGACTGGGATGACGTAGAAGAGAAAAAGAGAAGAGAACACAAGTAGGAGGAGATGAAACATGAGGAAGGGAAACCAGAGGAAAGATACAATTTGGGCTTTAGACTTTGTTTCTTTGTTGTGACTTGATAGAAACAATTGGAGGTGTACTTTTCCTCCTTTTAGCATAGAATATATACCATTTTCCTCTGCTGCTGCTGCTTCTGCAGAGTGAGGTTGGTGCAGACTTGGTAGCCATTACCATGACTATGCGTCGCCTCACATATCATTTATCCCCCTTTTTTGGGAAAAAAGATTTAAACGTAAAAAATAACACTATTAAAGTACTAATAATTGCTTTTTTTTCCCCGTAGGTGACAATGGTATGACTGGGATAACATAACGCCCTTCGAGGTGACCATTATCAGAAATGAATAGACTTTGCAGAAGCAGCCGTCTAACATGATCAGACCTCTGCATCGTCTGTTAATTTCTGATAACGGACACCTTGTCTGGCATTAACCCTTACATAATAAATAATAGTCATCAACTAGTCTTTAATTAATTAAGCACGATTAACTGAATAATTGGACCCCCCATAAATGGTATTCTCTATCTCTTCTTTTTTTAACTCCTACAATGCAATCATTTGACTATTTCATGAATTTAGCCATTAACGTTACAAAAGTCATTGGATGATTTTTTAAAGAGAAGCTACTTTAACTGTTTTTTTTTTACTTGTTTTTGTCCTCACAGGTGTCAGGACAAAGAGGAGAAAACACTCGCTGTAATTAACGTATATTGTCCAAGGGCTGACCCCGAAAAGCCAGAGCGGAAGCAGTTCAAACTGCAGTTCTATAAGTTGCTTCAGCATCGGGCTGAGGCCGTTCTGAAAGCTGGGAGGTACGGGACGGGTTTCCTCAGAATGAGCACAAAGCGCAGGTGTTTCCTGCTTACTGCAAAAAGTTTTCTCCACTACCCTTTAATTTCTCATAACGCTGCTGTTTTTGACTTTATGAATGTTGAGATTTTTAGCATTTGCAGTTTTGAAAGTCTTTTACTGTTTATTCAATACCAAATTCAATAATAACACATTCTCTGTTGACTTTAAAGTTATTTTATACATTTTAAGTGCTGTAAGGTTACAGAAAATAAACATTGAAAAATGGCTTTACTTTTGAAGGTTGTGTTTGTACATAAACTGTTGTCTTCCTCCTCTTTTAATCTGTCCAATCTCAATTTATTATTTTTTTTATTCTTCATTCCAGCCATGTAATAGTTTTGGGTGATGTGAATACATCTCATCGCCCAATAGACCACTGTGACCCCTGTGAAACTGTAAGTAAATCCTTTTTAAATGGTTGTGTGATAACAGTAACTTTTACTTTTAGAATTGTTTAGAGTATGGTTCCTCAGTCTCAGATATTTATTCTAAATTAATGACTGTACAGTTACAATAATAGTTAGTCAACCAATTATTTAATTATTTCATCATTAAATGAATTATGAAATAAAATGTGGGAAGGACAAAACATGGCTTTGATTGGATTTTAGAACCACATTACAGTTTTTCAAGGCCAAAACCCCCAAATCATTTTAATTACAATAAATAAAATTACATGTTGTTTGTCCTTTTCAGGATCAAAGCAAGAAAAGAAAAAAGACGTTACTTTACAAGAATGACCCTTAAAGCCAAATAAATAAGAAGCTAAATTATATTAATGTCTATATTCCTGGAACACTTTAGATAGAATTTTAGTAGATAATATTACTGAATATCAAACTGCTTGTTTGAAGCATTAAAATGTTGATATTTATTGTGCTTCTTCATGGGTACTGTGGTACAAATGTACTTCTTTTCTCACAACACACAGAACGAGTTTGAGGAGAACCCTGGGAGAAAATGGCTGAATGAGTTTTTGCACAACGGCAGTCCAGAAGACGTTTTAGATGAAGACCATAAACAATCACCAGAGCTTAACTCTGGAAGATTTGTGGACACCTTCCGTCTTTTCCACCCGACTCGTACTAACGCCTTCACGTGCTGGTCCACTCTCACGGGAGCACGCCAGACCAACTATGGCACACGCATTGACTACATATTTGCAGACTGCAAGCTGGCAGAAGGAGCAATTTATTGCCACCGACATCATGCCAGAGGTGGAAGGATCAGACCACTGTCCTGTGTGGGGAAAACTGAGCTGCTCTGTCCTCCCTAGCTCCAAGCCTCCTCCCCTCTGTACTCGCTATCTGCCAGAGTTTGTTGGAAAGCAGCAAAAATTGTCCCGTTTTCTCATTAAGGTGGACCAAAAATCAAGCCAGGCCCGAGCAGAAGAGAGTTTTACCTGGATCACAAGAAGATGACGAAAGGAGAGAGAATGTAAACCCATCAGGAGCCAATTCAGTCAAAAAACGTTTGTTAGCAGCCGACCAAGTCATTCCAAAAGGGAAAAAGACTAAGATGCAGAACTCCTCCTTAAAGCCTCAAGGGAACCTGCTTTCCTTCTTCAAACCCAAAGCCGCCAATCTGAAAGATCAGGAAAAAGAAACGACACCACAATGCGACCAGAAAGCACAAACATCCAGAGATTCGTCGGCAGTCACGCCAGCTGCTGCTGAAGAAACTGAACGCGCATCTGATGCTTCACCCCAGCGGTGCCCTGTACTGGATGCAGACAAACGGAAGACCACTGCACAGCCCACGGTTGCACAGTCAAAAGGGGCATCACTGGGGTTCTGGAAGTCAGTCCTACATGGCCCCCCCCCAGCCCCCAGCTGTAAGGTCCACAGGGAGCCATGCGCGCTCCGAACGGTAAAGAAGGAAGGGCCAAACGTGGGCAAACAGTTTTTTGTGTGTGCCCGTCCTCAAGGACACGCCTCCAATCCAGAGGCGCGCTGTAATTTCTTTGAGTGGGTGGAAAAAGGAAAGTGACATTTCTGTGAAGAACATGGATTGTGTTCTTTATTTTCTATACATATCTATTTATGAATTGTATAAATAGAAAATAAAGAACTGGATTGAGTTCTTTATTTTCTATTTATATAATTCATAGAATATATAGATTAAATGACCAAAATGTGTCATAATTGGTCAAACGATAAACATGCAACCTCACTTTCAATCGGGTTTCAAATTTTTTACAGACAGAAAATAATATCCCTGTACTTTTTCATACCGTCTTTTTAATTGCAGAAAATGAACGACTTTAGGAGCTATCTAAAAATAAAATAAAATAAAGAAGCCACGTTCCCCATTTGTTTTTTTTTTTCATGTTTGTCTAATTATCTGTCATTTTTCGACAGACAATAGCTTCAGCTTGAGGACATTTGTTTGAATATGTAAGAATATTTTTCACTTTAGATGTTTTCCATGCTTTGCTCACAACCTGTGAACCCTGTGTGTTGTATGTTGTGTTCTATGTGTTCATAATTTACCCACTAGATGGCAATGTCAGTGATCAACTCTCAGTTCTGTGAAGGAGTAAATCCTCAAAAAAATAACTGTAAATTTCTTAAAAAGTTATCTTCACACCTTTATTAACTTCATGTGATTTTGACAGCTATTTTGTCTAAAATCAGTTATTTTGGTTGATCAACATTTTGGTTTTCTTACTATTAGAAGTTCAGATCAGTAAGACAGGAGTTCCCAGTGGTAAACACTGAAATAAACATGTACAATATTCTAATGAAGTAGAGTAGTAACACCGGTGAGGCTAAAATGAAACGCCACATCCACATGTGACCCTGAGCCAAAAAGGGCAGGGAGTCATTTGACTGCATGACATGCCAGGAAATTAGCGCGCAAATGGTGACTCCTCCTTCCTTTCTGTGTTTTTTTTCTCACGGGTCATAAATCGAGAAACTGTTCACCAACTTCAAGACTTTAAAAGTTTTGGATGCCAAGCAGCCACCAAGTTTCATCACCTAAAGCCAAATCTGAGTGGACTACAAACATCCTGACTGAGGTGAGTATGGAGTGCCTTCAAGTCTGACGCTCCACGTGTAGTTCAGCATGTGGTCTTTATCACTTTAACATTATGTGGAGAAATTTCATGAGGGCAAAAAAACACAGGACTGTGACTTTACAACAGCGACAAAAATGACATTTCTATCTGTTTTCTTTGAAGTTTTGCTAACTTTTAAGCTCAAGAATGTTGATTTTCTGCTTATTTTTGTAAGTTTGCTGTTTTTCAGCTGATCTTCACAATGGAGGAAGTGTATGACTCACATGGAAAGTATCATAGCTCTAGATGATGGCACTAATAAAACAATCATAAGTTGCAATACTGATTCTTAAACAAAACAAAATTACTATTGATAAATGTGATTGTTTGTTTTTATTACATATAAGTTACCAGTAATGATCCCAGAGGACATATTTTCATACTGACTTCCTTCAACTTTTGAACCAAATTTAATTTTAAAAAAAAGAACATTTTTCTTTCAAATGTTGTTTTTAACCATGACCGGCTTCTTAAATGAGATATAAACTCCCCCAAGAGGTACAAAAACGCAGCCCGTTGTATGGTAGTGTGCACCAGATACAATCTGCAACTGAAAAAAGTATTTTTTTTTTTTCCCAGCAAAGGATTTGTGTCAGGGTGAGATAAAGATTCTGTTGGTGTCTTCTGGGCGTGCAGGCAGAGCACGTAGTCGAGTTGAACTTTATCAGTTAACTGAAATATTGTGTCTCTCAGAAGTAGAACCTCTAACAACATGAACATGTCTTCTCCCGTCCTCCTCAGCACAGTTTTAACTTTCAAGCATGAATCCAGAAATGTCTTTTTTAATCAGATTTTTTAGCGAAAAGAGGGTGGGAACATTCATGTATGGTGCTTGTCCACTCATTTCTGCTGTTGTGTGACAGGTGAGGACTCATGCTTGGCTTTGATTGAGCACACTCGTAGGCGTGATCACATGTGCACAATCCTGAAAAAGCCTTTATCTCCTAAGCTAATTAGTACCCAAGAGGATGCACACCGGCCACTGTAAATACCTTTCACTTCTCTCTCTTTGGTTTAGTCCAAACTAAAAATTATTAGTCTATTCTGTGAGCATGAGAACTCTTTGGGGATGATTATATTTAGCCTTGAAGTACAGCTCGTCTTTAAACACAGCTGGTGGTTCATAGCCCTTTTTGGAAACACATCTCCATGCAGACACCTGGGCAAAGCATCTCTGTACTCATGTTTCACCACCTGTAGCTGATTCAAACAAAGGGTTAAGTATGGGTGTTCCCATTTCCTGCTCTCTCCCACCCACTCTGTAATCTCCTTTACTCTCTTCTAGCTCTACTACCAAGAAGCTTTGCGGAGACTCCTGGGAAAAAGACTGCATACAAACACAGGCCGTTTAAAACCTGAGGGGACAGGACAAGGATTCATCCGGCCAAAATCCAGGAAACCAAGTCCATCTGGATCACCAGGGTGAGTCGCTTAGCAAAGGCTGTCCTTTTTCTGTAAATGGATCCTTCTCTGAGTGATGAGAGTGGCTGTCAATGGAGTATTGGTCTTGCGTCAGACAAAAGCCATGTGGCAGGGGAAGTCTGACAGTTGTAAAGAACAGCAATAAAACTACATCCAGATGTCATTCTGATCCATTTTCTGCTGGAACACAATAGGGTTTTATGAGTCCTGATATTTCTGATGCCATAAATCCATGACAATAGGTTTTTTTTTGTTCTTTTCACCACCTTTTTTATTCATTTTCTGCCGTGGTAGAATCTGAGGAAATTTCTTAAACTATTTCCTTGTTGACCAGGTAGGTCTTGTTTTAACCCTTTGCTCTTCTTTTTTAAAATACAGACCGTAAAGACTCAAGTATGACTCTACTCAGCAGCATAAAATTGGGTTAATTCATTATAGAAACAGCTTTTACTGAAAAGTTGAGTATTTTTGGCACTTTGTTTCAGATGTTTTGAGTACGCACCACAGGAAAGCCATCAAGTACCGGTGAAAAGAGCTACCTTATGTGACCTCAACGATCTATTTACACTACATGTTCCCATTTACAAAGGGACCCTTTGATAGCTCTGCACGGTTGTCAAGCTGCCCTGTTCTGTGCGAAAATCTTAAGGAATGGCAACTTTTAGTGCAAGATGGCTCTTGGAGGTTGGATGTGAAAATCCAGAGAACAGCTTGACCCGCACAGAGGAGCCGCATTTTATGACCTCTGCGGCTGAAGCGCAGAGCTGCGCTCCTTCCCAGAGTGCGCCGGTGCCAGCTCTGTTGACACACAGCAGATTAGAGCGACATAAGTCCTCTGACAACTTAAAGCTTTTCCTGTCACACACAGACCTTTAGGGAGAGGGGCTACTTTTGGGTATCTTATTTTACTGCCCCGATCCTTTGTGAGTTTTTAATTGTATAGGTCGTGTCATTTTGACCTTGATTAACAACTTGGAAGTGTGGCTCAAGACTGACCCTCATATCATGTTGTGTTATAAATGAACCCCTTGAGCCTCCCTCTAAAAACAAAGAACTAACCTGTTGAATTTTGAGGAATGAGGGTTCTCCCACTGTTACACTACTAAACATTTATGGTACCATAGACGTGAGACAACACCTTGTACTGTAAATAGTCTATGATACCTGACGTAAATAGTCTATGATACCTGACGTAAATAGTCTATGATACCTGACGTAAATAGTCTATGATACCTGACAATGTCCTTAAAAAAATCCATCCTGAAGACCAGGTGTCAACCATGACAAGCTAATTGTTTGCTCTTTACAACATACACATCTATTATAAACTTCCATTGTATTTAATTTGTGTTTATTTTACTCTGAGAAATGGAAATCATTTGAAACTGTATGTTGTAAAGAGCAAACAATTAGAATATTTAAAGAAATTCTTTACTGATAGAGCACTTTTTTATTTTTATTTATAGCATCTCAAAAATCTGAAAGTCTAACAATCATTCCAACCTAAATGGAGCTGCAAAAGATAAACGGACACAGCCGGGATGATGGGTAAGATAAGCAGCAATGACTCCAGATTTCAGGAAAATGTCTTAGATTGCAGGGCATAAACATTTTGAAAACCCAAACTTTTTGCTTCTCTTTTGAAGGTTTGATGCCCTTGATGGCTTGGCAGAAAATGAAGAGTTTCTCCCGCATAAAACCACCATTAAAAAAAAGGAACTCCATTTCACAGATGTGAGCCCCAAATCTTTCTGTGTGTTAGATTTTTGCAAAGTTTTTTTTATTGTATTTTATTCTGAGCTAAACGACAGCCTTTGTGTTCCTCCTGTTGAAGTTTGAGGGAAAGACTTCGTTTGGTATGTCCATCTTCAACCTCAGTAATGCAATCATGGGCAGTGGAATTCTGGGTCTGGCTTTTGCAATGTCCAACACTGGAATTGTTCTTTTTATGTGAGTATCCTACTAAGCATGCTTCTTTTTTTTCTTTCTTTTTTTTTGCCTATAGATCTTGCTTTGATTCTTCAAAATAAGAGCAATGATGTTTGTCTTCTGATATTTTTCATTTTGCGGGAACACAAGATGTTTAAAAAGGTTTTGCATATTTTATTTTGAAAGCGTTATCCTATCACTATTCCTTCCTTTTTCTTTTCTTTTTTCTTTTTTGTATTTAGGGGAAGGGATTTTAAAAAAGTGTTGTTGTTTTTTTCTTTATAAAAAGTAAAACAGTATAAAAGTTTTGGGGTTTAAGAATGAAATAAGTACCATCATATGTAAGTGCACGCAGTCTGTATAAAGTAATGAAAGGGTCCATATATGGTCAAATCTAGATCTATGTTTGTGTGTGTCATGTGACTCCATTTGTTTTGTGGGAGGATTTGTAGTAGCAAGGGAGTGACAATGTTATTTTAGTCAGCATTAAAGGCACAGCGACTACTGGCCTAAACGCAACCCGTTAGAATGTAACTTAGAGCTCATATATGTGCAGCTCCTCTAAATCAGATTTGACTGTTTAAATATAGACCCTTGTGATGAGATCCTGCTTGCATCAGTCGTGTTGGGGAGGGATGTGGAGGGCTACTGCAAAGCTAATTTCTCAGCATCCAACTGCCTTGTTCAAGTTGAACAACTGGATTCAGCAAAGCAATTATTACGCGACACAAGACAGATCCTGATCATATTTCCACCTTAAATGTCCGTGATGTTTTTAAATGAAACTCTCCAACAGAACTCTTTTTTTGTTACAGAATCCTCCTGGTGTGCATCGCCATCCTGTCTGCATATTCAATCCATCTCCTGCTAAGATCTGCAGGCGTTGTCGGTAGGGAAACATTTCACCCACCTCTATTATAAAAATAAAAAAATAAAAAACAGCCCTGAAAATATGTATTGTTAGACTTTTTGTGTAAAATATTATTCTATTTTCTTATAATAACCATTCATTTTGTATTTGATAGACCGTTTCTGAGACCCTTCTCTCATTAGCATTGTTCAAACTTTCTGTAAAAACCCAATCAATAGACCTTGGTTTATACATTGGGTTCTGGTTACTTGGTTTATGTTTTGTTTTCTGCCCTGTAGTTCATCATCATTGCACTAGGGGCAGTAGAAAGGCTTTTCCTGCTCATTTCAAAATGGCTGCTTTCATGAAATCTGACAAACACTGTTGGTGGGAAACATTTTATTAATTTTCAAAACTCATCTGTTGTCAGTCATTTATTTTAAAATGTCTTCTTACTGCATTGAAATGTAATTCCTTATAATACATGTTAAAAATGGTGAGTGAATTAAGTAAATTTCTTGAACATTCCAATACTTTTCGCACCTTAAATTAACACTGTTGTTAGCAAAAAATTCCCAAATCACCCAACATATCATCACAGATATAAAAAAGTCATATTAAAAATTATTTATTTTATATTTAAATTCAAAGAAAAATTTCTGTCAATTCTTTGACATGGTGCTAAGCAACTGAAAAACCTTAGAAAATCTAAGTACAGACCCCAAGTTTAATAGCTTCTCGAAACAACTATAAAGTAATAAATTCTCCTGTGACATTTTTCACATCACACGTTGTTACAGAAATCAAAGGTCATATGGTCTGCAGGGACTTGCTGATGCACGGCTCCCAAAGTCTCACCATAACATTTCAAGAAGGTTTAGTGTTGACTGGACCAAAATAAAACAGCAGTAGCTTGACCCAATTTCTATGTAGACAAGTAATCCTACCTTTGGGCAAAGAATCCAGTACTCTGCAGGAGTTCATGGTAGCCTCTGTGGCTGTGGCTGCTATAACAAAGCACAATTCATCTCCACACCACCATGCCTGACAGCTGGTATGAAGTGTTTGTGCTGCGTTTGGTCTTCACTAAATATGGTGCTGAGCTTTATGAGCAAGCATCTTAATCTTAGTCTCATCTGTCTTTAAGACAAATCAAAGAGGTCTGAGGTTTTTTTTTTTTGTTTTTTTTTGTTGTTGTAAAATTCTGTTTAGCTGGCCTGCAACTACATCTTTGCAGTTTTTTTTTCTTTTTCACTACATGAATTTTCTCCAGACTGAAAGAGACTGTCCATCATTCTGGACACACAAAATCCTTCACCGTTCATCAAAGACAAACAGTTTTGTAGTCTTATATCAATCAACAACCGATTAGTAGCACCTCACTGTCTCTAATCCTCTTAATTCCAATGGAAGCGTTGAGGCTAAACTTAGTATGTCGCACTTTGCTTTGTGGCTCTGTTCTTAAATACCCAATAGAAATGATAGTCAGGAGGTGTTGGAGTAAGACCCAATATGCAGGAGACTAGGTTTGGTGGCAGAAACTTAAACGTTACAAAAATAAACTTAAACGTTACAAAAACCAAGGGAACAAAATAAGAGAAAACCAGACACTTGAATACACTGAGGGTTAACTGAAATGATTACAGCTGTAAACCATGACAGAACTGAAACTGATTTGTCGGACAAAGGGGCAATTCAAAACAGAACATGACCAAAAACCAGAACGTAACTGACAAAGGTGCGCAGTCCTCACAATGATAAAAGAAAACCATTGTTGTTAGAATAAATGCAGAAATAAAAAATGGTGTTGTTTATCTTTTACATCAAAGGCTGCTTTCTTTTTTTTTCTGCCTGGACTGGTGTGCAGGTATTCGAGCATATGAGCAGCTGGGGAATCACGCTTTTGGCAACCCGGGAAAAGTGCTCGCTGCTTGTATCATAACGGTCCACAACATTGGAGGTAATATCATCATATTTGTCCCACTTTTTGGTATCCATAATTTGATATTTAACAAGTAAACATGTAAGCAAAGAAAATATCAGCTTCTTTTCTGTTTTTTCAGCAATGTCCAGCTATCTTTTTATTGTAAAATCGGAGCTGCCTCTGGTTATTCAGGCTTTCCTGGGTAAACATGCGAACACAGGGTAAGCTTAAGATATGATTTTCTGTTATAAATCCACAAACAGCTTTTTTTTTATATTATTTTCCTCTGTTTGTAGATTTTCTAATTTTTTTTTTATCCATCTTCTTGTGTACCTGTCTCTTAGAGAGTGGTTCATGAATGGAAACTACTTGATCATCATTGTTAGTGCTGTCATCATTTTTCCTCTAGCACTCATGAAACGGCTTGGTATGTTTGTTGTTCTGTTGACATTTCAATCTTTTTTTTTTTTCTTAAATAACCTTCACATTGTCGTGAGTGTTTTTTTAACACCACCACAGACCTTTTTTATTGTGTTTTTTTTTTCATGTCTGGCACTGAAATGATCTGCTCTAAACATAGTTCTTATTCATTCCTCCTGACTACCGGAGCTGGTGCTTCAAGCACCATCTCTGGCGATCATCTGCGATTCATAGAACTGTAGTTACATATGTAACCTTCATTTTTTCTCATTGCAATCAAGGCTATCTTGGCTACACCAGTGGCTTCTCTCTGTCTTGCATGGTGTTTTTTCTCATCTCGGTGAGTCAGAAAGGTGTACCAAAGACAACTATTCTTTAATCTACGTGATATTTGCCCCTGTTTGACTGTAGATCCTCCTCTTTAGGTCATATACAAAAAGTTCAACATCCCCTGTCCATTTCGTGAGCACCTGTATGAAAACACAACCTCCTCTCATCTCCACGACTCCACCATGAACAACACCGATTGTGAGGCCAAAGCATTCACCATCAACTCACAGGTCAGAATGACACCACCCTTCAGATTAAGTCCAATGTCCACCAACCAATTTTACAGAAAGAAGCTTAGGTGAATCAATAATTGTGTCCCTCAACTTATGTGTTTTGTCTTGTAGACGGCATACACTGTCCCGATTCTGGCTTTTGCTTTCGTCTGCCATCCAGAGGTGCTGCCGATCTACACCGAGCTACGAAAGTAAGCCAAAATGTCCTTTTATGCTACTTTAAAAAACTTGATGTACCCTGAAAAGTGTGCTAAATATGTTTTTTTTTAACCTGGTTTTACTTTAGTGCCACTAAAAAACGTATGCAGACAGTTGCCAATATTTCTATACTGGCCATGTTTGTGATGTACCTGCTGACCGCCCTTTTCGGTTACCTCACCTTTTACAGTAAGACACCCTTTACTTCTGGAAGTCACATCACTTTAACGGCGCTATTTTAAAAAAAAAAAAAATTTTTTTAATGGATTTTCTCTGCTGTAATTGACGCTTTTTATGCCATTTTTATGGTTGCAGGTGGGGTGGAATCTGAGCTGTTACACACCTATGTCCGTGTGGACCCTCTGGATGTCCTGATTCTGTGCGTCCGTCTGGCCGTGTTGGTAGCTGTCATTCTGACCGTCCCTGTGGTTCTTTTCCCGGTAATACCCCCTTTATAATCTCACATAACAGTTAACTGTTATTTATTTCAACGGATAATAATTCTAGACAATTTGGAAAAAAAGGAAATCAATCAATCAATCAAAATGGGAGAAATTATTGTTGAGGTTAGTGTGGTTAGGAAAAGTATAACCTTCAATAGTTGTGTGTAACCTTTATGAATATTAAATAAATGATAAATAAAGGTTTGTTTTTTTATCAGACAAAAGAAGGGCTAAAGATGCAGTTAAACATGTCTTGATTGTTGGTCTGCAGGTTTTCTCAGACATGCCACTATCAGCGGTTTGTGATGGGTATTTGTGATTGTATAAAATTTGCTGATCAGCACAGATAAGCTGTAGTGATTGTTCCCCACGGTGAAACATTTAAAAAGACTCCTCTAACTTTCCTCTCTTTAAACTCTAAAAACTATTTTGGTTTTTTAGAAGTCATTAGTTTTCACAGTGACTTTCAAACTAATCTAACTGTTCATTTTTGTATTTACGATTTGCATCGTGTAAACCATCATCAGTAGTTTTGTGGCCCATGTGCAAATTACCTACGGCCTGCAGGCTCCTTTCATAAAATCAATAAAAACTGTGTGTACAATTTCTTGATCGTGAAATTACGTTTTCATATTCACCCTGAAGAGGCACTACCAGACAAGTGATGCTAAATAAGACAAGCTAACTGGGAATGAACGGTGTAAAATTGACAAGTCGACAGTGATTTTGCAAAAATATATTTAGAAGTATTTGTTCTATAGGAAAAAATTAAAAGTATTCCATTTCAATAAAATTTTCATTATATAGTTATTTAAGTTATTAATCTTATTCAAACGGTCAAGTTTTTAATTCTTTAGCCTTTAAAAAAGTATTTTAGAGTTTTAAATCTAAGAAATAAACCAACCTCACTAAAGTGTTTCACTGCAGAACACAAAAGCAATTCATTGACTTTCAGCTAGTGACAACATGATGTCAAACAGTTTTCTTCACTTGTGTAATTTTTAAAAACAGATAAATATGATGCTTTTGGCGTTACTTTTTCTCTATTCCTTTCATTTGCAGATTCGCCGGGCTGTTCTTCAGATTTTGTTCTATGAAAAACCCTTCCATTGGGCCAGGCACATAGCCATCGCATTTGCCCTCGTGTTCCTGGTTAATCTGCTTGTTATATTTGTGCCCAGCATGAAGGACATCTTTGGCCTCATTGGTACGTTTCCCCATAAAATCTGGACTTCACAAAGATCCACACTTAGTATCATGAGTTCTGGCATGTTATCACTAAATTGTGGTGCAATAGCTCAACATGCATAAACTTAAATACACCCACATCTTCTTTTTGTAATGCAATGCGCAGGAGCCACATCAGCCCCCAGCCTCATATTCATCCTTCCTGGAATTTTTTATATCCGCATTGTTCCAGAGGAGCAAGAACCTTTGAAGTCGAGACCTAAGATTCAGGTGCAGGACTCAAAATGCTTCAACATTTTAAACACTTTTCACTACAAGTGCAGTTGATATTAACTGTTACATATTTGTCTGTTTTTATTTCTTTCAGGCTGCATGCTTCACTCTATTGGGGTTCATTTTTATGGTGATGAGTCTGTCGTTTATCATCATAGACTGGGTGACGGGACAGCCGACAAAAGGTGGACACTAGCTGTACACTAGATGTCATGACAGAGCGGAGTTACCACAGTCAGAATGCCTACTAAAGCTGGCCCTTTGTACCTGAAACACTTCTGTTGAGTTTCCGTCTAAACTCAAACTAAAAGGTTTTAAAAAAATAAATAAAGTAAAAACCTCCGCCATCATCAAGTCATGTAGTGGAGGCCGAAAGGCAGCGCTCAAAATAACGTGTGCTGCACAACCTACTACAACTCAGAACCCCCGTGCTGTTGAAGTCACTAGTAAAATGGCAGCAAAAGGATGAATGGGAACAACATGACAGCAATGGAAAAGTCATTTATAGAATGCTGATGTGTTCTGTTTCTTGGAATAGTTCAGTCACTGTCATCCCTACATTGCACTTCCCTGCTATTCCAGTTTTTTACAGAACATCCATCTGTATGCAGTCAGTATATGCAACTGCTTTTGCTTCTTGTTAAACAACACAAAACCTGATCGTTTTCCATTTTCTTTTGGTTTGAGAGCTTTATCAGACCTTACTTGATCAGCTTAAAAGCAGGCCTTTACTTGGGAACAAAACTGATTTTAATCAATCTAAAGAGAAAATATTTATTTAGTAATTTTAATGGGTACTTAATCCGACTGACGTAAAAAGCATAATTATCATCAAACTTAAAGTCCCACTGTTGTTGGGGCTTTACTGCCATTTATTCAAAGTCAACAGTTACTGAACATCATGAACACATATACAGTGAGTTTAAACAGGGATTTTTTTTTGTCACTTACAAGCTGCAAGCCAAAAAAAGTAGTTTTGTCACTTTACAAAAATAAAATGTATTTTTTATTAAAATGCTTGACAAAGCCAGTTAAACTCAAGATTAACAAAAATCCAGTATTAGACAGATTTTGCAGTCCGGGGAAATTTTGTTGAGGAACTGCCATTTTTCAAATTTATGTACAATAAAGGAAGGTTTTTTTGTCCATCAAATGGTATCTTTTAACTGTTTTATGCAGGATGTGCATTTTTAAATTAATGTGAATGTTGTTATCTGTCAATAAAATAAGTGTCATTTGTACATCGGTGTTTTGTCGCTGGTGTTTTCTTCTTCTGATATTAAATGCACCCAGAATGTGTGTTTGCTTTATTAAATTTGAATATGCACATCAGTGGAAGAGCAACATTTCGCCGCCTCTATGAAAATGGAAGTAACACGTTCATTTATGCCCAAGCGAAGAAGAAAAGTGGGGGTTAGAGAAGTGCGGTTGTTCATTTCCTGCTTTGAGCTGCATTCAAAACAGAGAAGAGAAACTTCCTTGATTGCAAAGTTAACCGAAGAGGCCATTCTCTTAGCGACTGCAGGGCCGCTTTTTTCAAACGAGATACCTGCAGATTTCAGATAAAGTGGATCTTTTTTAAGAGGCATCATGAGCCGGGGATCTAAAAGTAAGTCTGAGAACAACCGAAGCTCTTTGTTGAGCCAACAAGAGAATGAGAAGCTGGAGGAGCTGCTGGGAAGAAGATGTTCAGTAAGTTCTGAAATGACCTACTATACTCTGTCTCATCTGTGAAAATGTGGGGGTTAAGGCCTAAGACCTTTTATAGCTGACACTCAAAAAATGTCCATACCACTTCTATCTGCTATTTCAAGGATGATTAAACATCACATCCTAAATTAAAGAGCGTAGTTGCACCACAGTACTGAGGCTTTTAAGAATACTTTTTAAAATTTTATCTCCACTGATCTTTTCTTTTATTTTAGATAATTCCTCGTAAAAAAGCAAGAATACATGTGTATTTCTCTAAAAGAAAATTCCTGTTGTTTGAATTATATTCTGGCATTGAATTGTGAAAAAAAGGGTGGCTCTAACAGGAAATGGTAGCTAAAACGATTCTTCCCCTGCTGTCAGAATTAGAAACCATGTTGGGTTGAGTCTCACGGTATGGAAGATGTTGCTTTGTGTTTGTAAGCTGCAGAAGTAAATATGCTCAATGAAAGCTTAACATTTGAACATGCTCTCAGTCTCAATGTAAAGTGTTTCATCGTTTGCAGTGGAAAATAAAGAATGCCATTGAACTTAACTAATGATGAAGAGGAAGATAATCGTCACGCAACTGGAAATTTACATGAGGACTGCAATGAAATGCTTTTGGGAGTCTTATCGGCTGTGAACAGTTTTCAATCGGTCCCTTGTTTGTGTGTTTAGTCCATGGCCACTGCAGTGGCTCAGCTGTTCATGGCTCTCCCTCACAGTCCAACCATGTGGAGTATGCAGCACACCGGGGTGGTTTGCTTCGTCAAAGACAACCCTCAGCGCTCCTACTTCATCCGAATGTTTGACATAAAGGTCAGTCAAATCTACTCAGAGGCTCACTGTGCTCTGAAGATCCAGTCGTGATAACCAGGTTCCCCTTTTCAAGACCTGCTGAGCTCTAGGGTCATTTACTGACACATCCATCATTTGCTCCCTCAGGCAGAGAAACTGGTTTGGGAGCAGGAGCTGTACAACCAAATCATTTACTCCACGCCACGGACGTTCTTTCACACCTTAACTGCAGACGTAAGTGCTTGTTGTTCTGACCTTCTTAAATCATGATCTTCAACCTTGTGGGGTGGTTTAATGCATAGGCTTGTGTAACTCACTGAAGGATTGTCAAGTGGGGCTGAACTTCTCAGATGAAGGCGAAGCAGAGGTTTTTCAAAATGCCGTTGTGGAGAAAATCAGTCAAAGAAACAACCGTCAAGGTCAGCATCTCTTCTGTGTGGATTATCAGATAGAATCGTGAATCCGACAAGTTTGTGCCTGATTTGCATTTCCAATATACAATGAACTGAACTTCTGTTTTTATCCGGGGCTCAGAGGAAAGTGGCAAAAAAAGTAAATACATCTTTGAATATTTACAAATTCTGTGTTTTTATGTTAAATGGGAAGATTTTTGTTGTTGTTGTTAAAATCCTGAAAGAAACAGTTTTGCATTTTTCAAGTGTTTTTGGTGACCTGAAATGGTTTCCCTGTTGACAGATAAGAAACAGCGCCCCCTACCGACGCCTGGTAAATACATATTTTTTAATTATTTTAGTATAAATTCCTCCTGCATTTCAGAAAATCCTTTTTCTCCTCTGTTTTGCTGTAGATCGAGGTTCCTTGCCTCCAGTTCCTCCTGACAAAGGTGTCTTTTTTCAAATTCAATTTCAAATTCAATTTCTAATTGTGCATTCAATATTTATTTCAAAGTAAATAATGTATAATAGTGTCTTAATTGGGATTTCCTCTCAAAAGCAGCAGCTGGTAACCACGGCTCCTTTCACATGGCAACAGTGGACATCCAAAACCCAGACATCCAGTCTTCACGTTATCGCACCATGCCTCCACCCCCTGCTGCTACAGCTGTAGTTATTAATAATAAGAAAGACAAGAAAAGCAAGAAAAAAGGTCCTAAACTGTCCAAGGCAGACATAGGAGCTCCCAGCGGGTTTATGTAAGAAATGGAGTCTTCAGAGGTACTCATGTGTTGCTGTCTGTTTATTCCTGTTCTCCTCTCTGCCAGGCATGTGTCGCATGTTGGATGGGACCCCAACAACATTGACCCTAATCTGCTGAAGCTGTTCTCCCAGGCGGGCATTAGTGAAGCTGACCTCAAGGACGAGAAGACCTCCCAGCTCATCTATAATGTCATTGAGCAGTCCGGGGGAATCGAAGCTGTCCAACAGGAGGCAAACAGAGCAGGTTGGATGAATATTTTTGATCGTTTGATCATTTTCAGAGCCTCCGCTAAATGCACAACTCACATGTTCTACCAGCTGCTGCACCTCCACCACCTCCACATGGCAGACAGGGGGCCCTGCCTCCTCTGCCCGGCTCTGGGTCTTCCACTCCAGCCCCTCCACCCCCTCGGGGTCGCTCCGGCCCTCTACCACCGCTCCCAGGTCAATCCCATCGAGGGAGCCTGACTCCCACTCCGCCTCCACCACGTGTGGGCCTGCCACCTCCGCCTCCATCAAGCCGAGGGGGCCTACCCCCACCCCCTCCACCCTCTTCAAAACAGGGTGCCTCTTTCCAAGTGTCTTCCCACACCATGCCACCACCCCCACCACCATCATCATCAAACAAACGCATCACAGGGGTTCCTCCCCCTGTCCCATCGGCACCTACCAGAGGAGGGGGAGGGGGACCTCCACCACCGCCTCCACCACCCCCACCTCCACCTCCTCAAACCTCCATTCCTTCAGATTTTCCACCTCCTCCTCCACCAAATTTTGATTCCCCACAACCTGCACAGACATCTGCGGGAGGAGAGGGCAGAGGAGCTCTGCTTGACCAGATCCGACTGGGGAAAAGTCTCAGAAAGGTTATTTTGTCCAAGAAATAAAAAAAGATAATCAGTTATCAGATTGTCATGTTTAATTTACTTATTTATTCATTTCAAGATTTAAAAAATTCAGTTTAATCCTTCCTCTCTGATACAGGTGGAGAGCTCCGATCCAGCTCCACCTCTGGCGGCAGAACCAGCCCCGGGCATTGTGGGTGCTCTCATGATGGTCATGCAGAAGAGGAGTAAAGTCATCCACTCCTCTGGTAAATGCTGGAAAACATCTGCTGTGATCACACAAGTGCATGACTTGAGCTGTCAGAAGAAAAAAAAAGTAACATTTTTATGTCTTCTCTTTTCAGATGAAAGTGAAGATGAGGGAGGAGATGATGATGATGACGATGAAGAATGGGATGACTGATCTTACATCTATGGTTTTTGTGTCTTCTTTACTTTTTAACGTGTTAAATACATTCAATCGTCGCTGACGCGCTTATTTCAAACTGGACTACAACTCATGTATATGTACTCACATTGCCAAAAGTATTCCCCCCACCCATTGTGATAATAAAATGTAGGTGTTCTGTCCATTTCCATGGCAACAGGTGTATAAGGTCATCGACTCATAATTGCAGACTGTTTTTGTAGATGGCTATGAAAGAACGGATAGTTCTCAGGTGGGCAGTGAACTCATGTGGCGCAATGTGACTGGTTGATACCTGTGCAACAGGTACAGTTGTTAAATCTTCATGCTGCTGGATATTATGACCAAGTGAAAGCGAACAGCAAATGGGTGGTGGGTTTCCTACTGATGTGATGTGCGCAGAGGTTGCCAAATTTGTGCTCTACCGACCTCCAAACTTGCGATTTCAAATTAGTTCAGCAACAGTGTGAAACTTCATTGAAAGTGTTTCCATGACTCAGCATCTGCACCCAAATCATACACTGTAAATCAGATACAGTACCGCTACAAGAGTTTTGAAGAGTTCTCTCCATGTAGGGAGTTTGGTGGTGGGTTTGGTTTTTCATGAGCTGAGCTTGTCTCCTCTGTTCTAAGAGAAAGAATTTCTCAATATTTCAATATTTAGAAGATTTTTTTTGAACAATTCCATGCTTTCAGTTTTGTGAAAACCAATTTTAGAAGACCTTTTTTCTGTTCTAACATGTCCACACACCAGTGCAGAAAGCAAGGAGCATGAAAACGTGGATGAGGAATTCGGTGTAGAGGAACTTGACTGGCCTCAACCAAATAAAATGCCTTGGGGTGAATTAGAGAGAAAACTGTGAGGCAATAATTGTTCAACATTAGTGTCTGACTGGACAAATGTACTTCTGGATGAATATTCAAACATTCCCATCATCACACCCTTAACCCTTGTGAAAAGCTTTCCCATTGGTGGTAAAACCTGATAAGCTACAGACACATCGAGCATGTGATGTACCTCCAAGAACCCGCTAAACGTGGGTTCTCTAATGCAGATTTGGCCCATGCTTTTCACACTGGACTAGCAGGGAGGGGCTTCTTCTTCTTTTTCTTTTGCTGCTTTTTACTAGCGCATGTCTGCCACCTACAGTTGGGTAGGCTTGGTGCAAAATGTTAAAGCGGTGCAAATCCTTTGAATCTTACTCCAGACTTTTTCTTTCCCGGCTCTATTCCGACATATGAAAGTCTACATGTCATAGAATTCCAGTCGTGCACAAAACTCGATCATTTCTGCTCCATGATCAATTTTCAAACGGTGTTTACTTGTGTGAATTAAAAGGGACGCCATCTAAACGTCACTACCAAATCTGAGTCCCTCATTGGTCAAAGTTCAACCTGGTTTAACTTGCAACGCTTGTTCATTGACTGCGCGTTTTGTATGTAGAGCATGAAAATGCACTTGAAAATATCACAGCTATGCACGAATGGGAGAGTTTTTAACATGGTAGCCCAAAACATGCATTTACATGCATTTCCACAGACTTTTCATTGAAAGTGGCCACTTGAACATGTGTTACAGAGCGCGATGTGAAGGCAGCTTCATATTCCAAAAAGTGGTCCAATGTCCAATGATTTGTGGAAGCGAAGTCCCTTCAATTCATATATGTCCAAGCAGAGCGACTATTTTTGGCAATATAGTGTATGTATTAAAAGCATGTTGGTGATTAATAGGAAATACAAACAAGTGTAATGGCGCATGGTTGGGTACAGTTAAGTCAGGTACAACTAATTTCCAATAAAACAACTAAAAGTAATGGTGTATTTTTTAAAGAAAAATCAATATTTGAATGAATCGGCATCATTTACTTGTGAAAAGTGTACTCTTGTGGAGATTCTTTCCTTAGGCCTCCACAAAAAGGGTGTCAAACTTCATGATTCTTTTGCAGCTTAGCCAAGTAACCAACAGTTGGTAGGGCAGAAAAAACAGGACAAAAGTCTTCAAGGATTGAAGTAGTACAATGTTCAGTAGACAAATGTTCCACTTCATCCCAAAGTCTCCATTCACAGATTATAATCTCAGCCTGACTTTGATGTTTCTCTCTAATCTGATATGCTCTTGCAAACATTTAAGATAAAATTCTAGTCTTTGTCCTTCACAAAGATCCAGACCAGCAGCAGCTTTAAAGCCCAACCCCTTTACCCAGTGGGACTCTTACAGTATTCTTTAAAATATTTTCACAATCCTCTTTTTTATAGTCCTACCATCATGTACACTTCCTTTTGCAAAAATACAACTCAGCATGTCTCCAAACCCCTAAATTGGATTCAATCCATATTCATTTCCAAAACTTATTTTTAAAGATTTTAAATGTCTGAAAGGGCCACAAGAAAAGCAACTTTTTGGGTCATGATTTTAAAGATGAAAAGCTGTTTTCTATGATCATGAACCAAGTCTATTTGAGATAAATCCAACACTTGTTTTATTCACCTATTTGACTTTTAGTAATTGTAACTCAATTATACAGCCTTTGGTATTTAATGATTAAAAAGAGAATATTTAACACTGAGGATGGTGAGGTTTCTTATAGAATGCAATTTACCAGATTTATAAGGAAAAGTTTCTAAAGTTTTTTTGTTTTGTTTGCTTTTCTTGTACACTTTGTAATTCAGCAAAATATGAACACCATCAATCATACCACTGCTAAGCCAGTTTCATTACCCAGTTTATAACACGCTGTACATAAAAAAAGAGATGTTTTTTGTGCAAAGATCCCTGTTTCCCTCAAATGCCACCACCAACAAAGTGCATAACTGGAAGAACACTGTATGCTACACACATCTTCAATATTCACACACTATAGCTCACAAAAGCACAGGACACTGAGGCGAACAGTATACATCTACATCCAATGGAATTAGCTTAACAGAATACATTACACCTCACAAAGATCGCAGCATGGCAAGTCTGAAAACGGAACAACAGTCAATTGTACAACTTGCAAAAACAGCAATATGCATGCAAAATATGCATTTATGTCATTATACGCTTCATACAATACAATGGTAAAACAGGTCAAGAACAGGTCATGAACACATATATTATATCCACAATCAATATATTACATTTTTAGGATTTTGAAAGAAAGCAAACCTGTTTTTTGCATGTTTTTATGCAACACTGTACACAATGCTCATGCGTTTTTAGTCAGATTCTTTCCAAACTTGTATGAAATGTATGTTTTATTCCACTGAGCAGCCTCCATGTTCGACTATTCATTTATCTTAGTTTTTTTTTTAACCACAGTGACTTTACAAGATAATAAAGTTGTTTTTGGCATTCACAGACGCATAATGTTTAGCTTGTGGTCATCAGTTGTGTAAACTTTATTTTAAATGCATGTTTCAGGGCTGACACCTTTAAAGCCATCAACACTTTACCGAAAAAGAGACATGTCATCATTAACGTGATAAGTGGAAGTCACACCTCAACATGTTTAAAATGAAAAGTTCAGCATAAGAAAGTCCATTCAGGCCCGCGTCAGGTGATGTTCAAGGTTCTAACCGAGCCCCTGGTCTTGGCTCTCTGTGTGCCTGCGGTTGGTGCGTTTGCGCTGTTGCTGTTGTTTGGTGCTGTCCGGTTCCCAGTAGGTCTGGCAGTACTGGTTGATTAGTCTGATCTCTGGCGAAAATGGAGTGGAAGAGTCCGGCAGGCGTGGGTAGGGTGGCGCCTGGCGAGTTTTCAGCTCCTCATCCTCATCTTGAGCGGTGAGTGCTAGGACAATGTCTCGGTCGAGGATGCGCAAAGCCACACGAGCCAGCGTGTGTTTGAAGTTGTTTTCAGTGGCGAGGCAGTGGTAGAGACCGGCATCTGACTGGTTGAGAGACTTCAGCAGGATGCCGTGGTTGGTCTTCAGAACTCCTCCAGCTCGGTTCAGCTGCACATAAAATAAGAAACAACAAAACTGACACTGGTCTTTTTGTCTCATAGAGAGATTTAAAAGGAAAAAACCTTTTACTTTGATTAATTACAAAAAACATTAGGTTAACGCAACTATTGACATACACTAATAAAATGTGGCTTTCAATAGTTTCCAATAAGTATTGAAACAGTAAAAAAAACTTTTAAAAAAAATTTAAAAAGAAACTAAAAAACCCGAAGACCAAAGATTTTTTTTCCAAAAATTAGAATTTAAAAGAATAATAAAGAAAATCTTTTTACTATCTAAAAAAAGTGTAGGCTATAAACACATGGTTGCACACGTCAAAAGTGAAATTAATATAAAATAATATAAAAATAATTTACATAAAAATAACATCTAAAGCAGCTTACATTCATGGATGTATCCATCTTAAATGATTGAAAACTCAAAAAATCCAAAAATGTATCATTTAGGATTATGTAATCTTTTTAAAAGAGGCATTTATTTATAATTGAGGGAGTTTATAAGAACATTTAAGGAGGTCAACAATAAATTACTCAAGTAATTGCTAGTCAATTTCTAATTTCACATGTAACTTACAATTTTTGCTCAATTTATTATGTATTCAAAAATGTGAATGTTGTTTTACAGTTTATTTATTTGTTATTTGCATTCTCTTTAAAATTAGCTGGTTTTCTTCAGCATCAGCACATATATAAATATATCGGTATGTTAAATTATCTTTATATTTCTGCAATACAAAGCCACAGTTAACTTTTCTGTGACAAAATGCAGATTGTTTCTTGTTTTTTAACAGGCCTGTTTTGCTTCTTGTGCTTAGTATGTGACTTACAAAGATCTGCCTTTGATGATCAGTTGGAATTTTAAAACGGTTTCATGCATTAATATTTAAGATCAGGTGTTTTTTTTTAATGGAGAAGCTCATCAAAGGCGTGTGAAATGTGACCTGAATAAAAGTGCAGAGTTGATCATTTGTTGATGCATCAAAGATTACATTTTGCTTAATATATTTTTTAACTTTGATCTATTTGTCACACACATTGTCATAAATTATCAATTTGTTTGATCTTTATGGTTAAAAACTGAACATTTATATTGTTTTTCTAATTAGTGCCCAAAATCCAGATTAACTTAAATATATTAATTGATTAAAAAATGTTTTAACAAGAACTGTTTAATGCATGAAAGTCATGATTTTACCATGAATTTTGGTATCAGTTCATCAGTTTGCTCAGAAGGGTTAGAATGAAGTGAACGGTTTGTATTTTTTTTGGCATGAAAGGACAGATTTTCCTCACCACTTTCCTCTTTCCTTCTCTCTGGAAGAGCCACTTCACTGTGGCTTGAGGGGAGCGAGGCTGACACTCCAGGAAAGTGCTGCTGCCCTCCACACCAAACTGCACCGTCTCTTTCAGACGTTTCTCTCCTGTAAACACATCCAAAAAGAGAAAAGTGAACGTGAAATATGAATGATTGTTACCAAAAGTTTTAGAGATCACACCTTTGGCATTGAAGCCCCTGCACTGTCTCAGAGGATCTCCATGTTTGACATCTTGTCTTCTGCTCCTCCTGATGCAAAATCAAAAGGTATTTTTAATGACTCTGTCAGGATGCAAAAAAGCTTTAAAGAAGTGCGAGAATCTGAGTCCTCCCCGACCTTTTGGTGGACGGGGTGAAGGCAGAGCAGCTCTCTCCGTCCCAAGCGCAGTAGGGGTCCCGAGCCAGACAGCAGTCAGAGCAAGCCCGGCCGTAGACGTCGCAGCGGTGCAGCGACACCTGCGTCAACCCAGCGTCCGACGACACGTACAGCTGTTGCTGCGGAAACACAAACAAACAACTCAGCCAGGCTGTGAAACAGCTGCAAAACCTGCTGTGAGGCGTTTATTAAAACAGCAGACTTACTCTTTTTGAGGAGATCTTCATTGTTTTGACTGGGGCTCTGCTCTATAAATCAACACAAAGAAATAGTTCATCTTGTGTTTCTGCTGGCATTCTGCCGCTTTAAGGCGAAAAGCAAAGACATACCCGAAAAACCTCCACTTCCTCTAGAGTCAGTTCCTCCATGGTTGTTGGGTCTTTAGGCAGGACAATAACTTTCTGAACAGTGCCTCTATCTGAAAAAGAGATTTATCAAGTTCCAAATTAAAAGGGTTTTACTAGAATAAAACAAAAAGTATATTCAAACCTTGTTGGGTCTCACCTGTGCCCAAAAAGAGCACCTCATACCGCCCATCCACAGCATCCACCTGATCCACCACCAGGGCAGTGTAGCGGTAGTCCACTGCCGTTCGTACCACCAGGGGGCGCCGGTGGACAGGATAAACTGGATGAAACATGAGGGGATGGGCCCTGATGAAATTGACTGCTTCATCTGAAAAATTCTTGGAGGAGGTGATGCCAGGAGTGAAGGTTCCTCCTGGACACTGGGCATTAGGACAGAAGGAGGTGAAACGTCATGGAAGAGTTTATCCCGAATTCGATGGAATCTCTGTGGAAACGAAGCTAAGACCTACTGTTCCAGGCCGAGGGTAGGGAATCTTGCCAGTGTACTCTGTCCATTGATAATTATGTCCATGTTTATGGGCAAAAGGTCCGTTAAAGACATTGCGGATGTCAGCCATGGAGTACACGCAGACTGCTGAGCCCTTAAACACGGAGCTTGAGCAGAGAAAAATGAGGTAAGAAAATGAAGAAAAAGATAGTTTGCACCCAACCCATGAAATTAAAGCATAAATTGGCCACAAAAATGTTGGGTTAGGTTGGCTGAGGAATGAATTCAACAATTAAGTGTGTCAAAATGACTCACCCCGCTGTGGTGAAGAGAGCATACACCATGGGGTTTCGTTCGTCCTGCGTTGGCTGAATGAACACGTCCCCTAAAAGCAAAATTGTGTACAAGTGAGACACATTTTGGCCAACCTGGATTCACTTTGCGTCCAAAAAAGGTTGAAATGCTGTAGGACTTTACGTAGTTCATCAAATCTGGTCTCCACCCCATCGTCTCCTATAACAGAGCAGATGAGCCGAGCCTTTAGGAAGGTGGTCCAGCGGTTCACCAGGGACTTCTGCCCTCCTTCATCATTCTACAGGACAGAAATTGAGTTTATTAACGCATGTGCTATTTTACTTTCTGAAACTGGACGTATTTTTAGTTGTTCTTACCATGCACACTCTCCCCACCCTGGCTAAAACGGTGGGGCTGGCCCCCCCAGTGGAGTCGAGACTCTTCTCACGGAAGAAGAAGTAAAGTTTGTCATCGTTTTTTTCTGCGCTGTCAGGGATCTGTTGGATCTGAATAAACACAGGCTCTGGAGGATAAAAACAGATTGGCAGAGAAGGGATTGAGACAAGTGGTTGTCAAAAAAAAAAGAGAGGAACTATAACCTGTAATCATCAGCAGTTACTTCTTCACACCCACGCTTACTCACCGTTCAGCCACCTGGAATCATACTGCTCTGTCCTGATCGCTGCTCTGCCTCCCATGGTCCTAAACAGAGCAGCATCTGTGCTCATGAAGTCAATATGCACTCCTGCATATAGATTACTATCTAAGAACAGAGCAGAAAGCCATTGTTACACAGAGAAATTGGAGAGGATTCTGTCTTTTTCTCTCTTCTAATGGGGCATCTTACTGATCAGGACTGCAACGCTCTCCTGTTTGGGATCGTACGAGCATTTTCCCTTCCCTGAATCCACATACCCAGGCACCAGCCTAAACAGGTAGTCCTGCGGGGGCAGATTTGCAGAGGTTACAAAAGTACACGCAGAGATTCTTCTAAAAAAAAAAGAGGACTGGAAAACTTCATGGCTATTTTACAGTGTAGAATGAAAGTTAAAAACAATCTGCTAAGAACGGTTTTGCCATAGTTTAAACTCTCAAATCAACTAAGCTGCGCATAATAACATGCAATATGAACCTTAATGAAAAAATTGCATGATTTTATATATGATAGATGGCATTAAAATGAAAATGATTAACAAAGACGCCTCCAGGAAAAACTGTCAACAGCTATGAAACCGAGGTGGGTTTTACAAGCAGGTAAAGGTATGCAGTACCTGAGGCCCACAGCTATCTAGGGCACCCATGAGCAATACACTCAACTACCCCATTGCTGCATAGGGGTTGAGCATGACTGTAACTGCAGTAAAACAATTCTAGGTTAAAAGAAATGCAAAAGCAGATGAAACAATATCTGCATCCTTTATCAAGTGATGTGTCCTCAGTGCACATTGACTAAGGTTGTTGTATTTTAACTACGTAATGTGTTAGTTTTGATACATTATGACAGTGGAGGAGCACCAACATTTGTGATAAAAATGCAGGAGAATTGATAAAAGTGAAATAAAAGTGATTTTTCTTTCACAACTTGGTGGTTGTTTAAAGGAAAAGAAACTTTGATTTTTTTGTGTTATCTTGCATCCATCTGAAATTATTGGTCACTTGTAATTTACAGAAAGGGATTCGGAAAAACCTGAAGTAACCAGATTGCTTGCATATCCAAAAAGGGTAAAGATGTGCATGATTTGCCAATTATAGTTTATACTTTACAAGTCGTTTTGATTACTTTAGGCCAAAAAAATAACATTTCTGAGGAGGTTTCACTCCCAACATAAGAGACAGTTTTTCATCAGTTTGTGTCAGAAATCCAGCAGGAAAGCTAACGATGAGAAAGAGCTCACTTACTATTATTTATATAATAATATTTACATAATAACTCCAGTTAATTACAGGGAATGAGGAGCAAACCTTCAGTGTATTGGTTCAAATCAAAGCATATTTTGTGCCTAAATGTTTCCTTTTAAGTTTAATCAAATGTGCAAAAAAAAAGCTGCAACCTCACAGAAAAAAATACATTTGATTTTAGAATGTTTACCACTGGTTCAAAATAATAGCACGGATAGAAATAACAAATCTGTCTACAATGTAGCTTGATTCCAATTAGTGGTGTTACTTATTACAAAGTCTTTTTATTTCTGACATTCTACTTGTCTGTTTAGTTCTGTTATTAACATCGCGTTACATCTGTCTCCTGCTACTGACAGCCCGAGGTCTTTATTTGTTTTTGCATTCCTGCCTGTGCAGGTTTAAATCATGAAGGTACATGATGATGCAAAAGGAAAGGTCATCAAATGTGCATTTGAACACAACTAAATAGCTGCTTCAAAAGCTGTGAAAAAAATTATGGGAAAACTTTGCCAAAAAAAAAAGTGTAGCATGCGTGTCTAAAGTTTGTTTAAATACAGTCAGACAGTCCTTTTATTTTGTTCCTCTTCATTTCTTCTGACTGAACAGAGACTATGCATATAAATAGCCCGTTAAGACAGAGCGATGGAGCAGAGCGAAATCATAAACAAATCAGTGTCCCAGTTTGTAATCCTGAAATATTTAGCAGGGAACAGCTTTCCAGGTCTATACTGCCGGGGGATTTTTGCTGTAAATCCCACTCTGGGAGCTGTAAATGCCCGTTTTACCTCTGCCCTCCAACCCCTGCTGATGAATGTGCAGATGGGTTTGTATGCTCCCGTTCCACAGGTGTAGAGGTGGGTGCGGTTCCACGGCTCAATCAATCGCACAAAGTTGGCGCATTCGCCCTGGACAAAAGAGAGAAAAGGTACTCAAACATCGCAGTCCTGAAAGAGGGTTTTTGAAAGAACAGGATGTGAGCAGACAATCCCACCTGTCTACCCTTTCCTGTCATTTGACATTCTCCCTTTCTTGTAGGAGATGCTGGCCAGTGGATCTGCAGGGGAAAAAAACTGTTAAGGATCATGGCACTTAAAGGTTTAAAAGCACATGCCAAATAGCAGACTGGATTTAAGAATCAAGCCTTTAGAATTAGTACGCACTATGAGTGGCTCCTTGTTGACATTGTGCATGTCCAGAGCCACAAGGTATTCCCGGCTGCCCAGGTACAGACGGCCTTGATCCTGATCCATATGGAGGATGCGGTAGTCGCTGGTGTTGAAGGAGAAACTAAAGGGTCGTGCTGCCCTTGTGTCCATAAGTTCTGTGTGGAAAAATGTGTTCCAAGAGCCACAATGTGAAAAAGCAGCAGTGCACATTAATATGGAAAAACTAACAGTTTCTGACTCGATACACTTCAAACTACTTTTTTGGGGTTGAAAATGTGTGTCACTGATTAAATGTAACCCAATGTGGAGCATTCAGAGAAACATATTTGCTTTTAAGATCTCAATATTTTATGTGTCCTGCTAGTCTGATTGAGTTTAAGGCACTGCTTGCCCTGTAGAGTTGGTCCCTTAGGAAACACGGTCAGTGGAACTCACGACTAATTGTTAAGTTCAGGTTTGTGCTCAGCAGAGCGTGACCTGTTAAAACATGTACAGTGGAAAATGTTTTCCGTTGTTTTTTTTGCTCTCCTGAAAGCTTTGATTGAACCATTTTCATTTTAATGCAAAAAAAAGGAAAGAGCAAAAGTCCAACCATTTACTGTTTCAGTTTTGAGGCATAAGAATGCTGCAGTAACTCATGTTATTATATTTTTTAGCACATATGGCATAAACGCAAAAAGAGATAACAGAGAATAAAACTAAAGTATTTACTGTACATTATATATAGCAGTTAAAGGTGCAGGGAGGTGGAAACAGCCAGAAAAGCTTAGAAGCAATTATCTTATAGATAATTGTCCTCGATTTTTTTAGAGGTGTGCTTTGAGAGCCTATCTCATTGAATGGGGAATTTTATGATTATGAGTAAAGTAATTTTTTATATGTGGAGGCCAGTTGATAATATAAACTGCACTAAATGCATACATGATAACAGAGTATTGGAATACTGGATGTTAAGTAACTTCAGTTTATTAAAAATACTATACTGTTTCCATTTGTAAAAGAGAGATTTTAGCTAGTAAAGGTGCATGCCCAAGTAATGTTGCAATATGTTAAGTAAGGATAAAGCAGACTATAATATAGCTTTAATATACATTTTGGTTGCATTAAAATAATTATTCCAATGGATTTATCTATTTTGTTGCATACATGCCCACTGGATTTTTTCCATCACAAATTGTGATTAATCCATATAATATAATTCTCATTATGCTAATTTGGAATAAAATTATCTTCAGCAAATATCACAAAATGGGATTTACTTATATCAAGTGATAAATTATTTATTTTGAGCCATTTAGAATAGATCTGTAGGTCATTGTTTAATATGTCATATAGAACGTTGGTATTTCTGTCAGAAATAAAGAGGTTTGTGACATCAGCAATGAGCAAAAGAGTTGCAGTAGCAGAAATATAAGCAAAATTATACATCCAATTTTATTTTATTCTTTTATTTATTTATAAAGCGCTTTCATGCATTGCAGTTTGAATATGTATAGGTTTTGAATTGTGTTGATTTTGAAAAGTAACGCCCCCAGAACCAACCCCAGAGAAACGCTCTACTTTATAAAAGTCACAGTTGAGTCAACATTATTTAAGTTTGTGTTCATCTGAGCAAATGCACTGACCACCATGTGTGCACACAGGGACAGAGTGGAGGCGCTTGAATGGAGACAGGCTTAAAAAATGACAAATGTTAGCCGAGACCCTCAGAAGCAGGCTTACAGGGAATCAAGAGGAAGCGCAATCTCTATTTACATCAAAGCCTCCGCTATGTGCCTTTTGAGGCCAGAGTTAACAGGATGCAGTCAAGGTGCCACTAAAATAAGCAATGCAACCAGATCTCCGGACAACACGGGACGGAGTCTCGGAGGTGGGATGAGGTCCGGTACTGTGTCCCAGGAGGTAAACACAGGATAACAAACCCGCAGGCCAGGCTCCACCGGGCCATAGTGGATTCACTGTACAGGCTAAATGTGGAAACACCACGCCCCTACTCATGTCTGTATTCTCCCAAAATAGCAAACAATGTTCAGACATCATCTGGTAAACATTCAACAAACACTTATCCTCTGACAGGATTCTGACACAGAGAAGAAAACAGGCGGAAGGATGTCCAGCACGAAGCCAACTCTCATGTTAACACTTGACAACATAATGTCACACTGGCACTAATGAGCGCTCCCAGACTCACCTCCAGTTCCACAAACTGGTGACAGCCCCGTGAAGGCATGACATTCTGAAACATGGCTTTAGTTACGCTGCACCTTCTGCTCTCTAGCAATCCCGACTAATTCTATGGCAAAGTGCAGACTCTGTGAAGTGTGTAATGGTGACTGGACGGTGAAAGGGAATGGCATAGGTGTCCTCAGCAGGTCTCACATGTCCCCCCAGTGTCCCTTAGCCCACATCTCATGTCCTGCAGCTCCAAAGCTCCTCCACAGGCGCCTCAGCGAACAAAGAGGCTCGCTGTCACAAACAATGGACAATAAATCCTTGCAGAAAACACTTGGAGACTTTTTTTGTTTGGCATTGGGGGGGAAGGGTGATTGAGTTCTGTGTCAGAGAGTTGACTGACCGCCACCCCCCTTCCTAAATCCTCTCATATGCTTTACACAATGTCAGTTAATCTGATTTTGACAGCTCGCTCCGAGTGTCCAAAAAGTTCAAAACTCACAAATTATTTCAGGAATCGACTTTGCACACGGGTGCTGCTAAAAACCGGCACTTGTAAGCTGTTTACTCTGCGGGGATTAGTGTTAAAGGTCGTACGAAAAAGCGCAGAGCGGTTCCTCTCAAATGGAGCACTCTCTCTTGTGTGCAGCCGCCACCAACAGCTGTTTCAAAAATCAGATGAAACCAAAACAGCACGGCACGTAGCCCGCCAGCTGTTATCAACCGCAGATCTCATGACGTGGTCTAATCTGCTTCAGATGGCAAGATCATAAAATGTTTATCAGTCAATCACCGACCGCACTTTGACAAGATAAGACAGCTAACGCTGCCCAGACTCGACCTGTGACCAAAGCATTTCGACTCTGCAGCACATAAAAGAGCTCCAGAATGTTATAAAGACCAACCCACACCTCTAATTTCCCCCCCGCTCATTCTTCATAGTCTGCCCATTCACAAGGTGAAGTGACAGGGGGACAGGGATGACTGTAATCATCCTGTCTGCGCTGGATCAAAGGTGTCTTCCTGATATTTTAGAGGCTACTATCTGGTATCAGAGGGAAAAGGACAGGAGCTGACAGCACAGGAAAATCCCAAATACCAACAAAAGAAAAAAAATCTTGGATTTAGAGCTGACATTTTAAAACATAGTTTTGACCTTTTAATTGAGGTCAAGATGCTTCCATCTTGTTGACAGATCAGGCTTTAGTGTGTACAGGTTTTTGGGTGTGGGGTTAAACTTTGCTCAAGTGGACGAGCATATTCTAACTAACATCCCCCTTTTGTTTCCAGTGTTTTACTGTGTGGCATGCAGCAGGAAATACACTCCTTACGTATGTAAGGAAAGGAAAGAAAGCCGTGTGGAAATGACTTAGCGGGACAAAACTCAACTTCCAGGAAGTGGGAAGATGACTTTTCCCTTTATGCGCTGGAACTCACCTTTGAAGGAGAGACGGACCCGTGGCGGAGACTGCAGGCCCCAGCCTCTGTAAACACACAGGGCCAACAGGAGGAGCCGGGCTCCAGATGCTGTCATGGTAACAGTCATGCAGGTAGCCCACAAAATCTGGACAAAAGAAGAAAGAGGAGTGGAAATTATTGTAGCATGTCTCATGAGAACAAAAAAAGAGACCAAAACGGACAGGCTTGGATACTCTCTGATCTCCCTGATCAGACGTTTGGCCTGCAGCTTTTCAAGAAGAGACGCACCATTTGGCAGCAAAAAACAATGTCCAAATCTTTGCACCTGCTTTTGGAAAATATGACAGCCTCATTATTTATTTAGAGTGTAAATGTAGGGAGGTGTGTGTTACGACTGCAAAATGGTACTTTTGAGCGCATGCTCCTCAGGAAGAAAAAAAAAAAAGATGGAGATCAATATTTTCTGGCCTTCGTGGACATGTTACACTCATTTATGCATACATGTTTTTCACAGAAACCGCTATGGAGAGAAGAAGCAGATGCCAATCAATGATTCCCCCCTGGCTCTACCTTCACTCTTTCAGCAAAGCACGTCTGTAGACTCTGAGGAGCTGATGAGTGAAAAACATGACAGTTCAAAGAAGCAGGTAGCACTAGCTCAAACAATTCCTGACAGTTTAGGGGTGTTGAAATGTAGCCTAACTGTTGGACCTTAACTCAAGCATTCATTATGCATTTGCACTTTGCTGGAGAGGATCCCATATAAATTATGAATACTAAAAGCTGAGTCCATAACATCCATTAAATTGTCTTTCTGAAGGTGTGCTTTGGTTGAGCAATAACTTATCCCCCAGGTTTTTTTCTCCTTCTTTTCTCTTCATGGCATCCTTGCAGCTGTGGCCTTTGGCACACATGGCATACGCCTGCAATGAGGGCTTTTAGGGACTAAAAAAAAAGTGTGATTTCACAAAATTTCTGGGCGTGACATGCATGTGCTCCCAAGACAGATCTGAACATTACTATGAAGCTGGCACGGTGAGACTTAAAAATCTGAATCAGAGGAAATCCTGGCAACACCTTAAAAAGACTTTTTTTTCCCTCTCAGATGCCAGATTTACTTACAAAGGGACTTTAGTTTCTTTTCTCTAAATCCAACATGTAACTACACACATTTTGAGTAGATGAAAGTCTTCAAACATTTCTTGTGTTTATGAAGGAATCTAAAAAGGAATAGCTTGGTTATCATCTAAGATGCCTAACATCCTAAGAAAATAAGCTTTTTCAACAAAAGTATGTTTTCCAGATCACACTTTTTAATGTGGAATTGTGATTTTCTTTGATTCCTGCGTGAGCCGCATCTCTGCTCTCATATTTAAATAATTACAGGGTTTATTTTTATTCGTTCTTTTGAAGCTTAAGAGCGCGCACTTACCTGTGAACTCAACATCCAGAAATAGGAACCGAACAAATGTGCACTCTTAAGCCCTCCACCATTCAGACTAAAGCTACATAGTAACTAAATGTGAGTTAAAAGTTAAACTAGAGGCGAGTTAAAAGCCCTACCTTCTTTGGTTTATCGTTTTTTTCCTTGCTCTGTTCCAAAGAAAAACTTGAGGGATGTTACCGTTTTACGCGTCCGAGCTGGACTGGAAAGATCTTCAGCGGATCTCCGCCGGCACAAAACAATCAGATAGGTCCGAAAATTCCTCTTGAGAGAAAAAAAAGAAAGGGGAGGAAAACAACGGCGCTTGATCAGCCGCTTCTAGCCGAAGGCATTCCTCTGCGGAGCGCAACAAAAGAATGACACCAGACTCCCGTTTTTTTCCACACTCTCTCTAAAAGTTTAAGCCAGTATTTGTGTCATCCGTGATGGGATCTAGGTGTGGATCCAGTGATCCGGTGAAGAGACTTCGCCGCGTGACTGAATGAGAACCAAGTGACCAGGTGCAGGTGTTGGTAGAGAGATCTGCCCCGCTGTCCTCTCCCTTCTGTTCTGCCCCCACCCAGCCTTCCCTCTCCTGTTGGCCCACAGCAGCATTGGGCCAAACCTCTTGGTACACCATATGGGTATGATTAACCCCGTCAGTGCCGGGAATTATTAACATCTCTAAGTCCGAAATGTGTTTTATTCTCTGTCTCTCATCTATACGATGAAACTGGATGGGGACTCTTTTGTGAAAATGCTTTCCCCTAAATCACTCTGAGTGTCACACACTATTCTTATACATGAGCTGGACTGCTATTCACTATTATAAGAGAGGCAGGGGATCTGCTTCTGGGTATCACCATGCCTCTCCAAGCTCCACATGAGAGCCAAGTCACCCGAAAAAGATTCCAGGGATTCCTCCATGGGTGGCTCCTGCGCTCATGACAACAGTGACAAAGCAAGCCGGGGATGGTGGGGGGCGCGGGCGACTCAATGTAAAGGGGGAATGATCATGTGAACTGAGCCTTGAGCTTGAAATTCAAACAGCTTTTTGAGCGCTTTTCATCATACTGGGGGCTTCAGGGACAGCTGTGACGCAGGGGTGCGGGGTGGTGGTGGTGGTGGGGGGGCACACAAAAGAAGAAGGGGAATTGCATTCAGAGCGACGGGACAGTAAATAAACGCAGCGGGGGAAGTGAAGATGTGTGAAGGTTAATGAATCCGTGGATGCGCACGCTTGCGCGTCACGCGCAACAAAAGCTTTGGGTGTCGTCCACATGTGATGAAGAGGCAGCCGTGTCAAAGTGTAACAAGGAGGGACTCTTTTGTTTCCCGCCCCGCAGGAGGCATCCCCTCTGTTTCCAGCAGAGGAAGTGAGTCACGGGAGTGTGCCGAGTTCAGGTTTCCGTGCGCTCTAAACTTTGGCCGCATGGACACCAGAACCCTGGCCCGGTTCCTTTGACGTCATCTGTTTCTTTCAGCGTCTATCTTTATCCCAGCCTTCACACATCAGTGCCTCGACTTGCAGACCTTATTCTCAGGAGCAGGTATAGATTTGCTGTGAACGCGAGGAGATAGAAATTAGTGGCAGGAGATGCCTTTTTTCATGCGTGATGGATGGATTTTACTTCATGGAGATTAGAAGACAAAAAAGAGTGTTGCTTTTTTCTTTCTTGGCTCACAAAGAGCTCAGTCTAGAGATGGATTGGTGAGGTGAAACATTAGGTGAGCGTTTATCCCTGTAGGTCACAGGCACTGGATGAATCGTGTTTCTACAGACACATTCATCATGACAATTCTGCCCCTTTGAAGAAAAACAACCCCTGGTTTCTTTCCTGGAGAAGTGAAAAGTGTCTGAACATGTCTGCACCTCAAAGTCTCATCTGGATTACAAATGGACTGACTATAGTGATCCCGGAGGAAATTGGGAGAAGGAAAAAAAATATATAAGCATTATCCTCTATGATGTTTAGTCAGAAACCCACCAGCAGTTTATAGGCTCGTTTTACCCCCACAGGCAAGAAAAATGTAAACATCCAAATGTAAGAAAGGGAACAGGTGCCGCCTGTCATCCTCCAGCCTCACACCCCGCTGATTATCAAAGGAGAGCAGATATGCAGAGCACTTTTGACATGAAGGGCGCATACGTGGCACTCATTCCAGTCACAGCCTGCTCACCTCGCACTGAATCGCAAGTGAGGTGACTGCTCTGGCACACAGAGCAGTATGCAGGCGCGCGGGGCTTGTGCATGCAGCCTCCAGTCTGCACTTATCCAACGCGCCACGTGTCCGCGGGGCCAGCCAGCCAGCCGCCCATCTGCCGGGAAGACAAGACTGGCCTCCTCCACTGCTATAAAATACAATACAGCTGTCTAAAAAGTGTCCCTGCTTCATAACAAGGGGGTGTGCGGTGGTAGTGGTGGGAGAGGGAGGGGTGGGGTCGTGTTCAAATTGAAAGGAGAGCGCAGTTCTTGCGCGTTAACAAATCTGTCAGCACTCTTTGGCAATAGCCAGTTAAGTGCCGCAGCGTAAAAACGCTCCAAAACGGTGTTTATTTCCAGGATGTACTAAGGTGCAGCTTCGTCTTAACCTCACCTGTGTGTGCACGAGCGGCAGAAGGGCCCTTCCGGGGCCCAGAGAGAGAATCAGCGAGAGGGAGAAAAAAAACCTGTACAACTCAAAGGGTGAGAATGTATCGCACACTGTAAACCCGAACGTTCAAAGTAATTAAATATAATGAGTAACTAATACTCAAAGTTTTCTAAAAAGCTCTATTAACTTAATCATACAAAGTTTGTGTAACACATTCCCTCTTTTTGAGTACATGTAACTAATCTTTTTTAATTAAAAATAAAATATGTTTAGGTTAAGTAAATTAAACTTAAAAACATAATTTTTGTATAATTTACAGAATTAAGTAATCGTGTTCTGAAATTTCTTATTTATGTTGTTTCAAATAGGTCGATTAAAGAATTTGTTGCCCCGCATACTCGCATATTTTGCCCTCAAGTGTTTGTCATTATTTTTTTATAAATAAATAAATTAATTAATAAATAGTTATAGAAAAATAGAAAAGAAAACACAAACAATTAAAGTCGAAATGTTATTTCATGTTATTGTTTTTGAAGAAAAACGTTGATGAAGAAAAAAAAAACAGGTAAACCCAATTTTGTTTGGTTTTCATAGGTTTTCTTTTATTTTGAAAAGGTACGCAGTCTCTGGCAGACATGATCCATGTGACTGTCAACAGCCAATCGGGTTGTTGCAGATTTGATGTACGTTAGCGGTGCGTCCATTTTAGCAAGTTTCCCAAACGAGGGTGAAGACGTGACGAGAGATTGTCGTAGTTCTTTATATTTTCAGTATTTCTTCACCTTAACACAGCGGTGGAGTTATTTTTTCCTTCAACCTGTCTTGCCTGGAAGAAGAAAAAGAGGAAACAATTTACCGAACGGGACTTGGTGAGTGAGTGTTATTTTATTTTCATTCATCTGATATTTAACAATGTATGATTTGTATATTTCTCGAAATGGCAGACTTTGAAAGGGAAATTTTGTTGTTTTATGTTATATTTATCATGTTCGTAGAAGTTTTGGCGCGTTAAAGTAGGCTTCGCCCGGACATTCCACCCCCCATACGTGCTATGTAGCTTCAAATAGTTAGGCAAAAAAAACAAAAAACAGAAACAACCTTATTTTTTATTATTTGTACGGATTATCTGTATATTGTGTTTGAATGATAGGCCATCAAGGTTGGACCGAAGAAAACTGTTTCTTTTCCGAGATCCGCGTGTGCAGGAAGAAAGAAGATGGCGACCGAACTCTGAACCTGAATTTATCATGTTCGTAGAAGTTTTGGCGCGTTAAAGTGTAGGCTTCGCCCGGACATTCCACCCCCCATACGTGCTATGTAGCTTCAAATAGTTAGGCAAAAAAAAAATAGAAAGAAACAACCTTATTTTTTATTATTTGTACGGATTATCTGTATTTTGTGTTTGAATGATAGGCCATCAAGGTTGGACCGAAGAAAACTGTTTCTTTTCGGAGATCCGCGTGTGCAGGAAGAAAGAAGATGGCGACCGAACTCTGAACCTGTTAAGTTATCTGAAGGACCAAGCGCCCTCTGCTGGACATTGGACAACGCCTTTCTATTCAGAACTGGTAGGAACTTTACTTGCAGCCCTGCGAACGGCAGAGCACTCCTTGACAATATTGAACAGTCAAACTTGAACTCGCGAACCCTTCTTAGCTGAAGTCATGAGAAAAGAGATGCAGTTGTAATTTTTTTTTGTGTTGGTTCATTCAGTCTTTTGCTGAGTCACCTTGAGTTATATTTTTTATTTTTCATTTATGGTAATACTGTAACATTGTGCAATCTGAGTTATTTTGTTGGTCAAAGCAATGACCGGGAAGAGAGATAATAAAATTTAGGAAACCAAATGTGACTTTGATAAATGTGATAAATGAACTAAACGTAGAATTTAAATAAAACTGAGTTAATTATGAAACCTGAACTTGATCAAACTAGACCTTAGACCAGTGGTCCCTAAACTTTTTGTGACTGCAGACCAGTCAACCACTGGGTATTTTACTGCGGCCCGGGGGGAGGGGCCTCTTTATGGGGGTAAGTGTTTGCCAGGGATGGGGGGGCGTGTGCTATGACAAAGAAACAGTGATCTTGGGTGCAACACAAATTTATTAATAAAACCAGAACAACATCAATCTCTGGTAACATGTTCTGCCTAATGGTACGAATACTATGCAAACAGGCTCGGAGTGAGGGAATCACCTGTTGCAATAAACCCATATTTTAAGTAGGATTCCTGGTAGCCAACTTTTTTTTTCTTTTTTTCCCATTTTTTTCGTGAAGTTGTAGCACACTGACTGACTACTTTTAGCGCCCGAGTGACTAAAATATAACAGAGAATCCTGTGGATTTTCTAAATGAAAAGATTTTGTAGAAATCAGAAAGCACTACAAATGGTGAACACACTATATAGTGATTAGGGTGGTAATTCGGACACAACCTGGGTTTCTAAAGAGCTTTTTGGGGTTGTTTTCAGTCCTGCAGTATCTTAGCTGTTCCTGTTCTTTTCTGGACTTAGAGGTCTGAGGTCTTTCCAGGTATCTGTTGTAGCCACTCTTCCAGCTTGGGGGTTACTGCCCCAAGTACTCCAATTACCACAGGCACCACTGTCACCACACCACTGTGTGTGTGTGTGTGTGTATATATATATATATATATATATATATATATATATATAAATGGTAGCGTTCATGTTAGCTGTAGTTCATGATGATGTTTTGTAAATATATAGTACTTATTGTTATACTCAGTTGTAATGATGACACATTTTGTGGTTAAATGTTTTGATGGTCTTGACTTTCTTTTTCTTTTTTTTTTTGCCCTTAGGTTTCTGGTTCCAGTATGATCTGGCAGTGTAAGTTGTGTACAGCATCTTTCACCACTAGAACACAAGTGTTGAAACACTGCAAGCTTCAGCACAGCCATTTTTCTAGAGTCTGCCCTCTTCCATGCATCTATCCTGATTGCATTTGTTCATTTCAGACATTGAATGCACTGAATACTCATTTGTCAAGATATCATACAGTAAAATCTAACAGTCTTAAAGAGCAAAGTCAGGGGGATGTGGTATTTAAATGCCCTATATGCACATATCAGAAACCCCTCTGTCAGGCAAACCTTTTCAGTCATCTCAGAAAACATTTGAAAAACCACGAAACAGTAGCATGCCCCTATAAGGATTGTAGCTATAGCACAAACGTATACTCGTCATTCAATTCTCATAAAAGTAGAGCACACCAAGCAAGTTGTGTATCAGACTTCCAGACTAGTATTGTTGCTGAGGCTAGCTACAATCTTAAAGCCAGTATTTCTGAGGTAACAAGTGATGCAGATGAAAGTCCTGGCCCAAGCACAGAAGTGGGGAATGATGATCAGTGTGACACTGACAATCTAAGAAATCAGCTGAAAAAAAATGTATCTTCCTTATTTTTAAAGATGCAGGCTATCCTCCATGTGTCAAACACAGCTACACAAGAAATAGTAGATGACCTGAATCAGATCTTTACGTTATCTGAGCCGTTAATCAAAGAGGCGGTTAGTGATGCAATGCAAAGACATGGTCTCAGTATTGCAGAGCCTACACTGAGAGCAGTTGTTGCTGCTGTCATGGACTGCAATGTTCTGACTACATCAACCTCTAGAGGTGCTGAGTTGAGTACATATAAGTGCAGAAAAACCTTTCTAGAGCGCAACTATCCTTGTGTAATGGCAGTGGAGTATCAGTTGGAACAGCCTGGACATACTACCATGTATGTTCCTATTCTTTCAATGATTCAAGAGTTGTTAAAAAACACAGACATTTTCAGCAAGATAACTGAAACACATACTGCATCTGATCAATACAAGTCGTTCTCTGATGGGTCTTATTTCTTGGGGAATGAGTTACTGTCAAAAGGGGATCTCACACTACCACTCCAACTGTATGTTGATGAGCTTGAAATTGCCAATCCGCTTGGCACATCACGAAAAATTCATAAAGTTTGCGCTGTATATTGGGTCATTGCTAGTGTCCCACCAAAATACAGATCAGTATTACAGGCTATACAGCTAGCACTACTTGTGAAAGTGACAGACCTCAACAAGTATGGATATGCTGCTGTACTTGCTCCATTGTTGCATGATATTCGCATTTTGGAACAAGATGGTGTCTTCATTGAAAGACTGGGCCAGAATGTCAGAGGCACCATCTTTTGTGTTTCTGCTGATAATTTGGCTGCGCATGGACTAGGTGGCTTTGTGGAGTCTTTTAGGGCAGGCCATGTTTGCAGATTCTGTTTGGGTTCAGTTGATCAGTTTCAGGTTACTGAAGTCAGAGAGCAAACGTTTCCTTTGAGAACAAAAGCCAGCCATGACCACCATGTACTAACAGTTCAAGAAAATGACACTTTGAGCAGCCATTTTGGTGTTAAAAGTGATTGTGTCTTGCGTAAGTCCTTGAATTACTTCCATACAATCACAGGATTTCCTCCAGACATACTCCATGATCTTCTGGAGGGTGTCATTCCAGTGGAGCTATCTCTCTGTATTAAAAAAATGATCTTGCTAAAGTACTTCACTTTGGAGTATTTGAACCACAAGATTACGTCATTCCCATATCAGCACTCTGATAAAGTGGATAAACCTCATCAAATACCCAAAACGTTCATTTCTCGCGGAACGATTGGAGGTAATGGACACGAAAATGCCACTTTGCTACGACTCCTTCCATTACTTGTTGGTAGTACAGTACCAGAGGGTGACAAGGTATGGGAAGTTTTGATGGAGCTGAAAGACCTGTTAGAGTTAGCTTTGTGCCCATCATTTACTGATGAAACATTGGACTATTTTATGTGTAAAATCAGTGATCATAGACGGGCTCTGTTGGAGGTTTTCCCAGAGATTCGTCTTCGTCCGAAACATCACTTTGTGGAGCATTATCCTGCTCTGGTTAAGTGCTTTGGGCCCCTTCTGCATCTTTGGACCATGCGATTTGAGGCTAAACACCGCTTTTTTAAAAGAGTGGTGCATGACACTCAGAACTTCAAAAATATTTTGAAGACAATGGCAGTCAGACATCAACACATGATGGCATATCATCTTTCTGCACCATCATTTTTCAAGCCAAAAACTCAGGCCTCCAGGGTTGACTCTGTTCTTGTTTCAGCTTTGCCAGATGTTGCTCAGTTACACATTAAAGAACAAACAACTAGTGACACAATTTATCAGACATCAAAGGTGATCATCGATGGCACAGCCTATGTCTGTGGAATGTTTCTGTCTGTAGGAGCCAGTGGTGGATTGTCTAGGTTTAGCAAAATAGAGCAGATTTACCTCATAAATGACAATGTCTCTTTTCTGTGTTGTGATCATGACTCATGGTATCTAGAGCATCTACGGTCCTATGAGCTGTCAACTGCAAACACAAGCCTGTCAATCCACCTGCAGTCTGGTCTCAACGATACAGTCCCTCTCTTGGCATACAAGCTACAAGGCTCGCTGCTACTGACCCCCAAGCGGTTTATACAAGTGAAAAAGAACTAAGTTCATGTAAATATGTGTTATTATCATCATTGTTGTTGTTGATTAAGAATATTATTTCTTTATCTATATTTTTTTACCATTTGAGTAATACTAGTTTTCTTTTCATTAGCACAATGTCATCTACATCCTCACAACAACCAATGATTCTTCGTGTTGTTGAGACTGACCGAGCTAGAAAATTAAAGCTCAGTTCACGACCAGTGTCAGTTGATGCACTGATCAACATTATAAAAGAACAGTTGGAAATTGATGTTGACTTCACTTTGCAATATGAAGATCCAGACTTTGACGGGAAACTCACTACCCTAGCAGACATTGAGGAATTGCCACAAAAAGCTGTTGTGCACATCTCTCTTTCACAAGACTCCAGCTCTCTTGCATCTACTGAGATATTTTCAGATGTTTCATCTCCAGAACGCCTCTCCAGGTGGCCTTCAGGTACTTTTCCAGTTCCCACATTTGCATTTGACGTCGAGCTGAAACTTAAAGATGGAAATGCTGAATACGAGAAGAACAACAAATGCCTTAAGTTGACAAGAGACCAAAAGCACGACATTTTAGAAAAGCTTGCATCTACCATGTATGGATTTAAGGCGTACCCAAGTGGTAAGGAGATTGCAATGGCTGCTGAGGCTCTTGTGGCCAAACACCCTTGCTTGAAAGAAGCAGGATCGGAAACTGGCTACAGTGGTTGGACAAACAGCCTTATGTTTAAGATGGGAAATTACAGGACCAAAATGAGACGTGCTGGATGTCAGGAGGTCACTGCTAATTCAGGAAAAAGAAGTAGATTTAATCCTGAAAACGAATCTTCACATTCGAACATTAAAAAACCCAAGCGAGCAGAAGTGAACTTTCTACCTAACTTTCCTCAAGGACAAAATCCTTCGAGCCTTGAACAGTTGAGGCAGACAATTGTTCAGGAAGTCAAAAAGACTGAGAGGAACCTGCCCTTGATTCAGAAGATGATGGAAACAACATTTCCTCTGCGCCGACAAACCATAGTGATGTCCTGTCCACCGGTTATTGAGCTCCTGGACCTGTGGCCTGCTCTGAAAATAGAGTCGGAGGTAATCTGTATCAGCTCTCTTCTTAAAATGAAAATTATCATTCTTACTCATGTGGCATCCATGTGCTGCTTTATAAATTTGTTTGAGATTGTTTTATTTTTAATTGAGCTCTCTTGTTGCATTTTTTTCCTCCTCCTGCTGTTATTTTTATTCAGGTGTATGCAGAGTTTCGGCGGATTACAAATCAGAACCTGCCCAACACTTTTTATGCTGAACTTGACCGTCATCTTCCTCGACTTATGACCATATTCAGACAAAAGGCATCAAAAACTGGGGAGACTGCAGATGCTCTGGCAGAAATTTTGAGAAATCACGATAAACAGGTAAATCAATTATTTGACATCTCAAGTTGATCTAAATAGTGATGATTTTTTTACTGTTTTGTTTTAGGTTTTTTTTTCCTTTCTTATTTTTGGCAATTAGCTTTTTTTTCTACCCCTAGTATTGCATTTTGTCCATTTTATATTTGCCTTATGTCTGATTGCATGAATCTGTATATTAAGTATATCATCTATGGATTGACTTCTGCATCTGTACCTTTTTGTTTTTTAATGTAAATAGGAAATCCATGACATTCACACCAAGCGCACTACTGTTCTTCACGCCCTGCCTGTTTATCTGCACGAGGATGTCTCTGGAGTTTTTAAAACTTGCACAGTGAGTTTCTTTAAGTAACAAATAGATACTACTGTTTATTATGTAAATGGTTGATCAAAATGCTATAATTTTGTTTAGTCTATCTATAGTTTCCATAAATGGTCTGCTTTCTTTGGTGTCACTACAAATTAACTGAATTGGCATATTGTTTCTTGTGATAAGATCTTCAGTAAGACAAACTCGAACCGTATTAGTGTGTTACATCCCTCTTCAGGGAGGAGGGAGAGAATATGTAACAAAGAAAACTATGATAACCGGAGGGGGTTAAAGTTTGGCCACACAGCCGTTTATTTGGGTAACATAAAAAATTAAAGGCAACTAACCAACAAAACACCAAAGGTGGAATAGATGATGATGGATGATGATGGAACTTAAGCTCTCAGGCTTTATAGCAGGACAACCATGACAGAAATGCAAAACACAAAATTAATCAAAACACAAACGAGGTCCACAAGAGTAAATGCAACAAAAAAACTAAGGGGGAAACCAGAGGCGTTCACAAGCTAAGGCCAGGCAGACAGCAGGGGCAGGCGGAAGAAACAATCTCCTCTCAGGTATTCAGCCGCCTTTGTAGCAGAGGATTCTGGGAGCTTTTAAAGCTTCCCTCCCAGCCAGGTGATTGGAAGCCCTGCAGAACGAAGTCAGCTCTGCAGTGGGGTGGGGGTGGGGGGTGGAGTCAGCAGCTGTACAGGAGAAGGACTTCTGCAGGAACTACAACTCAGACATGCACATACCCGCACAAAACAAGTGGACACAACCAGGGGTCGTAACATAGCTTATCAGCTTAATATGTCTATTTCACTGCATTTCAATTCTGTGGTAAATTGATTGATTTGTTGTGTAGAGCAGGTGTTTTCTGTTAATCACTGTAGAGGTATTGGATTTTTGGATTCTCTTAAATTAGGATATACTGTTTATTTGATTATGATTGGCTTCTCTCTTTTTCTTTTTTTAAATTAATTCAGGTCGAGTTTGAAGAGCCGGAGCTTGATGGTGTCGCAGTGGGGCTTCTCACTGTCATCAATGACCATGACTCAAGTCCAGTGCACTACGAGCCTGTCAAAATCTCTGTTGTGATGGAAAGTGATGAAGTGGTCAGCCTCCCCAGATTCAGTGATGCCTTCGTGGTAATGTTTGGACTCATCTATGCAATGCACCTCAAATATCCCAAACCACTGACCAACACGTTTGAATTCACTCAAAAGATTTTACTTGGTCTAGAAGCTGGTAAACTACCACCCAGGTTGCAGACCCTTAAAAATGACTTGATGATACATGTGTAAAACAAAGTTGAAATAAGAAAAAAATATTGCACCACACTGCATTTTAATGCAAAAGTAAAGCAGATGTTTGGCTTGTTTTTAGGTTTCTTTTAACATATTTTTGTTACACAATTGTGGGTTTTGGTGCCGCCCGTTTAAATGTGGCAAATGCAAAACAGTTATGTTGAAGAAATGTTCTGTTACATTATTGGTGTAATTTCTTCATTTTTTTGGATTCTTAAATTTTTTGATCACCTGATGTGTGAGAAGCGTAGAAAGTAGCCAGTAACGAGTATTGACACTAAATTCAGGGAAGCTGGAGAGTTTCATCTTTAAAATGTCGCTATACAAAAAAAAATGAAGTTGGTAAAGTATGTTCTTCTTGTACTACAATTTCAATATATAAAAACATTTATTTTATTTTTTATTGATTTAAAATTTATCAAAGTGTATGATTTTTTGTTTTTACCATTGCACAGAAGGGAGTGAGCCTATAAGTTAGACAGATCTTTATAACATTGTACTGTATTTAAGTTACTGTTACTCATTTTTTTTTAGGCAATCATTTGCCTTACAAAATTTAAGTTTTGAATTTTGTGGTTTTGAGTTTACTGACTCAAAAAATTTAATTACCCCTGTACTTGACGGTAACTAATAAAATTAAGTCCTGTTCAAATAAAATTGTGGTGTTGTGTAATTATTTTTTTTAAGTTATGCAAACTTATTCCTGTCGCTTGAAAACTCGAAATTAGTGAGTCATAGTGACTGATGACAATTAAGTTGTATATTAAGTCATATATACTGTAAATTTTTGATTTCCAAAAAATTAACACTTCTAATTAACTTATCAAAAAATACAAGTAGCACACAATTAAATCTTTCAAGTTATGGAAAACTATGACTTTTAAGTTTATTAACTTAAAATAATTGTGGCAAATGATTGCCTAAAAAATTTTAAGTAGGGGTAACTTATTCGGGTTTACAGTGCAGCAAACGTGTGCATGTGGGCGTTGAAGCGCAAACACCACATGCGCTTGCGCCGCATCTTGAATACAAATTGAATTCTCTTATCTCTCCTCGCACCCTTTCAGTTTGCTCCCCCCCCCGAACGCATCCGAGAGACACCAGACTCCAGGTGAATTTTAATGTCAGGGCGACGAAGGTGATGAAGGCGCTGCAATCTGTTCGCTCTGTCAAGCGCGTTTGTGCGTAAAGATGTCGTGCACGCGTACTTGTGTGAATGGCTCTACAGTATTTGCGAAGTGTGATTGCTTGGGGTTAGGCACATTCATCTGTCTAGTGTGATCATGGCTCCCTCTAACAGGGGCCAGGCGTGAGCGCGCACTCTGTGATCTCCCAGATAAGAGTCATCCATCTGCTGCGTCTATCTGTCAGGGTCCGGGCAGCTCCTCTTATCACTGCACTCACCCACTACCCCCTCAGTCCTTCTCACTCTCTACTATATTTTGTCTTGCTTTGCTGTTGTTTCTTCCTTCCAGTGCACTTCAAACGCAGTGCTTCATCTTGATTTTGCCGACTGCAGATAATAACGCATGCTTGCGTCGCGGTGTTAAAACTATGCTATTTTGTCTGTGGCGCGCTGAGTGTGCGCAAACATGCACGAAAGAATGCAAAGCCTTTGCAAACAAGACTGAAACAGGCAGGTAACCGCGGGGCCACACCTTCAGCTCCTCAGATTATTGATGGTGCTGCAGACAGCAGCTCAAGCTCTGTTTGTTCTTCCAAAACATTTGCGCCTTTTACGCAAATTTTACGCTTCATTTTTACATCCAAGTTGGAAAGTGAGGCAGGACTCGAGGAACTGCGCGGGAACACGAGAAGATGACCAACACGAGAGGAACACCGGAGAATAACGACCCCCCCACACACACACACACACAATAAAGGCGTTGAAACCCACACAGCAGCCTGTGGTGGCTCTGCTGTCCCAACACTATGGAAATACAAATATATGGACTTGGTCTGTCACGGTCAATATTACCTAAACCAGCCCTGTTATCCGGGAAAACATGCGCACTAGGGTGCCTGAATGACTTCCAACAGGAGGCAAAACAACTGAGTTTAACGTGAGCTCACTCCTGGCGGCACAAAGCGCTTTATCATCGGTATTAATAGTATATGCCCATGCTTTGGGCTGCATACTCCGGGTGCTGCTGCGGGACAGGTTTTTGCTGGTGGAATATTTATAGCTGTGCATTAAAAGAGGAATCAAGGGTTTAGGCGTTCGTTGTAACAGAGCAGCGGCTCCTTTGTCTGGGCTTGCTCAAAAATGCCTCTCCTGCGGTTATTTGCATTGCTGCATTCAAACTGTCAATATCACACCGCTCTCATCAGACGGAACACAAAAAAGCAGCTTTATCTCGTGTTTTTTTCTTCCCCCTCCTTTCAGGGTGATTTGCATCCAGTCACAGCAGAGACAAGTTTGCATTGCAACACTTTGGTTTTGCTGGAGGAAAAAAAGCTTTAAAAAGAAAAGTTTGAGACATGTGAATGTTTGAACATTCATTTTATGAACACTTTTAACTTAAGCGTATTCTGTTGCAACCTAGTTAATAAACATGGCACAGCGTTTCTCAACACTGCCATCTTGTGGCTATTTTGTGTAACACATTTGCGCAATCTTCTCAGACGTATTTGAAAATTAAATTAATTAGATAAATAGAAAATAAATAGAAAAATAATGCAACGACATTATGTTACGACGGAGTAAAATGGCAAGTATAAAAAGAAGAAAAGTACATATAAAATACAATACAATAAAAGCATGATAGAAAAAAACTATACTTTTTTTACAAAATAGTTAGTTTTTGCTGGTTAATGTACAACTTTTTATCGTAAAATTTAGACTTCTTTCCCATAAATTGTGGGGTACGGTTCTTACAATCCTTTCTCATAATTGTATGCTTTAAAAACTCATAATCTAGCAAGGATGAAGTCATGCTTTTTTGAAAATAAAGTTGTAATTTCACAAAAATAAAGTTGTGAAATTACAAAAAAGAAAAGATAACAGACTCGGCTTTTAAAATGTCTGGCACATTAATGAAATAATTGATTGTCTTTGCTAAGACATTTTAAAGCTAAATACAATGGGGAAAAAAGCATGACTACGATTTTACTGTCGTAAATTGATTGTTTATAATATATAAGTATATAGAAGATGCACTATAGTATATATAAGTGTCCGACTTATCGCTCATAATTGTACAACTTCTTTCTTGTAAAAGTGTGACTCCTTTTATGGGTTTTGAGACTTTTCTCTTGTAAATTGAAATTTTCTCTTTATAACTGTTTGACTTTTTTCTTATAATTGGAAATTTACCATTGCAAAATATTGACTATTTTCCTAATGATTATTAGCTTTTATTCAAATAAATAAAAAAATTCACAATTGCCTTTTATTTTTGTAAATTGCAATTTTTCTCATAATTTTACTTTAATCAGGTAAAAATAGTGTCTTTTATAGGCGTAACTATTTTCATGAATTTTTGACTGTTTTTCTTTTAATTAAAAACACTTTGTTGTAAAGTTTTAACTTTTTCTTTTATTTTTTACAATTTTTTTATGGGGGCCCTAATTCTCCATTGTATCATGTACACACAGAAAAGACAAATGTTAAGGTCTAACAACCTTTTTTTTTAATTAGGTAGGAGTCAAAATATGGACTTTCCAACAAACAAAAATAAATGGAAATAATAAACATGTAGGCATCAGTTAACTATGGCATTCTAGAAAACACATCACACAAAATAGAATTTTTCTGATCAAGTCAGTGAAAAAACTCCAGATCGTTTTTGCAAACACATTAATTCATATTTATTTACAGATCCACAGCTCCATAGGAAAAGTAAGTAAATCCAGACACTAAGCGTATTACAGGGTCTTCTGTGACGTCGCTGTGACTGACGGAACAGCACGCTCCCTCTACACATCTCTATCTGTCATTATGCTGCTGTCATGTCGTCCTAACAGGCATGCCGTATTGTGTAGAAAAACCTAATAAATACCAGACCTTTAGAAAGAAAAAAAGCCCGAAAACATGTTGCATGGGTTCAAATATACAAATAAAGTTGAAAAATATTTTTGAATCTGCTGGAAGAGCAGGTTCCATAAATGCAGGAATTCCTGGAACTGATATTCAAACTACATGTTAATGGATTACAGAGTGTAGGCTGAGAATAAAGGGATGGAAATATGAAGAACAGGAAGAGATAATCATCATACATATTTACTACAGTAGAGTACACACTTATTGACACACAACCAACTACAAGGAGGGTGCAAATGTCTGAAGATAAGTAAGGTTTTCCAACACAACTACCACCATGATCATCCCTGAGAACATGTTTTGGCTCAGAACTTGGTGTTTTCTGAAATGCAGGCTAACAAATTCAACACATCCGGCGTAGTTGAAAAGATAAAAACTTTTGGGCTGATAATTTAACCCGAGATGGTTTACTTGGGATTTAGAAATGAACTGCCATCAAGAAAAGGCGACCGAAGTCCTGCCACTGCACGCAAAACGTGAATGACGGTACAGCAGAAAAGACAGTTGTGACAGGAAAGACCTCGCCGCCGTTTCTTCGTCATTACAGTTGACCCTGATTTGAAAAAGAGTCTGTGCGTCTTCGGTAAGAAAAAGAATATTTTTGTGCATAAGAATTACAAACATCAGGAAGTCCCTATGGTGGCTCTTCAACAGATCGCACCATTGGTGCCGTTTTGCCCCACAATGCTAAAACCACTGAAGACTGAAAGGGGGAGGGGGGGGGGGGCGTTTGGGGGCATTTAAATATATGTTTTTACAAGCAGCCTCTGCAAATTCTAAGTGAAATCCAGGAGCTGAATCCACTGAGCCTCATTCCCTGGTGAGGGAGGAGAGCCGTTTTGGGTGTGTGGGGGGGGGGCTGAAGCAGATTCCTGTGCAACTCCTTTTCCTTTATTCCTCAGGCTTCTTCCTCTTCTTCATCCTCCTCCTCCTCTTCCTCTGGATCACTGTCATCAGAACCTGCAGGAGTAAAAATGGTCCCAAAAAAAAAAAAAGGAATTTCTTAACTTGGCAAAAATCCTGTTGTTTTGTTGTTTTTACATGTTCTTGTGGCATTTTTATCACGACGGAGGACATTTATGAAGAAAATTAAGCTTAAAACAGCATTTCTGAATATTTCTTCATTCAAATACTTGAACTGCATATGCTATGATGAATTCTGAGTAAAGTGTTATGCCTAATTCATGATTTTTCTAATGAAAAATATGTTGATACTTGATCTGCATATGCTACCATGAAATAGTTTTATGCCTATTTACATAATTATTAGGAACGTCCTTTTTGTCATGTGATTAATTGATACTGAAGGATTCTTAATGACCTGAATCTGTGTTGGTTAAGGTAGAACAGGGTTAGGATTATACAGGTTCGCTTCCTTCCTCTCTTCTGTCCTCTGTTTGTATGGATGTAAAACTTTGTTGATTGATTGTACTGATAGTGCATTACTCTCGCTTTGATTGCTTGAAATAAAGCATTTCCAATCTGATCCGATTCTTTTCCAACTTGTGGTGAATCAGGAGCCGACAAAAAAAGAAAAAAAAGATGGTAGTTGTGATGTAGAAAAGCCCCCTGCTCTGCTACATTCTGATTAGTGGATCAGGGGTCCCCCATCTTTCTCAGGCCCAGACCCATTTAACATCAGGCAATATTTTCATGGACTGTTCTCTTTAAGGCTGAAGTGGGCATCTGAACTTAGCTTCCAAGTTTATTTTTCTTCCCTTGTAAAATACCTGCAGCTGCTTTCAACTTTATCTGCACTCTAGACTTTGTGTGAGAAAAATTCAAATGTGATCTAGATCTTAAAAAACGACAGATTTTTAAAAATAGATCAAAAGATGATCGGAGTGGGACTTTAAATGTTCTGAAACGCAAGTGTCACAAAGAGGTCTTACCATCGATCACAATTTCTTCCCCACCATCCTCTTCCTCTCCCTCCTCTTCCTCGCCTGGACTCTCATCTAAAGAGAAAATAGTTCCACATTATACAACATTCAGGTTTTAATCCAGTGGAGTCACGATTGATGAGTTTTTAATCACAACATGAGAAACAAGAAACTAAAAGATTTTTTTCCCCCCAAACAGCTTTGGTCTTGAAATCATCAACTATTTAATGGTCTTACTGGTATAAAAATCAGTTTTGAGTTTGAGGTTATGCATTAACTGTTAACACTGACTTGCACTTTGTCCCCTGTCACCATCTTCCTCCTCCTCTTCTTCTTCTTCCTCATCCTCCTCGTCCTCTCCTTCGTCACCTTCCTCCTCCTCCCTGCGTTGGCGTTTGCTTCCTTCAGCCTCCTCGGTGGGCTCATCGTCCGAGTCAGAGATCACCACGCAGTCATCTCCGTTGCCGTTGCCCGCTGCTCTGGCGTCCGCACCGCTGCTGCGAGGAAACCAAAGTTCACGTGAACAACAGCAAACATCATGATGTTGGGATGCACCCCCACCTGCTCCTCCCAGCAGGAAATAACATATCAGGAAACTGGGAGAAACATGCCGTATAATTAAAGGGACTTCAGCTGAGAGGATTTACAGCTTAATAAGTGGTTTGCCCTCCGTCTTTGTTTTTGTTTATTTACCTGCCGTTTTCTCTGGGCTCCCAGAGAGGAGTGAGGTAGTATCTCAGCGGGTCTCTGTAGAGGTCGTCCTTGAGGATCTATACAACAACAACAACAACAACATCATGACTCATAAAGTTACCTTTTACTATGGTGTACATTTCTGTGGGCACACAGCGTAATAAAACACAAAATACTTTCTACTCATGGACACATTTTTGTTGTGGCCCATTTTCAAAAACTATTCATTGTATGAAACTTCATTTCTTGGGTCAAAAAACAAACATCTAGTTTTTGCTGATTTGTTTAGGAAAAATACCCAAGTTTCATAATAATAATCATTAAAACGATAAAATCAGCAATGATATCCTATAGACTTCAACTAACGTTCATAGATTTTAACAAGGCAGTGAAACAAAAATAAGATCTCGTTTCTTATAAAAGTTAATTTAGGAATAATATTAACATGAAAAATCCCTGTTAGGGTTTTTTTCAATATGCAATTTCTGTATAATGAGATTTTTTTATTCTTGTTTTTAAAAGATCCAGTAGAAAAGCAGGTACAGTAGCAGACCCTGGCCTTAACAATAAAATCCTACTGGAAACAAATCCTCAGTTTTCTGAAAACATCACCACACGTCATGTTCTGAAGTTCTGTTCAGTCCCGTTTACATTACACATCTCGAAACATCATAGGTATTTATTAATGGAAGCATCTTCACAGGGATAAACTAGGGGCGCAACTATTTACCTTTCATACGATTCCATTTAAATCTCCATTTTTGGGTCACTATTTGATTTGCTTTCATTAATGATTTGATTTGTGTGTTTCAAAACAACAAAAACTCAGACAACTTCTTTTTTTTTATTTGCTAATAAGCAAGTAATGTTAAACAAAAAACGTTCAGCTGGTTTATACTAAGCTTAGTTTAATGTAATTAAACAATGAATAATAAATGCTTCTTAAATTTAGCACAACACACGTTTGACACTTTCAACATAAACAAACTGGTTTGCAGTAGGAATGGAATGATTCCTTTTCCCAGCAGTCCGATTCACATCCAGATGGAGTTTAAACCCAGAATCCCAAGCAGCAACACACCCAACTCAGACCAGTCCCATTCACATTAACCTGAACGCTGCTATGGCAGATGGATTCCACAAATTCAGTTTTATTTTGTGCTAAGACAACCGGACAGAACTTCAAACCCAAAACAGCAGGACTCTGGGTGCCTAAATACAAAAAAAAAAAAAGTGAACCGCATACGGTCATCAGTACCTGTGCAACGTCATCTACTCCTGGGTTACTGTGGTCACTGAACCAGCTGAAGAAGGTCTCGTAAACGCCACGAGATGACTTCCTGGGTTCACTGTGAGCGGTCAAGTTATGTCCACGGTGCCACAAGATAGGATTGGAAAAAGACATGGGGGGTCCTAAAGGCATAAACAAAGTGTTCAGTGTCTGATTAAGACGTATTTTTTTTTTCACATTTATGTTCATCACAACACCATAACTTGTCTATAGAAAATCTGAACTTTAAAAAGTGTTGACAACTTACTAATAAAAGTCTAAATGAGATGCTTCAAATACACTGGATTTGATGTCACAACACGTTTAAAGAATTACATTCAGGTTTGATCCCAGGTTTGTTTACCTCCCATTCCGATGTGCAGCTCCTTCATGATTATGTTGTTCTGAAAATAAGGGTTTCGTCTGAAGTGGAATCGAATCCTGTAACCCATTTTGTTATTCTTAAAAGATTCAATCTGGAGAGAACACCAAAAAAAATGTCTCTACTTAGTTTTTGCATTTTTTTTTTACATTTGCAACACCCAGATTTTGAAATACGGCCTACCTCAAGATCTGTCATGTAGCTAAGTGCATCTTCATCCGTCTCATCAATGTGGGCTGAAAGATGAGGATGGTTCAAGAGCTGGAACATTGATGTTAAGATGTCAAACAAAAAGCATAAACAGCCACTTGTGGTTACTCTGTGGTCACTTTCATTATAAGGATACAGCTGTCACCCAAAAGCCTGGAATCGACTTGGTGATGGAGCTTCTCTGATCCAGCTGTGGGCGCCTCAGACGGCTTATCTTCTGCTCCAGCCTCTGGTGAAGACGGGCACTTTTCTTCTCAAGAGCATCTAGTCTCATCTGTACTTGTGCGAGCAGAGCTACCGACTGCCTGATCTCAGGGGCCATTTTTACTGACACAATGGCACACTCCCCGTCTTCATTGTCTTCATTCTCTGATGGGAAAGACGAGCTTGGTGTGGAAGAAGATCCAGAAACAGAATCCTCCCCATCATCCGCCTCAGGAGCGTCATCTTTCCTTTCAGCACTTCGTACAGATGTGGAGCTGTCTGCTGCCGCCGCCTGTGTCTTCAAGCCCGCTTTTGAAGACTGATGGCCTCCACCTTGTTTGTACTTGCTCCCATGCTTTCCCTGTTTTGCCTTTTCAGATGAGCACGGAGTCTCTTGACTGTCCTCTCCATCTCTCCCTGTGAGACTGGCAAGAGCCTCAGCAGCTACTATGGCTGCTGAGTCAGACTGATCCACAGGGTTTGATTTCTGCTGCTTTGTCTCTGTCGTTTTTTCGGTTTCTTCTTTTAAATCAGCAGGAACCTTAACTTCTGAGGACTGCAGTTTGTCTGTAGTGCTGCTGTCATGGCCTTTAGCACCGGAGCTGTTGACTGGCTGCGAGCGCTCCCCATCCGTGTGTTCTGCTGAACCACGATTTATCTGCAGAGCATCTGCTTGTTTCCCATCATCTTTTGGCTCTTCCTCAGCTGTTTCTTTAATATCAGATTTGCAATTGTTGCCATTTTCGTTTGGCAGCTCAGTCACTTTGGTGAACTTTTGGGGGACCTCGTCGTTTTCATCCTGGTCGGGTGATGAACTTCGTTTCCTCGATCCAGACTCAGCGGACTGTTTGCAGTCCGACAATTCACTCATGCTAGCTAAAAGAGCTAACGGGCTAAGGTAGCCCAGCAGCTCTAAACTATATAAGTAAGTGCGACCGATTAAACCACCTAGCTGGTTTACTACCCGTTCTGAATTTTATTATTGAGTCGTAATACAACATAGATCCGAGATAAACCTCAAACAGGAAGCAGCTCTCGTATTGTCCAAGCCTGCGCGAAATGTTAAAGATTAGCAATCGGAGGCTAACTCCGTTAGCTTGCGTTACCGTGTTTTGGAGTCCTAGCTCTGACGACTGCACCACTTATTCACGAAATAAATCCGAAATATTTTTCTTCTTTCCAGAAAAGCGAAACTAAACATGCATGTAAGTCATTACCGACCACTTTAGCGCTTTAAAATACTTTGTGTTTGTATTATCCGCTAGCTGGCTATCTTTGCATCGACGTGACCAAAAAAACAATTCTCCGATTGGCTATGGCCTGCCGCGCCAAAACGCCTCCACCAATAAGCGACAAGGGTGTGTTTGCGTGTTATTCTATAAAAACACAAACTGCCAACGGTTTCGTTGTTTACGAAAAATATGGGATTAAAAACATTTCATACCCTAACAAACATAGATAACAAAATGTAGATTAAGGGTTTGAAATTTTGGGATTATTGGGCTAGGCCAAGAAAACCGTAGTTATTCAAATCAAGCAAACTTTATTTACAAAGTCATTTTCAAACAAACCCAGAGTGATTTACAGAAAACATATATACCCTTGGGGTTTATTTAACCCTATGGGGTCCAGATGGCCCGATCCTTATATTGACGTGTTCTCCCTACCATGACAAAGGTGGATAAAGGTGGAGAGGATTTCATGTAATCCATGGACACCAGTGAAGATCACAAATCATTGAAGAAAAAAGGTTCAGCGCACTGTCTTGTGGGGTCTAGATGACCCCACTCCCAATGTTAAAGTGCTTAAGACAGCACAAGGGTTACAAAGGAAAAATTATACATATGCACATACAATGCCCTCCATCTCCCCGAATCCAAAATAATAAATCATAACATGACAAAATAATCAAACAAAAAATTGAAATATTTGAATTTAGCTAATCAAACTGCTGCCGTATTCTAAGGTAATATGACAACAACTATATAGGAACTATTAGTTTGAAATTACCCCCCAAAAATTAATGATAATCCAGGCGCGTTTTCATTTATCGCCAGTAGGGGGTGTACGTGAAACTGGGGGCTGGATTATACCAATTTATAAACTGATTTGGGTCACAGAAACCCTACTGGTCGGAGCTAAATTTAGACGCTGCTGCTTTCGCGAGAAGTCATGAAAACCAGGGGGATGCAGAGTTACCAGGGCTGACAGCGGAGTCAGCTTTTCCATTTGTGACATTCGACGCCGCACGTTGACTCAGGCGCCGTGCGTTTTTACGCAGGAGAGAGGGACGCTGGATCGACGCGTCGCTGGCCACCGCTGCGCGCACCATGAGTATCTGATACTAGTGTTTTCGGAGACGCGCTGCGCTCGTCTATGTCTGCAAAACATGTCCTTCTTGAGCCTACCGAGCCAAGATGGCCTTTTTACGGCGATTAAAGCAGGCAAGTCAGCCGCGGGGGCAGAGGCTCGGTCAGCCACGGACGCCGGCGACGGCAATAACGAGGAGGAAGACGTTGAAGATGATGACACGGAGGACATCCGGCTCATCCCCAGGTGTTCCCCTGTGCCCCGAAAGCGTGGGGCGTCCATCTACGAGGAGACCGCCGAGTACATGCGGATCCACTTTGCGCTGGCTGCAGGAAAGAGGGTGTCGTTTGCGGACACAACAGGTGGGGATCTGGTGGACGTGCGGGAATTTGTTGCCTTTGATTCCGACGACGAATCGGACAGTGAAAAGTGGGAGCAAGAGCAGGCAAAGTACCGGAAGCCACACCGGGAGCCCACCTACAGCCTGCACCCGGAGTTTCAGACCCCCCCGCACGGAGCCCTTCTCCACGTTGTGCACAAAAACAAAGTGGAAGTTGAGCATATAGCCCCTTCAGAAGATGACCCCCTCGCCTTTCGCGGTGTTATTCGCGTCCTTAACGTCTCCTTCCACAAAGCAGTGTACATTAGATCAACCATGGACAATTGGGCCACTTACTTTGACCACCCAGCAGAGTATGTGCAGGGATCCCACAATGAAGACACCGACCAGTTCTCCTTCAAGTTGTGTTTTGCGCCACCTTTCACCAACCATGGCTCTCGCATTGAGTTTGTCGTGCGCTACGAAACCGCAGAGGGGGATTTCTGGGCTAATAACTCTTCCCTGAATTATGGGGTAACGCTGCTCTTGTCCTATCATCAGGATGAACCAGCTGCGGCAAACACTGAAGAGCAGCAGATACGAAGTATCCTGAAACCTCCCAAAGCCTACAGGTAGCAGCATGCCAGAAACAAATGAAAGGGACAAAGATCCACATATTTTATTTGAAGTCCTGGTTGTCTTAAATATTGAGGGTCAAAATGGCACATAAGCAAAAAAGGCATCATAATTAAGTGTAAAATAAGGTGTAAAACATATATATATATATATATATATATATATATATATATATATATATATATATATATATATATATATATATATATATATATATATTCAAATATATATATTCAACTACTCCAAGGTTTTGTGGGTAAAATAAATAGTTTTGCTTAATTCAGCATTAATCACTCACGATTGAGCCCCTTTAAAACAAACTTGGAGCAGAAAAATCATGCAGTCAGATCTGCTGCAGGCATGTCATCCAGTCGAGCTCATGAAGCCTTTCTAAGACTGGTTTTGTTTGTCAGTCTGGTTTTTGCAGACACAGGTCTTTAGAAAGCATACACCCTTGCTCAGAATGCCAATCATCCAGTGGTGTGTGAGACGATCAAAATAGGCAAAGGGCAGGTGTCGTTTTCAGCCCTGGCCTTTCCCTGCTCTTAAATTTGCTTCTGACCTTTTCGATCAGAGCCATCACGGGAGCCAAACAATTTCAGAGGAGGAGATTGGGCTTCTGTCTTGTGGATGATTAGGAGACTGACAGACTTTTCCTCCTGTCTGCCGAGGCCGAGTAATCCCCCTTTTCATTTAAACATCAGCATGAAAGTATGTGATTCATGTTGCAAAGCTCAGCTGCAGAGACAGAAGCGGTAACAAAGATCCCTAAGCTTATGCAGAACCTACAAAGGGGCCAACTGGTGAATATAAAGTGATGCAGCTGCTATTCAGGTCTGCTGTGCTGTTATTTGGACGTTAGATGATTAATTCAGCTACAATGGAAGAATTATTGAACACAAGAAGTTTGTAATGGCACATTTCTAGCTGTAAAGCCAAATAATAATTGATAATCTCCAAACCATATGAGGAAGTTAATGACAAACATTTCTGGGTTGAAAAATATTGAATCTTGAGTCAATAGAAGCTCACAGATGTAACTTTAGACTCAAAAGTATTCCTGTCTGCTTCTATCCGAAGCCAGGAGTCAATCCTCTCAATGATAGTATTATTTTTAAAGTGTTAAAGATGGCGTTCTTCAATAAAGAATCTTTACATTTTAACTCGAATGCCCAGCGAGCTCACTAGGTGATGATAATTGTTTGCAAAGTCCACAAAAGTCAATAAGAAACCTTTTAACATTTAAGCATTTTTCTATGATACGACAAACAACTCAATAAGCTGATAGGTCACAAAGAGTCTTTGTACCTTCTGACCACATGATTGTCCCACTTCTTGACCTCTCAGTCACCTTCTCTGGAATCCTGCATCCCCCTTCTCTCCAAACATGCGTTCGCTTGAAAATCAGGAACATTTTTGTCTCCTGATATTCACTTTATTTTGTTGTATATGAGTTAAAAAAAAAGCTTATTTATTTTGACTGTTTCTGCAAATTAATTCAGCAAAAAAATATGTAAGTCAAATTTACTACAGCAAAATAGCACATTTATGTTCTCAACACTTACTGTTTTATTTAAGAAGTAGGTGAGGAGTTAGTGATAGTAAACACTGTTTCCACACATTTTTCACACATAATAGCACACTTCCTCTAAAAAAATAATCCAGATTTTTTTCTTCAAATACTGCACAGAGATGGTGCTGATCTTTAACGGAGGAATCTTAAGATCCAAACCCAAACAAATTCTCCTTCATAAGCTATTTTTGCCCCTTTTTCTGTTTTATTGTCCTTAAGTAAACTGTGTGGAAAGAAATGTAAAAAAAATGCACATCATTTTGTGGTATTGTATGTTTTTATATTTTTATTACAAACTAAAAATGTCTGTTATTGTTTCAGTCTGAGTGATGAACCACAGTCTGACGAAGAGCAGGACGGGGAGGAAGGTAAACACTTTAGCTGGGAATCCTTTTCATTCTGCTTCTCATACGATTACAGTATGACTTGTGCATTCACAAATTATGGAAATCTTTGGGAGATCAGTAGATTTTAGAATTTTGCAACATCCAAAATTGTCAAAGCAGATTTTAATCTTGCAATATTTATCCAAGTGCGAATTTACCCTTATTCTCAGTAAATACAATGCTTGTACTTTTAGTTTTGCTTTTTACTTTTTTCACCATTTTTTTTTTTTAAGAAGAAACAGGAATCTTCGAAACAGAGATTGCCAGGCCAATAGCTGTGTGTCCAGTCATCATACAGCCAGACATTGATGTAGAGGTAAGAGTCAATTGCAGTGTTTCCCAACCAGCTGTAGCTACAGTTATAACTTTTTAGTGAGTTACAGAAAAAGAGGGTCACGAAGGTTACAATAATAGAGGACTGTTGGTTTAGGCTTAAAGGATCCTGTCCCGCATGCTGTTATTAACGTGTTCATGTTTAACAGTTGAACAGGCCTCTCCATTTATAGACATCAAATATCTAATAAAGCATAACCAACATTTGTTTTCAGCTTGCTTGTTTATATTGTTCACAGCTCATTGAAGCTTCAGCAACAACATAGGTAATGTGTCACCACTGAAGCCTGTGGAGTGCACGTTACATTCCTGTCTTCTTTGTTTCCACAGCATCCAGCATGTTGGTCAAGTTTTCACGACTTGACATTTTCTGTGTCCATTTTGAATCCCCATCATTTTGTTTGGGAAATAAAAAAAAAAGTCCTTTTTAAAGCAAACAACACTAGAATACAGCCAACATTCTAATAATAACAGAATTATTAGATTAAAAAATGTACCTATGGTGTTCAGTATGGCAGAAAAACCCAAACATGTCATATTCTGAGTCATTAGGAGCATGTAGCTGCAGTCAGAATTTGACAGAAACTTCTGAAAATTGACAAATCACCTTTGATCAAATTAGTTTTCCATGTTTTTGTGTCTTGTCTATTTCATTTACTCAACAAATTAAAGAAAAAAAAGTTGTGTCACAGAATACAGGAAAAGTATCTACAATGTATGTGACCATCTTGTTGCAGCTTTCTATATCATGTTGAGTCTGAATGAAATCCTTTTTCTGAAAGCATGGTTGTATTTTACGCATGTAGCTAACATAACAGTCTTCATCTGCATGCTTTTTCATTTTTAGGAAAGCACTTAAATTTAAGGAAGTTAAAGCAGATACTGTCTGTAAGTTTCCGTTAAACCTCCAGGTGTTTTGACACCAGTTAACAAATAACTTTATCAAGATTATGTCTTCAGTGCATTTTGCACTCAAGTATTATCTCAAGTTTTTAAAAAAAAAGTGATAAAATGTAATTGCTTAGTTAACTGTAGTAAGTTTTATAATTAAAAAAAATCTGGTTTCTTTCAACAGTCTATTTGATGTAGACAAATGTTCCACAAAGGTTTTTGGATTGCAGTCTTTTCCAGCTACCATGGGTCATGAGGTGGATTGCATCAAATCAAATCAAACTTTATTTATAAAAAAGCGCTTCTTATACATTACGGAATTCAAAGGGGCTTTAACATTTAAAACCAAAAAAAAAACAAACCACACAATATTACAATAAAAACCCAACCCTTCACTCCCCTCCGATAACACCTATGACCCATAACCCCACACATAATGAATACTAATAAAAGTAACTGCTAAAAGAAATTTAAGGCTTGGCTGTGCTGTGAGGAAACAATATTTGGGAATCTCTTCATACCAGAAGCCAGCTCGGCTGTAGGAACATCGCCTCAGTGCCCACCCAGACCAGGACAACAATGTGGTCCACCTCACCTGCAATGCCCCAGCAAGGGCGACAACCGCGGCAACAACCATCGACCGAACCGGCAAGCCCTGGCAGACAAGATCCCCACAAGAAACACTGGGGCTAAAATCATGATAAGATGCTAAAATTAAAGACACAAGATAAGGATAAAATGCATAAAATAAAACTAAATACAAAAAATAATCTCTATTAAAACTAACAGAATAAATAAGCAGATAAGATAAACTGAAAGCAAAATTAAAAAGGTTGGTCTTGAGCCTCTTCTTAAAAACCTCTATGGTCTTTGCGGCCCTGAGATTCTCTGGCAGGCTGTTCCACAGGCGAGGACCATAATGGCAGAACGAAGCCTCATCATAAGTTTTGTTCGTCTCCTTAGGGACAGCTAAAAGTCCAGCCCCGGACAACCTCAGGGTCACTGGACAGGTTGCATAGCAACCACCAAACCGCTCCTTTAACTTTATACTCATTCAGGATGAAAAATAAATGCAATTTTAAGCAGTGTTTTTGAAAGAGATTTCGAAGTCTTCTTTTACAAGTCTCATGTTATGTTTGTGTTTGTTTTCTGGTGAAATGCAAGCATGAAGTCTATTTCAGAAAAGCATTAGTATGTTTAAAAAATGCTTTTCTTTACAAAATGCTCAATTTGATTGACTTTCATAAGTATTGTTAGTGTGTCACAGTTTCCTCACTGTTTTACAGGCTGCATCCCTCATTTCTTTCAACCACGACTCTTCATCTGTTGGTGACCACTCATCTGCTCCGATTGCGTCGCCAGCGGAACCGTTTCCTTGCATGTCTTCTGAAACCCCTCCCCAATCTAATTCAGTCTCTGCGCACCGCGCCACCAAAACTGTCCAGCCAAAAAAGTCCCAGCCTTTACCCAGACTCCACTGTGATTTGGTGGAGCAAATATCAGAGCAGTCCGCACCCTGTCATCCCTCTGCACTGCTGCCCACCTCATCCGCCTCACTTCGAGACTCCAGGCAAATATCAGAACACTTCCAGGCTGAAAATGGGGGGGTATCTGCCCCCTGCACACATCCTCCAGCCACAGAAAGGAATTTGTTGTCATCAATAGAAGAGGAGGAAACTGAACTGCCTGCTGAGTGTGCCTCCACTCACAGTGTGACTCGAGTCTCTGAGCAAGAGGTCACGTTGAGTTTCAGTGATCTTGCTAAAAGGCATGCAGAAGACTCTGCAGAGCATGTAGCCAGCGGGGCTGCGTGTTTGTCCTCGATGGCAGATAGTCGGGTGTCTGTGGGAGCAGAGGAAGAAGCTCCAGCACTCATTAAGTTTACAGAAAACCCTTCAGTAAACACAGGCCTTACTGAGGTGAGTACGAACAAAGCTGCTCTGCCTTTGTCAACCTGGGTAGAGAAGGAAGGTGTTCCAGTTATTTACCCTAAAACAACACTAAAAGATGAACAGAACATCCTGGCAGAAATGTCTGGGCTTCGATGTGAGACTGCAATGAATCTGATGCCATGCATTTTTTTTCTTAGTGGAGTTGTCTCCTTCTCAGTCGTGATGCAGACGCCCACTGCCCTCTTCTTCATTGGACTGTTTCTGATTTTGCACCACCTGTGACTTTTTTCTTTTTTCCCCCAAAGGTTTATTCTCCTAATTCCTTTAGGATTCAGTGCCTTCTATGATCCCAGAATAAGCCAACAAGTAGAAACAGTAAACTCATGTTTCTTTAGCTTATACATGCAATATGTAATGCAAGAAAAGAAATGGTTAGAAAATGCTTGAAATATTTTTCAAATGATGCAATAGCTCTGTAATTTTGTTTACACTGTTTATTCACCACAATTCTGTGTCGGTACTACAATGCACTTTAGTGACTGCCGTCAAATGAAACTGACTGGAAAAAGCTAGATGTAGCTACTTGGTTGAGGAAGTGCCTTAGAGTAGAGGTTTTTAGTGTTAGATGTAATTGAATCTGGCTGGGAAACTAAAGCTTAACAAAAAACAAAACAACTGAACAGCAGCAATAATTTTAAATCAGATGAGTATTTGTATGACCAACCAATCTATTCTTGGATTTAGTCATCAGTCATTTAAACTTTCAAAAAGTGGAAAGGGTCAAAAACATGTTAGCAGTATGTAAAGGCAAATCCAAAACCAACATTAGGACTACTGTTAGGACTTCTGGTTTAATTGTATAAAGGTGTATTTTCCTACAAAACCAAATATTTTACTTTTGTTTTAGCTAAAATACGCAGATTTCTCTAAGCGTTTATAAATTACCTCATCTAAAGTTTACTAACTTTAATGATGAAGTATGGAAGCACATCTCTTCCTGTTATTCATGCAATCTTACATGGCAACATTCTCAGCAGGCTCAACAAAGCACTGTATAAAATGATACAGGGTTTCAATTCCATAAGGAAAAAAGAAGTTATCAAACAATACTCAATGTATTTTAAAAGTTCTTGTTTTCTGAAGCTGATTGAGGTTTTGATGAGTGAAATAATTTGTCATTAAATTGATAAGATTTTTAAATTAAAATCTATCCACACACTAAGACATTTAGCAGACTGCTCTTCTCCTTAAGTTTGCTGATGAATTCTAATCTAAGGTAAAGTGCAGGGTTTGTTTTATGACTTTCATCTATAAAGACATAAGTCAAAGACAAATACTATACTCCAAATTCTCATTTAGGTGAGATGTCTATCAGGGAACTATGTTTATTACTGCTTGCTAAAAAAAAAAATGATGTAGCCATATGCAAAAGTCCAAGCAGCTGTCATAAAATACTATTTCATATATTTTCAAAAATGATAAGGGTACTAAATAAGAAAAATATACCTCCAAATAAAATATAAAAATATGATGTATAATGTTATTACAACAAAAAACATAGAAATACACTTGACAATTGACTCATTTATTAATTAATGTAGAAAATAACTGCACAGATGTTTTTTTTCCTGACTAGCTAGCAGCTTGCCTCATGAACTCAAATGTTTTTTAATAATTCTTTATTCAAACCGGTGTCCATTCAGGGCTAAAATGCATTAGTTTGCTTTATTTAAACAACATGGAGTTAGAAATTCATGACTCGAATTATTGTCCCTCTTAAGTGTAAATTAGATGTCAAATCTGTTTTACTGAAAATTTGTTTTGAATTACTTTTGTTAGCATTACCTTTAAGCCTTTGACATTACCTTTGACCTTTAGCATCAACAAAAATCTGCCAAATTGTATTCTTCAAATAGTCTTTACATGCAGCATCCCAGTGGTTACATCTAGTTTTGGTTTAAATTGTCTATAGTTGAAGCACATTGATGTGAACTTCACCGAAGAGCAGCAAGCACAACATTATGTCTGACTTTATTCAAATAAATTGTTTGAAAAAAATGATATAGCAAGCCATGTAGCAAGCTTTGAAAAGACTGCAGGTTAAATTGCATAAATAAATCAAATCTCAGTGCTTTATAGCCTGTTGATATTTATGATTAGTGTTTTCATGTGTTTCAGGCCAGTAAACTATGTTGTTGCACATCTCAAAATAACACTTCAGGTTAAGTGTGAAATGTTTTTAATGTTGGACGTTTTCTGCTGTGTTTAAACATTAAAAACACTGTCATCTTCTGTGGAAAATGTGTCTTTATGCATTTGAATCTACAAGATTTTAAATAGAGTTTCTATTTCATGCACAGTCATGACTCACGTGCAGCCAAAATATTTGGCGTTCACCTAAATGCTTTTAAAATATGATCAGAGCCTTTAGCCTCTCTGTGACTGGAGTGTAAACAGATTTGATTGAAATGGAAAGACAGAGTGCAACATGAGCTGAAGAAGGAAGCCAAGGGTCATACATTGCATTGAAGTCATGGTGTAAGCTCATCATCGTTGTCTGGCAACAACAGCATACGGGGAACTAAAAACTCTGTTACTGGGAGCTGTAATACCATTTCTTTAATAAAAATCGCTTAACCTATTTTCACATTTAAAAGAAATGTATGCAGTTGCTGATCTAGTTCAACCTTCCAAGACGGGCTTTGGATGTCCAGGTCATCTTGACTTCAGTCATATTTTGTAGTCACTAAAGATCCACGTGTCTATGAATCATCCATGCTGGACTTACACCTACTGCTGTTAAAACAGACAAAACTGTTGGTGAAAAGAAAGGAATAAAAGATTAAACAATATTCTTTATTAAAGGACAAGTTAGTCCATCAGGAATGGAGCTACAGGGGGCCAGCTAACACCCCCCCCCCAGCAAAAAGCTGTTTTTTTTAGTCAATATTTGTCATTTCTGACAAAGATTAAGAATTCATCAGTTCAAACTTCCTTAAGCATCAGAAATAGCATCTCAGCTAAAGGAACTGCTGTTTTAACATTGTTAGCAATAATGAAATTGTTAAAATACATACTTTTGATCCTTTCATTTGTAACAGCCTTTCACTCATTTGCCACCCTTCTGCCCAAAGTCTTCTGCCCCCCTCCTGCCTTCCCGTATAAAATGTTCTAGCTCCACCACTGCCCTTTATGTGCTTAAACCACTATATGCCACCTTTCCTGATTGCTCTGCAAAAAGGAACAATAACCCTGTCAACATTTATCTATTTATCAAACATAAAATCCTGTTGCCAAGTCCTTTTTGAGGCTATGAGTTATTTTGCGCAAGTTTGTAGTGAGCTTCAATTTATTTAAATTGTTAAATTAGAATAGACACTTTGAACACAGTAACTAAGACAGGGAAGAAGGAAATACAACAAAGCAAATCAATCACATCTGTGGTCTGCAACAGCATACACTGCCAGTTAATTGCAGATGCATAAATTTGCTTTGATCAGTGTGCTACGGATTTAGTTTCCCCTCTAAATGGTATTCTTTCCTGTATAAAGCAAATGACCTGTCCTGTCGACTGTTTCCCTTTGGTCTTCCTTTATCTTTTGGTAAAACTGAAAAAATATGTTTTTTTATAAGTGTGCTTACTCAGTTATTTTAAAGAAGTAATATCTTTGCTCTGGGAAATGTAATGAGGTACAACAGATTTAGCCTCACTCACAAATGAGCTTGTATTTCCAAGGTTAAAGCGTTTTGTGTTTAAGCTTTGCACACTCTTGTCTGTGTTTGGAGCTTAGAAGGTAGCTCAGATAGACTCCATGAAAGTCGGTAGGCAACCCAAAATGAATGAATGAACCTTTGTCCTATTTATAAATTAATATCTATTTTGGTTCATCTATTCATCTATTCATCTATTTTGGCACAACTTTTATGAAAAAAAAGGTTTTTGGGTGACTTTTTAAATAGAAATGAAAGGGCTTCAAAAGCTGTTTCCGCAAAATTTGCAAGCAGCTCAATGTTAATATCATTGAATTTATCTCAGATTATTTTCCTAATAAAGATGTAGTGTAAAAAGCAAAGAAAACCAGACAAGTTGGCATAACTAGATCTACGGTAAACTAAATACAGCTCTTTTTAGCAATCATGCAAATCAATGCACAACAGAGAAGTTTACTTGTTACATACAGCTTATACACACATTTGGAAATGTTTGTTAAATTCGTCTTTTATTTTTCTATTTAAAATTGTTTTTATCTTGTTTTGTTCAATTGTATGCATTTTGGATATTTTAAATACATTTGTTTTTTATCTTTATTGTACTGGTTAATCATTCTTTGCAGAGAGTAAAGAAAAACTTTCTTCTTCACTATACATATGACAACAAAAGCATTGATTTGTTTTCATAGAACTTGGGAATATTTTAATCATTGAGTCAGTCAGCTGCTGTTTTTAGCCTTGAGTCAGATTTGAGGTCATCTATGCAACAGCTAAAGCCTGGTTTAAAACAAGTCGTGAACCTCAATGATCAGGATTAAATAACAAATGTCTAAATGTCTAAATTGAATGTTTTAAAACTAAATAACAAACCCAATTAATTGGATAAACTGATTAGTTTTGTTTGCTTTCATATCAAACAACGTCACATGGAGCACAAAGTCATAAACTTTTAGCATGAAACACTCCTGCTGATTTCATAATTAATATGGTAGTATCTGCACAGAACAATAGAAATAATCTTATCACTTGACATATTGTGTGTCAACACTGCAGGCCATGTAAAATCCATTCAATGTGGTTAATCAATAAGCGTTCGTGTTTTCTAATCAAGTGAAAAAATAGTGTGAACTCCTGAGTGCACTGTATGTTTTGTCATGCAAGTGAGGTAAATAAACAATGGATGCTCTGACATTCCTCTGTAGTTACCTCTGTGGTACTATTATTGTTACTGGCATTATTATATTACTAATAGTTCAACTACATTTACTGCAGAAAACATGTTTTCTTGCTGATTCCCTGCATGTGTATTCACTGCAAAAACAAGCCCCGTAATAACAAAACCAAAACTCTTAAAATTTGATACATTTTTCTTTAAAAGAAATTCTGCCATTGGGGCAAGAAAAATGTGAGGATTGTGTAATTCAGTTCAAACCGTTAAAAATCAGCAGCAGACAAAAAAAATGTGCTTGGAAAAAGCTTGAAGTGTTACAAACTGCAATTGGCAGGCCACTGATGCAACCACTGCAGAGAAATAGATTCATGTACGCCTTTGTTTTCCTAGTCCGTGTTAGCATCCGCAGCTGACTAACTCTGATAGCTCCAACAAAAATCGCCATTTTTGTTGCACCGCTAATGATAGTTTGGGGATGTGAGGGACTGTACACTAGCAGGGGAGAGTATAAACAAAGGGATGATGGGAAATGAGCACGGGCTTTCTCTTTGCTAGCTATCCCACTCACAACTCAGAGGCAAATTTCTGATTAAATCCTCTACAGAAAATGTCTTGAAAAGGTTAACTGGGAAGATTATTTAACAATAGATAAAATATAGGGTAGTTGGAATGGGTCTCTAAAGGAGCTCAAAGGGTTTTGTTGTGTATTATTATGGGCAACATTGTGGAATATTATTTTAAATATTTACAGTTTTAATTTTCTATTGTAGCTCTCGTTATGTCTTCAGTTACATCGCCTGCAGTTTAACACTTCTTTTGCTTTGATATTTCCTTTATTTCCATCTTTTCTTTCTTTTTTTTTTAAATGGAGGAGCATCCTGGTGTCACAGAACCCAGAATCCCTTGCTGCGGCCCTGTCGGGCTCGTGCCTTTTATTCGGGGTCCGGTCAGCCCCATCCCGCCTGTCGAGGACAGGGGTCTGCCAGCTGGAGACAACGGGCTCCGTGCGGAATGACGGCTGAGCACAGCATCACTTTTCCAGTCGTGGCCCACAGCACTGCACAACAGGCCCACCTCCCCTCTCCCCCCGCCTCCTCCTGTCTCCCTGCCTCCGAACAAAACCGACGCTTTCCGCGAATGTGCGAGCTGCCTCCTCACAAGCAGCCATAATTGGGATTATTCAGGAATAATTCGCCTGATCCCGCCGTGCTGTTTCTGTTTTTTTTTCTTTTCTTTTCTTTCTTTTTCTTCTTTTAAGCGTGGCTTCAATCGCTTTCAGCGGGGAGGAGGAGGAGGAGGAGGGCGGGATATCCTCATTTTTATCACCGGAATTTATTTTTATGGAGGTTTTTCCCCCCCCTCCCCGGTCTGTCATGGAGGGCTTTCACTGAGGACCGTTAGGATGTAGTCCACCTTCGCAGGACAGCAAAAACAAAGACTGCAGATTGACAGTTCAGGGTGCAGGCCCTGCGATTTCGCCCCCCACGTATTTGTAATGGTTTTTTTTTTTTAAACGGAAAGATGGGAAATAGAGTGGTATCGAGGTTGTCGTCTGTGTGGACTAATTGTCCTGCTGCCACTGGCCAATATACACGCCAAGACGATCCATTTAGGGGATGCGCGATCTTTTTTTCCTCTTCAACGATTGTGGGTGGGTTATTGTAAGCATTGAAAATCTGACATCATTTTGGATTTATGATCTGAAGAACCAAAAAAAAAAAAAAAAGAGGTGGGAAAAAAGGTGTATTTTGATTTCTCGCCCTCTGGAGCCTCATTTTCGACACAAAAGCTGTTTTTCTCGGATGGTATTCAAATGGACACATCCCTCTGTGAGGCTGTGAAAGGGTGGCGGTGGATGTGAGTGAGTGTGTGTGTGTGTTTTTATGGTTTTTGGTAAGACATATCTCTCATCAGCATCAGATGATCACGGATGGTTTGATCAGCTGTTGATTATTTGACAGCCTCCGCCGTCTCATGTTCCTCCATTCGGTTACTTTTGCGGTGGATTTATCCATAACAGGTGTTGTTTCCGCCTGAGAGCACCTCCAGGAGCATGAATCTTTATTATGTGTTTTCCCGTCGATTTGATGAACAGTGCGACCAAGGGACTGGGCTCTCACCCTCTGTCTTTGTTTGTTTTTAACGGGAGACAACAACAAAAATGAGGAAATGAAAGGTAAGGTTTACCATTTTGTGCCTCGGATACACACAAAAACACAGCAGAGGGGATTTTGACACCTGTTTGTCTGTTTTTTTCCACCTTAGGCCTATTTCATGATCATTTTTGTCAAGGTGGCAGAGGGCTGCTCTGTATAGAAAAAAGAGATTACAGTTACAATCATATTGTGATCATGGCCTACATAAAAGAGGCCCACCCAAACCAGCATCACCGCCTCTTGTTGCCATCTCACGCACATTCAAATGGATATTTTTTAGGTGTCTGATGGATTTTATACTCAAATTGGCATCCATTTGTCTTACTTTCGTCAATTCTTTGAAAGAAATTCCATCCTGAACGCTGATGTCTAAAATAATCTTGTGCCTTAAACAGCACAGGGAAAGAAAAAAAAAGCCAAATGGCTGCCCGCTCTGCTGTTATGTTGCCATATTTATTCTGTGCTATGAATGGTTCAGATCCCACTCTCATGCTCTCGAACTGGTCGTCACGCACCTGCGGCCGACAGAAGGCATCAAATGTTCTTTGCTCATTTGCAACATCTCTGTTGGACATGCCCGGCGTTGGTTATGCTGTGTCTGCTCCATCCCCCCTGTACGCCCCCATGCATTCACTCAAACACCCACACTTGCACAAAGTATGTGAGCTGTAGTATCTTAGCAACGGGCAAGGTAATTACTGAGAGAGCCAAGGAGCTGGCATGCTGTAGAGCTACTGGTCTGGTCCCAGCGCTACGGAAACAGGAAGGCCAAGGTTTCCACATCAATGCACAACACAATCCGTCTGTGTCCCATGTTTTTTTTTTATTTGAGATCTGCTTTTTAGTAAGCTCTATCGAGCAGGTGGCTTCTCCCTCTCTAAAACGTGTCTCTTTTCCCAGGTGACGAGGCTTCAGACAAAGAGGAAAGATGAATCTGTCGTGTATAAAAGATCCTTAAGGCCTCTCCTTGTGAAGACAAGAGAGCTGTTGGAGACGACGGCTGTAGGAGGATCGTTACTGTTTATAAAGGGCCCAGATCAGGCAGGCTCTTGCTGAAGGTAATAGAATGACTAACCAGAGCTTTGCCATTGATGGCCCTGGCAGTTTGCTGGCGGTACTGGCTTCCCAGAGTGGACTAGCAAGAAGCAGCAGTGATAGCAGCAGCAGTGGAGGAATCTCCTCCACAGATTTGTCGGCCTACTTCAAACTGATCTTCTTGGGGCTGATCATCTGCATCAGCCTTGTAGGGAATCTCTTAATTTCCATGCTGGTGCTGCGAGACAGGACACTCCACAAGGCTCCATATTTCTTTCTTCTGGACCTGTGCCTGGCCGATGCAGTTCGGTCTGCTGCCTGCTTCCCCTTTGTGCTGGTCTCTGTCCACAACAGCTCTGCCTGGACTTACAGTGCGCTGAGTTGTAAGGTTGTGGCGTTCATGGCTGTGCTTTTTTGTTTTCACGCGGCCTTTATGCTGTTCTGTGTGGCTGTCACCCGCTACCTTGCCATCGCCCATCACCGTTTCTACGCCAAACGCATGACCATCTGGACCTGCGCCGCCATCATTTGCATGGTGTGGACCCTGGCGGTGGCCATGGCCTTCCCACCCGTCTTTGACGTGGGGACATACAAGTTCATACGGGATGAAGACCAGTGCATTTTCGAACATCGCTACCTGAAGACCAACGACACCCTGGGATTCATGCTCATGCTTGCGGTTGTGGTTCTGGCCACCCATGGCTTCTACGCCAAGCTGCTGTTGTTTGAATACAGACATCGCAAGATGAAACCTGTCCAGCTAGTGCCAGCTATTAGCCAAAACTGGACCTTCCACGGTCCTGGGGCCACAGGGCAAGCTGCGGCCAACTGGATTGCAGGGTTCGGTCGTGGCCCCATGCCACCCACTCTGCTGGGTATCCGGCAAAATTTACACAATCAGCACCGGCGGCTACTTGGGATGGAGGAAGTGAGGTCAGAGAGGAGGCTGGGCAGGATGTTCTACACCATCACCTTGCTTTTCCTAGTCCTCTGGGCGCCTTACATTGTGGCGTGCTTCTGGAGGGTCTTTGTCAGGTCATGCACCATCCCCCACAGGTACCTTTCCATCACAGTGTGGATGAGCTTTGCCCAGGCTGGAGTCAACCCCATCTTTTGCCTCCTGCTCAACGAGGACCTGAGGAAAGTGCTGAGAGCTCACTTGCCTACGTACTGGAGGACTAAACAACACCTACCCCAGGATGAGGCCTACTGCATTATGTGAGAATGAGTGAGGTGAACAAAGGGAAAAGCTCTTGAGTTTTAAGATAAATTTAGAGAGCCGTTATATTGTAAGGCTGTTGGTTTAATGTCTGTTTTGTTGTTTTGCACAACAAAGTCCAGTTTTCCTTCAATGCCGGCCCAGTGCCACGCCTTGGAGAAAGATATTTGAATAAATGTGAGCTGCACAGGTTTGGAAAGGGCAATAAAAAGAAGAACCTTTGTAACTCTTTGAGCGTATATATTTCTGATGTTGTACTGTATCATTACTCGTTTGGAACAATTCAACAATCACCACTCTGACAAAGTGTGACACATGCCATTCTAAAATAACGTTGCCTTATTTATGACGGACACGCCCAAGAGCTTTCACCCGAGAACTAGTTTTTGCCGCACGCGCGGGCGTCGCAACCACCCAAACCCTTGAGGAAATGTGCCGTGGACTGTGACTGTAGGGGGTGTTGATCTGATCTGAGCACCGATTGCTCTGAAACACATCAAAGAACTCAAATGGAAAAGAGGGATCAGACCACCTTGGACGCCTTTTCATGTAATTCAAGGAAGACTGATGAATATTAAACAGACCCAATACATTTGGATACATTTAAATAGCTGTTGTACACCCAAAAAAAATCCTTACATGCTTGTTTTTTTCTGTTCCCTTTTATAGGAATTGATTTAGGGCGTGTCAGGTTTCTTTGTATCATGAAAAAAAAATGCCTGTTTTGCTTTATTTGTAAATGAAACATGTTAAGCAGATGACACTATTTTGAGATATGGCTTGATTTCATATTGTATAGACTGTACAGGAATGCACATTCCTAATTGTGTGTTTTTATATGACATTTCTGTGTATGTGTGAGGGAAAAAGGTGTAGAGACAGAACAGAGGGGGAGGCAGAAAAAGACTGACAGACATGATGATAACCTTGGCTCCAGTCACACTGTGTCCCAATGAAAGTAGCCTACTTTTTATTGTCTAAAAATCATACAAAAATCAGCAACTATGATTTGGAAAATGATCATTTCTCCAAATTGGATATGTGATGTGATTTCTTTTCCTACTTTAAATTCTATGTGCAAGTAAATGTGAAACACAAGGATACCGAGATGGAGACTGATGGATTGTAACACTTGTAAATCACCAACAGAAAGATGGAATTTAATGACTTGAACAATGATGTATGTATCATTTGAAGAAAAAAAAAAATCATGAGCAAAATGTATGTGTATTTGCAAATGATGGCCCTGGGAATGTTTTAAAGGTATATGAGGTATATGACTAAATGGGGAATTGGCCCTAAATTTGAAGGAAACAGGAGCGTTACCCGGCCCTCTCACATTTCCCCCTCAGTAAAAATGTCACAATTTAAGTGTCTGGATCACAAGATTCCTTTCAAATCCGAACTACTGCAGGCCAGTGTGTGAAAATGAGCTGAGGTTTTTTCCCCCCCAAAATTACAATTCATGTAATGCAAATGTTTGACCGCCAGAATATTTCTTGGCATAGCTATATATGTGCAGTCAATTTTCTTAATGTGGACACTTGCACAGCATACCTGTACTAGCATGCATTCCACTGCAGTTCATAGATTCAGGACTGGTTTTTAGCAGCTTGTACAAATGTCAGTGTGGACGAAGAATTGAGAAAAGCAAGAAGTGGCCCATAATTTTTACATCTAGCATTCCTTGGCGAGATGATATTCTGTAACTGTACAGTTTAACTGAGGAGGTTCTTTTACCCTCTCATCAATAAAGACTCTACTTTTGATGAATTCTTAACTCTGACATCTCTGGACAAAAAACAAAGGTGGAAAGAAAAATACCTATAAGTTGGATGACTTTTAATGTATTTGTTTTTTCCTTCCTAATATTATGTTTGCAAATGTGTCACAAAAATGACGATTTTATAAAAAAAAAAAAAATCTAATCTTAAAGTAAGAATCATTATCAGTGGTTAAAAATGTGTTTAAAAAAACAGAAATGTGCACCTCAACTTTAATCCAGAAATGCATTTTATATTGGTGATTTAAAGTAGAATTAAATCTGACATTTTGACTCTAAATGAAAAATTTCAAAGAAGAGGCCTTTTCATATGAGCTTTTTGACCACCGTAGAATTTCCTGTTGTAATGCTCTAAAGGCATTTTTTTTACCTAAATCCCAAAAAAAGACCAACTAATTAACACCATAAATGAACAAACAACAAAAACAGAGCAGCAGATGGTTATTTACATCTGGATAAATAATGAATAGCTACTCATTTATCAAGAACGCTACCCCAAAGGAAAAAAAGGCAGTCTCATTTATAAAGATGATTCAAGGATTAGGGTCAAGTCTTCTGCAGAGAGGGTGAAAACCTATTTACAAAAACATCACATGTTCTAGGATTTGACTTTTTTTTTTATCAAGAAAAAACGAGTTTATTTATGGTAGGTTAAATTACTTAACATTGTCTTTATAAGACTAACAGGGTTGTGTCTGCAGAAGAGAAACTACTTTTCAAGCAGCATCACCTGTGCAGACATTCTTTGAATAACGCACACTTGACAGGTTGTTCTCTTTTTTTCCTCAGATGTGATGCTGATGCAGAGTCAAAAAGCTTATTTTTAGGTTTGTTCCGAAAGAAAAGAAAAAACCGAAACAGAAAAGACTTTGTGACGAGGCCCACTGTTTTTTATTGGAGTGAATGCACTGGAAATCTTTTATGCTGACCCGATCCATTAGCTTCCGGTCTTTAATTAGCAACTATTTCTTAGTGGGGATGCTTTTTTCTTTTCTGCATAGCAGCCATTTACTGGCTTCTACACTACAAGCACTCACAAGCTTGGAGAGGGAACTCATTCTAGTTAAATGCTGTTAATAATTGTTGAACTAAACACGTCACCTTGTTTAAGTTGTCAACTCAGCTGCTCTACAATCCTTTGACATAAATTCATTAAGAATAATATTTACAAATCTACATGCTTAATTATTGGATCAGAAAAGTATCCTATGTGAAACTAGAATATGAAAACTAATTTTTCACATTCCATGTTCACATAACGGGCTGCACGGTGGCGCAGTGGTTAGCGCTCTTGCCTCACAGCAAGTAGGCCCCTGGTTCAAGTCCCAGCTGGGGGACATGAAAAGAACATCAATGGGTGGACATTTCTGTGTGGAGTTTGCATGTTCTCCCCATGCATGCGTGGATTTTCTCCGGGGACTCTGGCTTTCTCCCACCATCCAAAAACATGCTTCATAGGTTAATTAGTCACTCTAAATTGACCATAGGTGTGACTGTGAGAGTGAATGGGTGTGTGATTGTGGACATTGTACCCTGCAACAGACTGGCGACCTGTCCAGGGCATCCCCTGCCTTCGCCCACAAGTGGCCAGGATAGGCTCCGGCAGCCCTGTGACCCCGAAAGGGACAAACGGTATAGAAAATGAATGAATGAAAAAACCATTTTTCACATAAGATAATTTCATGTGAAAACTAAGGATTTCATAAAATGAAATTACAGAACATTGCTAATGAGAATTTTCCTTACTTTTGAGTGGACTTTTTGGTGTAGAATCAGAAAACATTTTGAATACAGCCAAACCAAATAAAATGTTTTGAGCGTAAATAAAGTTCTGGAGCTTTAAAATATGCTAAAATAGTCATTTGTTTATAGGAAAAGTTTAAAGTACAATGAATCTATTAGCAACAAGCAGGATCTCAGTGATCCCATCTCTGGGTTACCTAATCATTGTAGAAATGGTCAAAATTGGTGGTCAATAGCCATGTGACAGGCTGTCCAGGATGCATCGCGGCTTTACCCCACAGTAGCCAGGTTAGACTCTGGCAGACCATGACTCCCATTACAGATACAGTGGATGGATGGTCTTAAATAAAACTTTACAAATGTGCTACGAGTACGACAGCACTAAAGCAAATGCATCAGGGGATCCTGAATAACAGTATTACTCCTAATAAAGTACTAATACTTAAGTCATCTAAATTTCTATTTTGTAGTCTTACTCATTCTACTTTTAGGTCTTTAGAAACTAGTTTGCAAAAGCATCACATTTATGCTTTAAAATGACAACTCCTCCCCCGAAACTTGATATAGTTTATTGTGTGTTAAATAATGATTGCAAACCGGTAGCCATCAATAACAGAGTACACAAAAACATAAGTACAAACACATTCTTACACTTTCCTGCAAATCTGAAATGCCAAATACAAGACTGCAATTTCTGTTACATGCACAGGTCTTGGAGGGAAACGGGCAACAGAAAGTCTACAAGGCAGCTTTACTACACTTCATTACACGGCTTAAATAACAAGTTACATAAATAGTGAACTACATCTAAGCCAGAGGGAATGTCAGTGTGGGACAAAAGAGTAGCTTTTTTTTCCCCTGTTAGATTCTATAGCATCCTCTGCACATGAATTCAGTCAGACCTACGCAGGCTGTAGGTAAGCGATGACACATGCATGGAAGTAGTGCTCTTTTCACACGGAAAAGCCATGAATGTTTCGGCTGTAGTTGTGGGGGGACTGGCCCGCACATACACACACACACACACAGACTCACGCACGCACATAAATTAATAAAACATCTCCATCACCTACACCGGCCGGCGTTCTATTTGATTGCACTTAAGTGTCATAACATGAAACATCTGATGTAGCCTGTTACATTCCAGTGTACGTCTGCGGACAGGTATCGGACGGTGGAAGAGCAGCGGCTGTGCGGCGGAGGAAAAGCTATCGGCCGGCGGTTTGGTCACTTCTGCTCCCGCCTCCAGATGATGACCATGCCGGTGGAATCCGACGATGCCAGCAAGCTCTCGTCACAGTTGAAGCTCACGTCCAAAACAGGACCCCCGTGACCTTGCAACTTGTTAACTATGGCCTTGGTGTTGCGCTCCACGTCAAAGAAGTATACGCAGCCGTCCTCGCTGCCGGTTACTTAGGCGGAGGGAGAAACCAAGACAAATATAGACAATTATCAGAAAATAGAAGAAAAACAATGAAGAAATGATAGAAATTAAGCTAAATAAATTTGTAGTAAAAGTAATTTTGAAATAGTCTTAAGGGAACATGATATGGTAGTGAGTGGGACGAAACAAAGAAAATATGCGATACTTTGTGTGCATTTTGGACTCTGCAGTAATTTTCATTAAGTTACCCTCCTTGGTAATAAGAGACAAACTTTGAGAACAACTGACAGGAACTAGTGGTATAAGTAACAGAGGAAAGGCCGTGCTAAGGTTTCCACCTTATTATATATACCCCTTTAATGCACATTTTTATTATAGATTGTTAATTTGAGGGTTAGCCATTTCTGTGAGATAGCATGCAGTGAGTGCAGCGCTGTAGCCTACATTCTCCAGCAGGAGAATGTCAGCAGCTCCAGGACTTCTTACCTACACAGGCTCCTTGTCTGAAAGACATGAGAGGGCAGAAGATGCTACGAACAGGTTGAGATCCGTGCTGGATGGGGAAGCTCCTCTTCAGCTGCAGTGTGCCTTCATTGTCGACCACTCTGCCCAGCAAAAATGGCACAAAGGTTCAAAAAGAAGTGTCCAGACCAACACACTGAAAGACGCTTGTTTCTGATGCTCCAAACCTGACCTGTACAGCAGAAGCTTATTTAAACCCGCATTGACCAGCAGGGAGGGGTCTCTGGCCTCTCGGCTTATCCAGGAGCGAGCAGATATGCTGCAGATGGAGGTGCCTTCACTCACCACCAGACGCTTGGCTTTGGTTAGCTTTCCTGTGGGGTGGGGGTGGGAAGCAAGGGAAGGGAGGGGGGGTGACCACAAGAGTGCCAAAAAGATGCATCAACAGCTTCATCAATGATAATTCTTCGTCAAAGAAAAGAAAGATGAAAACAAAAGACTTTGCTTTTTAATGCAGCTATACCTGTCGCCATGTCAAAGAGGAAGGAGAAGATGCTCCCCTTGTCATCACCAGCCCAAAGGATCCTCCCAGGAGCATCAAAAGACAGCGACAGCACGCGCCCCGTCAGCTTGCTGGAGCCCCCCTTCACCTTCTTCCCAGTGGAGATGTTGACCACCTGCAGGTGGTTCTTGCCATTTCCAACCTGAAACAGGAAATGGCGAGCATGTTTAGCATTTTTCTGCAGAAACTCAGAGAGAAAGTGACTGATGTCTTTCTTCTGTCTACAGAAAAACACTTATGAGGAAACCAATGTGCACATTTCTGCCTATGACGATTGAATAAAGTATTTATCAGCAAGACGAAAATGTTTTCTCCATCTGCACCTTTTAGTCAACAAACTTCACTTCCATCTGAACAGCACAAAGCAGTCCATTTGTTTTGGTTAAGAAAGACCAAAACCTGCAGAGCAAGATAAAGTCTAAAACAGTTCAAGTGTTACTATAAAACTGCAGGAAGATTCCTCACACATACTTGGCAATTGCTTTTTTTCAGAAATAATCAGTCTCACAGGCTTCTCATAACAACTTGATACCAATCTTCTGGCACAAATTAGTAACACCTAATGCAATTTGCAAACGTTTATCTTTTCATAGAATATTTCCTCAAAGCGCAGTGTTTTCAAAAACTTTAAGAACAGGTAAGCTGTAATCTCCAGGACTCAAGCGTGACTTCTTTGTTCATGAAATAATTGGTGAATAAATACATATTTTTAATCGGTAAGCAGAGTGGACATTTTTATAGCATTATCTTTACCAAGTAAATTAAAGAACTTTCTCCCAGCTTCAATCCTATGTTAATTTTTGCTGCAGGTTTAGTCCCAGATAAAACCCATACTGGTTTCGGTGTCACCATTTTGGGAATTTTTCATATACAAAAGGGATTGTTTTTGTCAAAAATGAACAACAAAAAAAAACAAAAAGGAAAACAATATGTGTTTAACAGCAATTTCTGTCCACAAAGGGTCATGAAAGAGAGAGAGAAAAAGAGGCTTGAAGAAACAGGAATGGTCATGTTTGTCACAGCAACTGTGCATAAAATTCTAAAAATTCCACATTAACACAGTAATTAATAAACTAAAATAGTTACTGACAAAAAGAAAATCATTACATTTATTCCACTCATTCATATTTTTAATAAAGGTTCCTGTAGGTCAGTGGTCCCCAACCACCGGGCCGCGGACCGGTACCGGGCCGCGGGACACTTGGCACCGGGCCGCGGAGCGGTCCCGGGCCGCGGGAAATGTTGGCACCGGGACGCAAAGAAAGAAAAAATAATTTCCATTTTATTGTTTTTTTTTTCGACAAAAACGTTTTATTTTGAAAAGTGACCGGATTCTCTCTGTTACTTGTGTCACACTTAACGCACGTCAAAGTCGCGACATCAAACATCAGGTGATAAACCCCACTAAAATGAAACCCAAACAACCAAAATGAGCAAAAAACAAACTTCTTTAGAAAGTTGCCGTGACAAGGGTAAAATTATTATTATTATTATTACTAAAGAGAAAATACCACCCCCGGTCCGCGGTAAATGTGTCTTGCGTTGTACCGGTCCGCGGTGACAAAAAGGTTGGGGACCACTGCTGTAGGTAACTTTAAAACCTTTGCTTTAGGTGGTTAAAATTTGTGTCTGAAAGGGACTCACCACTGTTAGGTTGTTGTTCATGGGTTGGAAGGTGCAGCAGAGCAGCTCACTGGACTCTGGGTCTCTGACCTCTCGAATGCACCGACCGTCCTCTGTGTTCCAAATACGCAGGGTCCCGTCTAACGACGTCGACACGATGATGTCATTGCTCAGAGACCAGGCGAAGTCGGTAACGGGACCGCCGTGGCCTTTCAGGATCACCTTCACGCTAGCAGGAGGAGGAGACAGCATCATAATAGACAGCGTGGCATCCAACGAGCAGCAGGCCAGGAGGTGCTTGTCATCATTGGCAAACTGCAGACGTGGGACTTGAAGGATAAGGGGGAGAACCAAAAAAAAGGCATTAACAAATTAAACATCCTTAAACTGATACAAGCAATTCCCAAATGTAGATTTAAGGAAAGTGAAATACCAGCAGAGTCAACATGTTGGTCAAATATGTGGTGCATGCCAGCAAAAGCATAATTTTCACTCAGCGTTGTGTCTCCTGCCATAGCACGACTGGCCTCCGCCACCGACGTGGGCACCAAGCTGCCCGGAGGCCTGAAGACAGAAATATTAACCACAAGGTAAATATTTTTACATTGCTCTGACACAACTTTCAACTAATTATAAGAAAACTCTTTAGCAAAACCAACACAAGGCTAAATTTAGAAACAAATCATTTTTCTATCAAGAGAACGGTTAGTTTAGAAAAAAGACAGGACTTCTGCTTTTAAAACATCTGTGAAGCACCTCTCATCGTAGACGGCTCTGTTCATCTGGGCCTGTAGCTGGTATGAACCTCTGCTAACAGAGCGGCGATGGCCTCGAGCCCCTTGGGCCCGGGGGTCCTCCTCAAAATCCTACCAGAGAGGAGAGGCAAACAAGATAGACAAGAGAAAAAGCACAACTGAAACACATTTCTGACTAATTATGCAACAGCTTTTCGTGCATTTTTGAAATGTTTGGAAGCAGCACCAGCCATTTCAACCAAGCTGCTCAGCCTAAAATGAAAAACAGCAAAGGATTGGCTTGGATCACATTTGTTGCAGCCTAAACGTTCTTTCGCAGCTTCCAAATATTGTTTTTTTTTTTTTAATTCCCTCCACCAGATTAGTACAGACACCTGAGCCTATCACTTCTCTTCTGCTTTCCCTGTCCCTTCAGTTTCTTTGAGTCTGACCTCCATGCGGTCCAGTGTGGTGCGGGAGCTGCGCACACTGCTGGCCCTGAAGCTGCTCTGCTCAGACAGGGGCCCATAGCGCAGGGCCAACAGCTGACTGCGCAGCTTCAGGTAATGCCTGCGCAGCCCTGGCTCAAAGCCACACTTGGCGTTCTCTCTGAGCAGCTGGCTGCGTCGGCGGATGTACTGAGTTCGGAACTGTGGGAAGGTGGGCGTGCGGTAAGCATTGTACCTGGAGGAAGAAAGCAGTGACACAGAACAGCAGCTTGTTTAAACAAACAGTAACTTGAATAGAAAACTCCCCAAAAGGTTTTTATTTTTCCATCTCAGTTTTTGCTGTTGATGCAGCACTGAGTATCACCTTGCGTCCACGGCCAAAACCTGCTGCCAAACTGCTGCCATTCCACACGCAATATGAGGAAGGAGGAAGCCACTGCCAGGCTAGAATCCTGCCAAAAATTAAAAAACGGTTCAATTTAGTGTGAATAAATAAATAAATCTTAATCAACAGATTACTATATGAGCTAATGGGATCACATATGGATTATGTAAATACCTCCCATCTTGCACCACATACGTGGAAAACCGATAACAATGTAAAAGCTATAAGACCACAGAAAGAACACTGTCGCTGGCCCATGCTTCGCGGCGTGCATTTGACTTTAAAAACACATAAATAAGGTCTGATCCACGCTAGCATTCGCTATCCATTGACAAGCTAGCATCCTCTTTATCGATTCTCTCATTAAAAATGCCACATTAATATTTTTTTGTGTTTGAAAACTCCCCTGTCTATTATTTACTACATTTATACTATGTTTACTATGCACAATGGAGTGACAAACCGACGAAACGCCAACTAAAACGTTTAAAAAAAACTTACCTTCCTTAGCTTTTCTCCATCGCTGATTTTCCTGTCATGTGACTTGAGTGACCAATGAAAACGTTCATGAGTGGTCACGTGAGCCCTGGTCACGACTCACAGCTTTTGTTCGAATTCCACCCTCCGTTGTGTCAACGCGAGATTTAACAACGTCAATTGAGTCAATAAGGGCATGAATCGGTGTATTTTCCGTAATGTTCTCTTTGTCCTTTACTGTTTGTTGTTTGAATGTTTTAAATAAAATTATTTTAAAAAAAAAGGGTTTTCCAGTTTATTACGAAATCATGTTTACCATAAACGCTATCACTCATTGATAGTAGTAATTACTACTTAAATACTAGTAATCATTACGAATTTTAGCATGCTGCAGTAGATTTTTACACTCTAAATGCTGTGTTTTTTTCTTTATTTGTAAATAATCTTCTCTAAAGTAAATAATAGAAAGAAACGCTTCTAAATCTCCGACACTGTATTTGATCCTAATCTTTTCAATGACCTGTTATGAAATATATTGGTATCCACAATTGTGTCCTGGAAAAAACGGTCTTATTTGGCTTGGGTTTTAATTTTTTTTTTTTATCTCAAAATAACCATATATCAGGTTAGTTAGTATTTTAATATTTATGATATAATAACTAAAACAACAACCATTGTATTTGAATAATGTTTGTTTTGATTAATTTTAAATTAGGATCAAACTTAATCTGAATGAACTGAACAGGAAGTATTTCTACTAATTCAGGGAAAACAAAGAGCTGCTCTTAAAAAAAACAAAAACAAAAAGACAGGATGAGTTGAAGATAAATAGCAATAAAAAAAAACAACAGAGCAGAGTCTCAAACTAGGTCAAAAGCTCGGTCTTCGGAAGCTAAAACTTTACAGACATGGGTTATAAATTAGTCTGCAAATAGAACAAGGTGCAACAATGAGGTCAAGACAAAGAGTTTCTCCTTATCCAACCTATTTATTGTTTAAAGCAAGGACATTATTGTAAAAAGGAGACAGAAAGGTCACAAACACTAAGCAACATACCCCAAAAAAGAAGAACAAAGTACTGTAAATGAAAAAATCAGAAATCAGAAGTAAGACAGAACTGTTGAGTTGAGAAGCTGCTTTTATGCAGGAAAACGCACCATCAACCTTAAAAAACACTCGTGGGATGAATAAGGTTTAATGGTGTTAAAAGATGTTATAAGACAAAGGATGATAAAGACACACTTAACAAAAATGGAAAGTACCTTTGTAAGGAAAATTTTATTATATGTAAAATATAAAGAAAAAGCTAAACTATCTTTAACAGGAAATATTCCATTAAAAGGCTATGTAGTAATTTAGGGGATACATTTTGATCTAATAGAAATAGATTTATTGGTGTCAAAGTAAGCTTAGAATGATAATTTAGATCACATTTCAGCAAACTTGAAAGAAAACAGTTTCATTTATACATATTAAGCTTCTGATAACAATAAAAAATAAGTTAAATAAGGGGCATTTAAAAAAAAAAACATGCTAAAAGAAAGTACAAGAAAATAGTTTAAAAATCAACAAATGTGTATTAAATTCTGGTATTTGAGGACAGAAATCTTCGAATTTAGCCTGATCAATATGAAAAAAAGTTATGATACATGACCAGGTTTAAATGAAAGAAAAAGTTAAACACAGAGCTACCTTGTTTCTACAATAATGACAATGTTCTCCTGTCATGCTCAATTGGTTAACACCCACAGTTCCAGTGGGATCACGATGGCAGTATTACAAGGTCAGCTCGGAGATTTCGCCTGGCTCAGCAAAGACCTGCAGGACTGAGGGCAATGCTGCTCAGCTGACAGGGCTCTTTGCTTGTTCACAGAGCTCTTTCTCGAAGGGGCCCCAGTGCCAGAACCATTCACAAGCCGGGAGCATAAATGACAGAGTTGAGCAGCACATTAAACACTGCATTCTCCAAGAAATATTAAATAAAATAAGAGCATCGACTCTGCAGCACAGCCAAAATGCCAGGAACAAAAGGCAAAGGTAAAGATCCCTTCTTAAATTCGTATATTTGTGATTAATCTAAAATTTTACTGGAAAATTGACATGCTTACAAATGTAATTTCAAATGTTTAATCATTCCACAAAAGGTAACAAATCGGACAAGAAGTCAAGCACCAAGGTAGAAAAGTTATTTCTGCTCCTAAACTAATTAGACAGTTCTTTGTCCAGCTGTTTTTTTCCTGATTTGATTTCCCCTTACCTTGACAGCAACCTCAGAGTCCTAAAGAGCAGCCGAAGAAAGGTGATCAGAAAGGAGATGATAACACGAAGCAAGGAGGTAAAGGTCCCAATTGAATTCAGCAAATCAAACGTGTGCCTAAAAAATGGATTTTTTAAATAAAACTGTGGGGGTTAATTAAATCTCTGTGCAGGACAGCCGAAGGGAGAGAAGCAGTAATTTCCAAGCATTCGTGAAGATGGCTTTGGAGACACTGCTGGGATCTTGTCGTCATAAACGAGACAGTTCTCTGGGAAAACAGGGCTGACCACTCCTTACCCGTCACTGGCCATGAAGCTACGGACTAAACTGATGTGTGGCCCAGCAATAAAGTTCTTCCACAGAGGCGGACAGTAAATCTGATCTCCATCCCTCATCTTCTGTTGTCCCCCTCCTGTTACTCTCCATCTCTCTGCCAGGTCCTCCCTTGTCCACTCTGTCAGATGGGCTGCTTAAAACCAGACTCCAGATTAGAGGAGACCTCAGCTCTAAGTGAGGCAACCCCTCCCACCCTCATTATCATCGCTGTCAAACAGCAAAAACAACTTTTGTACATAATTATTCAAATAAAAAGCTATTTATCACAGCATTCTGTGTTTATTCTATGTTTACCTTACAACCAAACACCTCTATAAGTTTAATTAAAAAAAAAAAACTAAAAAAAAAAACGACAGAACTCAAGTTTCATGTAAAATTGTATAAAAAGGATCAAAGGGGAATCAGTGCCTTCACATGTACAGGGACAAAACACTGAACCAAAGCAAGTGGTACAATCTTAGAGCAAGATTTACAACACTTATTCCAAGAAATGGGAATGCAAACCTTTGAAAACATTAAGGCTAAAAGCCATCTTTGATAAGCAACATTGGTATGACACTAATACAGATTCTTCCAATTACAATCGAATTATAAAACGTGTACACACCGCGACATGTTACTTTAATCTCCATACAAAATTAGAGGGATTTTTAACATTTTTCATTACACAGTACTGTCAAATACCCTGATTTCATTTTTCACTAAGATTTTTTAAAAAGGTATATACTTTCTAAATGAAGGCATACAACATGTTGAAAATCCTACAAAACAAACAAAAAAAAAAAAACACAATCAAAACACATACCCATCAACATTTCTGATTCTATTGTCTTTTATTGTTAAACTCAAAAGTAAAATACCAGGGAGAGTGGAATTGCTGCTTTGTCACCTATTTGTGCTCTTTTTCTTTAAAAGGAAGACTTTTTCTAGATCTGCTCCCCTCAAAAATGTTATCTTTAAAGAATAAAATCCTCACATATCTCTCATGGTTAGCACATTTCACCAAAAAAAAGATGGACAATCAACAACGTGTTTTTGTAAAAAATAAATAAAAAAAAAAAAAAGAATTGTAATGTATCTTGATGCCTTCGTCTTATGTTTTAAGCTCATTCGTCCATTAATGTTTGACATGTTTTCTGTCATTTTTACAAATATTTTTAGATAGATTAATTAATAACTCTACCATATGAAATAGAAAGGGACAAAGCAATCGGGTCCCTTTGTTCGGTTGACCTCTGACAGAAATTACATCAAAAGCAGGAGAGTGGAAAACAGTATAATCTTCAGTTTGATTAAAATTGGATAAAAAGCAGTGAAAAGAGAATAATGTAACATCCTGGTATAACCTAATGTTAGAAGGTTTGTGCACCATCAAAACCTGGTGTTTTACTATTTTAAAGGATTCAGGTGGGTGCAGAAATCAAAACATACCAACAATGTTTGAATCTTAGAAAATGACTTATTTTTTAAGTTAGGAAAATAATTTTTAAATAATTTTGAATCCATCATCCAAAGTAAGACTGTAAATGCTTTAGGTACCAGCTGGTTTACTTCCCAATCAAACCATGTCGTTCTACTGGTGAGCAAAAAAACTAAAAACAGAAAACAAAAACACTTTGATCCTACAGGGTTCTGTTGGCATCATAAATACATACGTTTCAAGTTGAAATTACTTTATCGCTTAGTTCTAAGATCATTTAAGATACTTTGAATTTAAACTCAAGAATAGGTTGTAAGCTTGTAAGGGTTGGCAGGAAAAAGGCCCTTCCCTCTAAACAGTGGTGGGAGTATGATGATCTGGGCTTGTTGCATTAACAGAACTTACACTTTACCATAAATGTCTCTATATAACAAGTTTAGGAATTAGCTAAAAAAATTTAAGTCTGAAAGGTAAAATTTGGCTCATCAACAGAAGAAGAGCTGAAAAAGATAAGTGTTGTAATGAAACAGTGTGGCTATTAGGAGAGCTGCATGCAAACAAATGTCTGCAAATTTAAATTAAATTAGTAGAGAATAATCTAATCAAAAATATTACACTGGTAATCACTGGCAAACTATTCAATTAATTTGATTTAATTTCACAAGTTCCCAATTTGATTTGATTTACAACTAAAATAACAGTTCATTTTTTTAAAATGACTAATTGGTTCCTTAAAACTAGTTTTACATGAAAAGTTATTTAAACTGAGAAATAAAATGTAGCTTTCATTCAAACAATTATGAAATCTTTCAATAAAAATAAACAGAAAAGCAGTTTTTTTTTCAGACAAAATCAAGAATTGCTTTCAAGTAAATACATTTGTAGATTTGATGAATGGCTATTGCTCTTCTAAGTTCAATTTAATTTTGATGAATTACTTTTTAGAAACACAGCTTCAAAAATTGTCTTTACAGCTATGTAGAAGAATTATTAACTAATATTTACCTGAAAGAAAGAGATTTCCTGTAATCTGTCCAAACTGTGCTTCCAGAAGCTGCTTTCCTTTAATAATTTTTTATTTACCACCTCTGACTTTTGCATTTTGTTAAATTTTTTATTAAACAAATATTGACCCACAGTAGAACTGTAAGGTGTTTTCTTTTATGTAAGTTCAAACAGATAATGAACAATGGTTGAAGAGTCAGGAGAAACATACTTTTTCTGGTATTTGGTTCCGGTATAAGCAGTTTAAAAATTGTAACTAAGTTTGTCCTAAACTCTAAACCTGCTGCGATGAGGGAGCATAACGTCTGGAGGACTTCAGCCAAACAGTCTCTCTAGCTTGTCTCTAAAGAAAGGAGCCGCTGATCTCCACTGTGCTGAAAGCTATTGATTGTGCCTCACGGTGAGATATCAGTAACCACAACAGGAGAGCTTGATAACTGTGGCTCAGATTCAGAGGGGATGGTGCAGAAACAGAAAAGATGGTACCACATGCTGTCTTCTCATGTATATCAAAACCAGCCCCCCACCAGGCATGAAGAGGAAATTACCCAGTCAATGTGTAACCCAACTTAAACACTACATGTTGGTTTGTTGACAGGCTGCATGTGTACTCTTGGGTCTGATGGAGGACAAAGTCACAGTGCAGAAGTGGAAAACCTACTTCTCCTCTCTTGATTATTGCTTCCTTCACTCCAGTCTCATCGCTTACTTTCAGAGAAGGAGGCGGTAAAATATCCAGCATCCAAAAGTGACCCAGTGGCTCGTCCAGCTAAGCTCGGACCACTTCTGAACGGTGTGATGGGTGATCTCGTCCTAGAGGGAACAGTAAGTGTTTATGAAAATAAGACCTGTTCTCAGCAGGTTTTGAGATGTAAAACAGACGGAAATCGTGCAGAAATTACCCAAAAATGCAGCAGCAAAACATATTGGTAGGAGGATTCTTTTTTCATGCTGGGTTTGTATAAAAATCAGCCCAGCAATATAATCTCACCTCGTCTTCTTCCATGTAATCCACACTGGAGTTAAATACGGAGCCCAGGTAGGTCAGGTGAAGCATGGCTAAAGCACTGAATGCTATGTTAATCATATACACCCATAGCCCCTAAAAATAAACATAAAAAACACAACATAAGAAACAACTGGTCTAAAGCAGAATGAATGAACAGAAATTATTAGAAAAAACATAAATGGATAATCAAACCCTTTTAAAAGAAAAGAAAATTAAAACCAGGACGATGTTTGTTCTTTCATAAAATGGATCACTGTTTCCACTTAATCTTCTCTGTTCTTTGGACTCTGAGACTGGAGGGATTTTTGATGGAATTGCCCATTTCCTGACTCAATCTGATTCAATTCAATTCACAACTTTGTTCATTTCAATTAAATCAACATTTCTTTTCCAAATCTTCAATCTCCAAACCACGTTTGGTTATGAAAAGGTAATGAATAAAAAACTGTTTTAATCAATAATGAAACAGAAAAATGTTTGCAGCTACAAACAAAAGAGATGTATAGATCTATGGATTCTATGATTCATTATATTGCATTTTGTAAATTAAGGTCACGACTAATCCAACCTTTGATTCTTTAAAATCCAGCCACAATCTGCTCTGCATGTGGGAAATGACTGCAGCTTCTGCATTTCAGCTGAAGCTTATTGACTGACATAGAACTGAATGCCCACATGTGTACTACATTGAACTGCTTATATTATTGTCAGTCATGTGAAAAAGTGAATAAAGAATTTAAATATTGAATTTGTGTTCTGGAAAGAAACAAATAAAAACTGTTGCAAGAAATAACTCTGAGCTGAAAAAAAAACAAAAAAACTTGCAGAGATATTCATCCTGTATAATGTGGATCTACAGTAAAATATTTCTCCTAAAATGAATTTACTGGTAGGTGCAGTTTCTGTGTCTCTGGCCATCTTTGTGTGTGTAAACAAAACAGAGAGGCTGTCGATTGCCAAATGTCCATCCTGTGAGTTCCAAGAAGCAGCTTAGGTTGCCATGGTGAGGTCAAGTGCACCACTAACTCTGATTTCCAAAACACAGGAGCACTGCTCAGCTAAATGCACATCATTTTAAACTTAAAGGCAATTTAGACATACTTTTATTTTCCTACTAATTTTCTGAGAGAAACATTTTGAGAGTCGGATATATTTTCTGCCAATTAAGTACATTTGTAAACAAAAAATGTTTTACTGAGAGAGGTCAAATCTAACTGACTTTTAAAAACATGAATATAAAATAATAATAAATATTTTAATATTTTCCAATGTACCTGTATTTTAAAATGTATGAATTTTTAGATTAAAATATTTCTTTACAAATTTGTATATTTGGTTTAAAAAAGTCAAGTGTATGCAGAAAAAGGTCAGAACGCTCATTTTATAAACAAACCAATGATTGTAACATTTGTGCCACATTCCCATGGGGGAAAAAATGAGATATTTTAATTCATTGGACTGAAAACAAATACGACTTCTTTCTGTGTGTGTGTTTTTAATATGACAACACACACAGAATTAAACACAACAGTAAATCTAAAATAAATACTGTGCAAAAAGGAAAAGAAACTCTGAAAATAAAATAAGAACAGGATAGTTTAAATAAAATAGTATAGAAATATGTTAACTCAATGAATTTAATGAATGGAATGTATGCTTTGTTTATAAAAACATATTGTATGTATAAATAGAATTATAAAGTTCGGTGAGATGATTGATCTTTGGAGCTCACATGTTTGGTTAATAGAAAACATAAACAGCTCATTTGATTTTTTTTAGGGGACTTAAAAAAGATATAAAGGTCATCAGTCTGTATTAATATTGGTTTATATTCAGATTTGTATTGAAGTTGCTTCATGGTTGTTACAACTGCTTTATTTTAAAACAGTCTTCAATCCAGAAGTCCCCAGGTTTTCACAACGACCAACACATTGAACAACACACAAGCTCAGCAAATAAAATTACATTGAAAAAATAAAATGTAATGCTGTTTAATTAAAGTAACTACACTTCGTTTTCTCCAATCATCATTTGATCTTTTTTTTTAAAGCATTCATGGTGGTCATGGTGGTCCAGGGCAGCAGTAGTTCATTATAACTTCACGTCGGAGTTGTAGGCAGGACCGTTGATGCAGAGTAAACTTGCCATGACTTCCCATCATGCCTTTGTTTACACTCTCTCTCGCTAACTTACAGCCCCTCACACCCCCCAACCTAACATTACCGGTGCAACAAAAATGGTGAGCACTATTGGAGCCATACAGTTTTGAGCCAGATTCTAGCTCGCATGAAAAAAAAAAAAAGGTATTTTGACTGTGTAGGCAAGTGGATGCATCAGAGCAGGGAGCAGGGAGTTTGTGACCTGTCGATTGTAGCTTCTACATCAATGCTACAAGCTTTTTCCAACTTCTTTTTTCATCTGCTCCTGATTTACAGCAATTTGAATAAAGAAATACTCAGAAATGCAATTTTAAGCTTACGTTTCTTAATGTATATCCACATTAATAGGAAAATGCCACAAGAACATGTAAAAACTCCAGAAACATGATTTTCATTGGAGTGGGTCTTTAAAGTTGCTTTTACATTTGCTAAAAAGCTCATGTTTAAAATAATTTGTGTGAGCGTCTCCTTTGTATTGCTTGGAATAAGTTACCTTTTTGTTCTTGTGTTTGCAGCTTGGATAACATTTCTTTGACAGCACACATGCATTAAAGATGACTGCAAGCCTCTTCCGCAATGCTGAAACATAAAAAAATGACCAAAGCATGAGAATGAAGCTAAGTGGAAGAGCTCCTTTCTGAGCCAAATTATAGACTGCAGCCAACAGAAAGCCCTGTGAAGTAAAGGGATCAGTTCATTCTTACTGCAGAGCTAAGCACTTTCTGCAAATGGAAGGTTCTGTTATGAAAAATGTAAAAAATATATTAGAATATCTCCTACCGTGTTCAATGTATGTAATGAACCCCAGAGATATCAGCACTGCCCCGAGATGAAAACTTAAACCCTGAAATTCATAACAGTTAAAATCACAACAGACACCGTGTGATTGAACAACAGGAATAAATTGTGCAGGAGTTTGAAATATGGCTCACATGCAGAAGGGCACAGGCTGCATATGTCAACATGACAGCAGAGAAGGTCCCAAATCTGAGCGCGCTCTTAAAAACATCTGTAACACAACAGTAATTGTTGTGTTTTAGGGATTAATTCATTTTTCAAACAAATGAAGAAATTAACTACACAACTTACAAGTGTGCAGAAAGCGAGACATGGGCAGATTCCATGATGTCACCACCTCCACCATAGAGCGGGGAAACTCTATGCTGAGTGGCTTGGAGACACTCATGTCCCTACAAAAATAAAAGACATTTGGCTGTTGAAAATATGAATAAATACATTTGTTTGAGTCAGCTCAGAGTACATGTGCACCTCTGACCATTTGAGGTTTTCTTTCTCCTCAGAGAAGCCCGCCCCTGCAAGCGTCGTCGTTGTCTCACTCAAGTAGCCAACAAAATAATTGCTGAAGTGGAAAGACATTGTGTTCTCATATGCCAGCAACCACCTAATAGGAGGACACCAGAAAAGAAGGAAGCAGGTCTGCATTAAAAAGTCATTTAACTGAAAACTAAGTCATTTTTTTTCACAGGAGGAAAAGACTTACTTAGCCAGCGTCCCTCTGAGATGCAACAAAACAGAAAAATAGCTGTTACTGATGCTTCACATTGGAGCAAATGTTTTCTTTTTTGGCCTTGTGGTTTATGTCTCACCAAATTTCTCAAGGTGAGGAAATGGTTAAATGAGAGGGTGAGACAGACGTCCTGGTACACATGTAGCTGCACAGGGAAGGGCTGAGGGGGTGACATGAGCACACACATGCAGGTGAAGCTTTTGCACATATGGTCAATGGGAGTAAAGCATACGGGGGCCCTAAACCCAAATGCCATCAACAAATCACTCAATGCAAAAAGGTATTAAAGATCACAATGACAATAAAAAAGCAAAGCAAATGATAAAAACATTCAATTTAAGGATTCAAAACAAAATTCTAGAAGCTAAACCGCCATCGGCGGTCGTTGTTAACCCGGCCCTCAGTCGATCCAGTATGGATATCATAGGTTTGATTCGCATATTGGGTTTGGCAAAACTTTTACGTTGGATTCCCTTCCGGCCACAACCCTCTGTATTTATCTGGGCCTGGGACCACCACAATGAGACCCCTGTCACGGCTGAAGGGACGGAAACCCAAGTGCAGATAGGAATCAGGCTGAGACTCAAGAAGGCGCTTAGGAGCAAATTAATGCTAACAGAAAGCGCCACCAGGTGGGATCAAAAACACAAAACACTCCTCAAGAGAGGGAAAACTGCAAAAGGGAACAACTAAGCTCAGAGAAAATGCCAAAGGACAAAACAGACCTCAGTGTCGGCTGAGTAGGAAAACCACTGACTTAACAGGGACGCACCGACACTGAGGACTGAGTAGCAACAACTTAAATAAGCATGATTGCAAAGTGCAGGCAGCTGTGCACTCCTCCACAGAGAAGACCAGGCAGGAAAGGGAGGGGCCATCCAGGAGGAGCGACAGCTGACCTGCAAAACACAGAGGCAGTCAGGAAAGAGAACAGAAACACACCACACCGTGTCATAACCCCCCCCCCAGAGTCCGGCTTCCAGACGGATGAGAAGGCTGGTCCGGATGTTCCCGATGGAACCGAGCCAATAGTCCCTTGTCCAGGATGTCCCGCTTGGCCACCCACTGGCGATGCTCAGGACCGTAGCCCTTCCAGTCCACCAGGTACTGCAACCCACGGCCCACTCTCCGAGAAGATAGAAGTCTGTTGATGGTGTAGACCAAACCACCATCCACGACACGTGGTGGAGGGGGTGTCCCCCGCAGGGCATGCAGGGAACTCTCACTTGCGGGCTTCAACTTGCTCACGTGGAACACAGGGTGAATTCTTAAGGAGGGTGGAAGAGCTAGTTTCACAGCAACTGGGTTGATGAGTTTAGTGATCAAAAAGGGCCCAATGAAACGGGGATGCAGCTTCCGTGGCCCACCTTTCAGGGGTACGTCAGTGGAGGACAGCCACACCTTGTCTCCAACTCTGTACCGTGGTGCCACAGACCGCCGGCGGTTGGCCACTATGGATAACCGCTCTTGATTTTCCATCAAGCGAGCACGAAACACCCTCCAAGTGCGCTGGCAGCGTCGGACAAAGGCAGCAGGACCTGAAGTGGATGCCATGCCCTCCTGATGGGGAAAGAGCGGAGGCTGGTAACCATAAGCTGCCTGGAACGGAGAAAAACCTGAGGAGTTGACTAGTGAGTTGCGGGCATATTCTGCCCAAGGGAGCTGAGTTGACCAAGTGGAGGGATTCTTGGAACACATGGCACGCAACGTAGTTTCCAGATCTTGATTGTAGCGTTCCACCTGTCCATTAGTCTGTGGATGAAATCCTGAACTTAAACTGACCTGTATCCCCAAGAGGTTGCAATACTTCTTCCAAAAGGGTGACACAAACTGTGGTCCCCGGTCAGAAACTATATTCTCTGGCAGTCCATGCAGGCGAAACACCTCTTTTGACACTACCGCTGCCAAGTCCTCAGCTGAAGGAAGTTGTCGAAGAGGCACAGCATGTGCCAGCTTAGAAAAACGGTCGATTATGGTTAGAATTACTGAGTTAACCTTGAGAATCTGGGAGCCCGGTGATAAAGTCCATGGCTATATGAGACCAAGGTCTAGAGGGCACTGGAAGAGGCTGAAGAAGTCCGGCAGGGGGTCTCCGTGGAACCTTGACACTGGCACAAACAGGGCATGATGATACAAAGGCTCTAATGTCTGAGGACATCGTGGGCCACCAGAACTGCTGGGCCACTAAAAAGGCAGTCCGAGTGACTCCTGGATGACAGGCCAAACGGGAGCAGTGACCCCACTTGAGCACCTGTGGACGCAGGCTTGAGGGGACAAACAGGCATCCGGCTGGGCAGCCAGCAGGAACAGAGAGGTTGTTAGTCACTGCAGTCTTAACCTTACGTTCCAGGGCCCAGCGAGTCGTGGCCAACACTAAGGCAGGTGGCAAAATGGTGGAGTCCTGCGCAGAATCCACAGCTACATCATCCTGGAATTGTCGTGACAGCGCATCAGGCTTGACGTTCTTTGTGCCAGGTCGATAGGACAAGGAGAACCTAAATCTGTCAAAATAAAGTGCCCACCGTGCCTGGCGAGGATTAAGTCTCTTAGCAGTTCGTATATACTCAAGGTTCTTATGGTCAGTCCAAACGAGGAATGGCTGCTCAGCACCCTCCAACCAGTGGCGCCATTCGTCAAGAGCCAGTTTCACTGCCAGGAGCTCCCTGTTCCCTATGTCGTAATTTCTCTCTGCAGGAGAGAGCTTGCAGGAGAAAAACGCGCAGGGATGGATTTTATTGTCAGACGCTCTCTGAGACAACACAGCCCCCACTCCAGAGTCAGACGCATCCACCTCCACAATAAACTGTTTGCTGGTGTCGGGCTGAACCAGAATGGGGGCTGAAGAGAAACGTCGCTTTAGCTCGGAAAAGGCATTCCTGGCCCCCTCATCCCAGACAAAATGTGCCTTTTCCGAAGTCAACTTGTGCAGGGGTGCAGCAACGCCACTGAAATTTCTAATAAATCGCCTATAAAAGTTTGCAAAGCCAAGAAACCTTTGAAGCTGTTTCTTTCCTGTAGGTGTGGGCCACTCTAAGACGGCATTAACCTTGGCACTATCCATGTGAACAGAACCCGGAGAAATTACATGGCCCAGAAATGTGATCTTGGTAGAGTGAAACTCACATTTCTCTGCTTTGCAGAACAGCTGGTTCTCCAGGAGACGCTGAAGAACCGCCCGGACGTGCTGCACATGGGTCTCTACGTCAGGAGAAAAAAATCAAAATGTCGTCAAGATAGACAAACACGAATCTATTAATCATGTCCCCCAGGACATCATTAATGAGACACTGAAAGACTGCCGGGGCATTGGTCAGACCAAAGGGCATAACTAAATACTCAAAATGTCCATTGTGGGTGTTGAAAGCCGTCTTCCACTCGTCTCCCTCTCGTATGCGTACCAGATGGTAAGCACTGCGTAGGTCCAGCTTGCTGAATATTTTGGCACCTTTCACCAGGTCAAAGGCAGAATGAAGCAGAGGGAGAGGGTAAGTATTACGGACAGTGATATTGTTTAACCCCCTGTAGTCGATGCAGGGACGCAATCCACCATCGCGTTTCCCGACAAAGAAAAATCCTGCTCCTGCTGGGGAGGACGAAGGCCGTATGATCCCAGCTTGAAGGCTTTCATGAAGGTACTGCTCCATGGCTTCACGTTCAGGGGAACTAAGTGGGTAGAGGTGTCCCCTGGGAGGTTGAGTACCTGGGAGAAGATCTAGAGAACAGTCATATGGTCGATGAGGAGGCAGAGCCTTTGCTCGAGTCTTACAAAACACCTCACCCATGTCGTGATAAACAGAGGGTACTTTGCTGAGGTTAGGTGACTCGGAACATGGGGTACTCAGGGCTGAAGAGCGTGTAGTGGCAGCATTTAGACAGTTCATCAAGCAAAAGGAACTCCAGGTTAAGACTCTACCTGAGACCCAGTCGATATGGGGCCTATGTCTGCACAGCCATGGATAACCTAAGATGACTGGAGGTCTCATGGTCTCAACCACAAAAAAGGACATAAGTTCATTGTGATTACCGGATACAGTCACTTTCACAGGTACAGTACGAGCAGTCACTTTGTGGATTAAAGACCGATTGATTGCATTTATATGCAGAGCAGTACTTAGGGTGTGAGTGGGGATCCTGAGTCTGTCCACCACTTCTTGAGAGATCAGATCTCCATCTGAGCCAGAGTCAATAAGAGCGTTAAACTCACCCTTTAGCTGATCATGTGACACCAGAAGGCTTGTAGGAGGTCGAGAGGGCGAAAAGGAGGCGGAGACGCGGCTCACCAGTTGCCCTCTCACTGGCGAGCCCTGGTGTTTGATGAACAGCTTCGGATGAAATGACCGGACTGCCCGCAGTAGAGACACAGACCGTCTCTCATGCGCCTTTGCCTTTCAGCTGGTGAGAGTCGGCCTGCACCAAGTTGCATGGGTTCAGAAGACGGGATGGAGACAGGAGAAGGGTTGACACCGGAGAGATGAGCAGGAACAGGGCCCATGGGTGCTGGAGGAAGACCTGCTCCACGGGTGGTGCTGGAACGTTCCTGGAGTCTCTCCCTCATCCGTCGATCGATCCGAGTGGCTAAGTCGATCAACTCCTCCAAGTCTTCTGGAAGCTCCCTTGCTGCAAGTTCATCCTTCAGGGAGCCAGATAAACCCTTACAAAACACATCCACTAGGGCGTCTTCTGGCCAGCGAGTACTGGCAGCGAGAGTCCTGAAGTCCACGGCGTAATCTGACACAGATCGAGACCCCTGTGAGAGCCGGAGGAGTTGGGAGGCAGCCGCCCGATGGGGAGTGGATGGGTTGAAAACAGTTAATAGCTGGGCAGAGAAAGCTCTAAAAGTGTGACAGTGGTGTGCCCCCCGAGACCACTCAGCCAGGCCCCAACGCTTCGCTCTGCCAGTCAAAAAACTCAAAGCATAAGCAACTTTGCTTTCCTCGGACGGAAACTCGCAGGGGTTGAAGTCAAACTGTAGCTGACAAGAAGCAAGAAAGGCCTGACAGTCGTCAGCATCTCCACCATACGGCTCAGGTGGTCCCAGTCGCATCTGTCGGGGCATTGGAGCAGGCCTCTCTAAATGTCTTAAACGGTTATGAAGCTCCAACATACCTGCCATACAGCCACGCAAGTCCTGAGCCAAAGAGGCAAGTCCACCATCAGAACTACTGTCACCATCTGCTGGAGGCAGTGGAACGTCACAAGCCTGAAAGAAATCTGCTGGGTTTGACATGGTCGGTGCGTAATGTCACGGCTGAAGGGACGGAAACCCAAGTGCAGATAGGAATCAGGCTGAGACTCAAGAAGGCGCTTAGGAGCAAATTAATGCTAACAGAAAGCGCCACCAGGTGGGATCAAAAACACAAAACACTCCTCAAGAGAGGGAAAACTGCAAAAGGGAACAACTAAGCTCAGAGAAAATGCCAAAGGACAAAACAGACCTCAGTGTCGGCTGAGTAGGAAAACCACTGACTTAACAGGGACGCACCGACACTGAGGACTGAGTAGCAACAACTTAAATAAGCATGATTGCAAAGTGCAGGCAGCTGTGCACTCCTCCACAGAGAAGACCAGGCAGGAAAGGGAGGGGCCATCCAGGAGGAGCGACAGCTGACCTGCAAAACACAGAGGCAGTCAGGAAAGAGAACAGAAACACACCACACCGTGTCAACCCCGGCTTGGGCCCCCTCGTGGCTACATTCAGGAAAACAAAAGTGATTTCCAGAAATCAAAAGGAAATGTCAAAAAAATTCAACATAATCAGAAACTAGAAAAGCTAGGTATTGTGGAACATCACTGATTGGATGGTGATGTTTGTTCACCTCTTCAACCAGAAGATACTTGGCATGGTTATATCTTCTGACAGAAAATATTTCTTAACGCTTCTGACCACAGCCACTGAAAGGTTTACCACCGTTTGGGCAAAACATCCCTCTGCTTTGCCTCTTCTTCAAAACTCAAATGCCATCATTCCATCAGCGATGTCACAAAGTACCTACCTTTCCTGGTTTCTCATTTTGTTTCAATTTTAAGTTCTGGAAATTACTTCTGTTTTCCAAAAAAAAATTTTTGTTCTAAAACGTAATGTTTTATTATTTGTGGTTTTGCTTTATTAATTGTCATTGTGTGCTTTAATATGTTTTTGCCTTGAGTGATTTGTTCATGTGATTTGGACTTCAGGGCCACCATAGAAGCATGCAGATGTCTATAATGTCTATAACAAAAAAGTGATGTCACTGACCTGACCTTCCTCCTCTTCTTGCTGTGAAAAAAACCCCATAAAATAATGTGTTTCTATAGAAACAATCCATAGATTTCACACAGACTTTGATTAGTTTTCCCACCTTCTTAACAGCTTGTCTCCATAGACAGGTATGAAATAAGGGAACAGGTAGGGAGCCACACAGTTGGAAATAACCAAGCAGATTTGGCTCTTGATCCAACTGACTGACACTTTTAAAAGCCACTGAAAGCTCTGCAGGAGAAACAAAAACAACACAAAAACCTTACATCTGTGTATAGAGTCCACGTCTGCGTTCCTATGAGATACTGAAATACATTTACCAGCTTACGTCCTTCTAGAGCTTCTTTGTAGCTGCTGAAGCTGATCCAGGGGCCGAAGATGACAGTGCCCACAAAATAAATGTAGCCCATGAACTCGAGGGGTGAGGGGACGCTGGTCACCACACCCCGGTCCAAGTCAAATGCCAGAGAGATGGCCTTCATGGCCACCACCATCTGGGATCCTGGAGGACAACAAATAAAAATGAAAAAACACTCCACTTATTTATAAGAATGCACGGGCAGAACATTATTTTGGAAGGGATTTTATTATTTTTTTTTTTTACCTCTCATCTTGTGCCAGTTGGTAGTATCCATCATGTGCAGTTCTCTGATCAATTGGACAAGAGTGATTTCACTTGGCTGAACATAAAAATATGACCTGATCCCCAAAAGAGGAGTGTCTTACCCCAGCAGAAGGTAGATGAGCACAGTGATGGAGAGGAAGGTGCCTCGGATGGTGGAATGGCGGCACAGAAAGAGAAAGAGGTAGCAGAGAAGGCTGAGCAGCACCACCCAGATCATGTGGAGCTCAAAGAAGAGGTAAAGGGTGTAGAAACCTCCAGCCACCGTGCCCAGATGCTTCACAAAAGCAGGAAGACCTGATGGGGAGAAAGCAGTGCTTGGTTTCTGTCCAAACAGCACAGACCTGACGACAGTAACTGCACTCGTACCGAACATCCAGAGCAGCCGACAAAGCAGGCAGATAACCAGCAGCTGCCACACTTGCTCCAGGCCCTGCTGAGCTGTTGGCAGCAGGCAGCCATGAGTGAGCTCCTGGAAAAACTTCTGCCGGCTGAACACTCCCATCTTTGGACAGTTGGAGGAAGCCAGACCCCGCTCTTTCTACAGCAGTAGAGACAGAGCTTGTGTTATTTGCATAGATCAATAAAGCGTGAGTGGTAAACAAACAGATGCTGTAAGCCTACGGATCTGTAACTACGCTCACTGTCCCAGCGTGCAGAGTGACAGCAAGTCTGCAAACAAATCCAGTAACTTCAACCAACAACCGCATCAGACCACAGCAATTAAAAAGGAGTTAGGGAGAACAGTGTGTGAAAAAAGGCGACTAAAATATTCATTTAGAGGAAAAAGAATTTTAAATGTTTATATTTGCATGCATTAATCATTTTGGGAAATTACAGCCCCTTTCCAAAAAATTAGAATATCATGGAATATTTATTTCCAGAATTCCATTATGAAACTTTCATAGGATATAGATTCAGGGCCCACTGTTTAATTGATTTCAAGGATCTGTTTCAGCTTATAAAAAACAAGATTTCAAAAAATGACAGTAATGTGAAGAATTTGAAGTTTTTGCAAAAAGATAAAGACAGATTATGATCACATCAAATCTGTCAAAATACAGTATTTTCAAAATGGCATGTCCATCTTTAATCCTTCAGTAGTCTGGGCAGAGGCCAGGTCCTGCTGGAAGATGGAATCTGCATCTCCATCCAGACCTTCAGCAGAAGGAATCATGAAGTCCTCTAGAACATATTGCTAGACTGTTGCCGTGATTTTGGATTGAAGATAGCAGAGTTTACCAGCACCAGTGCTGGACATTGCAGCCCAAATCATGACTAACTGGAGATTTCGTTCTGCTCCTCACCAGTCTCCCTCCAAACCTTTGGACCTTCGTTCCCAAATGACAGACACACTTTACTTTCATCAGAAAACAGGAGCTTGGACCATCGGCCAACACTTCAGTCCTCCCTCTTCTTGGCCCAGTTGAGATGTTTCCTCTGTTGGTCCAGGCTTAGAAGGAATTTAACAGTTGCAGTCCAGCTCCTGAATGCGTCTGGATGTGGTGGTTTTTGAAGCTGTTCCTCCATTCTATTCTTTCTGGGTGTCTGCAGCTTCTCGAATTGTGTCCTTCTGATAATCAGCTGAAGCTCACGGTCGTCTCTTTTACTGGTGCATCTTCTTTTGCCACATTTTGCTTTTCCATTAGTCTTTCCACTGATCTGCTTTGGACACAGCGCTCTGTGAACAGCCAGCCTTCTTAGCTAAGAACTTTTGTGCCTTACCCAGACTACGGAGGGAATCAGTAATCTGAAACAACACTAAACAACATTTAACAAACACTGACGTTTTTTTTTTTAAAGGAAATTAACTGAAGCAGGGGGCTCCTGGATAGTTGTCAAGTTTTTCCCATATTGAACCAAAGTGAGACAATAGAACCAATCTGAACCAATTTAATGATATCTGTGGGCTTTGAGTTCAGTAAATGATTAATTGGTGAAACTAAATTTAAACCATTCATGCCCTGCAAAATGTTGGCAGATTTCTCCACAGAATTCTAATTTTCTGAAAACCCGTATTCATGGGTTTCATGAGCTTGAATTTATGTAAAAACAAATAAATACTTGAAATCAGTCAAACAGTGGGTAGCAACTATATTCTATGAAAGTTTTTTTTTTTTTTTTCGAAACTGAGTTAGATAAATCAATACACTTTTGGATGATATTCTGAAATTTGGAAAGGGTCTGTGAAAATTGATCCCAAAACCTGTACACACATCCAGATGTGCGAAATAAACCAGATTGCATCGCATGCACCTCAATAACATTTGGATTTTTAAAGTGCATATTCAGAAACCTTTTTATAGCCCTTCATCTAAGGAGAAATGTTAGAATCAGGGTTCACTTGAAAAGTTTGAATTCAGAAAGATGTTTAGTTTATATTTAGTATCCAATGGGAACCCCATGATTTAAATGAGTGCATAGAAAGCCTGCAGCCAGTTCCTTAAAACTAGTAGGTCCAGATGCATTTATGAATGTGACTGAACTCTAATATATGCTTGTCTCCGCATTGCAGTCGTCCAGCAGGACTTGACTCACAGCCGCAGCTTTAACACTGCTGTGTGTTTTTTGGGAGGCGCGAGCCCCGGAAATAAAACCTCTTAAATGTCCGCCGGAGCGTCTGCGGTGTTCGCTGCTCTCTGCCTCATTAGCCCTCTTGGTTCGGAGATGCCTGGCAGCTGTTACCCAGCGTCCCCCGCTTCCCCATACGACCCCTTGCCTTTTCCGGGGTTAAACTTACCCGTTCAGAGCATTAGCAGAAGCCTCCTCCTTTGGGCTGTTATCCCTTCAACGTCACCCCCGCCCCGAGTCCGCGTTTGGCCGTTTAAACACTGTCGGTGCAGAGGAATATCTGGAGAACTCCCATTGTCACTGCATCAGGACCACTGGCTTACCATCAATGATGGCACGCGAGGACACATCGACCAATCAGAAGATTCGATACATTGTTGCAAGCCAATCAGAGCTCAGAATGGAGCTTGTGTGAAGGTTCCCAACTCCAATCCGTTGTTTTTCTATGGCTACTGGCTTGTTTGGACCAATAGGATGCGTACAGCGTGCATCTGGATAAAAAAATGTTTGTGCAGCAAGAGGGCAGAGGAAACCCCCCCATATATATATATAAATACATACATATATACATATATATATATAAATACGTAAATACATACATACATACATATATATAAATACACACACACACACACATATATATATATATATATATATATATATATATATATATATATATATATATATATATATATATATATATATATATATATATATATATTTTTTTTTTATGTGATAAAGGCCTCGTTTAGTACATTTCTTAACATACATCACCTGCTCATGTTCTACATGTCATCAGCCTTAAAGTAAGATATTTTAGGACATAAACAATAAAATAAATGAACACTTGTTTTACAAAAAGATCACAATTTTCAGTCTCCAATACAAAAAACGATAAGAAAAATCAGTTTGGAAAACAAAATTTGTTTCCTCTTGACACACTTTAGGTTTCTTCTTGCTTTTTTCACCTTCAGTTTTAATAAAAATACATTTTTGGTTAAGGGAAAATGCTAGGAAATCCTATGTCTCTTTGAGCTTGATTTTAAAAACTAAAAAACGCAACACAATTTAACCTGAATTCAACCTTAGTCTTGTTGGCTTTCTAGCCCTAAATGGTGGCAAAAAATATTGCAAATTATAGAAAACAAACGTAGTTGAAAGTTTTAAATGAAACACAAGATTTAGCAAACAGTTTTTTTTTCTTAAATGTAAACCTACTTTGAGTTTATTAAAGATATCTGTTAAAATACCAGGCAATTCAATCATCCTTTTCTATGAAAGTCTTACAGTACATTTGTAACTTTACCTGTACTTTACATATCTAAATTGTTTGTTTTTGCACAACTCTGCAGTAAATCCTGTCAACAGATTTTTTTCCACATCCCCAAACACAAAGGAGTGTAAAAATTAAATTGATGCTGTCATTGCACAATAATTAACTTAAGCAGCTGAATCTGAGAACAGCTCTGACGTAATACAGGACATTCTGGAGAACAAGAACAGGATTTATGAGGTCAAACCAGCAATCCTGCAAGCTCTGCCAGAAATGTGCAGGCCTCTGGTTAGGAAAACAAATTTATTACCAAATGTTACAAGGGCCAAAAGGAAAAAAACAAAACCGAAATGCAGTATAAGAAACATAGTTTATTTGAAAACACATCAACTAAAAAGTTCCTATCAATTTATATCACATTACACACTTTATTTTATCTCCTACTGTAGTCCAAAAGTAGAACTTCCTATGTTTTTACAGCAAATCCTCCTAATATTCCACATCTTCATCAGGGATTTTGTCAGATTCTCTGTTCTGCAAAGCCAACATTCATATTGTTTAGAGAGCAGACATGACAAAAAGCTGACACAATAAAGACGTAGCAAATTATTCTATGAACAACTTAAAACGCCCACTTTAAAGGATATTCTCTAATGTAAATAAACAAAAATCAGGCATTGATTTTTGCAGCTTAATTTTAAAATCTTACATAAAACACTCACAGCAGCGCAGACTAAACTAAAGGGCTCTGTTAGCTAGTCCAGATCTGAAGCTGAGTATTTACGGTTGTTGGAGAATCCATATTTCTTTGAGTCTGAAATAATTCACTCAAAAATGCCACAATGCTTTATCACTTAAGAAAAATAAAAATCGGTGAAAATGTGGCAAAGCAACACTGCAAGTATTGTAGCTTAAGGTTGGAGCTTTTGTGCTCCGGTAACTGAGGTAGATCTTTAAATGTCAGCAATCTAGATGATCTAGTTTACATTACTAACTAAGCAGCAACAAACTAATGGTGCAAAATATAAAGTTATTTGCAGAACTGAGATAGAGGGCACTTTTTCACATCTGTCACAATACTGAGCTACAGGACTGTGCATTGCTAAGATACACGAAATAAAAAAAAAAAAGATATTTCAGAAAACTGGAAGAAACAGTACAATATAATGCCTCAGTCCAGAAAGCAAACAGGAGACCACGAGTAATAACGCAACAGTTGTTTCAGTTAAAGCAAACAGCTCATTCTAAATGTCCCCCTACAGTAAAATCACAGGAATGCCAAAAGGCCAAATCTTACAGGATAATCTCGATATCAAAAGCAATTTTTTCTCTTTTGACTTGAGCGGTTTGTTGGACAGGTTTCTGCAGACCCGGTAAGATGAGCAAAGTCTCACTCGGCTTCTTTACAACAGGATCCTGTGTTATTTTGGGTCTGTTCAGAATATAATCATAATTTCTTTTAACTTCCAACAGTGAGGAGGTGAGGCGGTGAGGTGAGAAGAGCTCCAGAGAGGGGGGTAGTTCTGGATGTACATCAGGAAGACTACTGAGGTTCATTTTTGGCACCACTGATTTATTCAAGTTTGTTGGAGAAGATGGACGGGGCAGAACAGGCGTTTTTGCTGATGTCACTACAGGCGTTTTGATTTGCCGGGGCAAGATGGGGGGCTTTGGGACAATTTGTGCAATTCGGGGTAAAGACAAAACACAAATGACAGGAACAACGCGTTGAGGCTGAAGTACTGATGAGACCTGACTGATTTTTTCTGCAGCTTTATTTGGCTCCACCTTATTCGGCTGAATATTTTCTGCAGTTGAGCTGCATTCTAAATGTTCCTGCTCCTCCTGTTCCCCCTCCTCTTCCTTCATATCCTTCTCCTTCTCCTCCTCTTCCCCCTTCTTCTCCTCCCCCCTGTCCTCTTCCTTAGAAAAGGAATCCTCCACCTCCTCCTCTTCCTTAGAAAAGGAATCCTTCACAGACTTCATAACAGGAACTACCCGGCGCTGAAAGGGATTGTGGTTGTGGCGTCGGCAGAAAAGAGCACTGCACTTGGGGCACTTTCTGCCATCTTTAACATGCAGCAGTTTGTGACGCTTCAGGTTCTGGCTTGTAGTGAATGACCGATCGCACATGTTACATGGAAAGGACGGCTCATCTGTGATAATAGACGGGGCTTCTACAGCAGGTGCCTCCCTGTTTTCTGTGACTTCACCTGTCGCAGGTGTCTTACTGGTTTCCATAGCTCCAGTTGTCACAAGTACCTCCAAGTTTCCTGAGGCTACAGCTGACATAGGTGCTTCATCTGGACCAGAAGACAGCTGTTCGTGGTGCAGTCGGTGGTGGTTTATGAGCTCTGATACATTGTTGAAGGTCTGATGGCACAGATCACAGAAAAAGCCACCTGCTGGTAACAGAACGGACTTAAGGAGGACAACAGGACTCACTCCCTGTGGTACTGACTCCAGTGGTGATGCCGATACAGTGTTTAGGTTTGATGTTGTTTGCAGGCAAACTGTTTCAGCCCAAATCTCTTCAGTCTGCAATTCCACCTCCTAGAAGACAAAAGCGTAAAAAACTAACTATTTGGTGGTAAAAGGAAAATATTAGAAATGAAACCCAAAGTTCAGGTATTGAGTAAATTCTGGCATAGAAAGCATTACAAAAACTGGTCTTGAAGACCCACGCCGATAAAAAATGCTGTTTTTAACATGCACTTTGAGCAGTTTTCTAATGACAGAGAACATAGATTAAGAAAATTAAGCTTAACGTACGAGTATTTCTTTATTTAAATCATTCAATTCAGGAGCACATGTAAACATGCAGTATAAAAAAGGATATGCTGAGTGGGCCACAGTCTCCCTGCTCCACTCCATCCAGTTGCAGACAAATAGATCCATGTACGTCTTTGTTTTGCTCGTCTGAGCTGGAATCTGGATCAGAACTGAACGACTGGATAGCGTCAATATTACTCGCCGATTTTGTTACACCGGTAATGTTGGGTTGGGGGTGTGAGGGGCTATAAGCTAGCGGGAGAGAGTGTAGGCTTGCTCCGTGTCATCGGTCCCGCCCACAACTCAGAGGTGAATTTCTAATATGCCGCTCTACAGAACCATGTTCTAGAAAAAGACACTCTTTGGGGGGCTAAAAACAATACAATCAAAATTAAAAGACAACTGGGAACTCTTTGGATTACTTTAGATCAAAAGCTGACAGGAGTAATACTCTAACAATGGATAACCCAAGTCTAAAAACAACTTGGTGAGCGTTACCTCCTCCACTATTGGGGCTGGTGGTGACATTTCAGGGGCGTTTTGTCCAGAAAAACTTGTACTCTCCGTCCCTGCATTGGCTGGACGGCGGCGCTTTTTTCTGGATCGGTAAATCCTTCAAAGAACAAAAAGAAACAAAAGACGAGACCTAAATCATGACAATAAACAGCAGTAACATGAAACAGGCATTTAAATCTCACTCAAATCTCAGTGCTCATAAACTACCAAAAACAGACAGATCCTTTATAAATTAGCAAGTTCTCACTAAAATAAACTGTTTTTTGCTTTAAACAAAAATCCACAAGGACATTGTTTTAAAGAGAAGAAATCTTAACAACTGGATTTGATGAATCAGCATTGTACTGAAACACAAAGACTGATCAATAATCAATGTATAGGTCTATTTTGGAAGATATAGGAAACAATGTATAGACATAAACAAAGGTAGAAACTATAAAGGGTCTTCAATGTTTGGTTAATATATAATTGAGAGACAGTCCTTTTTGCAATTCAGTCCTTTAAAAAGTAGTGGCGAAAAGGACAAAGTATGGAAGCATTTCTGTAGCATAATTAAAAAGCAAAGTCAAAACCAGAAATGCTTTTTCATTTTCAAAATGAAGCTGCATTTTTTGACTCAAAATTAAAATGAAAAAGCAATCCACCAAAATGCTTTTTCATTTCCTTCCTCAACACAGCTTATTCTGTCACTTAATTAAAATTAAAATGAAAATGGTATTTGACATTTCATTTTCAAGACGTTCCATGGTAAGTGTGTAGCATAATTCATTTAGAAATGTCTAATTTGACCATTAAAATGGATTAACAGAAATGCTTTTTCATTTTCAAAATGAAGCTGCATTTTTTGACTCAAAATTAAAAAGAAAAAGCAATATTTCAGAATGCTTTTTCATTTCCTTCCTCAATACAGCTTATTCTGTCACTTAATTAAAATGATAAATAAAATGGAATTTGACATTTCATTTTCAAAAAGGTCCCTGGTAAATGTGTACCAAAATTCATTTAGAAATGTCTTATTTGACAATTAAAATGGATTCACAGAAATGCTTTTTAATTTTCAAAATGTAGCTGCACCAAATGACTCAAAATTAAAATGAAAAAGCAATACTTCAAAATGCTTTTTCATTTTATACTTAAAACCGCTTATTCTGTGTCATAATTAAAACAATAATGCAAAGAGGGGATTGCATTTGCATTTTAACATCCACCCCGGGCACGTTGTCACAATATTCAATTCGAAAAAGCATTAGCAGAGGGGAGGCGGGGCGATGACGTCACTGCTTTCGTCGTGTGTGTCCGGCGGTTGAGAGACACACACGCACGCACCACGGGCAAACTGTTAGCGGCAGAGAAGACGGCTTTGAGTTGGTTGTGAACTTCTGAAGAGTTTCCACAGCTTCTCAGGACTACGTAGAAGCATTTTGCGCCTTCTGCGGTCCTCCTCCTTTGGACGCACCGCGGACAAGCTTTGTTCTGCGGACTGCCAGCTGCCTCCGCATAGCGGAGCGCGAAGCTCCGATCATGATCGCTGAAGGCGGAAATGCTGCTACGATCATCTGAGAAACCATCATATGAATTTGTGTTTAAAAGTGGTGTCCAGAACAAAGATAAAGATAGATGTCAGTACCACATATTTACACATTTATTTGCAGTTTCGCGCTGTATTTGCTGTTTGATGACAGCTGGAGCCCCATCACAGATAGCAGATTTCTCCATGCTAAACGTTTGCTGCTTGGACCAAAAACACTCAGTCAACGCGAAGCTGCAGGAGACTGTCTTCATAATGTGCTTTTATTAAAGTTATGATAATATTTTACGGCCTGCTCTGCTCGATCATATGTTTTTAAATCGGTGCGGTCAGACGACGCTGAAGTTGGTTTGCGATTCACAGCTTCTGATTCGTGAGGGCTGGACCTGGACTGGACCAGGTCCAACGGTTTGTGAACAGGACCCAGTTTTAGGTGACCTTAATGAGAAAAATGCAGCAGAATGTTCCGTTACTGCCCTCGCGAATCAGAAGCTGTGAATCGCAAACCAACTTCAGCGTCGTCTGACCGCACCGATTTAAAAACATATGATCGAGCAGAGCAGGCCGTAAAATATTATCATAACTTTAATAAAAGCACATTATGAAGACAGTCTCCTGCAGCTTCGCGTTGACTGAGTGTTTTTGGTCCAAGCAGCAAACGTTTAGCATGGACTGGAGAAATCTGCTATCTGTGATGGGGCTCCAGCTGTCATCAAACAGCAAATACAGCGCGAAACTGCAAATAAATGTGTAAATATGTGGTACTGACATCTATCTTTATCTTTGTTCTGGACACCACTTTTAAACACAAATTCATATGATGGTTTCTCAGATGATCGTAGCAGCATTTCCGCCTTCAGCGATCATGATCGGAGCTTCGCGCTCCGCTATGCGGAGGCAGCTGGCAGTCCGCAGAACAAAGCTTGTCCGCGGTGCGTCCAAAGGAGGAGGACCGCAGAAGGCGCAAAATGCTTCTACGTAGTCCTGAGAAGCTGTGGAAACTCTTCAGAAGTTCACAACCAACTCAAAGCCGTCTTCTCTGCCGCTAACAGTTTGCCCGTGGTGCGTGCGTGTGTGTCTCTCAACCGCCGGACACACACGACGAAAGCAGTGACGTCATCGCCCCGCCTCCCCTCTGCTAATGCTTTTTCGAATTGAATATTGTGACAACGTGCCCGGGGTGGATGTTAAAATGCAAATGCAATCCCCTCTTTGCATTATTGTTTTAATTATGACACAGAATAAGCGGTTTTAAGTATAAAATGAAAAAGCATTTTGAAGTATTGCTTTTTCATTTTAATTTTGAGTCATTTGGTGCAGCTACATTTTGAAAATTAAAAAGCATTTCTGTGAATCCATTTTAATTGTCAAATAAGACATTTCTAAATGAATTTTGGTACACATTTACCAGGGACCTTTTTGAAAATGAAATGTCAAATTCCATTTTATTTATCATTTTAATTAAGTGACAGAATAAGCTGTATTGAGGAAGGAAATGAAAAAGCATTCTGAAATATTGCTTTTTCTTTTTAATTTTGAGTCAAAAAATGCAGCTTCATTTTGAAAATGAAAAAGCATTTCTGTTAATCCATTTTAATGGTCAAATTAGACATTTCTAAATGAATTATGCTACACACTTACCATGGAACGTCTTGAAAATGAAATGTCAAATACCATTTTCATTTTAATTTTAATTAAGTGACAGAATAAGCTGTGTTGAGGAAGGAAATGAAAAAGCATTTTGGTGGATTGCTTTTTCATTTTAATTTTGAGTCAAAAAATGCAGCTTCATTTTGAAAATGAAAAAGCATTTCTGGTTTTGACTTTGCTTTTTAATTATGCTACAGAAATGCTTCCATAACAAAGGAGCATGAGAGTACTACTGCATCCCAGATTAGCAGGTATTTCTTTTTTAACCCTTATGTGATCTAAGCTGAGGCAGGCGCGTGTTTTACCATTCCACTCGTTTTTTCTTCGGCCTCTGCTTTGTGCATGTAAACACGGAGGGCACATAGTCGGGCATGTCGTTGTCAGGGGATGCTTCTCCTGCAAAACAGGCACAAACAAAAGTTCCAAAATAATTCATTTACCGAAACAATTATCCAGTTTGCATTAAAACACGCTGTGTTAAACCTACCAGAGATAAAATGAGCGCCACAAATCCGACTGAGCTGGTTTAGCTTCTTGGTGCTGCCGTTCGCTTTTTGGATAGCATCTATCCACATTTGCCGTCTTTCGGCTTGAAACACTCGAGACCCGGATGGTATTTTATAAAATTTGATTTGACTGCCGGGCGAGTACCGATTTTTACAACCATTTATGCAGCAAATGGGCGCCATTTTCCTGTTTACTCTACAACGAAACACTCTTAGGGTTAGCAAAAGATAAAGTCATGGAAGAAAGTTTACGTCCGTGGTAAACATGCGCGCGCAGCTTCGACGATGACGTCATGCAGTTGTGTTTGTTTTTAGAACTTTTTTTTTTGGACGATGACAAAACATAGCTTGGCAACATAAATCAGACAAAAATCTTAGTGATTATAGTGTGAACAACAAAAACATAAAAAATAAAACAAAGGTAAAACTGAGCAGAGAGAGGCAGAAAAAATAAGTTTCCTCTTTCCACACATCTCTAGAAACAAAAAGTGAAGTTTTCCATCTATATTGTTTTTCTTTTTGGTTCCTAAATAAGGTTTAGTTTTTCAGGTGTACTTTGAATTCATTTTTAAATAATATTAATTAGAAGGGGTTTTCATTTATTTTTATTTGTGCATGTTAAATTTGGCAAGGCAATTAAGTTTTCGCTGAATTAGATTTCTTCTAATTTATTTTCGAATATGATGCCAATATGATGTCTAATGAAAGTTTTAGAAATTGTGGGAACATATCTTTTTGACAGCTGTCGTTTTTTTCCCTAGATATTTTTAATTTCAAACAAAAGAAAAACAAATATTGCATGGTTTCAATTTCGTTTTCCCAAAATGTCTTGAAGTTGAATCATAGCAACTGCAATTCAATCATTCTTTTATGAAACATTTTTTGACACTCATAAAGTGGTAGTCTGAGTTCATTTCCACATTTATATTCTCCAGGTGGGAAACCCCTATTCCTGCATGCTTACGGCTTATTAATGGGAAACAAAGACGAGGAACTAGAATGAAAGCCTCTCCTTTTGGAACCCCCTTTTCCCCATCACAGGGTCAGTGGGTGTGGTCGTGCTGGAATTTGGGTCTTCTTTGGATCTAATGAAATGGCAGCATGGTAAATACACATCTGTCTTCTCTGTCAAGGATTTTTACAGTTTGGTCTTCCAATGAGTGTCTTTTGTCTTTTAAATAAGAGAAAAAAAGCAGAAACTGGTCCTGAAGTGTTGTTTTCTCTTTCTTGGTCCCTTCTCATGTGTAGTAGCTGTTTAGTTTCTCTAATGTACAGCTCTGAGCATTCTTCACTGCACTAGACTGCATAAACAACATTTCTTTATTTTTCTTTGGGTGTGGTGGGTGTGCCTGTGTGTGTTTTTGGTTTGAAAAGGGCTTGTATTTCAAACTAAACAACATTGTGATCGGGATAGGGGGTTCTGACTGACGACTATCTTCTATGTTAGAAAAAGAAGATCCGTGCTTTCCATAACGAAATCATCTTCATGCAGGACAATGCACCATCTCATGCTGTACCATTGGCTGCTGTGAGCATAAAAGGACATAAACTGATGGCCTGGCCCCCATCCTCCCCTGACCTCAACAATTTACTGTAAATATGAACTGCACATACTGACCCCTCCTCCCTCATGGTCCAAACAGGAAGTACTTGCTGGCTCCAAGAAGTCAAAACCCATAGACTTCTATAAAGAAATAAACAGCTATTACTCAGTCATTCTATTGGCCAGTATAACCATTCTTGCTCTGATACATCTTTTAAACATGTTCTTGCTAATCATACATTTTCTTTTATGATATTTTTTTCTTTATCTCAAGTTATTTAAGTTATAAACTGACCAGTCAGATGCCTCAGTAAAAGCATGTGGTGCCCATTGGCTCCCACCTCAAATTTTTGATTGACAGATTTTACCTAGCTACTTTCAGTCTAAGGGGTGTGGACTTTGGATACATGGATACAAGAATTGTGAAACTTCTGCAAAATAAGGAGTCCCATGTTAAAATGTAATTTGACCAATTAAGATGTTTTTAAATGGGATAGTGTCAGATAAATGTACCATTAAGAAAAACACAGTAGGGGACCACACCAACAAGAAAAGTTTCTTGTGCTCAAGCGAGGAAACAAGTGAGATGGACGATTGCCATCACCCCTTTTTCTCTCAAAGGACGGCTGCTATCTGTGCTCCTTTTATTGAGAATACAAGTGGGAGGTTACAATTTACAAGCAGAGAAACTAAGTTAAAACGTCCATTAGGGGTGTATTATATGAACCTTTTGGGTATATTTCAGTTCAAACAGCACCCTTCCTTATCTGCTAGCAGTGTGTCGTAAAACCCCCTCATCTTAGTTTGGGGTAAGAAGCGGGCAATAAAACACAGAATAACTGTTGCTGAAAAGGTAAAAAGGTCATCTGTAAACCCATTTCTTTCACAAATAGCTTTTGATTTCAGTAAATATGACCTCCTACTGCAGCAAATTCAACAAATGACCATTTTCTGTTCTTTAGAATTTATAAAATGTCTTGAAACACTGTTGTGCATAAAAATGTGGAACAATGCATTTGAAAATTTTAATTAAAAAATACTGTTATCTTTAGGGAGTTTGTTCAATAACATTTAATATATACTCTATGGTTAGTGGCTTGAAAATTATTATGCTGAATATTGAGTATTTGGTTAGTAAGTAATTAAATCTTTATTTAGAACCTTTAGAACCTTTCTCACATCCTCTCACAAAGTGCTTTATAAAGTTAAAACAATATAAAATCAGAGAAAGAACTTTAGTTTATGATCACTATAGATAAGCAAATGTGATATAAGTGTCTTTTTTTTGTTTTATTTTCTGTTTTTTTAATCCATGCATTTAATAATTTCTGAGTTTAATAAATCTGTGTACATTGCTGTGTATATTGCTTTGACTACAATGCTTGAAATAAGTGAAATCAAATCAATCAAATCAGAATGGTATAGGCAGTCTAAAGCAGGTAAAAACCCTATATAACACTCGTGGGCATATAAGTAAAACAAAAGTGAAGATAAGTAAAAGTCATCTGAAAGCTCCTCTAAATGAAAACGTCTTCACTGGAGTTTTAAAACGCTCAACTGAGTCAATCTGGTGCAGAGACAGAGGGAGGTCATTATAAAGTTGGTGAGCGACTGCCTGTAAGGCCAAGACTCCCCAAGTTTTAAACTGAGTTTTTGGAACACATAAAAGATTCTTAAGAGTGGACCTTAAGGAACGTGCAGGAGCCATGTTTCCTAAGCAGACAAAAGGAGGGTGTAAATTTGCAAGTAAAGAAATCACAGAAAATTTGCCAAAAAGAAGGGGCAAAGCTAAAATAAATGAGTAACTGTTTTAGGTGGAAGTTTTCAAAAGGTACACATTATGTCAATATTGGGCATAAATCTTAAATACATTAAATACATTTTTTCAGGGTAAAATCTATGTAAAATGTTATAAGAAATGCCTTTTTTGGGTAATCAGATTACGATTAGGTAAAAGCCAGACCCTTTTTCCAGGATGCATCATCTACATATTGTAATGTGATGTAATGAATAACACGTGGCAAAGTTTTTATTGAACTCTAGAAATGGTAACTCAGGAACATCCATTCATTTTCTTAATCCACTACATCCCTTTTGGGCTCACTGGGTTTATGACAAAATATACACCTAAATATAAAGCAGTTAGAACATTTAGAACAAACAAATTAGTTGCATTATCAAATAAAGAAATAAGGAAAGAAAAAAAACACAATAAAATAAAAATAAAAAAAAACCATAAACACTGTGGGTTTTAATATAACTGATTGTCTTTAACAAATACAAAATTTTCCTTGCTTTTTTATTTTTCATAAATTTGATCGAATTTAAATACAAACAAATTTCCTTATGAATTATAGTAAAAAGTGCTATAATTTTTGAACATGAATTTTTTGAGCAAGTGAGAAAATGGTCCATACATTAAAACAAACAGTACACTTTCGCCCCCTGCTGGCTGTCGACAGACAACCCTTCAAATTAAAGACCCACTTCGAGCAACATTGTGTTTTTGTTGTTTTTAACACGTTCTTGAGGCATTTTTTCTAATGATAGAGGACATACGTGAATTAAAGTAAGCGTAAAAATGCATTTCTGAGTATTTCTTTATTTCCATTCTTGTGAATGAGAAGCAGATGAAATAATGCCTTTTAAAAAAATATTCTTTGTGACCCAGAAAATGTAATTGGCAGATCTCAAGCTCCCTGCTCCACTCCATTCTGATGGTTTGCCTTGTAGGTGACTGGGTTCATGTACATCTTTGCTTTTCTTATCCTACCTGGCATCTGGCTAAAATCTTTACATCTGAATAGACTCACCGTGTTCAGCATGTTTGTTGCACCGGTAATGTTAGGTCAGGGTTGTGAGGGGTTGCAAGCTAACGGGAAAACATGTAAAAGGATAATTGGATGTGTGGTCAGGCCTACTCCACACTAACTGTCCCTCCCACGACTCAGAGGGGAATTTTTAATGAACTACTATAAAAACTATGTTAAGGAAAACAACAGTTTTTTTGATTTAGGCTAAAAATCATAATTAAAAGACCACTAAAAACACTTTTACAAGAGATCAAATATGTTTCGAGTGGGACTTAAAGGGGTTTTACTTGTTTGTAAATGGAAAATGAGGCAATACTAAAAAAAATGTAATGTAAAAAATGTAAAAATCACACATCTCACATAATAAAATACAAATAGAAAAAAAACAGAGATACTGTTAGAAATCTGGCTTGATGCTGAAGTGAGGAAATGATTTTTTTGGGAAACTGTTCACCTCCACGATCAAAGCAAGCAACCAGACCCAAAAGATCCCACCGCAAAGATCCTGTTCTGGGAGCAGGTTTAGTCCCTGGTGTGGAGGATCCCTCTGAGGACATCACTGAATTTAAAACAAAGTAAAAAGATGTGTAAAAGGTAACAATAAAGATGAAAAGCAACAACAAGAGCTTATGGACATGTACAATCACTAAAAGTAGGTTTAAATGATGGGGAAAAAACATCAACCTTAAACAAACATGAACACAAAGAATAGATAAAGTAATTTTAATGTTACACAAATATAGTCCTACATTTCAGTTGTAAGCCGGGTTTAGATGAGCTAGAGCCTTCCTTTAAAAAACAAGGACAGTGTCTGCGGCCCCGAGGCTCTCTGAAGGCCAAGCTTTCAGACAGAGGTCACTAAGTGACGACACCCTAAAAGTCTTTTTCGATGTCAGAACTTCCACTTGAAAGATTTTCTGGCTGAAGGCTCCCCGCTCAGACAGTCTCTGGAATTTGGGAGCTGACAGGATGGATGTGGTCCAGAGCTCAACTACACTGTATTCATTTCTGAATAACAATCTTTAATTGAGCAGTTTGCCAAAGAACCAAAAGGGTTTCATTGTAAAGAAACAACAACATTAAACCTAAGAAACAACATTTATACCATTACTTAAAGTTTACATAAAGTATCTTAATGTTCCAATTTAAATAACTAAAGTACTTAGAGGTAACTTTCTTCTGTTGCTGCTTTCAAAATTAAACAGAATAAATCTGTAAAGTAAATTAGAGAAGGAAATAAACTGAATATTTGTTTGCATCCCAAAATAGCTTTGCAATTAGAAATGTTTACATAATTCTCATTATTGTTCAACAAATAACTCAATTATTCATTGATTTATATTACATTTACTCACCTGTTTCTTAATTACTTCCTTACATAACTAATGGTAGTTTGAAAGTGCGGCACTCCAGCATAAGAGTTTCTCTGCAGTGCCACCCCTGACAGTTTCATCACACAGCAGGGCCGTTAACAAACCACACCGAGGACGCAGTAATTAGGACAGGGCCCTGTTCCCGGGGAGCTGTACCTGTCTCTGCTGTAGCTTGTAATGACTCCATATGTATGTTAATATTTCCTGGGCTGTCTTGGGTGCATTCGAGGAGCACATTATGTCTCGGCTGGTACTTTCTGATTGTGGAAAATCCCCCCGGGACTCTCTTCATTTATGACTTTTCCCGCTCTCACTTCTGCAGGTACTTTTGTTCTGCACTGTCATTGCAGATATCGCGGAAACATTCACACTCCAACTGTTTCATTTGAAAACACGTGTGACACTTGTATTTTGGTTTTAAACTAGGTCAACATAGATTGGCTGATTTTGGCTACTGTTTGGTTTCTATTGTCTTGTCATGTTAACATGATTCAAAAAAAAGTTTTTCTTTGATCAGGTGAATAAGGCATAAAAGACTACATTAAAGGAGTCGGCATTCATGTGCACTCACGATGCAAACTAAGTTGTTTTTCACTTAACACAACAGAATGTGATGTGTTGCCTGAGTAACCCACAAAGACAACCTGGAAAAGATTTGAACATGATTCACTCATTTATTTCCCAACATTTGAATGAAAATTCAAATTTCACTCACACACATCCTGGCTGGTGTGTAGCCAAAGAAACCTCTTCCAATGAGCTGACAGTGCTGCTCTCCATAATATTATCCTCCATTCATTATTAATTAGTAATTAGAGCCGCTGCTTTTCCGTTCCTCTTTCTTTCTTTTTACCTCTTTTGTCAATATATCTATGGATACCTGACTGATGTCAAAGTTCTGCTTTTCTGCCTAAGAACCCAGATTTTGTTAAAGAACTCGAATCAGCTGCACTTCAATTACTGTTAAGGTTTTTTTCTTGTTTTTTCTATTTCTGAGGTTTTTTTAAGACACAAGTGGAAGCCTCACTGATTAATATACTTCAAAATAGATTGCAATTAGAAGATCTAATTACACACTCACTAAATAATAGCACAGCTACTGCTGCACGCAGGTAGAACTGATTTCCTCATGATCTCAAACATTCCTTCATTTTGATCTAAAAATTTACACTCACATACTGCATCAACGACAACCTATCTGCTGCATTTATGCCCTTTAAAAAATTGTTTTGTTGTTGCAATAAGATGTATCCATCTTAAAAGATTTCCGTGCATGAAAAGTGCTTTACAGGAAAAGCTGCTTCACCTAATAAAAAACAGGCAAATAGAATAAAAACATGACTTTTTTTTCTTTAATCTGATTAGATGCTGCCACATATGGGGCACTGCTTTCCAACAGCCAACTCTAAAGGTTAACCAACCGTGAATAACTTATCAGGAACTTTCAAATCTTTATGGTTTTGTCACATCTGAAGCTGGTAATGTGGGCCAAGACAATTTGAGGTCATGTGAGTGGAGTTATTTATTTTTGTTTTTTTGATCTTCGAACTTGTCTCTGTAGAGAGTATTTAGAAAGCAGCATTTTGTTTGTGAGATGAAATGCAAATGAGCTCAACTACTCATTATCATATTAATGAAGGAAGATTCCATCCCGCCTTATTCATTTTTTATTGTTTTTCTGAAGTAAAAAAAATCAGTTGCACAAACAGGACTGGTTAAAAAGCCATTGTTACTAAATAAAATGGTTATTTTTGGATGAGATTTCTACAGATTTTTTTTTGAAAAAGGTTTTACAAAATACACCAAATTCTGTTTTTCTTTTAAACAGTAGCAGGATGTCACCAGCAGGTGTCACTGTGGTCAAAGTGAGGGAAACGTGTCCTCACCTGAAGTATGGATTTTAAGTTAGTGGTAAACTAGACAGAAGAGCTGACCTCTAATTGTGAAAAAATAAACATTGAAAAGGAATAATTATTTAAGCAACTTTAAAAGAAAAGTAATCTATCTTTTCCATTAAGCCTAGTCCCAGTTTCCTTTAACAGCACACATTTATGGTTTTGCTTAATGATCAAACCCAGACGCATCTATTGTTCTTTCATTTAAATCAACATTTAAATAGAAATTAAAGGATGCATATTAGATTATCCCTACAGTTCAACAGCTGTGATCCAACCTGCAATATTCTCTGCAAACAATGAACCTAATGTATTCAGTAAAGTCTTGTTTTATTATATTTCAGAATTTATCAGTTTTCATGGTTAAAATCACCAGTTTGTTCTTTAAAATACACCTGGGTTTGTCCTCCTATCAACTGAAAGTCTCTGACCTGAAAAAAAATGAGCTGGCATTACCACCGGGTCCTTTCCCTCCTCCTCTCCTCTTCCACCTCAAGGTGACTTCTCCATCTGCGCCAGCCTTGGTCATGCCAGTCCCCCTTGACTGAATTCATATCTTGCCGTCTCTCTTTCTTTTCTTTGAGTTGTTCCTTTCTCACCTGTTTTATGAGTTTACCCCGAGTTGTAAGAGCACATCAGTCAGAGCTGTACTGCTTGTCCCTGGCAACTGAGTGTGTTTGGGTGTGGAGAACACGGTTCATCCAAGCAGAATGTGTCAGAGCCGAGGTACATGCAGTGACAGCAGTGACGTTTACAATTGTGTGGCTTCACTTCCATCTTCTTTACTCCATTCATGTTTTCATACTTTGATGCTGGAGGATTCCTTCTGAACTGCCCTTATTTCACTGCACAGCAACCCCCACTTGAATGCCTTAGATGGAGAAACAACAAAGAGAATTAAACAGAAAATAATAAAAGGAATATTGAATACTGGATAATGAAGTTTGGGGGAATAATTTGAAATTCATTATACACTGAGTGGCTACTTTATTAGGGACACCTTGCTAAAACTGGGTTGGGCCCCCTTTGCCTTCAGAACGGCCGTAATCCTTGGTGGCATGGATTCAACAAGGTTCTGGAAACATTCAACAGAGAGTCTGGTCCATATCCACATGATAGCTTGACAGTTGCTGCAGATTTGTCGACTGCACATCCATGATGCCAATCTCCTGTTCCACCACATTCCAAAGGTAATCTTTTGGGTTAAAATCTGATGACTGTGGAGGCCATTTGAGTCCAGTGAACTCATTGTCATGTTCAAGAAAACCATCTGAGATGACTCCAGCTTAATGACATGGCACGTTATCCTGCTGGAAGTAACCATCAGAAGATACACTGTGGTCAGAAAGGGATGGACATGGTCAGCAACAATACTCAGGTAGGCTGTGGCATTGGAACCATGCTCAATTGGTACTAAGGGGCCCAAAGTGTGCCCACAAACCATTATACCACCTCTACCACCAGCCTGAACCGTTGATACTGGGCAGGATGGAGCCATGCCTTCATGCTGTTGACACCACATTCTAACCCTACCATCTGAATGATGCAGCAGAAATGGAGACTCATCAGACCAGATGAGATTTTCTTCTGCAGACTTCGGTTGTAACCAGTGGTTATTTGAGTTACTGACCAGCTCAGTGGTCTTGTGGTAGAGTATTCACCCTGTGACTGGAAGGTCGGGAGTTCGAATCCAGGCCGAGTCATACCCAATGCCTCCCTGCTTGACACTTAGCACTAAGGGGTTAAGTGGTTCCCGAGCGTTGCTGTGTCTGCAGCTCACCGCTCCCCCAGGTGAAATGCGGAGAACAAATGTCACACACCTACGTGTGTGTGAAGGCTTATGGGACTTTAACTTTACTGTTGCCTTATCTATGGGCTAGAATCAGTCTGGCCATTCTCCCTGACCTCTGACATCAACAAGGCATTTCCATCCACAGAACTGCCACTCACTGCATATTTTTCTCTTTCTCTGACCATTCTCTGTAAACCCGAGAGTTGGTTGTGGGAGAAAATCCGAGTAGATCAGCAGTTCCTGAAACACTCAGACCAGCCCGTCTGGTACCAACAACCAAACCATGCCATGTTCAAAGTCAATTAAATCACCTTTCTTCCTCATTCTGATGCTCAGGTTGAACTGCAGGAGATCGTCTTGTCCATGTCTATCAAGATGCTGTCATGTGATTGGCTAATTAGAAATTTGAATGAATGAGCAGTTGGACATTGATCCCTAATAAAGTGGCCAGAGAGTGTATATATCAATGTTATTGTAATTATGATTACTATTATTGTATAAAGATGAAGATGATTGTTGATGAAGATGATGGTGCATTAGAACTAAAATTATTGTATTATCCTGAGACAGAAATTACGTTTTTTTAAGGAGCAGGCTTCAACAAGCAAAGCTTCTGCTGCTCCTTTTTTAAACATGTTTTATATCATTATTATTATTATTATTATTATTATTATTATTATTATTATTATTATTATTATTATTATTATTATATTCTAATCCTCAAGTGTTTTAAACAAATGTGATAAAAATGCATTTTTGACTATTTACATATATCTTTGATGAATGATAAATAGTCTAGGTAGCTGAGGAGGATCTGGCCAAACAAAAACAGTCTCCTCCGTTTCCCTGATGGCTCAGCCACCTCCAACCCTCAAGTGTTGGAGCTGTTGCTCCTGCCATCACTCAGTTGTTCAGAGGTTGAGCCACTACATCGCAATTACACATTCATTTTACCCTCACAGTCAGCCAGCAAGGGTCCCCTCCCCCTCAAAGCTCCCCATTTCTTCCCCGCACGCCTCTTTTTCCTCTTCACCTCTCTCCGTTTCTCTGCCCTCACGTGCAATCTCTCTTTTTATCTGATGTCTCAGCTCCTTCCCTGACACCCTTGACCCCTCTCCAGCATTTACGCCCCTCTTTTACACTTATTTTCCTCACCTTCAGCAGGTGCACACACGACACAAAAAACACAAAAGACCAGAAGCAGAGCTGGAGAGTGAAGGGGCCCAAGGAAAGAAGGATGAGAGGTAAAGTGTAGAGTGAAAAACAGCATGAAATACTGTGAAATGTGAGGGGGAGAGCAGAGAGTAGAGTGGGTTGGAGACCAGGGGGTGAGTGGAGAACCTGGCTAATGATATATTGATTTGACTGAGCCTGAGGCAAACAAGTAGAAGTGTGTGGGAGGTGACGAGTCACCGCCTGCAGATGTCTCACAACACCTGGGTGAGATCGGTTTTGTTTATTGTATGCTAATCCTGAAAGGAGAAGAGGTGCTTTATGTGAGCTGACAAATCTCAGTCAGTTTTTTTTTTAATCCACCCAGAACAACAATTTAAAGCCACCTAACAAGAGCAATCTGAAGAAGATCTTAATTGTTTTCATCATGGTAAAAGCTCAGCTGTCAGTAAGAGCAGTCTGAGTCATTCTGAAGGGAAGTTTGTGGCGAGCATTTAGCCGGTGGACGGCCATCGGGGATCACATTAGGTGAGATCCTCCAGGGATGGAGGCTCAGAAAAGGGGGAGATGGAAGGATGAAGTGGAATTAATTGGATTTTATGTTATCTTTTTCCGAATGCATGCTTGTGTCCCAGCGGGCAAGAGGTGAAAATCTCTTGTATTAAACACATCTCCGAGTAAATCAGATGTTTCTCTTCATTTTAAGAACTAATGGGTGATAAAAAGGAGCACAGTGAGGGAACAGAAGTCAAAATATTCAGAGAAACTACAGCCGCAAAGCCTGCAGTGTCTGAAATGACTAGATCGATTGAGAAAATTCATTTATCACAGGTTGAAGCTGTTTTAATTCAACATCTTGTTTAGCTGCTGTGGCATTGCCATCCCTCCTGTTGTGCTAATGCGAAACAGCATTCCTGCCCATGTTGTTTTATGTGAATTAATGGGTAATATTATGCTACAGGCTGAGGCAGGCTCTGGAGTAGAGAATCATTCAGGCGTTCGACATGAAGACTCTGAAGTCAAATTAATTAGGCTACTCCCAGTAAGCCGTCCTCCTTCTCCTCCACGGCTCTGTGGTAACCAATTTTCCCTTTTGGAGAATTTAAGTCAACGCCCACTACACTACTTTCTTTGTGTGTCCTTCTTTCAGGCGTTTTGTTTTTATGGGATGCTCATAGGGATTTTCTAGCATCAGACTTTCATTCATGCTTCTGTCTGCAGAGTTCTAGCCTGCATTTCTAACATTCAGATTCCACAATCTTTCATTTTTCTCATTACAGACCACTTTTTTCTGGATTTTTTTCTTCATTAGATGATATCCACCTAAAGCCCTCTCAGTCAACACTGTGATGAATCATACTTTTTATCTGAAAGAGAGTGTTTCTCCAGCCTTTGCTTCGCTTCCTAACAAAACCTCTCCTTTATTCCCTCCATCACCTCTTTTGTCTGGGCTGGGGCCATGTGAGATTTGGGATCAGAGGGTTCGGAGTCTGGACCAGTGAGGTGTTGATGGGTTGACTTCAGGGGATAAGCTTCCATCTCCCTCATCACAGAGGAAGGCCATTAATTTGTTTAAGAGGACTTACATGCCCCACATAATGGTCAGCCCCTTGTGATGGACAGACTCAATTATCTGCCCTGCTCTGTTTTTTTTTTTTTTTTTTTTTTGCTTTCTCAGTTCTTTCAGTAAAAAAAATGCTTCAAATAATTGTTCAGCGACTGGTTCACTGAGTTAGAAATGATCACGTATTACTGATTTAACAGATTGAATCAGAAATACCCCGCTGTGATCATCTGTAGACAGACCTGACTGCTAATCAAAACACACCTGCAAGCTGATGAACTAGAACCTGAAATCTGACTAAAAATTGCACACAGATCATTGTTTTTTTTCCTTTTGTATGCATGAATATTCTGTTGCAATAAAAATCCATAATATCCTGTTCAGAGATTTATTTTTAACTATGCTTTACTATGTCCACTTAATGCCTGAGAACCTATCTGTCAGTTGTTTAGGATGTTTCTACAACAGTAAGAAGTCTTAAACCAGATCTCATCCATTTGAAGTTTGTGCATGAGGAATTAGAACAGGGGTCTGCCACCTTTAACACTAAAAGATCAGTTTCTTACTGACCAAAGCCACAAAGTCCCACCTCAACATTTAGAAAAATAAAATCCATTTATTTTTTGTGGCCATTAAAGCATTCAATTATAAAAAAAAATAGCTTTTAAATTTTTTAATATATCTATTGTATTACGTATGACAGCAAATACAAGTTCCTTTCAAAATAAAGCATGTAAAAAATGATGGTTTACGGATGAAAGCACCTTTTGTTTAAACAACATTTATTACTGACAAATACCCATTTTTTAAATCTGTGAATTAATACAAATGTCTAATGAGCCAATCACATTGCAGAATGTGACCACGTGGATGTGGTCAAACGACCTGCTGAGGTTCAAACGAGGCCCTACAAGGAGGAAAGGTGAAATAGATCATAAGCATCTGTCAGAGCAGTTTCTGGAGAATGGCAGGAAGATGGGAGAATAGTCAGTGAATGTCAATGCACTGCCTGAAACGGCTTTGTTGAAACCAAACCAAAGGGAACATTTTTCAAACTTGTCCCCTCATAGAACAAGCACGTCTGCAGTAACCAGAGTAACCGCTCGTCATAACCGAGGCATGGCCGTCTTTGAAAGCACGGCACATCAATGTCTAAAGAGGAGAAGGCAGATGACCACAGCAGGGGCCGCTCCTGACATTTGAAAGGGGAAAAAAAAGCTTTTATTTGCACAGACAATGGAAAAACATATATTAAAGATGATGAATGTCATCATCTGTCACAATGGAAATAGAACAAAACTTGAAAAAAAGATCCTCTTTTCAGTTTACCATTTGCAGATTTGTTTTTGTTTTGTTGTTTTTTAATTCTTGACACACTTTTGGCCCCTCAATAAATAAGCCTGGTTTAAACTCCGCCATCTGTCGGAGTGTTCTTCTTCAAAACCCTTGGAGAAAAGAACGCACACATGTTCTGTTTGCTGCAACCAACAAAATATGTGCGTTTTGTCATAAAAACCACACACTGTCACACACAGCAAATCTCACTCTAACACATGAGGTGTGCCGGGACTGGGGCCTCCCAATGGTCCAGAAACTGAAATGAAGCTGTCAAAACAATTAAAGGAAATGAAAATTGAAAAAGGTTCAGTCATAAAAGCTGTTGAATAAGGAAAACATGAGGTGATGTTGGTAAATGTTGGGAATTGAATGCAGGTTGACGACAGTACTGCGTTCCAGATGTGTCTATGATCTGGACCGTGGAAAAGTTTTTCTTTAATTTTATATTTTTTGCTTATTACCGGTAACATAACACTAAAATGTAAAATTTTCAATACTATCCAACCAAGATTTCTTCCATAATGGTGGGATGATTAAATATCTTTTTATATTATTTTTGACTATGTGTATTTCGGAAACTCTTTGTCGTAAACATTCTTAACCTGCAAGCTTTGCCTTTATCTGTTCAAATATTTGCATGTTTAGGAACTGAAAATGGTTTTCTTTTCTCCCTGACATGATGTGGAAAAAGTTACTTTTTTTTACAATAGGTAGCAAGATTGTTGAGGTTTACGTTGTCATAAGGGGAATTTTTAAATGTTTTTGGAAACTGTATGGAGCCATACAATGAATTAGAGCTAGAAAACATTCATTAAAGCAGACAATTTAAATAATTTATTGCTCAGTGAAACATCAAGTCCCTCACTAATTTTTTTAGTCACAGACATTTTTATGAAAAATGTTTCTTTCTCAATTTATGTTCCCCCTCACCGGGACAGGAATTTTGACAACCTCATGTCACACAGCATAATAAAAATAAAAACAGTGCATTACTGCAAAAATAAAACAAAGCCAAAAACATTGTCTTCAGTTTCCAGCATTCCTTTCAGTTGTTTTTTGCTGAGTCTCTACCTCTCACTTTCTGTTACTTCACAGTCTCAGTTCGGCTCTGTGGCAACATTTCATCATTTCCTCTTTGAGATGGCTTCCAAGCACTGTGACACCCCCAGAATGTGAATGAGGATCCCCCAAAAGGTCATCTGTAACGACCCGTCAATCACTGCCTTTTCTTTGACAGTTAGTAATAAAGTGAGGGTGTCTCCTCGCATGCACACAGGAGCTCACATGCAAACTCCAAGTTGCTTCTGCTCACAGTGTATTATGTACTAACAATCTCCCCACAGCAGTAAATAAATGATGAGCGCGCTGTTAAAATTCTGCCAGTATTGCGTTGCTCTGCTGGCATTGGGCTCCTGTTTTCCTCCACAGTCGGAGAAGGTCTCGGTGGAATGAAACAAACACTTTTTTTCTTTTTGTTTTCAACATATTTCTATTCTGCCTGCTTTAAACTATTCCCAGCCACCACCAACCCTGCTTTCATATCTCCTTTTCCATTTTAGGCCCCTTGAAAAACTTCACTGCCAAATCTCAATGGCTCCCTTTGCCACCTTCCTTTTACTCATGAATGCATAATGTTTTTCATTTACATTTTGGCTGGAAAAAGTCCTGTTTTGCATTTTAGTGATGCAGAAGGTTTTTTTTTCCTTCTTTTTGTGTGTGTGTGATCTTTTCTCGTGATGGGTTGAAAGGTGGAGAGCTACAGCGATATTAGGAAAAAGGTGGAGCTCAGTAGGGAAATTAAAGAGCACCGACCTGCAGGTCACACTCCTTTTTGCTCAGGTAGAGATCCATAAAGAGACAAATGCATAATGACTTGCGCTGGCATTTAAAGATCCACTCTGATGAAAAGGTTTTTTGTTTTTTTGGTTTTTAACATGTTCTTGTGGCATTTCTTTGACAGAGGATACATGTAAAGAAAATTAAGCTGAAAATTGCATTTTATTCCAACTGCAGTGAATCGGGAGAAAATGGAAAAATTTGGAAAAAGCTTGTAGGTGTGACGTTTAAGCTATTACAGCCACAAGCTCCTTGGTCTGCTCCAATCTGATGCACTGGTAATGTTGAGGCTGTAAGCTAGCAGAAGAGTGTGCAAACAGATGGATGATGGGAAATGGGGAATGGGGACAGGCTTACTCTGTGGCAACAGTCCTGCCCACAACTCACAGGCAAATGATAATGAACTGCTGCTGCTCTGCAGAAACGATGTTTTAGAAAACTACTGGGTTTTTTTTTTTACTTTGGCAAAATACAGCATAATCAAAGTATGATTGGAGTGAGTCTTAAGATAAAAACAGATCCCAATGTTGGACATGAGAGTCCAATATCCACAGTCCCTGCTTTTTTCTCTCCTCTGGCCCAACTATAACAGGATGACTGGCTGACCTTTTGTGCTCTGAAGGCGTTGGACTGAGAAAACCGAGAGGTCTGCTTGTGTGAGCTGCATTCAGTATCAGAGGCGACATGGGGAGAGGTTGTGAAAGACGTGCAACCTTGTTGATCCTCACATAGCCACCGTGAAATCCTGCTTCATCCGTTGCTCGCAGAAGCCATCAAGGGGAGATTTGTGTGTGTGTGAGGGAGACAAACACTTGAGATGCGTAACCAAGAGACAAAATTCTCGACTGATTTTTATTTCAGAAAACTGATACGACACGCTGACGAAATCCTCCTCAGACTTCACCCCCTGTTTGGCAACAGCACCACAGAGAGAGTGCCAGTGAAATGGAAGTTTAAATGGAAAATTAATGTTCTGAGTGTGTCTGCAGAGATGATTCTACCAACAATTACCTGCCAGTCTGGGTAAAAATGTAAAAAGAATACTCCCCATATGGCAGATTTGCACCCTCTTCCTCAGCAGGTCATTTTGATTACTGCAGAAAAGTCTTTTTCTTCTCCCCATCCTCACTCCTCCTCTGCTCTCCCACACAGTCATTTGCATTTCTTCTCTTGGCTCTCTTCTGCATCTTTCCATCTATCCAGTCACACCTGTTATTCACTTGTTTCTCCTCTTCTCCTGCTGCTCCTTTCCCGATCATACTTGTTTTAGCGCAGCTCCTCATCTAAATGCACAGCCAGTCATGAGCTCTACCTGCTGTGGGCAGTTTTTTTTTCCTCCTGCTATGAAAATTTGCAATCATCCTTTTTTTTTGTCCTCAAAGGATCTCATAAAAAATCACAAGCACAAAGTGAATTACTTAAATGACACAAGATGGATGAGGTTGTCTCAGAAAAAAGAGCCTTGATATTTCATTCACTTTTATGAAGCTCTGCTTGTTATGTCGCCTTGTCCTGCATGCACAGACCTCTCTAGTGCCTGCTCCCTTGCCTGCAGACAAGCAGAGAGAGGCAAAAGAGAGGAGGGAGGGTAAAAATGATGGGGGGACTGGAGAGGATGCAGTAGCCCAACCCTGAATGAGGAAAAGAAAAAAAGGGTGGAGGGAAAAAGACAACACAGCAAGAGAGAAATCCTTCTGCGTGAGATTTAGTTGTAGTGCAGCGGGCAGATTTGCTGAGCTCCAATGCAACTGCCTTTTGTGCACTCACCCCACCACCACCACCACCTCCACTGCAGAGGGGGGAGCGCTTTGCCGTCGTACCCAAGGGGAGAAGGCAAGAAGTATCCACCAATCAGCCTCCGCTCCTGGTGAGGATTCATCACTGACCCGAGACAAGCGCTGCTCATCAGTCCAGCCACCTGGAATGCTCACAATGGTCTACACTGCTTCCCTCATATGGAAACAGTCTTTTGTGGATATTTGTTCATAGCATGAAAAAGGGACAAAGGGAGGAATAAAACGGGACGAGCTCATTCCTCACACTTTTCTATTTTTCTGCCTCCAGCCGAAGATGGACTAACTTTTACACGTGTGTTTGCGCGGCATCCGGACAGCTACATACCCCACCAGCTGAAGCAGGGGGGGGACCATCGAATGCTCACACTGCAGCAAGCATGTGTAGAGCTGACATGCGATAGGGGGGAACATAGATGGAGAGAAGGGATGACAGTTGGAGCACACCTGCCTGCTGAGACCGGTCTGACACCTCACTGCAGCATGATTGGCTGCATAATCTCCGAGGCAGCTTGTTTTCTCCTCAAGTTATCGTTCTCCACATTAGGTGGATCCAGTCTTGATGCAGGTGCGCGTTTGTATAGGGGGTTTAGCAGCCTCCAGACAGGACGCAGGTGTAGTGAAGCCTTGAATGAGGATTAGCTTTAAAACCTTGTTGATGGACCAAAAACTCTCAAGATATCCGACCCCGCTCTAGAGGATTAAAGATTAAGGTTCAACTGACAAGATGAGACACAGAAGGCGAGCAGGTGACTCAGTTTCCCTCCAGTTCATATTAACTGTGACAGATTTAGCTTGGAGTGCACTGGGTTCTATATGAATAGACTCGGGCTGTGAGGAGAGCTTCTGGGTGGCGTTGAAAGTTTTGAGGAAAGGGAAAATGTTTTTAAGGACAAGAATCCTCTATGTGGCACAACTTATGTATAAGTTTATGATTGAAGAGTGTGCTGTCTGATCAGAGATTGGGGTCATCAGTTTGGTCAAAATCCACCATGTTTGCCCTCAGATAGGTCCAGCGGTGAGTTTGCTGCGTCTGAGGATCAATAGTCTGAACATGTGATCATATCTGACAACAGGAAGTCGCTGAAAGAACTTCCTTCCAGTTTTCTTTGTGAAGCATTTCAGTTTACTGAAATTTTGTGAAATTTTACTGTAACTGCAGTTCTGCAGAGCTGCAAGTGAGAGTGTTTGTGTTGTAAAGCTTGTAGTTGTGTTGCCCCCTGCTGAGGCACCTCTGGCTGTGTTATCTCAGCTGCAGAGCAGTGGGGTCTAAGCGGTTTTGGCGGGCGGTGTCATGCCCCTGTGGAACCAGTCCTCTGCACACAGTCAGTTTAGCTGCAGCTACAATCACAGCTTGGAACACGCATTGAATGTGGGGTAGATGACTGAGGCAGAAGACGGTGCTGACGGGGCTTTCAGTGTTTTCTTAGTGTGGCTTTGGCAAACGTACAGAAAAGGGCTGAGAGAGAAGCTGATAGGAGGGAAGTCCTGAAGAAACAGATGTGAGTTCAGGAGTCTTTTCCAGTCTTTAAATGTGAAGCATCCTGCAGCTTTATGAGCTTTGCAACTCCTCTGCGTGTAAATTGGATAAGCATGGAGCTATCTGAAGCAGATGCTTTGATGTATCAATAAAGCACAAAGTAGCAGGACATTCTGTTTTTTTGGCCTTTCCTGAGATTTTCTCAGAAATCAGACTTCAAATATGAGTTTATTTTAGGTCTAGAAACATTTCATTTGTGAGCACAACACCAGACAAAGGAACAGAGATGCAGCCGGCTCATATTTGCCTGGGATGTGATGCATGATACCTCAAAGAGGACCCGCTTTGAACACCACAACGCCTGCGAATGAGGGTGGGGCTCCCACGCCGCCACAGACAAAGAATCCTTACTTGAGAACTGGTCATTAGCGGTTGGACCTGCACAGTCCTGCACCCCGTCAGGAGTCACCATGGGGTGCAACATGTGTGTGGTTCAGAAACCCGAGGAACAATACAGGGTGATGTTCCAGGTGAGCACTCTGTCTCCTCTCTTTCCTTTATTCTGCTCCCTCCTTCCTCTCACGGCAATAATGTCAATATTTCTTGCCGTAGCAAAAACTTGTAAACTACAAAGCAATCACCTTTTATTCCCAATACATTGATTTTGATTTGGTCTAAACTTTATATGAATTAAAAAGTCTTTAAAAAACAATCAGCTGATTTGTTAAATAAGTTTGAGAAAAATGTTTTTGCACATCAAGTGAACAGATAAGAACAAATAAAAATGGAATCAGTTAATTTATACATTAATTTTAATCAACTATCATACGCAAAATATGATAAGAGACAAATATTAAAGTCAACCAATTAAAAGGATGAATATAAATTCCACATCATATCACTCATATAGCTAAAGAATGCATCTTTTGTGCACTAATTGGCTCCGTAATGATAACTACAGTAATGATGCTTCTCAGTAGCTTTGATGACATTCAATCAGAGCAAAAGTGGACTTGTGGTGCAGAGCTGTAGAGACAGGAAGGATGGATGGGTTCTTAAACTGGGTTTAAATGTGGAGAAGGGTTGCCACGGTTACTGCCTCAGCACCACCTGCCAACCGGGACCACAGACAACATGTTAGCAAGCGTTAATATCAGTGTGGTCTGGACAGAAGACACTTTCCGGTCACTAGATGATGCACAGAGAAGCCAAACCGAGCCCTGTGCTTCGTAAGCATTAAAAATGCTTAGCAGCCTTGCAAATGCAACACTTTTAGCATCTGTGGCACCGGGGGCCTCAGCTGTGTCTGCACAGCCTGTTCAAGTCTGGGTCAGTTAACCAAGCTGCATCTGGTGCCAGAGGAGATGCCAAGAGAGGGGGAGAAGAAAAAGAGTCCAAGTCCAATCAGAGACATGGAAATGGCGGGGGGGGGAGAGGAGCGTAATTATGGAAATTGAACCAGAGATAAAGGATTTCAATTTTGTTTTTTTGTTTGATTTTTCTTAAAATTGAGTACACTTATTGTAGTAAGAGTGAGCATGCAAAACGTTTATGTTTGTGATCATATCTAACAGTAGAAAGTGCACAGACCTGGAGGTATCTGTAATAGAAACCAGGGCTGAGGTCAGACCTCCCTAAAGGTTTATGTGTCAAGTCTGTCATATTCTGCTTTGCCAGTCCCATGCACTCAGTTACCAGGTGTGTTTGTGAGTGGTGTGGCAGCCGGGAAAGCTGTGTAATGATTAGGAAGAATATCTTGTAGAGATCTAGGAAGCTGCATTGTGCTGTCATGATTTGTAAACAGAGACTACAATCTCATTGGGTCGTGTACACACGAAACCGCACCTGCCACTGGAAGCCGAGGAGCAAATGCCAACAGCAGAGCAAAACCGAGAAAGGAGCCGCTGGCGCAAGCGTGCAATAATACATAATGACTCCTGAGGGAACCATAAGGGAAGTGCAGAGAATAAAACACAAAAATACGTTTAAAAAGCCACACAGAGGTGGAGTTTATTTGTAAAAACCTGAGCTAAAAAAAAAAGCATGAACGAAGGGAAGCCTTGAAAGCACCTACAGCAGGTATGCATAATTAAATGCTCCTCCACCCTCCATTTCAATTCATTTTCATGCTTTTCACTTTATTTCCCCTGAAGAGATTTGCGGCTGTTTTCCTTTAAGTAACATTTGAAATTACAACTTGGAATTAGCCAGACTCTGTTTTCAGACACTGAAGGCAACATAAAACAGCTCCAGGCCATATTGTGCTATAAAATCACGCCGTTCACTTTAATTATATCTAAATACTTTTGCCTCTTTTGCCAAAGGAGTAGAACTCATGCATTATAAACACATATGTTTCACACTACTGCTTGGTACACACCCCACGGCATGTTTTTAATCAATATTTCCTCCTATGGCCCAGAGTTAAAGGTAATGTTGCCATTGAGCCATAAATTAAGACTGAGAATCTGAGTGAGCTACGTGTTAAATGTAGATACTTATTCCAGATTACCCGACGGCCTCCTTACACACACACACACATATACACACACAGTGGAAATGTACCCCCCACCCCCACCCCCACCACCACTGCCCTGGAGCCGCTCCCTTCTTTTTCTCTTCCCAGTCACTGTAAGGCAGGAGGCTGTTTCCATGGCAACAGGCGTCATTAAACAAACCTAATGTGATGTACTTCACAGTGACAGAGAAAACATGCTGACATTCAATGGGGGCAAAAAAAAATCACCCTGATCAATACACACAGCTGACCTACAAACAACAAACATAGAGGGTGAAGTGAGTGAATGTCACTCACAGATCAATTTATAAACAGAGATTTGCATTATACTCTTTCATGACCCCCCCACCCCCTAGAAAAATCTGCTCCTATACTTTCCTCCCTGCTGTGGTTCTTCTGGAAATGATTTTTGCAGCAACACCTGACTTATTTTACTCCATGTGTGTTGAGAATAATTCCACCCTTTTATCATACCATGAATTTTTTCAGGAATATTGCATTCCCAGAATAAATGCTGCTCTTGGGGGTGGGTGTGGGGAAGGAACATTTCCCCCCAAACTGCAGGGTGTGCAAAAACATCCACAGTCACCAGTGGGTCTTTAGATGGTCTATGATGGTTATTCAAAGTTTCTGTTAAGGACAAAAACGCTATTGCTGTCATCATTTCTCACCCATAAGTCAACCACATTGCCAGAAAGTCCCACTCCCATCATCTTTTGATGTGTTTTAAAAGTATTCCCAGTGGTCTTTTAAATAATGATCATGCCGTTTTCAGGGAGGGAAAAATGTTGTTTTCTTTAACATGGTTTCTGCAGAGCGGAAGGAGTTTATTGGAAATTCCCCTCTGAGTGTTGGGCGCGGAGCGAGTCCATCCTCTTTTCCCTTCATCCATCTGTTTTACACTCTCTCATGCTGCTAGCTTACATCTTTTCACAACCCCAACCTAACATTACTGGTGTAGCAAAAATGGTGAACACTGGAGCCATCCAGTCGCACGTTTTTGATCCAGATGCCACCTCGGATGAAGAAAACAAAGACGTACATGGATCTATTTGTATTCTGCTTTTTGCACTCTGAATAAGGATCTGATCAGCTGGTCTCTGAATTCGATCGACAAAGTTTTCTCCACACCAAAGGATCAGGAACCCTTCCTGACCAGACGGAACCCAATGCTGCTGGATAACCAACGATCTGTGGGGCGAGTGTAGGCTGGTGTGTCTGCCCCAGTTGTCTGTGGAAAATATTGAAGATATGTATCTGTTCAGATTTCTGATCATTGGATTCCTCCTAATTGGAATCTGATGATTTCTGAGTTATAGGGCAGTCTGGGAGCAGAAGACGGAGAGAGGCGAGCTGTCCGAGCTCTGTGGAAAGATCCTTCGGGGAGTAGAGGCTCACAGCGAGAAACTTTCTCAAGCGGATCAAAAGCTGTGTGCTTGTCTTGCCCACTTAAGCAGGCTGCGGAACCTGCTTAAGTTGAACTTGTGCAGAATATGGATGCCAACTGAGGGAAGACTGGTCTAAATGCCCACTTTTGGATCCAAATCTGCCTCAAAATCTACAAGACCAGTCAAGAACTCAACCAGCAGGACAAACAACTGCTGGTGCTGGGAGAGTTTTATTTAATCAGACTCCCTTCATGAGCTGAGGGCTGCGGCCTTTGGCTCTACCAAAACACATTCACTTCTACAAAGTGTAAACAACAGCTGTGTGCAAAGGTTGAAACTTGCTGCTCATCCCTTCTTGACCTCGGCGTTCCTACTACTCACCCCCCCCGTCCTGTGCATTGCCTGGAAGATGCCCCTCGCAGCTGCACTCTTGGATTGATCCACAGCCCCCCTGTGGAGGTCCAGAGGGAATATCTAAAGACCAGTAAGAGTCCACCCCATCATATGTTCTGCACTTTGCCACCACACCACCAGCTGCGACCACCATTTTTCCTTCTTCTAAAAACTGCACCCGCATGGCCCATCCGGGCCTCAACCATCATCACGAGTTTCCCTGTCAAGTTCTCCTTTCGTCTTATGTACTCTACATATAAACCTATATTATTCAACTGTAGTATTTCTGTGTGTATTAATACTATATCCTAACCCAGAGGTTCATGCTCCTACTTCAACACCGTCAGGTTTCCAGCAGGGCTGCCGCATCAGAACAAAGATAGGGCTTCCACACTCACATACACAGCCGTGTATTTATTCACACCAAAACCACATATAAATACACAACACTGCAGAGCCTGTACTAACTTACGCGTTTATTCCAGTCACCATGGTTAACCTAAAGCGCTCAATCTTTTGATTTCTTGCGCGTTTGGTTCTTCAACTTTCTTTCTGTAGTTTCTTGGGACTGGCCAATTTGTTTTTTGTCACTCAAACTTTCCGGTATCTGCCGATTTTTGGTCTCTCCTCTCTGTTAGTTTCTTGAGACTAGCCAAATTTGGAATTCGGGGGTCCTAACCTCCCAGGTAACCAGCCTCCACTCTGACGACTGTCGGGTTGTACTGGAACAAACATTTTGTGTGTCAGTGTAAGCTGTCCATTTGACCATAAATCTCTTTGAAAGTGGATGCATCAGAATGAAGCGGAGCAGGGAGCTTGAGGCCCACACAACGTATCTTTGACGTCACAAATTAGCCCTTTTTCAAACTGCATTTTTAAATCTGCTACTGATTTACAACAATAAATTAAAAAATACTGAGAAAGCTAAATTTTTCGTATGCATGTCCTCCATCATCAAAGAAGTTCCACAAGAACACTTTAAAACCACAAAAAAACCCAATTTTTCAATTATTAGAAAACTAAAAAGTTGCTTAAGCATTAAAAAACCAAAAGCAACAAAAACATAACTTTACTTATAATAAAAGGACTTAAAAGCGGTTTGGATTGAAAGCGTTTGTAATTTTAAGGTGCTTGAGGGCTGTGTGTGAGTCTGTGCACAAATGAAAGAGGTTCCTGCTGTTCTCTTGTTGACTTCATATTATGGGACAAAGGGACTGCTTGGTGGGGGGGTAGAGCCAACAGGTTTGTATTATTAAACTGGAGCGAGGAGAATTTAAGACCCAATTATTACAACGTCTCAAAGATGTTGTTATAATTTACCTTGAGGTCTTGGTTTTGATCTTTCTCCTGCTGGTCTCCTGTCAGGATCAGGAACATTCAGCCCGTCTTTGGCTTTTATGTTTTGACAGATCATAAATATTCCCTGGACTGAAACCTGCTTCACGCATACTTTCAAACCTTTTAGCACTAGGAAAACAATCCCTGCTGTCTAACAAACAGAGGTGACTGAAAGAGAGGGTCAGCTTTGCCTCCAGATTAATTGATTCTTCTAACGAGGAGATGGGCAAAGCATCAAAGTGAAAGAGAGAAAAATCGATCGTGAAACAAGTGGACTTCAATATGTCGGGCATGCAGATTCAGATGCTGAGGAGGTGAAACAAAGTGCTGCTGGAGCTGCGATTGTGTTGTTTTTTACCTGCCCTGTGTGACATCTGTGCTGCTGCTGTGGTCTCTTGTTCATCTTTTCCTTTCATGATTCATTTGCCCTTTAAAGAACATTCAGATAAAAACTAATTATGCAGCAGCCACTTAATGATTCCCCAGGAGTCCCTTTGGTGTGTCTGTTTACATGCATCCAGGCCGCACGCCGTGTTTAGATTCACTTCCTTGAAAGCATGTTTTCCAGATCCTTCGACGTCCGCAGCCCTCTCCTCAGCTCCGTTCCTCCTCCTCCTCCTCACTTCTTGTCTGGTGCATCTCCTGCTTTGCTTTCTCCCCTCACACTCTGAACTGTTTGCATCTCTTTCATCTCCATCCACATCATCCTCTCTCTTGTTTCCACAGCCGCCGCTGACACCACCACCATCCCGCGCTTTCAATTCTGGAGCGCTTTGCTGAATTTTGATTTCATCTCAGAGACGTTTGAGTAGTGTAATGATAGAGAATGAGGGAGGGGGACGAGGGTTCATAAGTGGCGCAACTTCTGCAGCTTATAAATAGCAGACGTATGTATTGACCTACTAACCCAGAGATAATGGAAAAGACCAAATGCTAAGAGTGTAATGGATGCTCCACCAAGTCCGGGCCAAAAAGCTGTCGGAGTGAGAGCAACCATTATCCTGCATGAAGTCATCTTCAAAGCAATCTCTGCACCTCTCATTGATAATAAATGAGAGGTGCTTTCTATCAGTATTCAAACCTGTCACTCATCAGCTCACTTAGGAGCTGGAGGGTGAACAACACACAAGAAAAAAAATTAAAATGAATTCAAGCACATTGCAGAACTTGCAAAGATCAGTCTTAATTCTGCATTCGTCGAACGGATGTGAAAAAAAATCTCATCAAGAGAGAAGACAAGATTTATGAAGGAACATTAATGTGAGGAGGGACGAGCCCACAAACCGACGGAGCGGCTGAAAGATAGAAATAGAGGAGGGTGAGCTGTTCCCTTCAGGGAGGGGACACAGAAGACAGAACTGCTGAGGCAGCACAGCAAGGGGAAAGCAGAAAAAAACAGGAGAGGGTGATGGGATAGAAACAGAAGAAGAAGGGGAAAAATCAGATTTGAAGAAAGGAGCAGACTAGAGGCATAGCCATGCTGTGGTGTCGGTAGATCCAAATGCAAAAGAAAAAAAAATATTGAAAAGTAGAAGCTGTGAGAGCTGGAGCTGGATGTGAAGCAGGAAAGTTTTTGTGCTTGGCTGCACAAGAGAACATTGATTTGACATGCAATTACTGGAGAGGGACACGGCACCATGGAGGAAGGCAAGAGGGAGAAGCTGCTTGGGAAAGATGCAGAGTGGTTAGACAGCCAAGGTCATCGGCTGAGTGAATCTATACAAAGACTGTCTGGCTCAGTAACGCCTTGAAACCCTGGCTGCCTCACGCGCATCATTATGTCGCTGCGTGTTTGTCTGAAATTCAGGGACATCAAAGGCAGCAGAAGTTGAAGGTGAAGAAACGCGGCAGTTTAAACAAATGATGCAACAGTAGGAGTCAGGCGAATGCCTGAAGGCAAGCGGAGAAGCAAAGGAGCTGGAATTTAAAAATCCAATTTTTAAAGTACAAGACGCTTCACCGCTTAACATATCAAGGCGTGTCACACCTACAACACTCAAAGTGGGTCAGTGTGACAACAGGGTTAAGATGTAGTCAAGCTGAGGAGAGATGTGGAGCGGTTCCACATCGTTACAAGCCCACTGCTCTGTGCAAAATCGCTTTTGTGGAGAAATTTCAGCATAAAAGTTCAAGCTGAGAGTCAATTTTCAAAGGTCTTGATCTTGAAAGTCCTCAAGGGGTTTGAACGCGCCACCAAATACGAGTTCCAACCATATCAAGGCGAGATCCAGCCATACCGTGTCCCTTTGGTTCCACCATAAAAACCTGAAACATGAAAGGAAATCAAACAGAAAGAAAGGGGAAAACCAGTGTCATCTTGGAGCATGCTAACTTTTTTATTTTCCTGTGACTGATGTCAAACTGCACGAAACAGCAGCAAAGCCGGACTTTTTGATTATTAGTTTTTTTTTTTTTCTTTAAATGTCACACTTAATGAAGCCCACAATGATTGAGTTTCATAGAAGAGAATCGAGAACTCTTTACAGTTTCAAAATGATTGTGTTTGTGCTGCTGGAAGAGCAGGTGATGCAACCCAACCTTAAACATGCCCCAATATTCAGAAACAGTTTGAAAGGAGGAAAAAAAAAGAATAAAGAATGACAATTCAACAGCAAAGATTTATTCACAGAGAAAGAAATAGTCATTCTTGGAACAAATTACAGTTCAATGCAGTTTATCCATTGACACTCAAATTTATTTCCAGTTATGAAAAAAATAAAAATGCACTTGTTTTTGCTTTCAAGTAGAAGCTACATAAAGGTAATTTTGGGGCTGAAGTGATTTGGTTAATGCAAGGGGTTAATGCTCAGATTTTTAGAAAACCTTCAAATGATTCATATGAGAGATAAATGCTTTAAATATAGTTTTGGAAGTTGTGAAAATGTTTGTATTAACTTTATATTTCTAATTAAAAAATGTTTTTTTTTCACAGAAGGGTCACATAGGCAACATGCTGTGCTCTCTTGATGCCGACGGCCGATTTAAGGTCTCTGCATGACATTTTCAGCTTCAGTTTCTGTCACATCAAAGCTTTTTATCAAATTATTACTTTAATCTGCTCATCTGTGTGTCATCACAATTTTGTGTACTTCTCTGATATTTTTTTAAATGTTGTTTTGTGTAGCTTTGTTTTCACTGCTAAACAAAGCCCCCCTAGAAATAAGTCAAACATATTTAACATTTAAAAAGTAAAATGATCTGCCAATGGTGTAAGAAAAATGGTCTTACAAAGAAGAGAAAAAAAAATTGGTCATGTTTTCTCAAACCAAGATTATTTTGCTATTTAAAAACGTTCTTAATAAGATTATTTTTCTTGCAAGACAGGAAATAAGATAATTTTCCTTCAAATAAGGGTCTTTATACTTTCCTAAGATTCTGTTTTTACAGTTTTTATGAAAAACTGGCCATCCTCTTTTTACTCCTGCTTCCAAATAACAGGATGTTTTTCTTCACCTCCAGGTTAATGGGAAGGAGCTACCTCGGCGTTCTGTGGATCCCATCCTGGACATACGCGACCCTGTTCTGTCCAACCTCCTGAGGCGAGGGTCCCGCAGACGGGCCGGCCCAGCTGGAGGTCCTGGAGTCCCGGTGACGGTGACCATGGGCATGGCCGACTGTGTGGACAGCTGCACCCAAACAGACATCAGCTTCCAGCATATGTTAACTCTGGGCAAGGGCAACCAGCATCCGTGTGGAGCTCCACCCCCGCCCCATCCTCCTCCCTCCCCACCGCTGCCTCCCCTACTGGAGCCGTATCTCCTCAATGAGATGTGAGTGTGAGCCTCCTCCAATTAGAGATGTTCTGCTGTGTTCTCCTCTCACTGTTCCCCCCATGACTGCCCTCAGCTTTACCGAGCCCGTGTACTACGACCCCACCGACTACTTTGACGTGACTCAGCATGAAGTGGACAGGCAAGATGAGCTGGAGTATGAGGTGAGAGCTCCCAAAGATACCCCTCTGCTGTCTGTCACTGACATCCATGAACATTTCTCCAACTGCTACAAGGAGGTGGAGCTGTACAAGTCTCGGCAGCAGGACAAACTCGGCCTGACAGTGTGCTACAGGACTGATGATGAGGAGGACCTTGGGATCTATGTTGGAGAGGTAGAGTAGTCAGTCATCCTCTGAGTGCCTTTTTCTTAGCTCCTCAATGATTTTCTATGGGATTTCTCCTTTTCTAGGTGAACCCAAACAGCATTGCAGCAATGGACGGTCGAATCCGCAAAGGAGACAGAATTCTGAAGGTGTCCTGACTTTTTATTAGGGGTGTAACGATTAATCAACTTATTGATGCATCAATTTATTTTCCTAAAATCCAACCGGATCGATCTGTCTGAAGCAAGTTATAAATCAAATCAACCTATAGCATTATAACATCATTTCAAACAGAAATAAATCAATTGTTATCGATCTTGGAAATAGCATTTGGATTGAGGTAAATTTACTATAATGTAAAAACAACATTTATTTTTTCATTTTAAGTGGAAAAACAGTAGTGGGCTGAACTTTATGAAACTAAAATGTGAAAGGATTTGCCATGAATTCTTGTTTACTGGTTTGTTTTTACACATATTTAATTTACACTTGATTATCTGGCAAGAAATACAAGGAATCTGGAAAACTTCACCTGCACTGTTCAGTACCCAGATTTATCTCTGAGTCTGAATTTTGGGCTAAAGATGTCCTGTATTGATTTTAGGTCAGTAAATTGGATCGTTCAAAATGAACCAACATCGACCATGAATCGCATCAGCATCCACTAATTATGATATGAATCAAATCGTTGTTAAAATGAATCCTTACACCCCTACTTTTTATTCTTCCTATGTTGCTGCAAGGAAATCAGGAAAAGGATTTATTAGATAAAACATAGTTTATAATGGATTTACAGGGATTTATTGGCGCTGAGCTGAAAGGAAAAACCTGAGGTGTGCAGAGGAATAAGTGTTCTCTGGCATAAGCTCCGAAGCTCATCCTCTTTCGTCTGTCTCAGATTAATGGAGTGGACATCCAGAACAGAGAGGAGGCGGTAGCTATTCTCACCAGGGAGGACAGCACTAATGTCTCCCTGCTTCTCGCCAGGCCCGAGATCGAGGTGAGGAAATTGTGCGAGGCCTTCAGGGAGTGTGCTGGGAGGCTCCGTTTAAATACCGACCTAAAAAGACATCCAGCTCCATCTATCTCAGTGTGTGCAAAGAAGCTAAATGAGTTTACCTTGTGAGATACGGGCATTACTCAGTAGGGAGGGAAACAAAGAATGGCCACAGAGAAAGGGAGCGGGACAATGGGGACATATGCTCCGTCCTGTCCGATCAAAGCAAGGTGGGATAAAAACATAATAGAAGAGATGGCACAAAGAGAAGCTCACAATCGCCAGTGTTCCTGTTTTTGATTTCTCCTCAAGGTCACTGCTAAGAAATACGAGAACCTATGCAACACATCCAAAATACCCATAAACCCCCACCTTTGACCCACTGAATGGGCTTTTCATTGCACATCGTTAGAGCGCCATGCAGCTCAGACAGTTTATAGAGAAATCTGTATTCTTTCTGGGCTACAGGGCAGATTTAAAGGGCACTCATTAAAAACAGTCTAGGTCAAAGACGAACATGCACAAATAGACTCTCCACTTTTTTTTTTTTTTGAATGTGCCCTTGTGTTTGAAAATGTGAGCACAAGTAGGTAACAGGAAAAAAAAAAGGCTGACAAGATTTATTTTACCAAGGCGTTATTTCACATTAAGATTCCAGCCAGGGAGAGGGGGAGGAAGAGGGGAGGAAGGAGAATCATGAGGGGCAAAACACGCCAGCCAAGATTAAAGCCTGATCTGTTGTCTTACGGGGAGGGAAATGGAGGACTGAGGGGCTCAGTTAAAAAAAATAGAGAGAATAAAATAGAAAACACCTTTTCTCACAGTCTGCATGCAGGAAACCAAACCATCTGTGCTGCATATGCAAGGAGGAAGAGGAGGGAGAGCTGCTGAAATCAATTTCCATTATATTTGATTATCTTTTTTAATGAAAATCAAACTGAAACAAAAATAATTTTTCATGAATATTAATAAACAACCTTTCAATTTCACTACGTATGCTTCTTATCTTTTCCACCAAATAATGGGGGAAATAAAAAAAACTATTTTATTCTAGACTTATCAAAATTCAATAAAGTGATAAAGAGGTGATCCTGTAGCTCAATGTCTCCACCTAGTGGCAGAAAAGAGAAAAGCTCAAGTGTTTGCAGGCAGAATAACTGTTGCCCGTTTTTCTGATTTCTCTGGGTTTTTATGCATTTGGGGTTTGGTTTACCTACTTTTAAAAATATGTAAGAATCAGATGGTTTTGAATAATTAATAAAAAGTTTTTTATCTATCTGTTATACAGATGACATTATATTGTGCTCATAAACCTTTCTTACTCCTCTTTACTGACTTGAACTCTTCCTCATGTCCCTGATTCCTGTTAGAACGACACCCAGTTGGATCCAGATGAGTTGGATCTGGATGCAGAGGAAGCTGAGGTGCACCTGAGCAACAGCCACAGCATGAGGGGCAGCTCCGCCATCCTGGGTGCTGGACCTGCCCTCACTGCTGCTGCTGCTGCTGCTGCTGCTGCTGCTGGGGGAGCGTTCCGCAGCCATGGTCTCCCAGTGAACAGGAATTCCCCAGATTTGCTCCAGACAGTCCTGAGCAACAGCCAGGAGCTGGACAGCGGCGTCGGTCGCACAGATGAGAGCACGCGCTACGAGGAGTCTTCAGAGCATGACCTCCTGGGGGACGACCACACCAGCGCCTCCAACACTAATGCAACAAACACGCCGGGCAGTATGCGCAGGTTCCTGTCCAGCAGAGGCAGCACTCCGCCTTTGCTGCTCTCTCAAGACCTTCAGTTCAGCGCAGACTCTCTTCTGGGTCTGGACTCTTTCAACGGAGGCGTGGAGCAGGTGGAGCGCCTGGAGAGGGCCTACATGGCCGATCCTGTGAGGATGATGATGCCTGGGCTGACAGAGGAAGAGTGTGAGAGGTACAAAGAGCTCCTGGAAATCAAGTGCTTCTACGAGAACAACAGTAATGTTCAGGGGCCAGACGAAGGAGGCATCTCGCTGGATGAAAACAGGAACGAGAGCCTGACGCAGCACGAGATGGCTCTGCTGGAGGAGGAAATGCGCCACCTGGAATTCAAGTGTCGCAACATCCTGAGGGCCCAGAAGATGCAGCAGCTGAGGGAGCGCTGCATGAAGGCGTGGCCCCACGAGGACAAGAACGCGGCGGCCCCGGGGGCCGCAGGAGGACGCCTGGAGATGAACGGCTCCTCGGAATCGTGTCACCACGCTCTGTCAGACATCAATGAGCTTCCAGAGAGGGACCGCTCCGACAAGGACAGCACCAGTGCCTACAACACTGGAGGAGAGAGCTGCAGGAGCACCCCTCTGGTCAACGAACAGCACCCATCACCTTCCACCCAAAGTCTGGAAGGAGGAGAGCCTCCTCTTCCTGCGGGGGTGCAGCCTCCAACCCCAACAAGACAGAGGGAGAGGGGCACCAGGGTCAAAAGAGGGGACGGGATGCCAGCAAACCTGAGCACACCCTATTCCCCACACTCCCACAGACGAGGGGAAGCCAGGACTTCCAGTCCAGGATCGAAGGTGAGGTCCCTGTCCCGGGATGTGGGATCCAGGAGGGGGTCAGACGGAGGGGTGAGGCGGAACCCCACAGCTGGTGGGATGCCCGAGATGGCTGGAGGGCGCAGTGCAGAAAACAGCCCGTATCTGTCCCGGCGGGAGGCTGAAGCGAAGCCCCCCCAGCGTTACCACAGCTGCATGCAGCTGAGGTCCCCTTCCACCTCTGATTGCCTGGGGGGACTCAGAGAGGGGCCCGCAGAGATGGGAGGCGACGTCCAGCCCCATGAGTTTGGGCAGCACCTGTAAAGATGTGGCCTCCTTATCCTTGCCGCCCTCCCTGCTGCCCGCCTCCCCCAGGATGGAATGGAAGGTGAAGATCCGGAGCGACGGCTCGCGCTATGTGGCCAAGCGGCCCGTGAGAGACCGCCTGCTGAAGGCGAGGGCCATGAAGATCAGAGAGGAGCGCAGCGGCATGACCACCGACGACGACGCCGTCAGCGAGATGAAGATGGGCCGCTACTGGAGCAAGGAGGAGCGCAAGCAGCAGCTGCTGAGGGCCCGGGAGCAGCGGCGGCGGCGGGAGTTCATGATGCAGAGCCGCCTGGACTGCCTCAGGGAGCGGGAGCAGGGCGGCAGCGGTGGGGGCCCGGCAGGGGCCGCACAGCAGCAGGAGCCCACCACCATCCTGGAGCTGTGCCACCGCAGGAGCATGAAGAAGCGCAGCCGCAGGATCCTGGACAACTGGATCACCATCCAGGAGTTGCTGGCGCACGGGAGCAGGTCTGCTGATGGGAAGAAGGTCTACAACCCGCTGCTGTCTGTCACCACAGTCTGAGAAAAACACTTCTTTAGTGAGTAAACGATGCAACAAAAGCAATTTTAAAAAAACTGACCTTTAAAGATCCACAGATTCCAGTTTGTGGAAACTGAAATAAGCTTTTGGACACCAACAACAGAAATAAGGTTGCAGTGAGTTAAAGCAACCTGACCTGCAGCCGTTCAGACATAAAGGAAAAGCACAGACAGATTTTAAATGTGTAGCAATAGAATTATTCCTCCTGCCTGCAGTTCTCCAGCCCATCAATAAAAAGCGGCTCATGTTGATGGACTTTGAATACACGAAAAAGAGATAAATCAAAAAGAAAAAGAGAAATTCTTCCTGGAAACCAAGGAGCCATGAAGGGAAAAGTCACTCCTGTGCCATAAAGCTGTTCCTTCAGCCTCCACAAGAGGCTGTGGATGAAGCACACCTTCAAAATAAGAGCTTTTTTTTGTTTTCTTTTGTTTAACTGTGTGTGTAAAATTGCTGCTTTGTTGTGTCATTGTCTGACTTAATAATGAGGTGAGCGGTGCCTTTCTTTCAGACTGTACAGCACAAATGAAAAAGAAAGCAATTGGTTTAAGACAGGAAATGCAAAAGCACAGACTGGGTTTCAAAGGAAATAATTTATACAAGCACATTAACTTTAACCCCAAAAAACTCAAGGAAGAGTAATTGATTCTGCAGTAACTGGTTTGAACTTTCTTGAATGGAAAAGTTAAAAACCAGACAACCTGAAAAGCCACTTCAAAACACTTTGTTCCGCCTTCTAAACCCACAGAATTCCTTTTGGGGGTCATAGGGTTGCTGGGGCCTATCCCAGCTACTGTTGGGTGAAAGCAGGGAACTATCCATTGACTGTATATGAGAACTGGAACAAGTGACCCCTCCCTCCAAAATCCCATAGAACTCTATAGATAAATAAACTGCTATTACTCATTCTATTTGTCAGAATGCCCGTTCTAATTCTGATACTTTTTTTTCCGTATTCTTGATAAGTCTATTTTTATTTTCATTTTTTTAATGCCAGCTATCCAAGTTATAAACAGACCAATCAGATGCCTCAATAAAAGTATGTGGCCTCACATAAAGCATTGATCAGATTCTCCTGTCAGCTTTCAAGTGGTGGTGGTGGTGGTGGTGGGGGGGGGGGGGGTTCCAGCAACTTTGCGCCTGATTGGTCACAGTGGTTGTCATGGAAACAATGATTCAGCCTAATTTGGACCAAATACTATAAACTGAAATCGTCTGGCTCCAACATGGCGGTGTCCATATCGCCACCCCCCCTCTTGAGTCGACTTCATTTGCTTGGAGCTGGTTTATGAGCCATTTTCTATGGGTGACATCACACTCACTCAGTCCAGTTCTGTTGTACAGTCAGTGGTTATCCCGCAGACAGGTTGCAGGGCCTCTATTGGGGCTTTTAATCTAATTCAGCAAGAACCAACAGAGAGCTGAAAGGTTTTGACAGATCATATACGCCTGAAAATGCTGGTAAAATTATAAACTGCAACCAAGTCTTCTCTGTGAAAGCCATTCTGACGAAGCCCCCCCTCCCTGCTGAAGCCTTGTTGTCTTACTTTGTGCTCCCTTTACGGTCCGCTGTAAAAACCACTCCTGGATGAAAGCTGCTCTTTTCTCAGCTCTCTTGCATGTTTTTTTATTTCACTAACCACTGAAGGCTTTTAAACACGCTGTGATCGTTGTCTGACTGCTCAATCTGCTAGCATAGGATTCACGGTGTACTTGTTGAATATTGTGATGTTGTGTCTGTCTTTTACAAAGCTTTTCTAAATAAAATGCTGTGATCATGAAAATCCAGACTCGCTGCGATGTGGCAGCTCGTCAGCGGGGAGAAATAACCACGCAGAGTGTCCTAAACAATTCTAAACTTTTATTTTGCCTAACAAGAGTGAAAAGAAATGAAAGGCAACATCAAAAAATGAAAGTTTATACAGAAACTCACGACAACTGTGTGTCTGTAGTATCAACAATAATAATAATAATAATATAATCCTTTAAACCAGTAAACAAAAAGAACTGAAAGTGAGTTACAGTGAAGATACTTTAATATGCAAAGAGGAATGAGAGGAGTCAAAAGGAGAGAAATGAGGCCGAGAAATACAGATGAATTTGGGAAAGTAGCACCAAAAACATCAATGCCTGTTTTTCTTCAACACTTCCCAAACTTTACGGGGATTTTACTGAAAATGCATGTCCTCTCGAAACAGCTCTAAACACAATTTAATACAAAAAAACAAAAGTGTAACCATGTTGTCTCAGGGCAGAGTCCTCGTCCTCCTTTATGCTGCTCTGTGTGACAATTCAAGTCCACAAACGTGTCTAAAGAAACCCATAGCTTATAGGAGTTTAGATGAAGTGAAGCTGCGGCCAACGGTCCACACACAGGCTTCAGGTCAACTAGCATTTAAACACAGCTGGGAATACGCATGAGCCACCAGAGACGACTAACACACACATCCTCGTCAGTCCAACAGTCTTCTTGAAAGGATCCGTGGGAAGAGGAGGAGAACGAGGTTTGGCTAAGACGGTAAGAGAAATCATAAGAGATACTGATGAGTTAATAATGGAGTGTAGCAGGTGAGACACTGCCGTTAGTGTCAGGCCATGAGGATGTTGGGAGTTATGGAGGGAAGGGGATGTCCTGCATCGTTTTTCTATTTGACACCGTCCGCTGGCACAGAGAAACTCAGACGGAGCTCCAGCCTGAAGTGCATCATAAAATCTGCCAGAAACAGACATAGTGATGAGTACAGTAGAACAGTTGAGTGGAGATTCATGGACCAGCAGAGGAGAGCGTCACCTCTGGATGGCACTGGACCCACATCTGCGCAGAGGCGGAGGGGGGCTGGAGAGGACAGGCCTTCTTTGACTTGGAGACATCCAGTGAGCGCTCTCCTGACCCTTCACCACTGCCACCTCTGTTGCCCTTTCTCTTCCTCTTGGAGTCCTTGGCTCGTCCGTGGCTCGTCCGCCTCTGCTCCTCAACCTCAATCTAAGGGAAAACGGAGTTTAGATGTAGGAGAGACGGCTACAAATGTGTGAAGACAGGGACAAAGTCTGGACAATTTATGCCTGCGATGTGGTCCAGACCAGCCAAGTAAAATGTGGTCCACCTTAAAGCGGAGACCCTGCTAAGGCTTTAAAAAGCAATCCTGCAGAAAGAGAGATCCTGAAACATCTGGAAAATGGCCTGATGGTGAACATGGTGAAAGTGTTTGGATATTAGGGCTGCACGATATGAGGAAAACTCGCAATATGCGATATTAAGAGATTAATTTTGCGATAACTATATAATTTGCAATAAACAAATAGCAAAATAACCAAAGAATCATTCCAATTTCATTGCAACAGTTTAAAAATTATACTGCAAATGATCCTCATCGACACAGGTGACAAACATCTAACACAATAGGCCTCCATCCGATTGGTCAACAACTTGAAGGCCTCCATCCGATTGGTCAAATGCATTAAGGGATTTATTTGATTTGTTAAATACTACGGGCTGCCATAAGATTGTTTTAAAAGATTTAAGGTTTACCATTTATTGCGATTTTCACCGTCTTTTGCGATATGCATATTGCAGAGCTGGATGTTGCGATAACGATAAATTTGCGGTATATTGTGCAGGCCTATTGGAAATGTATAAAAATCAACAGCGTTTCCTGTTTATCGCTGGTTTTAGAACATACTGAACAAGCAGCTGTTGAGTGCAGAGTAAAAAGTAAATGTCAACAGCTGTTAGTGGTAATGTCACCAAAGTCAACTGAGCTTCCTAAAAAGCTTCTAACTCCTCAAACTTCTTTTCATTTTTATTAGCCGTCATGTCTTTGGTGTTTTCTGGGTGGTCACAGTAAAACAGGCGTGAGCTTTGTTCTCCTGACCTGGATGAGCGTGTGCAGAGTGTCTGTGGGAGGATCTGAAGCCGCCTGCAGAACCCTGTGGATGGTGTTTGTCTGGTCCAAGGAGACCTCCAGAAGATCTCCTTCCAGCTGCAGCTCCTCCAATTTGATCTTGGTGGCTGCAGAAAGCTGCACCACTTTGCCTTTGAGTGAAGGCAGCAGGGGCAACAGAGACCCTGCATCTGAGGGGAGGACAGTCAAAGGTCACTTCAGGTCTGAGAGCTGCAAACCTTGAGAAAATACCTGGTTCTGTTTAATTCTGTTCTTACCTGTAACATTTGACATCTTGTTGATACCGTTTTCATACCCAGCCTAGCAAAACACAAGCAATAGTTTTAGAATTTTTAGCAAAAATTCCTCAATCAATTATGAATCAACTGGGTTTTCCCGGGATTTCAGAGTTTTAATTAAAAATGCATCAGGACTGTCATTTACCTGAGTACCATTGCTGTCTGTTTTCTTCTGAGGAGAGTTATCCTTAGTGAGATCAATCACCCCGTCCTCTCCTTCTCCTCCTTCAGAGTCGGACAAAACGATGACTGAATCCCTTTCCGGCTCCGTCTCTGCATCTTCCTCTTTCTTTACGTTGCGCTGCAGAGTTTCTCTGAGTTCTTGCAGCTTCTCCAGAGCCTGCTGCACCTCTGGCGTCTCCAGCGCGTCCTTGGCTCGGCCCTGCCATGTGATGGCTCTCTCTGTGAGACACTGCAGGGCTTCTCCCTCCGGCAGGCGCACGGGTAACCTCTGCAGGGCTACCAGCAAAGCCAGGATAGTCTCTAGGCGCGGCCGCCGCGACCGCTGGCACTGAGGACACAGGAAGCGAGTGTCCCAGTCCCACCAGCACAGGGGGTTCGCTGTCGGTTCTGAGGGCAGCGGGGAGGGAAAGGGAACACAGCCGCCGTGGAACCACTCCTTGCACAGATGGCAGCGGAGCTGAGGAGCACGAGGCGGGCCGGCGCACACACACACAGTCTGAGGAACGGCGCCCTGGTTACAGTCGCCGTTCTGAGAGAGGACAGACGTGTCTGTCTCATCGGCTCCACCCCGCCTCTTGTTCTCCCAGGAACTTGAGGTGATTAGTCCAGATTTGCACAGGTTTGCTTTCTGTAACCTCAGCAGGGCCTCCTTCTCCCGGTGCTCCCCTTCTTTGAAAGCCATCACCTAAAAGACAGATGTGAAGCTGTAGCATAGAACGCAATGACAACAGCCATGACAACAGCAAAAGTTTCGATTGTTCTCACAATAGCTGCAGGATCCCTCAGGGCCTGAGCGGACAGCCCCAGAGTGTTGGTATCGGAGTCTTCCAGCAGATCATCCGTCGACTCTGCTTCATTCTGAGTTTCCCTCCTTTTCGCACACGGACATAACACCTGCAGGGAATTCCAAAAGTGCCTTCAATATCAAGTCTAATGTGAAACATTGAAGTTTGAGTGAGGTTTCCGTCAAAGCACCTCCAGCAGAGAGTGCGGACTGCTCTTCTTCAGGAAGGTTTTGGTGGCCTTGTCTCTCCAGGAGTGGGCGCTGGCCACCTGCAGTTCCAGCTGCCTCAGCTCCTCCATGAAGACGGGTAGGTCCCGGCCAATCGCCACCAGCCCCTCCAGATCATCCAGACACGGGTAATGCTCCCCGTTCTAAAGAAGTACATGCTTTTTTCAAATACGAGTAGTATCTAAAAAAGTAACAAAAGAATCCAAAGTTTCACCTGGATCTCCTCCAAGTCTGTAACCCAGGCCCGAGCCCGCGTCAGGCAGCTCTGCAGAGCCAGAATGTTGGGGAGGGTGACGGGAATGAGCTGAGCCTCATTTACTATTGCCTCCAGAGTGGAGAGAGGATGCTTCTGCCTAAAGGAGCAAACACAAATTTCATTCCTTCTAATAACCCTGAACAATCTGAGAAACAACAAACAGCTGCTTCTAACATCGGCTTCACCTTTGCTCCAGGCAGATTTGCGCTTTCTCCTCCCACCGTTCAGCTATTGTGAGCAACTCCTGAAGCTCAGCCATGGCCGTCTCCACAGACACACTCTGGGGCACATTGCAGCCCGCCTCCATGAGGTTTCTCAGCACCTCCAACGTCACTTCCTGCCTCTCCCCTCCTTCTGTGCCCAGGGTGCGCCTCACCTCCGCCAGCCAGTGGCCTTGCTCCTTCAGGCCCTGAAGCAGATCACACTCCGGCACCACTACCGGAAGTTTGCTTCCTTCGTTCAGTAGAGTCTGCAACTGCTCAGGTGGAGGGGAATCCTTCCTCCAGTCTTTGTCACTAAGCAGCACTTGTGCCCGTTTCTGGTACTCCTCCACCGTCTGCAGAACCGCCTGGAAAAATCAACAAAAACAGAGACGCGTCAGCATGAGAAGCCCTTTCAGAGAAAAGGAATTCTTTCTGCAAGTAACTGAAAACCTCCTGGAAGAAGTGATTAAAATAATAATAACTAGAAAAGGCTGCATTTCCAGAAGAAAATGCAGGGTTGAATGCTGTATTGCTGAATGAAAGCTGAATTTGCTAAAGAAATGGCTGAACTGAGCTGAAAGAGCTCAAAATTTTAAAACTAGTATGGTAAAAGTGGGTAAAAACCTGTAAAAGAAGTTAAGCGATAAGATTTCCTATGTGTTTTAATGAAGCAAAAATCCTGGAAAATCCTGGAATATGTTGAATAGTGATACTGTTAAAATAAGTAAAAATTAAAGTTTAAAATCGCCTTACATTTAAGCACAAAATGGCCACCAAAGCATAGTTGGTGTTGGCATCCCATAATAATTTCAAAACTTATATTGAAGTCCAAAGTCTTGTGAGCAGTTCAATGTGTGAACGGTGTTTCTAGCTAAAGGCATGTTGAAATTATACAGATTAAAAGAAATAAAGGTTATGAATGTAAAAACACAAAATGGCTGCCAAACTGTCTCCATCCCATAATGATTTCAAACCTAGATGTTGTAGTACAAAGAAGAGTGATCATGTGAAACTAGAAGTACAGTCATTTCTGCCAGTAGTGGGAATACATTGCTAAGATGTGCCTTAAGATTAGTTTTCCCAAGCATGCAACTGCCATTAACTTTGCTATACTAATCCACGCATGATGGAGGTGTGAACAGAAGAACAGTTACCCAGCTGCATGATTCAGCATTATTACTTTGTCATTTAACTTATATCATATGTGGTGAAACAACATGATACTCAATTCCCGTAACAGCCACCTAACTCATGGTTTGGGAATAAACACTTCCCATGAGTCTTAGCGGCCGTGGGCGGAGCTAAGGCCCGGATCCCGACGCTTGTTCACAAGATGGCTGAAGCACATGTTTGAACTGCAGCTTCCAGCTACGAGGAGGAAAATCAAAATCAAAACTAACTTAGATTTGCTCCCAGTGTGTTTTTTAACATACATTGAGTGTTTATGTGTGTGCTTTAAGCTGCTGTGATCATTTTAACGTTTGAATGGTGTCTCTAGCTAGAATTGGGTGGAAGTTCCAATGGTTGGAAAAAGCAAAGGTTTTCAATGATTGAATGCTGTGCTGCTGAATGAAAGCTGAATTTGCTGATGAAATGGCTGAACTGTCCTGGAGTATCCTGGAAAATCCTGAAAAGTTAAAGGATAAAAAGGCAAAACTGACCATTGTAATAGGAGAATGGCTAAAATAGGTTAAAAAAATTGTAGGAGTTAAACAAGGCCCGAAATTGTTGAAAAAATGGCTGAATTGTTGAAAATCTGAAGATTTGATGGTACGAATGTGTTAGCAGAAAGGAATGAGCTAAACTGTTCAATAGTAGAATTGTTAAAGTAGGTAAAAAACTGTAAAAGAAGTTAAGCGCAATGTATTTTAATGGAGCAAAAATCCTGGAATATCCTGGAATATCTTAAAAAGTTCAATGATTTGAATGACCAAAAGTAATAACTGTAATAAGTTGAAAGAGTTGAACATTTTAAAAGGAGATTGGAAGAAAATTTTGAAGCGTCCGAACCGGGTGTCGAACCGGGTACCTCATGCACCATAACTTCCCAATGCATTTTAATAGGGCAAAAATTCCCGGAAAAACTGGAATATCTTAAAAAGTACAAGGATTTGAAAAACCAAAAGTCATAGCTGGAATAAGTAAAAGGAGCTGAAGAGTTTAAAACTTGAATGGTTAAAATAGGTTAAAAATTGTAGGAGTAGTTAAGTGCCGAAAAACGGCGGAAGATACTATAATAAAGAAACTAGAAAAGGCTGCATTTCCAGAAGAAAATGCAGGGTTGAATGCTGTACTGCTGAATAAAAGCTGAATTTGCTAAAGAAATGGCTGAACTGAGCTGAAAGAGCTCAACATTTTAAAACTAGTATGGTAAAAGTGGGTAAAAACCTGTAAAAGAAGTTAAGCGATAAGATTTCCTATGTGTTTTAATGAAGCAAAAATCCTGGAATATGTTGAAAGGTTCAAGGATTTGAACGACCAAAAGTTATAGCTGAAAGGATTAATAATGCTTAAAGATCTGAACATCTTAATATTGAAACTGTAAAAATAGGTAAAAATTAAAGTTTAAATTCGCCTCACAATTAAGCACAAAATGGCCACCAAAGCATAGTTGGTGTTGGCATCCCATAATAATTTCAAAACTTATATTGAAGTCCAAAGTCTTGTGAACAGTTCAATGTGTGAACGGTGTTTCTAGCTAAAGGCATGTTGAAGTTATACAGGTTAAAAAAATAAAGATTATGAATGTAAAAACACAAAATGGCTGCCAAACTGTCTCCATCCCATAATGACTTCAAACCTTGCTGTTGTAATCCAAAGTATTAATCATTTGACAGTAAAAGCGGAGTCACGTCCTGCAGCAGGGGACTTTCTGGCAAATACTGATCCTCAAGATCAATTCTCTCACCTATCCATGTGACATTAGTCTTAGCCCACACATCCATGTATAATGGAGAGATATATTGATCATTGCTTGGCTAGCTAAATGATACCACATTATATTGCCATTTAACCACTAATATTTATGGTGTTACAACATGATAGTCACTTCTCGTAAAAGCCAACTAACTCATGGTTTGGGAATCAACACTTTCCCATGAGCCTTAACTTTTGAAGGACCAAAAATGGTGTTAAAAAAGTTTGGAGGTAAAAAAAATTGTAGAAGGAGTTAAACAAGGCCTGAAATTATTGAAAAAATGGCTGAATTAATGAAAATTTGAAGATTTGAAGGAAAGGAATGAGCTAAACTGTTTCATACAATGGTTAAAGTAAGTAAAAACCTGTAAAAGGAGTTAAGCACAAGGATCCTCTATGTATTTTAATGGAGCAAAAAATCCTGGAAAATCCTGGAATATCTTAATAAGTTCAATTATTTTAATGACCAAAAGTAATAACTGTAATAAGTTGAAAGAGTTTAACATTTTAAAAGTTGATTGGAAGAAAATTTTGAAGCGTCCGAACCGGGTGTCGAACCGGGTACCTCATGCACCATAACTTCCCAATGTATTTTAATAGGGCAAAAATTCCCGGAAAAACTGGAATATCTTAAAAAGTACAAGGATTAAAAGTACCAAAAGTCATAGCATCAATAAGATGAAGGAGCTGAACATTTTAAAAGTTGAATGGTAAAAATAGGTTAAAAACTGTAGAAGGAGTTAAGCGCCGAAAAACGGCGGAAGATACCATAAATAATAAATAAAGAGAAACAGGAAAACAAAGGGTTGAATGCTTTACAGCATTCAACCAACTAGAAAAGGCTGCATTTCCAGAAGAAAATGCAGGGTTGAATGCTGTATTGTTGAATTAAAGCTGAATTTGCTAAAGAAATGGCTGAACAGACCTGAAAGAGCTCAACATTTTAAAACTAGTATGGTAAAAGTGGGTAAAAACCTGTAAAAGAAGTTAAGCGATAAGATTTCCTATATGTTTTAATGAAGCAAAAATCCTGGAATATGTTGAAAGGTTCAAGGATTTGAAGGACCAAAAGTTATAGCTGAGAGGATTAATAATGCTTAAAGATCTGAACATCTTAATAGTGAAACTGTAAAAATAGGTAAAAATTAAAGTTTAAATTCGCCTCACAATTAAGCACAAAATGGCCACCAAAGCATAGTTGGTGTTGGCATCCCATAATAATTTCAAAACTTATATTGAAGTCCAAAGTCTTGTGAACAGTTCAATGTGTGAACGGTGTTTCTAGCTAAAAGCATGTTGAAGTTATACAGGTTAAAAGAAATAAAGATTATGAATGTAAAAACACGAAATGGCTGCCAAACTGTCTCCATCCCATAATGATTTCAAACCTAGATGTAGTAGTTCAAAGAAGAATGATCATGTGAAACTAGAAGTACAGTTATTTCTGCCAGTAGTGGGAATCCATTGCAAAAATGAGCTTTAAGATTAGGTTTCTCAAGCATGCAACTGGTATCAACTTTGTTATGGTAATACACATATGATGGTGGTGTAAACTGAAGAACAGGTACCCAACTGTATGATTCAGCATTTTTACATTGCTATTTAACCATTATCACATGAGGTGAAACAACATGATAGTCAATTTTCGTAACAGCCATCTAACTCATGGTTTGGGAATCAACACTTCCCTTGAGTCTTAGCGGCCGTGGGCAGGACTATGGCCCAGGTCCCGACTGTTGTTCACAAGATGGCTGGAGCACATGTTTGAACTGCAGCTTCCAGCTACAAGGAGGAAAATAAAAAATACATCAAAACTAACTTAGATTTGCTCCCACTGTTTTTTCTAACATACATTGAGTGTTTGTGTGTGTGCTTTAAGCTGCTCTGATCATTTTAACGTTTGAATGGTGTCTAGCTAAATTTGTGTGGAAGTTGTTATGGTTGGAAGAAGCAAAGTTTTCATGATTGAAAAAAAGCTGAATTTGTGGATGAAATGGCTCAACTGTCCTGGAAAATCCTGGAAAATCTTGAAAAATTAAAGGATAAAATGTCAAAACTTATAAGTAAACCCCAACTCAATGAAAATTCTTCCATGTAACTAAATCTAATTGAATTAGTCAAACTCAATTTTATCAAGAAAGGCAAGGTAAAAAACCATGCAGCAAAAGTTTGAAGCCAGCCTCGTACTCAGAACCTCTGCATTATAAGAATAGTAACTTATCGACTGAGCTAATGCATTTATTAAGAAACCTGCAGCCGATTAGCCTTGTCGTGTATCATCTTATTGGGAGAGGCCGAGTTGAAAGGATTTCATGCTACAGTTAGTTTTTTACGTAGATAAAAAAAAGAAAGTTTTCACTTTTGAAAAGTCGAAGGATTTGATGGACCAAAAGTGGTAGTAAAACATTTGTGGAGGTAAAAAAAATTGTAAAAAGGGTTAATAACGAACCGAAATTGTTGAAAAAATGGCTGAATTAATGAAAATTTGAAGGAAAGGAATGAGCTGAACTGTTTCATACAATGGTTAAAGTAAGTAAAAACCTGTAAAAGAAGTTAAGCACAAGGATTTCCTATGTATTTGAATGGAGCAAAAATCCTGGAAAATCCTGGAAAATCTTAAAAAGTTCAATGATTTGAATGACCAAAAGTAATAACTGTAATAAGTTGAAAGAGTTGAACATTTTAAAAGGAGATTGGTAGAAAATCTTGAAGCGTCCGAACCGGGTGTCGAACCGGGTACCTCATGCACCATAACTTCCCAATGTATTTTAATAGGGCAAAAATTCCCGGAAAAACTGGAATATCTTAAAAAGTACAAGGATTAGAAGTACCAAAAGTCATAGCATTAATAAGATGAAGGAGCTGAACATTTTAAAAGTTGAATGGTTAAAATAGGTTAAAAATTGTAGAAGGAGTTAAGTGCCGAAAAACGGCGGAAGATACTATAATAAGAAGAAGAAGAATAAAGAAAGAGAAACAGGAAAACAAAGGGTTGAATGCTTTACAGCATTCAACCAACTAGAAAGAGCTGCATTTCCAAAAGAAAATGCAGGGTTGAATGCTGTATTGCTGAATGAAAGCTTAATTTGTAAAAGAAATGGCTGAACTGAGCTGAAAGAGCTCAACACTTTAAAAGTAAAATGATTAAAATAGATAAAAACCTGTAAAAGAGGTTAAGCACAAGAATTCCCTATGTAATTTAATGGAGCAAAAATCCTGGAAAATCCTGTAATATCTTAAAAAGTTCAATGATTTGAATGAACAAAAGTAATAACTGTAATAAGTTGAAAGAGTAGAACATTTTTAAAGTTGATTGGAAGAAAATTTTGAAGCGTCCGAACCGGGTGTCGAACCGGGTACCTCATGCACCATAACTTCCCAATGTATTTTAATAGGGCAAAAATTCCAGGAAAAACTGGAATATCTTAAAAAGTACAAGGATTTGAAAAACCAAAAGTCATAGCTGGAATAAGCTGAAGGAGCTGAACATTTTAAAAGTTGAATGGTTAAAATAGGTTAAAAACTGTAGAAGTAGTTAAGTGTCAAAAAACGGCGGAAGATAGTGTAAATAATAATAAAGAAATAAAGAGAAACAGGAAAACAAAGGGTTGAATGCTTTACAGCATTCAACCAATAAAGAGAAACAGGAAAACAAAGGGTTGAATGCTTTACAGCATTCAACCAATAATGTCTCAAAAACAACCAAAACTAATCAAAGGCTACACTGATGAGCTTGTCATGAATACCTGTATGTATGCAAAAGCGACAACTTTCAAAGAAAACTACTGTTCATTTTTTTAGAATTTTTATTGGAGATTTGAATCACATCTGATGAAAAATGTTCAATAGTTTAAAGATAAAGTCCCCAAACTTTCTCACATAACTAATTATCACCTACTTTTACTAGTTAATAGTTTACCTTTTTTTTTTCTAGTTGACAGTTGCACTTCAAGTGAAATGATGAAAGAAGGTCAATATAATAAATCGGGGGGGTCTTTTTATTCTTATTCTCTTATTTTAGTTTAGGTTGTGGTTTAATGTGTTACAAAAGCATCAGATTGGGCCTCAGGTTCAGCAGATTCTCAAAACTCAAATGACTCAGAATCGGGTCCAAAAAACCTCCTTGAATCATCCCTTCTTTTCACTCCATCACTTTGATGCTCAATAAAACTGAAACCATCAGATTTCCTTCTAGTCTGGATGAATGCAGCTCCTATGATCCATTCATTTGTCTTCCACGTGTCAGCTATATCCTTGTTGTAGCCAACAGAAAAAGCAAACTTCAATCACAATGTTTATTTACTGACTCCACCTTCTGCAGTGTTTGGGTTCGCTCTTACCTGCACTTCTTCTAACTGGTCCATTACGCAGGGCAGGTTCTGCATCGTTTCCACCAAGGACTTCAGCTCTGCAAAGGTCACCTTCCTTTCACTGAAGACAGCAACAAGTCAGGGTTATGTCGCTTTTGCATTGAAGTTTGTGTGAAAACTAAAAACAAGTGACCTCACCTGGTTTTCAAACCGCAGATGAGCTCTGCACTTTTCTGTCGACAGCTTCCTATGTCTTTGAAAACGGTGTTTAGTTTCCTGAGGAGTTCGTTGTCAGGAAACTTCTTCTCTGCTGCCTCCAGCTTTAGCTTGTCCAGGTTTTCAATGTCTGAAATTATTCAAGCATTTTATTGGATTAGCATCATTTATCAAGTGAAATCACTTTTTTTCCCCAACCAAAGACAGAAATCTTTAAGGTTTATAAAGAGCAATAATAGTGAATTCTGACCGATCTTGCTTCCATCCTCCTTTTCAAGAGCTTCTTTTACTCTGTTGGCCCAGGAATCAAAGGACTCTGACCTGACTTTTAACCGATGCAACATGGCCAACAGCTCATCCAGAGTGTATCTGTACCTGAGGGCAGAACGAACAAATGAGTACGGTTTCAGTTATTGCAGAAATGCAAATGAAAGAAGCAAAATCCAGACCAGTACCTGAGGTAGAGTTTTTCCGTGGGGCAGTTGCACAAGTCCTGAGTATGGTAGAGACACACGAGATGCTCGGGGCAGTTCGAGCAGGCCAGAGCAGAGAGAAAGCATGTGGTCTTGCATTTATCACACTGTCTCTCATCATCAGGCAGCAGCTCAAAAGCCTCCCGCTCTGCCTCTGTAATGCCCTGAAAGAAGGACAAAGGTTTTAAGAAAGGATCGGAATAAAAAATAAAAAACTCTTAGTGATGTGGTAAAAGAAATTACTGGTTTAAACATCAATAAACAAGAGAGAAGCATCGATAAACGGGGCTCTAGACTACATTTTCCTCCTAGGTGCACCAGCATGAAGGTTTGGTGCACCCACCTTCTGGACCACATTGCCTTGAAGTCGACATTTTTACATTATCACTTTCCTTTTTATTTACCGCCAATATCGGCATTGAGACTTAAAAATCATTAACTTACAAACTAGTGAACAAAAAGTCCTTTATTTGAAACAATTCTACACTAATGATTAACAACACGAAAAAGTTGGTGTTTAAAGACCCACTCTAATAAACATTCATGCTTTTGGTTATTTTAACATGTTCTTGTGGCATTTTTCTCATGATATATAAAATAATTTGCGAATTAAACTGCATTTCTGAGTATTTCTTTATTTAAATCAGAGCTAATAAAAACATGCCGTTTGAAAAAAAAAAAAAAAACTCCAATTTGTGACAGAGAAACGGGTGAAGCACAGCCTCCCTGCTCTGCTCCATTCTGATGCATCCACTTGCAGACAAATAGATCCATGGACGTCTTTGCTTTCCTCGTCTGAGCTGGAATCTGGATCTAAACTGTACGGCTGAAAAGCTCTGATATTGTTTGCCATTTTTGTTGCACCAGTCATGTTAGGCTGTAATTGTGAGGAGCTGTAAGCTCGCGGGAGAGACTGTAAACAGAGACTCCATGAGATGTCAGTAGAGGGTTACTCCAGTGCAAACATTCCAGCCCACAACTCAAAGGTAATGAACTGCCGCTCTACAGAAAATATGTCCAAGAAAACTGCATTTATTTTATTTTGTTTTGTCTAAAACAGAATATTCATAATTAAAAGACAACTGGGAACGCTTTGAAAATGAATAAAGATATAGCTGGAGTGGGACTTTAAATTTCTTCACTGAGATGAAATTTAGGTTAAAAAAAATGTAAAGTTTTGTGATTAGTACAGAGGACATCGAGAATCTTTTCATATGTTTGTCCTGAATTAAAATATTCTTTTGCAGCTTCGTTTGGGTCAGCAGTGATATTCATGTTTTTGTTTTGATGTAACTTTGTTTACATGTAACTATTAATATGATGGACATACGTCATCATCCAATCAGCTGTGCCCCATAATATCTACTTTCCTATTTTTTCTTGGTGTCATTTCTAACTATTTGATTTCTGAAAATTACTTTTGTTTTCTTTAACCTTTCATTTTGTCATTTTGTTTTTGTTCTTTGTCTTTTTTTGAAATAGCTATAGTTCCAGGAATTTTGTTTTAATTTCTAAAACTTTGTCTTTTTATTATTTTTTTGTTTTGCTTTTCTAAATGTTGCTGATCGTGTAGCTGTTTTTGCGTCGAGTCATTTGTTGATGTGATATGAACTTCAGGGCCACCGTAGTTGATCCTTAAACATCTATAATGTCGCAACGACACCTAAATAACACGTTTTTTGTTTTTTTTTATTTACATACACCGGTCCATCCAACCAGTGGATTTTTTTGTGACACACTGTTAAAAAATCCAGTCGCACGTGTGACCCAATTGGTCAGACTCTCGAGCCCTGATAATAGAAAAACAAAAATGTGAGCCTCTGTTTAAGGCGTGTGAGAAGAAAAACAAGTAAAAGACTCAAAATGAAAACATCCTGTTATCATCTTTGGCTGTGAAGATATGTAATGTGTTAGATTTGTAAAGTATAGGTGCTGTCAGAACCAGCTAGTGTAGAATTACCCAACCATCTGATCTTTACCTCAGAGCAACCTGAAGCTGTGTTTTCTGTATCGCAGAAGTGGGTAATCAAAAGCTATAAAAATATTTCAGAGGAGTTCCACCCAGCAGAGGAGAAGGGTGTTACTCTCTCCACCAATGAGCAGATGTGGCTAAAAAGGAAACGCCTAAAAACTTTATTTTTTAAGTCATTTGACCTAAATAAATACAGGAATTGACTTTGTAAATGAATAAAATGATTGTCCTCACCCTTTCCATCAGATTCTTGCGAAGTTTCCTCTCCTCTTGAACAATAATAAACATCTCCCGGTGTGTGGCTGCAGCCAGGTTCAGGTCCAGTTTCTCAGGGCTAGCAGCCATTTTGCAGGTTAGCTCCTCGTGGGAGAAAACACAATACCTCCTGAGACGGCGGTAGTGCTCAATACAGGAACGGCCAGCAGGGAGCTATGAAAACAAAAAGGAATTTAGTGGGAGAATATAAGGAAAGCTTTATACTTTGAAATATATATGTATAAAGTTTATCCACTTCAAAATAAAAAGAAACTACAAAATTAGGATTGTTTAAGCAGATAGCAAGTAGCAACAGTACACAGTGCAAATGTAATGCATGGGCATTAGAGAAAAGCGTGTGGCTAAAAGTCTTCAGGATGACAGGGACCCGCCTTCCTAAGTCATATAGACGTACAAACATACCCAATCTGCAGTGCAGAAGTTCACCGCTTCGGCAAAGTTATATCCCTGATTGAAGCCACTGTGGTAGGCTCTGGGGAAGGTGATGACGAACTCTCCAGCACACTGGTTGGTGCGAACAACCTGCCAAAAAAAAAAAAAGAGACAAATGTTAAAGGGAGCATTTATTTGATGCCGTGGCGGCTTAGAAACTGACCGGTACTCCGTGAGCCATCAGAATGTTGGGATTCATGATGGTGACGAGTTGATGCAGGAGGTCAGGCTGGAACTCAAACAGCTCTGGGGTCAGCTTCTTCATAACTTCCTCCAGTCGCTCCGCTGCTACAGAGGGAACACCATACCAAGTCTTGGGTTCTCCCCTGGAGAGGATAAAAACGAGAAGCAGACATGAAAGGGGGAGGTTACAGCTTTCTATTCAAACCACACTTATTTTTGGAACCTAATGCATCATTTTCCCCACATAGTACAGGTAATAACATGCGTACCAGTGCAGGTAATTAATGGAGTAGCTCCAGTGGTCCTCTATGTGCCAGCAGAAGGCTGAGAAGACCATGCCCACATAAAGCCATGGGACCTTCATCCCAGAGATGTCTCCATTGATATGGCACAGTAGGGACTGCTCAAGCACAGGCATCACATTCAGGTTCCAACCACAGCGTGCGTATTCCTGAGACAACAGCACAAAACCAAACCACTGTAAAACACACATTCGGATTTATTAAAGATCCCTGTTGACTTCTTTAATACAACTTATTTTTTAGATTAGTTCCAGTGACAGCAGCCGTTATATGGATTTGTAAAATAAAAAAGCCACAGGCAACTCCAATGTCAGAAACAATGGCTTTCAATTCACCACTTATTCACAGTCCACATTTAAAGTCCTACTCCAATCATCCTTTGATTATGACTATGTCGTTTTCAGGAAAAATTGAAAAACTGTCGTTTTCTTGGTCATATATTCTGCAGAGCGGGCAGTAGTTCACTAGAAACTAGACTCCGAGTTGGCATGGAGTAAGCCCACCACCACTCCCCATCATCCATCAGCTTACGCAGTCTCCCACCAGCTTACAGCCCCTCACACCCCAACCTAACTTTACAGCTGCAACAAACATGGCGAGCAGTTTTGTACAGTTTTGAACCAGATGCCAACTCAGACGAAGAAAAAAATGTATGTACAGTGTAATTTCCACGCTACAACAAGAAGCTTTTTCAAGCAGCATTTTTTCATGTGTCCCTTATTTCCGATGTACATAGAGAAATACAATTTTAAGTTCAATTTTCTGTATACATATGTCCTCCATCATGAGAAAATTGTCACAAGAATATGTTAAAAACACCCAAAACACAATTTTCATTTGGAGTATGCCTTTAAAGAAAAAAAAGCTTAAACTGCTGTTAAAGCTAAGATTTAAGTGAGATTAAAGAAACTTAAAGAAAGACCAAATTAAATGTTTAAGTGAAACCCTTCATCAACATACCTCCTCTTCCTCTGTGAGGACCTTCTTCCCATTGTTCATGGGGAAGCCGCTGCCAAACTCTTTGGAGTGGATATCTGCTCCGTACTCCACAGTCACATCTTCCTCGATGCTGCTGACTAATCTCCAGAACTCTCTCTCCACGAGCTCAGGGGGAACCATCTACACAGACAGCACGAGGAGCAGTGGGAGATCATTTCCCCCGGCTTTTATCACATGTGCCGTGTCATAAACAGTCCGTTTCCTGGAGCACTCACATGGACAGGCATGTTGAAGTAGTCAGCTTTGAAGGAATCCGCCATCTCCCCGAAGCTCTGCAGCGTGTACTCCCTCGTCGCCTGTTCAAAGCCGAACGCTTCCGTCGGTTTCTTGCACTCCTCCAAACACAAACAGGACCGTGAATAAATAAAAACCGAAGTGTGCATTGTTGGCAGAAGATTAAAAAAAAAAAAAAAAGGGTTAAAGTAAAATAAAAACACTTGTAAGTGTTTTGTCTTACTTCTGCCACACACTTAGGACATCTCCAGTTGCTTTTAGGAGGATCAGCGAGAGGAGGCAGAAGACAGTAAGTGTGGTAGTTGTCATCACAGCCGTAACACATGAGCAGTTTATCGTCGTCGTCTCCCCGTCCGCACATTCGACACACATAGGAATCCACCTGCGAGTGATAAACGCCATGAATTCGGCCCACTTCACAAATACAGACAATCACTGAAAAAATAAAGTCCTTTAATCCCAAACTACTATTTGTTTTGTTTTTCAGTTTTAGAGCATGCTTTAGAAATATGTGTCCTGCATGCTGTACTTACACTCTGTGGGTTGTTGGGGTTGCGTCTAAGCCTCATGGTCATTTTGGTGCAAGGTCCTTCCATGTGTTCTCTCTTCCCTTCACTCTTTTTGTCCACCTCCTCCTTTACCTCCTCTTTCTTCACTATGACAGTAGGGGGAGGCGGCGGGGGCTTGTACGAACTGCCATTATTTTGCCCCTGTTCGGGCTCCAATGGCTCAGACTTGACTGGGTTTTCTCCTGCTGGAGGGGAGGCGTTGTCCTTGATGGTCAGTGTTTGAGGAAGTTCGTCTACATTGAGAGTGAGAAGCACTAAGCTCTAGGAGGAAAACCTCAATGCACAGCAGAGCAAGTAGGAGGGATGGCTACAATCTAAATGCCAACATTAGAAAACAAACGCCCTTGATTTGTTTCTGAGTTTAGAGCAAAGCTACATCGGGGAGCTTCCTCTTTTTCTTGTTGTGTATTTAAAATAAAAATACATTGCCATAAGCTAAAAAACACGACTCGCCTTTCTTTCTGATGCTTTTGTCCCTTGCCACGAGTCCAAGTCCCATCATCTTTGGCCCTGCGCCGTAAATCTGTAACTTCTTCAGCTCTGGGTTCTTCTCGATATCCTCCTCGGTTGGTTCAGGCTACAGGAGAATGACAATCTTTAGTCGGGAACTAATGACGGAAAGTAGTCTCAAAAGCACAGAGAGCAAAGCGCCAGTCTAAGCCAAGCTAGGAGCAAACCGTTTAAGCATAAGAGCACAACAGTTCCACCACAGGAGGGAATTAGACTAAGCTTGTCAGTAGCAGAAAATGATCCCATCACAGTGACAGAAGAAAGTTAAACCCACCACCAGAAAACATCTCTGAAAATGCAAGCAAAGTTAAAGGAAAGAGGGTTAAAGGCTCAAATTTCTACAATTAGTTAAGAATTTCACCATCATTTTTGATCATTTGAACTTTGATTTGCACGGAGGACTGTCACAAAAAACATGAAGATCAACACGGAAATCCGCCTGGCTCCACCTGTGCTAATGGTGAAATGACAGCTCTAGATTGAATCTAAAATTAAGGCGATCTTAAAAATGTTACAGCTAAATAGTGTATCCTTTTTAAAGTCATCTGCAAAGTTCAGTGTCAAGTTTTTTGAACTCCAAAACATCGAATGTCTGAACATCATAATGCTCAGACATTTTGATGACTAAACATTAGGTTGAAGTCTGAATATTGGCAAAAAATAAATATATTTTGTCATTGAAAAATCTTCAACTGCTATACTTTTGAACACAATTTTGTTTTAATTCTTCATTTTCATTTTTTCCTGGCTGAAAATTCGTTTTCTGTTGATATTTCCTATTCTGTCCAATGAAGATTACTGGAGAAAAATATATATATATTAGTCTATCATTAAACATAAAAAAAAAAAAAAAAACTATCTTCAAGTGAAGAAAAAAAACACGAGTTATCAAAGATGCATAGGTTTTCTAATGTTGCTGAATTACTTAATTTTATTGTTAAATACACATGGAACCGTCTCCTTATGTATAAACAAAACAATGATTAATAAAGATTTCTTCAAATCAAGTCTTTACATTTTCTTATAAGATTATATTTTCCAAATATAAAGTAATAAACAATAAGGAAATCACATGTTAGCTGGTAACCACGGTTATTAAATTAGCAAATTTTGAAGAAAAACAAAAAAACAAACAAAAAAAGTGATACATTCGATGACAACAGAAGTATAAAAAAAATAATTTTTTAGTTCAATCCAAATGCTGGGCTGGAGCTTCCAACTCAAACTAGAGAAGGTTTTTTTTTTTTTAGCAATTAAAAAATGTAGGTATAATTCTGACCTGGATTCATGCACACAAAGTATAAAGAAGAAGAAGTCAAAGCCCTTAAAATCTCAATGTCACTCAACTAAAAAGCATAGAGCGTAACAATTCTTGGTATTGGTTTGGGTTGACTGGTATAGTTCCAATATATATATATTTTCTTAGGTTAAGGAAGAGGCATGCCCAATTTCACACACTCATAGATGCAAGACAAAACATTTTCTGTCTACACAGAACATCATTTCTGCCATCAAAGCCTTTGTGATTGCAAGCAGCTGACATCAAAGCAGCAGATGAGGAGGAGGGTATGATGGTGGGGGCAATCACTAAAGAATTTGGCTTCAAAACAAGCAAACCAGGAGACTTGAAGGACAACAACTCAGTCACAGTTTATCTGTAAACCTTCTTAGATACATCAAGACCATTAGTGTTGGAAAATTCGATGCTTGATGGTAAGTATTTGGTATATCACAGTGAGTGCACTCAAAAGAGAACACATGCATCCACACTGTTAGCTGTTGCAGGAAAACAGAGCAAGCCAAGGCAGAAAAGACGAAGAAATGGACAGTCAGCCCACTAAACCTGAGTAACAAGGCAACTAGCATCACAAAGAATGAGCTACAAGCGAAACAACCAACAACAAAACTGGACAAACCAGTCTGCCAATTTGCTTGTTATTTGTTGTTGTTACAAAGAGAAGAAGACAGACCAGGAAACGTAGCAATGATCCATTTTGTTTTAAGAACTTCCCCACATGTATCGGTGCTCTCTAAAGCAACATGCCCACCACAGTTCTGCGACTGCTAGATAGCATGTTAGCCAACGGTTGTTAATTAAAAGAAAAAGGACAAACACAAATGACTTTAAAGGAGGGTGTGGAGGTCTAAGAATAGCAGAAAGGAGGAAAGTGGGGGCGGAAAGTGAGCTCATAAGCTCAGGAGGCAGTACCGCAGAGATGAGCTGAGAGCCAGTGGTGAGAGGATGGGGGGCCAGATCCTCTGGACCCTGCAAAAGGAGACAATAACAGCAACAATAAACCAAGACAAGAGGAAAACAGAGATGAGGGGGAGGAAGGGGGAGACTAGGGAGATCAGCCAGTATGAGTCCAGCAGTGGATTTGTACTCAACTCTTTTGTTTAAACTTCAACATATCTGAGACACAGCTGCTTTATTAACACAACCCGAGTGTTTAGTGGCAAAATAGTCACAGATGATCAGGTTTCTTTACAAACCATTGCAGAAACTTTGCTTTTTCTGCATCAAATTAAAAATGTACTAAAATTTAAAATGTAAATGTAATGTCTTTGGAGCTATAAAGGGAATTTGCTTTAAGCCAATGACCTGTTTAGACATTTTGAAAACAAATTTCCAATGTCTAAAACTCGACAAACAAAGTAATTCAAAGGAATCTCAACTGCAGCCAGTGGGCAGGCGATGAAAAGGTTGTCTGTCCGATCTATATACTAGAAATCTCTGTTTGTTGGATGCAGGTCCTTCCACTGAGGTGACAGAGTCATCTTAAAGTGTACGGTAGACCAGAAAACCTGAAAGAAGCCTCTTTCTTACAAGACAAACTGACACCACCGTCAAAACTGTTGTAGAGGGACATCCTGGGCATTTTTAAACACGCAGGCTGACACTTTTGCATTAAAGGTCCTTTGTCCACCCAACCAAATGAGATGTGGAGTAACATCTTTCTCTAGTATTGATTCTTTTCCCTCTGAAAACCAGGATGTTGTTGAGGCTCAGTGTCAACCGATAATGTTTGGTTTTGAGTAAATATTTACATGTAAGGGGTTGAAAATGCTGCTCGAAAACATCAATTACTGACATTTCTGTCAAACATGGACGGACGGGTGTCTCACTCTGAGAACCCTTTCTCTATGCTGTAATACTTAATCGATTTTTTTAAACGCACTTACATGCAGTTGATAACACTATACTAAATCCACAATTTGCCACAAATATTTTGTTACTGTTAAATTGAGATCTATGCTGCAATTATCATGACATTCTACCTCCTTGTTATTGAGTAAAGAACAGCTCAGCTGTCGTGCATTACAGGAAAAAGCATGTCTGCTTGCTCTTAAAGTCCCACTCCGCTCATCTTTTGATCTATTGTAAAGTATTCCCAGTGGGTTTTTTTTAATATGATTATGACATTTTTAGACATCATTTGAAAAAAAAACGTGCAGTATCTCATAAGAAATTCAACTCTAGGTTTTAGGCAGGACTGTTGGTGTGAAACCAACCCTTTCCTCTCCCCATTGCTGAGAGCTTTCTGTTTACATGCTCTCAGCCCCTCCCGCATCCAAACTTAACGAAACCAAACTGGCGAGCAATATTGCCAGCTCGGTCGAGGCATACGAAGATGTACATGGATCTACATGCCTTCATCAGAAAAAGCGGAGCAGGGAGCTTGAGCCTCACCCACTGTCGTTTCTTTTCAAAAAATAAAGTCTTTTTCAAACTGCTTTTTTTTGGGGTAAACTTTTGATTGACAACGATTTTGCTACAGAAATAGAAGAGCAATTTTCAGCTTCGTTTTCTTAATATATGTCCTTCATCATGAGAAAAAAATGCCACAAAAATATTTTTAAAACTCATCAGAGTTCTGGAAGGATTTGACAAAATTTGGGAGAAAATAGCTCAATCTAAATGCTGATGTGTTCGATGGCTCTTCCAGAATATGACGGTGTAAACTATGGATGGTGAAAGCGGGTCGTAACTTTTTAATTTGAATCCAAGTTGGGTTTTATTTTGATAGTGGGGGAATCCTGGTACAGTAAAGGAATTTTGTCTACTACAGAATTATTTCATGACATGTCAAAACATAAATTAAATCAGGTGGTATTGCAGAAAGAAAAATACCTCATTGAAGGAAATAAACCCACAGAACAAGCCTTAATTCTGCTAACAGAAACTGTTATCACTTAAGGCTTGTTAAAAGCAGTTTTCCCATCTGCTGATGGAAAAGAGAGAAAGAAGCAGATTGCAGATATTCCATGAAGCACAGAGACGCAACAGCAGCAGCAGCAGCAGAATAATGCAAAGCAAGATGACCAAACAGAAAATAACCAAGCTGGGATGTTCCCTGAATTCACCGTCACATGTTTCAGACACCTATATGCAAACGATGAGCAAGGGCACACTGAAAATGACAGAAAACAGCTAAAGTGTGGCGCACTCTTAATTTTATGTCAAACACCTGTTTTGTAAAAACGTGCCGCAATCATTTTGTTGATTATTAATGTCTGATCAGTTTATTAGGCCACAAATTGAATGTAGTAGATAACAGGGCTTCAGTTTTCTGTGTAAACTATGCCAACCAGATGTAAAACAAATTATATTATAATTGTTTAAATAAAAAAATGGAAAACCTAACAGTGTCACTTTTTCACAAACTAGTTGATGGGAACCAACCTTCAAAAAAAAATCTTATAAGACAAGTATTCATACCAAAGAACTATTCCTTATTAGAGCTAAAGGTCGAAACAAACAACATTTTCTAAAGTTCTGTAAGCAAATAATATTGAAGCCTAAAGCATAGATTACTCAGTCTTTAAGGAAACAACCTGATCTGCAAGATTTCTCTCAACTTCTCCAGCTTATGAGTAATGTCACAAATACTGACCAAACAAACATGATTTCATTATGATAAAAAAACAAAACAAAAAAACATTGTCTTGATGTTGCAAAAAGCAATTAATATTTAACAAATCCAGGCATTAATATCAGTGATACAGATTCAAGAAGGAAACCATTACTAACCACAACGACCCAAATTTACAAGCATTACTACAACACCAATGCAGACACATTATTTTTAGTCAAAATGGTATTGAGCTAATCAAAATTATCCTCCAGTAAACAGCTTTTAAACCTTCACTGTAGCCAACAACATATGTTTGGAAACATGGCCCAGAAATGTCTATTTCACTTATGGAAATCCAGTAGAGTGTGGTTGCTGGTCACAGAGGTATGCAAATGTATCAAATGATAAAAAGATACACTGGGACTCACATCAGGCTGGCATCGGTTAGCTCTGCGTCCATAACTGCTTATTTTGGACGGCTGCACCGACTGTCGCAGCGGGATAGAGTGAGGCTTGTACTCCTTGTCCACGTCTTCTCCATCGTAGTGCTTTGGCTTGCAAGGCTAGAAATAATGCATAAATAAATAAGTAACCTTACATGAAGGCATTCCCTTGTTTGACTCAAAAGGTGCTGAAATAACACAATCAAAACTTTCATCTTTGGCTTATTTTATAAAGTTCTATAATAACTAATCAATGGTGTACAAGACAATATAGCGAGTGCATTACCAGAAGGCAAGACCCGGACTGGAACATTTGATATGGGTAGACAATCCTCTCGTAGTGCGAGCGCAACAGGGAGCCGATGTTCTTGCCTGGGGGGTAACCAAGCCTTTGGGCAATTCGAGCCCAGCGCCGCTCCTTGCAGACCATCTCAAAGCCCCCCTCATCCGTCACAATCTACAATACAAACATTTGTTTCAGCGTTAGCGACTAAAAGAAGGATAAGATTTTAATATTTAAGAAAAACAAAGTCAACTATACCCACTTTTGACAGGCTGAACAGATCTAGAATGCGCCTTTCAATATGTGGAATTTTTAAGGAAGATCCTTGAATCTCCCAAAATCTGGCAATTCGGTCCAAATAGTTGAGCTTGACTCTGGTTTCAGCCTAACATGAAATGAGGAAACCCCACATTAGGACACGCTCTCCCATAATGCAGAATGACAATGAACTGAGTGGGAAGACAGAGGAACACACCTCCAACTCATTGAGCCTCTGGACACGGGGCGTAAAGCGAAAGCTGTCAAGTTCTACTGAAAATGGTGGCTGCCAGTCCTGCAAGAGAGTAAAGACATTAAACATGTAAGACAGCAGTGAAGCCAAAAGGAATTCAACTTGTGGATCCCATCTAACAATCCTTTTAGAGTCGTGACAGATCATTATGTTAAAAACAACAAAAGCCTGACCCTACTTAGACCACCTTCAACACATTAATAGAAAGAAAAAAACTCTTTACTAACAGTAAAAATGACATTTTTGAAGAAAACCTTTGTCAACAATAGTAGTGTAATGAATAACTGTTCAGAAATCAGGTTGAACTAGATGAGCACTGCATAGAATAAAGGACAACAAGGTACAAATGTGGAAGTAAGTATTTACAGTCACCTATTTCTATTTGTATTTTCAATCAAAATGAAACTATTTTTCTTCCTCTTTGTGTCAAACAGTTCAAGCTTCCGCATCTTTCATTAATCTTTTTATATAATGTACACCTCGTCGGGCATTATTCCTTACAAATATGTTAAACAGGAAGCCAGAATGCGTCTTCTGATATAATGATGACAAACAACTCACTTAAATAGCTATAGCTGTTAAAACCTGTTGATAATTAAAAAAAATAGTTACTTACAGCCAATTAAGAAGCCCCATCTGGATTTTAAATAAACTTTTTTATGTTTACATTTGGAGGACATATGGTTATGGAATTCCAATAGAGATAATACATTTGGGTATTAATCCTGTGTTATTAACTACACTCTACACATATGTTATTCAAGAGAATTTCAAACAATACTAAAGACATTAGGGTCATGAAAAGTCCCCACCAGTTGTGATCACAGGCTAGATTATTTGTGGTGAGCATTAATGTCACAATGTGAAAATGGATGCTATTCAAGATTTTTTTTTATTTCAAATGATTATGTAGATGTTAGACTACTTTTTCAATGTTGTATGATTTAACTCCTATTTGAGTATTATGAATTACAAATTCTGAAATTCATACGTGATTGCCATCATTTGACTGAAAAAAAAAAGTGATATTTCAAATTTAGAACCAAAACATTTCAGCAAAACATTGTAAAAAAAAACACAAAAAAACAAAAACACAGGGATATTTACTGGTGGAGGTCGGATCTTGCAAATTCCAGACTTCTCTGCAATCGGCCGTATCTTGGCGATGTAGCCCAAGGGATCCTGAAACTCCTCCCATGACGGTTCAAAAACTGGACACTCCGGAGGAGGAATAAAGTCCTCCGCATCCATTTCCCTGACAATGGGAAGAACCAAAATTCATACAAGGTGCATACAAGGGAGCATTTGTAGCCGACAGACAGATACAGTTGCTGTTTGAAACACATAACAGATGCTTGAGATTGTTTCAAGACAAAAAGGAGCAATTATTTGGTAACCAAGATTTTTGCAAACATTACAAAACAAACTAATAAATAGGGACACTTAAAAATGATGAACATGGAAAATCTTAAGTTCACATTTTCTCAAACTATATTAAATATTAAAGTAGATTTACTTGATCCCATCAATCATCATTACACAGATTATAAAATCTCTCAAATCAACGGCCTTCATTTGCAATTTGGTAAACAAAATAGGTACTGCTCCAAACCTAGGAAGTTAAACCACAATGTCTACATGTTGCCTACAAAAATCTATACTCAATATAGTCGCACAATCGTTCAAAGATGATTTAAAAAGACACAAGGGTGGCTTTATGTTTTCAAATGACCCCTCCCCCAACATGACACGCAGCATAACAAACCTCTGGTAAATCAAGGCCTGTTTCCTGTGAGGCTAAAAAGGCCTGCCACTAATGTTTACCAACATATACCCTTTGCATTTATGATTCCTAAATAAAAAGAAAAGTCAACCTGGATGAGGATCTGTTAGCTTTTGTTTCACAAATGTAGTTGTAAAGCTAAACAGAGCACTTGGACTGCAAGACCACACCAAGACAAAAGGCCAACCTGGGTTCAACACGCAATCCTGTCTGAAATGTTCGCCATCCCAGATGCAATCACAAAGATGCCGATTTCACATTATTTAACTATCTAGATTTTACAGTTATAACATTAAATACACAAAAGTAACCATCTTAAACAAGTTTCAGTATCGAAGTTTCATAAAAAACATATATATCTTTTTTATGTTGGACAATCATGTAGGGGGGAAATGTGATTAAAACTCAATTTAATCTCCAAACATCAATGACATAACAAGCCCATCTAATTTTCAGGCCTTCGGACGAACAATAGCGTGTAGTCAATAAACCTTGAGGTATTAAAAGGCCATCCAGACTTCCTTAATATGAACGGACCTAGAACCTGGAAATACACATCAATATAATAGACATTCTTATTTAAAAGTGCATTTTAAGATGTATTTTTTGGTTGACACTGTTGGCTATTAAACTTGGGAGAAGTGACGTAAAGCCTACCCTTACCTTTGGCGACAGCCGAAACACAAGGAAAGATAAGAAAAAGGTCCCTAATTAAGTTACAGGTTAAGCTAAGGCATCTAAGTGCATTTAGCTGCCAACAATGATGACTAGCTGTGTCTATAATAAAGCTAGGACAAGCAATAATGCGGCTTACTGCTAATGTTAGCACAGGCCTCCACTTTTTTCCCCCCTCAGAACCGTCCCAGTGCCTTCCACGGGTTTACGCAGCTAGCATCACTCTGCTAACAGTGGCTGTGTGGGCGAGGAATCGGAATTATCACTTACAGCAGAACACCTTACCTACATCATGCTAATGTTAAATAGTACCGACGCTAACAACCTAATACAAAGTGGGTCAAGTATTTCTGTCAACTTTAAACGTTGCAACTTAATTCACGATAATAATAAACAATTATCGCCATGATGTATTCCAGTAACTAACCCAAAGACACCTCGATGTCCCGGGGTATGATAAAGACTGCAGTCGCTCTCCTTCCTCTGTTGTTGTGATGACTAGTAGATGGCTAACCAGCTGTGCTGGGCTCAGTCGGCTAGCTACCGCGGCTAGCAAAATTGTTCAGCTTCCGCTCTCCATGTACTGCGCTCTAGCAATCACACAGGTTCGGTATTCTAATTTCTGGCGTTTGTTTGATGTCAAACGAATATCTCACACTTTTCAATAATGTCTTGATTAATGATTTCCGATCAACATCGTCTCATCACTCCTTTCAGGCCATTCCAATCTTCCTTGATGATGAGACGCCATCTTAGTTTTTCTCACGACCGAAGTACACCCTCATTTCTTCAGGCGTTTACGAGCTGAAAGTAGTGCCCGATTACGCAAAAAGAAATGGTGTCATTCATTACAGGCACAACATCCGCGGAGGTCATCAAGTGTTACAGTCAACTGGATGGTCTTCTAACAAACCTCAATTATAACTTGTTTTTTCTTTTTCTTTTTTCTTACTGTATTTCTATTGTTATTGGACAACTACAACAATAATAGCAATAATAGTAATATTAAAAAGTTAATAAAAATGGTACAGTCTGTATATTAAAATAGTAAAGTCTGTATTATTCTTATCTTCTAGTTGTTGTTTTACCTGACTTTAAAATAGGTAATTGCAGGACGGACAAAAAGGAGACAAGATAATTCAGTGATCTAAAATGTATTTATTACCAAAGAGAAAACGATGAAATACATTTTAAATATAAACAAAAACGTTATTTAAAAACAACTGCTATGCTTAATTAAAAAAAAGCCTTGAAAATACCAGGTTGTAAAAAATTGCTCTGGGGAAATAAATTTTAAACTATTTCATATTTGCTGTCTTTCATCATGAGACACACATTTGTAAAAAAAATATTTGTGCCCAAATGATGTGATGTTGGCAAACATATTTTAAACAAATATGAGTGTTATCACAAAATAAAAACAGATTTAATATAGATGAGAACTTGTGTTGCCGCTTGCTTTAATGGAATAAGATCCACTAGAAAGGAATCCTTTCATGAGCATGTACATTTTTCCCACCTTGGATTGAAAGCTGTTGGCTATAATATAGTTTGTTAACCTTGGTTGCAAATGAACACATGCAAATTGTTTCAAAAACGTGTCCTAGTGTTGTCATGGTAGTGTGTTCATAATTTAGTTTAAGTCTTGCTCCAAAATACAAGGATATAGACATATATATAGGAAGTAGAATCGTTTTAATAAATATGAACATATTCATGCAGGAATTAAAAAAGTATGAGAAAAATAGGAATGGGAAGCAAAAATATTATTTATTTAAGCCTAAATTATTTCGAAATCCTTTTTTAACCTTCTAAACTATGTTTTATAAGCAGCTCGTACTTTATAGGAGTCCCTGGGTGATTATAAAATTTAAACGAGCATTTAAGTGCACTTTATTGAGTGCACATGAACTCAACATATGTGCACTTTTATGTTCTCTTTTCTTGGCATACATGTAATTTTCTAACTAATATCTGTCTGCATGTTCACCCTGTGCCTTCTTTGACTTTTTAAGTATTCACTAACTCACCTATATACTTTTAATTTTACCTATTTCCTTTTCTTAAGTTCCACTATTAGTGGAGAAATTGTCCTTAAGACTGAAACAAAATACATGCACACAATGGTCACTTCACTGCAAGGACTCTTTAATTTATAAGAAGCAATAAATATTCACATCTCAGTTTTCTATTCTTTAGGTACACGTAATACATACACAAAGAAAAAAAAAAGAAATAATATTTTGAAGTGCACTCACATATCAACATTTTTCAGGCTTACATTTATTTATATAACTGTAACTCATTCTTGCATCTTTCATCTGAATAAATAAGAAAAAAAGAGGTCAAAATTCCTTTTGGCTGACTTCTCTTTGCTTTAAGTGTGCATTCCCAGTGGCAATCACATGCACACACCTGAATACAGAGTAGGAAGAGTTCCTCCAAATCTTTATTAGAATCCTATGTATAGTTGAATATGTACATTCAGGTTTATACAGTACAATCTATTCATTAGGTGCAGATATATTCATGCAAGAATAATTAAAAATGACACAATAAAAAGTATATCTAACAAATAGTTGTAAAAGTTTCATTTACCATCTGTTACTTTTCCAGAAAAAAAACCCCACATTAAATTCCCCTTTGATCATTTAAAACCATTTTTTCAGCAGCTCATTTCATAGAAATCTTCACTTCTTTCTGCCCCATCAGATCACACTGTTGGATTCTCTCGCTATTAATGGCATTGGAGGCAAACTCAGTCTGTGTTCACTCATGAATAAAAACTGAAACAGCAAAGGGGATAACGATTGATGAGGCCCTTAAGAGAAAAACAAAGAGAAAACAAAGAAAGGAGGCCTCATTTTTAAGAAAAAGCAAAGCAAAAACTAAAGACGTCCTCAGGTTTGAGAGAATTCCAAAGATATCAGTTGCCAGATAATTAAGAGGAAGGCCATAACTGACTTAAGACATCACATGTGCAAAAATCACAGAACTGCATGGAAAAACCACGCTTCTTTCGAAACATAAAGACACACAAAATGACTAAACCTGGTGTCTGTGAGGAAATGGACTGGGATGCCCCGCGCGTTTCAATCATTCAATTTCCACAACCATATTTATGTATTTTTTAAATACTGGGTGAACTTTAAAAAAAAAAAAATCAAGAATAAAACAACTCTGACTCTTTCTTTAAATTCAAGTTTAGCTTGTGGCACCTATCCAAGGTGACGTGCCTGCTCAGTCGCAACAAACAAAAGGGAGGTACATGTTCAGATTTATTGGAACAAAACTAAGCTTCAATTGTTTTCAATAGTCAATAATTCCATTCATTAAAAAACTGCATGGAATCTATGGTTTTATGAAGATTGTTCACAACTCACATGTCAGAATACCCTCCAGCAGATATGGCAAACTGAATCAATCTGTGTTTACGTTCTATAACCGTGTACAAACATCTGCTGATATAGTTAATCACTGATCAAAACAATTATTGGACAATATTCATTATACTCATAGCAGGTATATCGTAATATCAATAAAACAGCAAGAAGCTTTAGAAACATTCAAAAAGATATTATTGTTTGTGTCATGGATTTCCGTGGCCCACACGGAAAGCATTATAAAGCTTGGAGATTTGGGTAGACATGTAGAAGACCCTAAAGCGAAAAAGACTGGTAGGAAAACCATGCACTGGTTTAACAGGTTTAACAGAGAGCAACATATCTTAAAAAAAAAAAGTCTTTCAGCAAAGGGCAATCTGCAAGTATGGAGACATCAAGAAGCCAAGTAAAATTATTGCAAAGTCAAGGGACTTTTATTTTTCTTTCGCAACTTCCTTGTATTTTTAAATCAATGCTTTGCTGGAACACATCTGATAGTTCGGTCTTTATTTACATCCAGATTAAAACGCGTGAATCGCTTTTTCAGCAAACGCTGCCCGTTGCCTGTACATGTGGAAAGTCTCATAAATAAACTCTAGGCTTCAAAACAAAACTGAGGCCAAAAGCCTGGATAAGGATTCAGGTTTCATCTAAAGTTATATGGCTATAGACTTTCTTGATTGTGTGTGGCAGAATCTGCGACATCTTCATGTGTGCACATGCCCGTAAAAGTCCGCTCACATATGCGGGAAGCGCAGGTGAAAGTAACACAGGCGAAGCAGGCTGCGTTTCTTTTTTTCGCTTGCGCTGCTGCTGTAACTTTCTGTCCTGGAACACTTGGTTCGAGCCCTGGATCGTCCCACCACCTCAACCCTATCATCTGACCTGTAGACCCTGGGGCCCCACCCCTTGTTCACACCACGGTGCTTATCCGGTTGATAGGTTTGGATTTGGAGCTGCCCCCTGTACCTGTCGGTCCAGCCCCCGTTGCCGGCGGCCCCTGCTGAGGCTGCCCGGGGTGCTGGGGGGGGAGAGGGGAGAGAGGTGTAAGAGGGGTAAGGGGGGACGAAGGGGGGGGTAAAGGGGAGTGTGGTGGGGGAGGGGGGATGGAAGAGAGAGGAGGGTACTGGGGCAGATACGGGGCGGCGGAGGCTGCGTGATGCGCACTGACGGAGGCGGACGGCAGATTGTGGGGCAGAGTGCCGAATATGAAGTGTGTTTGGTGCGTAGAGTGGCTGACTGGGTGTGGTGTGCGAGCGTGTCCGGGGTGGGTTTGGGAGTGTGCGTGGGGGTGGGGGTGGGAGAGGGACAAGGTTAGAGGGGGTTTGATACCAGGGCCGCCGCTCCCTCTTACTGAGTGTGTGGGCTGTGCGTGGTACATGGCGAACTGTGGGTTCTGGGAATGTTGGGAGAGAGGAGAAAGGGGGGGGGGACATCCTACCACCATGTTGGTGTAACGAACTGGAGGCCCATGCTGGGAGAGCTGGGAGAGATGGGCCAGCTGCGGGTGCTGGACGTGCGCTGGGCCTAGCGGTGGTCGACATGGTAGAGAACCTCTCTGTAAGGTGAGGGGGGGCACACCTTGCAAAGGTGGGTGGACGGCTTGGACGTGGTAGCGATGGTGATGGTAGTAAGGTGGTGGGGGCTGTACATTGCCCACGTGACAGAATTGTGCGTGAAGTGCCTGGATCTTGGAGGACCCCCCCTCCAACTGGCATAGAGATGAAGGGGAGTGAGGTGGGGGTCCGCCAGTATTCGGTGGGGGTACAGGCGCGGGGTAGGGTGGCCCCGGTGGAATAAGGGGCCCTGGTGGTTTGGCACGTTTGCTGCCGAAGAGTGAGCCCAGGAAGGAGCCGCTGTTGTTGGTGCTGCTGTTCCCCCCAGAGCCGCTCCCCACTCCTGTTCTCTCTACACTGTTTGAGACTCCCCCAACTCCTGTCCCAGCAGTGGTATGTTTCTGCCCCGGCCCACCCCCCACCCCCGTCCCGGGGCTCAGGATGGGGCGATGAGGCCGGTAGTCTTCTGTCCCATAGCATCCAGGAAGGACACTTGACATGGGGTAGCGCTGGTGAGGCTGTGGGCTGCTAATGATGGAACCCTGGGAAGATTAAGTATCATCAGACTTTAGAAAAAAAAAACCTTTGGGACCGACTCTTCCTGCTTGGATCATCACAAACAGCATGCTTGGGCAACTGTAAAGTCATGCAGCCATGCAAAGAATCCTATTGCAGGATGCAGGGATCCATACATACGCACAAGGAAAGACACCGGTGAGGGGAAAAGCAAGTCTTCAGAAGTTCTTTTTCTAAGGTTGAATCTCATTTCTACTCCTTATCCCTTAGTTTGCACATCCATGCGTCAGGATGTCTCTATATCTTTGCTTGAGGAAAACTGTTAAAGGTAGGGGCTCAACACCACCTTAAAGTCCCATTCCGATCATCTTTTTAACTATTTTAAAAGCGTTTCCTGTGGTCTTTTCATTATGATTATGCAGTTTTTAGCCAAAATAAAAAAACCTGTGTCAATTTTTAGGATAGCATAGTTTCTGCAGAGAGCCATTCATTTCAATTCATCATAAGCAAAATGGTGGGGCCAAAGAGTGGATCTGAGATTCTGCCTATACCTAACCTAATATAGAGACTTACTTCCATGGTACTGTCCAAAGACCCAACACTGTTCCTGCGACCACGCTTCCCTGCACCCCACCAAGAAGAATCAGGATAGCAAAGTGTGAAAAATAGTTGTTTTTTCCAGAAAGAAACAGATGCAAACAGGAAGAAAATCAAGTTTTTCCAGTGCGATTTACTCTATCATACAGTAAGGAAATGGGAATGAACCCTCCGCATCTTATGAGGTGAACATTTCTCACCTGTCTCCGATAAGTCCCTGAGAGATGAGCTGAGTGCCGTGCGTTTGAGACCCTCACCCACTGAGCAGTTGTCATCAAAACTTGTTCTTCCCAAGGTGCCATTCACAACATCGCTCTTCACACCTGCACCTCCTCCAACCATGCTCCCAGTCAACAAGCCGGGCCGCATCACACCTTTCTGTTTCTCCAGCTCAGCTGTAAATTCAAACAGGAGGCCGGGGAATATTCAAAGAAAAAGAAAAAAACCCGGACAGTATGAAAAAAAGGATGATTTTTTTTTAGGAATGTCCAGCAGATGGCGTACTTACATTCCACTCGATATTTCTCCATCTCTTGTACTTCAGCAATACTCTCCCTGAGGTCACTTACAAAGCGAGTGCGGTCTTGCTGACTGGGTGCCATAAAGACAATAAGAACTTTCCTCTCTCCTCCCAAGCTGGCTGAGGTCAGCCGGATGCCATGAGGGTAGTCTACAAATGCAAACAATGTGTGAAATAAATCAGGTAAGACCACTGAAAATAACTGAGAGGCGCAAAATGAGTTATTTCTTACATGAGTTCTGGAACATGTGCACTTGCATCTCCACCAAAGGAAAAGATTGTCTGAAGCTGTATGTCACTGAAGTTTTCTTCTTCTGAAAGATTTTAGTGACCTGGTGCATAACAGAAGCAGAGTTATCATCCGTCCATCTTTTATTCTTGCTTTATCCTGTGGAGGATCCTAAGGGTTGCTGGAGGTAATCTGTCACAGCAACAAAACTGAGTCTTACCACTAGCAGGTCATTGAAGAGGAAGACTTCTCGTTGGTGCACTCCTGTCCTCTGAGGTCTGTTAGGGTCAGGGACCTCGTAGAGCTGACAGCAACACACCAGCCTCCGATGGGGAAGGGACAGCACCTACATGGATAAACGACACAGAGAAATGCCGTAAACACACATTACTGAGCCTCATTTGATGGCTCACTCAGATGTAGAACTCACAGGTTTTTTACCCACAATGACCCTTTCCACCGCTTGTACTTGGGACACATGGTCATCGTTGGTCCGCAACTCCCATTTCTGAATTCGCTGGTAAATTCCAACCAACAGGTCTCTAGGTATGTCCTGACCGTTGTCAACTCCTTTGTTAAAACCAATGGAGAAAAAAAAAAACATGATTAATTTTTACTGATTTAATGAATTCTGGAAACCTAGAGTTAAAAAAACATTAAGCGTGTTCAAAAATACGTCTTTTCTGCACCTCTCAAATTCTTGATGAAATCTTCTAGTTTCATTTTCCGCTCAGCCTTGACGTTGGGGCTGTACATATCGGTGTTGAGGAGGATGATGGCGAAAGCCAAGATGAAGATGGTGTCTGGATTCTGAAACTGCCGAACCAGGGTGGGATTGCACACACAATACCTCTGACTAAAGACAAAAAACAGCAAACATTTCATTTTGAAAATAGCAGTAAAAACATTCAGACATTTGGGGAAACATCTGATACAAACCTGAAGGCTTCAATGAGCCTCTCTACTTTCTGGGCTTCTCCCTGCACTCTAATTTGGGCCTGAAATTTCCTCAGAGCATCATCGATATCCATTCCAGAAAAGTCCATCTCATCCACCACGCAGCTAAAACACACAGAGTGAGAGTCACACAGGAGTCTTTCTCTCATAGGACTCCTACCCGATATTCTCCACATGATGAACATCTGCCCCAAAGGCACAGGTTCAGTCTGAATTATTATGTGAAGCATTTCCTAACATATATCTTGAGCTTTTAGGTAATTAAATTATTTTCTGGTCTTATGCAGCAGTCTATTCATGAATACTCACTCTAAAACATCTTTGTTGAATTGTTTCTGCCGGTTTCCCAGAAATTCTCCAATCATTTGTCTGCTCAAACCTTTCCTCTCCAGGATAAAACGAGCGATCCCAACTGGAGTGTCTGAGACGAAACCCCTCTCTATCAAGTACTGGATCCCCTTCTCTGGCTTCCTAAAAATAAAAAGAATTCATATAATCTTCCTCTCTGATTAAAAAAAGGTCATTCGTTTTATAGAAATAGTGTACATGTGTGATTAATAGAACCATACTTGTTGAAGAGATTGAGGCCAATGCGGTACTGGCGTCTCTGTACGACATCACTGTTAAAGGGCGGCGAGTCCCAGCTATGGCGACTCTCTCTCTGGTAGGTCTGCTTGCCTAAAGGAGGCAGTGGCTCCCGCAGGCTGTCCTGAGACGAGGAGCCTGAGCTGCAGTTGACTGTCTCGTTGGAATTGGTGGTGGAGTTTAGTGAATCGTTGTCTCCGTCAGAGCAGCACGGCTGCTCCAGACCGCCAGGCGGCAGAGCTGTAGAAGAGGACGAAGACAAAGGGGTGGTGGGAGGCTGTTGCGGGGAAGAGGAGGATGAAGGTGTGTCCGGGTACTGATGGTGATGGATTGGGTGGTGGTGATGGTGGTGGTGAGCTGCTACTTGGTGGGGGATATGCGTGGGTAGGGGCCTTCCAGGAACCCTCGTCTGGCCCTGGGCAGCTGTGGTGGAGGAGGGCCGGGTCCCTGTGTTGGGGGAGTGTTTCAGCGTTCCCTGAGGGGAGCCTGAACCCACACCAGGTTCCTGTTCATAGACCAGTTGTCTGCTCAAGGAGCCCCGGTCGGAGCGGTCGCTCATGTCTACTGAGCTGTCACTGGGTGGCTCAATGGTAAGAAGAGGCAGATGTGCGCCCCTTTGTCGATAATCTCTGCACTCTGTGCATGGCGTGCTGCGCCGACTGTTACTGCTGCCGCCTCCCTCGGTGTCTCGGCTGTCCTCGCGGCCTCCCACGCCGCCTCCCGGGCCCCAGTACTCCGTGTCGGTGCTGCTCGGTGCCCGGTCCAGTGACAGAGGAGAGGAGGGCATACCGTCATCCATGTACAGGGTCACGTCACTGTACGAGGTTGCTGTGCTGTCCCCATGCATGCTGAGCCCTCCTCCAGCTCCACGGCCCCTCTCTCCCAGACCTCTCTGGGAGGAGGGGTTGCTGCTGCTGCTCCACATGCACTCTCCAAAGTCTTCGCTAATCCCTCCACCCTCCCGGCTGTCTTCCTGAGAGTCATCGCAGCCTGCCCGACAGGTAAGGGCGTCATCTATGGAGTCAGCTAAAGACTTGACCTGGTAGAAACAAGGGGGCTGTTTAGGTTTTTAGGTGAACAGCTGGTGAACAGCAGGACTTAAAATAGAATAGAATTATAACTAATTAGGAGTCTAGACTGGTTTAGTTTTGTTAGTTTTTTTTCTGCTTAAATTCTCTGTAATCACCTGTTTTGAGAAGGAGTCCTCCAGATGTGTATAGTCTCCTGGGCGGTCCGGATCAGGCGAATGAGGAGGCCCTATGGCCACGCTGTGGGTGAAATTTGTCTGCGTTTGGGCCTGCTGCTGTGGCTGCCGCTCGTCAAAGGAATACTGCAGTCTCATGTTGGAGAGGATGATCCGCCTCGTCATACGACTCTCTGATGCAGAACTTCGAAGTCGCTCGAAGTTCTTGTTCATGCGGTACTGCCTGAAGGCTGTCTGAATGGTCTTAGCTGCTCTGCGACTTACAAAGGATCCGCCATACTTTCTCTCCAGCATTTCCACCTGCATAAACAGCAACGAGAAGCTCAGGTAATTTCAAGTATCTAATTGGTTTAAGTCTTTTTGACATCATTACTAATAAAAAATAATTAGTGACCTTCTTATCCTGCAGATCCGTTGAGAGCTCATAGCTGTCAGAAAGAGCCTTGCACCTCTTGTTCTCCTCTTCTTCTTGCTTGCGGAGGGCCAGGCTTGCGGGTTGGTGGCGAGTCCGTAGTGCCCAGGCCAAGGTGGCTGAGCTGGAGGTGGGGGTTCTGGAGCCAATGGGAGCACTGCTGCTGCTGTCACCGTAACGTTCTGCACCCCGATGGTAAGCCGTCTGGCTGAAAGAGCTGTCTTTGTGGGCGCCTGCCTCTTGACCCTGGGATTCCCCCTCAACACTTAAGAAATTAAGAGCAGAACATCTTGTTTTCAGTCCAAACATTCAAGAAAGAACTGTAAATATTCCAAATAAAGAGCAGACATTTAAGCATAGCCTGATGTGGTGAATGAATTAAAAACTGTAATATAACTTACTTGTAAAAATTAGAGCGACGTGAAACTAACCATTTCTTGGTGGACGCCATGGTTGACTTAAATCAAAGCTTTTAGCCTGATTATTTTGGCCTACATAATCTTTAATATACTAGTATTTGAACATACGTTTCTATCCAATACTTTAAAGAGTTTGGTTAATGTTTTCCAAAGACAACTGCTGCTTCTTCACTGCTGTGTCAACTTTATCTGACACACACGTCAGCAATAAAACATTCCAAGAAGTTCAAAATCATTCCATTCCATTGTCACAGCATTATTGCAGGAAAATATAAATAGTTCAGAGGCAGCAAATTCCTTAAAAACAGGATGGTCTCCTTCCAGAGTTAGAAATATCACACGCATTTAAATGTACTCTGCAAAGCTACAGCAGCAAGAAGGTAAAGTTTGCAACCAAATGGATCCTTTGTGGAGCCACATCAGTGGTGATTGTCGCTAAATCCAACGGCATTCCAGTCCAGAAATCCTCCGGTTTTCCATTTCAGCCAGAAAACAGTCCACCCGGGTTAATCAGTGTGTTTGAGAGAACTGCAGTCACATGTTCCTGCTTACATTTCCTCCTTGTCCCAGCCCCACCCCGTCCTGCCAGAGGTAGCCCGTCCCACAGTGAGGAAGGGAGTTCAGTTTTGGGGCTGGATATGTTTACATGTGTGGGCCCTAACATTTAGTATTAGTTCAGCCCTCTAAAACTTACTAAACTAGGGATTTAAAAAAGTTTTGTTTACATCTAAGTTTGTGTTTAAGTGGAAGATCCAGCATCCTTCCTTCAACCTAGGTTGACACAGTTCCGCTAGACGGCAGAGCCTTCCTGCGTTTGTGTTTGTAAAAACAAATACACACAAAAAAAGAGCAGAAGGAAATGTCTTTTTGAGGTTAACAGAAGTTGTTTAATTTGTTGAAATTCTCATCTTGCAAACGGCATTGCTGAAATACTAATGCTACAGACATTCCAGTCTTATACCAAGACGAGGAATCTTTGCAGTGGGCAGAGGAGAACACACTGAACAATGCTGGGTCCTCTGGCATGACATCCTGTGCCTTCAGGCATGACTCAGGCTCAATTATTGTTGAGTCTAAAAACAGAGCAGTGGACGGTGCAGTTTGGTTGCATAACTTCCATAACACGGAAATAAAAGCCGGTTCTGAACATAGGTCAGAAGAACATCCATATTCACAGTGTTAAAAACACACTTTTTCTTTCAAATTTTCAATATATTAATTAAAGGCAAGAACCTGTTGCTTTCAATTGCATCCCTCAGAAAAGTGCAATCTGAACAGCGTTCTTTCTAATTCCTCCTCTTCGGCTCCTTAAATAGAAAAACTGAGGAGAGGGAGGGGGTTGCTTGGTGACGGTTGCCGTGGGAAGTCTGTGGGCGGAGAGGCGGTTGTTAGGATGAAAAGCGCGGTTGCCATGACAATGCATCAACTATAATCATCATTAAAGTGGGTGTTTAAGATGCTCTAGTGGTAGAAAATGACATTCAACATAATTTTTTACATTTGCGTGAGTGCAGGTAATTTCAGATATTTGCAAAATTACCCCAAAAAAGGTTCATTACATAAAGCTTTTTAGTGGCTGGTATCTTGCAGAAATGCAGATTTTTCAAGGAGGTCAATAAATGACAAGGGCTGAGCCCCATAAATGCCTCTGAATGTCAAAAGGTGCTAGAAATGGTCACTTAACTGTAAATTCTAGCACATCGTGTGTAATAGTAGTATTTTAATTGATCTGAATCACAGATGACAACAATTTGAATGGCAAAACATCTTAATGGAGCCAAAAACCTAGTCTCATGCTTCTATTCTGAAATAATCATCTGGGACTTCTGGATTTCTGCCCCAACAGTACATCCTAAAACCTTCAAGACTCCAAACAATGAATCAACAAGTCTTTACCAATGTGTCTGACTTGTTCACAATTGCAACATACTTTATTGTTCTTCGTTGGATATGAATACTAATTTCCTAGCGTTAAATGATATATTGATGGTAAGAAGTCATTTAAAGTTGAAATCTGTCAGACTTTTGTCAGTTTGTTGCTGTTTTAAACCTGTTTTTAGGCTGAATGACTTTAAACCTTCAGGACCTGCCTGATCCTTGATTTTTCTCTCTGTTTCATAAAAATGGTTTCATTTTCTGCAGGATTTTTGTTCTGTGGATTGAAATGTTTCCCTGGTACTTGGAAGGATCCCTAAGTGTGGATTTGGATTTATGAGGACAGAATTACAGGCAATTATTTTTCTCTCTTTTGTGCACACCAATGACCTTTGCTCGACTCATCAGACAGAAAAAAAAACCTCTACTACTTCATCTGGATTGTACGCCACTTTTTGAGCAGCTTTTGACTGCTCATGGATTAAACCTTATTAGACACATTTCCTTGAGACTATGATTGATTCACCAGTTTTTCTAAAAATGTAGAAATGCTTTGTCTGTGTCCCTGTGCTTATACTTTCTTTGGTCGTTAGGTCAAAATGTATACAGATTTTTTCAAATTTGATTCTAATCCAATCTGAAGTAGTGTCTTTTGATTGTTTTAAACCTAATTTATACTTAAATCCCACTGTAACTACATAATACATTTGTGAAGCTTAAAATAGATTTTGCTGTTTTATTCCCTAACTCATCCCCTGTAGTTATGAATATTTCCTTCAAACATCTAAAAGAAACTACTGGGCTATGAGTCGCTCAAGAGTTCCTTTTTTTTTTTTTAACCGTGTACATTATGCCTTGTTTTTTACACTGTTGCTACCAAATGATTATTTTCTAGGCCACCTATACCTTCTTCTGTGTTCAGGCAGAATTTTTTTTTCTTTGATATGTCTGAGTCTCCCTGTACTTTACTTGCTTGAATTAATTTTGCAACTCTATATATTTCCATCTTTGTGTTCCAATTTTCTTTCTCTAGCAATGTCTTAATTGCATTAAAAATAATTTTGTAAACCTTTTTTTTTTGTTGAAAATTGGCTTTGGCATAAAGTCACTTAAATATATTTGTGTCAGAAATAGTCATTAAAAGTTGCTTTATCTTTCTGACGTGATTTTAATTCAGCAACATGTCCTCTGTCTTTTTCTTCTAAAATCAGCATGTCACGTTTTTAGTGAATTTAGGTAAACTGCAGAAAGTCCTTAATAGTTCAATTTAAATCCCAACAGATTAGCTGTCACTAAGATTATTATGTAAAGCATTTCTTTTGCAATTTTGCCAAAAAACTGTTCTGTATACCACAAAGACAAAATGTTAAACATCTGAATTCTGACTTATAAAAGTGGTTGGAAACCCATGCTTTAATCTAAAGTTCTTACTTTTTTCAAACTTTAATTGACATTCAGTTTACAAAAAAGAAAGAAAAAGAAAACCTGACTCCCAAATAAACATTGAAAAACCTCCGAGGGAAGTAAAGTGCAAAACAAGACTTTGATCAAAACCAGGTAATAGGTTTAGTGAAAGCCGGGATAATCAAGCAAAAAGTTTGTTGTATAAGACTTTAAATGCGGCCACATCACAGCTGGTATCTGCATCTCATCATTTATGTAAGACCCTCTGTTTTTCTGCGACGGTGCCACAGAGCGAGTCTCCGGAGAGTCCTTCCTAAAGACCAGCCAACAGATTTACTACGTCCAACCGTTAAATTAGAACTGAAACAGATGGATGGATTCTGATAAACCAGAGAATGATCACTAAAACGAGTTTAAAGAACAAAAGTAGACAATAAAACATGAATGGGGAAGCATGTGCTGTGAAGTACAATGTGATCTCCTCTGCTTCCTGTTCCTCGATCATACAAAATTCATGTGTAGACACTGTAGGTCTTTCTGGCTGTGTGCTTGAAAGCACAGCAGTAGGTGGGACTTTGCTGCTGAAGTCCCAGCAGGACAGGAAAGCTGGAATAGTTTCTCCTCTGCATGTCATGAGGACGCCAATCATTGTTAACTTACTGTCAGCAAAAAGATTCGCACGGTACACGTCTCCTACGATTTCTAATCAATTTATCACAACTATTTGGAGCATTTGGTGTTATTTTTCTTAACGCCTCTACTTACATAGATTGTATAAAGCTGAGAGTACAAAATGGCCTGCAGCAATAATTATTCTATTCTTTTAAAAAAATTACGTTAATTCCAGGCTTTAAAGCGGAGTAAGAGCGCAAAAAACCTCTACAAGAGTGACCTCATTCTTTCAAAAGGCCAATCTGAAGGGGGAAACAATCAAATCATTCACGGATCAAATCCACCAAGTCACACCAGCTGCTGCACTGCACTGTGATCCCGACTGCTTCATGTGTCCGTGAAGTTCAAAGCCCAAATGGTGTCTGGACAGCAGACGAGGCACCGAGTGTTAGCCTGATCTCTGCAGACTTGCAGTGGAAAGTGATTTTCAAACATAATGCTGGAAAATATGTGGGGGAAAAAAGGATACAATATTGCTCAAGTAGAGGAAACTCCTTCCTTCTTTGCCCTCCCTGACACAATCCTCTGCAATCACCCGGACTTGGGACCAGCACATAAAAGCCCTAGAATTTGCCCCCTTGTGGATGCAATCTTAAGAAAACTGGGAAACAAAACCACAAATAAATTTTTTAGTAAATTTGGTTTATTTGATTTGAAAAAGATGTGCCACTTCCAAAATAATATTGGATGTAGTTTGTGTGGATTTGCTAAAAAACATCCTTTCCTTTCAGTTATTCGGAGTCTTCTGCTGTCTGAGGTTAAGTCACGGACCGTGTGACTCTTGCAGACAAGCCAACCTTCAAACATACTTGAGATTACATCTCGAGTTGATGCCACGCTTGACGATATTGCCAAACCAATTCCAAAAGCGAAACAATAAATATTCATACCAAAAGGCTCTACCATGTTGCTGATAGAAAAAAAAACACAGTCCCATGCTGACTGTGATTCACATCCTCACTCTTTCTGCAATGGTAATCTTTCATTAACACAAACACACAATCATATTGGCTCTTGTTCCACTTGTGAAGCTCTACAAGCTGCATTCTTGACAGCCTTTTAGCAGCCGTGAACTTCCTGGTCCATCCCGGCTTCACCCTCCCACCGTCACAGCTCGGACACTTTCACCAGCCTCACTTCATGAAAACACTTACAGCAGGAACAGACAAAAAGACGCCATTTGTAGGTCTTCACTTTTATTGGAGAAATATTCATGTTTATTTAATGGGACGTAATACTGGAAAAAAAACAAGAAAACATCAAATCAGAAACTAGAATTTTCTGCATTATTATACTTTCTACAATATGGTCTTTGCCGTTTCAAAACACTATGTACATTAAATGATAGATGGACATCAGCTTCCCCCAAATATCGTATTTGTCTTTAAACATAAGGCCACATGTCATTTGCATCCTTCAGTATGCATTCATTAAATTCTTGTTAGAGAGTTGAGCTTAAGCTTTGCTTTCCAAATATACCTTGAATGTTTTAAATCTGCTTCTTAATGTGTCATTGGATTTCCAGCCTGAGCTGCGACACTCCCAACACTTCTTGGAAACACATCTTGTTGACTGCATGAGTCTTCTTTGGATCTATTTCAAAGTAGTAGCTCAGCTTCATTCTTTTACTATGGCTCATTTACTGCAAGCTGCTCATTTCCTGAACCACTTCACAGCTGATGAGAGATTATCTCGCTAAAACTGGTCTTATTTCTCTCTCCGGGACAGCTGATCAGCCGTTAACCTAGTTTATATTAATACAGAATTTATCTAATTCGTTCAGTTCAAATTCCAGGGTCTTTGTGCTCTGTTGCTTTCTAAATTCCACTCAAATGTGGAGTAAATTCACTCCACATACTGACTGGAGAAACCTGAGCGGTTAAGTGAAACATACTAAAGTCACCTGCAAATTAAAAATGAAAAACATTTTTCTTGCATAAGACGGTCTGGCACTGAATCAAATTTCACAAGATCAGCAAAGTTGACCAAAAAAAATGGTTATAAATAGTTTGGGATATAACACTGAGCAGTCAATCTGTAGAAGTTGACATACAAATGTCCCTCCAATCCAGTTTCCTTGATCAAATGGGTGCCCGAACCTTAACCCGAAACAGAAACCAATTAGTGAGTCAGGACCAAATACAACAATTTTGCCACAATTTGGAAAATGTGTAAAAATTGAGTCACAGCGGTGTAGTCGCACAACTGGCTTATGTTCTGAAGTCTTGTCCAACAGAGAGGCATGAAGGAGTTTCTTTTTTTCTATTGTGCATCACCCCTGATATGTTTTAGAGTGGCAGCAAATGTTTAATACATATAGTTCAGGAACTAATTTATTAAAATCTAGGCAGACAGCCCTAGAGTTTTTTTTCAGTAAAAGCCATTCAGGTAAACTTTTGTCAGTGCGCCAGAGTCTGTGGCGCTGCTCGTTCATCAGTCCTGCAAAACCTGGGAGACACATCCAACATTTGGCAGTCACAAAGATTCATGGGAGTTTCAAACCATTGGTAAAGTATACATGCATTTATAGATGTTACACATATACAAAGATAAATTCAAGTTGATATAATGTTGTTTGCGTTTCATTTTTAAAGCCGTAATTCTGATGTAAGCATTACTTAAAGGTGCAAGAACAAATTATGCACATTTCCTTTCTAACAATAAATGTGTTTATGTTATTAAAGATCTTGGAGAAAACATCAGTGGTATTGTTATTGTACTTTTTCCAAATAGGTGTTTCAAATGTACTGCCAGAAAAAACAAATTTTTATAAAGGTTTTACATGATTTTAAACATTACCGTTTCAGAAGTTTTTTTCAAAAACAAATGTAAATACTTGTTACACTCAAATAATGCAAACAAGTCAGAATTGAAAACTATTATATATTTTAAGGAAAAAAAGAGTAATTATTCTGTACATTGCACATCAATCAATGGAATGATTTAAGAGTTTCTATTATAAATCTTTGAGCTTAAACTGCAACATCTTTGTGCTGGAGTTGGGTTGTGGAAAACAGTACCATTAAGGGAAACACATATTTAAGTTCTAAAAAGAAAAGAAGGGGAGACATTTTTATTGGGAATAAACTAGTTTGTACTGAAAAAACTTGAAAAGCAGAGAAACATTAGTGACCAAAAATGACATGTTAGGCTTATCAAACACAAATTTTGTTTGGCTACATCTGATAGTTTCAGTGCATATTAATGAAGGAGAAACGTGTCAGGCGATCTGCGCCGATTACAACTAACAAGCACATTTGTAGCTTTAAGTGAGGGAAAGAAACGGCAAAGAATAAATAAAAGACAATATCAAGATTCCTCATGGGGGGAATTAAAGGCTCTGCCATAAAACACATTAAAAAACAATCAAAGATGGCACAAAAGTAGCGCAGGTTGCATGCATTTCTGGCGTTCGTTTGTCGTTGTGATGCACAGGTGAGAATTCGGTTTCCTGCAAGTACTTTCACAGGTAAAAATGTGCGAGGCGCCGCGCCGCGGCCGGCACACCTCGGCTCAGCGGGAGGAAGGACTGCTGCAGCCAGAAGCAGAGCAACAGAACTGATGGGCACCCTCGTCCTCCTCACTTGGAAAGCAACACGGGACGAGTCACAACACAGCAGCAAACAGGACAGGGGCCAGATGGAGAGAAAACAGAGAAAGAGAAAGAACGAGACAGGCAGTGAAAAGCTGCACGAGACAAAAAGCAGAAAGCAAAAGACATTTACAGCAGGCTAGATTGTTTCGCTTCTTTTTTATTTTTAGAACAGTCTGTGGGCATAGAAGACATCCTTATCAAATGTTATGCTCGTCCTCTCTCATGGAAGCACACCTTTTGCCATCCAATGCCATTAGATGGCAGTGTTGGATCATCATGCACAGATGTAGAAGCATCAGCTGGAGGATGAATACAGTAAGAGGTAAGGAGGGGGGGATCAGGAGGTTCACTTGTGAGTCAGTCAACCTTCATCCTGTAGCTTTTGAAGAACACCAACTTTCTTTTCCAGAAGAGCTATGAGTTGGTCAAACTGGTAGGACAGCACTGCTTATTATTAGTAACTGCTGGGAGTGGTAGCAGACTGAAGCACAGGTTGCTGAGGGGTAAAGGAGGCAAAACAGGCAGGCATTTGTTACACGTAAATCAAGTAACGGGGCAAATAAACAGGTTGGACCGACAGGGAGAGAACTAGGTGTAGTTTCCAGGATTCAGGAATGTTTAGGGAGACTTAAAAGGTTCTTTATGGGTATTTTTTGCTTATTTTTGGTACTCACTGTAATCAGGCCCCACCGGGGCCCTTACCTGTCCTCCTGCTGTAAGCTTTGGTCAATGGAGGGACAGCAGTACTGATGGAGAGTGCCGAAGCTGTGAACTGTCAGACTGGTGGGAAACAAAGCTGCAAAGGCAGAGCTGCTCCCTGCTGTGGGAGTGCTGGGAGCTGAGAAGGGCTGCCCTGAGACGGACGGAGGCCGGACACTGACAGGAAGGAACATAGATGGGCGACAAACACACACAGACACACACACACACACACAGCAGAGTGGACGGAGCAGAGAGACACATGCAGTCAGCGCCGAAGCAGATTTAGAGACACATAGTGAAAGCATTAGAAGCTGCACATTTACAGACAATCATAGAGTTTAAATGAGAATGTCTGATGTAAGAGACAAATAAATGTGCAGGAAGTCAGCATCTCACCTCCTCACAACCACACAAACACAACCGGTCGGGCTGGAAACCAACTTGTTGCAGTAATGCAATAGAAGTAAAAATAACAAAAGAAAAGAAAACCCGCAGAACAGAAAGTTTCAATAGTTGCCTTAGCTTCGTGTTGTTACTCTATTGAAGGATATAATGCTCACAGGGGAGCTCTTTAATGGATCAACATGTATGGAAATGGTTGAGCTATTTTTATAAAGCACGCAGAAGTGCATGTAAAACACACAAGCCTCCTCTTTTGGCAGGACTTTGAGCGGCTCCATCTGCAGCTGAGGAGTGAGCAGTTGTTGACATTAGCATGTAAATGTCTGGTTTCTCACTGAGGAGCCAGCTGCTCTGAAGGACACACAGTCCCCGTCACTTTAGCGAGGAAGCACTTTCGGGGCCCGCAAAGTGGGTGAAAGTGGAGGCGAGCGGCAACACTCCAGCAGCTGGGTGACGTCTTCCAGCTGCGTGAGGCACAGCCGCTACGCAGAATCCCGGATCTCACACAGTACAGTTACTCCAAAAACAATTGCTGGTTCAGAAAAAAGCACTTCGGAGGAATGGAAAGAAGCTTCTTATTTTTTCTTTGCCAAAAGCGTTTAAAGTCCCGCTTCAATCATCTTTTGAGCCGTTTCAATAGCGTTCCTTCTAATTATGATTATGCCATTTTTATGCCAAAAAAACAAAAAAAAACCTGTGCTACGTTCGCAAAATAAATTGCAAATGTATCATTATCGCGATATCCAGCTGTGCGATATGCATATCGCAAAAGACAGTGAAAATGGCAATAAATCTTTACCTTAAGTGTGCTAAAACAATCTTACGGCAACTTAAAGTATTTAAATAATTAAATAAATCCATTTACGCATTTGACCAATCAGAGGGACGCCTTCTTATTATTGTCCAATCGGATGCAGCCCTTTTATGTTAGATGTTTGCCTCATTTGTATACAAGGGTCATTTGGAGTGTAATTTGTTGTAACTGTTGCAATGAAATGGAAATTAGATCTTTGCTAGTTTTGCTATTTGTTCATGTACTGCAAGTTATATCGTCATCGCAATATTAATCACTAATATCGCATATTGCAAGTTTTCCTCATCTCATGCAGCCCCAACCTGTGCCATGTGTTTAGGACATATTTTCTGCAGAGCAGCTATAGTTCATTTGAAATTCACCTCTGAGTTAAATTTGACCATTGCCACTGAACAACCCCGCCCGCTTTTCCCTCCCCATTGCCGAAAGCTCGGGGCAGGGAGCTTGTGGCCTGCTCAGCATATTTTCAACGACACAAATAAGCTCTTTTTGTCTGCTCCTGATTCACAAGGATTTGAATGAAGAAATACTCACATTTTCTTTATCTACGTCCTCCATCATTAGAAAAGGGCATGTTAAAAACACCAGAAACATAATTTTCAGAGTGGACTTTTAAAACAAGTAATACAGTTTATTCCTCTGCAAAATCACTGAGACCAAAATGTCTGAAAATACAACAGTACCTGGCAACCTCCTTCATGAGTAAGAACATCCAAGACATGCAATCACTATATCTGTCATGAGTGCCTGTCCCCCCCCCCGAAATACTCCTCCTAATCAAATATAGTTCTAAGTCATCTTTGACTCACTTGAGTTAAAAACAGCACAGCCCCCCCCCCCCCTACAGAAATTACATTCATCTGACCTTCTATAAAAACTACTAGAATGAGAGGCGGTTTGCATCATCGGTTGAACTTACGGAGAATTATCATCCAAATCTGCAGCTCAGCCCCCAGGAGCTCCTGCTGAGGCTTTTGTTGCAGGAATATTAAGCAGAGGCACATCATTTCCTCGTGAATCAGTAAATACCAGGAGCAAAGTTTAACGAACGTGAACATTTAGGTTACATTTCCCAGGGGACAAAAGTGCTAATTTACCAAGGACTTTTGTTCCTTATATAGCTGCTGGAACACAGAAGTATATTTTTGTTTTGCTTTCTTGTCTTTTTTTTTTAGGTCTTTCAATTAAACAAAAATAGTCAGAAAAATCAAAATAATTTGCTTGTGTTTAATAGCATTAGAAGAAAACAGGGGAAGAAATCTATTTAGGGTTTATTTTTTTTATAACAGCTTTGTGCTGTGACCTCCCTGTGTTTCATTAGGATGTTTTAGGATGAGATGCGTAACTGAAGCTTCATGCCTTCCCTGAGGACATCTGTACCAGCCGATGCTTTTCCAGGACAGCAACCCAGCTGTGACAAAGTGTTTATTTGTTCAGGGCACTTCACTAAAATTGCTCCACGAACAAAGCCCGGCATAAAGCAGGATGGTTCTTCAACCGCGGGCGTTTTCACACTAAAAGGCCACGAGCTGCGAGTAAAATAATATCAAGTTTCCATCTTGTGTTTGGCATTTGAATCTTTTCTGCAGGCCACCTGAGCGGACAGCGCATCGAAACTTTTGAGTTTTTATTTCGACAAATATGTTTAACTTTAAATTTATTTGTATTTTAGCAGATTGAATCAGTTTCCTGAATGACATGAGCAGTCTTGACCAATGGTTCTTCCCACAGAGAAGAACCAGCAGGAGGGGGTCTTTAGAGCAGAAAAAAAATCAATTCTTCTTCCTGCAAGCAGAAGCTGGATAGAAAGGATTTCAAAGAAATGTTGTTTTTATGGAGTTCTCCACAGTGAGCTATGTACAGAGATGGGCTAAATTGAAGGAGAAAAATAATAAAAAGAACAAAAAAAAGCTTAACCTAGACCCTCTAAGTGCGCAAAATGAGAAGATGAAAAAGGCAAGAATAGTGAATCCAACAATATTCACTCTGTAGATCTGGCTGTTAATAAAAAAGGAATGAACTCTTTTAGTCCAACAGCTTCTATCTGTAAGACACAGTGACACATATTAAACTACTTTAAATACTACCAGACATAGTTATAGCCACCATAGTCCTATTTAAAACTTTGCAAGATGTGGTGGCCAGCATTTGGAAAGCACAAAGTCCCACTTTATTTTTGGAAAAAAATGAAATAAAATGTGCAGGTTGGATTCTAACTGTGTGTAAAACAGCACTTTTACCATAGAAGCTATTGTTTTCCCCCAAAGCCTCGTGGAACTTCAAATTCCATAAGATTTAAAGAATATGTGCTTCAGTGATCCTTGAGTAACAATCTGATCCATTATTCTAACACTGTCATGTAAAGAACAAACGACCTCCTTCTATTCTAATGGAGTACTCTAACCAAACTGTGTGGGTGGTGCAATTATATAAAAAGTCAATGGAAGGGATTAGATGTGGTTTAGCATGGAAGCGTGTGAATGGACATAAATATGCATGTGCACGAAGAAAAAATAATGAGGAAAATACTTTTATTTTGTAAGGAACCAGCCTGAAAACGATGAAATTAAGTGGCTGATATTATTATTTTATCTGCCTCCTCTTTTACTCCAAACATAGTTGCACAAAGAGAGGGCTTAAAGACCCACTCCAATGAAATTGGGCTTTTGGTGTCTTTAACATGTTCTTGTAGCATTTTTCCCATGATGGAGAACATAGATGAGGGTATGAAATTGGAATTTATCAGGAGCAGATTTGAATCCACCGTTCGAATCAGTGGCCTTGTGGTTAGAGTGTCCACCCTGTAACTGGAATGTCATGGGTTCAAACCCAAGCCAAAGTCATACCAAAGACTTTAAAAATGGGACCCAATGCCTCCTTGCTTGACACTCAGCATTAAGGGGTTGGATTGGGGGGTTAAATCCACCAGATGGTTCCCTGGCGCGGCTGTCTCTGCAGCTCACTGCTCCCCCAGGAGATGGGTCAAATGCGGGGAACAAATTTCACACACCTAGGTGTGTGCCAGATAATTTTTATTTGAAAAAGCTCTCAGTTGCGACGCAGAAACTGAAATGGGCCGGTCAAAGTCTCCCTACTCCCTACTTAAAAACAAATAGATCCTGGAAGGTCTTTGTTTTCTTCATCCGAGCTGGAATCTAGATCAAAACTGTACAGCAATATTGTTCACCATCTTTGTTGAAACCCCTAATGTTAGGTTGGGGCTGTGCGGGGCTGTAAGCTAGCGAAACAGTGTAAACAACGGGATGATAGAGTAGTATTGGCCAATACTACGCCAACAGTCCCGCCCACAACTCAGATGAACTGCTGCCGTTTTGCAGAAACTCTCTCTTTTTGATTTGGGCTCAAAACTGCATAATCATAATTAAAAGACCACTGGGGACGATTTTACAAAAGATAAAAATATAGCTGGAGTGGGACTTTAAACCTTGTGCCCATTCCTCCCCAACCCATGAGGGAAAAGCGTGTGACGCCAGTACAACTTCTCAGTGTGTAAAACTTTTCCATTTACATCGTTTTAATTAGTTTTTAAACAGTGTTCTCCCTGTTTGACATTACAATCTAGAAAATAAAAGTAATTTTAACAAATATATTTATGAGCTGGTAGAAATCCAAGAACAGCACAGCTCATCAAATGCAAAGTCAATCTAAACTCATGAGAGGTTTCAGGCAAGCAGATGTCAAACATTTAGACCTACTTTGTCTGCTACACCATTGAAATCCTAAACTACACTGTGACCACAATGTAATGCACTGCTGCAAACTGGAACCGCACAATGTTTCTGCATTTAGATAGTTTGACATGCAAGAATGTTTAAGTGTATTTGTAATTGAGATGAAAAAACTGTTGTGGAAAAAGCTAATGGGTAAATAACTGTCACTCAAGTTCAAAACAACTTTACAGAGTAAGTCTAAGCACGAGTCAGTGAAGATGTAGATTAAGCCTTGGTCTGTTTCTGGATTTAGGTCAAACTTTGGCATTCAGATGGATGACTCTGCCTTGTGAAGACGTTTGTGGTCAAGTCAAAGACTTTCAACATTCTGTGGTTACAAAACAAGCATCCAATTTTGAGCTGGGTTTGTGGTACATGAAAGTTAGATGTTGCACATTAACGCTTAAGAATCAGCATTAAGAGTAATTCATTGCAAAAGTAATTTATTATAGTAAAAATATAATTTTTGCTGTAACCAAAGACAGTAAGACATTACTGATTAATTTTTAAGTACTATTTTCCTGATTAAGTGTTTGGCTACTCACGCGAAACAAGTTAACTGCCAAAAACGAGAAAAAGAAATTGTAAAAAACCAAATGCTTTTCAGCAGCTTTTAGGCTTTTTTAAGCACTATTTGTTTTACTCTCTTTGAGCCACAAAGGCCTCTGGTTCTCTAATTGGTAAAAGTAATATAGGAGTCAAGTAACGCATCACAATTCTGAGAGATAGACAAGAGCTACACTAAAGTGGGACACTCAACAATTCTTCAAGTTGTCCCACTTTAAAAGATGAGCTCTGTCTGTAATGTTCATCATAGATTCATTTCAAAGTGTAAAAAACAACATATTTAAGTTTATTATTACATATTTATTATTTAAGAAATAAAATTACGGTATATGACTTTTAAATAATTAATGGTGCAGAAATAAGTATTTGGTCAATAAGCAAAAGTTCACCATAATACTTTGTATTGTAACCCCAGGTAACAATGACAGAGGCCAAACGTTTCCTGTGGGTCATCATCCGGTCTGCACTGTAGCTGCTATTTTGGTCCATTCTTCCATTCTTCCATCACAGCTCTTTTCAAGAGCTGTGATGTTTTGGGGCTGTTGCTGGAAAACACAGACTTCCTCCACAAATTCTCTATTGGTTTGAGGTCCAGAGATTGGCTAGACCACTTCCGAACCTTGAAATACTTTTTTTTTTTTATGTTGCCACTCCTTTGTTTCCCGGGCGATGTGTTTGGGATCATTGTCATGCTGGAAGACCCAGTCACGTTTTATCCTCAATGCTCTCACTGATGGAAGGAGGGGTTTTAACCCAAAATCTCAACATACAATCATATCAGTTGGCGAGTCCACTTAAAAGAAAAACTGTTCCAAAACATGAAGTTTCCACCCCCATGCTTCCAAGTGGGCATGATGTTCTTGGAATGCAACTCAGCAGCTCCTAATCCTCTCCTGGATCATCGAATGGTCACTGGGGAACTTTGAGGACCTGGGCATGTGCTGGGGGACCTTTGAAACACCGCAAGACATTAATGCATGAAGGCATCAAGTGTTGTTCATATTAACCTTGCCCCTTGTAGTTCTGGACACCGTTCTCAAGATCATTTGTTTCCACCAGGTGAGATCTTGCATGGAGCTCCAGGTGGAGAGAGATTGTCAGTGATCTGTTATTTCTCAATTTTCTAGCAATTGCTCTAACAGTTAATCTCTTCTCTCCAAGATACTTGCTTATTGTCGATTGGCTCATACCAGTCTTGTTCAGGTCTTCTATCTTGTCCCTTGTGTCCTTCGACAGCTCGTTGGTCTTGGCCATAGTGGAGGGGTTACAATCTGATTGTTTAAGGGCGTGGGCAGGTGTATCTTATACAGATAACCAGTTCAAACAGGAGTCATTAATTAAGGTAACAAGTGGAGGATAAAAGAACTTCTTAAAGAAGGAATAACAGGTCTGTGAGGGACAGAATTCTTGCTTTTTTTGTAGGAACTAAATGTTAATTTTATGCACAAATACACAAATATAATCTTTAAAAAAACATACAACGCGATTTCCAAGATAATTCTGTCTCTCACAGTTAAAGCTTATCTATGATTGAACATTACTTACCCATATTTTTAAACGGAACAGCTTACAGAATCAGAGACTAAGAAACACATTTTATCCTTATGTATACAAGCCATCTTCAACTATTTTTATTTGACAATTTTTCTTGAAATTTCTTTAAAGGAACAAAAGTCTAGAAATACTCCAAAACGGTTTAGAGTTGAAATTTTAAACTTGACTTGGTTAAGTAATTAAGTGAGTGTCCTTTACATAACCCTAACCCTAACTTCTCCACAATGTGCAAAGGCCAGTTCCTCTTCACAGTTTACCCTTTTATAAGAATTGTAAAAACAATTAATTTCCTCCACTGTTGCTTAATGCTTGCTCAGTCATAAAATTAACAGTTTATCTATTGGTCATATATATATATGTATGTATGTATATATATATATATATATATATATATATATATATATATATATACACAAGCTCCCAGGCCTCTGGTAGAGGACCCGAGCTTGGAGGAGAAACCACCCGCGGAGGGTGAGAGGGGCGTTTTTTTTTTTTTTTATATGTGTGTGTGTGTGTGTGTGTGTGTGTATGTTGTTGTTAAATTACAGATTAACCTTGTTGTATTGATCAAACTACCTTATAACTACTACTATAAATCTTGCAGAATTTGATATTTTTGCCTTATGTGTAGTACCTTAAGAAAACCTCGATGTGAACTGGCACTTTATAAGTAAGGTGGTTAACTTGAGTTAATTACAGAGTATACTGAACTTTTTAAAGACTAAAATATATCTCTATTTAACTGTTTTTAAGGGTTACAGATTGGTTTCCACATCATTCTGCAGTATCGCCAAATACAATACAAAAAAAAAGATGATTAGATCCCTGTGGCACAAAGAAAGGAAGGAATCTAATAAAAATGAACCATTTAACTTGTGTAGCTTCAACTGGAGATACAGAGAGAGGCAGAGGGAGGTGTTATGTAACCTTAAAACGATGCTCATACACATTGTGTGGTCCTACACAGCCAGGAATTGTATTTTATCAGCAGTACCAAGTGCCTCCTGTTGGACTATCCCCAGTGAGGCAACTGTTGACAGGCTTATCTAGAACATAATTTCTACTCCACGAGTCTCCGTAAAACCCAGATGCACAAGGCCTCTTTGTTTCTCCTCCATAGAAAAACACAGACAGTACCTACACGTACTCTTAGTTTCTATAAATCTCTCATTCTGTTATTAGAGTTCCCCCACAAGAAGAAGATATTAAAGCATCAACATATGAATCAATGCACAGCGAGCACAAAACCTAAGTCAAACCGGGCGAGTATGAGGGAAAAAGAAAGGACGAATGGTTGGGAGGGTGAGTGAGCTTTTATTTAAGTGAACTGACTGAGGCTGGAGGCAGAAAGGAGAGTGGGAGGAGGGAAAACTATGAAAACAAAACGAGGCAAAGGTGAAAATAAGAGGAACAGAAGTAAAAGTGTGTGTGTGTGCGTGTTTGGGGAGGCGTGGCGTGATGGCTGGATTGAGTGTTTTCTTGAACTGGAGTGGTGGCATAAGGGGGGTGTCAGTGGGTAGTGTCTATGTATAGACCTGTGAGCAGAGTGGGAGCACGACTCACATGTGGCAGGAAGATATTAAGCTGCGCTGCTGTGGCAGATGTACACGCAAGCAACACCCTCTTCATAAACTGTCCAAAGGCCAAGAGGAGCGCGAGCGCCTCCATTTCTGGGAGCTTCCGGAGCCGCAGCCCGAGAATCTGTCCACTCCGAGCTGGGCTTTCATGGCTTTCTTCCTCCATGGCCATTGTCAGTGTAACAAGCGTGTAGGAGCGCACTGCGTCATCCCACCTCCAGCATGTGACCCTCCTGACTCTGGCTGTCAAACACAAAATGTTTGACAACCACACAAGCTGCATCCCAGCCGAAAGTTAAGTCTTTATACCGCTTTCTTCCACTCCCCACCTCCTTCCACCAGCTTTTCCACAACCAGCCTCACTGGTTTTCCACCAAGAACTTGAGTCTCCCGCTGCTTGGCAACAGCGTGGACTGCCTGCGTGGGCGTGTGGCGCCGAGTGCCAGGCAAAAGCACCGCCGAGGAGGGGCACAGTTACAGTTACGCCTCAGCTACGCACACCAGACACCTGCTCTGGGTTCGTATGCACATGTGTGCGCGCGGCGGATTGGCTTTCATACTGAATATTGTTCAAGTGAAGGGAGAACAATTACACTTCATTTAAATGTAACGTGGGCGGCATAAAAAGTAAATCAAGAAAACCGGGATCCCTGCAGGTCACCAGGAGAAAGACCAAAAACAGATCTGGGTCATAAAGAACAACTAAACGTCTGCAACCATGCATCTTAAGGACAATGATTTCTCTTTTAGTGACTGTACTGAGGAAAGGCTGCATCTGTCTTCAGTGTGTCCCCTTTCCTCCACATCAGGTCGTCATTCAATCCTGCTTCTGTCTTTCACCTCGCTCCTGCTCTCACTCCTACCATCTTTTCAATTCTCTCCATCTCTCTATTCTGTGTTCCTCGCCCACAGAGTTCTTCACTGAAGAGCTCACAGCGTTCCCACGGTAACCAGTATCCCTATTCTGCTCTGCAGAACACGTGCAAGAGTGTTTGACAAACATCCCGCCTTAGAAGTGCTACTTATCTGTACGTGAATGGGAAACCGTGTGAACAAAGTGACGGGAACACCTGGAAGACGGGCGTCTCTGCATTCACAAAATGGGAATTCTGTGATCCGAGAAACTCCTGGTTGAAAGAGCAGGGGGCAGCACTGATGACAACAACATTAATTATGTTAAAAGACACTGGTGACAGGGACAGCGGCCTCTGCCTTCCAAACTAATGATAAAGCAAGACCCCTAATCAGCGCAGCTATTCATCGCCAATGTTAAGATGCAACTGCGCTCTGCACATGGCTGAGACAGGCTGAAGAGAGGTTAAAGGAGTCATAAAAACAGGAAAGACGGCGTGTCACGGTCAGAGCATGGACAGTGGGGAGCGGGTGGGAGGGAACGAGGAAGGATGCACCAAAAAGTATTACAGCAACTGTCTTGAGATGAGCGTTACAGTTTCCAAAGCAACTGAACCGCATTCCTCACAGCTTGCTCGCCCTCTTTCACTTCCAGTTCAAAGCTTTACATCACTGCTATTCACCTGCCCTTTCAGTCTAACAGCTAAAGGATAGACGTACACATTAGGATGTAAATTAAATCTGCAACCTATAATTAGCCTGTCCAATGTTCATGCTGAAGCCTGTGGCTTATTCATTAATGCAAGAGAAAGAAAACCTGGAGGAAAAAAACTATATTTTTCCTGCCTACGATGCTAATTCAATACAAAATGAGCGGCTTTCTGCTAGCAAGGAACTCCACACAGACTGTTGTTCAGTGTAAATATTTAGTCAAAGCAGCAGTTTTTGAAACTCGTTGAAGGACATATAATGTGATTGAATTACCCAACCACTGGACCAATAATCTGTGCTGCACCCCATTGGATCCTTCATTCCAAAAAGGGAGCCTAAAGTGAACTTGATGGGAGTTCAAGTTTCAGTTTTTAGTTTTTGCTTCCATTCAGGACTGCAGGGCTAAAAACGCTTTTGATAAAACCATGATATTTAAAAGGAAAAAGTTGAAGAGCAGGCTAAAGACCCACTCCAATGAAAATTATGTTTTGGGGGATTTGAACATGTACTTGAAGCATTGCTCTGATTGTGGATGACCTTTATTAAGAAAATTAAGTTCAAAGTTTTATTTCTGGCTATGTTTTAATTCAAATTGTTATGACTTAGGAGCAGGAGAAAGATGGTGTTTGTAAAAAACTGTATTTGTAATGTAGAAACTATGCTGGGCGTGCAACAGACTCCGCTCCATTCTGATGCATTTGCTTGTTGACCACTAGATTCGAGTACGTCTTTGTTTTCCTTGTCTGGGCTATAGCATCTGGCTCAAAAACTGTAAGGTGAGATCGCTCCAATACTGCTCACCATTTCGGTTGCACCAGTATTGTTAGGTTTGGGGTTTGAGGGGCTGTAAGCTAGCTGGAAAGCGTGTAAACAGAAAGCTCTGGAAGGGGAAGGGGGGTGGGATTTGAAATTCTAATGAACTCCTGCCGCTCTGCAGAAACTATGTCCTAGAAAAGGAGGGTTTTTTATTTTGGCTAAAAGCAGCATCATAATTAAAAAAGACCACTGGGAACGCTTTCACACTAGATAAAAAAATGATTGGAGTGGCATTTCAACGAATCACTGTTTTACGAATGGACTAAAAGCTTATTTCTAGCTCGATCTGGATGGAACGGAGGTTGAAAATCTGATTCTAGTACGATAAATGAAACATAATGGAAGTGAAAAATTCACCAAGAGTCTCTGTCTGTTAGACAGCAGTGGCCTTGATGAATCCTTTTTTTACTCGTCTATTTTGTGCTGCTGCGGCATGTGTTGCAGAGATGCTTTTGAAATAGGTGAGGGTTTTTTTTGGGGGGGCGGGGCGGATCCCCCTCCATCAATTCCACCGTAATCGTATCCGATACATATATGTAGAGTAAAACAAGCTATTGTTGTGTACGACACAACAAAACCGGAGCGCCTCGTTCGACTAAACATGGCCATCTGTACCAGAAGCTGACAGCATTTGTTGCCCTAGAGACAAAACCAGGTGCTCCTTGTTTTTTTAGTTCACTGAAGACAGTCGTAAATGTGTCTTTAGAGTACTTCACAACTAAATATAAATGAGCACTGGTGTATTGTTGTCTTTTTTTTGTTGTTGCATGCACAGCATGAAGCCATGTACACTCACTTCACTAGAAGGCAAAAAGCATCACCCACATACATTTGCCTCCCACACACACAAACACACACACACACACTTATCCTCATCATTTAAATTGACGTCAGGCTGCATTGTAATGATATACTCATTTCTTTTTTTTTAGTTCCTCTATGAATTCTTAATTTTAACAAGATGATATAAAATAAAAAACGAAAATAAGAGGGGGTTCTCGAAACAGCGTTTCTACCAGAAAGTCACGGCAGATACATCCCATAGTGCAGCTTGTGAGCAGGTCACACATTTGAAATAACCCACGTTTGCCGGGGGCCAGCTCCTTTCTCCATACAGATACCTCAGCTACAGTAAGATGGAAAATAAGCAAAAACGCTCTAATGGATCTATGGGTTTAGGTTGCAAATCAACAGCTGCGCTTCAGTTAAATGCAAAAAAAAAAAAAAAAAGGTGAACAGAGAGAAAGAAGGAAAAAAATGAGAGGAAATGTGATTTCTGCAGCTTCTCTGAGTCATATTTGCAGCAGTGGTAAAAGGAAAGAGCGAGGGGGAGACAGTGAGTGTACATACGTGGGTATGTGAGAGAAAGCGCGTGAGGGATGGAAAAGGGGTGGAGAGGAGGGGTTGCATAGGGGATGAAGGCAATGTGCAGCACAGCCACGCAAAATTAGCCAAACCCAGCTGCTTCCAAAACAAAAGCCCACAGCAATTCTCCAGATTCCTAAAAAAAAAAGGGAGTTTTTGCTGAGAGCGGAACCCATATGTAGAGATGGCAGATACTGTAGGCGCCGGGAGACGAGCAGGGACACGAGTACCTTCGCAGCACTCTTGGGAGCTTTTAAGCACTTCCATTATGACAGGAGAAATAGCACAGGTCCTTCCCATTTTTCTTCTTCTGTCTTTTTCTGGTATTATGTAACAACTGTTCTCCAACTCCTAAAGACTATTGTCAAGAGGTCCAGCAACCTCTTGCCTCTCAGATTTTGTGCGTCACTCACCCAACACAGTAAAAATGCCACCCCATCTGTACGAAACAGGACAAAACCAGATGTTCTGCCATGGAAATCACAAAAAATGAGCCCCCTCTGCCTTTACAGTCAATTAATAAAGGTATTCTCTGGACACACTAATTACTTAGCTGCCAGGCCTCCCGCATGTATGCTAACACACATATTACATAAGGACACACATCTTTACACACAAATTGCACTTGCATGACTTTGTCCCCAAAATAACAACAACTAAACAGCTGCTGCACTCTCGGCGAGCTGTGGCCATGCCCTCAACCCCGCTGCTTCTCAGAGAAGAGACTTGACGTCAAATGTGATTCCACCCCGAGGCCTCAGACTCCTATTGTTTTCACTGCCATTATTATGGCAGCATTCGGGGCAGCTGTTTATGGCATACCGCTGGGAGAAAGACGAGGGAGCAACTGTTTGGATGCACCTCCTACACGCATAACTAATAAAATGAAGATGGTTTATTCCGTCTGACACCCAAATTGAGAGCTATTTGAGTCCCAGAGAAGGGAGGATTACTCCTGCTGAAGGAACCGAGGCTAAAGTGGGAGCGAGTCTCTCCGAGGCTGGCCCTCCCCTTCTGACTCCTCCTCGCTTTGCTTTAACACCCTGTTGACAGATGGCAAGTCAGTGTGTGTGTGTGTGTGTGTGTGTGTTCCACCTATTCTCTTTTAGACCGAGACCTGCAGAGCCAGGTTGCCCGGCCACTTTTCTTCGCCCTGTTTTCCTTCCCCACATCAGACTTCTTCCTCCTCCCACCGTGACAGCCATTTTTGGAGCATCACAGGCAGTGACGGCAAACACCGGCGCGTTTGGATCAAATCCACAATTAGAGCATACTGTCACAAACCAGATCTAACAGGCCAGCTTGGCTCAGGCTGAGTCAATGCCGGACAGGGACAATATGGCCCGCACACAAATCTTCATCAGATGTGACATTCTGAACGACGCACTCGTCTTGAGCCAAGATCCAAGGTCAGCCACATCTGCTAGGGGCATTCACCCATTTACCAAAGGAGGAAGGGCAAGATCTACAATAGCTGCGTTAAACGCCCACATAAAGAACTAATATGTGCCTCTGTGTAATGACTAAGTCCTCTCAGGGGAGGAGGAGAAGGTGCCGGAGAGAGCGCACAGCTGTAGTCGATAAGGGATTCGCATAAACGTGAATCAATCACTGATAAGAGAGTAGGGACCATAAGAAAACAGACGGTGAGCAAAAATCTATGAATAGCTGCTTAAACTGGTCGTGTACAGAGAAATGAGTCCCTCAAAAAAGGCTTTATTTCTCTGTGTACTTCTTCACACGGGCTGCTGCCTACTCACAGGGCTCAGTGCTAAAAGAACAAAAGCTGACTTTATCTGCGTGTGCGTGGTTAAGGGAAAAGCAAGGACAGATGCACTTGCTATTTGCCAGAGTTGTGTTCTTGCAAAACTCTGGCATCAGGTGAAATTAAAAAAGGCCTACAAGTCAGAAAAGAAAGGAAATGAAGAACAAAAACTAAGTGGGTTCCTATAAACCTATGTGGGCCAGAGAGCTTTGATAATCCTACAAAAAAAAAAAGTCAAAACTTCCCTGCCTACAGGTTTATATATTTTTTATTTTAATTCTTACTACTCCTCAGTCCTTATGATCACATAGATTGTTATAAAAATCCCAATCTCTGCTGGTAAATTACACGTCAGATGATGAATACTTTGGGCATTCATAACTTTACCCATAATCATTTCCTACAGCGGTGCGGTGAAATATCCCCTCTCAGCTTTAGTCTAATTACTGAGTGGATTATCTCTGATGACTTGAAAGGCTGCTGCTGCTACACATCCTACCATTATGAGGGCTTAGCATATAAATGTTCTGACAGGCTTAAGAACTGACGCCAACAGTGGTCATCCCTACAAGACAGGCGGCGCTGGGCGGGATCGCTGACACTCGTCGTAAAGACAGAAGCCAGCCGATGAAGCCGCAGTGTGGTGTGAACTTACTTTCTGCGTAAGCTGGAGCTGGCGTTGGTGTCTGTGCTGTCGGTGCGCTCCAGCCGGTCGGTGGTGGAGGAGCCGCAGGAGAGACCTCGGGTCAGCCTTCCGTGGCTTCTCCGTTCTCGGCTCGGCGCTGGAGTTGTGGCCGATCCAGCTGTCGCCTGTGCTGCTGCGGTGCTGCTGCTCCCCCCACTGCTTCCAACAGCACCAGCGGCAGCTCCACAGCTCTGATGAATGGGGAGGGACAGCGGTTGGCTGTGGTTGTGGTTCTGCTCAGGGGTGTCTGATCCAGGGGTCCGCGGGCTGTGCTCGTGCCTCAGGTCTTGGTTCTCCTGGCTGACCCGGTCGAGCTGGCCCTCCAGCTCCTCAATGCGACGGCGCTGAGTCTCCAAGAGCTTGGCCTGGCTCTCAATTATATTGTTCAGCTCCAGGAGGTACTCAACTGCCCGGTTGGGGCTCTCCGGGCTGGACTCCATGTCTGGGGCCCTTCCTTTAGGAGTCGGTGAGTCACTGGCCACAGTTCTGGACCCCCGTGGGGCAAAGATCCACCCTCCCCACCAGCCCTAATGAGTTGGGGGGAGGGAGGGACCGACAAAGTCTCTGTCAAAGGTTAACTATAGACTTTGGTCGTCCAGAAACAGGAAGTTGATGAGGTAAAGAGGTTGAGGGTTTCAAAGTGCCTACATCTCGCCAACGATGAGGCCAAAAGTGAGCATTAAAACATGTTAGTGGCAATAAAAAATATTGCAAACAAAGATAAAAAAAAAATCCATGACACCAATGGCTGTATGGCTTCCTGGAGTCATTTTGACGGGGTCATGGAGCGTCCAGATTATCATTTTTAGTTGATCAATTTGGTGGGCGGAGTGCTAAAGGCAAATATTGTCTAATTGAACCCAATCTAACTTTTCTAGCCTTGGGGGCTTTTGAATGGGAAAAGAAAAGAATAACCATCAAAATAAAACTAAATATTCAGATAATTGGCTTAAAAGGTTTGAACTAATCATAAAGCATCAGTTTAAACAGAAACAACTATATGTTGGGCTGATTCTAGCAGTGATTTGCCACTAAATATCAGGCGCTGTCAATTATTACATAACAGAAAGAATTCTTCTTCCACCCACGTTGAATGTCCCCGCAGTTTCTCCTCCTGCTTTCATTCAACCCATGGTTTCACGTGTCCCTAGAGCCCAAAAAGTAAACAAGCACGGTTCACAAAGTTCATTGCCAAAGTCCGAATCCCTCCAGCCGCTCCGCCACAAACTACATGCTGCTGCGCTGAAAGTCACATCCCGACACGCGGGGGGGGGGGGCTCTTTTCATCCGAGAACGATGCAGAGTTTACCTGCGCCTCCCGCATCCACCATCTAAGTTCTTCTCCTCTCGTCACCTCCTATCGTCTGTCCAGAGAGAGTCTCCACAGCCCGGGACTTGTTTTACTTCTTCTTCTTCTTCTTCTCCCGGTGTCTCAAAATGTATTCGCTTTAACCGCCATTTTCGTGAATAGACAGCCCCTCGACGTCAAACGGCCGACTTCTGAGAGTCCCGTCTGTGTCAGGTCTTTACTCCACTGAGGAGAGTGGCGGGATTTTCCTCGGAGGTGCCGTAGAAACGACGCTCGGTCTGGGCAGCAGCGACGCGCTGCTGGCCACTGCTTCTTCCAAAACAATTTACGAAAGTAAGAGCTGAACTTCCGGAATAGACTTTCAGAGTAAAGGAGCAACCATCCTCGCGAGACTTTTACATAAAATTCTTATGCACCAAAACTTTAGAACACACTGCCGAAGTATAAAAAGAAAATTCATATTGGAGAGGCACAGAGAAAAACTGTATTTCAAACAGACTTATTTCCATTATATGTATTTTAATATTGGGTGAGCTTGGCCTCCTAACTTAGTTATTTTAATTACGTTTTTTTACTCAAACTTTTATCATTAGCTTTTTTTTTTGGGGGGGGGGGGGGGTGCAGAGTCCAATAATATTTCTCCCTATTGAATAAATTATATGATTTCAGCCTAAAGCTTTTATTCAATTACATTGAATACATTCAATGTAATTGAGTGAATTCAATATAATTAAAAAGCTTTAGGCTTTATTTAATGTAATTGAATGTAATCGTCGGACCTTTATTTTTTCTTAGATAGAGTCTGTTAATCCACTTCTGGAATTCAGTAACACCTGATAATCTGATGGTTGACTCCTGATTTTTTTTGTCATATATATTTAAGAAAAAGTTTATGCTTTTATTACAAACATAAAATGTAACAGACTGTGACAGACTGGCGACCTGTCCTGGGTGTCCCCCTTCCTTCGCCCACAAGTGGGCGGGATAAACTCCGGCAGCCCCGTGACCCCGAAAGGGATTAAAACGGCAGAAGATGAATGAATGAATAAAATGTAAGTTTGAGATATTTTATTTTGAAAATCTCAGTAGCGTACCTGCGCCTCTTTACAAACTGAGAAGCTGTGCAGAGCGCACATTTAAGAAACCACTGAGCAGCTGTGCAAGGCTGCTCCCTACAAATAGTCCTAGAATCTTTATGTTCAGTCAAACATTTATTCCACTGCCTTCGGAAAAATTGAATTTATTTGAGCATTTTTCTTTATTCTTTCATCTTTAAGTCCAGGATGACTGAGTAATGTGGCAGAGGACAGTCAATAAGAGAAAACGGACCTCAGAGCGATGTTATGTTTAGTATCTCTGCTGTAATGTAGAAACTAGAATGGTGTACATCTACTGCTCCTTCATTTAAGTGCAATACTTCACACATGTGAGGGTTATGTTCTGCGCAAGGCAAAGAGCACAGAGGTTGAATGGAGAAATAACCCATGTTCCTTCAAAAAGTCAGTGTTTAAATCATTGATGTAGATAAAATGGTCGGTTACTGCTGTAATGGTTTTTAGCCACAAATCTGGTCTGTGCTGCTGCTTTCTTTTCTTCTCAGTCTGTAGAGGCAGTGATTCCCAACCAGGGGGTAGGGACCCTTTAGGGTTCTCACACATTGCAAGACATCAATGTACATTTACATTGGAGTATTCCACAACCAGTTGTCTATTGATAAATGTACAAACTCTGTATTTATATGCATATACTTCCTCATTCTGGACTTAGGTGGGGGTTCATTAGAGCCAAACAGAAGATTAAAAAAAACTTGCAAATATGAACAGGAGTCTCTGCCTCAGAGATTCCTGAACTCTCCATTAAGCCCCTGCCTCTACAAAGGCTTCAGAACATCAAGAAGTGGACAACAATTGGTAACAAGGAGAAAGAATGAAATGAAAAGGAGAAAACATCTTTTTTTTTACCTGCTGGTAATGCTTTTAGTCACCCATCTGGTGTCTTATATATGAAAACAAATATTAACACCTATGTATTTAGGGGTACACATTTTATGACAAACAAAATTCCCAGGATGCAAAAGGAATAAAATAAAGTTGGAAACCACTGTTAGGAATTATTTAAAACATCTCAGATTTTTAACTAATGTGCACTCAAAACCACTTTTACAATAAAGCATAGTCCATATTTTTGCTGCCACCTGCTGTCCTTTATTTCTTGTGGTGTCTCAATAGGAGCTACAGAAGAAATGAAGGAATCCACAACAACAGCAAGACATTAGTTCAGCATTTTTATTTGCACTTTACAGTTCAGCCAAACATCCTTCTTTAAGAAATCAAAATGTAAGAAAAGAAGATTAGCAAATGTTACAAAATAAGTCTTTCAAATTCTAGGCTGCCATGTATGGCCATAGGCGGTTGCTCATTGAGTCAACGCCCTGCTTTTTCTGAACAGCACAGCAATGCAAACAAATGGACCGGACACACCGCGTCTTTAATTTGGTTAAGCGGATTGTTGCAGATGAAGCAAATAACAGTCTGTGTCTCTCAGTGCTGCTAGAACGAATCCGCATGGTATTGCTTTGACTCGGAAATAATATGAACCCACTTTGTGCCGTGAAATGATGGAGTGTCACCATAGCTTTGTCTTCTCTTAATGGCTTATCTAGAGCAAAGTATCAGAAAACCTGAGTATATAAAAAAAAGATAATTTCATAGAAAAATAACATCTCACAGCATCCATTCTGTATAATGCCTATTCTTTTTTTTAATAGATTTGTATATTTATTTAACTTAATTTTTAAAAATAAGAGAAAAAAGGACATATGTGCTACATCGCCATATGAGAGTTCAGAACTTTTTGATTTTCCTTTTGCAAATTTGAAGTAAGGACCTTCTTTTTGACTGAAATTACAAAACAGCCTATCTATATACTATTAGACATCCTGGAGCAAAGGTTTTCACAGTATGAAAAATCAGTGGTTAGGATAAACCGGTTTGTTACCAAGGCAACTGTACGTGGCACAATAAGCACAGCACTCTCTTGAATTAAGATAGTGGTTTTGTTCCGATCTCACACACACACACACACGTACGGACACACCCACGAACACACACAGATGAACAGAAGCACAAGAATGCATGGATTGGCATCCCATGCTGATTTCCAAAGTGGGAAACAACATGGAGCATCCAAAACCACACTCAAGCAGCAAAAAGTTTGTTGATGATGAGGACAGGTACTGCACTACAAGCCCAGTTTTCAGGAAAATTAGGCAAGGTTTCCAAAATTCAACAAAATATAAATCTTTTTCCTAAGCAAACGAGCCTGTGGAAAGTGTTTTCACTCACCGACTTCATTTAAAGTTTGTCGAGTACAGCCTTTCAGTAAGTTGTGCATGTGAGGGCAAAAGGGAAAATTAAATATTGTTTCTGTCTCAAACTGGACAAACTGGTCAAATCATCTGTCAATTAGCAGACCACAAAGGTGGAGCTGCTAAATGCACTAAAATGAATTTTGAGAAGGCCTACACTCAGACTAAAACAACAAACATTTAATTTGATATTCATATAAAAGGAAAAGTCTTCAAATTTCTTTTAAAATACTAGCATTTATATGGTAGCTGTGAAAATAAAAGACCACTTTGAGCTGCTATTTAGAGTAGCCGATTCAGTAAATTAATTTTGCTCCCAGGGCTGCACAATGGTGCAGTGGTTAGCGCTTTCGCCTCACAGCGAGAAGGCCTTGGTTTGAAGCCCAATCGGGACCTTTCTGTGGGGAGTTTGCAGGTTTTTCTTGTGCATGCGTGGGTTTTCTCTGAGCACTCTGTCCAAAAACAAGCTTCATAGGTTAATTGTTATCTCTAAATTGCCCTCTAGATGTGCTTGGAGAGTGTAACAGACTGGTGGCTTGTTGAAGGTGTATCCAACCTTTACCCAAACAGTAGCTGGGTTTGGTCCAGTGACCCCGAAAGGGATTCAACTGATTTAGGCAGGATTGAATTTTTCTTCTGTGCTTGCATACATTTTAATTAAACTGCCCTGTTCAATTTTTTTCCAGGTCAGAAATGCACTACATCAATAAATCTATGAGTGCTACATATCCCGGCTTACATGACGTTTGATTCATGTTATTGTTTACTCAAATTTTGAACGAATATTTTCTGAGGATAGTCAGTAATAACTATTTTGTCAATGTTACTTGACAAAAAATCTGCACTTGATCTGATTAGAACTGGATTATGACAACTATGAAAAATATAAAAAGAAAAACTCAATAGGGGTTACAATATCTTCATTTGCTCCTTCCCACTCCTTTTTAAGTAATAACTCAAACTCAACTTGACTTTAGTTGATAATCCTTATATTTGATATCTAATGTGGCCTAAGTGGCAGTGGCTCTCTCAAGATTGGTCAATGATCAAAGGATCGGCAGTTCGATCCCCGCTTCTCCCAGCCAACTGTCCTTGTATTTTTAGGCAAGACACTTCACCCTCCTTGCTGTCAGTGTGGCTCCACTTGGTGCTGTGAAAGCGTATGAATGTCCTAGTGATGGTCAGAGGGGGTCGTAGCCGTGTACTGGCAGCCACGCCTCTGTCACTCTGCCTGGGGGTTGTGGCTCATCAGTAATTTACCATTACCAAGTAAAAATGAGTGAATGAATATTGAATACACATTGTAAGTGCTTTAAGTGTCTGGAAAAGCGTAGAAAAGTCAAATCTATTATTATTATTATTAAATGAGTATTGTATGCACTACTGCAAAAATATCTATGATTATGAGTAGTCACACTGATTTTCTTCTTAAATGTTCATACATTTTCTTTAAATTTTAACCAATCCGCTTATTTATTTCTGAAATGGTGTTGATATGTCAGTGTGATTGTTATTGTATTGTCTACAATTAATTTTTCCTTTTTTTATTTAACCTTTTTTAACCAAATAAGCTATTAAGAACATATTCTTATTTACAATAACGACCCTGGTAACAAAAAATCAAGTCAAAGCAAAGTCCTGTACATGTTCGAATCTCTCATTTAAATAGACAGAGCTGTACGGTTGACTCTGGAAATACCATCTTTGTGAAAATGTTGCAACTGCCTGCAGTGATCTGTACGGCCATGTATCACAATGTCAACGGTGTCAGCTGAGCATGATCCTCACATCAGCACAAGAAAATGAGGCTAAATAAAACACTTCTCACCTCGTGTTTTACCAGCAGCTTTTGAAGTCTTATTTGAAGTCTTATAGAGGCACAATAAAACTAACGGCTTCTGTTTTCAGCTACTGATGGGAAAAGAACAGATCAGAAAAATTGGTTTGGATGACAGTCCAGACAGACTAAAGGACAATGTATCTGTGGGTACTTAAGCCTATGTGAGCCTGTTACACTGAAATGAACTAAATAAAGTTGCTTTTAGACAAACACATCTGCTGTAGTGAGAAATAGGACAATGATAAAAGATGGAAAATTAGTTTTTTTGCAGCTTTAAAGACATTTGTCTATTATCAATTATTTTACAGTCTTGCATAAAATGTGTAGATTTTACTGGGGAAGAAATGATCATAATAGTATATGTCTATCAAAAAATCTAGACTATATTCCTGCATTACTGGTATGCAGGCCATCTGAACATTAGCATGTTTGTGTGATTTGATTTATGGCTTCTGTCATGTACAGTGTTACATTGTTAGCTGCGGAAGCCTGAGCTGGGAGTCAACACTTCTCTTGAACCCATTCTCTGCAGTAGCAGGATTTCTTGGGCTTAAGGGCCACTTTTCTTCAAATGATTTCTGATCTTCTCCTGACTCAAGTCATCTTTTTACATCAGCGGGCATGAGACAAGGATCACAACCAGCAGGTCATGAGTTTGGAAGGAAGGAAGCCACTAAGGAAGCCAGCTTCCCTAGTGCATTAAAAAAAATCAATCTAATAGCACCCTCTTGTAGCTTTTGCTCACACACACTTTGTCTAGGTTTTTAAAAACAGTGATTAGGGAAACAATATCTACAATACAAATATGACAGTTGCCCTAGTTGATGGAAGTTTCATCTAGTTATTTATCGTCAAGGTGTGACCTTTTTGTCACCTTTTGGTAAGTCTTTCATTCAGATCGACTGACAACACCCTCATCTGTTACCAAATGATCTGCAGATTGAATTGATTTTAGAAGTAATTGGCAAGCTCATTGAAGTCGGTGAATGACAGTAAAAGTCATTTTCCCTGTAGATGATGACAAAAATAAACAGAGTTGCAGATTTATGATTTTGTTGCTTTGTAGAAACCTGTCCCAGCCTGACTGGAAACAGGGTTATGGAATCATAGTTTGAACCTTCTCAAAAGCAGAGTACCAATTTTCACGCTCATCACACAATAATAAATAATTTCATAGGTTAACACTTTGTAATATTAGGTATACTGCATATATTAAAATATTTAGTATTAATATGATGTATTACAATACAATTATACAAATTAGGGATTCTTTAAATAGACTATTTACAATATGGCCTGTTTCTGTTCTCTCTATAAACTCTCACAGAATATAAGATTGCACACCTGGATCTGAGGGGGATTTGGATCATCACAACCAAAGATCCTGACAGTAAGACAAAGAGGATACTGTACAAACATTACACGGACTCCACTCAGAACAGGTCATAGTGCAGCCGCCCGGGTGGATATGGATGAACCCTAATCACAAATGGTTGCATTATTATTGCTCAGCATCATTATGAGGTATACGTTTATAGAGGGGGCGAAAGGTCAGTGGTAAATGAGGACACTCCATTTGCCAGAGGACACTCTTGTGGTCAGAATCACAGCAAGAGGAAGGGAGGAAGCTAAAGTGTGATTGTGAAAAGGGAAGCGGGTGAAAAACAAAAAAATCACAACACCGACAAAGTAAAGTGGCGTTTAAAGAAAGACTTTGGGGAGAGATTTCACTTTCTAGTTAAAATTTTCTGATCAGGTAGAGCTCGGCAGCATAAAGGCACAAAGTAGGACTTCTACTGTTGACATCAAAGTGACTCAGATAAAGTTTGAAAATGTGGCTTGTTGCAGACAACAAGTAGAGGTCTAACAGTGAGACATAATACATCACAGTATCGTGCAGCTGCCGCATGCTCAGTTTCCAAGGAAAAGTTAAGAGACGGTGCTTCTTCCCCTCTGCTACGACTGTGACCTGGGCTGCCTGTTCTCCGTTGCAAACTGAACCAGCCTTTGCTCGCTGGGTTTGAGCCAAAGGTTTGGCAGTGCCCCCGCTCTAGGTCTGTCCGTTTCTCTTGCGGTCAGAGACAGGCTTGAGATGCTAGCAGCGGACATGCTGACGTCAGACACACTGTCTCCGGACTCTGAGTCAGCATCCCCCAGCTGGTCTACAGATAGTGTGGAGGTGAGGAAGGAGAAGGGCTTTCTCTGTGACTCTGCTGACATCACAGCAACACCTGGTAAAGGCCTCTGAAAGGTGAAGGACTGGGCATCGTCACTTTCTTGATCTTCATCTACCACTTCACCTTCGTCTTCATATTTGCCATAACCTAGGGACTCAGTCTGCTCGACCTGCTGGGTTTCATGTCTCATTAGCTCCCTGTACTCCGCATCCATGTCCCACTCAATGCGACTTTCCATCTCCCAGTTTGGCTCGAGGCTAGGAAGCTTTCGGGTGGGACTTGGAATGGGGAGACTGGCTTTGTTTTCAATGCGGGTTCTCTCTAAATTCCCTCCATTCACCTTCTTTTCCAACCTACTCTCCACTCGATCTTCAAAAGGGGGCGAATAACCCTCCTTCAGCTCAGACTCCTCATGCTCTGCCCTCCTCTCCCTCTCCTCACTCCTGCTCTTCCTCTCCTCTCGGCCTCTGCTCCTCACTTTGTCCCTGCCCCGTTTACGTCCTCTCACTGTCCTCCTTTCTGTATCGCTGTCGTCATATTTCTGGTTGGGGTCTCTAGGTAAACTGTGAGATCTCCTTTTTCTCCTCCTCCTGTCCCTGGACTCATGAGATTGGTCACTCGGCTCAGAGATGGGGCTGTGTAAATCCGAGCGGTCTCCTCTCAGTGACCTGTCCCTTCTTCTACTCCTCACCTCCGTCCTTTTCTCCCTCTTGTCTCCAGCTGATCTGCTTCTCCTCATCTGGTGGGAACTGCGCCCCCTCCTTCCAGTGGAGTTTACTGCAGCCAAACCCTGCTCCTTGGAGTTATAGACGTGGGAGGGGGAGGTGATCCTTTGTTCACGGCCTGGAAGCAACATGGATGAAAGCAAGAGAAAGGGAAAATAGAATAAGCAGGCAGGTAGGATATGACAGGAATGCTACAATCCAGGACATTAGGGAGAGCAGTTATGCAACCTGTATTAAAAAGCTCTGGGACAAAAAACTTTACATTGTCTTTTCAGGTCAAACTGTGTAACAACAGATGCTTTTCTGTTATAGTGCGATCAAATTTATGATGTATTTATTTTTTACTTCTAATAATTGGACTAGATATAATTACAAATCACAAAAAAGCAGCTTAAAGGAAAAGTCTGAGGAAAAACAAGTTTTTGAAAAATGAACAACCCTATATCACTAATTAATTATCATGCTATGTTCACACCAAACATGTGATAGGCATTTAAGAATGGGATCTAGAAACCGCTTCTAGCGTATGGTGTTCACACTGGACCGCCGCTACCCGATACTAGCGCATGGACTCACAGAAAAAAGAGGCTTGGTGCGAAACGTCAAAGTGGTGCAATTCTCACCAATCTTGCTCCAGGCTTTTTCTTTCACAGCTCTATTACGATACATGAAAGACTTGCTGTCATTGAATTCCAGTTGGATACAAGTTGCAATGATTAATTCCTCCTTCATAATGACTTTTCAAATGGTTGACCCTTCTAAGAGTTAAAAAAGGACGCTACCCAAACATCACTACCTAATCCAAGTCCCTGATAGGTCAAAGTTTAACTGGTTGAACTTTTAATGCATGATCAATGGCCGCGCGTTTTGTACTTAGAGCCTGAAAACAGACTTAAAAACGTGTTTAGCGTCACGTGTTTTTAAGTTTTTGAAGAGTTTTCAATTTTCAATTCAATTTTATTTATATAGCCCAAATTCATAACAACAGTCGTCTCACTGGGCTTTGAACCGGTAATTGTAAGGTAAACATAAACTCATAAACACTGAACCCAGAAGCCTGAAACGTGCATTTTTGCACGTTTACAGACTTTTTCATTGGCAGTGGTCGCTTGAATGTGTGTTGCGGAGACTGGTGTGAACGTAGCATTTTACTAAGAAAGTCTGACAAAGCCAAATATTTTTGTTATTATTTTACAATTCTGTTAGTGGAGACAGCAAAAAAAGTGACTGGTTAGAGGGATGTAGAGAGACAGAAAATCGGAGAACTAACAGGAACCATTACCAACCGCGTATTCTCTGTCCGTCCAATGACATAGAAGCAAGGCTCGCCTAGCTTGGAGTTGGTCATACACAGAGACAAACTGGACAGCTCCACTGAGAGGCAAAGAGAAAAACCGAAGTGGTGGAGAGAGACAGTTGAAAAGGGAAATGGAAGGAAAAAGCAAACGTGTGGCATGGGAATGTTAAAGGCAGAAAAGATCGAATGAATCAATAATGTGAGGAGTTAATGAGGAAAGACAAGGTGAAAAGTAGAAAGTGCTTTAGTTAGACCATGTCCATCAAAACAGAGGAAAAGCAGAAATAATAACCCCAAAGACAACATGCACAGCATGCAACAACATTCATTTCTGGTTTTGGAGAACTATTTAGGTTTCTATAGATTGTGTTCTGTAGAATACTTGTGTCGTGTTGTATTCAGGGATCCTCCGGTCGGTCAGTCTTACCATAATCAGGCACGTAACCGTTTCCCCTCTTGAGAACCAGGTGGATGCGCTGGCCTCCTCTGCGGATCTGCTCGACAGCCTGGCTGTGGGTCATTCCTGTCGTACTGTTACCGTTGATTTCTACTAGCTGGTCGCTCACCTGTGGCCAAAAAATAAAAAACAATTCAGTGGGAAAAACAACAAGAGAAGTTCCCCACTATGTGACAGCCACAATTCCTGCAAGTACCACAGCACATTTTTCTCTACTTACTTTAAATATTTTTTCTCTACTAATTTTAACTTTTTAAACCCATACAAGGCACTGAAGAATTTTTGTCTTCTGTATTGTATTTTCTAATCAAGGCTTTTATCGTTTAGGCCCTGCAATGGACTGGCGACCCATCCAGGGGGCATGCCGCCTTCACCCAACAGTAGCTGGGTTAGGCTCACGGGCCCCGTGACCTCAAAATGGATTAAAAGGGTTTAGTCGTGTAGTTTCTGTGTCAGGGTTAAGCTTGTGGGGGAGTCAAATGCAGGTGATCAGAAGTAAGTTCACAAAACCATTTAACAAACTGAAACAGAAAAGAAAAAGAAGACTTAATCTTAAACTAAAATAATTAAAACAGGACAACATAGAACTAAGTAATTCAAGGATATGGCAGGACAGTTCTTTTTTCTTTGCAAATATTTTATTTACAATCTCCTTTGTGTTTTTCTCTGTTAATTTTTTTTTCATTGCATTGAGTTAGATTGTTAAAAGCTCTATTTTAAGCTAAACAAATCTGCATTTTAAACCGGTTTATTTGTTGCATGAAATTTCTTCTGCAAAGAAACTCACCTGCATCTTTTGGCTCTGTGAAGCTGGCCCCCCCTCCATCAGTCCGAGAACATAAAGACCCATGTTGTACTCACTCCCCCCTCGCAAGCTGAAGCCAAAGCCAGAGGGGCCTCGATCCAGGTCCACGCTGTAATACCTTGAGTCACGCTGGAACAAGAGCAGGGAAAAGGATGGCTGATTATTATTCCCTGCAGGAAATATTACACATATATGCAGAAGGACACATCTGAGCCACATGTCCCTACCTTTGGACGTGACCTCTGGCCCCTTCTGCTTCTGTGGTCATGGTCAGGGGCTTCGGTAAAGTTTGTAGAGTCTGAGGAGGACAAGACTGGGAATCAATCACTAATAATCAGATTTGATTTTTCTGAGTCAGGTTGTTGGTAATGCACATACGGGTGCTGGTGCGGGGCACAACGGTTAGACGCAGAGTGTTCCCTGCTCGACGGAGAATTTGGGCAAGTTCTCGATGGGGCAAAGTCACCACGGAGCGTCCCTCCACAGCCTCTAAACGGTCTCCGGGACGAATTTGACCGCTCTTTGCAGCCGGACTGCCCCGCCGTACCGTCACAAAGCGGTGAGGAAGAAGAGAAGCTGCTGAAAGCGGAAGAAAATAAAACAAAACTCAGCGACTTAATGCCTAAAACTGCTGTGCAACAACTCTGTTTTCTTTTTGCTTAAAGGCACTGAGCATCATCTGGCAACAAAAGCAAATTAATTTAAAAGCGGGTAGATTTATTCCATCAGCACACTTGCCAGAATTCCTGAAACAAGCTGTCATAAAAGGTCGTTTTGTATTTTGTCAGGATTTATGTTTTGAACTTTAATAACAGGCTTTCCTGAAACCCAGCTCTCAACTGCGTCCTTGAGATATTCTCCTCCATTTCCCATCCATCTTCTAATATCAATGTCTGTTGCTAGACAGGCAAAGAGTTTAGTTTGAGTTTCCCTGGAAGAAAAGTGTCCATCCAATCTTTTCTGCCCCAAATCTGTCAAAGTCTTTCAAAAATCCGACTTCAAAAATCACCAGTTGTGTTTTAGCACGCACAGGATCACAGACTTCAATTCTCAGCTCCTACAAGAACCTTGAACATGCAGGTTGTCTGCTTTTGAACAACATCAGCTTAAATAATTCCTGCCCAAATGCATACGCAACAAATTTAATTAATTTACCAACATGAAGCAACAATTCCTCCTTTTTGTGTGGGGAAATTCTGGCTCTCATCCCAAAAGCCTGTGCTTCATTGTTAACTCAATTTGTCTGATCCATGTATGATGGGATGTTCAACAATAAAGCTCAGCTCTGATAAATGTCAGAAAAATTTTGGATTAGTAATCTGCTTTAATAAATGACAGAAAAGGGCTTTTTACAGCTTTTTAGCTGGACGTCTGTTTGGGTGCCTGTCTTCTGCAACTCTGCTTCCATTGCAGTTAACTCCCTGTTACTCTCTCCCCAACTCCACTTGAGCTTTTGGGTGACAGCTGGCCCCTCTAGACTCTTGGCAAAGGCATTATGTAATTCATTAACAGACAAAAACACTTTAAGACTCATTTTAGTTGCGCTAAAACAAACTCTTTTGTGGTTTTTGTTCTTCTCTGACACAAAATTGTTCTAAAAAAAAAAAAAGCTTAGTCACAGGTTGGAATTTTAACAGGTGGGCGACTAACATGTCAGATAGGATAAAGGCAATGTCACAGTGGGATGATGATTCAGTTAAAGGGCAGAGTCTATAAATCAGAGCCCAGAAACATCTCCAATCTGGGCCTAATCTGGGTGACCCAGGCAGAAACAGTAATCAGGTCAAATCAAAGCCAAGGCAGCTTTGGAGATAGTCTTCTTATCATGCAAAATACACCAACAAACACATGAATGCACATGCAAAACAGGCCCATTGTGCACACACACGCACAGCAACTCACATGCAGAGACACTAGGACAGATAAACTCAGCCACAGATGCACAAACAGACGCACTTCATCCACACAGCTGCCTCCAAATGGGCTGCTTTCTGCTGTCGTCTGTTCCCCTGGCTCTCTGTGTTCTCCTGTCCACAGTAATCCCACAGCGGTATGCCCAGCAGCCAGCGAGCCTCTGTCATGCTCACTGATCAGAGCTCAGTAGAGGTAGCAGCCCCAGCTCTACCTTCAAACACCCCCCTACCTCCCCAGATGAAGATGCAGGCATGGCAGTCTGCAAATGCTCAATACAGACAGGGCACAGGAGGTTTCTGCTGTCAGATCTCTGTGGTGTATTTGCAAAGAGCACTAATAGACCACTGTAAAGTGTTGCATTTCTGGAAGCTGTACTGCATGGATAATTACCACAACAAAAACATTTCCAGAAATTCCCCGGAAAATGATTGATAATCAGAATTCAAAACAGCAAAACTATGAAAACAGCATAACAGTCATATGTCTTACAGCATACCCACAATCAGCAGACTGGTATGAAGACCATGTGAGCTTAAGAATCTAACTTCTGTTCTGTCAACACCAACGCAAACTTTAGAGTGCCACGCAGAACTTAAAGCCTCTAAGTACAAAGCTACACATGAAATGCTGCATCAAACCCAGGTCCCGCCCCATTTCTGACAGGATAGATGAAATAATTACGTTTAGACTCCTTCATAGTTCTCAAAGCAGACTGTAGTCTCTCCAGCATGGCTTTAAATTTGCATGCACAAAAAGGGGGAAAAAAAAGAAAGATAAACGATGTATTCCAGGTTTAGCAGCTTGATGTTCAACATGCAGTGGTCAACAGGAGACAAAACAAAGGTTGGATGTCTTCCTCTGTTGCTCCGCATGAAGGGAAACGCTCAGTGCAGCGTTTCTCTTTAGCATCCAGAGGGAGATGGAGAGAGCATGAGAGGTAAGAGGGAGGGAGGGAGGGAGGAGAGGGAGGAGAAAGAGAGAGAGAGTTTTAATCTTTGGGTAAAAAAAAAAAAAAAAACCAGACTGGACGCTTTTGCTGCAGAGTAAAAAGGAGTGGGCAGGAGGTTTTGGGATAAGGGGTGGAGTGAAAAACTGATGACAGGAAGAGAAGGACTGCAAACAAGAGAACATGGAGAGATAGGAGACTAATACAAAGGGGGTTATGTGACGGGATAGTCATGGCGCTGCAGAGACAGAAACACCTGCAATCCTAACGTCACCAAGGAATAAACGGGCACATTAGCCTCAGCCATACAGAAAGCTTGACTGCTTTAAAGGGGCAGCCAGCACTACACATGGAGGCTGTGGTCATTCAGTAAAGATTACACTGAAAGGTGATGGGGAAAAAAACAAGATTTGGTTTTAAGCAGGTAATTGAAAAACACAGATTCAGAAGCAAACACTTTGAAAAGGTCATTATGAAGGAGACACTGAACCTCTGAATAGAGTTTTAGATTAATAAAAGAAATTGTTTTTAGTATTTTCAAACTCAGAGCACTAAAAAAGCTAAGTTGTCTTTAATATACCCCTTGGGTATAAGCAACTTAAAAAAAGCAAACTACTTTAATATCAACTCCAATGACTGCTGTTTTAAGTGCTATTAACTTGTTTGTTTTCCTTCAGATGGAGGACAAATTTAAAGAAAAATAAGCTTAAATTGCATTTCTGAGTATTTCTTAATTCAAATCATTCTGAATCAGGAGCAGGCAAAAAAAAGCCTGTACCAGTGACGTCAGACCTACAACGGCAGGTCACACGTTGTCTGCTCTATTCTACATCCACTTGCAGACAAATAGATCTATGTACGTCTTTCACTTCCTTGTCTGAGCTGGTATCTTGCTCAAAACTGTACGGCTGTATACGTCCAACATTGCTCGCAATTATAGGTTAGATGGATGATGGGAAATAAGGGAAGCCCTGCTCTGTGCCAACAGTCCCCACAACTCTGAGGCAAATTTCTGATGAACTCCTGCTGCTTTGCAGAAACTATGTCCTAGAAAAAGCCTTTTAAAAAAAAATCATTAAAAACGACATAATTATAATTAAAAGACCACTGGAAACGCTTTTACAATACATGTAAAGATGATCGGTGTGGAATTTTGAAGATGCCGCTTCTGCCCATAACTTTTTTTGTGTGCACCCTCAAGTGACGCGACTGCTTGTTACTCAACTTCTAGATGATCAGGGAAAAAGGAAATGGCAAGGCTCAAATTTCCTTCAATAGTGCATTTAAGGGTAGCCTGGAAGAACATGCAGGAAAAAATGTTGACCATGCATTGTGACCAATCACTGGCATGTGGCCATGGTAACCACTTTTTGTTATATAATAATCTAATGGTGCTCCTGTTTGCAAGGCCGTCCAAATGGAAGTCATTTCTCTGGGCAGGTGACCAAACAGCTTTATGGGAAAAAAGTTTTCAACCAAAGTCATGCACCAGTTGTGATTTGGCAGGAAAATACTGAAGTGTGCAAGAAAAGAAAGTTGATGATATATAAAGTCTTACTTTTGCCATGTTCTAAATCCTGAGAAGCAATGACAAACCCAAAGCCTTCCCCTGGTTTCCTCCTCAGCACCACATCAACCCCTCGAAGAGGTCGACTTTGTTCACTCCTCTTTTCCAGAGTTGCATCAGGCATTGAGATGCCTGTGGCCTCATCCTCCAGGCCAATGTCGATCCAGTCCTTGGGATCCATTGTCAGGGTGACGGGGATCGACTCCAGGAAGCTGGTGCTTTGGATGAGTGAGGAATGTGTCGGGGAAGGAGCAGGGCTGTTGGATATGCGGGGCAAAGGTAAAGCTTCTGGGTAAGCAGAGAAGTTTTCTGAGCCATCAGGTGGAGGAGGAGGCCGGAGGAGCGGAGGGGGGAGTCTCCGAACAGTTGCAGGGGAAACAGATGAATGATAGATGCCTGATGAAGACAGGAAAAGAAAACACTTTGGTGTTTTTTGACCAACTTTTTGGGTATTCCACAAAAATCCTAAAAATGTGCTGTGAAGAATTGTTGGGCATATTTAAGTGAGGTTTTATAGACATTTGCACATTGAAAATCCTAGAGATAATTATTAAACAACCCAAATTAGCTGAAAATAAAAGAAAATATCAGCACAATTTACCAATTTATAACAGGCATTTCAACCACTTGAGTGTAAATTAAACATGCATTTAAATACGCATTTCTTTGAAAAAGTACATTTACTTTATGTCTTTATGTCCAATCCTGATTTGCAGTGAGAGAGACATATTTACCTCCTCTGTAAACCAGCAGGATTACTTCTCCTTGTTTGGCATGCTCCTGCAGAATGGCATCGATCTGCAAGAAAGCCCAAAAATAAACCATATTTGCGGCATTTTATTTTGTCAATCTTGTAAATAGTTCATAAAAATATAATAAATGACCCCAGTTACATATCCTTTGGCTAGCTGAGCTTGCACTGTTCTCTGACGCTTCTCTGATTTCTCTGTTTTTCTGTTACCTGAGTAAAGTTTAGACTCTGGACATCAGCGCCGTTGATTTTCACAATAGTGTCCCCTGGCTGAAGGGAGTTGCACTGCTTCCTGTCCCAGACTCTGTCCACCACAGTCACCTGGCCACCTGGGCCCCCGGCTGTCACACTGAATCCAAGGCCTCTGTCTCCCTCCGTCTGTGCCAGAGCCACTGGAACCAGTTCTCCTCCGCTTAAACCGCCAAACCCGCTGCCCAAACTTGTAGCTCCAGGAGAGGATAGAGTACTGGGACTGGCGGTGGGGCTGGTGTTGCTAAGGAAACCATTCATGCCTCGATGGAGGGGACTTTCTGGGTTGGAGAGGGGCCTAAGATGGGAGCTATGCCCTCTGAAAAGGTGGGCGTAAGCCTTGCCCCCGGGTGAGGAGGAGGGTCTGTGTGGTGACTCGGGCAGGGGCAGCCGACTCCCTGGCAGTGTGCAGGTGGACAGGTCACTTTCCGATGATTTTGATGTTCCATAATGCAAAAGATGAGGTGGTGTTGACAGAGAGTTGTTGTTGTGATTACGGATGACCGATGCCCTAATGGGAATAAAGAAAACTGCAGCCCAAACCATTGTGAGCAGAATTTCTGCAGACATCCCCGTTTGTCAAACCAAGTCTTACCTGTGTGAAACAACTTCACTGTCGCTCTGGCTGGCCAGCGTTGGGTCAAGTGATTGCAGCCGGGCTAAGCTTCTGTGGGACCGGGGTGGGCGAGGCGGGAAGGAACCGCCAGCATTGGTTACACTGGAGCGTCTGTATGGGGGAGGTGGTTTGGATGTGAAAGATGTGGCATTTCCATTAGCATCAACAGCAACACCAGGTTCCATGTAACTCCCATTGCTGTGGAGCCCGTTTAAGTACTGGGTCGGGGGTGTGGGCGTTGAGTGGCGAGGCAGATGATGAAGGGACTGGGGCTGGGTGGTGGTGGGCTGTAGGTTGGGGTCCTTGCTGCCCAGCATTCTTGGCGGGGACTGCTTGAGACGGCCGTCCGGGTTGTAGAGCAGGGGGTATCCCCTTCTGACCTCTATATCCACACTGTGGCCCACAGGCACTGACTTGAGCATCTCTACAGCCTCTTTATGAGACAGCCCCAACACACAAATGTCATTGATGTACACCAGAATGTCCCCTAATGAAGAGCACACAGAAGCAAAAAACATCAAACAGCAGCACACTTTAAATATTTGCACTTTTTTTGTGTGGCATTTTCACCATTTCAACTGTGCAGATCTGTGAGTGTAAATGAAATACTGCCGGCATGTTTTGTGTGGGTGTAGATTAATCCAACCAAGTAATCCCCCTAAACCAGCCTATTAACAGATATGTAGTGGATCAGTCCCTGCAGAGACATCCTGTGCTCTGGCATCCTGGAGTTGTAATATCTGCCTGCATGGCCACTGGCGTGCATGTCTGCACCACTGTCTTTGCGGGTGTTATGATAGTGAGATTACGACATGCTATCTCAGAAGATTAAAGACTGCCATTTACACAGACTCTGCAAGATTGGGAATTTCCAGTGTCATGTTCATGGAACTGGAATTACACATTTTTCAAGAGCAGGAGAACATTTGATATTAAAATTTTGAGATTTGCAAGATTTTAGCAATCATGGCTACATGACTTAGTCTCCAAATACACATAAATCACCTGTTTTATCCCCAAAATATCAATTTCACCAAGCCTCTATGTGAGCAACATGATTTTACCTGTTTTGAGTGCAGACGGTCCACTTGATGTTACACTGTATACCTGCAGGAACTCTCGTCGCCTGCTGCCCCCCACAATGTTGAAGCCAAACCCTCTGGGGCCTTTGATCAAGTGTGTGTGGACGGTGAAACCTCTGAGCTCCTCAGGCTGATCCGTGAACCCTGGTTGCCAGTAAAAGAGGGAGGAAATGCAGATGGAACAACAGTTATTCCTACCTCAGAGGGAAAGGCTTTCAGAAAAATGTCACGGAGATGGCAAGCAAGAGCTTGAAGAGTCCAGTGGGTTTACAAAAAGGGATCGGGAAAGAACGCGTTTTAGGCACAAAGGAAGAAGAGAGAAAGCCGTAACACCCCGGACCAATCGCCAGATGGCCTTTGACAAAATGCAGCACGAACTAAAGCATATGGTGGAGAGATTGCACTAAAAGCAGAGTCCATTAAAGACTACCAAGTTAAAACTGACAAGATAATCCATCTACTACCCAGCATGACTGAGCTGCACATTATCAAGGTCTCCTTATTTATTTATTTTTTAATATTTAAGCATCAAACTTACCAAAAGTCCACATTTTCCTTATATTTTTACCTCTCAATACATTTTTCAAGGTGATTACAACATATGTTTGACTAAAGAGTATTTTATTTGAAATATTCCTTTATCATTATAAACTTCAACTCTACCTGTAAATTCTTCCCCAGGCAGATCAAAATGAATACTATGCCACCTTCTACTGGTGGGAAAAATGTACTACAAGTCACAAAGACAAGCCGCAGCCACTGTAATCTAACACGGATTTATTTTTTAGTTTACAGTTATGACAGGCAGACATCTAACTGGAGATAATGTGATTGTGGTTTCAACAACAAATCATGAGACCGGTCACATGTCTTCCTCCCGTCGACTCTGCCAGGCTGTCTGGCTCCTGGCCAGCAGCTCAGAGCTTTGGGCCTTAATCACTTACATGTCTCTGTTCGGGGAAAAGCTTATTCTATCTCATCTGATTCTAACAAGCTGGCTGTGGCTCTGACTTCCGTGCAGAGACAATCTAAACATTTCCAGCTTCGGCGAAGCTGTGCAACGGTTAAAAATGTTGGGTGTCGCGCTTTGGTTTCTCAGAAGGAGACAGCATGCAGAAGAAGAAAAGAGGTGGCTCACATTCACTTCTGTAGTCGGTCTCTCTGCTGGAGGGTCGAGGGCTCTGCCAGCTGGTTCTCTTTAGGCTTCGCCTGGAAAAGTCAAAGGGGGAAGCAGAAGAAGAGACATGCTCTTCAGGAACAACATGGGATGGGGGGCATTCTAATAGCAAGCACAAATATGTCCACTTAATCTTTGGCATTTATGGTATTTAAAGTCCCACTCCGGTCATCTTTTGATCTATTTTAAAACTCCCTTTAAAAGCATCCCCAGTGGCCTTTTAATTATGATTATGCCTTTTTTAGCCAAAATTTTAAAAATCATTGTTGTTTTCTAGGGCATAGTTTCTGCAAAGCAGCAGTAGTTCATCAGAAATTTGCCTCTGCGTTATGGGCGGGACTGTTGGCGTGGTGTAAACCTGCCACACTTCCCACAATCCCTTTGTTTACACTCTCCCGCTAGTTTACAGCCGCTCACAACCTAAAACTAACATTACTGGTTCAACAAAAATGGCGAGCAATATCAAAGCTATCCAGTCATACAGTTTTGAGCCAGATGTCAGCTCAGACAAGGAAAACAAACATGTACATGGATCTAGTCATCTACAAGTGGATGCATCAGAAGGCAGCGGAGCAAGGAGTTTGTGACCTGCCGTTGTAGGTCCTACATCACACCTATGATCTTTTTCCAATGGAATTTTTTTATCAGCTCCTGATTCACAATGATTTGAATAAAGAAATAATCAGAAATGCAATTTTAAGTGTGATTTTCTCTGGTTAATGTCCTCCATCATGAGAAAAATGCTATTAGAACATGTTAAAAACATGATTTTCATCACAGTGGATCTTTTATTACACAAGGAATTTTTACATTTTGTTTATTATCATTTTGTATTCGTGTTTGAAATAAAAAAAGGAAAGAAAAAAAGATTATTGTGCGTGTACATATAGACCATTTGTAAGCAGTTCACCTTTGTATCGGCACCTTTACAGAGGTCCTGGATCTCTTTTTGATATGTTGTTTGAAAGTTTTTGTTATTTTATTTCTTTAGTTCTCGATCGACAATCACTCTTGCCAGGAGAGTTTCAATGATTTAGGAGAAATGAGTAAACACTCACTCTATGTAGAGTGGTTCTCCTGGGTCACTGAATGCCTGCTCCCAGTGATCAGGCATCACACCTCTGATCCTGGCTCCACTTTTGCTGCTGATCAACCCGTTCTCTAAGGGAAAACCATCTTCTCCGGTGCTGGACGCTCGAGGTCGACCTGGGGAGCGGTGACCAAAGGGGACGTTGTGGATGACACTTGCAGAGTTTCCTGTGATGATCACGAAAAAAGAAAGATTTTTTTTAAAAGGTGCAATTAAAAGTGAGATGGTAAATGTTTTTCTTTTGCAGAGGTTGACTTGATGCTGACCATTCCGCTATGCAGAAAGACCAGAAGTCAGCACCTCTGCTGTCTGTGTTCTCCCCCTAAGGAGGAAGAGTGTGTGACCATGCATTTTTAACTGCCAGCAGCAGAAAAATAAGCAGTTTTTTCCCCTCAAATGTCCTTGAAGCTATCCTTCTACTCTGAACTGAGAATCTGAGAGATCTTGGACACTGGGTGCCCGTCTTGAGTCCTTCTGCTCGCTGCCCCTCCACCCACACAGTTACACTTGAAAAGATGACTCAGCAGAGGTCAGTGTTGGATGACTCTCCAGACTCCAGACGTCCCGCATCGGTCCTGCATGCTCTACCCGACTCCTTGGAGCACGTTGGTAACTATCTGGATGTCTGGCTGCCTGCATTTTCTCCTCCCATTCTGCTTGCCACTCCCTTTTCTTCTGCAGCATTCTGGCTCTGTGCCTCCACCCTGCCTCTCTTACACTCACTCTTCTTATCCCCCACAGTTGCTGCTTTTCCTATTCCATTGATATGTTTCATCTGTTTCACTTCATTTGGACGTTTACACCTGAAAGTTCTGCTTCTCCACCTTTTTTAAATCAGTTTTTAATCCCTGTGAACGTTGTAAATCATGTACCTCTATTCAAAAAGCATAAAGCATTAATATAGATTAAAAATAATGTCTAATTATTAAAAATGTTCACCTATAAAATATCTCACTCAGAGGGTTTAAATGGATGCAGTCCACACCATGTGTAGAACCTGAAGGCTAACTATATAATACATTAAGGTTTAAACTAACTTTGGGTAAATAAAAAAATGTTTTTTGTTTAGATTTGCTTCAGTGGAAATTTTTAATATGTTCATTTTTATTTATTTGCTTTTTTATTTGACACAATAAAAAGTTACTCTGCAAATGGACCAGAGTTGTACATCAACACTGTAAAAGGCAAGTGAGCAATAAGCATGTCATTCACCTTTTGGCATATCCCATCAGGGGTTGCCACAAGTGAATCAGCTTTTACTGATTCACACAGGTGGTTTGGGCCGGATGCCATTCCTGACACAACCCTGTATTTAATCCGGGATGGGAGACCCCAAATCGAGTCCCCATGTCGGTACATAAGGTGATGACGTGAAGGGTTTTGCCCAAGGACCCACACAGGATGAAGCTCTCTGCGCCACTTGGGAAACAAACCCTGGTTTCCCATGTGCCAGTCCTACATGCAGCCAACAGAGCCATTCAGCCACTCAAATGAGCAATAGGAATATATCATGTTATTATTTCTGAGGTGGAATTCTATCTAGAACCCACAGGTACACATACCCAGTGCTCCCAGAACCACTCCTGTTAATTTTACCACTTGATAACGAGGATACAATTTAGATAGGTGAATATAACCTGACATTTTATGACGGGAAGTTAAAATAATAAAAAGCAGGGATATCTAGGCTTAAGAAGTAAACTGCGACTAAATTCCCAAAGTTTTGGAATAAACTTCTACCTCCAGGAAAAACTCAATCAGACTGTTATGGTCATGGATCTTTATGATTAGTATGGGTAAAAAATGTAGACAAGAACATTTTTTTTCATGTCTATATCATGAAAATAAGAGAAGGAAGAAATAAATAGTGAAGAATTGGCACACTGCAACAAATGAAAGCTTAACTCCAGCCGTCCTTCTGGGACACAGATTCTGGACGGACCTGCTTGTGGTTGCCAATCTCAGTGGCTGAAGCTGCTTTCAGCTGCACATAGGTGGAACCAGCTTCTTGATGAATCAGATATTCACCAACTGAATCTAAGTTTAAGTCTAAACCAAAATGATGCTTCTCTTTTGCAGCCTTTGTTTAAAGTTCTGCATTGACAATGTGTTGTTCATTCATAATGTTTTATTTACACAGGAACTGTTTGTCAATAATATGATGAAAATACAATATCTTTGGTAGTTATGCTGTACACATACAGTGTACATTTTTTCCATCTCTATAATTAATGAAAATCTTATGGAAGATCTTAGAATTTATTTTAATTTTTAGAAATTGTATTTTGCCTTTTCCTCAGATGGTTGCAGTTAAAAAAACTTGGATCCAGTAAATTTTTCATAAAACCACTCGCTCTGATGCAGCTATAAAAACATCTTTAAGCTAAGGGTATTTTTCAGATGATGCTAAACCAGTAGGACTGTTATTTGTTACTTGTCTATATTGATATTTTTCTGCAAAGGATGAAAACATGTTAGCTTTTAAGTCTTTTATTGTAGCCATCAATCACATCCAAAATATTGATGTTAGCTTGCTGTCAGAATCTAAATTTATTTAGTTTTCCAATAATTAAGTTTAAACATTTCTGGCTTCTTCTTCTTACGCCTCGAGTGCCTCATCTCCCAGTTTGCACATTTGTCTCTCTGCTCGTCTCTTTGGCTGTTCAGCCTGAGGCACCATGACCTTCCTTTGGTGGGGATCCAATAATCAATGAGGCCTCAGCCCCACTGAGAGTTTGCAGCATACTAATCAGCCTAATGATTGATTCATTTGGGGATCAGACACTAAAAGCCACAGTGGATATCTGGTTCTGCAAGTCGGACTATCAAAAAAACCCATGATCAATTTGCAGCTAAATCTTGTCCAATTCACAACGGAAAAGCACCATTTCTTGAACATGTATTTTTATGACATTTATCTCAACATTTAGCTAAGTAACACTTGCCTGACAGGCCCGCGTCGTCCTCACTGTTTATTCCTTCCCCTGCAGCCTTCTCCAGGTTGCTGAGCGATTTGCTGCGTGTGCGGAAGTTTCTGAGCAGGTTGCGGTGCTCCTGGTAGGTGATGGGGGGGCTCTCTGCGCTTACGTGAACAGGCCGAGGTGTGCCGTAGTAATTCCCTAAGGTGGAGGGGGCAGGACAAAGAGGTTTTGCTTGAAGAGAATCAAATAAAGCAAGACAAATACGACTAAAAAATACATTTAATTAGTGAGAGATGCCTAGACTGAATAGAAAAACACCACTTATAATAAATAGAGGAAATCACACAATTTGCTTTAATTTTAAGTCATATCAGCTGCAGATTAGGCTCATGCACTACTGCCATGTCTGAAAAACTACTATCTTTATAAGCTTCCCTTGAGTTCAAACACTATTTTTTTCTCTTTTTTTCCATCTGCTCCAGCTTCTCAAAGACAGAGGAAACCACATCGCTGCCATCTCCCCCTTCTATTTGGCTTTCAGAGGTCCAAAAGGGCTGAAAGTAAACATTAAAATAATGAACTGGACTACAAAGCTCCTGGCCTTCACCATTTACTGCAGTTCCTGCAGGCTTCAGTGAAACCAAAAGCAACGGGTCCGTCAATGTCACACCTAACAAAAGGTGAGGATGACATTTACTGCTCCCATTAACTCATAAATTATGGATGCTAATGTGTAGAAGCTTTTTAATCAAAGGCTGCACTGTGACCCTTGGTGGAGGAGGACATGAGCTGAATCCCACCTGATGTTTCCTATTCAAAATAACCGCCTCCCCACTATTATTGTGAAATTGTCCTTGTTGCAATACATTCTGTTCATTTATGCTTTATTATTATTATTCACTGTTTCTAAATTAGCAAAAAAGAAGGAAAAAGATAAAATGCCTTGAAATAACAGCCAAGTTCTCTTTGAGAGCTATATGTCCCTTAAAAACGAGTCACATCAGCACAATATTGTGTTTCTATCTTATTTGTTCAAACCGGATACAAGCAAAAAGTATGATTTTATGAAACATGCAATATTATCATAAATATCCCTGTAAAACCATTTTGATGCACATGAATTGTAAAAAAGAAAAGAAACATAAATGATACGAGTATGTCTTAGGGCATACAGTAGCCAGGACTTGTCACATCTGATTTAGGCTTTGCGAACATACACAGAAAATCTTACAAAGTTTTTATTTTCTATTTTTAAAACCTTATTTTACTGGATATAAGGCTAACTAACTTACCAGTAACCTTTGAATAAAAATGTAACTACTTGCTTTAAGACATTACTTTTTAAATATGTTGTTGAATTGTTTGATCTTGAAAACATTGTATGTTTTCTATCTATTTGTAATTTTTCTTCTTAGTTTAAATAGAATTTATAATCAGACGTTTTAATGGTGAGTGATCTTGTAACAACAGAATTGCTTGATTTGAGCAAACTGGATAGTTTTATTTTATTCCAAATGCTGTAAATTTGAATTTATCAACAGTACTTAAGTTTGGAATTTCACATACATTTGCATATGATTTTTTAAAACAAGTTTATCTTGAAATGTAGAATTTTAGTCCTACTTTAGGAAAATTATGGTCTAGAAGTAAGAACAGTTGCACTGTTGTTTAAAATTGGGGGAGAAAGTGTATAAATACACCAACTTTAAAGCTATAAAACTTTTTTTTTTTAGTAAAACATGGTCATATTAAGGCATAATATTTCCAATTACCTGAGCAATAAATCTTAAAATAAGTGCTTATTAAAATTTTCAAGGTTTTATTTTATCTCCAGGGGGAAGGTTATCACTACTTATTTAAAAAAAAAAAGACAAATTGGTCAATATTTTACACTTTTGACAAAAGGGCAATATCTTCCATTCTACATGTTTTACTTCCCAGTGGAAGATAATCCTTTCAGTGATTGCTCAGAACTGTTTAGAGACAAAAGATGAACCAATCTCGAACTGCCAGATGTCTCCATCAGCACAGGTTTCCCTTTGTTTCCTGTTCCAACGCTACTGTTTCAGCTGATCACTGAACTCTTCACAGGAGTCAGGACTGATAGTAACACAGACACTTGTGTTGGAAACATGCAGTTCATGAAAAGTAGTACAGCCTGAGTAACAGCAGGACTGGGAAAAGCTTCATTAGACCTAAAACCAAAGATTGCACAGATACTAACAGTATAGACAATAGCCTACAGACAGTATCCTATCTATTGTCAGTAGCAATGATCATTGCAGAGTCAAACTGTGGGTCACGAGAGTAAGGAATCTATATTCCTGCATGTTAATCTTTCTTTCTGTGTCTTCCTATTTTTTTAAATCCCTTTGTTTGCTTTTTGAATGAGCTTTTTATATTTGTTCTTTGCTGCTGCTGTTTGCTCCTCAATTGTTTCATCATATACCTACTCTTGTTTGTCTTAGTGTCCCTTTTTGTCTTCTTTTCTGTCTCTTGCCAGAACTGTCCTTTTATACACTATTGGATTATGGATCCTCCACACTGCAGCACTTTTACCTAAGTTCAGTTAAGTTTTGTCTTAATTTATTTATCTTCCTTTATGCCTTTAGCCCTACATTTCAGTTCTTCATCACTCAGTCATGACAGGTACACCCACAGCTACTCACAAGTTGTGCGTGACCACAATATCAAAGGGTTGTCTGAAAGAAAAAAATTTTGGAATAAAAAGTCATGCTGTTTTTCTGCATGGCTTTCACTATATATATGATCTGAAAAATGAAAAGTTGCTGCTCCCTTCTTGGATTGACTTTAGTCCGAATGTTGCATGCAAAACTTTGACACCACAAAACAAAGGCCACAAGTTTTTTTCTTTGTTTCTGCAATATCTATTTAAAATTTTACAGTCAGAAAGAATCTGCACTAGTTAGAAACAGTGGATGGGACTAGTTTGCCCCAAAATGTGTCAGTGGATAAGGCCTGAAGTTGCATTTCTGGGAAATAGTTTTAATTCAAGCTCACTTATAGCAAATGAAACATGTTTTCTGTAGCTGAATATGGTTACAAACATGGGAACTGGAGACCAGAAAACAGAGTCAAAAGATGCAGGGAAGTTGCAGATATATCAGAACAAACAAACAGTAAGAGATGAATAGTGTAGCCAAAGTGAACCTACACCACTGAAAGGAACAGCAGATTAAGCATGTTAAGACAGAAACATAAGAGGAATTTGTTCTTTGTCTGCTTTAACAAATCGGGTAGTCTGCAGTCACCCATCAGGCTCAAATAAGCACCCAGATTTTCAACTGTTGCACAAAAGTCTGCAGAAAACTCCCTATTAGCACCTTGACACCGCAATTTATGTTAAGCTATGAAAAAAAACCTTTGTTTTTGCTTTTATGTCAATGCAAAGTTGAGGTAATTTTGGAACACAAGTGGTTTGATGTATATATGCACCGATAGATATCACGAGTTAAGATGGAGAAACCTGTGTGTGTTTTAGTATTTGCACACTAAAAGAAAAGGAATGTTTAGAACATGCAGAAATGCAAATGATTTAATAGGTTCAATCGAGAGAAATTTTAAAAAGCTTGAAATGAACTGTCTAATGGGTTTCTTTTCATTAATGCTTTAGGCTAGAAACTCTGGAGTGAATCGTCTTGTTTCAATAAAGAAAAAGTGTGTGTTTAGACAAATCAGGAAATCCACTGTAAATGTGTGCACTTGTTGGGTTTAGAACCTTTTAACTTTGGACATTTTGTGCAGAAAACACTGTTCTCTATCAATAAATTATAACAGATGCACACAGCACTTCACATCAGGCTAAATGCAACCCCATTTCTTCCATCATTTGCACGTTTTAAAAGCTCTACGAGGCGCTTTATATTGTCAGTGATAGCTAGGGGTCAGAAATTCTCTATGGAGGTTACATTGTTTACATATTTTCATGTTATACATTTCACTTACCTGAAACTGAACCTTCCTGAGAACTAATACAGTTTTGGGGAAAAAAAGTCTACAGCAGCTTATTTCAACTGCATCTCTGTTGCTATTATTCACATTTAGCTAAAAAAAGATTTTTAACCTTCCAAAGAGCTAAATAGATTCAGTTCCTGCAGTTACTTATTAAAAACAGTTATGATGCACAGAAAAGTGTCTCCAACCTTTGAACTTTCCACTCTCCAGCAGCGCCCCAGACTCCTCCAAAGAGAAGAACTCCTCGATGGAAACAAAATTGTAATCTACTCCTGAGATTTCTCCATCTCTGGGCTGTCTGGTCGTGCCTGAGACAGAACACATTAGGCTATGCGTCAGAGAGAGTAAAAGATAAAGCTAAAAAACATCAATTAATCAAGGTTTGGCTTATCATTCTGCACTCTGAAACAGCTAAAGGTTGGCAAAGTTTTAGTAAACAGATATTGTATTTGTTCAGAAGTTTGACTTATTAAAATAATATGCAGAAAATGTCTAAACGACTTCATGCAAGTTGAAATTTTGTCAAAGAAACTAAAACTAAAAATGAATTAGCATGAAAACCCCCCCACTATAAATCAAAGGAAACTAGAATGTTTCATACAGTGTATTCACCAGAGGCTCTTTTATCATAAACAGATTAATAACAACTAAATGAAATATGAAAGAAGCGCCTCAATAAAGACCTTTTGTTGTTCTATCACTTTCATATCAGTCAACTAATCAGTGGTCAATCTGTGGTTTTTGATGTTTAGTTTGATGAAAAACAGCATAAAAACATTTATATCTTCAGATCATCTGCGAGTTTGCTTTGATATGGCCCAGATTTCAAAGCTCCACACATTTAAGCACAAGTCCAGGCATGTGGAGTGTAGAATACCACATCCTTTTGTTTGCCATTTAGATGGAAGAGCAATTTTAACGTGTGATTCGGAGTGTAGGGTGACATTGGAAAAGGTCGCCCTCCTCCAACCAGACACGATCACATCAAACCCAATGAAAAGATGCATTTCTCTCCTCCTCCTGGAGGACCACATGTGATGCTCATGTGTGCATTGTGTGTGTGGTTTTGTGGGGGCAGCAGGAGGAAGTCACACCCAGCTACCCTATAAAACCTGTGATTAATGCAACGCCATCCTGGGAGCAGCTCTTGCAGCCACAATGACACATGCAGGACTACAATGAGGATGCAACACACACACACAGAAGAAAATGATAGCTCATACAAAAGTGCAGCCAGCTCGCACATGTAGAACACACACAAAGGACAGCCTCTCCATCAGCCTGACCTCCTCTCTGTTTACTTTCTCAGGCAGCTCTGCAATCTTGTCTAGCTGTGAAGCATCTGTGCTGAAATCCTTCCATAACTCCACATGCTGTTGAGCTTTTCCTAATTTGTGCTATTTCTCCTGAAAGTTGTGTGTTTGGACTCTTCTTTATGATAAAAGTCCCTCCTCCATCCAATGACTTTTTCATAAGTCCAGCATTTTTAATTGCTTTTTTTTTTTTTAGAATTATTCATCACGGTGGTGCATCAACCTCTGCTTTACGCAAACATGTTATCTTCTGTGCTGGATTGCATCTCCACGTTGTACACTCTTAGGCAAACTGAACGTGTTTACATCTATTTAAAGATCTGATCAAAATTCTTCAGATGTCATCTAATGTGAATTACACCTGTCTTTCTCTGAGGAGCCACAGCTAATGTGCTGCAATGCAGGATTAGATTTTCAATGACTGAACCTTTTAAACTAATATCATTGCTCTATACTAGGATGGACTGTTATATAGATATACATATATAAATGTGTAAAAATGATGTGCTTTATATATAGCATCTCAGCAGGGAGACAAAGAATGGATTATTGACATCCTTTTCTTCCCTGCCTGTCCCTGTAGGCGCCGCCCCTGATCTCCTTCAACACGGATGAGGAAGGAGGGGTGAAGAGGTAATTATACAGAACCCTGTATCAACATCCAGGGAGAACTGCCTGTCAAAATCCTTGCACCCGAGTAGCAAACAATGAATCCCAGAGATGAAAAGGCCACAGACAGTGTGCCTGACATGCCGGAGCGAGCATATTAAAATAACTAAATGATGATGCTCCTTATCTCTGACTCACTCTGAAGACAATTACAAAAGTCTTTTATGGTGAAGATGAAGAAGCTGGCGGCCTTGAGACCATTTGTCTCTGAGTCATTCAAGGGCACATGTAAAAATGGGTATACATCAATGGATGGGAATGTTGGGAAAGGGTAAAACAGGGTTCTGACAAGCCTGCAATTAGATCAAAGTGGGGCCATTTTGTAGTAAAAAAAAATATCTATTTACATACTACCTTTCCGTGGAAGGACTAACTACATGACTGTTGCTGTTACACATGTACCTGCTACTCTGAGCTGCGCAGCCAGCATCCGTCTGCCTCAGTATTAGCACACAAGTCCATTAGACTGCAGCCGTCCCCTCCTCCACTTTGGCACTGATCAGCATTTGCTTTTAATTTAATCTCCCCGCTTTAGATTATTGATATTGGACCCTGCATTTACTTAATTCTGTCAGTCATTTCCTTTTAAAGCAATGTCCTCACAACTGAGCTTGAATAATGTTGTTAATGCATTGCCGCCAAATTTGACATCAGTGTCTTCCTGAAAGCCCTTGTGAATTTATATGCTTTACAAATAGCCACATTTTTGTAGAAAACCATCTCAAAACGTAGCTTTTTCTACAAAAAACAAGATATTTCAAATGCTTGAAACGGGGCGGATCTCACCAAAAAATGTTTGAATAATGTACAGAATAACAAGGAGCAGGAAGAACATACTTATGGTCCTGAAGGGGGCCACAATGAGCCACCGATGAAAGCTTCCTCAGCTGTTCCTGGTAAACCCAGCTGCCTTCTCGAGGAAGAACAATTCATAAAAATAAAGGAGGAAAAAATAGCCTCAATCGTCTAAAATGAGAAATGATGGTTTTAGATCCGTCTCTGGATCAGGCTCGTGTGCGTGCGCTTGTATCAGCATGAGAACAACAGCATCTTACTGTGTCGTCTTGGAGAGATCAGAGGATTACACAGCCAGGGGCTGAGCCTGCCTTGTTGTCGCTCTAACTAAATTAAAGCACCCAGAGATGCGAGGAAGTTCGCAAAGTTTAGCAACATGATGGCTCAAGGGCGTTAATGGGTCGTGTAACGCATTAAGTCTTCCAAACAAAAAAAACAGGCTTTCCTTGGAGCTAACTGAAAATGTCACCTGACCTCAAACGCAACAGTTTGTTGTTTTTTATCCTAATAACTTAAGCAACTCAGTCGCAGCATAGCTGATTGCAAAGAAAAAACTGAGAGGGTATCAGTTCCAATTAAAATGTAGTGTCCAGAGAGATGCAGCTTTCGGCCTCTTGCACCATCTTTTGAGCTTTGAACTGGTCTTTGCTGTGTCAGTTATAGTGCAGCGTAGTGGCAGGCTGTGCCATATGACCTACTTCTTGGACTAAAGGAGAGATTAAAAACAACTCCAACCTCCCAGACAAGGTCAGGACTTCACATACACACTACAGGTAGTATGTGTCCTCTGTATGACCTCTTGAGAAGAAAACTGAAGAAGACAAAGCAGACTAGGAAACAGCACGAGAAGCACAGCCACGTCTCCACCGTGCTCCGCTGCTTTTATGCTCTATCTATTTGCAGTGACGTCATGAAATGGGGGATTAAGATAGCAACAGATGCACATAGGAGCTGCCTTTGGCTGCCACTGTGTGCAGTTTGATTCATAATCAAAATGAAAGCGCTTGTAATTGCTTAAAAAAATAGAAAACCTGGTACAGGTAGCTATCGCAGGATTCATTACCAGATTACCACCAGCTATTCAACCCTCCTGTAGCTCAGTGGCAATTTTTTATATCTGATTCTTTCTCATGGCTTACATTTTTTTCTGTCAAAATGACTAATTATAGATTCAAGACAGTTTAGTTTCAATATACTATACTTATTTAATTAGTTAATTAAGTTACCCATGCAGACATGAGGAAGTGAGGAAAGTGGTTAGACATGCCTTAATTCCAATTAACACCAAGATATTCTCATGGCAGCGACAGGAGGTTCACTGTCACAGAATTAATGAGGTCTGTAATGAACAAAAAAGATATGCTCGGCTGAATTATTAACACAAAGCTGAATAACAATTATTTTAGGTTTCACCTGAAACTCAGCTGTAACAGACATTACACAGCGGGAAAGATGCATTAAGATTTTCATGTGGCATCTATAAATATCGGAGGAGACTTACAGGGTATGGCTCGGAGAAGAAGGTTCTCTCTAATCACCTGCTGTAGCTGGCTGTCTATGGAACCAGGTGTGAAGCACTTGCTCAGATATAACCTGAGATCTTTGCACAATGTGGAGCCTGAGGGGAAGAAAAACAAGTGTGGTGTCAAGAGGAGAAAGTAAAAAAAATAAAAAAAGAGGAGATGAGGTGGTGAACAGTAATTTGCTTCGAAGGTGTGATGATCTCTGTTCAGTGTGTCTAAAATAATCATCGTTACTCTTGCAGGCTTACTTTAACACATTTCATTGCAACGCTGACTCTCACATTCACACCTGCTGATCTCTATGCATTGCTTCAGTTCCTGGACTGTATTTTCCTGGGTCTCTAATGCACAAATCTGCAGCGTTGAAGGGAAGGAGCAGATCACTCCGTTTTCTCTCTGTGATCTCTTAATATCACCTCAAGTGTTTTACGGCCTCTGATGGCAGGTCACTTGAGGTTATTGATGGGCCTGAACACATCTTCCGCTTGTCAAAGTGATAGATGGGCGCCGTGTCTGTGTTTCCTGTGCAGCCTGCTGCCTAGCTGTCCACAGCGGTGACACCTTTCTGTCCCCTCTGCTGTCCACAGTGGCTTTCAAGACAGAAAAAAGCCAAATGCTACAGCTTCATTACTGGAGGCATTCATTTGCATACAAGCACGACTGGCCACATATGTTTGCAGCCTATAAATGGAAATGAATATAGCCGGCTGCCACTTGGGAGAAATGGTGGGCTTTTGTTTAACTTGTTATGAAACAGCAGCTATTTTCTAGTCTGTTGAAGAGCAAAATTGAGGCCTGAAAATAGGCCTGCAGCTAAATGAGCCAACAGTGCTTAGGTTTTATGACCATTTTATTCATTCTGCGAGCATAATAGGAATTACAGAAATGCAAAACATGGATATTTCTGAATTTGATCATTCTATGGTGTGGGTCTCTGAATTGAAAGCTGTAAATGCTTCTGGGTTCAGGGTGTCACGTATTTGATAGCTGAAATTGAGGGAGTTGTTGTTGTAGTGGTTGCTGCTGAGAGGTGAGGAAGAGGTGGGCTGTAGCAACCTAGAAAATCAGCTCATCCATCACCTTCCACACCACATTGCAGTTGAGCTGCCCAGCAAGGGCTAGAAAGACTTTACGGCTGACAATGGATCTACCTGCAGAAAAAGGAACAGGAGCAAAGGTCCCCATTTACACCCTCGCTGCCAAATCAGCTATCAATCTGGCGAGGAAGGCCATTAGGAGTCTGAGTCAGGTGACACTCTATTGACACACTGCTTCATTCTGAGCTAGCCTGGCTCTTAACTAGGACCCCTGTTTACAATATCAAGGCCTCTTGAGGGATGTCAGAAAACTGTATTGTATTGTATCTCCGGACATTTTTAACTCTCATATAGAGCACTCACCTTGACATTCACCAACTAACTGACAGGTACAATTCAGAATGAGGATGCTACAAGCACTACACAGTGCTTATGAGGGCCAAGGGAGTCTAAGTAAGCTAGACTGTAATGGATAACTTTGACATGGATGACACTTGCAGTGTGCTAAATATTGTGCAAGACAATTATAGCATGCAGCAAAAACTGCATGTACAAGTTTGGAGGTAAACTAGATTTATAATTTAAAGACCCACTCCAATGAAAATTGTATTTTTGATGTTTTTAGCATGTTCTTGATGCAGTTTTATCATGATGGAGGACAAGTATAAATGAAAAATAAGGCTAAAACTACATTTCTGAATATTTCTGTATTGAAATTGTTGTGAATCTGGAGCAGAAGAAATAATGTTATTTGAAAACGCCTGTAGCTGTGACGTAAGTGCTACAGTTGGTGGACCACAAGCTCCCTGCTCCGCTCCATTCCAGTGCATCTGTATACAAAGGGCTGTACGGCTGGATAGCTCCTACATTGCTTGCTGTTTTTCTTGCACCACTAATGTCAAATTGGGGTTTTGAGGGCCTGTAAGCCGGCGTGAGAGCAAGTTAAAAAAAAAAAGATGGGTAGTCAGGGCAGGTTTACTCTGCACCTACAGTCCCGCCCACAAATCAGAGGTGAATTTCTAATGAACCACTGTCGCACAGCAGAAACTATGTCCTAGAAAACAACACAGGCTTTTTGGTTTTGGCTAGAAATGGCATAATAATAATAAAAAGACCACTGGGAATGCTTTTCAATGGAAATAAAGATAATCGGAGTGAGACTTTAAACCTCACAAAAGGAAATACTTTGCCCAAAATTATGATGTATAAACATAACAGAATGATGTCAGATGTTTTAAATCACCACTTTAAGTTAAAAATGTTTCAGTTTAATTCATGTGTATCCAAATGTCATAATTTAACATTAAGAAATATCAAAATTGACACATTAAAAAAATCTTCATACAAAAACTGTCAAGACTGATGCCTATAGGCTAGGGGTCTGCAATCTTTACCACTAAGAGTAATTTGGGCAAATTTCTTATGAACCGAAACCCAAAGCCACAACGTCCCACTTTACCATTTGGATACATACAATTTGTGGCCATTAAGTCTTTTATTCATAAAATGTAGCGTTTAGATATTTACAATAATTGAACTAAAACACTATTTATTTTTCTATTTGTTAAACTTTTTTTTTTTTACTTTAGACAGTACACTTTAGACACACAAGTTATTTTCAAAATAAAATACATCTTATGTCAAATGACTAAATAAGGAATTCTTTTTCAAAACATTTGCATTTTTCCTAAAAGCCAAAGAGCTACAATGGGGAGATAAAAGCCATCTGTGGATCCTGAGCCTAAGGTCGCAGACACCTGGTCTCGGCTGATTAAGAACTTGGGCAGGCCTACTTTTGGTCACACAACAATTAACATTAGCATCACATGTAATTTCAGTTGCTTTTACTTAATTATAACTTCAATACTGCCCAACTATCTAAGTTAACTAACTCCTAAAAAAGTTTTGTGTTGGAGTGCTGAGCCATACCTGGTGAGACAGTTTTGATACGAATAGGATGAGGACAAGAGTTGAGGACCCCACGAACATCTCCTAATGTCATCCCTAGTACTGGCGTTCCCCCAATTTCTAGGATGATATCGCCCACTGTGAGGCCTCCCCCGTGAGCCGAAGTGACAAAAGGAAACTCTCCATAATCGGCTCCTCCACCAATGGCAATCCCGAGCTCTGACGTGCCGAGCAAAGGCACAAAACTGTCTTGCACTTTGGAGCGCCAGTGTAGTTTCTTCCCGGCTGTCTTAGACATGGCAAACGAGCTGCAGGAAAACAAAACAAGAGGACAGGGTAAGATAAAGAAGAAAAAGAATCAAACTGTCAGTTACAGAACAAGAACCGGGAATAAGTGCCTGATTTGATGTTGTTTGACCTTTGCCAGTTTAGAGTCTGAGAAGTTTCACATCGGAAGGTATCAAACTCGTGAACAATTCCCATGTCAAAAGTCTAGATTTTCTTGAAATTCAGGAATAACACCATATGTTGGAAAAACATCTTTGTTTTATGCAAACACATCGCAGCACAGCAACAACTGTCCTGTGACCGAATCAAAGCAGCTTTCCCTCATGCCCACGGTGCTTGTAGAACTCCAGCATTTTGTTTATGTGTAAACAGGCGACACAGGATTACGTCGACCAGCACGCAACAGTTTCATGGGAACTCCGTGTTAACACTGCATGAACATATGAAGACACTTTTTAAATGCTACTCACCATACATACATTATTACCTCACAAAGAAAACATTTCATAGATGTGTCTAAATAATAGAGGTTTGCTTTTTTTAAGCACAAAAAATATCCTTGTATCGTCTGCTCGGACACAGTTCAATAGGGATGTCTATGTCAGTGCTAATTAAAACTACCTTAAAGGTGACAAGTCTTACAGCAAGGCTGTTTGATGCTTAAGCGTGAAAACACTGTGTTTTCTTGCAATATGCTTCTTGAAGAGCAAAGGTGAGCGTGCGGCGCCTTGATGTTGCTAACATGGTGAAGATTTGCTTCAGTCAACCATGACTTGACAACTGAGGTGCAAGACAATAATTTCTCTGACATGATTAGAGCTGCAATCACCTTAACACGCATGACAGCGGAAAAACATGTCAAGCTGATCAAAAAAGGAAACAAAAAGAAAGTGAAACAAAAGACCCTGTTAGAGGAAATCTGACATTCTGAGGAAAAAGATCAGATAGTTGCTTAATGCTTTTCAGTTGGTGTTCAGTCATTGTCTGATGTTAAATCTGTTGGCCTATATTTGTTGATTTAAGAACATATGTTTATGAACCTGACATTTTTTGTGGCTGGTACCTTTTTGTCATAACACTGAACAGTTGTTTTATTTTCACATGTGATCCTAGGCTACAACGTTGATCCCCACATTGCTCCTGGTGGTTATAGGTAGTGCCAGTGCTCGGCAGTGGAGCCGCCATCAATGTGTGAATATATATGTGAATGGAAATGTGACTAAAAATCGCTTTTGGTCTTTAAGGTATTACAGCACTTTATAAGTATGTGGCCATTAAACTTAACAATTTGTCAGTACTGACTTGGCACTAAACATTTAGCATAAAAAGACTAGTTCTAGTTTTCTCTTGTGATGACAAGGCTAGAAATCGAATATGGGTTAGCACAGGGGTCTGCAACCTGATGCTCTAGAGCTTTGGGCTCTTTGGCTTTGAAGAAAATGCTACCAATTTGAATAATTAATTGGGTTTGTGGTTTTGGTGAATTTTGTCATAGTTAATTGGGTTTTGTCATTTATTTTTAGACTTTTTATGTGTCAGATAACTGAGCAAAATTAAAGTAAAGGGTTTAGCATGAGAATAAGATGATCTTATTGCATTTAGAAGTGTAGATTATTTAAAAAAATTGATTCTACACTATCGTTGTTTAGATTCTATAGTAAGAAAAGAAAAAGGATGAAGGTGCGTCAAAGTCATAAAGATAGAAAATGGCATAGTTGACTTTATTTAATTTTGAGTTTAAGTAAATTTGTTGCTGCAAGATGATCTTGTTTAAAACCGGGTGTATTTTATTTTGAAAGGAAGTCATATCGGCTCTTGCCAAAAGTGAAAGGTTAAAATTGTTACTTATAGAAAAACTCAATGTGACTATAATTCAACTGAAGAAAATATTTGAAAGCAATCTTTTAAAAATGATACTCAATGAGCCTATCTTTATTGATCACAGAAAGTGATGAGCTTAGCTCATAACCAACACACCTTTTGTAAGTAGAGACAGACATGTCATTGGGCAAAACCTAGCACAAAAACACTTAATTCAGTTTTACAATTTAATCCTGGACTAGGAAGCAGATTATATTTTAGATCTGCAAGATTTAGCCAAAATCTTCTTAAAAGAGTAACCTGTTTAATCTAGAGGCACTCAACTCTGTGGGCCTTCCATTGCACCTAATAAAATCAATTCAAGGAGTCAGAAAAGGGCTGGATATATCTAATAAATTCCATTTGAATGACACCTCAAAAGGCAGATATGACAGATATCTACCCTTGTACTGCTGAGCTCCAGAAATGATGTCCCTAGTGGTTTATTTACACTGAAGTTGACAAATGAGAGCAGTGGGTGTAGCAAAATTGAAATACTGTGAAAGCAGAACCATGTAACAATGAAATATGAATCGTTATTATTTTTTTGTACTTTGAGAACAATCTCAGAAAAAAGGGTGAGCCCAGAGGTCAGAGAGAAATCATGAGGCACAACACAGCCGGAGGTTGGCACAGGATTTACTTGTTTGACCTTGCAGATATGTAGCTTGGTAAAACAAAATGAATCGTTAGAAAAAGTTACAGTTTTGTTGCATGGGAGGTAATTCTCCAAAAACCAAGATCAAGCAGTGAGTGTACCTTAGCCCTATGTTTTGAGAACTTCAAAAGCTTTTAAATAACCACTTTGAAATAAGTCACACAGTTTCCTGCAGCCTGAAGTTATGCTCATCACGTCATCCCTGCCAAACAGTGGCCTCAGTCCCTCTCTGTCTACCCCACTGTGAAACCTTCTGCAGCAGAGCTGTCAACCTGCCTCCCTAAAGCCAGCCAGCCAGCCATCTGTGCAAACACAACACTGACTAACACTCCATAAGTTAAAGATTCTATGAAGGAGGGAAAAAAAGCAAGAGAAAAAATATTTACTACTACTACTAATTTCAGTGAAACATATTGAAAAAATATAATCTTCTCTATGTTTTATGTATTCATTTGTGTGGCTCTTAACTCACACTCATGTCGGAAAACATTTTTTCTGGAGTCATTTTGGTCTGAAAATTTCAAAGCAAAATTATCATAATCTCTCCTAAATTGACAAAATTTAAATTTAAGCTGTAAATAGGGGCGTAAAGAATCATTTAACAACTATTCAGTTCATAATTCATCTCATAATCTGTGGCTGACGACACGATTCATAATAGTCGATATTGGTTCATTTTGAATGATCCGATTCACTGACCTAAGATTGATCCAAGACATCTTTAGCCAAAAATCCAACCAGTGAGACTCAGAGATAAATACCCTGGTACTGAACAGTGCAGGTGACGTTTTCTAGATTCCTTGTATTTCTTTCCAGACAATCAAGTTTAAATTATTTATGTGTACAAACAAACAAATAAACAAGAATTAATGTCAAATCCATTCACGTTTTAGTTTCAAGTCAATTAAATCAATTCATCATTTCCCCCCCTTAGCTATAAATGTACCATATATAATCTTATCTTATTTTCCTTTTGGCTTTTCTATTCTCTTCAGGGATTGCCTCAGCAAATCAGCTTCCTCTGTATCTTACATAATCTTATATAATGTTTTATTTCACATGTTAAACAGTCATTTTTATTTTTACTCTCATCTTTGCATGAGAGTTGAAAATTAATTTTTTGTTTTTTTTTTTTTGTTATAACTAAGCCATTGGAGTTTAACCACTTGTAGCAGTTCCTCACAAGATTTGTGCCAACTGCCCATTGCTGAACCTCAAAATGTGAAAATATTTCAGAATAAACCTTTTAGTCTACAGTCACAATGTATAGTATTTTTTGTAACTCAAAAAAGCCTACAGTTATCAGGGGGTCAAAAAATGTGGAGAAACATACCAAGCACACTAGCTGTAATGAACAGAGCTATAAAGACAGTTTGGAAAGAGTTCTGTAGTTTCACATCTCTATTATATAATGACCAGTGTGTCTGAATCTGTCAAAAGGATACATTGACCTAAAAATGGGGTAGGAGGTGATCATTTCCAAAAAATGTATTCTCCTGTGGACCACCCCTTTTTCTAATACCTCTATAATCTTCATCTCTTCATCCATCATTAGGAGATTTCTCTGAATTTGTCAGTAGTAAAGATTAAAAAGCTGAAAATAACACAGCTTGCGAATTTGAAATATTTATCTTTAACTAATGAAACTACATTGTGTGTCTGGAAAATATTCATGAAGTCAAAATGTCATTTGAGATGAGTTGTTATTTTGACCTCCTGTTTTTTTAATGGGGCTTTAATGAGGTGCAGTCTTTTTTTCTTAAGGCTTATAAAGAAATGTAAGTGAAGCACAAAAGCTTTTTTATTGAATATCTAAACTCAGACTAAAACACTGCACGATCTGCCTCCATTTAGTGATTTCATAAAGCAGAATATAACAGTAGGAACACAAACACAATGAAACCCATCTCATCCTTTTCTGGAACAAGGTTTAACCCACAGCCTCAACAGTCAGATGCATGTTTGACCTCTAGATAGATCAAACTTTGTAAAAAAAATCTTGTCTGAAACACAACTTTAAACTGAAAAAAATAAGTAAATTGTAGAGTGGATTAGAAACAGCTGCAAACATGAACAATTCTGGCTTTTTACAACAAAAAAAAGAACTTACTTTAAAGTAAACCGTAATTCTACAAGTAATTCCTCTACTGTTGTAGTCTCGTCATTAAAAAGTTATTTTTGGGGGGTGTGTATCATTTAATCATTCTTTCATCTAAAACCTTTTTTTAAATTATTATTATTTGTTTGGTTTCCTTGGCGGAGGCTGGGAAGACTAGGACGCGCTTGAGAGATTATCTCTCTCAGCAAGCCTGGGAACACCTCGGCCTGGGAACCCCCCCAGAGGAGCTGGAGGAAGTGGGCGGGGCGATGGAAGTCTGAGCATGCTGCCCCCACGACCTGGTCCTTGGTAAGCGGAGGAAGATGGATGGATGTTTGTTTTACTTGTTTTTTTTTTTTCCTGAATTTTTGTGTCCTTCTCTTGTCTTAATAAAGTTATCATCAATGAATTGATCCACATTATTATATAATTTCTAATGATATGATATTAAACATACACTGACCAAAAATATAAACGCAACACTTTGGGTTTTGTAAATTGATGGAAATGAACAATCACTAATTATACACACAATCTAAATGAGTACAAATATGTGAACAATCACTAATAATACACACAATCTAAATGAGTACAAATACACTGACCAAAAATATAAACGCAACACTTTTGTTATTGCTCCCATTTTTTATGGTATGAACTCAAAGATGTCAAACATTTTCCACATACACAAAATAACCAGTTCTCTGAAATATTGTTCACAAATCTGTCTAAATCTGTGATAGAGAGCACTTCTCCTTTGCCAAGACAATCCATTCCACCTCACAGGTGTGGCATATCAAGATGCTGATTAGACAGCATGATTATTGCACAGGTGTGCCTTAGACTGGCCACAAGAAAAGGCCACTCTGAAATCTTCAGTTTTGTTTTATTGAGGGGGTCAGGGGACCACCATTTGCCTCATGAAGTGCGGCACATCTCCTTCGCATAGAGTTGATCAGGTTGTCTATTGTGGCCTGTGGAATGTTGGAAAAAAATGGAAGCAATAACAAAAGTGTTGTGTTTATATTTTTGGTCAGTGTATTTGTACTCATTTAGATTATGTGTATAATTAGTGATTGTTCATTTCCATCAATTTACAAAACCCAAAGTGAGCAATTAAAAGAAAAATTGAAATCAATACACAAAGTCAAGGGTTTTGTGGGTTTATAGTCATGTATGATCAACCAATCATACCAAACAGGTGCTAAGGATTATCAGTGATGCACATGAGTTGAAACCCAGACATGAAGTGAAACAGCTGTTTAGGAGGATTAATACTAGTAAGGAACACCAAAACTCTGCTAACAAACTGCAGTTGTTAAGGACAGTTGCTTATCATGGCAACAAGACACAAGATTGTTCTACTGCATCGGCAAGGTCTCTTCCAGACAAAGATTTCAAAAAGACTGCAGTACGAAGATGTGCTGTTCACGTGCTTTTGAAGAAGAATGAAGAACTGGGGTTCAGAAAAATGACAGCAGGTGCACTGGGCTGATGAGTCAATATTTAAAATATTTGGCTGCAGCAGAAGGCACTTTGGTCATTGAAGGGCTGAAGAAGGTGCAATAATGAGTGTCTGCCGGCAACTGAACCATGGTGGAGGTTCCTTTAAGTATTGTGGCTGCATTTCTACAAATGGAGTTGGAGATTTGGCGTGGATTAATGGTGTGAAACACATACTTGTGCAATGAGCAAAACCATCAGGGTTGTGTATGATCTGCCCCAAATTTATTCTGTAGCAGGAGAACAACCCAACAACAAGAATGGTAAATGGTGTATGCTTAGACAGCTCAAAGCACTGTACAGTTACAGTCCCATTCACACACACTGATGGGGGCTCCGCTGCCAAACACAGGCGCCAACCTTCAGTATAACCAACAGAAACAATGTGGGGGTTCAATGACTTACACAAGGACACTTTGCCACGTGGGTGTGGGAATCGAACCTACGGTCTTCCAATCAGAAGTAGCACTGGAAGTGGTTGTATGACCCCCACAAAGCCCTGATCTCAACACCATCAAATGTGTCTAGGATTACATGAAGAGGCAGAAGGATGTGAGAAGGCCTTACATCCACCGAGGATCTGTGGTTAGATCTCCAAGATGTTTTTCCAGCTGGAATTCTTCAATGCATGTAAAAAAATGGAAAAATCATATTTATATAGAATTTTTAAAGCTTGACTTGTGTTTTGTTTTTCTAGGATTTTTGATTCTTTGTGACTATTTATGGATTTTTTTAACAATAACAAACAAACTAATGTTTTTGTATGTTCAAACTCTCAGTTGGCATTTAAGCCCTCCTGTCTCGATCAACTAAATGACTTAGAGAGCTGCATCTGTGGACTGATGCACGTTTTTCTTAAATAAAACCTATCAAATAATAAGGAAAATGTAGAGAGTATATTAAAAGCAAAGTGAAATCAAAAGATTTTAAGCAGCTCTTTTAAGTATTTGATTTAAATTAGCGAGGGAGGTTTTTTTTTTTATTATTTTCAATAATTGAACCAACCACTAGTCCAAAAAGAACCAGGTGGTAAGTTGGACACATCCTTTAAAATGAACCAGTGTGGTTCGGCCACACCTCGTTCTGATTGTGCGGCTCCACTGACTTGAGCAGGCAATGCTTACCACTCCACGTCAGCTTTCATACCATTCAAAATGGACGATCATGATTCATTGGATACCAAATTAGAAAGTGCCCCCGAGTGCCGGACAAGTCACCAGCATTTTTTCCTTTTCTGTCAAAGAAAAGGACCGACTCTATGATACCATCAAGTAAAGCTTGTGTTGGCGAAATGGCCAATGCGGCATCAGGCAGCGCATCATTTCAGTCTAGATTTTTTCATGTGTCTTTATACATTACAAAAAACTGACCTTGGCATGACTGTTAACCAACCAGCTTTCATCGCGAACATATTTCAAAAGAGTCATACAGTCAAAAAATTAAAGGATTTCTAACCATAAAAACATCAGAAGCGGTTATGATGTGTGACCTTTACGTCAGGAAAGAGCTGACCATCGTCATATTTCACTTCCTCCTCAGCAGAGCTCAGAATCTTTAAAGATCCAAACAATGACCTTCTAGAGTAACTTCAAACCACCGTCTACCAAGGGTGAAAAAAAAATAGAAAAACATCCTCCTGCTATTCTTAGAGACAGTTTTTGCACCACTCTCTTATCAAAAGGCGTATGCTAAAGGCTATTATGACTCAGTGTATAGTATAAACAGCCGTGCCACACAGTTGTCTGTTTGAAAATGACTCTTTGGCCTGAACTAAATGAACTCATGCTTGTGTTTGGCTAGAGAACAAATGCAATAATCTAAGTTAATTATGCACTTTTTTTTCTCTTGAAAAAAAAAGTAAAATTATGCTTCGGGATTAACTTTCACAAATAATTTCAACTTCTGCCCTACAACTGTATCCTTATCAGGCAACACTGGTCCTACCCAATTAAAATCTTTGTGGTGATTAGTCCAAAAGAGGCTGAGGCCATTTTGCCTCTGGAAGCTGGTGCTCACAAGCAGAATATCTATATTACGAGACAAATTAGCTACACAGTTATTTCAGGTTGGATCTCGGGGGTGTTCATTTATTAAAGTTAGAGATGAGCTTTGTTACAAAGCTCAATAATTCAATGTCAACTTGAGGTAAAACAGGAAGGACGAAAAAGGAAAGCTACCGACATTGGGAAGCAGGAATGTCTTAAAAGACCTTCAAAAAAAAGAAATTAATCAGCAAAAATCCTCAATTATGGCAATTAATAGCTTAATTTTTCTGACTCAGTTGACAAGTCCGGAAAAGAAAGATATTTAAACAAATGAATTCAGTTCAGTAAACTTCAGTGTGCACACCCTTCTTACTCTTTTGATTTATTTGTTTTTAAATTTACAGCAAAAACAAAAAATATTTCTTAAAATACTTTTTTTAAAGAGAAAAAGGCAGAATAATATGGTCAAAAATATATTACTGAAATCTGTGATAAAACACTTAAGGACACGGTAGAGTTAACTCATTAATCTGCTTGTTGGAAAAATCAAACATAAAAATATATTTTCCTGTCAGCGTTTTGAAAATTAACTTCTCACTCCTGGCTGGTTATTTTTTTTCCCCCCAATCACTCTGCAGTTAATAAACCTCTTGTGCAGCCTGAATCCTTCCAAGATTAACAACTACAGGCCAAGTTTGCCTCAAAGCTAACCCTTTTTGCAGTCCCACCTTCACCTTGAGCTCTTCTGCCACACTTGCAGCACATCCCATCATCATCTTACAGCTCTGATGCATTTTATGCATCATACCTCATGCACAATTCCCTGTTCTTTAATCCTGATCATAAATCTGAGTGTGTCATTAGGAGTGCCACAGGGTTCGATTCTTAGACCCCTGCTGTTCAATGTTTACATCCTCCCTTTGGTTTGTCATGTATCCTTTTTTGGACTACAAGGTGCCCGCATAAGTCCCAGCAGCCAAAAAATACTTAACAAATAAGAAAAAAAAATCATACGTTAGTCGCACTGGAGTATAAGTCGCACTTTTGAGAGAAGTGTATTTGACAAAGTATGGGAACAAAAACGGACATTTTATCTTGAAAGACAAATTATAATAATCTAATAGATAGCAATTTTAGACTGAATATCTCCACGCTCCACTACTGTAACACATTGATGCTTATTTAGATTCATGAAACGTAGGAGGAATCTAGTATTAGTGCAACATATGAACAATTATTCAGATAACCAAAATATAAAGAACATGCAAAACAAATCAACTAAACTCTTTGTATCACTTCAAATCACTAAATTCATTAAATTCTTCATCCTCTGTTGGAACAAATCCACCAAGGATTAAGCGCATTGACTGTATAACTGGACGCATTGCGTGTGATGTCACCCATGCTTCTGGTCCCACCATCTTCCTCTGCTTATCCGGAACCGGGTCGCGGGGGCAGCAGACTGAGCAGAGATGCCCAGACTTCCCTCGCCCCAGCCACTTCCTCCAGTTCCTCTGGGGGGACCCCAAGGCGTAGTCTCTCCAGCGTGTCCTGGGTCTTCCCCGGGGCCTCCGCCCAGTGGGATATGCCCGAAACACCTCTCCAGGGAGACGTCCATGAGGCATCCGGACTAGATGCCCGAGCCACCTCAACTGGCTCCTTTCGATGTGGAGGAGAAGCGGTTCTACTCCGAGCTCTCCGCGGATTGCCGAGCTTCTCACCCTATCTCTAAGGGAGTGCCCAGCCACCCTACAGAGGAAGCTCATTTCAGCCGCTTGTGTCCTTTGTCATGTTTGAACCAGATGTCCTCGGTAAGCCATGATTGGTCCGTCTACATTTCTCTGGCAATTACTCTCTCCAATAAGGAGTGAGCACGCTAGAAGGCCACACCCCTACCACTGACAGCGCGCTAGGGAGAATCTGTCAATCAAATGCTTCAAACGTTCGACACAGGGCCACCTACTTTTATTGAGGCATCTGATTGGGCAGTCTATAATTTGAATAACCTGCGCTAGAGTAAAAATATCATTAAAAAAGATTAGGATTAGCAAGAACGTATTAGTAAAAGGTAGTAGAGCAGGAATGGTTTTTTTTTCTGATTAACATAAAGACTGAGTAATGGATGCTAATTTCTCAATAGAAGTCTATGGGATTTCAGCTTTTTCAGACCAGCTGGTACTTCCTATTTGGAACGCGAGGGGGTGATGGGTTGTTCATCCCAGTTCCTATTTTACTGTCAGCGGTGGTTCTTCTTCTGCATTGCTGTCAGTGGCAAATACTGATACCCACATCTACACGGCCTCTAGTGGTTGTTGCTTTTTTTTTTAAAATTATATATAAGTCACACCTGAGGATAAGTCGCACCCCCAACCAAACTATGCAAAAAAAAAAAAAAAAAAAACTTGACTGGTACTCCAAATAAATACAACAGATGACACTCGATTTAAAATACTGCAATCTTGTAGTTTAATTTCCTGGTTTTTATTGATCTTAATTTTTTTTCTTTTCATTGAATCTTCTTGCATGTGGCCAAAGCACTCCCATTTCTATAAATCGCTTCGACTTTCCTGTGAGGACATGGGGTACTATACAAAGAACATTACCTTGCCTTTAATAAAAGAGTTGTGTGTGTCATAAACCAGCTGGTGAGGAAAATGCTTTACGTATAGATTGATGATTAAATGAAAAAAAAATGCACAATGCTTCAAAGATCATTATGATCATCCTGTTTTGGATCAAACATCCACATTCTAGCTTGTCAAAGCAGCCCTGATTACTTCACGGTCCTTGTATTGATAACAGGCGCATAGCGGTCAGAGAAAGCACCGGCTGTCAGCTCTTGTGATCCTCCACGTGCTCTCTGTGTCTTTCTAGACGCCGACCCTCATCCCCATCAAAGCCACCTCTCAGCTCGCAGATCACTCGCTGACATGATCAGCTTTGACCACGGCAGACTTTGGTAAACTTTTCCCGTTGAGGATAAACTTTTAACACAATGGTATGTTTGGGCTAAACTCTGCATTTCTCTTGCTGATTATGTAATTCTGTGGCCGCAGATTGTTTTCTTTGCCTTAAATGAGCAATCAAATTGGTAAGTGCTCATAAAAGCATTGAGCTGCTTTGACATTGTGAAACAAGGCATCCTCTCTCATCCACATTTGTTTCCGCTCTGGAAGGATTCTACTGTAATGAAATTCGCCTGCTCAATTAACTCAGGCAGAGTGCTGCATGAACTCATGTGAGCTTACTTTGTATTTCATGCATGTACACTGAGAAATGAAGAAAAGGAATTGCTTTCTTTCTTAAATGTGAAGTCTGGTGGATATTGATAGACTGACTGTGTGCTTTGTCAGCTGAAATGTGCCCTGCATGCCAAATACTACAATTGTTGCATTACAGGGAAAATATAAAAACAATATTTTAATGGAGGACTTGATTACTTAATGACTTCCTTTTTAAAGCTGTTCTCAGATTTTAAACAGCATTTTCAGCATTTTCATAATATTTTCTATGATTTCCCTTGATTTTTCTGCAGATCAACCTATCTCAATAAAGATAACAGTGTTTATATAAATTTTCCTTTTTTCTATTGAACTAAATATACTTTAAAATTAACTCATCCAGGGAAAAACATCACTTTTTTACTTGAACATTATGCAGATAAACTGTGATTGGTAGATGGTCAATCCTAAATATCAAAATAATGGTTACCTCCTTATTAATAATAATTTCAGCTTTCAACATTTTGTAAAAGCTTTTTAAAAGAATCATTTTCTTATTATAAAGGCGCTTTTCCTTTTCACAGCATTTCAAAATAAAAAAGGGGATGGTTTTCTAAACATTTTTTGGCAAAATAAAAGATAAATGTCGACAAAAATCAAAAAAACTTTTAAGATAAATGACCTAGCGCAGTAAACACCCTTTTTCCTCCAAATTACTTGCAATACTGCACACAGCTTTTGATTCTTCTGCATCCTCCTAGAATGGTGTTGAGGGTTAGGCAGAATTTATAGCTAAAAATAGCCAAATAAGGCACCTTAAATAACCAAAAGCCTTAAAACTTGATCAAAGCTATAGCTCACAGACACGAAACGAACAGCAGAGATTCTCCCCATCCAGACCCGACCACCTCATCCCACATATTCATGCCCTGACCTCTCCCTCTTAGCATCTACACCGGGCCATAGAAGCTTCACGGGGTGTACTAAACCTCCCTGATGCTCACTCACGTCAAATCTAGGGCACGAGATTGCTCAACACAAAACAGACCGCAGTGACAGATTTAGAAATAAAAGATTAAATGGTTGCAAGCTGAGAAACACTAAAAAAAGAAAACACAAATCTCCTCCTGTCATTTGCAGATACATTTCCTCTCCTCTTACACACTCAGCGGACAAACTTAATCCATGAAAACCTGGTAAAAAAAAAACATAAAGTCAAAAAATCCTAAATCTACTCCAGTTGGCGATTTTATCTAATTACTGGTAAACGCCACTTCGGTCCCGAACATAAAAGGAGAGCAGGAAAGATTGGTTTAGCATCTGTCAACACTTGTTTACTGACACAGACACACCTGACAGAATGACACCGGCTCCATGATGTGCCTCTCGGGGAAATTGTATATTTAGAGTTACAGGATCAAGGTCAAGGCAGGGGCATATTAGTAGGACGAGTTGCGTTGTGTACACTCTACGCTTTCCAAGGTGCAGCCCAGTGACAACAGGTCGTCCTTTACCAAAATATATTAAGCCCCTCACTGTGATCCTAGATTAGCTCTCATCAGTAGGAGGGAGCAGTTTAATTAAACAGAGCAGATTGGCTCCACAACAATTTGTGGATAGGCCGAGAGGGACGAGCCGCAGAAATGATTACAAGAAAAAAAAAGTGAGAGGGTAAAAATAGAGAAAAAACAATTGAAAAATGAAAGTGAATTCACTTAAAATGAGTGAAATCACAAAAACAAAATGAATAATTCAGAAGTGGAGGGAGGGGAGGTTCAGTTTGCTATAATGAGCATTTTTGAGAGGTCGAAGTATGGTAACCTAAGCAGGCCTTCAAGTGTGTGTGTGTGTGTGTGTATGTTTTTGTGAGTGTGTGTTCAACAGACATACTGCTGATTCAGTCGGGATGGGTGAAGGTGACCCGAGCCTTCCTCTACTGCCTGTCTCTCCACCTGATATTGATCCCAGTTGTCCAACTCAAATCTGAGTAGAGAATGCATCCTCTGCTTTACGGACGTCTCAACTAAAGCGTAAATCACATCATCATCATCATCATCATCATCATCGATTTGCCACCACAGTCGGAATACGCCACATACATTACCCACATTAACAACTCGCATTGAATCTGCAAATGTGCAGGGCCCATATTTGCAACTAGAGTGCATTGTTGTTTAGATTTCACACAGAATTGAGGAAGAACTAAGAATAGAGCAGGCTACAACCACAGAATTCAAATGCAGTGGCTGGGAGCAAAGGTTTGGGCCACAGATGGGGAAAGTGCCTGCATAGCTCTGCACTGTCAAGGGTAAATGGCCTGCCACGCACAAAAACACGCACGTACATAAGTAAATGCGAGCGCCTGTGCACACTTTCACCTCACCTTAAAGCGCATCATGAATATGCATGTTGCTGAAGGACGCAGGAGGTACATAATTAGACAATCAACAACTCCCAGATGAGATGCATTACTACGACAGCAGGTAAGTTCACCTCACATCATCCTCCTCTCTTTTCAGCAGCAAAAACAATAAAGTGCTGGATGTTCAAACTTGGACTGAAAAGTGAAACAACCCTAAGAGGATTGCTTAGTGAAACCTTAAAGTCACAGCTTTCTTTAAGTGAGGAGCTCACGAGTGACATGCATCTCTTCTTCTGACAAATTTCTCATTTGCAGTGTTACCTTGATTGCGCTCTAAATCCAGAGCAGCACACAAGTCAGGGTCAAGCATCCATCACTTGTGTAGGGGCACACCCTAAACAAACAGCAACACAAGCTGTGCTGCAACTCACAGCTGCCTTTGGTCCATCTACACTCTGGAGTCAATCTGGTTTTCCAGCCACAAATGGCTGCAGGTGCTCTTCTGTTTAGATTTTATTATGGTAATCTCTGGATCTGGAGATTGAAAAATTAGGGAGGAAACAAAGAGAGATCTAACTTTCATGCATGAGCACAATCACGCACGTGATGTCCAGCTGTTTAAGAAGCTTCACAACATTGTGGTGATCCCATGCAAACTTCATTTATTGCATTGCCCTGCACACAAGCTTATGGTTTCTATGCACACACTACACTGTCAGCCAGCACACCCTCTCCATTCCAAACACAGGCGCACACTTTTGGACAACACATTCTCACATTTCTTATTTTCAGACAAAATACTGACCTGCCCTGTCGCTGACACACGCACATTCTCTTCAAGCAGTTCAGCCTTTCAAAGAGGATCCGTTTGAACGCGTCTATATACATTGACCCGGCTGAGGTGAAATAAAGAGCCAGCACTTAAACAAATACGAGTTGCGGGGTTAAAAGACAAACAGAAGCGGCGGCGGCGGCGCCTGATGGATGCGTGAGTGCGAGGATGAGGAGGGCTCTGACCGCAGCCGGTCCCAGAGAAAGTCAGACACGATGTGCGCGGCGGCTGACGGGATTCGAGATTTGGACCACTAGTGATGCTCTGAGAGCTGTGCTGCTGGAGAGTGAGGGAGCGGAGAGAAAAAGAGGCACGTGCACGCACAGAAACATGCGCGCGCGCTCACTGCTGGGCAAATCTGACGGCGGCCGCTCATAATTTCCAGCAGCTGCTGCACTGCTGTGGGCAAACTAGTGTCGGAAATGAGTGATGGCGCTCAAATGCGTCACTAGAACTTGCGCAAAAGTCTTTTTTTTTTGTCTGATATGCAAATCACTTACCTTCATATTCGCGCTCTCCATGTCAGGTCTTTCTCCCTAAGTGTCAAGTCTTCAGATCACAGGGGGTTTCTTCCAGAAAAGCTATTTTAGTCGAGCCAATAACTGACGCCCAATTAAGAAAATTAAAAATTGCATTAATTAGAGTGAGTGAGGGTGTCGGAGAGTGGAGGCAGGCGAGATCAAGCTGAAAATATACCAAGGTTGACGCCTCACTGTCCTTAAATGCGATCTTGTTCTGAAAGAACAATCCACATGTCTCATGTTTGAAGGTTATCTCGAGAAGTTCCAGAACACAAAGGGGAGGGCAGGAAAGAAAAGAGTTCAAGTACCGCCCCCTAAAACAGTCTGTGCACTACCTGCATCTGTGGTATCACCTTTCGCTGTAAAGTCTGACTTAAAGGCAGGAAGGCAGACATAATGTGAAGGCTTGTTAAAACCAGATCATCCATCTATCCAGTCCAAACAGGCTGATAGTAAACTCGTGCTATGTTCGTTCTAAACTACAAAGAAGCAATGGGAGAAAGATGTTAAATCTTAAAATTAAGTTTTAAAAATCAAGTTTAATTTCTGATGAAATTATGTTTTGGTGTGGCATTTTTCTCATGATGGTGGACATAAAGAAAAAGAAGAATAAAATAGCATTTCTGAGTAGAAATAGTTGTGAATTAAATATGGAAAAAATATGTTCAAACAACACCATGAACGTCTTTGTTTTCCCCGTCTGAGCTGGCATCTGGCTCAAAACTGTACAGTTGGATACCTTCAATATTGGTCACCATTTTTGTTGCAACTTTATTGTTTGGTTAGGATTGAGAGGGGCGGTAAGCGGGAGAGAGTAAACAAAAGGATGAAATGAGGACAGAGTTACCCTGCTCCAAAACATACAAGTCACAAGTCATAAGTGAATTTCTGATGAAATACTGCCGCTCTGCAGAAGCTATGTCCTAGGAAACGACACAGATTTTTTTGAAAATTCCCATAAATGACATCATCATAAATAAAAGATCACTGGGAATGCATTAACAATAGATTAAAAAATTATTGGAGTTGGGACTTTAAATTATTAAATGAATCAATCAAACTGGTTAGATTGATCAAAAATTGTCTTCTATTTTGTGATCAAGGGGTCCAAATGAGCGACAAACGACTTGATCTGAAGGTCTAGATTACTTTTTTTTACTTTCTTTTTTTATTTTAAGCATCTAAAAAACATTCAAAAGATGCTGAATGTTTGTGTATTTGTAAAATGTTTTACTCTTTATGGTTTTTGTATTTAATATAATTATTAAATCACTTTTAAATTAGTTTAATTAATTTTGTTATTATTTCTAAATATAAGCTCTGTAACTTTACCGTTGATGCCTGATGGGAAATGTAGTCTAAAAAAAAAAGCAAAATAATCGCTTGAGAGCGATGAACCACACTACAATTCCCACAATACACCGCTTCAGCGTGGGTCTTCAAAAGCAGTCATGGCGGCTCAGGGAGAAGGAACAGCGGCTTTTAAATCTGTCCCATTTGAGGACAAGGGCCAGAAGAAAACATCGATGGTGTCATTTGGGTTCACAAAAACAGTTAACAAATTTAAAACCTCCAGCGCGGAGGAGTCGAAGAAGAAAGAAGAAAAAGATTACTTGACCGGGATTCACGAAAAGGAATTACAAAGGTAAGCTAATGCTAATAACGCATAGCATAAACGTAGCATTTGCGTTTCCGAAACCATGTGTAAAAAATGTCTTTCTAATTTAACATACGGTCTGTGTTTGTTTCTTCTTTATTTAAACAGGGGAGCGCGTGTTTTTAAGTGGTGCTGTCTTCCGGTTATTTTCATTTTCTTGTGTCCCTCAGCTCAAAACAAACGGAGAAGCCCAAAGAGCTCATCATCCCTCTGATCCAAAAGAACCGCTGGCACAAGCCCGACCGAGCGGGCCAGAACGCGGAGGATGACGGTAAAGCTCAAGAAAAAGGCCGAGACAGCGACTCTGTGGAGTCCCAGGCAGTCAAAGAACTTATTGAAGGTAATCATTAAAGCTTTTAAATGGCATCCCTTTATAGTTCCTAGTATCATATAGAGACGTTTAACCTAAATGTTTCTATATAAAGCTCTTCTAGGAAAGAGAAAGGCCTAATTTAGGGTGAAGGATGTTCCTAACATAATGCATTGACAAATGTGTCCATTACTTAATCTTAATGGATCAAAATGTAGATGATGTGTTATTTTTACAAAGTTCACCATGGTTTTATGATGCCTTGGACCCACTTCTGTTGCCATAGAAACCTGAGATATCATCCTCTACAGACAGAGACAGACACCGGTCCTATCACATGATTTGCTTTGTTTTTATTCCCAGTATGGGGCCCCGAGCCCCAAGTATTTCTTGTGTTAAACCTCATCCTCAGAAACTTCATTTGTTGCTTTCTAAATACAATACATAAATCCTCCTTTTTTTTAAAAAAAAAAAAAGGTTTGTTTAACTGACCTAAAATTGTCAGACATTCCATCCATTCATTCTCTAAACCCACTGAATCCCCCTCGGGATCTTTTAAGTCAGGGGTATCAAACTCATTTTCACCAAGGGCCACATCAGCATAGTGGTTGTCCTCAAAGGGCCAGATATAACTTATACATGTAACTAAGTGTAATGAAAAATAAATGTAACTACTCCTTGATATTAAATAACATTTATTTATTCTAACTTTTTACAACGGCAATTACATAAATAACATAATAAAAAATAACATAAAACTGAGCTAGAAAGAACATGTATTACACGTGTAACATTTTACAAAGAAAAAGGCTTCACACAGCCTTGCATCCAACTGATGGTTTGATGACAACAATTTCTCGTCATACACATATAAGACCTGCAAACATTGAATAATTACAACTGCAGCTACACATAAATAATATGTAATCAACTAAAAAAAATTTTTTTTAAGAAATTAAAAACTTTTATGCTCTTGCGGGCCAAATAAAATGACATGGCGGGCCACATTTGGCCCCCGGGCCTTGAGTTTGACACAAGTTTTAAGTGGACTGTAGGAGGAAGCCGGAGAAAACCAACTCGGGTACAAGGAGAACATGCAAACTCCACCCGGGAGTTTGAACCAGAGCCTTGTCGCTGGGAGCTAAGGGTGCCTACATTCTTAGGCTAAATCAAATCTTGTATACTTGTATATAGGGCATTATAAGGATCCTATAGTGATAGTATTTTCAAAGGCAATTTTTCAGATCAAACACTTCGGTGTCGCATTTATAGATGTGTATTAATTACTTACAAATGAGAAAATGACTAAAGAATTGTTAAAATGTTTGCATCGAAAGTTCATTTACTTTGTTCTTCAATAAAACCAAACAAGAGAAAAAGAAGCACAAATTTCTTCCTCACATACCTGAAGAAACTCACTGAACAAAGGATATATTTGTGCTTCAAATCTTTAACAAATGTGGCGGACCTTTTTGTTGATCACTTTTGTTGCCTTTAACCTCTTTACAATTGAGAGGTGCTGGTTTAATGTCAGAGCTGCACCTACTTATTTGCAGTGTTTCTATATCTAAACTTTAATTAAGAAAAAAATATAAAGAGTCCTCAACTCTGTCATGTCTCAGATTCCCGGAGGCAGCTGGAGCAGTGGCAGAATGGGTCTGAATCAGAAAAAAACCTGAACCTTTCCATCCCTCTGTTGATGCAAAACAAAGTACCAGAGGGCTTCGAGGATGGAGACCTAATAAATGTGGGGCTACGTCCTGAATCCGTAAGTGTATTTTTATGACCTTTTGTGTGTTTTCCATAAAGGAGTCATTAATTCTTTGACCGCATTTCCATCGTATGAATGATTAAACAAGTCGTACGACTAGAACAAAGATTTAAACTGCCCACTATAAGTTAAGGAATGCATATTAAACTGGATGAACAACGTAAAAGCTTGAAGTCCTAGTCCGATCATCCAGAGCCACCCCCCCCCCCCCTCCTTTCCCCATAACTGAGGGTCCGAAGCGGGGAGCTTGTGGCCCTGCAGGCATATTTTCTACGTATCAAATGAGCACTTTTTTTATTTTCATCTGCTCCTGATTCAAAACGATTTGAATAAAGAAATTTCTCAGAAATGTCATTTTGAACCTCATTTTCTTAATATATGTCCTCCATCATGTGAAAAGTGTCACAGGTCCACATTAAAAACACAACTTTCAGTGTAGCGGCTGAAAGGGTGACATTCCTCTATAGCCTACTGAAAAGTGCATCTTGTTAACCAGTTGAAAGCAGATTCTTTCTTGCAGCGTTTGATTGCATGAGCGCTGTGCTTGGCTTTCGCTGCCTTCCATGAAGCAGTTATAAACATACTTTGAAGGGGGGGGGGGTGGCTTCTGGCCTGTCTTTTAATTCGTCCTTAAAGTGCTAAAATGATGTGATGTGAACGTCCTCAAAGAATCTGCCAGTCAGCCGTTTAAAGTCAGACATGAAAATGCTTGACGGCACGAAATGTCTGGCACAGTAGACTTTATGCTGAAATTTGAGTGTGTGTGAAAGTGCTGAGTATGTAGCATTCGCGTGGCGTGCGAGGCTACAGATGACTTTGTTCGGGCAGGCCTTTGTGGCAACGCTGCTTTATCTGCCCCCCACCCAGATACATGCAGGCAGCCAGTCAGATCTCCTTCTGCTTCCTTTAATCAGAGGCCTGGCAGGTTTCTTCACTGTCATCCCATGTCTTGCTCCATCGTGTGAGTGGCAGATCATGGGAGTCAGGAGAAGTGGCTCACTGAGCCCCGCAGCTCTTTTTTAATGCGGCCTCCTGGATGAGAGAGACCTCCCAGTCAATCTGTGAGGAAAGCCTTGAGTGGGGACAGCGATGAGTGGGAGCGCTGCAGAGATCGGGGCGGCTTCAGTCAGCCGGCGTCGAGTCCCACAGCCTGAAACCAAAAGGCTGAGTAAGACGGACGTTACAGCCTGCCTCCCTCCATCAGCCGCCATCTTTAAAACTTGAGCAGTACACAAACCTCCCATTTAGATCTTCCTTGCTCGTTATTTTGGTGAACATTTCCAATTTTGCTGTTTTTAAGTCTACAGAGGCAGACTATGAAAGCGTTCCAGTGGAGGCCTACGGACTTGCCATGCTCAAAGGGATGGGTTGGAAGAAAAGTGAAGGCATTGGGCGCACCTTTAAACAGTAAGTGACGGCTGGCTTTACCCCCTAATCCAGGGGTCGGGAACCTTTTTGGCCGAGAGAGCCATAAACGCCACATATTTTTAAATGTAATTTCGAAAGAGCCATACAATAGTGTAGCGTCCCTTTCCCACACTGAGGCACGGAGACTTAACCTCTTTTAAGGTTCTTTATTCTGTTTACGGCAGACCGCAGCAAACGCCGTCAAATTAATTCAGCAACTCCTGAATCTGTCCCGCCGAGACGAGAGCTCTTCTCCCAACTTTATATTCCCCTGCTCCCGCTCCAGTCCTCCCATTTCCCTTATTCGGCCCATAGCTGAACCCCATTGGTCCAAACTACCTAACAACAGGCTGAGCGACAGAACTGAGAGCCAATCAGATCTCTGCTTGATGCGTTTAATGAACTTCAGAACTTTTAACGCGGCCCAACAGCGGACCCAACTCAGTCCGCGACAATATGTTTAAAAGTAAATATACAAGTGAATGTGAGCATTTGATGTAATTTCAACACTTTTAAAGTACAATAAGTCTGTGGATTCTTTTTAATAACATGGTTATGCTGTTGCTAATAAATGATGAGTATTTCTCGTGGTGGTTTTGCTGATGGTCTAGTCTGGTTGATACGTGGTGAGTTTCTGCTTCATGCAGGTGTTGAGACTTTAAACGTGATCGTAGGTCTGAATGTTCTGGAGATGTGAGAAAGACTCACATGCAGACGTGGAGCCAAACACACACTCACACACTGCAGTGAGTGACGGGCAGCGGGTTTTACGTTTTTACAATCCCTGTGCGATTCACCTGCTGCCTGTCTCCACCCCCACCCTCTGCTTTCTTCCTCACATCCCGTCCCCGCATCTGAGCGCTCTTTCTCAGAGACGGGAGCGTGCAGGTTTAGGCACGGCAATTAATAGGTTTCCTGCTAGAATAAACTCTGTGAAATAGTAGATAATAGTAAACTGAGTGCTGGCGCAGATTTTTCTCTCCAAGCACCGCTACTACTGTGCGCCCCTCTGGCATCGCATCGCGCACGAGAAGGACTGGTCTAATAAAAAAAAATGGTATAAATAAAGATTTGTCTGCGAGCCATACGTGACCATCAAAAGAGCCATATATGGCTCGCGAACCATAGGTTCCCGACCCCTGCCCTAATCTAACATAGGCTTTTAGAAACTATGTCATTCGTAGATTATTTTATCTTAAAATATGACTAAAAGTGATTTGAATACCACATGTTCTCATTCTTTCTCAGGTCAAAGCTTTCACAGATCAATGGAGAACATCACATCCTTCCTACTGTTTAAGGAAGTCCTGTTCTCCCAGTTTTTCCTCATTATCCAGCAAAATTCTATAATCTAGACCAGGGGTCAGTAACATTGATGACATGAAGGGCTCATTTGAACTTTTTTCAGTAACAACGGTGCCTTCCCCAACTCTAATGCAAAGAAATACAAAAACACCTCCAGTATATCTGAAATATTGTTTAATTAAAAAAAAAACCAGCAGGTGAAACTGCTTTTTAAACATATTTTTGGCATTAACCCCAAAAAGTGCTTTTACCCATGGACTCGCCCTGGATAAAGCTCATCGCTCCCTCTGGGAATCGAACATGTCCCAGTCCTGCACGTAACTAGCTGATCTATCCAACCTTCATACATGTAAAAAAATAAAAAAAAACATGTACAATTTTTAAGTAGAAATACAATTAATTAAAATGTATGCATGCATTTGTTTACAAAATAAGTTATTTCAAGAAAAAAAATCTTTTTGTGATTTATTGACACGCTCATTAGTCTGCCTGTAACGCGTCTGTCTTTAAACTATTGGAACAGAGAAATGCTTTGATACGTTTGACACATGCAGAATTTTGTTGTAACTCAGAATTCCCTTAAAATGATCGTTTTGGTGACCGCACAGAGAATCTGATCTTCATCCTATTTTGACATCTTGCTGGCTCAGCAGGTTTACACATCCCCACGCGTTTGCACCAATGCAAACTTTAAGCTGTGTGCTAAAAAGAAGTAGGTCAGCCAAGCTTCCCTGTAAGCTGTTAAGCTGGACTGATGTAGCGTTAGATGTTTGCAAAGATAGCCGGAGGAGCCATTATTTTGTTAATTGGTTGGTCACTTCCTCTCATTATTTGGGACTTTGGGTGTTTTCATTGGGTCGCTCCTCACACCCGCCGGTGTTTGTGAGGAGACGGAGAACACGGAGGTTTCAAAGCAGAACTTTGTGGACGGAGGAAAAGCGAGCTGCTGTACGTTTTTTGGGCTTCGACCTTCAAGCATCTGTTTCTGCACAGCTCCTCAGCAGCTTCTAGCTGGAGTTTGACACTTTTCTTCACACAAAGTTTTATTTTTCCTTGACTTGATAACATTTTGACTATTCCAACAGGCCCAAGAAATATCTTTGAACTTTTTGGAATGTGAAGTCTGAAGCTTTTTAGCAAAATGGAAAAAAAGGAAGAAAAATAAATAAATTGTGGGTACGGATTTTTCCCTTCTGTAATAAATTGGATATCAGATAAAACAAATAAAATTACAATAATAAAGACAACAGGAAGCAAGTTTTAACATGATGAAATCTGCGGCTCGCCGCATCATTTAGTTGAGTTTATTTTTCTCATGAGACCTCACGTTTTTTATTCAGTTTTTCATTTGTTTAACCTTCAGTCTGTTGTTGATTGACGGCTGATTTTCTCTGTCTGCTTCAGAGACGTGAAGCCAATCGAACACCAGCTCCGCCCGAAAGGCCTGGGCCTCGGAGCGGACCGCTCGGCAATAAAAGATCTGGAACCCAGCCGGAACCAGCGTCCGCCGAAACCCGGAGACGAGCCGGGAAAGGAGGAGGAGCTAGTGATGGGCCCGGGAGGTTGTGTGCTGGTGGAATCCGGAGCTCACAAAGATCTCTATGGCAAGGTGGAGTTCAGCATTCCACGCCACTGCTATCCTTGTGCAATTATGTTTTTCCTTTACACCAACCGTTCTGACTTCCCCTGACGCGGCAGATTGAAGGCGTCGATGCAGACAACGCTCGAGTGGTGGTGAAGCTCGCCGTCGGGGGCAAGACTGTGACACTCAGTCAACACGGCGTGAGACTGGTTGGACGAAAAGAATACGACAAATACAGCAAAGACATCAGTGAGTGTCCTTTCTCGGCTGTATGGATTTTTCTCCTAATCGCCTAAATAAAAGGTCAAACGCAGAACTATTGTTCCAAGACTTTTCCTTTATTCATGTGGGCAGAATAAAGCACAAAAGCTTCAGACAATGTGTTGGTCTAGAGTACAAAACACCCCCATGACCCTGCCCTTTGGCGTTTGAACTTTCTTTTATTTGCTTCCTTGCAACAGGTCGCCTCAGTAAAGCACACAAGGAGAAGGAAAAGGAGAAAGAAAGAGAAAAGGAGAAGGAACGGCAGAGGCAGGAAGAGAAGGAGAGGAGGAGCAACAAGGAGAAAAGCAGAGCTTCAGAAAAAGACGAAGCCAAAGAAGAAAGGAAGAGGAAACACAGGGAGTCCAACCAGGACAGGTACAGGTCCATGAACCAGAACCACAAAGTTCTACTGCTTTAGGACTTAAACCAGAGGATGAGTTTCCCTTTTTCCAATGTAGAGATAAGCCTCCTGTGAAAGAAGCCAGACAAGCAGCGGCGCCCCCCTCCTGGCTCCAGAGGGACCTCAAAGTTCGCTTTATAGACAAAGCTTTTAAAGGGGGAAAGTACTACAACTCCAAGGTACTAAAATCAAAGTGTCTGTCTGTCAAGTCAGCTGGTACGATCACATTAAAAGCCTCCATGTGTATCAGTGTTAGCAGAAAATCCTCTGTTACTGTTGTACCCTCAGAATAGGAAAAAAGTTTCCAAAAACTTGCTAAATTATATAATAGAATTATATAACTTGCTAAATCCGTTTTACTCTAAAAAAAATCCTCCCTTAAGAGATCAGCGTCAGTGATGGCGGTTTGTGTTGTCATCTCAAATTTTGCACATTTGTTTGTAAACAAAGAAAAAAAAAAAGTCTGATTCCTGTCAATCTCACTTTCCTGTAGATGCAAGTGGAGGATGTCCTGACGCCATTCACCTGTGTGTGTCGAACGGAGGAGGGCAGACTGTTAGATGGTGAGTCTTCTAGGCTCTGTCCATGTCGGCCTAGATCTTTTTGCTGAACAGGTTTGCTCGCAGAAGAAGCTCCGATCCCACATCAACTCACTTTCCTGAAAAGCTTTTCTGAGAAAAAAGGTCCGATTCAGGAGAAGATAGGAGGATTTTCAGGTTTTACCTGGAACGTTCTCCAAACATGCTCACATTGTAGGTGTGAGTTTTATGAAAAGGAGCTTTCTCTTCAGTCAAAATGCATTTACGGTTTGACCTCTGACCTGCGCTCTCCTACATGACCAAGGATAAATGCTGAACTGACAAACTTTATGGACCTCTTTAGCGGCAAAACACAGATTTAAGTCAATTTTGTTTAGAAATTCTTTTATTTTTATTTTACACTTTTAAATGTTATATTACTTCTAAAGGTTTAGGTGATGAAAATGTAGATTCTGTGGTTCCAACTTACTACATGTTTACAGTCCCACTCCGATCATCTTTTGATCTATTTTCAAAGCGTTTGCAGTGGTCTTACAGTTAGGATTATGTCGTTTTTAGCCCAAATGTAAACATCAGTGTCGTTTTCTAGGACATAGTTTCTGTAGGGCGGCAGTAGTCCGTTGGAAATTCACTTGAGTTGTGGACGGGACCGTTGACCCCCCTCCCGCTCCTGAGAGCTCTTTGTTTACAGCGCATTTTCTACGTAACAAATATGATCTTTTTCCAACTAAATTTTTGTTCTGCTCCTGATTCACAACAGTTTCAATCAGGAAATACAGAGAAATAAAAATTTGAGCTTTATTTTCTTTTTATTTGTCCTCAATCATGAGAAAAATGCCACAAGAAGATGTTAAAAACCAAAATCACAATTTTCATCGGAGTGGATCTGCTCTGATGATGCTTGGTGACTAGGTGATCATTTTTGTCCTGGTTGCTGCCATGGCAACCATGGCTGCACATCTCTCTGCTCATGAACCCGTTTGTCCTCCATGTGGCAGATGTGAAGCAGGACATGCTGGAAACCATCATCCCCAAAAGCGATGGCGACTCTGTGATGGTTGTCCTGGGGGAGCACAGGGGGCAGGTGAGCACAGGTTTTGGTTTTTTCCCCGCAGCACACAGTCACGCTTGCATGCGATGGACTGCCACTAATCGCTGCACGCCTTCATTCAGGTCGGCCGGATTCTTCAGAGAGACAAAAACAAGTGCAAGGCCACGGTGCAGCTCAGCCGATATGAGGAAAAGCTGTTCACGCTGGATTATGACTTCATTTGTCACTATGTGGGAGCAGAAGACCATTAAGAGTGTCTTCTCTCCTCGTTTTATCCTGTATCATTGTGAAACTTGTGTTCTGACATGCATTTAAAGCTTTTTTTAAATAAAAAAAAAAAACCTCAGATGTGTATTTGTACAGGTGCAATAAAAATCAATAAACAGAGAAAAACCCAGATTTTTTCTGTCAAATTTATTATGTTCATTGATTCTAGAGGAAACAAACTGATCTGCAGGTGTAGAAACATATTTACAAGTTTTGACGTGACGACGCTAGGGTCACTCGGAACTCGTCTAACACGAGACCCGTCACCACAGAAACGGAAACCAAAGCACGTCTGCACGAGCTGCTGTCCTGACGGGGATCGCGCTCACTCCTTGGGTTGCTGGTTGGCCGCGTTGGCCCGGAGCACGGCTCCAGGGCTAGGATACGGCCGCTGCTGGAACAAAGGTCCGGCTGCTGTGGTGTCGGCACCCGTCTTTGCTTCATTTCGCTTGGGCAGACCACTGGACCACGACCCCCTTAAGACAATGAATGAATTCAGTTTATTGAAAATAAAAAAAATCATTCTTGGTGCTTTTAATTTACAAGCATCACTGACATCTGAGACGAAGTGCATAAAAATGACAGACATGAATTCTACTTTCTCCATAAACTATTGCACCTTTAAGGAAAAATCAAAATGCTATAAACCTCTCCAAAAAAATATTTTGCCATGCATTAAACTCAGGGAAAATATAAAAGCATTTTCCTACAATAATTGGCTTTTCAAAATAAATGTTTTTAAAAAGACGTGTGTGAGGTTGGAATAAAAATGTTGCCTCAAAGCGTTAATGATTACTCTGCTGCAATTAGCTTCAAGATATCGACCGACATATCTGCACCGCCAGCAAGTTTCTAACCTGCATCTCATTAAATCAGAGCTAAACAAAGTTCTGATGGAGAAACAGCCTTGAGGTGTGGGATTTCTATTTCTGGATCACAAAGTCTAACAGCCCTTTAGAAAAATGATTGAACATTTTTGTGGAAGGATTACGTAAAATCCAGCATTAAGGGAAGTACAGATTTTTTCCCAGGTTGACCCAAACACTAACGTATGACATTTTCTGTGACTGATGCTTTGTTTCATTTTATCTCTCATAATTCTAACTTTAAGCACAAAAAGGAAAGGTTGTATGCCAGCACCGCCTTTCAGCTCTAAAGTTAAAGAAAATAAGGTGCTATCTTCTACCTTGGAGCATCAGAATAAGCACTGGGATCCATGGGGTCCATCTCGTCGCCTTTTCTTCCTGAAGAAAACAAACCATTTTCACGTAAGATGAAGAAACACCTGGGAAAACTCTGAAGGAAAATATAAATGAACAACCTCGTTTGTTCTTGCTGTACGGCGCGATGTCGTCTTTTCTTTGCCGTCTTCTCTCCCGGTCCCTTGCATCGTCCCTCTCTCTGTCTCTGTCCCGGTCTCGGTCCCGCTCTCGCTCTCTGTCTCTCTCCCTGTCGCGCTCTCGTTCTCTGTCGGGTTTCTCAAACGATGGTTTCTCAGCCCGTTCCTCTCCTCCATCTAAAAAAGAATTTTAAAAAAAAGGCAGTGTTGAAGGAATCATATTTTAATTCCAAATGCAAACTGGATTCTAAAAATAGATGTATTTATGAATATTTCTGGTTATTTTAACACACCTGAAATTAAACTTTAAAGTCAGAGACTAAAAATGTGTAACAGAGTCTGCACAATATGTCCTTGTCTTTAACATCAATAACGTTATGAATTAACTCATGCTTTCATACTTCTAAATTCTTATAAAAGTTGCACCTTATTAAAAAAAAATACAACCAATCAAAAAATAAAATAGCCAACATTTAAAACCTCAATTGAATAATAATTTCAGACACAATTTTGCTTCAAAAACCTCAAAAATCTTTAATAAAGGCTGAGAACCCCAAAACTACAGAGCTGAATGCTTCTGCAAACCAAAATAAAAAACAAATGCATAAAAGATGGATGTTGCCTCCAGGTACGTTATAATAAAGGGAAAACCGTTCTTTGTTTTTATGCTGCATTCTCTCTAACAGACAGTAGAGGGCGACATCTCAGATCCCCAAACAAGAAACCAACCAGTCCTGTAGCATCAATTTTCATTATTAGAAAGTGTCAGGCATGACAAGAACCACTGGTTCCCCAACATGTCCATTAAAGAAATATTAGTGTTCATATTATTGTTTAAGGAGATAATTCAGTGACAGTTATTTTGGCCTAAAACTATGTTTTATCCTTGTACCTGCTTGTTTAAATTTTAACAGTAGAAAAATATAAGAGAATCAACAAAGTATTTTAGCACTAATCCAGTTCTGTTATGCGTTTCTGCTGCTTTTTCTAAAACTCCAGAATTTTGTGGACAGTGTCCATAAAACAAAACAGTTTTGTAAAATATTTTTTCTTTTATAACCCCAAAATAAAGGTATTCAGAATTTTTGAACAGATTTTTAAAGAGCAGCTCTGTAAAGTCTTTCAGTAAGAAGTGGTTCGTATTTTGCAATATTTTTATTTTTTTATTTATTTTTTAAATCTTTTTTTAACATGTCCTGTCAAACAGCTGGGCAAACAGATGACAACTGAAGGCCTCTTGTGTTGGACATATTTTACTTTAACAACAGGGGTTATTAATCTTCAGACAAACCAGAGGTATGTCTGAATAAACCCCTTTTGGAATTGAGGCCGAACTTTATTAATTTTAATCATATTTGAAAATCTTTGGTGTTGGACCGGACGAAAAAGGAAAGGAGGGAAGAAGAGAGAGGAATGTTAGAGAGGGGGGGGGGATAGGAGGGTGATAATAGGAGGGGGGGGGAAATAGAACCACGAAGCAGCATAAGGCAACAAGTTTACTGGATGTTTATCATTACAGTAAGCTTCAAGTGTAATACAAATCTCAAAGGGCGGGGCCTGTCCACACACCCTCAAATGCCATCAACACACCTGCTAGCTGCAGAAATGTCCACCTGTCAACATGTACACAAAACATGTACACAAAAAAGATAGTGTTCACACACACACACACCCATGCCTTCAAACTAACTGGTGTGGAATATTTCATTCATTCAATCATGCAAACTATTAGTGTAAAGGTGAGCTAACACCTGTGCTCAGGTCAGTGTTTATGTTCTTCTAAAATGGATGTTGGAATGTGAAAAGAAGGAGGGAGAGTGCCCAGCCATCCCCACACCAAGACCCCCACCGCAGCAGCAGCGGCAGCCAGAACCCCCCAACGCCAAACGGCAGCAGGCAGAGAACAACCGCCCCCCCAGGCGACCACATCCGGCACCCAGGCCAGGGCCAGCAGGACCGCCGCGAGGCCCCCAGAGCCAGAGAGAAGGGAGGCATGGGGGGAAAGAGAGCGCCGCCCCCGCCCAACCAGGAGAGCAGCCCCCCCGCCGCGCCGGGAGGGCCCAGCGCAGGGCCCCACCCGAGAAGGGCGCCCACAGCCCCAGACGAGCACCTCATCACCAGCCAATAGATTTATCATACCATTTATACATAGCTGCTATGAAAACCAACAAACCATAGACTTTTGTATTAAAGTTCTAACTAATTTATTCTCCTTTGTGACCCAGACGACAGAGAAGCTCATTCAGTCAAATGAAAGTCAATCATTATCTGAGCAACATGACAAACTAAGAGATGGTAAACTTTAGCTATATTAGAGTTTATTACAAATTCATGCTCTTCGTGTTCTTTTTTTGTTTCGTCATTCTCTTGTCAAAGTACAAAAAGTAAAAATCCAATATTTTGGACATTTTATGAATTCTGTAAAACAATTTTTCATGAAAGAAGAGCAAAGTCATCCAATTTAACAACTTCTTACCTTTTGCTTTTTTGGCAGCTTTCATTATAACTGCTGAGGGATCATTTGGGGAAAGCCAGGAAACCAGATCCGACTCAATGTTCCAGTAATAAGGAAGACCGCTGGGAAATGAAGGAAACAAATAACGTTAGCTACAATTGCATTTCATTTCAATGGTAGATCAATGACATGCAGTGATCGTATTCAAACACAGCAGCGCAGCTGATCGACTTCATTTCTACGTACCACGTCGAGTCAAACACTTTGTACCAGTTTGGGGGAAGATTTTCTAACCGAGTGGCTTCATAGTCAACATTGTTGTCATCGTAATCTTCAGCGATGATCTCCTCCTCGATCTCTGTTTTGTTGAGGAGAATAAGTCGTTTTAAGCTCTGAAAAAGTGGAAAGTAAGCTCTGTGAGGATGTAAAATACTACCTTGATCTGAAGGTTTGACTATCCCTCTCTTGGCCAAACGGGCCAGCAGGGCTGGAGGTAGAGGCATCTGCAAGCACAGAGGAGTTGGGATTAAATGACGATGCAAATGCAGCCAAAGTCTTCAGTTGATTACATATCAATTCACCGATTGTGTACAAAATTGTGTTTTAAAAAACAAAAAAAAAAAACAAAAAAAAGGTACCATTCCAAAACTAATTTTGATTGTTCACAAACATTTTTGCCCAACTAGTGATTTAAATAAAGCAAAACTGGAAGTTTAATCAATAAAATTCAACTTCTGGCATTAAAAGCAAAGAGAATGTTTCATTTAACCTGACAAATACAAAATATTACTTTTATAGAAAACTCAATAATTTAAATAACTGGTTTGGCAAAACTGTATCGTCTCAAACCAAGCCATAAAAGCAACAACATAAGAGACACCCATTACCCCAAATTCTGAAATTAAACATGTTTTATGACCAAATAATCCAGATGTACAGATGTGTACGTTCATAGCTTCTATAATAGTATAGATATGTTATTTGAAGCAAACAAATCCATTCCTCACTGTTTTTTTAAACAAATTCCCGGGAGAAAAACTTTATTTTAAGGTACAATCTTTACACACACAAGAAAAAACTGTATCAATTTCAAAGCAGTTCAACAAATGAAACAGGACTTTTTTGAAAGTTATAATTTGGATGTTTTTCTGATTCTAGCCACTGCGACTAAAACTCTCTAACTTAAGCTTTCTTTTTGTCTTTTAACTATTGAGGATAGTGTTGCTCAGTCAGTTTTAAAACATCGATTATTAGCAAAGAAACCGTCAAAATTTCAAGAGCTTGAACCTGCACGAAAACATTTCCAGGCCCGTTTTCTATAAACACAGCTGCGGCAAAAAAGAAGAAAATCAAAATCCCGTCATTTTGAAGTTCCTAACTATAATAAGAAACTCATTAAACCAAGTAAGCATTTATATAAACAACAAGAAGGGAAAAAAAGTCTGTACCTGTTCTTAAAAACGATGTTTTCAATCGTTCAAATCAACAGTCCACCACAACGAACGATGAGTCGGCGCCTGATTATGACGTCACGGCGCTTAAAAGACGCCGTGAAAGATGGAGGAGTTTGCGCGTGAACCTTGGTGAGATTATCTTTTTCTGTCGAATAAAACCTAAAAATATTAGTTTGTCCCTTGACTTTTATGCAATTTTGACCTCCTATTGAACGAAACCTGACCAGGTTTAATAGTTTCGCGTCCACCGCCGAGAAGTAATCTAATTTTAACTGGAATTCTAACATTTCACAGGTTTATAAGAGATTATTTCTACAATTTATAAAAACGACAACATTTACTGTCAGTGGTTAGTTTAAATTTCTATATTGTAACTGCTTTCAACATATTGCGAACAAATGTTACATATTATGTGGCATTTTTAATTAACTAGCAGCAAGCTTGTTATTGTTTTTCAAGACGAATAACATCCAACTCATGTCTTTGTGCAGAAGTGAAGTATTTTTATCACAGAATAATGGTATTTATCACTAATAGCATTTAAGATAGAGTATCACAGTTACATTCATTCTATAAATCCTCAATGCAGTTTAAAACTCTCAACAACCTTCAGACATTTTAAAGAATAATTATAACAAATGTCTACTATATTTCATAGATAGATGATTGTTTATTAGAATTCAATAAAGTCGACACTTCTGAGGCTTCAGGCACAGAGATCTCCTCTAAAGCTGCCCCAACTCACTAAAATGTTGAAGTTCTTGTCATTCTGTCAGATGACTGGACCTACGACTATTGATAATAACACTTCTGAACTTAATGGATTATAGATAATAGATAGATTTGTTATGGTTAACCTATATACTTCTATATTCTGTAATTTCTGAAGGGACCACCCTATACAATAGGAAGACACACAGACCAATCAGAGTAAAAACATGGAGACAGAATCATTTGTCTCTCTTTTTGGTCTGCTTCTGCTCCGTCTGCTTGCAGCCCCACGCCGCTCCCTTCTGCCTCGCAGCTACAAGCTCTGCCACCTCTGCCTTTGCTCTGCTCAGCTTCCCCTTCTCTCTGATCTGTTCCTGCTTTTTGATTAGTCCTAGTTTTGAACTTAAAGGAAGGAGGTCCGAATTCACTCCCCTTGTGTCAGAAGAAGACGCTGCGGATCTGTGATGCTGGTCGGGACGCGCACCATTATTTTTGCCTTGAGAGAGTAAATCTGAATGGAGAGAAGCTCCTGAGTTTATAAGACAACAGAATCAGAGGAAAATCCTTTCATTTATCATTTGACTCGTGTGAAAGTAGAATAAATAGTAGAGGTAGCATCAAAAAGACTGTTTCTTCTGTCTTCTCATTTAGATCTTTGTTTGTTTTGGACATTTGAGCCTCCTGCAGCAGTAAACCACCAGAAAGAACATATACTGCTGTTTTGCTGTCGTAATCCAATTACTAATTATTTCAACAAGTGTTTTAAAGCTGTTAAAGAAAATGCAGGTTTGGTGGTGTGACCTTTAATAATGTCTGCATCTGTCGTTTAATAATATACAGCAGCTAACATTGGGATTTGGGGTTATTATCCAAAGATTAATTCTTGTGGAAAGTATGCCGGATCGTTGATATCTTTCCTACAAAATGAATAAAAAGGTTATTTGTTTCAGTTCTACGGCTTTAAGTACTTGGCCACATTTTGGTTCATTCAGATCCTGATAGGAGTCCATCTGCTCTTTTTTTCCTCTGAGAATTCTTGTGTCCGTGTTTTTCATGATCTGACTTCTTTCCTGCAGCCCCTGGAGGATTGTGGATGACTGTGGGGGGGCATTTACTATGGGGGCAATTGGTGGAGGGGTGTTCCAAGCAGTTAAGGGGTTTCGAAACGCCCCCGCCGTGAGTTAAAACCACAAGTCTGTTCGCCCTGATGCGTCTGTTTTGTGAGGAGGATCATTAACAGCAGTCTGACCTTTCAGGGTGTTGCACACAGGCTAAAAGGAAGCACAAATGCAGTGAGAATAAGAGCCCCCCAGATTGGAGGTGAGGAGATTTTGCTCTTATTACTAACAAAAAGTTTCCTGGCTTCACCACAGTGTCGTTTGCTGTTTATCTCTTTATTGGAAAAATTATACCTAGACGCCATCAGAGCTGTTCTGTTTTTGTTTTTTTTTGTTTTTTTCTTGTTTTTTTTTTTCACACTCGCCTGAACATTTTTGCAGGCAGCTTTGCTGTGTGGGGGGGGCTCTTCTCCACGATCGACTGTGGTCTGGTGCGCCTGAGAGGGAAAGAAGACCCGTGGAACTCGATCACCAGCGGGGCCCTGACCGGAGCCGTTCTGGCAGCACGCAGTAAGAGCGAGTCTGGGCCCCACACTCTCAGCGGGTCGTAGTGTTTGGTGGAATTGAGCGGACAGGGGGTCTTTCCTCAGGCGGACCGTTGACCATGGTGGGCTCTGCCATGATGGGAGGAATATTGCTCGCTCTCATCGAGGGTTTCGGGATCCTGCTAACCAGATACACCGCACAGCAATTTCAGAACCGTGAGTGAAACTCTTGAAATGACTTTTTGCTTTATTACTTTTACACAATATGACTTAAGCAAACAATTTCAATTGAAAATCATATTTGTATTCTACAGTAATATAAATCAGGTTGACTTTTTATTTGGTGTATACATTTATTTATTGCTACCTGTTTCCAGTGTTGACGTTGTTTTCTCTGCAAATGCAGAAGACAACAGGGAAATGTGATTTGCATTGTTAAAAAAACACGATGAGGGCAAAATGAAGGCTGCAAACTGGAATTTTTTTGGTTAATCCTTAGTCATATGCTGGTTTTGGTTTGTTCGGGGCTGCAGAGGGTCATGGAGACAATCGGCTGCATCTTGAGAGGAGCAGGTGTGTCTTTTAGTTCCCTTGAGGCTCGTACTTAATGGAACGTCACTATAAATGGAACATGTACATACAGCTGTCATGCGTTTGGTATGTTTGTATTTGTGAAGTGTTTATAAGGATGGTGACGTATGACTAGCTTACACCACACTGTAGTCATCAGCAGGTTGTGCGCACTGACTCAAATGCTGTACATTCGGGATGTGGAGTTGCCTGTAGGACGTTAGTCCGGCTGCACGCAAGGAGCGCACACGTTTCAACAGAACAACACTAATGGGCTCCTTGCTCAGTGCGCAGGGTTAGGGGGACTTAAAAATTAAAAACATCCGTACAACACGCCTGCATTACACCTACTTCCCCCTTACTTACATGTTGTTTAAGTGTTCACTCCGATTTGTCATTCGCAGCGTGAACATTCTTGCTCAGTTGGCCCAGAGCGGTCTATGACCTTGTTGTTTCTTGCAGGCCACCTATGTGGCCCCTACAGGTTTGCCCACCTGTAGGGGCAGTCGTGACTTCATCTCGTTGTGGAGACACGCAGGGCAAAGAGCCGCCCCCCCGTTAGCCTCTTTTTCGTTGAACAGAACCGGTGTGGATGAAACTTTTCTAAAGTTAGACGGTGTTATGACTAAAAGTTGATCTTCTGTCCTCCAGCGATTCCCTTCACAGATGACCCCAGCCAGCTTCCTCCAAAGAACGTTTAGCAGCAGATTTCAAAGAGGCCCGACTGCTGCTATCAAGACGATCACAGGATGAAGACGTTGATCTCTGCAGTGAACATGGTAGTTGCACTTTGGTTTGCGCACCTCAGGGAGAATATTCTTGTAAATGTTTTAAGGATGGATGTTCATGTGTGAGGAGAACACCTGTTGGCTTTCGCCATCACAAACTGTATGCAGTGTTGTCTTATTTGATGTGTTCTTGTTATTTCTGTGGTCTTTTGGGGTTAGATGTGTAACACAAAATGAATTATTAATAGTGAAAGGAAAATATATATAAAATAGCTTTGTTATTGAGAATGAATTGGGAGCAACTGTCTGCCACACTTGATTGTTTAGTGAAGATCTTCTAGAGCCAGCAGCTGTTTGCTTTTCATCTAAACTAAAGTGTTTGGGCCTCTAAAGCTCAATTATTAACAGGCAGAATCTCAGTTCTTTTATTTATGCAGTAACTTTTGCTGATTTATGAAGGAAAATGTGCAGAGTTTGCACCATCGTCTTTTTAATCAGGGAAGCACCAAATCTGTCATTCCTAAACGCTCAGCTTTAGTCAATATTTCAAGCTCTTTGCTGTCAGGATTTTCCTCTTCAATCATTCCACAACGTTTGCAGTTATGAGTCTTTAACCAATATTAACGTTTTATGATTTCATAAATGACCAAAATCTCATCTCAGCTTGAGTTATTTCTGTCGGCTATTTTCACTTTAACTGCTGGTGAATTAATGAAGTAGATCAGCACTACTTAAAATCGGAAACTCTTCCAGCACACATTATATGAGGTTTCATGGTCAAGGATTGTTTAGAGAGACAATTTATTACAATACAATATATTTAAGATTGAAATATATTTATTTCTGTAGAGGTTTATAGAAAACAATAAAGTTAAAAGATCTTAAAAGATGTGTGTTATTATTTTGTTGTTGTTGAAAATTGTTCTTTTTTTAGATATTAACATTAACACGAAGTACTTTTTTTTTTTCAACTTTTCTGTTGAAGAAACTGTATTTTAAATCAAATTATTAGATTGATTCTAATTTCATCAACATTTGATAATAAATAAAAATTTGACTACTGCATCAAAAATGAAGATGCTATTTTAACAGCCAGGTCTTTTGGCTAACAGGTCTTTGGAATATTTTCATCGTTATTTTCTTAAGTCTCTCCTATGTTGCTTTTTTGCTTTTTCCTGTTGCTTGTGTTTGAGCAAAGTCTTAAGCAGTTTATCTTCAACAGTTAGTGAAAATTATTAGCTTTTTTTTCACATGACAAAGACAGATCATTGTGGAGAAAACCTTTTAAATTTAAGAGATGTAAAGCTAAGAAAGTGGCGAAATTCAGGAAACCTGATGTGATGGTTAAAAAAAAGTATACAGGCTGTTTAGGACCGCAGCTGTATACTATAAAAATGAGTTTTTCAATCAAAAATGATAGTAAATTTAGACTTGGTTTGGGTCTGATTTATTTTTTTACTCGGTTATGAAAAAAATAAATAGATCTTTCTGTGTTTGCTAAACACAAGCGCCCCCTGCTGACAGTTATTTTATACTGCACTGCTTCTGTCCATGGTTCTGATATTTGCTTTCAACTTTTTATGCACTTTTTAATATATTTATATCTTTTTCTAAAGTTCAGTTGTTAAAGAGGTGATTCTCCTCTTCTCTAATGGTCTCTCCTCCTCTGGCTCCCCCACCTGCCCACCTGAGAAGGTTTCTGCCCCCTCATCCTTTTAACCGGCTCAGCTTTGTTAATCCTCACAATGACCATTGCAGATATGTGCGTGCGCTTGTTTCAGGAAACGCTGCAACGTACCATCGGTGACAGGTGCTGGTTCAGATTTCTTTGACTCACCAGGGGGGGGGGTTTACAGAGAGTGGGTTCTGTTGGACTTTTGGATGAGGTTGGGCGTGCAGAATGACCCACAGGACCCCAGCAGGTCCAGCTCTCCGCATGTGGTCATGAGACGACGGTCTGCAGGGGCTCTTTATACCTCACCTGCAGAAAATTCCCTTTTTTTCTGGGATTGAGTTCCTGTCAGTGGTCCGTCACGCTTCACGGATCTCCTGAAGAGTGGATGTTGCGTTTTCTCAGGTGACTTTGTGGTGTGAGACTACAGAAATGGACGGAGTCAAGAAAGGTAACATTTTCAGCTTCTGCATAGTAAGAAAGACAGAATAGGCTCATGCATGAACATTTGGCAGCACATTTTTAGAAAACTCTTCCTAGCTGCATTGGAATACTGATATTGTTCGCTAGCAGTATAAAACAAACAAGAAAAAACTAACACTGGTTCTAGTTCTCTTTTCTCAAAGGGCTCTTTATTGCATTTGTCCTTCTATTTTATCTTCTTTTTACCTGATTTGCTCAGCTGATCCTATAAAAGTGTCTGCAGTTAATTCTGTGCGGGTCCAACAGGTGTTAATGGGCCCATTTGGAGATAGAGCTAAGTGGGCTCAGTGCCATATTGCTCCCTATGAAGAACTAGGTCACATCTGGTCTGATAATATGAAGCCTTCAGCATACAATAGCTGTGTGATGCAAGCAAATCCTGCCTTAATTGTGTTAGATAATATAACTGGGAGTGATGGATGCTAAACCGGAGCAGCCTGGTATGAGATTTATTCAGAGTCACAAAAATGTAGAAATGCAACCTACATTAAGTATTACCCATCTTTTATCTTATCTTTCTTCTTATTTTCACAGATGCCCCCCCTTTGGGGGAGGCAGGCAAATCCGACACCCTGGGGTCGACCGGCTCAGCCAGGAAACGGGGAGGGGGGGCCAAGAAGGCAATGCAGGCCAACAAATCTGCCCTCCGGGCCCCTCGAGCTCTTTGCTGCCTCACCTTAAGCAACCCCATCCGCATGGCAGCGCTGGCCTTGGTGGAGTGGAAGTATCCTTTTGTCTGTCCCCTGTTAGATGGAGGGATGGGGGTGCTGCAGACACACGTTTGTGCCTCAAAGCATGATGGGGAATGTTCATGCTGTTCATGCTGTGGCCTGGCGTTTTTCCCTTGACTGTTGTCTACAGGCCCTTTGATATTTTTATTCTGCTTGCCATTTTTGCCAACTGTGTGGCCATGGGGGTCACCAAGCCATTCCCAGATGACGATTCTAACCCCACCAACCACCAGCTTGTGAGTTTCCTCTGTCCTGACAAACAAAACCTCTTGATGTGATATTCTGAAGCTGGAAAAACAATATTTATCAATCAGGATAAAAAGTAACAAGTTAAAGCCTTGAGGAGATTTGATTTAGCAAAGTTGTTAAATACAAAGTATAACTTTTATTGATGCAATGTTTTCTGTTTAAAAACCCCAAAAGAACCCATCTCATGGTGCAGTGAGTGAAGGGGCTGCACTTCCTAACACTTATTTATTACTTTATATTGATCAGTTGTTTTAGACAAATCCTAACCTGACAGGAAGACCATCAGAGCTCAGCTGCTGTCTTGACCTGCCGTCTGATCACGTGCTTCTCTCTTAAAGAATGTAGGACTAATCAGCCATTTTGGGACCTTGACTTCACTTGAAGTAAATGTTAGTCTCTTTCTCAAAGTGATGTGAGGACACCGTTAGACTGATTGAAGTCCTGAGGGTACATGAATACAGTTATGGCTGTTTTTAAAAATCCATACATTTTGAATTTTTTTTTTTTTTGCCAGACACAAGGAGGTTTTTATCTCCTTATTTTTTTTATTTTGAAAGCATAAACAGGAAGTGAAAATTATGTTTCCTCCTGAGTTGCCGGGTAAGGAGGGCATTAGAGGAGAAAAGTTGCGGCTGTGACCTCGGTCTGGTGAGGCTGTCAGGGATCATGAGCTACTTAAACACCGACCATCTGTCCCACCTGTTCTCCCTTTTTGCAGACCTTTTCTTTGTTTCTACCACGCTGTTCATTTACGTGGGGTCCAATGTGAAACAGAAAAAAAATTGTGTATAAAATAAAATATTTAACCCATTAAACAAGCCTAATATATTCATAAATCGTGCAGAATATCATGTCATAGCATGAAACAATCCTTCCATTGATTGCATAAAGTTATTAAATGAATGAGCCTGAGCTGTGCAAGCAATCTGCAGACATGCACACCTGCTTGCAGCAGGATGGATATTCACAGATCCCTTTATTGGATTTCACAGAACAGTTAAGCCGACTGTGAGATCTGTTGCAGGGACTTCACATGTCTTAACATTTTTGGACGGAGTGTGAGTGAACGTTACTGTAACAGTGAAACATAGCTTTCCTACATTAACCCACATCATTCCTGGCTCATGCCGGTAGACTCCGGAAACGTGATCATGACGGCGATTAGCAGCTTTAGGGTGAATGTTGCAGAACAGGGGACCAGGCCAGAGACTTGAATGCCTCAGCCGGTAGGTCAGGAGGTTAGGATGCTCCTTGGATCAACTCTTAATCCTCGTGTTGCATTGACTTTTGTCGCTTCTTGGTTAAAGTTATGGCTCAGAATTATCACTGAGGTTTGTTTTTAATCGTTTCATGCAGCCACATGAAGTGAAGTTGCCGTTTCCTCAGTAACTGACTTGATATTTATCACAGCCTGACAACTTCACTGTATTTAAAGATCATGGTCTGAAGAAAAAACAAAATAAACTATAAAGTTACCATGTTTATTAGTCTAACCAATGCCTGGCAAACGTATCCACATTTTCATCACATTTATGTTGTCCAAACTTTCTTACTGTATCCCCTTTGATTCCTGCGGTTTTTGGATGCCGATGACATACGCGACATTTCTGGAGAAACGGTGGCTTATTAAAAAAAAAAACAACACAAACAAAGCATAAAATACCAAAGATACCGGAAGTTTAAGTTATTTTACAAGAATAACAATTGAATTCAGTCATTTTTAACGGTCAGTGATGTATGATCAAACACCAAAAATGTGCAAAAATTCAACAAAATACAAAAAAAATAAATGTTGATCAAATGATGTGAAATCTTCAGACATAAAGTCCTTTAATCCGAACCAGAACTCTAGGTACTTTTTAACAGATGAACATAATGTGGTAGTATAGTAGGGGTAGTAATAGTTTTCAAATTCAAAATGGCATTTTTCCTTAATAATTTTGCAAACGTTTTGTTTGCTTTTACTTTTCATCCCAAATCTTTCATTGAAGTTTATCATCTGGCTGTTAAATATAAAGTTTTTACTCGATCACTCACTCAACAGCTTTTCTTTTGTGTTCAGGAACAAGTGGAGTACGTCTTCCTCGTCATCTTCACCATTGAGACCTTCACAAAGATTCTTGCTTACGGCCTCGTCATGCACCCCAGCGCCTACATCCGCAGCGGGTGGAACTTGCTTGATTTCGTCATTGTCATTGTCGGGTATTGTAGTGCAACATGGAGTCACAGCTTCCGTGTTTGGATCAAAAACAGGATGGGAAACAGCGGTTTTGTTTGTCTGAACAGGTTGTTCAGTGTGATGGCAGAGGGTATGACCGACCATAAACCTGGAGAGGCCCATCACGCTGCGGGGAAGCCCGGAGGCCTGGACGTGAAAGCCCTCAGAGCGTTCAGGGTGCTGCGACCGCTGCGTCTCGTTTCTGGAGTACCAAGTGTGTGTCTCATTCATCACTGTTTGGTCAAAGGTCACACCTGTTTGTTGCCCTGCTGAGAACTCTGTACTTTGTGCTGCCAGGTCTACAGATTGTGTTGAACTCCATCATGAAAGCCATGGTCCCCCTGCTGCACATTGGTATGCTGGTCATGTTTGTCATCATAATCTATGCCATCATCGGCTTGGAGCTCTTCATCGGCAGGATGCACAAGAGCTGTTACGACATCAGCACAGGTCCCTGCCCTGCTCTGCTCTGGCTCTTGCTTGGTGTTTGGTGGATGAGTAACTCAGTACCTGCGGATCTGCTGCTGCTGCAGGCCTCATGGTGGAGGATGATCCGTCCCCCTGTGCGTTCGCTGGGAGTGGGCGCTTCTGCGTCACCAACGGCACAGAGTGCAGGGGAAAGTGGGAAGGTCCAAATGGTGGAATCACAAACTTTGACAACATTTTCTTCGCCATGTTGACAGTTTTTCAGTGCATCACCATGGAGGGATGGACAGACGTCCTCTACTGGGTAAGACTTCTTGGATCATCAATTGTTCATTTCATTTCCAGGCCGACGGTTCTCCCCTGAGTTGCGTTTGTGCCTCACTCCACAGATGAATGACGCCATCGGTTTTGAGATACCCTGGATTTACTTTGTTTCTTTAGTCATCTTCGGCTCATTTTTCATCATCAATCTTGTTTTGGGTGTTTTGAGTGGGTAAGTGCAGGTTTCCTCTGTACTCACACTCAGTTAAGGACCAATCGTTGGTCATTTTCTGCATGTTCTGATGCGCTCAGAGAGTTTTCCAAGGAAAGAGAAAAGGCCGTGGCGCGAGGGGAGCTGCAGAAGGCGCAGGAGAGCAAGCAGATGGAGGAAGACATGATAGGCTACATGGACTGGCTGATAGAAGCTGAGGATGTGGACGAAGAAGGAAATAAGCGTGAGTTCAGCACACGTTTGTGCTCAAGTTAGGCTAAAAATGTGATTCCTGGCATAATCAGCTTCTGTGTGTCTGTGAAGGTGCTGCAATCGCAAAGAAAAAGATGATGAAGAAGTTTGGCTGGTACAAACACAGCGAGGACGGAGGAGGTGAGGCTGCTGCTCCTGACACTGTGTCTGGGTTTGCGTGGCGCCGCGGCACAGACTGTCTTTCTGTGTTTCATCACAGAGTCAGACTCCGATGACGACATCGCGTACCTTGATGACGACAGTGGATTCTGCGCTTCACTCATGTAAGTCGGCGGCAGAACCACGACTTTCACATCTATCATAAATGACAAATTCTGACATGTCTATGTGCTTTTGTCTTTTCCTTTTTAGGGCCAAAATGATGGCTAACAGCTTCTGGTGAGATCCACTAATAGTTGTAAAACATCAAACCACAGGGATTTAAAAAAACTTTGAGAACGTTTGTATCGTCCAATCATCTATGATATTTAATAGAAACCTTCATGAATATTTTAAACCTTGGAGAACAACAGATCATAGATTTTCACTCACTAATCATAATATTTTCATAGTCATGCAGAATTTTTAGATAGTAGAGATTTGTGCTCATCTGATCAAAGATTTTAATGTCTGCTCGACATAATTATACTCAAATAATAGAAAAATTGATGATTAAAACGAGTAATTTTAGCTGCTTGAATGATGTTTCCAGGTGGTTTGGTTCACTCTTGACAATGCAGGAGAAAAGCCAAGCAGGTCAAATGAAAGCAGAACTTTTGTTTGGGATTTTCTCCCAGTTGTTTCAAGTCATCCAAACCATATTAGCATAAAAGCATGCTATGTTTTTTTTAGGAAAGGAGCAGTGAGCTTGCTGCCCACCCAGCAGATTTTATACTGTACATCACAAAGAAGCTCTTTTTTTCCAACGGCATTTCTTCATCTGCTCCTGATTCACGATTTGAATAAAGAAATACTCAGAAATGAAATTTGAATCTCATTTTTCTTTTTATTTGTTTTCCATGATCAGAAAAAATGCTACAAGAGCATTTTAAAACTACAAAGAACACCTTTTTTTTTTGGAATGGGTCATTTAAAAGATGACCCCCACTTAAACAACTTGGAGGAAAGGAGCTTTATTTCCTCTATGTGTTTATAAATCCTTGGTTTTGGCAAAAATCCACTTCCTCAGTCTAATAGAAAACACACTGATGGGGAGTTAAAAGCTGTACATTTTCCTTAAAGTAAAGCAAAACAAAAGCTCTCCATTTGCAGCCCTTCATTGTAATAATGTTTTTGCCTTTTTGTTTTTAGTGACCAGCTGTGCCAGCTCAACCACACTTTCAGGAAGAACTGCCGTGTTGCAGTGAAGACCACCAACTTCTACTGGCTGGTGCTGCTGCTCGTGTTCCTCAACACCGTGGCCAGCGCCTCCGAGCATTACGGTCAGCCGAAATGGCTCACGGAGCTGCAAGGTGATACATCCCCCGAGACGTCTCAATGTGGTGGACTCTTGAAGGAAATCTTCATGCTGTCGCCTCTTTGTCCCTCAGAGCGAGCCAACAAGATCCTGCTGCTGCTGTTCACTCTGGAGATGTTGATGAAGATGTATGCCTTTGGCCTTCAGATATATTTTATGGCTTTGTTTAACCGCTTTGACTGCTTTGTGGTGTGTGGCGGCATTCTGGAGACTTTGCTTGTGGAGATGGACGTCATCCCGCCCATCGGCATCTCGGTGCTGCGCTGCATCCGACTCCTGAGGATCTTCAAGATGACTCGGTGAGCCGCGGAGGAGCGGCTGAAACTCATTTCGACCTGACCCCATGACCTCCTGGCGTGTCTTCATGATCTTTCTTCATTTTTAGGCACTGGGCTGCCCTTTCTGATCTGGTCACCTCACTGCTCAACTCCATGAAAGCTATCTGCTCCCTCCTGCTCCTGCTCTTCCTCTTCCTCATCATCTTCGCTTTGTTAGGAATGCAGTTATTTGGGGGTAAATTTAACTTTGACGAAACCCAGATGAAGAGGAGCACCTTTGACTCGTTCCCTCAGGCTTTGCTCACATGTTTCCAGGTGATCTTCAGAGCATTCGTCCACAATTCCCTTCACCGCTCTTCTTCAATCTAATTCACGGTATTCTTGCTGCCTTGGTTATAGATCCTCACGGGAGAGGACTGGAACGCTGTGATGTACGACGGGATCATGGCATACGGAGGGCCCATCTTCCCCAACATGGTGGTGTGCATTTACTTTGTCATCCTCTTTGTCTGCGGTAACTGTATCCTTTGCCACCAAACGATCCACGCATATTCCCAAAACATTCACACGTTTTTCCAAAAAGAAGACATTCTTTCCTAAATGTTCTGATCAGACATCCTCCTCAATGTCTTCTTGGCTATTGCTGTGGACAACTTGGCAGGAGGTGGAGGAAAGAAAAAAGTGGAGTGAGTTTCAGTTTCTTTCACCGTCAGACACCGTATTCCCTCGTTTGTCCATTTTTTTCTTCAGCAGCTGATATGAAATGCTAGAAAAGCAGCTGTGATGTGTTTTTAGAGAGAAAAAAGAGGAGGAAGAGGAGTGGGATGAAGATGAAGAGAAAGAAGATGAGGATGCAGGGGTAAAGCCTTCTAATATCTTTCCTTGGAAACTAGATTATTCATAGAAATGGCCATAAATTGGAGCAGCTGATGGGTTTTTTTTTTTTTTTTGGGTGTAGAATGAAGAGGATGATTGGCCAGAGAACGAAGAGCTGAGAGCCATCGAGGGACTGGAAGGTGAGTAGTGACGGAAACACAAACTAAGCTAATTCGGTGGCTTTTTCACCGTCTCTCTTATTTCCTTTGAAGGAGTTGCTCCACTGAAGCCAGAATTCTCCGGGCCCAAAGAGAAGATTGTGCCGATCCCAGACGGAAGCTCCTTCTTCATCCTCGGAAAGAAAAACTGGTAATTTGGGATGATGCACCCTTCCTGCATGCTCTGTTGTCAGTGCCCAGATTTCATGTCACCTCCTTCTCGCCACTCCTCAGCTTGCGAGTCGCCTGCCATAACCTCATTCATCACCCCTACTTCACCAACTTCATCCTCATCTTCATCATCCTCAGTAGCATTTCTCTCGCTGCAGAGGATCCAATCAAATCTCATTCGTTCAGAAATATAGTAAGCCGTCATGTCCTCCAGCTCCTAATCCTGACTGAAACCTGCTGTCAGAGGCTGACGGCTGGACTGGCTTCTGTCCTCCTCAGGTGCTGGGATATGCTGATTATGTCTTCACCTCAGTGTTCACCGTGGAAATCGTGCTCAAGGTAACAGTTTTAATGAAATTCAAAAGTTTGGCTGAGACACCCTTTAGTGGCTTTGCTTTCTCTCTTGCAGATGACAGTGTACGGAGCTTTCCTCCACACGGGCTCCTTCTGCAGGAACGCCTTCAACCTCCTCGACCTGCTGGTGGTCAGTGTGTCCCTCACCTCTTTTTTTCTGCAGTGAGTAGATTCCCACTTTGACTTTTTCTGGGTTTTTTTTTTTACTTAAATTGTAAAATGTACTGATTGCAACTTATTCCTTCTGTGCATCATTGTACTATTCATTTAAAATGGTTCACTAGGTTGTTTAATAATAAACCCGATTGCTGCTTTCAGTTCAAGCGCCATCTCTGTGGTGAAGATTCTTCGTGTTCTTCGAGTTCTCCGGCCTCTTCGAGCCATCAACAGAGCCAAAGGATTAAAGGTCCATCCTGGTTTTGTCTTTTCACTGCAGTTTGTACTTTTTTGCGCTGTCCCAAAAACATTCAGGAATATTAAAATATATACATTTATATAACTAGTGTTGAAATTCAGGAATGTTATCTTTTTGCATGATTAAATATACCATTTTAGATTAATTTATAAGGATGGGGTTTAAAATGAATATATTAAGTGTATATGATAAAACAATGCAAATAATTGTATCAATTTGGATAATATTAAATATCATATTAAATCTGGTGTATGAAACACCAGATTACAAACTAGAAAACCCAAATAAGTGAGAGTAGGCCCACTTTAAAGGCTTAGAAATTATAAGAATAAAATGATAAAGGAAATGCTACAATTTGATCATTTGTTTTGACTAAAGGGTAACGATGACATTCTCTCAAAACGGAAAACGATCAAACAGAAAAAAGAAATAAAGTGGATAATGTAGTGGAGAGAACTCATACCAAAAAAAGCAATTTTGTGGTTTAAAATCTAGAACTTATAAAATACTGGAACAGTTTGAACATTTTTGAAAATTTCTTGAATTTTAACAGGAATTAACCTTGCACAGTTTAAAGGAATTTACTGAGAAACCTTTTTAAACCAAAGAACATGTTTATTTTATATAAAGCTGCTAGAAATGAAAAAAGGCTGCTGGGAATACCAATTCTTTATGCATTCCAGTGTTTTTCAGTTAAAGTTTTTGGTCATTTAAGCACTGCATGGACAGTCTGTCACTAACTCCTGCTGTGTGTGTGTCTCTGGTGTGTTTCTCTCCAGAACGTGGTTCAGTGTGTGTTCGTGGCGATCCGCACCATCGGCAACATCCTGATTGTCACAACTCTCCTTCAGTTCATGTTTGCTTGTATTGGGGTTCAACTTTTTAAGGTGCCTCCTCAGACATTTTCCAGACGATTTGATCTTTGCTTCTTGTGAGCGAGGAGGTTTCATTCCAGCCTCTTCCTCTGTGTTGGATGTTGCAGGGCAGATTCTACAGCTGCACAGATGAAGCCAAACACACTCCAGAGGAGTGCAAGTCCGTTTCCTGTCCTCCACAAGTACTCAGCCGCCAAAAGTCTGAACGCGTTAAAATAATCCAATTTGTCTTTGATTCTAGAGGAACATTTGTGGTTTACAAAGACGGGGATATGAACCACCCCATGGTCAGGGAGCGAATTTGGGAGAACAGCGATTTCAACTTTGACAATGTGCTGATGGGAATGTTGGCCTTATTTACAGTTTCAACCTTTGAAGGCTGGCCACTGTGAGTACAAACAGGTTTTTTAAAGTTTAATATGAGTTACTCTTAACTCAGCAGGTCTGCAGCCTTTAACACAGATCGATTTCTCACTAGACAACCAAATAATAGTCTAAAATCATCCTTTAGAAAGAGAAATCTCTGATTTGTATTCATGTTTGTGTTACTATTATGATCAAATTAAATTAACTGTTTTTTTTGGCATAAATAGAACATGAACATAAAGAAAAAAATAGCATTTTTGTATCAATATGAAATAGTTCATAACTTTTGACAGAGGTTCAAATCACTTCCTTTCAAAATAAAAGACATCCTGTGCCACATTGGGTCATCTCAATGCAGAAAATGAGTAGTAGTGATGTAAGCAGAAATGTAAAAAAAACATTTGTGGTGCCAGAAATACATAAATCTAAGTAACTCAAATTAAATCAAAGCTAATTAAGTGACTTTTACCATAAGGTGCACTTAAAATCCTTGAATTTGTTCAAAAATAGAAAATCCGCCTATAACCCGGTTAAAGTTTACTTACCTCAAATGGATTTTTTGTGGTACATTGCGCTCTAAAATCTGTCAGTGTTTTAGTTTGACCTTGGAGGATTGATGCTTGTTGGAAGATTACAGAAACCTCATGGAGTGATATGTACACTCCTGCGACTGTTTGGAAATGAATTGAATAAAGTTTGAGTTAGTTAGTTTACTTTACTTTTTTCCGTAACTACTTAAGTACTTTTTACTTTACAGTAACTTTTTAAAACTGAATTTCTTTTTATTTTCTTTAACCGGAAAGCCACAATGGAGGAATAAAAAGAGCCACATGTGGCTCCGGAGCCTCAGGCTGCAGACCCCTGGTCTAGATAAACATTTTGAACTACTTTATGTCTTCTGCTCCTGCAAACAAAGGAAAGAAATGAGCCAGCATGTCACTGTACTCATAATATAGACTTTTTTTTAAAGTACCTAAATGTAATTCTTTTCTGATTGTAAGGAAATAAATCTTTTGTCTTTCTGTGATTATAGATAAGAAACATTTACATCAAATTGAGGTTACTCTGAAATACTTTTCTGTCTCCTTAAGTAGTAAAATGTTTTAACATTTACTATTATTTTGTGTATTATCTATAAAGGCTCCTGTACCGGGCCGTGGATGCAAATGCCATCAACCGAGGCCCCATCTACAACTACAGAGTGGAAATCTCCATCTTTTTCATCATCTACATCATCATTATCGCCTTCTTCATGATGAACATATTTGTGGGTTTTGTCATCATCACATTTCGAGAGCAGGGAGAGGCAGAGTTCAAGAACTGCGAGCTCAACAAGAATCAGGTTGGTTTTAGTGAGATGGATGCGGTTTATCATACTGAGTCCTAAAAAAAAGCCCATTTAGGAGGTTATGTCAGACTAAACGCTGGTTTCCTCAAAACAGGGCGCAGGTTTTAAGCATCGACTTTGCTGAAGTTTTAGGTGGAAAGTTCTTTGAATGATGCTGAATAGTCATCTTTTTTTGTTTGTATTGGGGTGAATTTTTTTTAACTGTGTGGCAATGAAAATACAAAAATACAAAAACATATCCATTTGTTGACCTGCTCCTCTGCTGCCTCCTCCCCGTCCAGCGTCAGTGTGTGTATTATGCTCTAAAAGCTCAACCCATCAAGATCTACATTCCCAAAAACCCGTCTCAGCTTAAGTTCTGGAGAATCATCAACTCCAGCCAGTTTGAGTACGTCATGTTTGTGCTGATTCTGGGAAACACGCTCACTCTGGCTGTTCAGGTACACCGGCCTTCAGGTGTCTGTCACAGCTGTGAGCCCTCTCCCTGCCTCACTGATGCTGCTTCATCTTCTTCTTCCTCAGCACTATGAGCAGTCCAAACTGTTCACCTCCATCATGGACATCCTCAACATGATCTTCACCGTGGTTTTCACCATTGAGATGATCATCAAGCTGCTGGCTCTGCGTGCTCATGTGAGGCTTCGCTCTGAGCGTCACGCAGGCCCCTCAGGTGTGTGCGATGCTCACACTGCAGTTTCTCCTTCACAGCACTACTTCATTGATCCTTGGAACTCCTTCGATGCTCTGATTGTGGTCGGGAGCGTGTTGGACATCGCTGTCTCTGAGTTTAGTGTAAGTTTGCTCCTCTATAACCAAAAGTCAATGGAAAAGATGCTAAATCAATGTTTTGTTGAGTTTTATGTCATGTTTGTTTAGATTTTTCTTTTACAAAGGTTATGGCATATTTATGATAAACCTCTTGTAATAAATCATCGCAATATAGTTTAATGGAGCTTCACCTGCTTTTTTTTAGACATTTTTTACATTGTTTTGACCTTGTATTTGCTTTATTTTTGGATTCATAAAAATGTATTTTTTCTCTGCACATTTGATGTTTGTTGTGAAACATAAAACTGTTTGATCTCAATTGTTGTCATTTTTGAATTAAAAGGATGACAGCATTTTCTACTCTGAATTGAGTTTTTTGGACAGTTTCAGATTTATGACGGAATAAATGCGGAACATAATGAGAACATATACGGGGAAAAAAAAGATGGATATAAAGACCCCAGACTACTAAGGGTTTAGTGGAGCGTTTTGAGGAAAAATCAAGACAGAAAAGAAGAAGAAACAAGGAGACTGTATTTGCTGCAATGAAGTATTTTTGCTTTTGTCTTAAAAGTGAAGTCACTAAAGTTTTCCATTTTCTGATGCTACCATTGATTATCCAGGGAGGGGGAGGAGGAGGAGGCCATGGAGAGGTAAGAACCGGGCTCCCAGTGTCTTATTTCCAAGCTTCACCTTGGTTTTATGGTTTCTTTTAGTGCACAGGTTATTTCTATTGTTTTTAAAAGTACATTTTCTCCAGGGTGGTGGTGGTGGTGGTGGGGGTGCAGGAGGAGGAAGCGGTGGCGGGAAAGGAGAGCACGCAAAAGTGTCCATCACGTTTTTCCGTTTGTTCCGAGTGTTGAGGTTAGTCAAACTGCTCAGCAAAGGAGAAGGCATCCGTACTCTCCTCTGGACGTTTGTCAAATCCCTGCAGGTCAGCGATTTCTCACGATGCAAACATTTGGTCGTCACGACAGTTTCCGTAACAGTTCTGTCTCCTCTGACCTTCATCGACAGGCTTTACCGTATGTCGGCCTCCTGATCGCCATGATCTTTTTCATCTATGCTGTGATCGGCATGCAGGTAAGGGGAGATATATCCCCTGAAATCATTCATCCATTCAACTGTTATTTGGTTTGAGCTTAATTATCATTTTGAACGGTTTTGACCTCCAGATGTTTGGGAAGATAGCTGTCGATGATGAAACAGAAATCAACAGAAACTGCAACTTCCAGACTTTCTTCATGGCAGTTCTGGTACTTTTCAGGTCAGAGCTTCCATCAAACTTTCATTTGTTCAGACATTTTATTTTGAATCGTTCACCTAAAATAACACAAATGCCTGAATGTGCCTGTGTTAGAGAACTCTGCTGTGCCTGTTTGTAGGTGTGCCACAGGAGAACAGTGGCAGCAGATCATGCTGGGAGCTCTGCCTGGCAGACGCTGTGACCCGGAATCTGACACTGAGCCCGGTGAAGAGTTCACCTGTGGCAGCAACCTGGCCTACATTTACTTCATCAGCTTTTTTATGCTCTGTGCTTACTTGGTGAGTGAGGAGGAGTACTGCTGATCTGTCCTCGTGCTGTCAGGCGGCACATTTCAACTATTTAGATTTGCAGTTTAAGGAGTTTTCTGTGCTGTCTCCGCCTACTTGATATTTTGTAGATCCTTCCATGGATTTTAAACAGCTAAATTTAGCACGGCCAAGTACGGCTAAGCATCAAATAGACAGATGGCCTCAAATGCATCCTCATCATCGCTGTCATAGACTTTTTCTTTGACTATTTTTGACAAATTCTGACTCAGATGCTTTGTACATTTTTAAGAATGACATTTTTACACCGCTGAGACATTGTTGCCTCATTCTCATTTGCAGTTAAGCTTTGCAACTTTTTGTAACTTGTTTATGAGACTGATGTTCTTTGTTTTTATGCAAAATCCATTTTTAGAGAGCAGCAAGCTGACAAATCCTCCGCTGACAAAGCAGAAACATGTGCTTTTGTTCAGGAACACTAGATTGGTTTTTCTGGTAACTAAATTTTAGAGTGAAAGCAACCATTCTTCTATTCTACTCTGTAATTTCTATTTAATATTTACTTTAACCACATTTAAGAACTGCCTATTTAGAAAAAGTATTTTCCATTTCTTTGTTATAACAGTTCATGCTCTCTGTTTTTCTTTAGATTATCAACTTGTTCATTGCTGTCATCATGGACAACTTTGAATATTTAACAAGAGACTGGACCGTGTTGGGTACTCACCATCTGGACGAGTTCAAGAGAGTTTGGTCTGACTACGATCCAGAGGCCACGTATGGCATCTTTCTTTGTTGGGGCCCTCTGTCCCCATCTCACTGTCCAAAGCAGGGCAGTCTCATCAGTTACGGGATTCTCTGTGTTTTGCAGTGGTCGAATCAAGCACATCGACGTGGTCACCATGTTGCGCAGGATTCAGCCTCCTCTTGGCTTTGGAAAGCTGTGCCCCCACCGTGTGGCGTGCAAAGTAAGGTGGCACTCACCTGCAGTCCTGCAGACTTGTCCTGGATCACACAAGTAAACGAGTCTGTCTGATTCTGTGCGTTCAGAGGCTGGTCGCTATGAACGTCCCACTGCATTCCGATGGGACGGTCACCTTCAATGCCACTCTGTTTGCCCTTGTGAGGACCTCACTTAAGATTAAAACTGAAGGTGACCCCCCGCCCCCCCTTGCTTAAAATGCAGAAGTGTTTTTTGATTTAATGTTTGCATGTTTGAGGTTCTTTTTTAATCTTCTCAGGGCCCATTGATCAACAGAATGAAGAACTGAAGATTATTATTAAGAAGCTCTGGAAAAGAACAAAGCCTAAACTTATTGATGAGGTCATTCCGCCCCCTAGAGGTAAATCACAAATACACAGGCATCCCAAATGACCATTTCAATTACATATAATATTCAGTTAAGATGACTGAGTTGTAAAATTATCTGCACCTGAGCTTGCAGCAGTACAGGAGTTATTTTTATATCTGATACTTTTTTTTGCATTTATATATATAATTATTTTAACATTATCTAAAGTTTTTTTTTTTTCTGAAACAGATTTTTAACATTTATATTTGCAGAATTTCTGCCTTAAAAAATCCACCTCAACCTCTTCCAGTTCATTTTTTTTTCAAACAGAACTGATTGTGGTTTGGCGTGTCATTAGTCCGATGGCCCTTCTTGACCACCCCATTAAAATGTCCCCAATCAAGGAACTTAAGGATGTATTGATAATAAAAGTCAAGAAATAGGTTTGAACATGAAGAGGATTCAGCTAAGTGAATGTAACCTTCACCAACAGATCAACCATTTACAAACAAACTCTCTGTTCGTTTTAGGGGATGAGGTGACATGTGGAAAGGTTTATGCCAGTTTCCTGATTCAGGACTACTTCAAAAAGTATCGCAAAAGAAAAGAGAGGGAGAGGAAATCTAAGAAGAAAGACAAGGCAGCAGCTCTTCAGGTAAGAGTTCTTTTTGCCTGCCGGACTGCTTTTATTGTGTTTTATATAAAAATGAAAAGAGATTTGATTTCCCCTGTTAATAATAAAACTCTACTTTGAAACCTGATTTTGCACTGACAGTGTTTGCTGAACAGATGCTTGACCAAAATCCGAATCCTAACTTGTTTACTCATCAAAAAACATCTGTGTGGGAAAAATCTCAGCTATAGAAAACTTAAGCAGCCTATCTATCATCAACATAAGCAATAGAGGAATAATAACACCAACCTTATAATATTGTGACCATATTACATTATTTCTAACTTAAGTATTCAATATTTTGTTTGTAAAAAAAAGGTTAAACATTTTTTAACTCCCCAAAAGCTCAGAGAAAAAGAAAGAGTGGTTGTTATCTCCTTGTTTGGTTTCCATACTAATGCTTACTCTTTCTGCATAGGGGTTCTTTTTTCATAGCCAGACAGTAAAGTTTTTAAATAATGAAATGACATTTTTTGCTTTTTTTTTTTTTTTTTTTTAGCAAGGTCTGCGGACGCTGCAGGACCTGGCCCCAGAGATGCGCCTGGCCATGGCCTGTGATCTGGATGAAGAAGAGGCCACAGAGGGTGAGATGACAGGGGACGAGATATTTGACAGTGAGCCTGGAACTTCAGTGAACACCACACCGGCCCCCACGCCGATGCCACCTCTGGAGGTCCTGGTAGAACAGACCGCCGCCATTTTGATTGAGCCGGAGCCCCACTTGGTTAATGGAGGGGTGATCACCGAGCAGGTGAACGGCCTGCAGGAGCATCAGAAACCAGGATCAGAGCTGGCGGGGGTCAGTGTTGTTACAGAGCAGCCCCTGCGGTCTGAGCCTCTGCCTGTCAGGTACTGTAGAGGTCCACATTTAAATGTTCATCTTTGAGATGTTGTTTCCTGATTCCCTGATCTCTGTTTCCAACTCTCAGTGTGGTCTCCATCAGCGAGTCTCCTCTTCCTCCTCCCCCGGATTTGCTGGTGGAAAGTGAACCTGTTGCTGAAGTGGCTGCAAGTGCAGCGACGGAGCAGTTTTTTAGCAGTGAGTTAGATGCTGCAAGCCTGGCATCAGTAGACGGGTAAGAAATTAAGGAGACGCTTAAGGTGTTTTCTGTCTAATATAACAAGTTTACAAGTTAATGTCTTCAATCTGGCAGGTATTCCTATCCAGAACCCATGTCTCCTTTACCAACGGACTCAGGCTTCAATGGCCAAAGTCTGGATATGACCAGCAGCATAGCAGAGATTCCATACGACACTCACATCCCTGATGACTTTGTTGACCATGGCTACAGTGATGGCAACATTAACGTGGAGAGTGCTGCCGCAAGTCCTACTCCCTATGAAGAAAACATGCACAACAGCAATGGATACACAGGTTACCACGGCAATGGCAGCGCCAGCATCAACGGCAATGAGAGCATGGTGAGCGGCTTCAATGAAAACGGCAGCACGTTCAGCGGTTTCAATGGAAACGGCTACAACGCAAACGAGAACGGCGCCGCTCAGTTCGTCAGGAGACGCCTCCTCCCCTCCATTCCAAAAGGTGATGGGCCAACACTCCTGCCATTCACAATTTTGTGTACAGCTCTTTATTTATACTTTGTTATACTTTGATCCTTTACAGGGCATCTGAAATGCTGAAAATGGCTCTGAAATTGCAGGAAAAAGTTATTCTTAGGGGTTTGATCCCAAATCCCAGAACATTTACAAGTTGTTTTTTAAGTTAAAGTTAAGTTATTTAGTTAAAACTATTTAGAGGACAAAAATATATTTGAGTGGTGTAGATTATTAACACAGGTTCTTATTGTGGGTTCTTAAATTTAAGTTTCAAGGTCTGAAAAATGTATGAATTTTGGATTCCATCTTTTTCATAAATGAAATGTGTCCAACTAAATATGAAAAAATCTTTTAAATAAATATAAATATATTCAAAAATAAAAAAAATTCCTTATAAAACAATGGTTAATAGCCAAAAACCAGATCTGAAGTACTTCAGAATTGCTCAAATGTTGAGTGTGCATAAACAATGAACTGTGGTGGCCGACGATCTGCAGATTTAATTTAATTTTATTTCTTAAATGTTTTATATTTCCCTGATGTCAAACTGGAAAAATACAGAAACTAAAATCAGAAACCAGAAAAATACCATTCTGTTAGTTAAAAGCAAAATGACTAGAATTGTTTCTAAAGTACTGCTAAATATTCATTGTTAATAATAATGAAGCAGTTTCAGAATATTATCCAGACTGAAGTCCAAATTAGGTGTTTAAGATGAATGACTGATGCAACAGACAACCATAAAGTCCCAGTTGGTTTGTGGTTTTTTGTGCTACTTTGCCTGTTGATGCGCATCACTTCAGCCAAAACCACTGGGGAATAAAAACTGTATTTGAGGTTGAGTGCACTTCACCAAAATCCAGAAGTAACTTGAGAATTTGCTTCAGGCTCCTTCGTAATGCTATGTAGTCATGCAAATGCAAAAGCTCGAAATATGAGGTTACTGGTGCATTTAGTTACACCTGCCTTCCTGTCATTTTAGGCCATAAGCCCACCTTCAACTTCCAGTGTCTGCAGCCACAAAGCAGTGTGGACAACCTCCCCATCCCCGGCAATTACCAAGGCAACACCTCCCCAACCAGATCCCGTCTGCAGGTAATGTCAGAGCTCAGGGTTTTGTTTCCTCTCATCTTCTTCTGCTGCTTCTCATCCTTTGTTTTTGTTTTCTCAGGCCCAGCTCAGCCTGGACTCACGGCCCAGCAGTGTGTCCTCCATGTCCACTGCCTCCTGGGCAAACACGGCAGCAGCCGGCACCACCCCAGTTCCAGGCTTAATTGCCCCTTCGGGGCGGAGGGGCAAGCTCATCTACACCCCAATGATCCTTGTGGATGAATCCAGCGGTACGAGTCAACCGCTGTGGAGCGACGGCTCTGCCAGCTTGCCAGCAGGGAGGCGCTCAGCCTGGTATCCCGGCCAGACCAGGACCTTCACCAGTGTTCGGATGCCACCGCCTGTCAACCCGAGCTTTGTGGAGAAAGGCAGTGCAGACAGTCTGGTCGAGTCGGTGAGTTGTGAAGCAAAGCTGCAGAAAGGCGACTTGGATTTGTGACTTACATTCAATCACAATGAAAAGAAACCTTTTTAGTATTACCTGGAATCACAAAGAGTAGATTTAGATACCCCTTCAACTTTTATGATATCCAAAATGCTTTAAAAAAACTGTTTAAAACTACAGAAAGCCTTTTATAAATGAAATAATTTTTGCAAAGTTTGCATTTGTTTGCCTCTGAGTTTATAATTTTGCTATGTTTTTTTGCTATACAAATGTTGAAAGTATAAGAGACTATAACTTAAAAGAGAAAGAACTTTTGATTGTACTCTAATCTTTTCTGATGCCCCTTTATTTTATTTTCACGCCAGATTTTGATCTCTGAGGGTCTGGGCATTTATGCCAGGGACCCAAAGTTTGTGAACTTTGCCAAGCGAGAGATTGCTGAGGCATGCCACATGAGCCTGGATGAAATGGAGAGCGCCGCTGCTGACCTGATCGCACGCGGAGCCAGCCAGTCGCTCTCCCGCTTCGAGGACGAACTCGCCGATGAAATGAACTGCGTGATTTCTTACTGACACTTGCATAAAAATGGAAGATTTGAGAACAAAAAAAATCACCTCTCACACGCAGTGTGTGCTTATACTGAATGTGAGGAAAGACAACTTGTATATCTGAACTTATACATCATGGTTGGGCATGAAGCACTTTTGTCTATGAATGCCAAAGCACTCACACAGACACACTGACTTTAAAAGCATACACAACTCCGTGATTATTTGAGGGTTTTACAGAGGAGTCACCTCAGACTGACCTACAAAAAATAGTCACTCTTTTTCATCATTTTCTTTTTTTATACTCCATTGAATTTGGCCTCCATTAAAACAAAAACCTGGATATATTAAACAATTATTACCTGTAGATCAATAAAATTGTTTCAAACAGAAATATGGTCCAGTCAAAAGCATTATATTTTAGAGAAATATTTAGGTGAACTGAATATCCTCTAAGATGCAGAATGCAAACTTGGAGCAGAAGTGTCTGAACTGTTTTGGATTGTTTGGATTTGTGACTGTACCACAAACATATTAAATATATTTTATTTTTAAAATGTTTTACTTTTAAATACATGTTTCTTTTATTACATGTTCACTTGATGAAGAACAAGAACAGACAAAGAGGATGAATAACAGGAACTGCAGAAAAATACTCACTGGCCACTTTATTAGGCACACCTGTCCAACTCCATGTTAATGAAAATTTCCAGTCAGTCAATCACAAGCTTCAGTGCAATTAGGCATGTAGACATGTAGACGATCTGCTGCAGTTCAAACCAAGCATCAGAATGAGGAAGAAAGGTGAAGTGACTTTGAACGTGGCATGGTTGTTGGTAGCAGACGGGCTAGTCCGAGTATTTCAGAAACTGCTGGTCTACCTCTATCTCTAGGGTTTACAGAGAATGGTCAGAGAACGAGAAAATATCCAGCGAGCAGCAGTTCTGCACTCGGACATGCCTTGTTGATGTCAGAGAAGAATGGCCAGACTGGTTCCAGCTGAAAAAAAGACAACAGGAACTCAAATGACCACCGAGGTCTGCAGAAAAACATCTCTGAATGCACAACACGTCCAACCTTGATCATGACCAATAAATGCCGAGAGTTGTGTCAGGAAGTGCATTCGACATAAAACCAAAGCAAATCAATCAAAGAATTTACAAAGAGAATATTATATAATATATAGAAGTAGAAAAGGAAAGGCAAGAGGACCTCTGAATGTGTTAACTTGGATGGAAAAACTAGAGTTTTCTCCCATGAAGGAAATAATAAAGGTGAATATCCTGTAAGAGACCAGATGAAAAGGCAGCAAATCTTTACAGATTGGAAGCAGGTTTAGGTCTCTTTGAGAGTGATGAGGATGAATAAGATCAGGAATTGATCCATCACTAACAACTCATGTTAGATGTTTTGGGGATAAGTGCAGGGAAGCAAGTTGAGATGGTTTGGACATTTTAGAGTAGTGACAGTTATTATTTTGGTAAAAAATATGATGAGGCTGGGGTTACCAGTAAGGAGGCCTAGAATAAGATCAAAAGAGGGGGATTATGGGATGTTGTAAAGGAGGACATGAGTGTGGTTGGTGTTAGCGAGGAGGATGTAGAGGATTGCGTTGGATTTGCTGTGCTGACTCCTAAAGACAGCAGCTGAACAGTAAAGAAGAAGTCAGACAAAGCAGATTTTCACTTCCTCCTTTAAAGAAAATACCGTAAATAAATGCAAATGCGTTAACTTTGTGTGTCTCCTCTTTAATTTTGTCTTCCTATAAGTTTAGAAAAATAAAAATTCATATTCTTTATAAAAAAGCCTGTAAACACTACGCTTTTCCTTCTGGGGAAATGTCTTATTGAGAAGAAGAAAGCAAAAATTCAACTACAAAGAGACAAAAATACAAAAACACGAACTTTAGTTTAAGTGGAGATGTAACGATTAATCGATTAAATGATTTCTATTCCTACGATCCAACCAGATCGATCTGTCTGAGGCAGAATCGAATCAAATTGACCTATACCATAAAAATCATTCTAAAATGAGATTAATTGTTTTTCAAATCGATGTTGGAAAATACCATTTGGATTGAGACATCTTACTTACTTATCTTACTATAACATAAAATCGACCAGGTGTCATCACAGCGGACAACACACGTGATGGCAGCAAAAAATGATCAGTCCATCATTACAGTCCAATGTTTGGAAACGCTTTGAATTTTGTAAAGACGTGACCACACAGTATAGTATGTTCTTATAATTTTCTGTTTTTGGCTAAAGAAGTCCTGGATCGATCTTAAGTTAGTGAATCAAATTGAATCGGATCACTCAAAATGAACCAAAATCAAAAGATAATCAAATCTGCAACCACAAATATCAAATCGAATGGAATCGTTGTAAAATAAATCGTTACACCCCTATATCTGAGACTTAAGACAGGAATTCAACACACCTCACCTCGCCAAAACCATGGTAACAGTGTCATCATTAAGAGACAACTACTGTTCCATCCCCCAAAGTGGCATTTTTCCATATTATTTTAATATTGTTTTATTTTTTCCTCTCATTTATGGGGTGAAAAGGTTTACAGTCATTATGAATGTGATGTATGAACTTTTGTGCATCATGTTGCCATCTAGTGGCTAAATGTGTAGGGACATGCAACCAGGGGATGCAGGTAGTGTTTCACCTGCAATCATCAGATGTATATTAAAATAAATATATCTCCTTTAATCTCTGTAGAAATTTAGCTTAAATGATTCTGATTTTGTCAATAATTTATAAAAAAAATTCTCTGTGTTTTGTGTATTTCCTGTTCAATTATAGTATTGGCAGCGATGTGAGACAGCACCAAGCCCTGCCTCATGGTAGATTGCGTAATCTTATGTACCCTGGGTTGATTGTGTGCCTTTAGCTTACTTAGTGCATGCTAATAATGTAACGCCTTATAAAAAATTCTTTATATTGTAGAGATATTAATTACACTTCCTCACTCTCCATTTTATTACGCAAAGCATTTCATATTTGTCTATTCGATCTGACATAAAGCACATGTGCCCATCAAAGAGGGCACATGTGAGCTTGCGTTTGTTCTTTGGTGTTTGTTGATAAAGTTCAGTAGAAGTCTTTATTTTTCTGATTTGCTCAGACTGACTGCATAAATGGCACAAGTAGGATCACTGAAACATGTCTCAGAGTTTGACTTTCAACCAAATGGGAAGTAATAAATACTGGATAACCAATGCTGGACATCTTCATTTAGACTGAGAGACTCCTAAAACTAAAAGAAGATTAGAAAGACTTTTACACTAAAGCCACAGAGATTTTTGTCTGGAAAGTGAGGCGTGTGGACGTCATTTACCAGTAAAGGAAACCCATTTTTTAATGTCTGTTTGTGAGCTTTTGTGTGGATGTGTGTGAGAGAGCAGGCATTCTCTGTGGTGCTGCGTCTATGTTAGACTGTCTGCAGTATTTCCCTTGGTGTTCATTAGAGGAATACTGAACCGCTATGCAGACACGTGCACTTACAGGGCCCTAGGGGTGCTTGAGCACCTGCCCTTTTTTTGCCTCGTAATAAAAAGTGCCCTCTGTTGTTTTTTTGTGTTTTTTTTGTGTGTGTTAACAATCATACAATTCTTTTAGAGATACAAGACAAAAATATGGCTAACCCCCCCCACCCCCCCCAGTATTCTATTGAATCCATGTTTAGTGATACGGGGTTTTGAGCTGCTGCTTCTGTCTTTGCGGCTCCACTCGGATTCAGACCCACCAGAGAGAGTTTGGGACAGCCGAGGACAGCGAGAGAAGCTGCTGTCCCACGGAACTGAAGAGACGACGTGACAGTGAAGCAACTTAAATCTGAGGGTTCTGTTCTAAAAAGTCGCCATCCAATGGCTTAAATATGGCTCATATTTTAGAAAAATGCTCTATATTAGTCAAGGAGACACTTTTTAGGTTTGCCAGACGTCTATGGAGCATCAATTCAAGATGGAGCGGATTGTTCTGAGACAGGAAGTCGGGTACGTTCAAATTAAAACACCAGGAAATTTGAAATAAACGAAGAGTATTTGTGGCAACTTATAGCTTCCTCACTAAAGGGTCTGACTCTAAATGTATCTGTCTAACGTAATATTTTCTGATTAGATTTGCCTTCTTTAAATTCTGTATCGTTCAGTTTCACAGTCTTTTTGTATTAAAAATCTTCCCAGTCACAACACAAACCTGTGTTTGGAGGTTAAGATGCAAAATAGAATTTAGCCGTGAATCCAAATCTAGAACAAAAGTCACATTGGGTGCAGCTGTCAAGAAGTGGAGATATAAGAGCCAAAGTGTGGGAAACTGGGCCTGGTGCCAGAAACGGAAACATTTAATAAGTAAACCTAAACAGGACAAAACTGTGGAGAAACAAGGAAAAAGGGCCCTGGTAGCCCACGTGCATGTTCAGGTTTTCTCTGGGCTCTCTGGCTTCCTCCCATGAAACATGCTTCAAAGGTTCATTGGTTACTCTAAATTGTGTGAATGTGTGTGAGTGATTGTGCGGCAACCTGTCAGGGATGTACCCCACCTTCACCCAACAGCAGCCGGAACAGGCTCCTGTAACCCCATGACCTCAAATGAGACACTGAAGGTTCTGAAGATGGCATTGATGTAGGAGCCAATTTGATATGTTCTGATCAACTGTGGCTCTTCTTAATTAATTTGCTTAACATTGCCTTGCATACATTTATTGAAAAACTTTATTAAGCTTTAGCGGATTTATTACTTTTGTTTATGAATGGACACAGTCGACATGAGCGCCATGATTGGACGCAGATGTTTTAAAGCAGCTGTAATGGCGGAGGTACACTTTGCACCTGAAAGCAGCACTTGTCTTGACCATCCCATATGTTTTGCTACCCTCCAAATTACAGTGTGTATTGCTTCCCCCCACTAACCAAAGGCCTGTTTTATAGCTTTGTTTACTCTAAATTGCCCCTGTGGTTGTGAATGTGAGGGATTGTGTGACCCGCCTTTATCCAAAAGTGGCTACTGGCTACTGCAGCCCCATGACCCTGAAAGGGATGCAGCTGGTTCTGAAGATGGATGGACTTTAGAAGCACAGAGTTGCAGTTTAGGATGTATTACGTCACACACATTCATGCGAATATTTTTGAGCCTCGGCGACAATCGCACCTGTCAACAGCTGATTGATGAGCTTGGAAATAAACTGGGAAACTCGCTGTAAATTAGCTTCATTTCTGTTGCTTTCCCTTCATCTCTTACAGTAGATTCTGCTCGACAAAAATAACAGGCAAATGCTTTTCCAAAGTCAGATGTGTTTGAGTGAGTTGCTTCCCCCTAACAGAACGCCCTGTATCCACTTGAGCGTGAACAATCTCCATGCGCTCCTTTCTTCATCATGACCCTCCAGGCAATCTGTGCGCTCTTAGAATAAAGCCGCGCTGTGATTGGACAGACGGTCCCACTCCTCTCTACTCCAGCTCCAGCCGCTGCTCTGACGTCAGCACGCTCAAACGCAGTCGCTCAGCTGGTGACGCAGCCCACGCTCTTCCTCACGAGCAGCATCCTCCCTCCGGGCTGTTCCGGATGAGACGCCTCCCTCCCTCCGCATCCCTGATCCTCTTATCAGCGAGGAAGCGGCCAAGATGGATGTTGTAAACCAGGTAAGGCATCGGGGAGGAAATTATCCGTTGGGAATAATCCGTTTTGTTTTATTTTTTTGGGGTCGTTTCATTTACAAACAGTCGCTGTGATTAATTGCGCGTTTAGAAATAATCACAATAATTAATAACGTATGCCAGAGATTGTCGGTCATCCAATTTCTGAGCAGCTCCGTTCGAGTGGCCGTTATTAACCAAGCTTTCAGGGATTCACCGGAAAAGGAGAATGCAGCTTTGTCAGAGCAGGCGATGGAAATCCGCCCTTTCTTCCGTCGTGCGTCCTGAAGCTGCGGTCGGTGTGACAGCGCGGCCCGCGCGCAGGCAGTGAGTGGAGGCTGTCCAGTCAGAGACTGCTGCAGCAATGACATTTAGCACAGGAAGGATACGATACCACCCCATTTTCATTTTTTTTTTTTTATCCTTTTACACCCCCCCCCCCCCCCCCCATCTCTGGAGAGGGGCCTAATTGATTCAGATTGCCGGCGTCTCGATTAGGTTGTTGTTGCTAAGACAACAAAATGAGGATGTGGTGGAGGTCCGCAGTAGGCCCGGCGCGCAAAGCCTTGCGTCTGGATCGCTCCATCTCTGAGGATGTTTTGTGTTAAATAAATAAATAAATAAACAAACCCATAGAGGGAGATGGGGTGGGGGGTGGGATGGGGGGGCTGGCTTCAAATCACGAATGTTTAATATGGATGCCTGGCATCCCCCTACAGGATGAGGAAGAGAGTCCAGCTCCACAGCCTGAGAGGAAAGCATCACTGCGCGGCCATATTTTGATGCACAGCGTCGCATTCACCCGCACACACAGACCCTCCTGCTCTCTGAAGACAGCAACCCCGCTCATAAATGAATAAAACCAAACGGGTGCGCTGCAAGAGCGCTGGGCCAGTTAATCAGCTTTGTCTAATTGTAATGCTGGCAACATCCCCGTCTCTCACACAAACACGCTTCATCCTTTCAAAGTAATCTCACGATTTATTTATTATTTGAGGCCCCAAATTCACCTGCTGAGGCAGGTGACTCACTTATCTCACTGGCAGATTGCTGCTCCATTCAAGCAGGCGCCAACAGTGCCCTACAGGCCTGGAGGATGAGGCCTAATTAAGCTCTTTTTTATAATTAGCACCCTCATATCCACATGTTTTATATTCTGGAACATTTGAGAATGCCAAAAGCAAAAAGAGACAAAAATGTGGCAACATTTCCTTATGTCTGATTTCTTGTTCTTGACAGCTGGTGGCCCAAGGGCAGTTTACGGTAGTGAAGCAACCATTGGGATTTATAAAAATTCTACAATGGGTAAGTCCAGCAAATAAAGCTTTTTTTTTTATTTTTTTTTTTTTTGGTGGGGGTGGGTGAATCTTAACTTTTTGCTGAAGGAAACAGGGATTTGAGGGATTTGTGGTGAAATTCAGTCAATGAAGAGTGAAAGGTCGTGGAGAACTGATGAACCTCAAAGTCCTCCAATATCCTAATGTCATGGTGATGTTTCCCTGATGGGGCTGAACTAGAAATACCACCAGAGCGTATTGCATCACAGTTTTTGTAGCAGTGCACTTGGCAGCCTAAGGATTTAGACAGTTAACTATTCAGAGAATGCAACATCTGTATGCTGCTGCTGCTGCAGCCGTCTGGTTTGCAGCCAATTTAAAAAAACGACAGAATTGTTGTTTTTCTGCTGTGTTGAGGCAATGATAAACACATAAAAAGGATATTTTAATTTATGATAAGAATTTTGGCATCTTGATTGTTTCAAATTCAAACTTCATAATTTAAAGCATGTTTTATGGAGCTGTGACGCAAAGGGGTTCATAGGTTCAAAGCAATTACAAAATAAAATTGAAAGAAACACAGAATGCCTTCAACCCTCCCAACTCCTCGCACCCAAAAAAAGAGACACATGCATAAAACTCTAAGGGTAAATAGAAATAGAAACCAACATGGAAACCTGGCTTGGTGCTGATGTGAGGAAGTGACATAAAAATAATCACAAATTCAGATTGAGTGTTCTTTTTTTTTTTTAATAAATCCCTGTTTTAAGCGAACATTTTAAAGACATGTGTGTACATTTATCTGAAATGAATGTGTGTCATCCATATGATGCTTGTTTTCCACCTCTATGAGCACCTCATTTAAAGGAGCCGCTTCAGGGTTGACAGTGGTTCAAGCTCTTGTGCAGCTCTTTTCTTGCCTATGCCCGAGGCAATGGAGAGAGTAGGTGTAGTTATTACTCATACAATTAAAGGACCTCATGTTGTGGGGTTTTTGTTTTGCTTTTATTTAAAAAAAAAGGCCATTTGTTTAAACTGGGTATGGTTCTTAACACAATAAAAGCACATTCCGGAGGTCACCTTGAGATCCTGGTTCCATTTGACAGCAGTTCTTTGCTCTAAATCATTTCAGATTTTTTTTCTCAGGTTATAAATTCATCATCTTGAGCATGATAAGCCCCACCTATGGGGTGGTTTTGCAGTTTTTAGGTCTCCACACATCCATGCTTCTATAGGCTCCCAACCTAGCTGACAAGGCTTGTGCCAAAGTCATGTTGACAGGGCTCCCTGCTGCAGATATGCTGGAGAACAGTCAGAGGCGTGACTCTGTAGTCCTTCCCTGGAGCTGTGTGAGTGTGTCCACACCTCATGGCTGCCTCCCTGGGTCACGGGAAGCCAACCACCAATCAGAAGGCTCGCTCAGGAGGCCAGGGCACATGAATCATCTGTTACCGTCAGGCTGGAGGAGGAGCTGCCTCTCTTTCTGGATTAATATGAGCATACTCCACCCGCAACACATTGGTTTTTTTACGAGGAGAGAGAGGAGCCAAACCTCAGAGATATTTCTCCAGATTCCTGAGCAGCATCCAGTGAAAATATGAAAAAGCTGTAACATTCTTTTAAAAAAACACAGTGTCAACAGCCAATCGTGTCTGTTCAGTGTGGTGGGATGAGTCACTGCAAGTGGACCTGGCATGTAGGTGGGCTGAGTGAGTGCTGTCCGTTTTACTCATGTGCCATAAACGCTCTGCACCGTGGCTTTGCTCACCTCCCAGAGCGACCCCGCCCTCTCTCTGTCTCTTGGGGGAAAAGTGCTGACATTGCTTGGATGTGACGGATGTTGTAAGACATCGAGTTCCCAAATTCGGCTTGCATAGAAGGCTCAGAGGAGAGGACAGCCCACCTCCAGCCTCTCCTGCTGCTCCAACGGCGCAGCTGCGGCGGATTTAATCTGCATTTACATTTTCTGCTCTGACTCATTCTCAGAAATAATTAAAAACTGTTTGTGCAAAAGCAAAAAAAATAATGCCACCGTATTTACAGTGGTATCATATCTAGTGTGCTGGAAAGGTAGTAAATCCATTATTTGTGAGAGACTTTGATGTTTGGACTCTGTGGTTATGACTCCACAGCCTGTGGTGGATTAGGTTTGTGCTTTTTCCTGCCTTGGTATTCAAACATAGAACTGTTTCTGCACTGATTTAGTATAGAAATTCTCAAAAGATTTACTTTAGAAAATTCATGTATTTGTACTTTAGGTAGTTATTTTCTGCTTTTTTTAAGAGAACACTAAAACAGACAAATAAAAAATTAGGGTGTGGAGCTAAAGCTGGTAGTTTGTTTGAGAGCATGAAGACTGTGCATCTTCTCAGCACACAAGAGCTGACAACCCTCCAGCATACCACAAGGAGATAGAAACTAGTCTCGTCGCCATGGGTGACGCTGCCCTAAGTGTTACTGTTCCACCTAACACTTTGTTTTCCACTGTTCCTTTTCTCAGTCTGGCTTTCCCATTCCTTTGCTTCTCCTCCCACTCATCCACCACCGCAGACTTTCAGATCTGAATGGTGCGCAAATGGCCTTCTGGTTTTAACTCAAGCTGGCAGCAGACCTTCCAGGGATGCCAGAAACAGCCGGTCTGTTCTGAGATGTCTGCTGGGACTTTTTTTTTTTCCTGTAACGGTGTGTGGTCACACTGAGACGTGAGGACAGTGAATGGTAATCCACTGTTCCACAATGGCATTTGTAATCATTAAGGGACATGCAATGTTGGATTAATGGATCGTCGTAAACATTATTGCAGAGATTTATGTTGCCCGTGTGATGATCTTTAAGAACTTATGTAACATCATCATCATATTAAATGCACTTGTTCAGCAAATGCTGAAATGCTGAGCATGCTGCCTGCAGATTTTAGCATTTACATGCACCATTACAGGGCTGAAAGGTGTGTGGTGATGTTTGTGTGTGTTCTTTATGCTCTTTAAGCAAAAAAAGGAAAAATCATTCCAGAACAATTTTAAAGTACTAGAGGCGCTCCGTGAAAGTCAGTGTTTGCTTTCATGTTCTATCCAGAGGAAAAAAGCAAGGCTTCAGGTGTTAGCCATCTCAGATTTATATTAATAAATGTCAGAGATGGCTAGCAAAACAATAAATTCAGGCCACTAATAGCAGTAAATAGATATGGACTCTATTTATTTTTAGCATAACACACAGAATCCTCCTGCTCATGGTGTGAGTGGTTGTGCTTACACTGCATTTACTGCTATAGATATTGATGAACAGCTTGGCTGCAGCAGCATGTATCTAGTTATCCTATGGCTGTTGTTGTTGGTTTTTTTTATTATTAAAGCAGGCACACACACATGATTTGCTTAAAAGTATTTATTTATTTTAGGTTTATAATTTACAACTCTTTAAATTCCTTCTATTTTTTTATTACTAGGGTGCTTGTCAGAAACTTTTCCTTTACATTTTAACTTTCACCCTTAGATTGCATCGTTAAAGCCTCTCAAAGAATCTTATCAATGGTTTTTTTTTATTCTGAAGGTAACGTCACATCTTTCTAGAAAAAGGAGCACTTTGAGGCTCTATAATGAAACAAACGATGAAAGCTTTGGGCCAGATAAGCTAAATGATTATTGAAAAGTGTTGGCCAAAACCAACACCCTCATGAGACTAGACCTCAAAAGGAAATGACGTGTGTGTGTGAGCTTACAGCTCCTGACAGCGCGTCCTTTGTGGTGGCTTGTAGTTGAGTATTCGGTGACAGATGGTGGTGTACCTCAACCAGATTAATGGCGGGATTGTCTGTCCAATTGGATCTGGCCCGCTGTGTTGAAAGGGTGTGGTTAAAAATAGTCTGACTTGTTTAATCTACTGTGTGTGTGAGAGTGAGTCTCTCTCTCCATGCATTTGTGTATGTGACCATAGGTGGGTCCTGACCTCCCTGTGTGTTCCTGAAGTCATCAGCAGGCGACCTTTGAATTAATGTACCGGCAGGAATGTCCTGGAAAACGCAAAAAAAAAAAAATCACCACAGATGACCAAAAAAAAAAAAAGAAAAATCTACTGGTAACCATGGTAACAGGTGCAGCCCTTACTGTGTAGCTTTTTGATGGCGCTGCATTGATTTGCACTCTCTGTGAATGTATTAGCAGCTTGTCGTGATTGGAGGATCATGGCCGGCCTGCTGCAGACACACCAAACTGTTGCCCACCTGGTCTTTGTTTACACACCCACTGAAATACTTAGGAGCCCGCATATGTTCTTCACTCGATAAATGGATAAATGATGCTTTTAACATTTTGATAAAGATTTCATTTATGAGTTCTCCACTTCATCAGGTCTTTTTTTTTTCATGTTTTTCAGATCTTTGCAATCTTCGCCTTCTCGACGTGTGGCAGCTACTCTGGCATGTTCAAGCTGAGTGTGGAGTGTGAAAACCCATCGTACGGTGACCTAGGTATAGAAGTAGAGTTTGAGTATCCGTTCAGGTATGTAACATGAATTCAACACTGCAAAAACAAACCTTAAGAAAGCAAAAAGAGCCTTGTTTCAAGAAAATTGTCTTATTTTCTGTCTTTCCAGGAAAATAATCTTGTCAAGAAAGTTTTTCAATTGCAAAATAATCTTCGTTTGAGAAAAAAATTTAGGGAGTGGAATTTTTTCTTAAAATAAGAATTCTTGGTAAGACCACTTTTCTTACCGCATTGGCAGAATTTTTGCTTGTAAATCTGCCAATGGGGTAAACATTTCTGACTTGTATCTGAGTGCAGTGAATGAGAGCTACAAATACACAAATGCTTGTTAAGTCTAAACTTTTGTGGAAGTTTGCTGAAACAGATTCAATAATAAAAAAAGGTTTTCAATCCAAATGATTACACAGTCACAAAGCGAAGTGTATGAGACTATTATTGATGATTATTCAGAAAAAATAGGGCATACATTTAGCTGATTTATGCATTTATGTAACAAGAAATGACTCTTTAGAGGTCATTGTTGGTTGAAAGCAGAATAAGTACTTAAAAATTGTATAAGTGCATTTCATAGCATTTAGATTATTTCATATAAAGGTTCCTATGACAATTTAGAGTTAGATGTCTTGCCCAAGATTACAAGAACTGATAAGCCTGCAAATTGAACATCAGTCCAATGGAGTAGCACACAGATGCTCAATCTAATCATCAGTAAAGTTAGAAATCCCAGTCTTTATCTTAACCAGCCCAGATTTCCATTTGTAATGTTTCTGATTCAAAAATTGTGGGTCAACTATTGTAATTTTTGCTCTGTTAAAAGATTTTACAGAGGTTTTGTATTTCAGTCATTTATCTGAACTTAAATTTTTGGTCATCTCAGACATCAAAGTAGCACTGAGATTTAAATGATATGGATGTAAAATATGTAAATAAAGAAAATTGATTGTTGTGTACACAAAGACTAAGGGTGTATTCAGACTGGGCACATTTGGTTGCTTAAAGTGAACCTGAGTTTGTTTCCCCCGATAATCTGGATGGCAGTCTGAATATAGACCAAATTCAAGGTTCAGGACTGGATCTGGACCAAATTAAGTGGACTGGGTCTGGAACAAATGTTTTTCCCAGTCTGAATTCACCTTATGTGATTTTAAGAAAAACTGACTGGTGCTGCAAAAATGCAAAGTTAAAGATTGGTAAACCTTAACAGCGGCAGTTTACTATTTTCTTCAACTTTATCTGGTAGTAAAGACCCACTCCAATGAAGATTGTGTTTTTGTTTTTTTTAACATGTTCTTGTCACATTTTTCCCACAATGGAGGACATGTGTAAAGAAAATTAGGATTAAAACTGCATTTGTGAGTCTTTTTTTTTTAAATTATTTAAATTGTGGTAAATCAGGAGCAAACCAAAAAGGCTGTTTGAAAATGTTTATATCTGTGAAATAAAAATTACGCTGTGCAGTCATTTGTGTGTTTTTTTATGTTGGCAAAAAACAGCATACATTTTAAAAAAGATCAAAAGATGATTGGAGTGGGACTTTAATACAAATGCTCTTACTTCATTTCACTTTGTGACCTTCACTAGAGTATTTTTTCTTATTTAGGTACCTGTTTTTGAAGCTACTCGTTAATCATTTTAGCTTTTCATCACCTTTTCCTACTTTAAACTGTGCTGGAAAAACAGCTTGACGTGTTTATTTTGGCCTTCCTTTGTGATGTTCTCAGGCTCCATCAGGTCTACTTTGATGCCCCTACCTGCAAGGAAGGAGACAAGAAACGTATTTTTCTGACCGGGGACCATTCTTCATCAGCTGAGTTCTTTGTCACTATCGCTGTCTTCTCCTTCCTCTACTCCATGGCAGCGCTGTCCGTATACTGCTTCATCCTTGAAAAGTACCGCGAAAACAACAAAGGGGCCCAGATAGTGAGTTTTTCCTGTCTTTTTTAGTCACCTCAGGACAGAAGCTCTCTGCATTGAAATTAAACATGTCTTACGTATATTTATTTCATCAAGTACAGAGAAATAATGCATATTTTATTGGGCTATTAGCTATTGTGTCGCACAATCTTATTACAAGCTCTAGAATTGTTTTAAATGAACAAATAAAACATTTTAATAATCAGAAGTACAAAAAAGGGTTGGGTTGACAGTTGTTAAAAAAATTAAGGATCAAACAAATTTGGTTTTTCTTTAAAATAAACAGTATATTTTGTAGATGTGGCCCTGCCATGGACTGGTGACCTGTCCAGGGTGTACTCTGCTTTGGTCCAATAGTATCTGGGATTGATGTAAATGTACAGGTTGTGTGAACAGAGGAATATGGATATAATTTCATCAAACCTGGCTAAGAGGGTTCAGAATGTTCTATTCATGTGTGTGTTTCTGCTATTTACACACAAATAATATAATGTTTAAGACCTGGAAAAAGCTTCAAAACAACATCTGTTAAAATTAGAATGTGGACAGTTTTAAAGGATGGAGAAACCCTGCTTTGTTCTCAGGACTTTGTCGTGACGGCGGTGTTCGCCTTCATGTGGTTGGCGTCCTCTTGCGCTTGGGCTAAAGGCCTGTCAGATGTGAAAACAGCCACTGATCCAGACAGGGTCATCCTGCTCATCCCAGCCTGCGAAGAGAAAGGAAATCGCTGCCGTGAGGTCTACGATCCCAGAGTCTCCGGCCTCAACACCTCTGTGGTACGTACCACAGTTACCTAGATTTTCTATGAAAACCAAAAAGCCGACAGTAGACGCACCTCCTTTTTTCTGCACAGGCTTTTGGCTTCATCAACCTGATCTTGTGGCTGGGAAACCTTTGGTTCGTCTTCAAAGAGACCGGCTGGTTGGGTGCATTGGCTGGAACCTATGTCCCGTCCCAGGAGAAACAGCCGGCTCCTGATTCCTACGCCCAGGGAGGCTATGGACAGCAGGACCCTTATGCCGGATCCCAGGGGGGATACCAGCCAGACTACGGTCAGCAGGGGGGCTATAACGAGGATGGAGGTTACAACCAGGGCTATGAGCAGCAGCCCACCTCCTACTCCAATCAAATGTGAGCCTGTCCAACTAAACCACAAATGCAGGATGGTGAGTACACAACAGAATACGAAGTGTACACTAAATGATTTACTTTTACTAAGAAGCAATGAACATCCTTTTCAGGTCACACTTCGTGTTTTTTAATGTTAAACCCTCCTAAAAAGACTGTTTCATGCTTTGTGTGTCTCTTCATTCATTTTGGCTCCCTTTTTTTTTAAATAACTTTTGGAAAATGTCACACATTTTGATTTATAGAAGTCTACATCCACATATGAGGCCAGTAATAAACTAAAAGGAGAATTGTTTGTTTTTTGGATGATTAAAGGTTTAAAAAAATCATGAAAGAGCTGTTGCAATAAAGTAATTTGAACTTTTTATATGCTTCAAAGTGTTTCATGAATCCACATCAATCACAATGCATAGAAGAACAAAGTTTTAGCTCGTACCACTTTTTTAGTTCTGTGCTCATCACCTTAAAGGGTACATGTAGTTTCCAATCTTTCCATAAACTGGTCAGATCAAACAAGTTGATGGGGGGCATGCTCAGTAAGACCAGCCTAAAGCTGCTATTCCAATCTCAAATATAAAATAAAAAGATGAGGTTTCCAAGAAAAACATCCCTCTCTGTACAGTTTCATTGCATATCAAAAACACAAGGTCAAAATTTTGATTTCACGTTTAGTTGTTTTGTAATTTTGGGCTGTTTGGCCTGACCTGCTTGTGTACGTCCTAGCGGTTATGTAATAAACTGACCTGGCTCCAGCTAGATTTTTGTTTGTAACTTGTTCTAGACATATATGCAGCAGTGTGTCATCACTCACAAACTGTTCTCTTTGTGTCTTCGCTCAGGGTGACCTTGTGTTCTCTGGAGTGTGGTTCGCAGCTCACCTGCATTTCCGCGCTCCTCCGTTCATCTCTCTGTGTTTGTGTGGGTCGACAGGCAGGGTGGGGTGGGGGGAGGGAGGTGACACTCATAGTTAAGGGGCAACACCACCAAGGGTGCAGATTTGGCGGGTGGGAGGGCCGGGGTGGGGGTCTTTGCTGTGACATGATGTTTCTTCTCGTGACGTATTTAACTGTAGAAGACAACAGAGGCTTGTCTGTTTGGTCATACGAGAAGAACTTGAATACAAAACCAAAACATTAGACAAAGATTATTTAAGGGGAATCTTGTAACGGGAAAGACATTTATGAGAAAAAAAAATTGTAGTTATATTTACCTTGGGAGAATGTATTTGTCTGTTCTGTGTAAATATCAACATGCTGATATATAGGATTCTATGTACACAGTTGAATAATTGTGCACTCTATATTAGTTGTCATACAACAAATGTTGAGCACAGAGTTATTCAATTGTAATTGCTTTGGTTCTGTTTAGGAGCTCACTTTAAACTTTCTGTTCCCTGGAACAACTCAAAACAAATTCCTGTTGAAATATCTACTTTTTTATTTGCTCATTTTTTCTTTTCTTTTTTTTAAATCAGCATTACAGTTCAGATGTAATAATCAGGGTAAAGATTGCTAATCATGCAAATGCTATAAAAGAAAAGATGTTGGTCTATATGAAAACTGAGAGTAATATATAAAAATATTTGTGGTGAAAGTTGTAAGTAGGTTGTTTCGACTTGGTTTGTATATTCTTATTTTTTCTTCCATCTCTTCTTGGTGTTATTGCGTGGATGAGTTCTCCTAAAAGTCCTCTTGAAACGTTCCATTCTGATGTCTAAATCTCAACGAGAAATTGTAGTGAGCATTGTAGCACTTCATATTTTGCTATGCTGTTCCACAAACTGCTATAGTGCTGTCCGTTTGGAAATCGTGAACCAAACAGTGAACAAGAAAATCCTTCGACGTGTGTTCGTTTGGTTGTTTTTGATGTACTGGCACCGAATAACTTTTTTGTTGTCCTGTTTTTTCGGCTGCCTTTGACGTGATCCAGAGAGTTGTAAGACAGAATCTTGTAGTTTTTTTTAACTGGTATCTGTGTCCCACGCACTGACCAAAAGTGATGGGGTGTAAGAATTAGGTTCATTACAGTTTTCGAAGCTCTTAGTTTGGCATGCCGCGTGTTCTAGAGAGGCAGTTTGAGGAAACATCTCCCTCTACGACCATCCTCCATATCACTCTTTTTGTGTTCCAATATACTGCATGCATCCTACTCGTTTTAACCCAAAGAGCCCACCGCTCGTTCACAAAGAGCCTTAGGCTCACGGCTGCAGGAAAGGGCTTGAACCTCCTGCACATACTTATGCCTGTTCCAACATAGCGGCTACTGCGCAGCGCCTACTGACAACTTGCTCAACTTTAAGCACAAAGTCCATGCTGCAGTAATTACTCCTATTCGAATATAAATGTACGGCTGCCAATCCTGTGTTTGAATGCCCAGAAGCATGTTTGCCAAATTATACGAGATGGGTTTTGATTTGTACCTCTGCTTCTCCAATTCTGGCCAGAATGGGTTGATCCTCAGTGTATCATTGTCCATTGTACAGACACTTATCAAACGGTAAAATAAAATCAGGGTTTTCGATTCAGACAGTATAGAAGCTACTGGGTTTCTCTCTTCCTCTAGTTCCCTCGCCTCTGTTATTTCTCTCTGTCTTTCTTTCTCTTTCACTGTAGCTCTAAATATGCTGAAATGAAATATACTCTGTTGTTAGTGGTGAATGGTGTCTTGTGATAAGCCTTTGGATAGTGCTGTGTTTAATGTGTATGATGTATTCATATTAGTATTTATGATAATGATAATTCACAGAAAAAAAGATTAACCAAGACTCCAAACTTCTGCTGTATTCTTATTATATGGGATTCATTGTGAAACAAAATGAAATAAACTTGAAATTATTCTGTTGAAGGTTAATTTGTAGTTTTTTTTCCCCCCGTCTGCAGTAATGTGTTTGTGCTTGGCTGTTAAATAAATAATGTGAATTTTAGAAATGCACGCTTGAACGCAGATGAAAAAAAAACACCTGTTTCATCATCTTCAGTGATGTTGAGTTCGACAAATCTGTAAATCATGCAGAGAAATTCCTGCAGCCAGAATCTGCCAGAACAGCTGGAAGGATGTAAGTTTGACTCAACAAAGAATCACCAAACCAAACAAAATGTTGGCACTTTCATTTGCTTTTTTTGCCAGCTCATTTTGAATGCTGCCCTCTATTGTTCAAATCCAGAATTTTTTTTCTTCATTAATCTTCCCTTTTTTGCCAAATCTTTGAAATTCATTGTTTCACTCACGTTTTCACACTTAAAATAGGTGTTGGTTGGAGTGTGTAAGTCAAACAATTTTGTGTTAAATGCACACTGAACACTTCTAAAAACGTGACCTCTGAGTTTTGTGGCCTACCTCATCCAATTCAGTGCAACATTAAACCAGAGGACAACATTTCTTCATGAAAGCATGAACTATGAAATCTTACCACGGCCCCTGTCAAGTGAGTTTATTATGATTTCTGAATTAGAGAAGTTTTATGTTGAAGTTATAAAATCAGATTTGTGTTAAAACAATGAAAAAAAGGGATTATCGGTAAGTGTGACAGCTACAGTATACTCAAGGTCTAATTCAGAGAGTTCCCAGAGCCCTTGCCTCTTCCTTATCAAGCTTCCATTCCAGAAGTAAATGACTGATGGAGATCCTGGTCCCTGCAGAGCAATGGTCACTTATCTACATGACTTGGCAACATAGTTTAAAACAGACAGGTAAGGACATTGCACCCTAAGCCAATAGCTTTGAAATAGAAATGCAAGAGTGTATGAGGAAGAGGGGAAGAGAGAAAAATACAGTGAGGGAAGTGAGAATGCGGGGAGAAAAGAGCACATTGTGCTTCATCATAGATATTTAGTGCACATATTTATAAAACGAGAGATTTGGAAATAAGGATCAGTGCATTTTTGTTAAGAAACGCATTAAGAATTACAAATATAGTCGGACAGTAGAAGTATTTTTGTGATTAGACTCTTGAACACAGCCTAGTAAACTTGGGATCAGGCCAGCTTGGAATGTGAAGAAACAAACAGTGAAGAAATGTAAAAGAAAGAATGAAAGAGACAGCAGCCTAAGGCACTTAACGAAAGAGCAACCAAACTTCCTTGGTAAAAATGTACCACACACAGTAAATGGAGCCACAGGTTGAGAAGGTGGCAGATATTTTTCTTTCAGTCATGGAACAAAGTAAACATCTGGATTAACAAAAGTTAAATTCATATGTAGCTTTGGGAATTTCAATGTATCACACTAAATATTAAGCTAAAATGATCGAAGACAGTACTCTGTGCACAATGACAACACTATGACAAAGCAGTTACACCAGGAAAAGCTATTGTGCAATATTCTGCTCTACATCCTCATGTAGAAAGACATTCATTTTGTGAAACGAAACGATATTTCTGTGTGCACAACAGCAGATTCAACAATAAAATACTTAGTGTTTATTTTGACGTCATTACTTTTTTAACCCATTAAGCCATGTGAAATGTGTTTTTGTTAACAGATCTTGAATAAGTGTTATTTAAGTCAAGTCTTTATTGCCCAACAGATAGAAAGTATCAGCTGACTATGAAGTAACCCTCTGAAACAAGGACACAAGCTGTCAGAGCCATAAAAATGGGTGTTTTATCTAATGCTTAAAAAGCTAAATCAAGATGTCAGTCTCTCAATAGATGTGTGGCTATCATAATAAATGTATAACATAAGTAAAATGTCTTAGGTAGTAGTCCTGTAAGACATGGAAAGTATGTCACTGACACAAAGACTCAACTTTTGAGGTGGAAATATCTACAGGTACGGAACCCTGGAGATTTTTTTTTAATGGTACCCTTAAATTAATCATTTCTGTCCATAAATGTGTATTTTGTGCACTCAAAAAAACACGTGAAGTATTTAATGGGCACAAACAAGCGTTGTGTGAGTAAAAATTAACATTTTAACACACAAATTAGTGTTTTGTGGGCACAAGTTGGCATATTGCAAATTAGTCGTAGGAAATGAAGATACTAAAATACTAATTTGTCTGCTCAAATGGCTAATTTGTTTCTACAAAATGCTAACTTGTGGTCACAAAATTGAAAATACTATTTTGTGACCACAAGTTAGTACTTTGTGTGTACAAATTTGTAATATGTGGCCAGATATTGGCATTTTGTGGCTACAAATTAGTAGTAGGTGTGCACACAATTCTAATTTGTGGCCCAAAATAATAAGTTGTATGTGGCCTCAAATGAGTAATTATTGTGCACAAATTTGTATTATTTTCCCAGAAATTAGCACTTTGTGACTACAAATTAGTAGTAGGAATTTAAGATACTGAAATACCCATTTGCGTCCACAAAATGCTTATTTGTGGCCACAAAATACTCATTTGTGTGCACAAAACACTGATTTTTTTTTAATGTCATGTCTAGGGTTCCATACACAGGAACCTTAGCTTTGAGAGGGGAAAAACTAAACTAAAATATTTTTTATTTTAACGGTTTAGAAAAATAATTGTACTATTCATTTAATAAAACATATCGCATAGTATCGTATTTCGTGGTTCAACAGTGATTGCTCGTTATTTATGTATTTATTTTTTTTTAAAATGGTGAAAGATGACATGGGATGAAAATAGAGTAAAGATGTCAGCTACATGCTAGGAGGGAGAGCCAACGCCCCACAGAGAAATCACTCCTCCGCCGGTGATCCCGCCCTCTCTGCCGACACAGCACGCCTCATTTCACTTTCCGGAGAGCGTGATTCATCCGCCCTCTTTCCGTTTGAGCCAACTGCTTTAAACCTCATAGTTTCGGAGCTGCGGTAGAAAACTTTAAAGATACATCCCCATTACTTTTTCTCTAGTTTTTACTTACGTAGGACCTGTGGGAACAAACTTCGTCGGTGAGTTTTTGGACTCAAACGAATCCGCCGCTGCACGTTAACTTAAAGGGATGGCCGACACTACTGGGACCAGCCCTGCGGCCAACTGCCTGGAGAAGCTCAAAAGTTACGTGAAGACCCCCAAAGGCTTCATCCTCTTCGCAGAAATCGTAAGTTTACAAATGGCTGCCCTCGTCGAAGCTCGCTGCACTAAACAAGCTAATAAATATTGCAAACGTCCGTTTAAAATCAGTTGGGGCTCTATATCGATCGACGGGACGGAGTTTTTTCTGTCAGAAGTTCTTTTTCGGAACGGGAATGGGCATGGCGAGCACGCGGGAGTGGGAGGTCAGAGGTCTCCACCTGTCACTTCTGCTCTGTCCACGTTTATGGCAGATTTAGTGCTAGAGCATGGTTTGCAGCAAACGCAATGAGGACACAGATAGACTAGGGAACCCCCTCTGTGGACTCCTCAGGTCTTTCTTTGCACATCTGTCTTTTAGTTCAGTGGAAAAAAACACGCAACGGTGGACTACAATAAGAGTTTAAAAAACATGGCTTCCTTTATGGTGAGAAAAGTGTCGCACGGACCCAGAGGAAGGGTTAAGGTTAGGGTTAAAGTAAACCACCAAAAATTTCTGCAGCTCACAGCCTTCTCTGGTAATATTTGAGTATTTAAGCTGTTTTTTTTTTTTTTTTTTTTTTTTTTTGACCACCACTTTTCACATGATTGCTTCTGTTTGCATTTCACACTTTGTTGTCACCCAGCTTTGTGTGTCCCTCTCAGTGTTTTACATGAACTCCTAAATCCAGTTTACTGTAAAGAATCTGTTTTTGTTTGCCGCCTTTGCCTCAAAGTTTCCAAGATTTGCACTTTTGCCTTTTGTCGTTCCCTAATATTTGACTTCATCCATTAAAAGTTTTTTCTTCAAGTCTATGTTAGACATAAAAGATGCAATCAGCTCATAAAATACCTTGTTAAAGATTAAACTGCCCAATAAAGTATTAAAATTTATCACTGTGGCACTACTTTGACCGACATTTGCATTTCTTTTTTTTTTCTTTTTTTTACTGCAGACTCTTCTGCCATGTGTCACACTTGCTAATCTTTAATGTAAATGTTAAACTTCATTTGGCCACAATTTCAAAAACAGATTAGCGCTCTTTTGTCTAACTGCAACCTTCATTCAATTTGACTTTTGACCAAAAAAAAAAAGGAATTTAGATCGGTGTTTACACATGAAAACAAGGAAACCTCCTCTCTGGTGTTTCAATAACAGCTTCTTGTTTCAGCCTTGATGGCTTCCTGTGCTCTAAAGAAAAAACTTTAAATACCAAAGGAAATGAGCTGCGATAATAGAAGCTGAAAACAGTTGACGTAACGGGGAGTTGTGTTATGGAATAAATGGGGATTTTTGAAGACTTACTCCGATCATCTTTTGTTGTATTTTCGTAGCGTAACTTTGATTTTGCTGTTTTTAGCTAGAATAAAAAAACTGCCGTGTCGTTTTCTAGGACATAGTTTCTGCAGAACAGCAATAGTTCATTCAGATACGATTCACATCGGCATTGCGTGTTCAATCAACCACTTTAAATGAGAAGTGTATGTAAACGTGCGTTAGTGCACATGTGAGGCATCTGCGTGCAAAACTCCCGCGTTTACGCGCCACTAGTTTCAAACCCGTTTTGGGCTCCACATACAAAAAGTGCATCCATTGAGCGCAGGTTGACCAGTTGACCAATCAGAGTCCTGGATTTGGTTGTGATGTATGGATAGTGTTCTTTTTAATAAACACAAGTACCAAACGCTTGAAAATTGATCACGGAGGAGAAATTAATAATTTCTCAGCCAGAATTCTATGACATCAAGTTATCAGAGAAGAGCTGTGAAAGGAAAAGCCTGCAGCAAGATTCACGAGATTTTGCACCACTTTGACATTTGACATTTCACACCAAGTGATAGTATCTTGTACTGAAAGAGCGCTGCGAACGCCATATGCTAAACGCATATTCAAAACGCCCGTCACATGCCTGGTGTCAACATAGCATTAGAAAATCGCCTACAGGTGGGTGCATCAGAACGGAGCGGAGCAGGGAGCCTGTCCACCATTTCTTTACGCCACAAAAACAATCTTTTTCAAACGGCATTTGATCGTCTGCAATTAGAACATGTTGAAAACAGGATTTTCCTGGGAATGGAGCATTCAATCCCCCAGAGTTTTCTGCAGGAAATAAAAAAAATACATGGTGAAGCTTGTTTTGAGCTGCACACAATGCAGTCATGCCTTGTTAAACGTTAAGGCGGCTCACCCATTTTTTTTTTATAGTGTATTAATCCCAGAATATAAGTAGGTGGTTGTTGAAGCAGGGTTTTTTAGTTAATTTCTTTGTTTTTTGTAGTTTTATTTGATTGTAAGCAGTGCAAGATAATTATTTGCTGGAGTTGTTAAATGAATTAAAAGACATTTCTGAATCACACAGGATGTGTACACTGCAGAATAAACTATAAAAAGTAAAAAAAAAAAAAGATTGATAGGTGAATGATTTCCTTAGCAACAGTTGCTGTTTGCTGTGTCTCTGCACTACAGGCTAGCTCCCAGCTCTCGTGTAGCTCCCAGCTATAATTAGTAAAGTGTTTGCAACAATTTTCCTCCCCTCATTTTCAGGGAGAAGCCCTCTCCAAAGAGCTTCTAGCTGAAATGTTGAAGCCACCCCTGTCAAACAGATCATTCTCTGTATGGAGAAACATAAAGGTGTCGACGTCCCAGGGCCTTTCATGTTCTGAGGGACTTTTGTGTAGTGGACGTGTGACTCTGTTTGGCGGCCTCTTCAGTGGCCGCGGCTTTCAGAGCCGCCAACTCGGAGCCAAATAGAGCTTCTTTTGTGTAGGAGCTTGTCCTTGGCCTCTTCTTTGCTGTACAGAGGCAGTCTGTGCCAGCCTCTGGGAAACACATGAGCGACTGATGCATCTGACCTGCTGGCTGCCTGTGGGCTGCCAGTGAGGGAGGGGGGGGTTGTAGAAACAGATGTAAGGCGGGGGCCAAGACGTCCAAGTCATGTGTGGAACATGTAGTGATTCCACGATGTCCACAAGGGTGCTGAAGAAATTACCATATGTTGGAGCTTGATTTATTCAACCAGATTCATTAAAAAAAAAGATTTTTTGTAAAAGAGCGAATAAAATGTGATAAATGATCACCTTAAATGTTTACACACATTAGGCCTGCACAATATACCGCAAATTTATCGTTATTGCAATATCCAGCTCTGCAATATGCATATCGCAAAAGACGGCAAATATCACAATAAATCGTTAACCGTTAAAACAATCTAATGGCAGCTTGAACCATTTAACAAATCAAATAAATCCCTTTATGCATTTGACCAATCGGATGGACGCCTTCAAGTTGTTGACCAATCAGATGGAGCCCTATTATGTTAGATGTTTGTCCCCTATGTCGATGAGGGTCATTTGGAGTATAATTTTTAAACTGTTGCAATGAAATGGGATTTGCTATTTTGTTATTTTGCTATTTGTTTATATACCGCAAATTATATCGTTATCGCAATATTATTCTCTAATATCGCATATCGCGAGTTTTCCTCATATCGTGCAGCCCTAACACACATGCTAAATAGGGCTGGGTCGATAAAATTGATTATTCAGTCCAAGCTTAGTAAAACAATTGATCCATAAACGTAGAGATCAATCTTTTGTGCCTTTCCTTTTCCGGGGACCTCACGCATAGCAACATTAAAGCTGTTATGCGTTAGCTTGATGCTAACGTATAATGGAATTTTCCTTAGGACTGCTAATGCTAACACTTGGTCGACCTAAACTTTCATCGCTGACTAAATGAACAGCATGAATTTTTGAAACTCTTTTAAGGACGCTTTTTTTTTTTAAGTAATCATTTGTGGTCTAAAGCTCAGTTTTTTTACCCAAATCTTCTGGGATAAAGTGTGATGCTGCAGTGCGAGCTCCACCTGGTGGCCAAAATGAAACGCCCTCCAGGAGAGGCAAAACTTCATGATCTGCACATTTTTGTTGGAGCTTTTTCTTTTTACAATTTTATACTAGGTGAACTGCATAAGATTAAAAACAATATCTTCAAAATATATATAGATTATTTATGTATTTCTGTACAAATATGTCTACATATGTAAATCATGTCAATTAAAAATTGAATCAAATGGATCAAAAGAATTGAAAAAGTCATAAATCGAATCAATCCAGGCACTGGTGAATCGAATCGATTCTGGAAATTATTGGTGATACCCAGCCCTAATTCTAATACAACCTTATGGCAGCTTGAGGTGTTTATCAAATACAACCCTTTATGCATTTGACCAATCAAGTCGAGCCCTTTTCCATTAAATACCCGCCTCCTTTGTAGAGGAGGGTCGTTTGGAGTATAATGTAAGCTATGTTGACTTTTATTTAAATAAAACTGTTGCAGTGAAGTTGAAATGATGTAGTAGTAGTTTTTTTTGTTATTGTCATTATTGATCACTAACATCACACATCCCAGGTTTTCCTCATATCACGCAGCCCTAATAGTTACTCCTCATGAAAACTAAAAACAGACAAGCTGCCCCTTGGGGGAGCAGATACATGGGAAAAAAATGCTGGCATTTGTGGTAACATGCCCAGTAAGAATGTTTTAGGGTGAGGTTTTATAAATTCACTGCTAATAGATGACTTTCTCTTCCCTCACTCACAGTAGCTGTGAATATTTACGATGCTAAACTTGTTTTAAGCCAGAGTATGTTGACTTCTGTGCTAAATTTGACCCATTTCTCATTGAGGTGAATGAGAATTGACCTAACTTTGGAGCAAACTCTTAGTGGTAACTTGATGAGGTGTTGCTGGCTGCACTTAACTACAATTCTGTAGACAGGTTTCAGTTCAGAAGGCAGATGGTTACCTCTTTGTTTTTACATTACAAAGGTAAAGAAGAAATCAGTGGTATTGAGCTGCATTTAGGTTTTTGAATGCAAAGGTTATGATTAATTTGTGTTTTTCTGTTGAAACAAAAAATCAAGCATTCTCTCTATTACTATTTAGGGACTAAAACTTGGAAACTCCTTTTCATAAAAACAATATTAATTACTGTCACAATTTTTCTATATGAAACGGTGAGCTCCACCCTCCCCAAATCCCAAAAATCCCTTCTTGTAAGACTGTTATCATCTTTATCTTTATGCTCTTACTTGTCAAGTTGTTATCTTTTTGTTAGAGGTGTACCAAATTGGTTCTTTAAAGATGAAAAAAATGTTCCTTTCTTTCTTTCATTGCTGGTATACCCATTCTATTTAAAATGTTTTAGTTTCTATAGTTGATTTGTGAATCAAATCTGAGCAAGAACCTTTGCCAAAAAATGTTTCCAGCAGAACAGATCACACTTTCCAAATAGTCTCTTTTATGGAAATAAGTTAAGGATGAATAGGAAAAACGGAGGCATTAAGGCAAAAGTGACTACTATTGGAAAGAATTACCGTACTTTGATATAAAGAGTCTGAAATGTAAAAAGCTCATATAATCATATGTAAGATAACAACAAAAAAGTCCTTTTTTTTGGTTTGCTAGATCCACATTTTTTTCAAGATAAGCCGTTTTTCTCCTCATACTATTTAAAACAATAGAAGATCTTGACCGCATGTCATTGCTGCAATTTAAAATATGCAAAAACTGCATATTTTAAAGCAACAACACAACTGTGTTGTCAAAAGAGCAAAGTATTGTCACGTCTCAGTGTTCAAAATAAAATGCTCATTTCTGTGCGATTTTTGAACTTGGCACCAGATCAAGTGTCTCCCCTTTCCCAGTTGTCATGGAGTTTGCCCACTCTGTGTGAAAGCATCTGCCCACACACTTTCACAGCTGCAATAACAGCAGTGTTATTTGAAAGAAGATTCACAGTGAGGCGTAGGCCACTCACTTTTATGATTTCTTTTCAACTGGCATCTTTTTCCCTGGACAGATAAATGAGCATGCTGCTTTTCCTTCCACAGGGGAAAGAATATGATAAATGTAGTGCTTTGTGCATTTAAGATGTAAAACTCACTGAACAGTTTGAATCTATTCAGCTGTCACAATCTAAAAAGACTTCAGGCAGATATTTGTTGACTGGAAAGTTTAGGATCTGGACATAAAGAAAGCTTTGTTGGGGTCATGTACAGTCTTTGAAAGTTCATTGGAAACAAATGATTGTTGTTCTTGTGGGATGGACTGTCTAAATCAGGGATGGGCATACTGTCAATGATCTACACTATTCCTCATAGTCTATAAATCTGCATGGCGTCCTGTTGAGGATATCTTCCACATTGACTCTGCATTTCTTTTTTTCTTGTAGCTAATCAGCTTCATAATCCTCATCTGCTATGCCGCATCTCGATACGGAGGCTACTCCGCCGTCGCCATCGTTGAAATGGTCATCGCCACAGTCTTCTTTGTCGTCTTCATGATGGAGTTGGACAAACAGTTCCTAGTGGTGCACTGGGTCTGGAGTGTGAGTTTCTCCTCCGTTCAGGCAGACGTCGACTCAAGCGTGAGCTGACCTCACATAAGCTTTCTCCCTCTTCTCTGTGCAGGATTTCATCCGGGCCGCTATCGGCGGCGCCCTTTACATTATCACTTCCCTCATCTGCGTCATCGGAGGAGCCGGAGACGGCGCACGCATCGCAGGCGGGGTCAGTTAAGAAACACTTTCAATCTGGAATCATTCATTCTGCATATTTCTATAAGACTTTAAGCCCAGATGCAATTGTTCATCTTTAAGACAACGGCGCCTGGATCAATGAGAATCATCAGCAACAATATTTCTATTCTTATTGGTTGATTATTGTTCACCATGTAAAGGATAAAGAACATCAAGTCTCTTGCAGTTCATTGAGCTACATTACCAAACCTGTGAAAAGTCATCGTAAGGAGAGCTAAGCACAATTAAGACGTTAGCCATTTTCCTTTATTGACATTCTAAACAGGAATTACTTTTTTTTCTAGAATCAACTCACAATTTCCAAAAGTATTATAAACAACAGTGTGGTTTTTGTGCTGAAAGGGCTTCCTATCTTGGATCCCCAGGCGTTACCAATGTAACACAAGTAGAGCAATTCACAAATATAAACTAAACCTGTCAGACTTTAGGAAAGGAAAGCGAAATACTAGTATTTTGAGATGGACACAAACTATAGAGCTTTAGTCTAGTCTTTACTAGTGTTTGTTTTTTCCTCAGAGAAAAACTATTTCTTCAGTTATTCCAGTTTGCCTAGAGCAGAGGGTTGGTTGGCATCTGTTATCATTTGGTGTTTGAGAAAGATTTTCGCTTTCCTTTAAGACCCACTCCAATGAGAGTTGTGTTTTGCATATGTTCTTGTGGCATTTATATGATGACGGAGAACATATATAAAGAAAATCAAGCTTAAATTTGCATTTCTGGATATTTCTTAAATCGGATGGTTGTGAATCAGGTGCAGATGAAAATAAAAATGCTGTTGGAAAAAGAGCATATTTGCGTTGTGGAAAACATGCTGGGCGGGCCACAAGCGCCCTGCAAGAAAGGGGGCGGGGTTGCTCTGTGCCAACGGTCCCGCCTACAAATCGGAGGCAAATATCTGATCAATTCTGGCCGCTCTGCAGAAACTTTGTCCTAGAAAACAACACAGGTTTTTTTTTTAAATTTTCCTAATTTATAGACCACTGGGAATGCATTTACAATAGATAAAAAAAAGATGATCAGATTGGAACTTTGATGTATTAGTTGATTTTTACTTAAACAAACTAGGTCTTCCAAATATTCCCAATGAGAAACCTGGATCTTGGAGAGTAATAGCTCCTAAAAGCAAAGGTGTAAAAAATAACCGTGTTAAGGCCCGTACACACCGGGACGAATTTCGTCGGCGAAATTCGCCTCGTGACTAAACAAAAGGCACCAATGACAGCGCGTCAAAGCGTCAAAAAAAAAAAAACGCCTCGGGTTCGTTTTTTTTTTTTTTGACGCCTCGCGTCGAAATCTATTCGACCAATGAGAATGGCGCTTTTGCACACGTGTCTGGAGCTTCTGAAGTTACAGTAAAACACAACTTGGGGGCGCTCAAACACAAAACTGCCTTTCTGAGCACACATACCAGCAAAGAAGATAGACGCCAAGTAGCGTCTACACTGCCGCAAAGAAATAATGACGGACATTCTAAAATATCCCCGAAAACGCTCATGATACATTTTCAGCTCTTGTACCAGTCGATAAAACTCACCATGTTCTTCTCTTCTCGTAACTATGGGATGTACCCAAAATCGGCGTCTTTTCCGGCGTCGTTCATCATTCAACAGAACAATAATTTCTTCATCATTGGAACTGGAGCTGGAGCTACTGGTGCTTGAAATATTCATGTTTTCTTTGTATGATTCTGACAAGCACGTAAATACTGGCTCTCTTCTTCTGAGTGAAAAGCGATCACCTTGTGTCCAGGAGTATTTCTGTTTTACATTAAGCGCCATCTAATGTCAGGGAATTAAATTGCATGTTGGCTCGGCTCATAGTCAGCGAAAATCGCCTGGGTGTGAACACAAAAGACGTGGCGAAAAACGCTGGCGAATAACGCCAGGCGAATATTTGTCCCGGTGTGTACGGGCCTTTAGTTCCTGTGGGCTGCACGGTAGGTAGCACATTGGTTAGTGCTCTTGCCTCACAGCAAGAAGGCCCCTGGTTCAAGTCCTGGGGGGCCTGAAACAGAACATCAATGGGGGTGTGAGAGTGTGAGAGTGAATGGGTGTGTGATTGTGTCCCTGCGACAGACTGGTGAACGGTCCAGGGTGTCCCCTGCCTTCGCCCACAAGTGGCCAGGTTAGGCTCCAGTTGCCCCGTGACCCCGAAAGGGATTAAACGATAGAAAATGAATGAATGAATAGTTCCTGTGAAATATAGTAAATATGTCATAACTTTGAGTTCAGACAGAAATGCAAACTATAAATGAGTGAATAGGTCAAGTTTTCCTCTTCTGACCACTTTCCTCTTTGTGGCTGTAACTGTGCTTTTCTTAGGCTCTTGGTTTCAAGTCATATTAGAAACCAAATGTAGCACAAAAAGATGAAATGATGAGGAATTAAGTTTGATTTTTATTCTGTTTATTCACCAAATTCATGTAATCTATGGAGGCCCTCAAAGTAGTAATTGTGGTATTTCTCTTAGGTGTTTGGTTTGATCGCCGGCTTGCTATTTGGGTACGACGCCTACACCATCTACTTACAGCTCAAGAGTTCCAGACAGCACACAGCGGCTGCCACTGGTGAGAGGAGCACATACATCTCCTATGGTCCTAATCCCACACCCGTCATACTTTGGGTTTTACTGTATCTTGATCCCATGTTTTTAATCTGTGTTTTACAGACGACCAAGTTTAAGATCTCCATCATCAAACATGATTTAAAAAGAAGAGGGGAGCAAGAAGGACAGAGGAGAAATGAGATCAAGTCATTGGTGATAGCCAGATCCAACAGTGTATTTTAGGGCCTTGCTTGTAAGATTGGTGGCACATGAGGAATTCCCCTCCCAGGGGTTTGTTCCAGCGCAGATGGATGGACCACTAAGGGGAAAATTAATCAAATTTGGTTCTCAAATAAATTGTCTCTAGTTCATAGACCGTTGTAGTAAAGGGATCTGTGAGTATCAGACTTTAGAAAGTAACTGACTCAGTTGGATGCTTTAGGAAATATTAAACAAATAATAACAGTAATAATATTTTCTGCAGCTTGTTTTATGTGTTTTTTATTGCTGTTTTGTCAACTTGTTATTTCATTCTCTATTATTTAACGATTGACACTCAGTTTTGGTGCTGTACTTTCATAATCCTGCCGGTTATTCATTTTATTTCTAAAAGTCAAAAACCATTTGAAGTGATCAGCTGTTATTTATCAACATATTTTATCTGGTTTTGTACAAGTTCTGGCCGTTTCTTTGAAAAGAGAAAAAATTTGCATAGCAATTGGCAACAGGCATAAAACCATATTACATGGCATTATCAACTTATATTCTTTGTGATTGCTCATGTTGTAACTTTCATGCTCATCTTTAGACACAACATTTTTTTTTATTTAAACATTTACTCCTCATAGATTACACTGCCAACAAGTGAAGTCAGGAAGTACTTTTTTTTACATTTACTTTAAAAAATAATTTTATACGGAAAAGTATTACGACAGGTGCAAAAGCACTTGTTCACTTCTGTTTTTTGTCAACTCGTAGATAATAATAAAGTGAGTCTGCCTTTCTTTCTTTGTTTTGCTAAAGTGTGTTACATTGGTTTACAACATGCCCATCCTTGCTTGGAGGAATAAAGCCATTTGTTACTACAAGGAGTTACTGTGTTTGTTGCTTCTATTGTACATTAGTGTTATTTTATTGCAGAATTTTGGTGCTTCAGAACATATTTTATTTCCAGGGGGTCATTTGAGCCATCATGACCTAAATGTCTATAAAAAAAAAAGTGTGAAACTTGAGAGAACATTTCCTCTATCCTTTGTTTATTTTCTTATTACCACTAGATGGCAGTTGTGTTCAATTTACATTCTGATACACTTGGAAAGGGGGGGAATATATACACATACATACAAACACATGTATAACGGGCAGAGCTATTAACAGGTGTTGACCACCTGTTTTTCCTTAAGTCTTTGGTTTTACGCACATATTTAAAAAGCACTTTTAACAGAATTTCAGTGAGAATCAGGAGCATTCCTCCTAACTTCTAGTCTTATAGTTCTTTTTCAGTACATTAATTTGAATGCATGCTGACCCTGGTCTTTTACGAAAATATGTTTGTTTCCATGAAAAAGTCTTTTTTCATTTATTTTTTGTTCTGTTTCGCCAATGTAATACCATTTTATGACTCGTGTTATTTTAAGGATCTGCGGTGGAATGATAATCCCTTGTTTTAAGTCACAACAGCTGCTGTAAAACTGGTTCCTATTTTCACGCGAAATAACTCTCCCAAAACACTTATCTCATATTTATTAACTAAAGGAAATACATATATCGCGAAATTAGTATTGTATTTATACATACATATTTCATTATTATTGTAGAGGAAATAAAGTTAGAAATGTTTTGAGTCTGCACATTTTCAAAATAAAAGACAGGAGTTACGTTTTTTCGGCTAACAAGCTTGTTATACAATGTATTGACAAAAAATAATGTTACATATGTTTATTAACATATATTCCTGTTTGTAGCCCCTCATTTGCCTTTGCCCTTATAACAAACAAAAATCCTTAAACATGCTAATTCGTTTATTTTGAAACATAGACGGAAGTCTCGCTTTTACCACTGAGTCTAGCTTTCATCTTCATGACAAACTCGTTAGCAACGACGGAGTGAACAGTCCCGGATAGTTAGAGTAAGTAGCGCAGCATGTAGTTTAACCGGAGCTGGGCTGCTTTCAGAGTTTGGAGCTCGGTTCTGGTCTGCTTTGTCTCGTTATCCTCATCGTGAAGAACCACTCGCTTCACGTCATGTTCCTGCGCGGGTCCAAAAAGCGGCGGTCGAACCGCTCGGTAAGTCCTGGTTTGCTTCTTCTTCTTTGCTTTGTTTGTCAACTTTTTCGACATCGTTTTCTTTTTGCTCCAAGTGTAAAGTAGTCCTGCTCGTTCAGGTCCGATCATTTATTGAGTTTTTAGTCTTTGGTTTTAAAGTTTTAACTTTAACTTTAAAACTAAACCCGAATTGAACTTGAATTCGGGACAGAGAACTCCTCAAACGGAACCGGGTCCCACAGCTGGATCTGATGTCTGTTAGTGTAAAGCATTGGCTGAAAGGGGTATGTTAATATACAGTTGGTAGAAACTCATGCATTCTTTGTTTCTATAGTCATGTCGGGCGCCCCAGGTGTAGTGTGTGTGTGTGTGTGTGGGGGGGGGGGTTACGTCATGAATTTGTACCTGAGCAGGTTGGGATGGAACACACACGTGTTTATTCCGTTTCCACGGTCTCCCCGCGACGTACAGAGGTTTTTTTGTCATGGTATTTTAGGGTCCATACTTTTGCCCCCCCCCCCCCCCCCCCCCCCCCCCCGTTGAGAATGGACGAGCCCACGAACAGCTGGAAGGTGCTGCAACATCTGGAGGCTCACCTGCAGAAGCTTCTGAATCCCATCCCACCACGCAGTAGTAACACTGTAAAAAGTTACAAAAAGAAGAAAAAAAAATCACACAAAGCGACCTTTTCTTCCAGCAAAATAAGGAACTTTTCTAATCAGATTACATCAACCTTTACAAATCTTATTGCATTTTGTTCAACCGCCTCCAGCGCACGTGAGAGGGGAGTCTGCAAAAGATCTGCTGCAGCACAAGGAGGTTACAATGATCCCAAAACTGCAAAAATGTCATTATTGAATCTCAAGAGATCCCAGCGGCTTTCTTTATATCCTGGGAATTTGTCTGGATTTATTACTATAAAAATAACCAGAATGTTTCTTAGTTTAATTTATTTTACTTGGAGGCAAATCAAGAGTAAAACATATGTAATATAAAAACTCTAAATTAATGTTCTATTAAACTATTCCATCATATGCAAATGTGCACATAACTAAAACGCTCGTCTTTGGTTAAATTAGCAAAGAAAACAGTTACATAAGCTGCATCATGTAACAAAGAATGCTCACTTTGCCTAAAGACCACTATGAGGATTACCTTGTTTTTGCTGTTGTTAACATGGACTTGTGGCTTTTTTTCTAATGTATGTGGAATACATAAAGAAAATTAAGATTAAAATTGCATTTCTTAGTATTTCTTTATTCAAGTCGATGTGAATCAGTTGCAGACTAAAAATGCCACTGGCAAAAGCCTGTGGTGGTGATGTAGCTGACACAGTCGGCAGGCCACAAGCTCCCCGCTCTGCTCCATTCTGAACATTCCTCTTGTAGACAAGTAGATCCACGGACGTCTTTGTTTTCCTCCTCCGAGCTGGCGTCTGGATCCAAGCTGTACGGCTGGATAGCTCCAAATGCTGACTTTTTTGTAGTGTTAGGTTGGGGTTGTGGGGGCTGTAAGTTAGAGGGAGAGAGTGTAAACAGATGGATGATGGGAAATGAGGTCAGGCTAACTCAACAACAGTCACGCCCACAACTCAGAGGCGAATATCTGATTCTCTTTTGCTGCCATGTCCTAGAAAACGACCAAGGTTTTTAGATTTTGGCTAAAAACAGTATAATCATAATAAACACGACCTCTGGAACGCTTTAACAATAGTTTAAAAGATGATTGAACGGGTCTTTGGCACATTTATTCACTTTTATAGCAGCTAATGGTGACTTTTCTTTTTTGGTATGCTCCAATTCAGCCTTCTTTAAGGATTAATAGAGTATTTTTGGATCTGAGCCGAAGCAGATGCTCTTCGATTATTAGAACTATAAACCTCCACCTTTTTGCTTCATCTTTGATTCTGCAAAACGACATTCGGTTCACCTAAATAACTGTTCGAATTCTAAATGAATGAGCTGAACTCAGCAGATAGAAGCATTATTTCATAAAACTGTAATGTGCGGTGGGGGGTGGGGGGGTGGGGGTGGGAGTGGGGCTGGCTGCCGGTTTGAACCTGACCAATGAAGAAAAAGGTGCATCAATTCAGCATGGCAACATTACGAAGCCCTCTTGACCTATGAGCATCCCTGTTGAAGTTGAAACCGTCCAGCAGAGCAACTCCGTTGACCTTAACGGCGCGGTGGTTCCTTTCAGCGCCGGGTGGAGGGCTGATCCTGAAATGTGTTGACTCTTTGTTTGTTGTTTACCTCATCTGTTTGCATGAAAGTGCCAAAAGACTAAATGTCTAGACCTTATGTTGAAATGATCCAACTATTTTAGAGCGCCGCAAGTAAAATCCAATTTAGCCTGTGCAGCTGCAGGCTGATGGAAGATAACAAAGTTGGCAACTTTTCAGTTTGTCCATTAAGGGAGTACAGGGTTACTTTGTATAGACAGAACCAAAACAAACCTTGACATTAACCAACTTTATATTCACTTAGTGACAAACAAAGGAGTAGATTTAAAGAGTACGAAGCCCAATTAGGGAGCATGTCTTCTCCATCACATTCTTTTTTCACAGCAGATAAAGGGTGGACCTCTTTGTCATGTCCTAAACCTGTTTTAACTGTTCTTTGTAAGCATATTTTTGTGCATATTTGGTTTGAATTCATACAGTCACAGATAAAAGTAAGTTTTCAGACTGATTCTCATGGATCTGTGTTGTTTTCTTTTTGTCACAGCTTGATGTTTAGCTTTACTCAGCTTTTCTAATCCCTGCCCTTCATTCAATCTCAGCCCGGGCCTCGCTCAATTCGTAATTACTGTCTGTTCTTAAGTTGGGAAGCATTTATTTGGCTGTGTTGACCCTCTTATCTGTCCAGCCAGTGTTGGGAATTAGCTGAAAACACTGGGGTGTATTTAGCTGTGCAGAAAGTAATCAAGCGGAGGGGCAGGAGCACAGTGGGGTGTTTAAGATACAACTCAGGAGGGATAAAGAAAAAGAGGAAATCTGTGGAAGTTCACAAAGTCTAGCTCTACTTTGACCTTAAATGAATTATAGATAATAACAATACATTTCATTTATTATGGCGCCTGACCAATGAGTCTGTAATGTACAAAAAAAAATCAAATCATTTAAATCTAATTCTGTGTATAAAATCTTCTTTTTCTGTCTTGTTTTGTTCTTCCACATCTTTCAACATCATTTAATCAAAATTTTCTCTTTATGATCTGCCATTTGGGAAATGTTTCCAGAAAATATCCCAGCTAACAGAATCTGCTGAAGTGTAAATGGCTGATAGTTATTTTTTTTTTTTTTTAAGTATTATTGTTCACATTTTGATGGTGTCTCCTCGGTAAATGTGTCAGGCGTGGGATCTTTACCGGCTCCTCTGCGTGGTCGCCGTGTCCCTGTGGTGAACGAGGAATTTGTTCTTGATGGAATAAAAGTGAGAGATGCAGTCGGGCATTCATCTTCTGCATGCTTCATTTAACCTGTCTTGTCACTTTTCATACCTGGCTGAGAGGTGACTGTTAAAACGGCACGAAGCAAAGCTGATCTGGAAGCCTGTGACTCATATGGAGCCACATACAAATAATAATGTAGTATTTGTCGTTGTTTTCTGCATACATGTTATATTCGGTAAAGATATAACATTTAATTTGCAGGTTATGTGACTTTAATCCCGCTATAAAGACCTTTTTTTAGTATAAAAACATGCTAATATGGAATCTAAAAGTACAGATCTGCTACTTATCAGTCCTCTGGTGTCGAGTTTTAAGCAAGCTCAGTGTTTCCAATCAAAACACTTTACTGCAGCTGCTGAATGTCCTCATAAAAATGTCTGTTGAACGGGTTTGACGTGAATCCTGATGGTTTTATGGTTAACGTGATTGAGAAAAAAAGAGAGATGAACAGGTAAGTACAGGCACGAGTTTCTACGTTTGCACACTAAAGTTAGAGCGGCACATTTCTATGTTGTTTGTTTTTAAGTTTGATTTTTGCTGAAAA